>CM024541.1:2217879-3556010 GCA_014182365.1 Eucalyptus tenuipes | reverse complement strand
TATCTATAGAGAGAGAGAGAGAGAGAGAGAGAAGGGTGGAACATACGTTTTAAGAGAGCAACCCGAGAGGCTGATGAATGCATTCAGTGACCCTTCCATATACAACTTCATTCGTAGGATGTATCATGAGATCGAGTTATTCGTGTGAAATTGCCCTCAATAAACTCGATACAAATCCATGTTCATTGGTCCGTACATCGAGTGGTTTCATCTTAACAATAAAATATCTGGTCACGTCATCTCACTTTTAAAACTATCAATCATTGATCTCACAATAGACCATGATCATTGTTTAAGAATACTATCATGAGGACCGTAGCTACCAGTCCATCCCAGATTCCACAAAACCCTAGGTGCTTTGGGGCAAACGGATCAAATTAAACAGGGTGTTTAGGACACTTATCGTACAATAAAAATATACACAGATGGTCAGGATTTCCAAAGGCATTGGTCTCCTAGTATCTTCACTTGTATCATAATCGACTTCTTTTAAAAAATGAATACGTTTTCATCAAGATTTCGTGCATGAATATCCACAAACGCATCTTGAGCAACTAATCAAGAAAAATTTACAGTTTCAATACATCAATCGTCTCACGTTACGCACAATCGATTCTTCAAAAAGTGGAAACCGAATCTCACTATACTTAACAAATATTTTGAAGACGGCTTATTAACACGACCACATTCTCGTCAGCGTGCTGAATAGGCATCAAAGGCGCTTCATCCTCAGTTTAACATTTGAGATCACGGTCAACACAGGCAATCAGTACGGCGATCAATCACATTGAACATAGGGGATGGCACATGCAGGTTGTTTCCACAGCACCGGACGTGCCGGCGTGCGATCACGTCTCTCACTACTGCTGCTGATGCTGCTGCTGCCGGTGTCTGAAACCAGAGAAATGGTCGAGCCAGCATGGACATTAACGACGCAGGAACCCAGTAGTTTAATCCGGGCTGGGCGTATTAATGGCGGACGATGCTTTCCTTGACTGAAATATCAATGGCAACTACCAGTCTCTCCCCTCTCTCTAGACCGAGAAGCAATTTTTCAATGCGGGATGCCAAATGCCAGTGGACGGGAGATTCCAAGCAGCCATAATTGTTTGACGTCTCCCGTCTTTCACGTCAAACCAAAGGACCAGAGGAGAGAGAGGAATGGATATTAAAAAAATCGGTGTCGTCGTTAGGACCAAAACGTCCGCGGGTCCGATTTGTCTAATTCCCGTTCGCATTGTATTGGCTAAAGACTGGGACGATTGGTCAAAGTCAGCCCTCGTGTGCGACGATGCAAGGAAGGTTAGATGGGAGGGGCGACGCGGAACGGAGAGAGAGAGAAGCGTGGGGGATGCGCGTGCGCTATCACGTGACATCATGTGATTTTGCCCTTTCGGCTTCTCTCTCCTTTATTATAATTTTCAGAATGAGTGACATCCTGTGAATTGTTTCACGTCGTGACGAATTCGTGATTGGTACTGACCTTAATTTTTTCTCAATGAGTGGGGACTATGGTGGTCCTTTAGTTAGTACTGTCTCCCCTGATTAAAGACGAACAACCCTCAACCTGAGAGGAAAATAAAGTTAAAAAAAAAAAAAATGGCCGAGGTTACCCGTGTGTATCATTAACAAGAGAGACCAGAATGAGAACTTTGGAAGACCCGACGTGTCCCCATCTGAGGACGATGAGTTTGCGAGTAAATGAACACGTGTCGCAATCTAATGAAAGGCAACACTGGATGGAGTTGTGTTTGGAGTCGTGTTTAGGTCTTTTTGGGGGAGGGGGGAGGACGCGCACGTGCGCTATCATGTGACATCGTGTGGTTTTTGCCTTTTTCAGTTTGTTTCCTTTTTAAAATTTTCTAGACCAGTGAAATCCCTTGAATATGAATTCATGTTTGGTACTATCGTTATTTTTCTTAATGAGTGGGAACTATGGTGATCCTTTTAGTTAGTATTGTCCCCTACTAAGGATGAACAACCCTCGACATGAGAGGAGTGAAAAAAAAAAAAGATGGCCGAGATTACTAGTGCGTATCATTAACAAGAGAGACCAAACGAGAACCTCGGTAGACCCGAGATGTCCCCATTTGAGGACAGTGAGTCCGCGACTAAATGAACATGTGTCGCGCACGCACTATCATGTGAGATTGTGTGGTTTTGCCTTTTTTCAGTTTCTTTCCCTATTTAAATTTTTCTAGACCAGTGAAATCCCTTGAATACGAATTCGTGTTTGGTACTAACCTTAATTTTTCTTAATGAGTGGGAACAATTGTGGTCCTTTTAGTTAGTATTGTCTCTCTATCAAGGACGAACAATCCTCAACATTAGAGGAAAAAAAAAAAAAAAAACAAGATGGCCGAGAGTACCCGTGTATGTCATTAACAAGAGAGACTAGAACGAGAACCTTGGTAGACCCGACATGTCCCCACTTTTAGGACGGTGAGTTCACGACTAAATGAACGTGTCGCAATCTGATGGAAGGAGACGGTAGATGGGGTTGTGTTTGGTTGGCGGGTTGAGGGGGAGACGCGCATGTGCGCTATCACATGACATCGGTTTTGCCTTTTGGTTTCTTCCTTTTTAAATTTTCTAGACCAATAAATCCTTGAATACAAATTCATGTTTGGCACTAACCTTAATTTTTCTTAGGGTTAATACCCGAAAAACCTTAAACTGATACACTTGTGATAAATTTACCCCAAACTATTTTTTTGATAATAAAAACCCCAAACCGATACACCCGTAACAAATTTTACCCCAACTAACCATAAAAAACCCCAAACTCGTACGTTGTAATACAAATTTACGGCCAAACTAATTTATTCGACCACAAAAACCCCAACCGGTAAATTTGTGATAATTATATCATCCGCTAAATTGGATTAATACCACAAAAATCACAAAAATTATAAACCGTGACAAACTGAGTGTGAATACTAATCAACCATCCACGTGTCATTTAACTTAATTAAAATTTAACGAAAACTAATAGAGGATAAATTTGTCACAATTCTTAGTTTGAGGTAAATTTGTCAAATGTATACTGGGTTTTGGGTTTTTGGTCGTCAAAAAAATAGTTTGAGGTAAATTTGTCGTAGGTGTACCAGTTTGGGGTTTTTGAGGGTATTAACCCTTTTTATTAATGAGTGGGAACTATTGTGGTCCTTTTAGTTAGTATTGTCTCCCTATCAAGGATGAACAACCCTCAACATGAGAGGAGGAAAAAAAAAAAAAGCTGGCCGAGATTACCAGTGTGTGTCATTAAGAAGAAAGACCAAAACGAGAACCTCGATGGACCCGAGACGTCCCCATTTGAGGACAATGAGTCCACAACTAAATGAACACGTGTCCCAATCTAATGAAAGGAGATGGTAGATGGGGTTGTGTTTGGTTTGTTGGGGAGGGGAGGGGAGGGATTATGTGGTTTTGCATTTTCAGTTTCTTTCCTTATTTAAATTTTCTAGACCAGTGAGATCTCTTGAATAGGAGGAAAAGAAAAAAAAAAGGAAAAAGATGGCCGAGATTACCAGTGTGTCATTAAGAAGAACGACCAAAACGAGAACATCGATAGACACGTGTCCCTTCCCGAGACGTCCCCATATGAGGACAATGAGTCCACTACTAAATGAACACGTGTCCCAATCTAATGAAGGAGATGGTAGATGGGGTTGTGTTTGGATTTGTTTTGGGGGAAAGGGGGACTTGCACATGCATCATCACGTGACATCATATGGTTTTTCCTTTTTCGGTTTTTTTTTTCTTATGTAAATTTTCTAGATCAGTGAAATCCCTTGAATATGAATTCATGTTTGGTACTAACCTTAATTTTTTCTTAATGAGTGGAAATCATGACGGTCCTTTTAGTTAGTATTGTCTTCCTATTAAGGATGAACAACACTTGACATGAGGAAAAAAAGGAAAAAGAAAATAAGATGGCCGAGATTACCTGCACGTGTTGTTAACAAGGGAGACCAGAGCGAGAACCTCGGTTGACCCAACATGCCCCCATCTGAGGATGGTAAGTCCGCGATTATATAAACACGTGTCGCAATCTGATGAAAGGAGACGGTAGATGGGGTCGTGTTTGGGTACAACAGATCTGCGAGCCTTGCTTCGAGTGATTTTGGGATTTACAATCACGACATTTGCAAGAAGAAGCAGCAGAAAGAAAGGGAAGGACACGCTCGACTTAACTATCGACGTCGTCGAAAACCACACTCGCAACCTTCTTCACCCTTTTCTTCACCGGACTTGTCGAAGTGTCGATCATTCGCTCATATTTCTTCAGAGGTATGGAGAATGTCTAGTAGAGATGCTCTCGGAACACTTATCAAGCATGCTTAACTTATCAAACATGCTTAACTAAACATGCTTAACGAGAAAACAGTACATGTATCGCATGGAATCCGAAAGGTAAGATCAACGCATACATATGACAGGAATGAGACGATACCACAAGTTCTATTTCCTATGAAACATGGACCATGATTTCCTCTGCTTGTTCCCCGACCATATTCAAAATTACATGTCAAGAAATGCCATAGAACAGTAGAATAAATCAAAATAATGCAAGAAACTATCTGTTCAATGCTAAGGAATTACTCTTCTTTACACATTATTTGTAGTCCCAATTCATGCTAGAGAAAGAATATAAGAGTACGCATCTCTCGATGTCCCAAATTATTGGTCGCTACTACTCATCTTTATCTACCATAATCGATCACTCCTGCTACAGAAGCTTTGTTTAAATACCAAGTTCTACCACCTTCCTGGCACTCATTGCAGCTGAGTTTATTGGCTTAAACTACACAACTAACAATATATTATGAAACGCATGCGGCCGGACCAGAGAGCCGTGTTCTTTAGAGTCTTGCATTGCGAAGCTGTTGTTTTAGCACGGGGCGGATGTACTCATGGTAGCCATCAGGCACGACAGAGTCATTTAGAGGATCCTTCCACGCTTCCTCATACAGCTTCGGATACACATTCCCATCATAGCGGCCAAGAACAGAGCCCAGGTAATGGTCAGTGTAGTTAAATGCATCGACAAGTGCAATTGCATTCGGACGAACCTAAAGTCGTTGGGGCTTATCCAATTAGCAATCATTTGACAGGTACGTTTCTTGTGAACATGAAAAGATGGGGGTGTCCTGTTTTTGACAAACCTGAGAATAAAGAGATCTGAGTTGTTCATTGGCCAAGGCAGCTTGTTTTGCAGTGACGCAACCGGTGGACAGAAAATCTCCTGATGCTTGTGGAGAAGATGCAGCGCATATACGCTGCAAAGTGTCTGCAATTGTTGCTTTACCCCTTTCCAGATATATCTTGCTGTAATTTCTCGATGAATCTGGAATCCAAAAAAAGAAAAAAAAGAAAAGAAATGTTGTGGCTTTCACAAAAACCAAGCAATCAATCTGATTTGTTACACTGATTTAATACATATATCACAAAGGCCACCTCTTTCCACCCGAAAAACCAAATTTCCCTCCTTTCAGTTACCCTATATACATTGTGATCAACTTCACAAGAATTTACATGTCAAAACCTACAAATCAAGGAAACAAAAAAGTTGTCCCAAATCTCACAAGCAACTTGGAAAAAACTGACATTCAAAATGTTATGCTTAAATCTTGCAGCCTCACTGGTTTATTGCGTAAACACACAGAACAAATATCTGACACCATATTTAAGTAGCTACAAAAGCTTCCTCAAAGGTTTTGCTTCATGTACCCAAGTAATTAACTACACAGAATCGAGGAATACATTCAGCTTTGTACGCGAAGATGCTCACAACTGCATGTGTGGATACCCTAGAGTAACTTCTTCAGATATGAGAAATGTGTTTGACCAACTGAGAAGGACAGGGATACTCACTTGGAAACGACAATTAATTGGCAATGAGCAGTAGCTGCCTCAACCAAATCAGCAGAGAGTTCTGCAAAACCTGTGCAAGAGAGAAGACGAGTGGAAAGACATCTCAGTTGCACCATTATTAAACAAAGCCTGCAGAATAAATGCGATGTTCCTGAGTCTGTACCTTGCAGAAGGGTTTACGCACCTCTTCCGCATGAAGAGCTAAATATACTCTCTAGATTCTGGATTTGCAATGACATGAATGTTTTTGCACCTTTACTGTTTTATGAGCAAGTGTCTACCGCGGTCAAATATCAGAGGAAAGCAGAATAAGAAGATCCATAAATACCTTCTTCTGGATTCGAGAATTTGCCAAGATTCTGCGCACAGGCAACTGACATCCTCAAGGCCCTTGCTTCAAATGCCTCCAAAACTACATTGGGCTTCAACCAATCCTCAACTGCAAGAAAAAAATGAAAAGTGAAGTCGTGTCTGTCATTGCATAATGAAGGCATGTAAAGCAGCTCAAACCAGTAAAATCAGGTCAAAACAACAATCCACATTTATTTCAAAATCTCATCAATCCCCCCAACTTTTCTAATCCCAAATGTGGAGGCAAACTAATAAAGTCCAGTCAGGCCTCAAATATACAGACAGGCATACTCATAAGTCAGCCATTGTATCAAGCTGGTCACCCCAATAAAATGAACAACTGTTGACCGTCTAAACCATTGCTCCTATTCTCCAATCTTCTCTATTTACATCAAATAAGAAAAGAAGTTCTCTCATATAACAGAGATTTCGTCAAAGTATAGTGCGTGTATAACAATAGATTTATAGAAGCTCCAGATGGAACTTTGAGTAAGAAAAGTCTGAAGTTACCTCTTTGAGCACTGCAACGGCATTGCATGAGATGTTCTGCCCGGCTCATGTATGCTGTTGAGCCAACAGGCTGTTTCCCAGAGCCCAACTGAGAAACAGTCTTCATAAGAAACCTCGCAACCTGCAGATAAATTTTTTTATCAGCTCTTACAAAGTTGACATAATACAAGAACTTGAATGGCCTGTTGATGGAGCAACCTCACCAGGTTATGCAATGGATCACCTACGCAGAATAGATACCTGTAAAAGCAGTACAGTATTGTCTCCTTCGTATGTACAGGCAGGAATATAAACTGCAAACAGTTCAGGAAGACCACTGCTACTCAGGTAACCATGACCACCACATAGTTTTCTACACTCTTCGATTGCATCCTACCAAAGAAAGTTTTCTTCAGCAAAAGCATCCAACACTGCCAATTTCAGTTAATCTTAAATAAATTGCACACCAATATGTGAAGTACAAGGAAGAAAATGGTTGACGTCCAAAATCATCAAAAAGTGAAAGGAAGCCCCGATGCCTTTTAGCAATAAATAATGAAATACTTCTGTAGATCACAACTTCAATGAGATACGAGTTACGGGAAAAACAAAAGGATAACACGTGGAAATGGTCAATTTTAAATGTAAGCATGAGAAAAAATAACAACACAATGCAGGCATTATAGGGCATTAAATCTTCAAGCATAGATAACAATCAAACACTAAAATATCATGCATTCTTAACTTTAATTCCTTTTATGCCCCAACTTGTGTACATGAAAAACTATCTTTTCCAAGTCTTTCTGGTATGTACTATCAACCTTCTGCCATGGGCTGTCAAAGCTGTTCAGGCAATACTATTGTGTAATCAAGTTCATGAAAATATCTCAACATCCAAACCATACCTAGAGTAACATAAAAACAACAAGGAAATGTAAAGACAAGGTTATTCAAAGGAATGAAATAGTAACGAGCAAAACAAACCAGGCCTTGAGCACTGTTTTGGCCCAGTCTGCAATTCCTCTACTGGCCAATCAGATTTCCATGTTGTTTTCTATCCTTTCTTTTGTGTGGAGAGAGAGAGAGAGAGAGAGAGAGAGAGAGAGAGAGTAAAATACATATGCATGTGATGGGGAAAAAGATAAGAGGTCAGAAAGTATCACATACAGCAGTTGCAGAGGTTGTCAAAGATTTCAAACCAGCAGTGCACGCATGAGCCTCTGGCAATGTTGCAAAATCATTTGCTTGCAACCTTTGAGTCACATCCGTATATAGCCATTTCAACCATTCACCAACAAATCGGAAAGCATAGGCAGAAGCCAACAAGGGGAAAAGTCTGCTTTGCTGAGTTTTATAGTCAATCACCTAATATAGAATAGGCAGCAGAGGTGTTAGCTAATGAATCAAGATCAAAGGGATAATGGAAAAGGCAAGTACTGAAAATGCCCTCTTGTGCATCATTTCGGAAACTAATATACCCCAAAAGATTCAAACAAGTTACGTAAATCAGGAGGACTAATCCCACGTAGAATGGACGAGCTCGAGAAGCGATACTTAAATAACAACTCGCCCGAATGTCACCAACCAAGTATTCGTTTCTTTTGGGAGCTCAGTTTACATGGATTGGCCCAAGACTTTAAATGGTATCAGAGTGTTAGACCAAACAAAACTGAAGATGTAGAAGTTTGTAACACCCCAAGTCTCACATATAATTGGAGAGTACTAATGAAAATGATATTTGACAAAAGATCTACCCCCCAAAGTCACCAGTTGAATACTCCTTTTGATAGATTGACCAATATGGATCAAGTTAATTGTTACGCCATATCCTTCTAGTTAAAAAGGAAGTATCTGGCCGTATCACTCTGTTTGGTATTTAAGTTGGGAGAAATATAAATGGAAAGAAAAAGAAACGAACATTGAAGAGAAAAGAAGCGTAGGGTATTTCCATTCCTGTTTGGATGAACAATGGCTTGGAGGGATATCAAGTTAGTTGGTATGCTAAAATGCCCCTTGTCTTTTTCACTACATCAATTCCCCATTAAGGGCTTTCCAGGAAGTGAGGGAGCTAAACACAATTTCCCTCTATCTCTCTCAACTGTAGAGAAAAGTCCTTTTGTGTGCCCGAGGGAGTAAATTTAATTCACTTCCCTTCTCCTTCAATTTTTTTTTTTTGGTAAAATCTTCTACTTCAATTATTTTCTCTTCATAATAACCAATTTCCTAGGTTAATCATTTCTTCCATTTCCTTTCACTCCCACCCATCCAAGTACAAAGATGTGACAGCATATCGATAGTCCTTGTCATAGCTGGACTAATCATATTGAACAAACCTAAGGGAACTGCATATAGAATTTTATACATAAATAAATTACCATGGAGTAAGACCTCATTGCATCAGTATCTAAAGATGGAAAAACTAATTACTCTACCTGGGTCTCAGGACCACCATTCTGTGACCCAAATTGCCTACGAACAGCACTATATCTTGTAGCGATACAAACCGCCCGTGACAAAGCACAGGAAGCATCAGATACAATAGTTTGGCGGACATACACCATTGTCCCATAAATCAGCTGTCGTGGCACATTAGACTGCACGACCTTCCCTTCCCTTGTAACCTGCAGAACCCTGATGCATTTCACAAGGATTTCAGAAAACACTCTACCATTAGGCTAATAGTCCATTGTGTAGACAATTGTATCCACCTAATTGATAATGATGCCTCATGAGTTTCCATGGTACTCTTTTCACCCATGTCTCTTCATTTTCCCACAAAATATTGTCCCATATGCTACTTAGTACTTGAAATGATCATAATGTATCTCCTTTGAACTTCAAAATTTACAGTTGTAATGTTATCAATGCACCACATGAGATGAAAGCCCCTTTCAGGTAGCAAGAGAGGTGAAACCTAACCTCATAAGCATTTGATCTCTTGGAATTCGCACATGATCAAATCTAAGGAGTCCATTGTCCATGGAGTTATAAGCTCCGCTCCCAAATTTCATGCCAATATCACCAACAGTTATGCCAGGAAGAGGCATATGGTCATCCAAGCTCCGAAGCTGGACAATGAAACCTAAAAATGGGGATGTCATGTCAATAATACTATAAATACTTGCCACACTTACACAAGTAGTTAGCTCAATTGATAAGCTTACCATGCACTCCATGGTCCTGACCCTTAACGATAAGTCGTGCATATGCAACAGCATGTGTGGAAACTTTACCAAGTCCACCAGGCCACCACTATTAGCAAAGTAAAACCATAATTAAGCAAATCTAATATTGAAAATCTAGATAACAGCACCGAAAAAATTAATTATCACATTCTGAATTGACAGTGCAATTTATCAAAGAAGGATTAGTGAGAGGCCTAACTAAGATGTAAGAGAAAGGATAAATAAAGAAAAAAGGAACATCAATTATATCTCTGTCTTTAGATTTTTTCTTCCCTCAAAGAAGACAACGTCCTTGAATCCTTTACCTTGCTAGAAGTTAGAGTGGGACTATCAATGATGAACTCATCCGTCTGGGGATCAAACGTAGCAGTAGTTTCGAGACCTTGGACATTTGAGCCATGGCCAAGTTCAGTCTGTGCATAGCATCCAATTATTTGCATCTTATATGCCAACGGCAACCACTTCTGTTGCTGCTCCTCAGTTCCTTGTCCTTTAATGGCAGGTATGAACATTCCCTGCAGAGCAATCATTGTGAGGAAGCATGAAAAGAGAGAACTAACCACAACTACATGATCAAAAGATTAATTAGATCTCCTGAATACACAATAATTTAGAAAGGATTACAAACAAGTCTATAAGATGCGAAGAATATATTGAACAGTTAATTGCTTAAATTCGGGGGCCAATCAACAATGCTCTCAGTGTGAGAAGAAAAAGGAAGCATGAGAAGCTCCAAGGATACCACTAGGAATAGACCATACCCAGTGAAGATCTGTATAAGCAGGTTCATCAATAAAGGACCTCAACCTTGACGCCTCTTCCTCTGCAAGATGAAAGATCGAATTTTGTCAGACCAGAAATTCCATCAGCTTATAGAAGACAACAGCACTAAAACGGGTCGAAAATGGAGATGAACCAGTAAGTCGAAGCTCCATAATGCGCCTCCAAGCATAGGCAGCTTTTCTGAGAGTATTCTTGAATAGCTCTTTCCTGCTCAGCATAGTCCTGTTGTCCTTCCGAAAGGCCTGCAACAATAAACCAGATACAAACCAATCACAACAAAAACCAGAAATTATAAGCTAAAGTAGCGAAATCGTCACAGATTACGAGCTCAAAAACAGTGGGTCACTCCAAAATTGCTCCTTTAAAAACTGTCTCCAAGAGATCGAATTACCAACATTGGCAAATCGATTCCTTTCGAACGGCATTAAAAAATCCACCTTTAATTCCACCTAGCCCAACTCCAGATTTTAGGAAACGGTTACCTCTCTTCAGTGATCATCACCACACAGCAAATCTATAACCTCAGCACCAAAATTCCCAACAAATGCTCTAAAGCACACGATTGAAGACAATCAAACGCACCAACTGCCACAACCGAACTCAAAAAGCCGCATCGGCAACAACAAAAGACTCCTACGCCAAATTTTCAAAAAAAAAAAAAAAAATTCTAGCCGACAAGCACGGACACTCGCGTCAAACATCGACATCAACGCCATCGCGGGAGAGGGGCTCAAGAGCAATGACCGGATCGCTGGCGACGAGTCGGGCCATGCGATCGGAGACCTCGACGGCGTGGCTAGAGCCGGCCCAGACGACCTTCATCTCCTCCACGTCGAACCGCGCCTTCTGCCGCTCGTCGGCCAGGTGATCGACGCCGACGCCTTCCATGATCGGAAAAGAAAAGAAAACCAACGACCGAGGCTCGAGCTTCCTCCCCCCAGCAACCCTAGATCGCAACCGGCTTCGTTCGTTACGCCGAGTCAAATGCGGCCGAGCAGCAGCGACGAGAACGATGACCACGACGATGATCTTGATTTCAGCTCTCAAATCAACCTCTGTGATCGATACAGATACATATATATATATATATATATATATATATATTTATTTATTTATTTATTTATAATTATATTAGCAGATAATGAGGGAGATGGGCTTGTTAAAGCGATGACGTGTCACCATTGAGCTTCCCGAGGTCTAATGAATTTTCGGATTGACTCGTGCTTTTTCCTTTTTTTTATGGGAGACATTTTACACGTGGGCGAAATCTTCCTTCTTTTCTCTTTTTTCCCCCTTAGCGCAAACTCCTTTTTCTTTTTCTTTTTCCAATTATCTTATTTTCCCTTTTCGGATGGGGAGCCGACCATTATTAGCCAGCTTTTATCGTGGTATTAATTTGCACCTTTTGATTGGCTGAAAGTGCAAATAAATCTGGAACTATTTTTGGTAATTTTATCCGTAATAATCTTGAATTGACTTCTAACAAGTGCAAATAAATCTAGAACTATTTTTGGTAATTTTATTTGTAATAATCTTAAATTGACTTTTAACATTATTAGTGATAGCCTTAATTGACTTGGTCTTAAATGGATATTATTAGTTCGTGAGTGCCAGATTCGATTTGCCCTCCTCCCATCTATTTTCCATAGATATAGGTATTCCTTTACCTCTTAACTTCATTTTCGATCTTTAAATAGATCTCGTACACATGTACTCGATTCAAATGATGACTCTAAGATTAAGTATATTTGTTTTCTTTTTTACAAATTATTTTATTTTCCTTTTTGGATGTGAAGCCGGCCAACAACAACCATTCATCGGTGTATTAATTTGTACTTTTTATTTGGCCAAAGTGCAATGAAATCAACACTTTCTTCTTGATAATTTTTTTATAGTAATTGCAAATTGACTTTTAACATTGTTAAACGGTAGTCTTAACTGACTTAGTCTTAAACGGATATTATTACTTCATGAGTGCCTTATAGGAATAGCCCTCTTTCCCTCTGTTTTCATAGACATTGGTATTCTTTTACCTCTTAACTTCACTTTCGACCTTGAAATGGATGTCGTATGTATGTCCTCAACTCCTCGGTTCAAACGATGACTCGCAAATTAATTTTCACGAAGAAATCAAATTAGGGCATAAATATCGACCTGTCACTTAAAACTTTTTTTTTTTCCTGGCTTGGTGGGAAGGGCACTATCTTTCGTAATGTTGCACTTGGTAGAGGCCAACAGAGGAATGTGGTACTTTGATCATTGTAGTTTTTGACGATAGCAGCATTCTCTCTTTTTGCCTCTGCAAAATATAGTGGACGGAGCTATCTGCTGCATATTCTATGGTTCGCCGTGAAAGGGCATCTCCCCCTTTTCTTTTCTTTTTGGCAAAGCCGACAAAGGAATCAAAAGAGACAGATATGTACACGGGCCGACAACCGGTTTTCAAAACATCGTTAGAACAGATTAGTTCGAGAGCCAAAACCGGCAGGAGTTCCCGAGGGGAAGGAGGAGAGAACATCGGAATCGAATCTGTTAGATTCCGGAGTAGACGGAACATTGTTAGAACAAAGCAAGTTTTGAGAGTCGAAACTGGAAGGAGTTCTCGAGGGGAAGGAGGAGCATCGGAATCAAATCTGCTAGACTCCGGAATAGACGAATTTGAGGGAATGACATGTACTTCATTCCGTGACAGGTGAATTTGAAGGAATGGCATAAATTAGAGGAGGAATTTGAAGGGATCTACGGCTAGCCACCGATTTTGAGGGAACTTTCCAATGGGCCGGTAGTCCAATGGGCCGGTAGAGTTGCATTTTTCACCTACTTCACCCATGGAAAGAGAAGGCAAAAACTAGAAAGGTGCGTGAAAGCTAACAAAATACGAACATGACTGACAGAGACACCAGGAAAAATAAATTAAGAGACTAGAAGTTAGCCGAGTAATTAAGTATTCGGTTTTCATCCAATAGCTCGTGTTCAAATCACAGCCTCGCCTACTCATATTAATCTCGGGAGCCACGTCTGCCACCCTGAGAGTGGAGCCTTACTTGATGCATGTGGATGGAATGGCAAGATCGAACATCCATGCTGTCAACAAATAAAGAAACGCTTCTGTAATTTAACAAGAAATGAAGGTTAACACAATCCTATATGACTTACATGTTTTGATCTCCGTCTACTATCAAACTACTTCGGCTCGTTCGCAGCCATCACTCAGAAAAGCACACAAACGTGCGTGCTCTTGGCAGCATTCTCAACTATGCATGCCTTCCGTCAAAAACTTTTTCTCCCACCACATGCATTTATTTTGCGAAAATATGAATTATTTAAAAAAAAAATACATTCAAAATAATTAATTATATCGCTTACAAGAATGAATGAACGGACAATACATCCATAATCAATAAAAATATTGATATATGTCACTGTTCTTGATGAAAACATTTTTTATTAACTAATTATTTTGACTAATGCAAGCAATCATTTATTATGAAAATGTTTTCTAGATTTTTCATTTTCGACCAAAAAAAGACGAAACCTAAACAAATCATCCAGCTATTCGGGGGAATTCATTTTCATTGGGGCTGTGGCATGGCCTCCACTAATCAGTTTTACAACAAAAATTAGTGAAGTTCTTGTACTTGACACTGTATATATGCAGAAGTTGGTGAAAGGCAGAAAACAACGACATTCATCCCAAGTACAAAAGGAAGAGCATGTGTGTAATTACAACGAATAAATTGAATGCCAGAGTGAAGTAGTCCACAAAAAGAAAAATGCATACGTTGAGCTGTAATTGCTTGCAACTCACCAGCAAAGAACCTGAACAGGCCAGGAACAAAAATAACTGCAATGACCTTTAATTTACAGAAACTGGAGAGGACCCTTTTTTTCCTTGTCATCCTTGTCATAGAGGAAGAGGTTAGATTCCTGAAGAACTTGATCCGTCTGATGACCAAATCTTGCAGCAAGGATAATATCTTTAACCATGCAACACTGACATCCAGTGAACCAAGAACTCGAACTGGGCATGCTGTGTGCATTGCTGAGAACGGTGAAAATGAATCCAAAGGCTACCAAATCACAATATGAAGAAACCGTCCCACCAAATAACAAAACCCATGACCAGCTCCCAATTATAAACGCATAAGATCAAGCAACGAAGTGCAAAATTTCCAATTAAATCGTTAGGACTTGAACCAAGCCTCAACTTAAACAGACATCGTGTTTTCTCATCAACTCTATGCTCTCGGCAATAGTCGATCCAGCTGTCCCAACAAAACCTAGAGAAGCACAGCTGCAAATCACTTCCTCTATGTACAGAAGGACATCAGCCAATTTGCGAGGAGCGCATCGCTTTTTGAGTTTGTCCATTCGTGCAAAACTATTTGGAACAAACCCAACTCTCAGGCCATGCCCCTCATCCGCAAGTTCCTTTGCTGTTCGAATCACTAGCTCATCTTCTTCTTGCAGAAAATGAAGCTTAAAATTGTCAACATCTCCGGCCAAATCTCCCAAGTAAGTCTTGCTCCAGTTACCTTCGGGAAGATCAGTCATCACAAAAATATGAATAGGCAGAGATCCATTCTGCCTCAAAGACTCAACCTTTTCTTTTAAGGTTAGGAAAGTAGTTTTCCAATGGTTCTTGAATTGGCCATCCAACAATCTCAGCTGCGCACAAAGAAAAGTGGCCTTAATGGTTGTCAGAGCAAATTCCTTCCCAGCACTGAGAATTTGAGGGACAAAGGGGAGAAATTCAATTTTCTCAATTATTGACTGTATTCTCTGATCCTTTGGAGCTTCATGAATATCAAAGTAAAGCTGCGAACCCTTATATGCAGATGTGAAGAGGCTTCCAAAGGCCAGAAGAGCAGCTGAATCAGCTTGAGAACCAGGTCCAAGTGCCTTAGACACATCACGGCGCCTCCTAACATATGTTATCTTCTTTTTTCTCTTCAACTGTTCATCGGGTTGAAATGAGTCTAACTCTCCGTCATTGCCACTTTGGTATGTCCAAACCGTGCTTCTACAGTCTTCATCCACAGAATATAAACACTCTTCTACATTACCATTAAACCCAGAGAGAAACGACCCGCATTGCTTTAAGCTAGCAAACAAAGGGGACTCACCAGTGGCCCCATCATTGCAAGCCAAGTCTATATTCACCCCACACCATATCGATGCAAAAACTCTGAAATCAATTGTTCTGATCATTGAAGAAGACACTAAGGATGAAATATCGATGATGTCAGCCATAGAAACATACCTGAAATACAGTGAAGAACCCCAATTACGAAAAGTTTAAACAAAAAACTCTTTCTTCCTTTAACAACTGCAAGTTAACAAGAATCAGCACCGGGCATAGGAATCCATAACCATCCCTGCCTGAGACTCTCAGTCCTTCTGATAAGCAAAGATATGAATAACTATAAGCAGCAAATTTACTTCTAACCAATATTTCTGGACGCCAAAGATAATCTAGACAACCATAGTCCTAAACCAGTACGAGGATGCTGAGGAAAAAAAGATGAATCCAAAAAAGATCGCTAATTTACTCAAGATAGCTAATGACATGTTTCATCTCAGTAGCAGGACAAGTCCATGGAACTTACTAAACGAAAATCTCAAGTCAGCACAAAGAAAGAAGTAAAATGCAAGAAAAGTCAGGATCTTCAGCAAGCGACGCAGCGATCGTTCCGTCTCGCACCAACGAAAAATCCGCAATTCCACTCACCTCCCAGTCCTCAAAAGCTCCACCGCGCTTTCCCAGACCGCGAGCCGAATCTCCCTCCCGTCCAGGACCCGGAACTTCGGGCAGCTCCCGAGGGCGACGGCGTGGTGGTCCAGCACCGGCGGGACCACCAGCGTCCGGTTCAGGACCGCGGCCGCCACGATCGCGTTCTTGAACTCGGACAGCTGGTTGCTGAACCCGCTGTGGGGCGCGTAGGACAGGAACCGCTGCCCTAGGGCTCGGACCCGGGGCTCGCACCGCGAGGGACGCGGCGGCGCCGCCTCCGCCTCCGCCTCCGCCTCGAGCGAGCCGCGGAGGAGCGAGGTGGAGACGCGGGCGTAGGAGAAGTAGAAGAAGGCGAGGACGGCGAGGAGGGAGGCCGTGCAGAGGAGGAGGGAGCGAGATCGCGGGGCGGCGCCACCGGATCTCTTCCTCGCCCACGGGTTCGGAGATCGACCGGCGAGGGCGGCGATGTGGTTCATCGCGAAGGCGGGAGCGTGACGAAGGCGTCGATTTCTCCAAGGTCGATGGCCCGTTTAACTCGTCTTAAATGGGCTGGAAGCCAGCTGGGCCCGTCCAGGCCCAAACATGCTTTGTCGGGCCCAAGGCCATAATAATAGATTGATCTGAACGAGTGATTGCCTGCTGAATCCGGCCCGTCGATCATAACTCGTCTAAACCTGTTTAGGCTCAGCTACTTTCATACAATATGCTTCAAAATTATGTTTTTGGATAATGACAAAAACAGTTCCTAAACTTTAGCCTAATATACAATTTGATCCCTGAACTTTTAATTCATTCAATGTGGTCCATGAACTTTAATCCAACGTGCAATATAGTTCGTGACTACATTAAAATATTTTCATACAATTCAAAAATCATATTGAACATGTACCAAAAAGTTCATCAACTATATTGAATATTTTTCATACGGTTTGGGAGCTGTATTAAACATATATCAAAATTTCAAGGACTACACTGAACAAATTAAGAGTTTAAGGATCACATTGTACATTAGGTTAAAATTCATAGACCACATTAAATAAATTAAAAGTTCATGGATCAAATTACACATTAGACCAAAATTCAATGAGTGCTTGTGTTATTATCCCTTATATTATCGGCTTTTCTTCATGACTCATGAGTGAGTTACACAATGATTTTTTAGATCGGGTATTAAGTCCAACCATCCTGTTCAAAGCGTAAATGAGAATTATGTTCAACATCTAACAATACCGAATGCATTACTTAGACTAACTTTCCACTCCCCCTCAAATACTTCCTCCACCTTAATGAGCCACTTGTAAGGGTGGATTTACTTCAAGGAAAACTTGAAACTTGGAAAACATTTTCTGAAATATATAGCTTAAAAAAATTAGTCAATGAAAAATGTCTTCATCATCAATAATAATTTATACCTAAATTTTTTTTATGAATGATGGAAATATTTTACATTTATTCATTTTGCAAGCAATGCATGCGATCATTCTTTTTTTAGTAAAACAAACGCACCCCAAAATACTAATTTATGTGTAAATTTCATTAGAGGTAATGAGAATTAAGCCGAGACCTAGTTTAATATGTATCCTAATAACTTATAACAAGCTACCGATGTCTAATAAATCAACAGATTACCAAAATATTTATAAACGTTTATGAAAACGCATCGATAGTAATGACATAAAGATAACATAAATATTTGAAAGCTATATATATATTAAAAAAAAAGAAGAAGAAGAAGAAGGATAACCAATATCTATTTTATCAGTGAATTACCGACTTAGATTTTATTTTATTTTATTTTTTGTCGGTCCTCTTGAATTCCTACTCTAGCTCTTACTCGAGACTTTTGCGTTTCCTCCTATCGAAACCTACACTTGAAACTAAATCGTCCCCAACCCCAACCCTCCTAAGAATGTGGAGATTCGAACGCCCCACCTCCCCTTCTATATTGGAAGTGTGACCACTAGAGCAAATTTACAAGTCGACAGTATAAACTAAACATTTAAATATTTCCTATAAAAGTTCTCAATTTTTGATGTAGAGATGCTATCATCAATTAACCTTGAGAAACTAACTTATTAGAAGTCTTCAAGTTTTCACTTTATCAATATGTGAAGAGCCCCATTTTATCGATGCTTATGAAATACTTTTAGTTTTTTTTTTTTCAGAGAACTGCTAAACAACGTAGCTCGTTGAAATCAGTCATGATCCAGATTATAGGCATAGTCCCCCTCATGTTCCCTACAGGTAGTGGCACAACCCAACAAGCAAACAATCGTTTGGACAACAACTAACTTGTCCCTTATATCTGTCGCTATAGCAGCATCATTTTCAAAGGAGGTTCAACAAGATTATTTTTCTTTTTCTTTTTTTGGGAGTTTTTTTTTCCAGGGGGGAGGGGGTTATGAAGGAGAGCTGTGACCAAGGGCAAGAGCCGAGAAGACAAGGAGGAAATCAAGTGAAATTGGACACTTCTCATCTTACTGATCATGTATGGACACAGATACGTAGAGTGTCCAAGTAGAAGCTGAAATTGTTTAGCAGCTAGCTGAACATTATGTTACTATCGACACTCCACATGACAGTTTAATGTAGGACACTTCGTTCAATTGAACAAGACGTTAAACTACACTCCATACGTGAGCCGGAGCCGTTCTTTCAAGTATTCTCCACTCCGGATTGGAGGAAACCTGCACGCATGAAGTAAGTTCAATCAAAACTGCTGTTCCGAGCGTCCAGAACACCAGTGAAGCACTTTAACCAACAAGGAATATCACACCAAACTCAAACGCGTTTTTTTCCCCCACACAAATTGCTATGCCCCGAATAATGTGAACATTCAGCTGTTTCCTACTTGCCAGCAAGAACAAGGCACATACTTTTTAAGGGAAGTGAACAAGGAGAACTATGGACTTGCATATGACTACCATTCCGCATCCATATAAAACTATAACAATCCATTAACCTTTGCTTCTCAGGAACAATTTCACAAGAAGCAGATTTACACCGAATCCTTATATATGTGCGCTCTCCCAAGAAAGAAGACATACGAAGAAAAAAATTTGTCTGTACTTCCGCTTATGAATCCAGCTACCAAAATCTTGCTACCATTCAGTTGCAATTTGAACCTACCAGGTCATTTTTACTATATATTTCTAGGTGTTGAATTGTATTAGTCAGAAACAGGCTAAATTGCTGTGCAGTGGTGGGCATAAAATATGTAATTGCTAGGTCAATAATGCTAAAGGAAAAGACCACCAAAAACCCCAAATTTTACCCAAAGTGACAAATTTACCCAAAAAAAAAAATTTTGTGACGTGCAAAAACCCCAACTTTGCAAACTGTGACACATTTACCCCCATCAAGGGCATTTTCGTCTTATTTTTTTTATTTTTCCTTTTTCTTCTTTTTCTTCTTTTTTTTCTTTTTTTCTTCTTCTTCTCTCTTCCCTCCGCGGGCCATGGCGGAGCCGGCGGAAGGAAGCCGGCATCCAGCAAGGAGGGCGACCCTCACCGGACGCCGGCTTCCCTCCGCCATGGCTGGCGAAGGGAAGAGAGAAGAAGAAGGGAAAAAAATAAAAAATAAAAATAAAAAAAGACCAAAATGCCCTATAGTTTAGGGTAAATGTATCACATGGATAGAAGTTCAGGGTTTTTTGTGTCACGAAAAAAATTATGGGGTAAATGTGTCATGATTAGCAAACTTCAGGGTTTTTCATGTCACAAAAGAAAGTTTTTGGTAAATTTTTACTTTGGACAAAGTTTGGGGATTTTGGTGGTTTTTCCCTAATGCTAATGAAGTATACCACCACAAGGGAGTTGCAGTGATACCTTGGAGGAAACGAGTCACTGCAGCAACTTGTTAAGCACTCTACCACACAATCTTCATTTGGATCTAAGAAAAAGCCATCTGCAGAAAATGCAATTTCAAATTAAACAATTAGTTTTAGCATAGCCTCCCTAAAATGAGGAAGATTTTCTGACAATACGAGAGAATTTATTCAGAGTACTTACAGACAATGGTAAACAGGAAAACAAAATTCTAGTATCTACACGGTCAAAAAAATGCAATGTTCTACATCACCACAAATTTAGGCTTGATGAATTAATCATTTACATGGCCCACCCATGCTCTTTTCATGGACTCTAGTCTCTAGACAAAACAGAAGGTTCTGACTTTCAACCCTTTTAAGTAAAATATTTAAAGTAAGGACAAACAAGAAAAACCAGGAACCTGAAGTGGTATTCAGTAAGCATGCATCTACTTGAGAGAAAACTTGAAAAAACTTGAAAGGCCGGGAGAAAAAGATGGCGCAAGAAAACTTTATTGCTTTCCTGCTCTGATTTGAAGAGCACAAACGAATCCTTGGGGATGAAACTCTCAGGTTGGAAGTATTTTTCTGATGTGGAAATTCGAGAAATGGGTTGTAAGCAGCATCACAAATGGGTTGTAAGCAGCGTTCTCATGCATTTGAATTATCATAGCTCAACGTCTCAACTATTAAAGCATTCAACAATCGAGGTAGATATATGAATTCATTCAACAAAAGGATCACATAACACACAAAAAACTAAAATGATAAAACTAAATTAATACGCGACTTCACAAGCCCGTCTAAACCAGCTTTCAGGGGTAAGAGGAAAATATCCTTGATACAAATGAAATGATGCTACCTAAATTTGACAATTTCTACGTGATAGAAACAAAGAGAATGAAAATGCATAGTTCAGAAGAAATCACAATCCTGTAATAAAGAAACTAAGATGAAATAGACATGGCTTCTACTCCATCAGTTCCTTTTGGCAATTATTGGGCTCTCGAGCATGAGAAACGACTTTAGCTTAGTTTCATATTCAGTTCAACAAGTGGCTGAAAGACATATTGCCTTATCAGGAGCAAGTCAGAAGTATTGATCAAGTAATATCCACTCAACTTTGCTGACACTATTTCCTGTTACTATTGGATAAGTGTGAACGCATTGCCTTAGAACATGCAAACTGAAGAATGACAAGCAAACAGATAGCAGACAAGTAAATTACAGAAAAGCGTTCTTGTCCAGCTGGCATCACTCTGTGAAGTGTTGACCTGAGAATAAGAGACAAATTTTAGAATTTAAAAGATACTTTATCTTCTAGAAAACACTTGCTACATTTAGTTTTTCCAGTTTCATTGATTACCTGAACAAACAATTAGTCCACCTCTCCATCATGTCCCCAATATTTACGATGAATGCCCTGCAAAATCATTTTCATATTGTCAATATCAAAACAAAGAATAGCCAACTCAGTCATCATGAGAATAGCAGCAAGACAGAGCACTTCTATGCTAATGCTTCTTTCATCTTCTTCTGCTTGTATTGTATTCATAAAAAGAGAAGATACAAAAGGAGAGACTAGAGAAACAGAATAATAAAAACAGAACTAGTAAAAAAGAGAGCTGGAAGCCCTTGGCTAATCTACAGTATGGATCATCAGCAGTTGACCAAGACAAACTAGAAATATCATTTTAAAGCAACAGCCAAAGTGATGCTCCTATTCCTCTCATGGATGTTAAATTGTTAAAAGTATTCAGAATACTCGTCACAAAGTCATCATTCGTCTGGAGTTGTAAAGATAAATTGCACGAGGATAACAAACTCACCCATTTATATGAGAAACATCCTCCCAGCACCGCCGGTGCTTATCTTTATCCCTGCAGACCTGCAGACAAGCTTCATTAACTTGTCCTGCGACAAACATTTAAAATAACCATGCTTGAGAACCTAAGTATATTAAAGCTGGCATGCCTGCAGTCCTGGAACTCCATCAGTTGCCAGTAGAGTGACCATTCCATAATCAGAATGTGCAGATGCACCATAAATTTCTTCTTTAGAGATCATTACTTCACCTGAAATTAGTTCCAGGACGATTGTCACTTTGGGTTCTCATTTGCTTCGATGTAAAAGAACAACCATGCTATTTCAAAAGTCTAAACGACATCAGCATTATCAAATTTACATCTAGACTATATCTTGATTATAGTGCCATATGATCATCTTTTCATATTTCATATTAGAAGAAAACTGCTCATATGAGTTTCATCTTGATTTATCATATAATCTAGCCAGTCATGCACAGTTCAAGTCCAACAGGAATTGAAATAAGTTCAGAACTGATCCAAGGCAAATAACAATGATATTTACTCACTAGCCATGAATATAAGAGAGATGAGTGTACACTGGACCTGGATAGTGTAGAAGACGAAGGAATGAGCTAGGTTTGTTTAAGGCCCCTATTTTCTCAAAAAAGTCATTCTCCAGGTTCAGTGACAGCGCAATCAAAGAGAGAAGCTTTCTCCCCACAGACCTAGTAAAAAATTCCATCATGGCAGTAGAATAGTAAGTTACGGTAAAGATGAAAATCAATCATGCAAGAGAGACAACCAATTACAGAAATACACACAGTGAACAAGAAACAGACTGAAACTATTTGTGCCTCCTCTCAATGTTTCTTCTTTTCCTAAAATTGGCACATCCAATTGACCCACATCATTCTTCTGAAAAGAAGAAACATTGAGAGGAGGCACAGGCACATCCAATAGACCCACATCATTCTTCTGAAAACAGCCGACTAACAACGTATCACTTATCAAAAGAGCCAGAGTAGAAGTAATATCAAAAGTCATTTAACTCAGTGAGACGCATCTGTTTGCACCAGAAATAAAGTAAGGATATTTGTCTAGTCTAATAATTCCAATAATAGATGGAAATTCTTATAATTTTTCAAAGAATGGCCTTTTGGGAAAACAAAATCAGTAGGTACAAGCTCTAAAATGAACAACAATGTACTTCCAAGTTGATCAACATGCAACTGCATCAACGATAAGCAAACGCTAAGAACTTACTCTACTTCTCTGTGGTAGGATTCCATTGTAGATTTCCAAGATGGCATCATATCTGAAATACACTAGAAGGGGAAAGAAATTTCAAACACTGCTTATACAAGAGTCCACATTTAACGATTTCTTATTAGACGTCAAATAGTGCATAGCACTTGGATAACACTTATGATGATGATGATGATGCATACGAAGTTGAGCGCAATGGTGTTAGAGGAATAGTATAGTTGATCAGGGTGAGATGTGATTTACTTAGATGTTGTCATGATAACGCTAATGCATACAATACTTAAATGAAAAGCTGTCCATTTGAATATGAGCAAATATATTCAACAAACCATACCTTCAGGAGGCCATTGGTTCAGATTCTTTTGATGCGAAGAATCTTCCAGAGGCCCAACGTAGTAACTCTCTTTTGAGTCACCTGATGGAATCACAGACCTGTGAGTGAGTGATAACCAACCTATTTTTCTGTTCTCAACAATGGATAACCAACCAGAAATACACGCATTATAATACATCCCCATATCCATTAGCATGTATGTTCCGACACCAAGCTCAAAAAGTTTTAGACAAATACTAAAGAAAAAAGGCTAACAAGTCTAACCAAAGATGCCATGGAATGCAACAGCCTGTCATGCGCGTGCACACATGTGTGTGTGAGAGAGAGAGAGAGAGTGACCTTTGGAGTTTGAGGAAGGGTTGAGGGTCTCAGCATACAATGGCGTGTAGCCTCGGTGCTCCTTCCTAGCCAATTTCATTTCTCTTCCAAGGGAGTGAGAAGAACTTTCTGCTTTCCTCGAACACTCTGGCAAGCAACTCTTCCTTAACCCCGTGATTCACCAGGTAAAAGAAGCCATACTCTATACAAGCCTGCAATCCAATTCACACGTACACACTTCTGAGTTCTGAGAAAGTCTCCTCACGCAACCACCAAACGAACAACAAAGAGCAATTCGAAGCAATCCGAATACCAAGCCGCATTGGTCCTTGCACTATAAAGTTACATCACATGAAATGACCGGAGGGACTCGTTCAAGACAATAAGCTTCATACTCATTTTGGACGGAGTGATTACGAATGCTAGCGACGGAAATGGGATGTAACGTACAAAAAGGGAACATCTTTGTTAAGTAATACATAAATGATCTCCAAAATCTCGAAACTCTCCAATTCCCTATGGAGCGATTCGAACGGATTTTAAAATTGTAAATAAAATGATTAAAAAATAATAATAACCGGATCAATCTCTCCTCATCAATTCTACTCCTTTCCGTCTCTTTCCCTCATTTCAAACGCGATCGGCGCAATTGCAACAATCTCAATGGCGTTAATTACGGCAGTGGCAACGATGCTAACTGCAATTTCGCACACAAAGATCACAAAAACCATCGGCGTTCACTCGTTTCGGATGCTAACTGCTTCGTTCTGCTACGACACAAGGCAAACGGGAACAGGAAAGACGGGAACGAGCCGGTCCGCGGCGAAGCGCTTAAGGCGGGAGGAGACCTGGCGTATCGAGGCGGCAGAGGAGAGGCGGTCCGGCGAAGACAGGTCTACGATCGGAAGTTTCAGGGTCGTCGCCATGACTACGAGCTTTGTCCTTCGACGCCGACAGTGCGTTTTGGAACGAGGGAAGGGGAAGAAATATTTCCAGAGAACTACTTGTTTGACTTTTCAAGTTGAGTGGATGGAAATGATGTTGACCAAACGGAGGAATACTTCTTTCCGGATTCATATTTTATCTCGAGAGAGAATTGGGAAAGCATGCCAAATATGTTTTATTTTCTACCATCTATTGTCCTTATTTTCTCTTTTAAAGGTGAATAATTTGAATCTATATTAAGTCTACTGGCCAAATTAATAAGATCTCTTTTGAATCGTTGGAATTTATTTCTATTTATTTCACTAAAAAAGTTAAAAATTATTTTTCAATGAAATTATCATAAATAAAAAATATTTTCACCAACGATAATAAATTATGTCTAAACATTTTCATAGATCATCTCTTCGATACAATCAATCATTTTCAATAAATATTTTATAAATTATTTATTTTCCGCAAAAACAACCGAATCATAAATCAACTTCCATTTATACATACTATTGCCCATCACCCATCATTCACCGGACAACCACCACCATGCTCAATGATCGATTACTGATGGCTAGCTAGTGTAGGCACATAATTTGGCGCCAATTTGATTGTCACGAAACAAAAGAAAAGAAAAGAAAGGAAAACCCACGAGGCAGCGATATGATATGACAGGAAGATGCAATATTCTGCCTGCAATTGATATGTTCCGATTATTATGCCTTTGAAAGCAGTCAAATGACTTCCAGTAGATCTACTTCTGCCGCATCAAGAAAACAGCACCAGAAAAAGCTCTGATTTGCCTAGACGCGACATTCTCCTTCAAAATCTCTCAATTCAAATAATCTCAAGGCACTCGATCCGGTTACAGGTTCACAAAAAATTGCCGAGACCGGCACAAAATGCCTTGTGCTATGAGTCGCTTCAAAGATATAAGAACATGGCAACCCCTCAATCTCATTCCCCCAATCAAGAACTCCGCACAGGATACTATGAGGGGAACTTCGCATAAGGACTTACATAATCGCAGCTCCTTCACCAAGCCAAAGCTGCGAAAGTTTGGCATGAACCCACCTCGGGAAAAAGTTACAGCTGCTTTATATTTGTCCCGCTCTCAAGCGGGAAGAACAATCGAGAGTAACAGGAAGCTTGATGCATAATGGATCCATGCAACCATCATCTCCTGGCAAATCTGCTTCTGCGAATCACAGTAACCGGAGTTCGGTAAGGAGTTGTCCCCACTGGTCTCTGCTGATGTGGTTCCTCTTCTTCATCGCTAGTTTCATCGGATCTCCATCTTAGTGCTCGAGCTCGATTCTCGCCCTCAACCGCAAAAGATTTCTCACCACTGCAGAGAGTTGCAAAGCATCCCATTAAGATGTATCAGATGGACCGATTATAACGCGTGTGGTTAAGCGCAAAAGCAAAATGGAGGCACAATAAGAGTTAGATATTCAAAGAAATAAGAGGATGGCGGCCGTGTTACCTCCAAGAGATGTCCATTAGATCATCTGAAGAAACAGCATTCCAAGGTACACCATCGGCCTCTGAATGGACCCTTTTGCCAGATACAGTCTTGGGCAGATCCTGCTTAGAACTTCTCAATAGACCGCGGTGCCTGGCAGATGAAGGCTGAGGATTCGCCATCGGTGTTTGAGAGTGTAAATGACTACTTCTCTGAACTTGGTCGCTGAATCCATTTAGTTCTACTATTGACGAAATATGATCAGGCGAACTGCCCTGGGGCCAATTCTTTTGGCGAAACTTAGGCGAACCTCTGGAAAACCTTTGCAATGGTGAGGCAGGTTTGAAATCAAAGGCTCCAGATGTTGACGTATCATTTTTTAAACTTCTGCCAAGAAGCTTAGAGCCTCTTTCTGTATTCAAAAGCAATGACCCTCCCGAAACTGAAGACCAGTCAGTGTTACCAAGTCCAACTGCAAAATTGGTGTTGGACGCAAGTACTTTAATAGGATTCTCCAAATCAGATCGTTTTGAGGAAGGCGTCATGACCTCATTCAATATAACAGAAGAATCCACAGCTAACGGAATTGAAGAACCATAAGGAATGGGCCTTCGTTCAAGAGGCAGATCACATTCTTCAGGCATATGAGCATCTTCAGAAGTGATGGCAATGTCAGGCAACTTGCCGCTCTTTATTTGTTGCTGCTGCACCTCTGGCAACAACTCTATACACTTATCCTGTTTTGTACAAGCAGCAGCTAGTTACTCTCCAGCAGTGGAGACAACAAACAATTTTTCCACGAATGGTACAACATGCAAAATGTACACACTGAAACCAGCATCGAGCAATGAAAGAAGACTTCTACTCCTAAGGACCTCCCATTTATATATGTCAGTGCCAACTTAGCTTACTATGAGAATTCACCTAAACTGGCTTCACACACTTAGAGTATTTGTCTCTAGTAGAGCTGAAGCGCCTGTCCAACAACTTGCCACTTTCGAACATGAAGCTAGAAGGTCAAGTATAGACTGCTTACCACTAGCTCTGTTCTCCAGTGACTAGCGGCTTGCATTCTAGATAACATGTCTTGATTAGCGGAAGTGGTTGCTGCAAATTCCTGCTCCAGGCGCTGTAGCTCACAATCAACTTGGTATGCCTCAGAATACCTGTGGCGCTGCAATGGAACACGAGATTTGTAGGGATCAGGTAAAACAGCCACACAGTTTTTTTTTTTTTTTTTTTTTGGTGAAAACAGCCATACAGTTTTCATGTTTGAAGAAATAACTAACTAGCTCTTGCTAAAATTCCCCAGGCAAATGGCCAGAGGCAAGAAGGGTTAGCAGGCCAAGGATGAGACCCAGGTTCAAACCTGATATATCCTGGAACTATGGAGTAAAAATCCCACAAAAAAAGCAGTGGAACAAACCAACATTCAATAGATGGAATCACAGAAGTTCCAGTGGTGGAAGCAAACAATATTCGGTAACAAACAATTAGTGATGGCATCAGTGAAATCTGACAAAGTAATCAGAGAGATAAAGTGAAGCAACATTCTTGTTGCCACAGTTTGCATTTAATATCCTGTAGTTAAGTAGTCAAGCTACCCACAGTGCGATTCCATATTCATTCTCAGTGATCAGCAAAAAAGAAAAATTATATCATTAGAATCATATTGAGACACAGAGACTCAATTATCACTTTCCTCCAAATGCCACTAGATTACCTGGAGATAGAAAACAACAAGAAGATTTCCAATGATAGTTGAAGGGTCATCAGTTGTATAATCCATTAGACACTTGTGAAGATACTTCTCCTCGTCAGAGTTCCATGGCAACTCTATCATTCGATCTACGAGCTTTCTCCTAATGGAAAGGCAACATATTTCAGTGACCAAAATTTCCATCCATCCCACCCAAGTCTTGCATTCAGCTTTCATGGCATTGGAAGGATCAACAACAGCTTCAAATTTAAGCTTCCTTTCCCTGACTTTGGAACAAAGCGCTCTCTGATAAGTAAATGCCTCAGTGAGCAGCCCACACTCCACCCTCACTCGAACTGCAGTAACGGCCTCAGGAAGCGAGATTAACTGTGATCCACCATCACGTCCAGACCAACGTAAAACCATCAGGGCTGTATCTGGCGTTCCTCTCTCTAACAAAACTTGGGCAATCTTAGGATGAGTCGTTGGGCCCGATATCTCTGGAAGAAGGTGACAAGCTTCCTAAGAAGTGTAAATTTGGGAATAAATATTAGACTGTAAACCAATAGAATCTTTCCAACCAAAAAGACAAACCAGTAGAATCTCAACCAAATTCCCAAATTCCTAAAAATGAAAAGATGATGATCAACATCTCCAGTCTCTTTGCCCCCCAAAAAAAAAAAAAAACCACAGTATTCAAAAGGCTGATAAATTAATATGAAACTTCACTAACACTCGCTGGCAGATGCATTTGAAAATTTTTGTTGTTTTAGCTTTCAGTCTTCGGTAGCACTCTATTTGCACTGTGCAGGAAATAATGACTCTTCAAAAAAATATGACACCAAAGACTAGCCCTCTTCAACAAAAAGGACTCTTAACACATCCAAAGATTCCAATCACCTGAAACATGAACAAGCTGGCTAGATGAATATTGCTATATCATTCCTTAAAGAAAATTCTCTATCTTGTAACGGAAGCCTCTTATAATTGATGATTAACTTGCTTGCAAGGACTCACCTTATTACCATGTAATGATAAATATTTTCATTTGTTTTCAAACCAGAAATTTTGCATTGAAATAAATGTAGATAAGGGAGAATTACAATTTGCCTCCCAATTCTTTGGAATGAGGCAAGTTGCCCCCTGACTTTTTAAATTTTCGTAATTTGGCCCGGCATTTTGAAATTGGTTGCAATGCGGCCTCTTGGGTTGACTGCAGCCAAAAAATTTTCACATATCTGACCACATGACAACACGTGACTAGTTTCAGAAGGCAAATTGGTTATACATTATATATGTGAGAAAATAATATAAGGATTACTCAGAGACATATTTCAGATCTCTACATCGATATGCCTTTGGTGTTGGCTCCGATCAAATTCTCGATGGAACTTTAGTCACATGCTCAAATATGATATATTTCTGAATTATTCCTTTACTTTTCTATAGGTATATACTTATATAGGAAAACGTAATCAGTCACATACCATCAAATGGTCGGAGCTTCAAGCAAATTTTGGTTTGAGTCAACCCCAAGACACATTGCAACTGATTTCTAAAATTTTAGGGCAAACTGTAAAAATTGAGACATCATGGAACAATTTGCAACAATCGCAGAACCTTGGGTGGCAATATGTAATTTGCCCCGAAGATGTTTATGACATATTAACGAGGAATATGGAACAAATTTTGTGATGACTGGGGACTTCAGAACCTACATCCGAATAATCCAAGAGGTGCAACCTTTAGTGAGCATGATGCATAGCATATATAGTTCAATCCACTTGTCATAAAGTTCGGCTCAATCAAGAAGGGTGAACCATTCAATACATAGAATGACAACTTGACAGCAGAGCTCCTCTACAACCAAATATTAATCCAAATAACCCTGATTTTCAAAAGCAAAATATTTGTGCACTATGACTCAAACAATACTTGGAAATTCTATCTTCCTGATGTTAATCCGAGAAATGTCCAATGGTTGGCTGTTTAATCACGCAAACACAAAACATAGAAGGTTGGTAATGATGCCACCTCAAAGAAAAAAGTACCATAAATTTATCTAACAATAATAAATTACCAACAGTACAGTTATGGAAAGCTGCATATCCTACATTGAAGCTCATCCAACACCTTACCTTCAAAGCGTCATCTGTGTGATCGTCCAAGAGATAAAACGTTAGGGACTCCAGCAACAAATGCCTAGTTACGCTGAAAGATGCTGCAAAGTCATCTACGACATTTCTCCAGAGTTCATCAGGTAATGTCCAGTGACGATCATAGAGGTAATAGAGAAACTATATGCCAATTAAGGGAAAAAAAGGGTACTTTTTACGATCTTCATCACTTTGAAAATACAAATGCAATTAAATAAAGCATTATCACTTATTGAAATACACAAAAGACAGAAGGATACAATTGCCCGCTTTGCAACCACCAAATCAGAACTTCCATATAAAAATAACATGTCAGCTGCAGCACGAAGGTTTTCAAATGGATAGCATCCAGATAGCCCCTCTACCTTAGCCCTAAGGAACAAGGAGCCTCCATTTTTCTGCAAAGAAAAGAGCTCTGACACCTCTCCCATTTCACTTGTACCTTCCTCGATTATCTCAAGATTTGCTACAGCATCTTCAATGAAAAGGGAACCTTCCTGTCCACCAGATTCTGCGGAGAGATTTACGGCATCAGGCCATGAACGCTTTATTGCAGCTGATTTTCTCTCTCGGAAGGAGGCACGCCATTGTTCATAATTAGCATACCGAGACCCCAGAGTTGCTAAAAATTCATGCCGTATGCACCACATCATAATCTCCATATGCTGAATGCAGGAGGGGAAAGCAATAATTAAGTTAATCCCACATTAAAAAAACAGAGTCGATGCATTCTGTGGAACAATTTCACATCTTGATCTCCAGTTAATATACCTGAACTCAACACTTGTTCCAATGAATTTTTTCATAGTTACATAGTCTCACGACAAAACCCAGAATAACAGTTAAGCGAAGCATGTCAATGTTTATGTCTGCTAATGCAGCTTAATGAAATTCACTTTAAAATTGTCCAAACACCCAGTGCCTCAACAGAAATTGTAATTATTAAGAATTGTCCATCACCTAGTGCAAGTTCCATAAAAAGTGAATTATCCTCCTTTTTCTAGAAAGTAATATACAAGTGGATCGTACTGGCATATCCTTAGGACCGTACATTCACCTCTACCTTTTGGTTGGACAAAACAAGCATTCTCCAGCCGTCGACAATTGTTATAGGTAAATATTCCGTGTGTAATTTAGCTACAACGATGGTATTGAAAATATATCCCACAATAATATTGGAAACAAATTCTCTAAGAAACGGTAATATAGAAAGCTATGGACATTGTTTTAAAGTGGACTGCAGAAAACTCCAGTAACCCAACCTGTTTAGTCTTCAATATGCTCTCATGAAGATGGTGCAAGTCGTGCAACTGCGGGGAAAGACTTCCCTTGAACGACGACTCCAAAACTTCTAGTACATTAGACATGCCAGCCAGCTGAGCAGAATACCTAAGAAGCAAACTCAACCTGCTTTCCATATCCTTCAATTCAAGGTTATCTATTTCACAAAATGTCAAGGAGAAATTACATCCAAACAAAAAGTGGAACTGGACAGGAATTACAAATGTGTCAGAAAGTCTTTCAGGATACATATGCCTCGAAGCTCTGCCACAATGTTACTGAATGTTCGCTTGCACCAATCCTTTACAACCACTTCATCAAGCAAGAACGCGGTGACGGGATCACTAGATACAGCACTTTCATCCATACAAACATCTGTAATATCTGTTGAACTTCTGTCAAAGAGAACATGTTCCACAAACACAATGCTTTTGGATAAAGAAAAATGAATCTTATTAGGGAATATAGGTTAATGATATTTGGGATACAATGAAACCTCGAATTAAAGTTTTTTATTGGCTATGTTAACAGCGCCCTATTGCAGTTTCTGTAAAATTTGGTTAGCGTATTGAATGATACAGTGTGGAAGCAAACTTCTGTAAAGGAAAGCAACTCAAATCTTTGGGGGATACAGTGGCATATCAAAGAAGCCAAATTATTCTCCAATGCCACATCAAACAAAGAATATAGACGTTGAACATCTGCATTCAGTTGGTTCTCATCTTCTCGCTCTTGAAATCTCTCATCATGTCTTTTCGAGATAAGGCCAGCCTCAATACACTCATGGTACAGTCGAAGCCGAAGTCTGTTGCCACTCTTGGGTATTTGGGTTCTACATATTGGACAATGATCGCCACGTTGGCTACACTCCGCACACAAGGATGCGTGACCGCAGGAGCTTAAAACATGATGTACATAGCGGGCACAACTCCTCAAGTCTCTAGTTGCCCGGCACCGCTCAATCTTCGCCTCATTGCACAAGTCAACCAAATCAACAGAAGCTAGGTGTTCCAATGCTTCCTGAGAAGCAAATTCCAGGGAGACCAAATAGCACAGCACGTTAACCTTTAATCTTCTCGAAACAAAAGTAAAAACAGATAATAATTCCAGAGAACGTCTACTATGTCATTCCGATTTTTCAGGATCATTTTGAGTACTCCCTCAACATGTAAAAACAATCGATTCAAAGTAGTTTTAAAGCCTCCCCAGCCGAACATTTGTGTCAAATGCATGAGCTCAACTCAAACAGATCGTTCACGACAGAATCAAGTCAACAGTAAGCCACATAATAAGAAGATTCGGACTCCCCCAAGACCTACACATCGAAATAATTCGGAGGAAAAGCAGCTTGGAGGGGCGAAGACTTGCATCTCATTCGACACGAGCACGATTATAGACGCAAAAAACGCTAATCCAATCCTCGCGACACAAAAACGCCACCGCCGCCACCGCCATGGAGCCTACTGCGGCACCGATCACCAACCAAGCTCGAACTGAAAACGCAGTCCCTTCCTAACGACATCAAAAAGCAAGCGCCGTCGACGACGCACGCTCCGCCAAATGCAGACGCGCACGCCGTCGCCTCCCGCCGGCGACCGCCGTCCAGAAACACAAACACACGACGTCCTCGCGGGACGTGAGAAGAGCGAAGCGCGTACCCGGACAGCTCTGCTGCCGTAGCTAGGTTGCAGAGATCTCGCGCGGGCGCCGCCGTCCGGCGAGGCCGCGACCGGCCCGTTGCTCAGTTGCTTCGCCTCCATTTTCTCCGCCGGCTCCGGAGGAAGGGGGAACGGACCGGCGCGTCGATTGCAGCGGAACGATCCCGAGAGGAGGAGCCGCGGAGGAGGAGCGGAGTACGCGACCGAGCGAGTGCAGAGTAGAGCAGGGCAGAGCAAAGGAGGGAGAGAGGTTTCCAGATTTTTCTAGGGCTTAAGCAAGGGTGCAGCCATGGGAGCTCGGAGGAGCTTCCTTTTCTTTTCTTTTTCCTTTTTTTAATTTTTTTGGGTCCCTATTTTTTTGAAAATTAGAGGCACCAGAGGCGCTGTCTTGTCCATCGCTTCGGCCTGACGACGACGTTTAGGGCTCGTTTGCGCGAGGGGAAATTGTCCGAAATTATTAATTGTACCAATTTCCTTTTTTGGATAATCGTACCATTCGAGTCCTAAATTTTTTTTCCGTTTTGTCAATAGAATCCATTGACAGATTGTAAGGCACTGTTTGATAATCATCTAAACAAAGTCTTTTTCGATTCTCGATTTTTTTGTTCTCAAAATCAATTTGAGATGAGAATCGCGTTTAATAAAATTTTTGCTTTTAGGGAACAGATTGGGAAGAGAATCAATAATAAAAAAAAATTTGATTCTTGTTAGAAAACAAAATTGAGAATCAAAACTTTTTTTCTCTTTTCTTCTTCTTCATCGACCGCCATCCCGCAACCGCCGCCCGCCGCCGCTTGCAACCGTCCGCCGCCGCCCGCCGCCGTTGGTCACCGCCGTCGATCGCCACCATCCGCCGCTACCGGTCGCCGGCAACTAGTCCGGCGAGCTTGCCAGAGGCTTGCCCGGCCACCGGCGAGGCTCGCCCGCCCCCGCCGGTGGCTAGGCGGGCCTCGCCCAGTCTTGGTGAGGCTCGGCCAACAAGGGCCGGCCTCGGCGAGGGCCGGCGATGCTCCAGTGAGGTCGCTAGGCCCTCGTCCAGCGACCGGCCTAAAGAATAAGAAGAATAGGAGAAAAAAAAAAAAAAGGAAAAAAAAATTAAATATAAAAAATATTTAAAATTTAAAATAAATTGATTTGGAGCAATCAATTAACAGCGTCCAGCTTGATTCTATTTCAGAATCGAAATTTTGGACGATTCAAACGCATTCTTTTACTCAGGGAGAATCGCTCTCGAGAACGAGAATAAAAAATAATCATTTTTCTCGAGAATATGTTCCGGGAATAGAATTATTACCAAACGCGCGCCAGGGTCGCGGCCCTAACATGAATAATTTTTAAGTGAAAATCATTAAAGTGAGCAGCGAGAGTGCAACGTAAAATTATAAGCACTAACATGAATAATTTTTAATAATATTTTTTACAATTTTTCTTTTTTTTTTTTACTTTCCTTCTTTACTTATTTTCTTGATTTTTTTATTGATAAGGGCCGGTAGGGCGGCCGATGACCCCTGCCGAACCATTGGGTAAGGGTCGCAGCCATCATAAGATTTGAGGGAGGGTCATGAGCTCTTGGCACTTGCCCACCACAGTCCTTGCTAGTGCTACCCTCATTGCTAGTGTTACCCTTACCCACTAGCCAACAAGGGTCCCGACCCTTAACAATTAAAAAAAAAAAAAGAAAAATTAAATAATAATAAAAAATTCTATTATAAATTGTCTATGTTAATGCTGCGATTACCGGCATTCATGTTAACGAGTTTTAACCAAAATTATTCGGATTTACTCGATTGGTAATATATGAAAATGTTTAAAACACAATTAGCATGATTATATGTTTTATGACGTTTTAGACAATTTTCCTCAAACATGATTGTAGTCAGCTCGCCTAAGTTAGACATACAACAACTTTTTTTTTTTGGTAATGTCATGTTTGTAAAGGCTTTTTAATTGCACATACAATGGAGGAATCGCCTACATCGGTAAATGTAAAAGGATTAGGGGTGAGCATGTTCCAAGATAAAACTTCGAATCGTATAATCAAACTAGTAGAAACTCGTATAGTTACAAGTTCTGGGTTTTAGGATATGCATAATACATTCTAATTCAAAAAATTTGGACAACCTATAATTTATAACCCATAATAAGTTTTTGTACTTTTTTTATCTCTGTTTTTACACAATCCCGTGGTATTCCATGATATCCAATAATGAGTGTATAATTTATAATCACTAGTTTCAGTTTCAATCTTATGATGGAGATTTACTTTGTTGATATTATATATTATTCGTTGCAGCAAGTAATACTTATTAAAGTAATGATTTACTGCAATCATTCAATTAAAAATACAAATAAAATATGAGTAGACTCTAGAATTGACCTTTGAACTTGTAATCCCTATGGTTCCAAATTCTAAGATATATAGGGTAGGTTTCAAATTCAAAAAAATGATAAACTTATTCCAATAAGTAGGTTCCTGGTTCGACCATGGTAATTATGTAAATATATAATAACAAATTCGTCTTTAAAAGTTACCTCCAAATTAAACACATAGTATGTTATAATTTCCTCATTCAAAGCTCGTCTAATGTCACGAGTTTTGATTTAAAAGCATAAAAGATAATGAGTTTTGACACAGCAATTTTCGTTGCAACTTTCATTGATATAGCAATTTAACGATAACGAAAATTTCAGGTGTTTCGCAAAACTTTTCTTATCAAATATTTCCTTGAAAGAATTCATTATTTTTTCGTAAATATATATTCTTCATCACATATATAATTTCCCTCGAAAATACGTGTCAAATGACAAGGGATGTATTTTGTTCTTATTTTGAGCAAGTTCCGTGAAAAGTTGGGAGAAACGCATGTGAATGATTGCAAGAGCAATATATAGATATCAGGCAGTGCGATTATTAAAGTTTTGGCTTTTTATATCTTGATTATAGGTAAGCATATATATATTTTTCAAAAGAATCAAGCATCATTAGATTTTTTTTTTAATATATATCTCGTTGTATATTCTTTTTCCTCTTTTAGTTACCCAAGTTCCAATCTGAGATTTTCTCTGTTTTCTTTTTCCTGACTGGCTGGTTAGAATTTTTTTAAAATTTTTTATTTGATTAAGCACTGATGTAGTAGCAAAATATTCCAATCTACAAAAGTCTGGTGACAATCTGTGTCTTTTTCTTTTCAGTTTCTGAGTTCCCACTTTTGTATTTTCTTTTTTTCCGATTTTGTTTATATCTGTGTTGGTTAGCCGAGACTCGTAGTTATGATATTTGGTTATTTACTATTTTATTAGACAAAAAAAGAAAGGTTGGTAAGTTAAATTTCTAAGGAAAAAGAATTTGATGGACAATGGTGCACAGAGTTGCAATTTCTGTTTTGTTCCGAGATAGTAATTGTGCAATTTTTTAAACTTCTCCTACAATTATCATAAGATAATATTCTCAATAAATCGTGATCTTATGTCATTTTTTATAAAATCATACCATCACAATGACATACTTCAACCACAATAATTTTGACTTAAATGCCAATTAGTTTTTACCGTTCATCTTTTTTACTCGATAAATGGAAATACTTAAAAAGATCGTCATGCGCATAAGCTACGTAAAGGTATAATAACGTAAGTACATAATCATCTAAGCTTTATCAATAATTTTATCGTTCTTTCCTCTTTTTGTTTTTTCAAACAACTTATAGAAAAAGCAACAAATTTTTTTTCGGAGAAAAACACGAAAATAAGTCTAAAAGTATATATTGTTTCAAAAGGCTCGAACCATAATCATGCAAAAATAAGCTTAGCAAAGAGTTAAATAGATTTCTTTCCATATGATAAAAGATCAAGTTCTTATGCAAAATAGAATAAGAAATCCAGCATTTATGGCACCGAAATGACTACTCGAATAAATTCGTACGAACTCGCCTTAATTACATTGGCCTACAAGCCAAAATTATAACATTACACGATTATCAAACTAGCTTTAAAATGCATGAGAACCTTCTAGTATTTTTGGTGAACATCATACCATACAATTCGTACACACCAAGATTAATTTTACGATAAAATTTGCTTTTTTCCTGCTAATTCAGTAATTATAAGAAACAGGAAAGTTACCCCGAAAACGAATACGTACATCGTATATAGGTCTAAATACGATAATTACGAGCATCGTACTACCAAATAAAAATTAAAAGAGAAGGAAATAGGCGAAAGTGGGGCAAAACGACGCCCCGTTTGTGTACTTCCGGCTCATACAAAACACGCCGAGTTCTATTGCGCATCCTCCTCTCTCTACCTCGTTCTTCTTCCTCCTCTTCTTCTTCTTCTTCCTCGCTTCTGCAAATCATCGTCGCCGCTCTCTCTCTCTCTCTCTCTCCATTGCGATCCTCCGCCCGGTCAACGCAAAATCGACCGCCGTATCCTCACCGGAAGACGCGCTCGTAGACGCGCGATCATATATCTCCGCACGCCGCACGCCGCCGCCGCCGTCGCCGTCGCCGTCGCCGCTGAGTTATATCCGGGGTAGTTCTCTCTTCGCTTTCTTGTCCTCGTCCTGCTCTTCCTATGGCGACGGCGCCGGTGAAGTCCCAGCCGCTCCACAACTTCTCCATGCCGACCTTCCTGCGCTGGGGAGCGCCACCGCCAGCCACCGCCAGCACCGCCGCCCCTCCCCCTCCGGCGACTCTCCCCCGCCTCCCCCTCCGGACGACTGCGGGACGCAATCGCGCCCCCGGCGCTCGGATCGCGCCCCGGTCGCAACCTCGGCTACTGCTCCGCGCCCGCCTCCTCCTCGCCGGTCCTCGATAGGCTGCCGAAACAGGCGTCGGGCTCTAGAGGGGAGGGGGAGACGTTCAAAATCAACATCGCCGGCGCCGATCACGGGAGCGGCGGCAACAACGGCAAGGGCAGCGGCGACGACAACGAAGAAGCCGGGGCGGAGGAGGCCGTGCAGAGGCCGTGGAACCTGAGGCCGAGAAGAGGAGCGAACAACGGTTTCCCGAGGAACGGAGAAGCGTTTCCGGCGGTTAATCCTTCGGTCCAGCAGGGCGAGAAGAAGGAGAATGCGAATCCGCCGCCGAAATCGGCGAGGCTGCGAGGTTTCGCGGAGGCGGCCAGCGGCGAGAGGAAGGAGGAGACGGAGGAGGGGAAGAGGAGGCTGTGGGTGTCGCTGTCGAAGGAGGAGATTGAGGAGGACATTTTCGCGATGACCGGGTCGAGGCCTGCTCGGAGGCCGCGGAAGCGACCCCGCAATGTGCAGAAACAGCTCGATGTACGGAGGATCTTCGATCGCGTCGTTTTGTGCCGTTTCGCGCTGATTTTGTTGTTCTTATGCGTTGCTGAGCCATGAATTTCTTGAGGAGAATACGTTTGCACTGTTTCATTCGTGTCTGGTTTGGTTCTTGCAGAGCGTCTTCCCTGGCCTTTGGTTGGTGGGAATCACAGCCGATGCTTACCGAATGCTCGATTCACCGGCGAAGGTTCTCTCCCTCTCTCTCTCTCTCTCTCGCGAGGTGCGCTGTGCGCATCTTCGTCAGGTGCCTACATATAGATACGCCCGTATGTGTACGTATGCTTTTTACGACTCCAGGTGCCTACGTATAGATACGTTCGTACGCATTTCACAACTTTGTGGGAGTGTCAATTGGTTTTTATTTCCCTTTTCATTTTGTTATCTGCATCTGTTGGTTGGTGTTGGATTAGAATTAAGATCCGTGAGTTATCTTCCTTGCAGAAATGACATGCTCGCCTGGCTATTTCTGCCTTCAAGGTTGCTCTCTCTCTCTCTCTCATGTATTATCTGTTCTATCCACTTTGTATGGAATTTGCTTTAGCTTTGTCTCGTTAAGGAGACCAACTGACCTGCAATTCGGAGGTGTTGGGTGGTTTTGCTTTTCTCACAGAACGAATATTTCTTGAAGGTGGCTTCTTGGGAGCAGAAGACGGGTGGTCCGGCGAAGTTACGAACCTAATCTCGCAACACCGTAGACCTCAATTCGAGGTATGGTAATGCTGACGTACGGGGGAAATTCAATCAAGTGTAGGATAATTTATAGGGTCATAGATTGGTAACTCTCGTTTTCCTTATGCGATGCATCGCATGCTGGGATTGTGCAGGAATCTTCGTATATATGGTGTCGAGTATATCTAGGATGCAAAGGGTACAATCTATCGGTACAGAGGGTTTTAATTAGTTGGTCGGTCTATATTAAGGATTTCTATCATATTTTTCATGCCGGTGTAACACTTCGAAAGGAAGAAAATACGCCGATTTACTACATGTGCGAGTATGTTTTGCATGGCTCGTGGACGAAACAAGTCCTCAATGTGATAATTATGTTATGCCCTTTGGATTAGGTTGTCCAAATTGGGAAGTATTCTGGTTTTCCGGGTACCTATGATGTTTGGCAGGCTTCCCTAGAATAATGTTAGGGGCCAGAAAAAGAGCCAGCTTGTGGTTATGATGGATAGCTTTGTCATTAATCCTACTTTGGCAATGGATTTCAAAACGTGCCAATTGGACGCACGCCTTGCTTCCCTCCCATGGAAGATATTTCCTCAATTAGGTTTCATCGTCCTGAGGATGAGGTTGAAGCTTCATGTTATGTTTTTCGTTTTGCTCATCTTCGACACGAATCTCGTGCCTTCTTTTAAGATTATCAGATCTCTTTGCTCTGTCGAAATGATGAATTCTTACATGATGAGCAAGTTCTCTCGACTCCTGTGAATCCAGACTTAGAAATTAGATAGAGCTTTTCGAAAGGTATCCTCCTTGTTCAAGCAATGGTCGGACTCCGTCTTGCTATGTACGTTATAACAACGTTCCTCTAGCACCAGAACTACCCCTTTCCTTTCTCCTATATTAGTCTGATGTTTAACATTTAGCAGCACGAAATTTTGATTTTGATCTTCCTAAGCTTATTTTGCCTTCAATTGTCATTCTAGTGCATACTATGAAGTAAAAATGGCCAATGCATGTTTTGATTATGAGAAACCAAATCATTGATCACTAGCTTAATAGCGTCTGATCATGCATCATCATCATATGTAAAAAGAGAGAAAATTATATTTTTTAAAAAATCATAAATCTATGGCATTAGTATTGATTCAGTTTAAAATCTTTCAATGTGATCAATTTAGACTTAAAATCTTTTTTATATTAATACTAATTGAGTTCATCTAGCTAATTTAAGTCATAAATTGCTAATGTGTATGTTGGCAGTCCCACGTGGCATAGTCAGTACTGACTTTGATTTTTTTTATGATTTGTTAAAAATTCTTCTGATTTTTTTATTTTTATTTTTCCTTCTTTTTCTTTTTCTTTTCCTTTTCTTTCCATCGAGATGCCCGACAGCGAGACGCAATCCTGCACCATATTAACTCATGAGAACCTGCACGACAGTTAATAAATAAATAAAATGATCAGCTCGAACTTGCCATATTCGAAATTACAACAAAAAATTTAAGCAAACAAACAGACCAATATCAAAACCGACCAAAACTCGAAACACGAGCGTTAAACCAGTCAAATGCAACCTAAAAAAAAAAAAAAAAAAGAGCAACTAAAGAAAGGAGGAAATTTCGAGCTGAGTCTTGATAATCAATTGAGGGAAAAAGGAAGAGAGAGGGGGCAGATGAAGAAGAAGAAGAAGTGAGGGAATAGGCAAAAGGCTCACTTTCTTGGAGCATATAGGAATTCCTCATCGTGACATATGGTGAGGGCGACCTCTCTAGCCATGACCTATGCCGGCCACAAGTGGAAAGAGAAGGGAAAGTAAAAAAGAAAACATTAAAAAAGTTTGTCATAATCAATCGTGTCATGTGACTAGTATTTACGTCAACAATTTTCAGTTTAAATTAGCTAAATAAACTCAAATGGTACCAACATGAAAAGGCTAAGGGCAAAATTAACCAAATTAAAATGTTTAGAAATGAATTAATACTAACACAATAGATTTAAGACTTTTATTGTAATGTTCCCTATGAAGAGAGATTATGCCATTGAACTTAATGCGATATCTCAGTAGGCCCTTGCCGGATGTGGTTAAAAAAAAAGAAAAAGAGGAAACTAATGAAAGAAAAAAAGAGAAAAGAGAAAAGAAGAAAAAATATTATAAAAATTCAGAATTTTTTAAAGTTATATAAAAATTATTCACGTCACCGCTCATGCCACGTAGGAAGGTTAATGTCTACGTCAACAATTTTTGGCTAAAATTTATCAAATGGATTCGATTGGCAAAAAGTAAAAAAGTTTAGAATTCATTTAGCAAAATTGAAAAGTTCATGACTCAATTAGCCAAATTATTATAGATTTAGGCTTTTTTGAACATTTTTTCCCAAATTTCATTAAGTCTTGCCATGTGCGAAAATTTGAGCAGGTAGCCAATTTCTAATACACAGGTCGTCCATTTAACGTCGAACGCGTGTGAACTATTTTTGACCAAGCCAGTATCTTATGAGATTTTTTTTTTTTTTTCTTTTAACTAAGCCAAGTATCTTGTGAGATCGTTATTGGTAAGCTATCTGTTGCTCTTAGGGGCCGACCTGGGGCCAAGAAAGAGACATTTAATCTGCGACGGTTTCAGTCCGAAGGAATATGATCGATTGTCGCTGAAAATGTCCCCCTTGAATAATTCAATAGCAAATCTATTCTCTCTCTCTTCGTGAAACCACAATGATGAATCGATTGCCAGAAACCGGATTGAGTTTCTCTCTATATGTTCAAACATTACTTGATCAGAATCGATTCTCATTTGTTCGGTTTTCGATAATCATGAATGTTTGCGTTAATCAAACTACCTCTTAATGAATGGTTGAAGGAATGTCCGCTTTGGGACATTTAGCCTGCCGATTTTTTTTTTTTATGCTACAATATTGTATTAATAACTTTATGACCTAGTATCGTAATTAACTTTAAGACACCACGTAATGTCTTCTTTTTTGTATTTTGCGATGTCTTGACATTATAAAATAGTCAAAACTAAGTATTAGTAGTCGTGATATGCATGGGATGATTACCAAACAAGTCTCAAACCAATTTGATACTAAACATTTTAATTTTGGTCAATTTAGTATTAAACATTTTGATAATTTGCCAAGGTAGTTTGTTCAAACTATTTCAACGATCGGCCTACGTGATACTGCCGTCTTTGACATAGACGAGCCCTCGACAATTATGGCTCGAACCATGAAACGGCCGCTAAGTATGGCAATGGTAGGTGAGAGGGGAGGGGAATAGAGAGGAAGAGGAGGAAAGTGGAATAAGATAAATATTCTTGGGTTTGTGCTAAGTTCTTTATCATTATCACAACAGTCTGTTAGTCAAAGGAGAAAGAAAAGAGAGCTTTCAATTTTAATTTTTTTATTTTCCATTCATTTCATATCAAAGGACATGTGTTGCCTTTTGAGTGGACCTAACTATGCTCATTCACGTATGTGCACCAGTGACGTGATAATTACATTAAATATTTTCTCGTGGAATAGATATTAGAGTTAGGATTTTCTTTCGAAGAAAGGAGTGATGAGTGAAGGAAAATGACATTGGTAAAGGAGATTAAAGTTGAAATCTAAAAACAAAATATAATATGCAAAACATAGGTTTTTTCAAAAGAGATGATGCATGCTGGCATGAGGGATAAAAGAACTGACGATAATTGATATTTTCCCATATGTATTATAATTCACTCAGTGAGATATGACTTCTTATTTACTTTAAATTAGTTACAATGACTTGTATGACATAACAATCTATGTTAATCCTACTTCTAAAAAAAATAACATGCGTCGACTTATATTTTCTAAAATAAAAAAGCGGGGCAGATTAACGGGGCAACTGCAGGGCAACTTCTGCATGGGCTATGGGCTTCAGTCATTCTCTCATCCAATTCGGGCATTCTCGTCTGAGGTTAAGAAGCCTTGACCTAACTTGGCCTCTAAATGCCATGTCCAATTCATAGATTGGGCCATCAAGATTATTCTGTGATCCGAAGCAGCTTCATCCGATGCGAAGAGATATATTTGCGACATATCATCGGTCAGGGACACGGTCGAAGCACAAATGGAGAGGCAGCCGAGTCGGTCCAGCTCAATCGGGGCAGTGTCGAGGTGCCTAGTGTAGAGGTGTCAAAAACCGAACCGAAAATCGAACAGAACCAAACCGAAAAATTCGATTTTTTCGGTTTGGTTCTCATTAAAAACCGAATTTTTTTATCGGTTAACCGAATCGAATCGAACCAACAAAACGATAAGAACTTATTTCTTGAAAACGAAAGAATATATACAACAGTTCCTCCTATCCCCAAAAAAAAAAAAAAAAACGAAAAAAAAAAAAATGCAAAAATGCAAAAACTGAAAACTAAAAGCTGAAAACCAAAAAAAACCGAACCGAACCGAACAGTTGACACCCATAGCCCGGTGCACTACCGTGGGACCGGTGGAAAACAATGTCAGGCCCATCTATGCCATGTGAAAATTTTGTTGGCCCGATAAGACCGCCATGTCCCGTGCTTACTATAGATTGGCATTCTTGGGTAATTCATGACCTAGGCCGTTGGCATCAAAAGGCCCAGCCCGAACTCATCATTTCAGATGAATAGGTGCTCGAATAAGTTGAGCCTAGCTCAAACAAAGATAACATCGGCCCGACCCTAATAACTAGGTCTGGGCCGGGCCATTTCGTGCCTTAATGTCAAGACCTGGGCATCCAAATCCAAGTAATGTTTTCTAATTATCATCTTATTAGAGCGATGGTACTTTAAAAAAAAAAATCATCAAAATCTTATTTGAACAAGAAAGCAATTGCCAATTTGCCAGGGCGCTTGAGATAGCCTCGAATTAGTAGAAGTCGAAACCCACCGGCCCGTGATAAGAGACAAATTTTCGCACCCCAACCACAAAAGCTATGGGTGTGAAAATTTGAATTATCTTGGGATCAAACATTAGTCTTGTTTGAGTAAGGGTTTTTAGCTATGGGTATTATTAGAGCTGAGGTACAACTAAGTTATAACTCTACTGAGAGCACAACCCAGCCTTGTCTCTCTCTCTCTCTGCGTGAGCATGATGAAACCCTAAATCTAAATGAAGTTGATTGGCCACAAACATACATAGAATAGCCAACTCGAGAACATCACTTACATTGCTAAGGTACTCTCTCGATTTTCCCTCTTCTTGACGATATCTCTACTAATCTGATTCTTGCAAAACTGAGTTGCTTTCCATGTTGCGAGACATTACTAGACCCATCGACACCCCTGGTAAAAGCCCATGACTTTTGGCTGTGGCCGAGGTTTGACATCCATTATACTATTGAGCTCTCTCTACCTCAATATCCATGTTTTCGACATTGTTCGGGCCCCATGTCCCGTCCGGACGAAAAAGACCGGTCCAACACCGACCAATCAAAATCGAAATGGCCCGAAAGATGCATAAAAAATAAAATAAAATAACCCAACTAGAACTTTCGGGATTCGTACAAACTCCAAATTGATTTTTTTTAAATCCCGGCGATTAATCATACACAATCATGATGATGATCATCATAAGCCACGAATGCATGCCCCACACACCCTCAACAACTGCATTCTGTACGTAATGATTTTATTATCATTCTCGACTAGACAACCTCGTGCGACTTGACCATGATTTTGTCGAAACCCCATTAAACTAATGCCCCGTCTTTTGGACCCAAAAAAAAGCCCCCCGGGCCAGCTCGCAAATCAACCCCCACACAAAATAATAATAATAATAAATGAAAATAAATGCAAGTAGACCACGTTCTTGACCTTGGGGCTCGCCCTTCGAAAGCTCAGACATGATTAGGGGGACACCTTTGCGAAAAACCTGGCGAAAGTCAGCAATTTTTCTTTTAGTAGTTGTAAAGTCGCTCTTTGTGCCCAAAAAAAATCACTATGTCTGGTCTCATAAAGTGCATTTAAAAAAAGGTGGCTTGGGGAATTGGAGAAATCGAGAGACCCAACTTAGCCCCCATTTTAATTAGTTAATTTAATTTTTGAGAGAATCGATGGGGAAATGATTAGATTAGTGTAATCTAATAATTTGTTCCGGTGAGGGTTTAATCATCTTAAATAAATGAAAGTGTCACATTCAATTTCACAGGTTCTCTCTATCATTCCCAGGAATAGAGGCGGAGAGGAGCATCTGGCCACCAACCAAACATGCTTCCGGATAACAATGGCCTAACTTGGGGGCGTGGTGGTGGGTAACATTCTTTTTCCCTTCCGCAATTGCCCTTCCCCTTGTAATTCGAGGATTGTTTAATCAAATTCTCATGTTCATGATAATAGAGACGGAAAATAGAAAACAACTTCATGATTCTTCATTTTCACTTTAGAAATTGAATTGTCGCGATCCTATTCTCAACGCGCTATGAAATCATAAGAAATATTATTACATGGAGTACAGATCTCGATGAGCTGGTTGAGTACTCGAGCATTTAATTTTCCTTTTTTCGCTCGGGTTGAATTAAGCTCTTAATGCCAATTTGGAAAATTTTGGCTTCAAAGTACAACATCTCCACTCAACGTAACTCTGAGACCCCACTTCTTCTCCCCCCGTCGATAGAGGCTTATCTAGCATACCGAATAGAGTAATTCGTGTGCATTTATGGAGATCAACATATGATGTGTACTCGATTGATCCAGATCATTCATTAAGCGTTCTTCTATGGTTCACGGTACTATTCTCTAAGCTCGAAACCAATTCGAATTGTGCATTATTTTCAATGAAGACCTTTTTTGGGAAGAACAAAATCCCAAAATCTTTTCTACACGTTACGCCATAAAGAAAGAAACACGGGTACATGCACACATTCGAATCGAAAGGACAAAATCGTCCGACCGCCTCAAATTAGCGTGCGGGAGAGAAAAAGCTCATATCTTTCTCTTTCTCTTTCTCTTTCTCTTTTTCTTTTCCCAACTCAAAATTTCGTGCGCCGCACGTGCAGCCCAACCGCAAGCTCTAGCTAAAACCGCAATTCCGATCAACCGAAATTTCGCAGCCACTAATCTTTAATCAAGGAATCGATTCGCGGGTTAACGGTCGATCACATGGCTTACCAGCTCACGCGGTCACATGTTGTCCCCCGAGATCATCAGCCAGATCTCCCCAAATCTAATCTCAAAGTAATCAAGCTGTCTTCTCCCCCAACAACTTTCTGGGTAACCGCTCCCACGTGCACGTGCGCATCGTCCCCGTCCCCCTACCTTTCCCGCTCATCGGACGGCCCGGATTCGCCTCTCGCCATCTTAGGCGACCGGTCGAGCCGGTCGCGGAGGTTTTTTGCAGGGCACGAAAGGGATTTCGCACGTCGGCTTCGTGCGCGCTCTCTCTCTCTTTGCCTTTTTAACGGGGCGAGGTGGAGCTTTGACCGTTGACCGGATCCGAGCATGGGCGAGTCGGGTATTTTCTCTCTCTTTTTCTTCCCCGCTTTTGACCGGGGGCGCACGTGCGGGTGACGGGATCACACGTGTCTCGAGCTGTCGTCCAGCTGGAGGATGTATCGGGAGCGGTGCGCCACGTAGGATTCACATGAGCGGCGATAATTGGAGGGTGCCCAACTGACGAGGCATTAGCAAAGGCAATTAATTTTTTTGGTTGATTAAAATCCGTTAATTAATGCATCAATTTGAGCGTACCGTACAGCCCTGTTGCATTAATTTCCCGTCGATGGACGAAATTTCCAGGAAAATACGAGGGACCCGCCGTAGCGGTTCGTACCCGATCTCGGAATACGTATATACCTCGTGAGAATATATTTAATTTCCGTGGTACTCGTCACATCCTTTGCAAGACAATTTGTCTTGAAAGTTGCGACATGTTCGCATTTTTCCTTATTTAAAAAATAAATTTTCAGATCTTTGTCAATAAAAACAATCGAAACCCATCGCCCTTGTTCTATGACAAAATCTTATCTCTATGACAAAAGATTTAAGAATCCTCGGTAAAATCTTATCTCTGATATGACCTCGAAAAAATCTCATTTTTGAAAATAGTAATAATATGTAATACTTGAATAACAAAATTATTGAAAACTATAAATTCGACTTAATTACTTGATTAACAAGTGCCATAAAGCGACTCATTAAGAAAGTCCTAAGCCAGTTACAACTTAAGCATTTCGGAATCATAAAGCTCAAGATCTAGCAAAATAGATTTCAAAGTGCAAAATACAGCGGGTGCATGTGATTTTATTAGTCAAGGAATCACAATAGTGAAGTTTCAATGTTGTATTTAACTATATTTGCTTGCATAAATTTGATGAGAATTACAAAACCTAATAGATTTTATGAGGATGTGAACTCGGCAACTCCCAGAGATTATGATGGACTCGATCGATGGTGACTTAAGGTCAAGTCAATACACGTGGATGTTTTTCGATTCAAAAGTTTCGACTCTCTTTGACGAACTTGGTACTCGGATTTAACAGTTGGGAATATCATCGCAGCTAAAATTTTGAATCGAACTCAATAGCCACGTCACACTAGAATCGCGTTGGTGATAAAGGAATTTCCATATTTCCTTATCAATAGTCGTGAGTTCGATATCTACCATGGAGAACTTGATAAGAAAGAATTGACCCGATGGTAAAGAATCTATTATCATTTAAGAATAATAAATGATCTCTACAAAAAACGGGTTATAATCAATTCTCGAGCGGATAAGTAAGTTCAACACCGAGAACCTAAAACCTAATTGCACAGTACCCGTTAAAAAAAATGGAATCGAGCTTGTTTTTATCGATGTCCTCTCGTGATATAAAGGAACTTGGCAGCCACCTAATTCAGCAGCACGAGGAATCTCTCCACCTTCCAATTTGATTGGACCGATTGAAACCATCGTCCACAAACGAACAATTGAAGGAGTTAATTTCGTCCCTTTGTCCTACAATCAAACCCGGACCGATCCCTCCGCAACCACGCGAATTTTTCTCTAATCCGTGATAAACGAGCTGCCGAGGCGAAAGCGTCCGTTCCCGGTCCTGTCGACGCTTCTTCCGTGCATGCGATGGAACCATCGACGTACGCATCGCGAGATCCGCGAGGATCTCCCGTAGCGTGACGGTGGGTACGCTAGGCGACCGCATCGCACGGCCCGCCTTGTCCGGGCCAAGCGGATCGAAGCGTCTGGCGGCCGTACGATCGCAACGAACAGCTTGCCGTCACGTCCCCGAGCTGTCGTATTTAGAGCGAGCGATTCGCTGATGGGGACGCGACCGTCGCGCGGTGATGAGTCTCGTCGTCTCCCGAGTTGTCCCCGGGGTGGTGGCGTGGGGCCCGCCGCGGGGGAACTGCCCGCCCCTCGATGCGCGACACGTGGCTCGTGGGGGCCGGGGGCGAGGGAATTCATGCTCGACGCCGGGGCAGCACGGTCAATTCGCACTCCGCGCGAGCCCGCGGGTCCTGGTTCACGTGATGTTCACGTTGCGGACTGCGTCCCCCGGCGCTCGGCCTCGCCCCCCGTGGGGACCGATGATGGACGATCGCATCGGACAGCGACACGATCTCTCTGCTCTGTGGAGTCTGTCTTTGTTTCTCCTTTTTTGTTTTCGTCAGATACTATTCACTTGAGTTGAGCCCCATGTTTTTTTTTTTTTTTTTCTTTTGGGTCAAATCGAAGTTCGATAATTGATTTCGACATGCTCGTGACACCGTATAATTGGTTATTTACTGGACCATGGGAGTGCCGCGTAGCAGATAAAAATTTCTGACAACGCATTTTTGTGGCTGAAATTGTGTTCAGTAATGTTTATATTCCCGAAAATAATTTTCAAGAAAAATAGATTTTTTTACTTCTCACTTTTGTTCAAAATTTATTCCTGATCAATTTTCTATTTTGAATAATAGAAAAATTAATTGATATTATCAAATGATTTTTTTTTGTTATGGAGAAAAAATAACATAATTTTTTTTAAATTACAATGGTTATCGAACAAGTCATAAACGGCATCCCAAAGGCCATACTGATTCGGCTTCTTGATACATCTGGGTGCACTTTATATGTGGAGACAAAACTTCACAAGCTCTATATTTTCCCTGCATCTCATGGAGATTCACTTTCGCTCTTTTCTTCTATTCCCACTCTTATTCCGAAGAAGACAGTCCTTGATGTCTATAATTCTCAGATTGCGATGTACGACCCGACGCTTTGCTAAAATCCATTTTTTTTTAATGATCGGGCACGAGAAGAAAGGCAAATTCCGGTTTCAATCGCCCGGCGAGCAATTTTACATATGGAAAAAGACCCTTATCGGAAATCTCTACGCCCGACTGGAGCGAATTAGGCATTTGGCGATGTGGACAGGACCAAGTTGCAGCAGCCGGTGCGCCCCTATGACCCAGAGGACCCCCAGGGGGACCGAGTTCACGTGCCGGCCACATGGGGCGAGCAGCCCCCCGTACGGCCGGGCCGGGTCGGGGGGAGAAGGGATCCGGTGCGGGAGGGTCCACCGTAGGGGTGGCTCGGACGGCTGCCAGTTATTGGGGCGGGGCGGGAGGACGGATTTGCGATGGGGGGACACGTGGGACAACTAGCACGCCACGTGTGGGGACACTCAATCATCACCCGACATCTTGTCGGTCGCTCGCCGCGCACTCCACCTTATTTTATTGCACCATCATGCACATGATTATCCTTGTCCCTCCTGTTTTTCTCACCCCCCGAGCCGGAGCGCGTGCGCCGCAGTTTTTTTTTTTTTTTTCCCTCTGGGGTTGTTTCAATGAAGATTTTTCACTGTCGCGTTTTTTCCTAATTATTAGCGATGCCTATGTTTCGGTTTCCCACGTATTTTGCAAAGAAGATTTTTCACCCGAATAGCCAAGTATTTGAAAAATACTTTTTCACAACATATGTTAAGAGTCATTAATTCCACTTCAAAATACAAGCATTTTTATTTGGAACATTTTTAGTAATTTTAATCTGTACCTGCCATAATACTTGTTAAGAATACCATATTTGAAATACAATGTGAAACTGCATCGATTTTCATACTCCGTAAAGTGTGATATTGTGTATCCACTCCATTCATTATAAATTTTTTATATTTATAAATGGATTACAATGCTTCAAGGCATTTATTAAACATCTAAATTAAAAAGAAATGTTGACATTTTTAAAACATTGTTTTCCATGTTTTGTATAATCAAGTCCATTGAGAATTAATATCTTTCTTGGTTAGGCATGGCTAACTTCTACCCTAGGGACGCTTATTAACAAAACCATTTATAAATTTAGTTGGTCGTGTGATAAAGGAAAAAGGTGCCTTAAAGGTACTGAATATTGTGTAAGAAACTCAATTAAATTTGAACTCTTTAATTGATTCAATTAAGTTCTAACCATACTATCAAAAAAAGAAAGAAAAAATAAATTTGTAATCAAGTCCATTCAATAGAGAATACATAAATTTACCTACATGTCATGTGAACCTTGAAAGAGAGGTCCTCCTCACGGTGCTATAGACAGTTGTCTCTGTTATTTACATTCGCATACTTTAATTGTGACTTTGTGGTATTTTTCAATGATAGTTAGCACTTAATTCGATCAATTGAAATGTTTAAGATTTGATTATACTTTTTTTTATTAAGAGTTAAGATCATTATTAGCATAAACAAAATCAAGGTGGTTGGGATGGAACGCAAACATTAGGATTCTCAGTAGCCCTGTTCGCACTATTCGGGCATGTTAGTGTTATAACTCATGGTTTGACCAGTTGACTTGTCGCAAGATCGCCTTTATCTAGAAATGACAAAATGGGTCATGGACCAAAAATTCAACTCATATTAGTTAAGTTGAGTGAAATACGAGTTGCCTAAAATTACATGTTAAAACGAGTCTAATGAAGCAAAACCTAATTAATGATGGGTTCTAATGGATTTGCAAAGAACCCAACTTTAATCAATTTAATCAAAGAGCAATGCCTTCTGCATGCCCGTGTACTATGTCCATGGTTGGTTCCTTGATTACTATGCTCGAGTGCTCGACTCCTTCACCCAAGTCACTAGCACCTTGGCCTTGGTGAATTGAGGTGGAACCTGGTTCCACAATGGCTAAGTTTAGGTTTACATAGGTTGGCCAAGTCTCTCGAGGCTGAAATCGAGACCTCGATGCCCTTGCCCAAGTCCACGAAGGCCAGGCTGGAGATCTCGGTTCTTGTGCTTGGGTCCCTAGAGACCATGTATAGGTACTTTGCTCTTGCACCTTGCCGTAGTCAATCAAGGCTGGCCTAGGTACATTAGGTACGAGTCGTTAAAATTATACCATATAACGTTAGGTCAACATGAATCCGATCATTTTCGATTTGACTCGGACCCGATATATTCCACTTGTTTGACAGCCTACCTTTACCTTGAGCGTGCCACCACGCGCTAATAGATGGCAAGTCACGAATAAAGGCGTTTGTCTTCAGATGGGTACGGGTGAATTCGGAGGTTGTTTATAGATAGCGACAGCTTCGTCTACAAGACTCCTCTCTCGCTCCGAGTTGCGATCGGAGTCGCATGCGAAAGAGATTTTCCAGGGGAAAACCCAATAAATCTCGTGGGGGCCCCCCCCGCGCTGCATACAAAAATCAATCATCAGATTTCGATAAAGAGAAGATCGAGTCGTATCGTTCCAATCATGGCCGTTCGATCCCTTGATCTCGATGGCCGTCAACAGGTCTTTTTCCTGGTCTCGATTGCTCTCGTTTTTGTGGAAGGGTCTTTCGCTCTTGTGTACTTATTACTTTTAACGACAATGAGATGGGAACAGAGGCGTTTGTCGGATTTTTTGGCGATTCCCGTAATTATTGGGGACGACTTTTGTTGCGCAATCGTGTAATTTTTGTTCTTTTTCCGTATTCGGATCACGACTCATCGACTAGCATTGCTTATCGTATCTTCGAGCATTCAATGGCATTTGAAATTCGTGAGCATTTTTCCACATTCAGACGAAATCAGATTCATCTATTCTTTTTCGGGGGAATATCCTTTCCTTTAAATCTTTAATGGAACGATGGTGATGGATAGAAATTGATGCGAATTGCATGTTAAGTATGTTTATCCACCGATGCATAAATTTCTATTTCATCTTCATCAACAACATAGAAAAAGTTCATTCATCGTGTTGGAAAATACTCTCTTGCTAATAATTATTACTTCATATTTCCCTAAAAAATCGGACTATATGTCTTTGTTAGTACTTAGCACTACTCGAAAAATGATTTCTTTTACATCCCCCTCCAAATAATACTAATACCAAGTTGGCTTATTAGAGATAGATTTCTTCTCAATTCATGAACGAGAGAGACTCTTCGAATTGGAGTTTCGAGGTTTTTTTTTCCACAACGTACTCCACGATTTCAATGTTCAAAACTTAAAAAAAAAAAAAAAGTCAATGCAAACGAGCACATTTGTTTGGAATTCAAATGTCGCTCTCTTAGTCCACTAAATCCATCTCATTTGACTAGAGTATCAAATAAGAATCTCTCAACTAGAAGAGGGTCCATACCCAACTCGATCGTCTAATTTGAATTTTTGGTTGTGATTAGATCTTATACTCGATTTGCTTTTGTGCAAATCGCTTGTTTTCAAGCTAAATCTGCCTGATAATATTGACATGGACGAAACGAAGAGTGCCCATGACGATTCTTTCACAAAAAAGGCGTTGACATGTGGGATCATGATTACGATATTTGATTGGGTTGTGCAATGCTTAGTCACGATAATACATAGATTTCTTGGTTGGACAGAGAGATGAATTGCAACCATGAATTATTGATTAGGTGCATGATATCTCTTTTGATTCAACCAATGATGCATCACCTCCCTAATTCAATCAAATCACCTCCATAAAAGTTAAACAACCTATGAATGTCATCCTTTCTTTTCTCGATTATATAAATCATTTCTCTTGTATGCACATAATGGCAATACCCTCACCTTTCGTGTCTTCTTTACGTTTCGAGAAAACTAAAAATTGCTTTTGTGAAAAATGTAATCAGCTCACATAAGTGGCTCGTGACAATACATGGTACGACAAAAGTCGAAAATTTATATAAAAATATTGCGACAAAAATAATTCTTTCTAATTATTAATTGAACCATATGATCTTCTTCAATTTTGAGTCTATTTATTTTTGGGAAAAATTTCGTGGCCACGATGCGACAGTGCTATTAGGAAGACATTACATGTCTTCGAACTTTTTGATTCTTAAAGACCACGACTATAATGATCAAAACAGACATTATTATGCAATCCAACAATGAACAAACAAGGAAGAAAAAAAGAATCTTTGTTTTACCAAAAAATAGCATAGACTAAATAATTTAAACACAAAGATAGGGAGAAAATGGGGAAACTTTAGGCCAAATCTCAATTTTGTTTTATAATTTTTGTAGTCTAAAAAAAAATTCACAACTTTCACTTTAATCCCACATCTACTTACGCGTTAAAAAATTGTCAATGTTTTTTTTTGAGATTATCAATATCATAAGACCATTGTTGTTCCATACGAAGGTGAAGATGTCATGTAACATCCTAAGTTTAGATAATGGACCTTTAACTAACCTTGATATTGATAATTCAAACTAGTGATGATTTTTGGACATGAGGACAAATTTAAAATTAGAGTGGAAGTTTGAAATTTTTTCAAATAGAAAAGAGTTCGAAATAGAATTGAGACTTGATCTAAAGTTAGAATTTTTTTTTGTAGGGAACTAGACCGAAAATAATACACACGGTTCAAGCCCTTCTGATTTTCGAAGATAAATCGATTATAAAACTACCTTTTCCTTTATTCCAAAAAAAGAGAGAAGAAAACCAAGTACATAAATGTACCGTTTTCTTTAAAAAAAAAAACTATTAGAAAAATTATTTGTCCACTTCAGTAAATGAGAAGCCAAACAAGTGGGCAAGGAAAGGAAAAAGGAAAAAGGGCAAAGGAAAGGAAAGGAAAGGAAAGGAGAGGACACGGTGGGGGGTGCGTAATGTAATGTAAGAAAGAGGAGAGAGGCAAGGGGCATCATTATTGGGGAAGGAGGCAGCAAAGCAAGCGCGACATGCCCATCTCATGATCGACATCGACTGGCCCCTTTCCCTGACACCCACTTCTCATCATTTGAGCTTCCTCTCTCCTCTCTCCTTCTCTCTCCCTATCTCTATCTATTTAATCCCCCAAAGCTCTCCTTCACGCCATCCACACCCTTCTCTCTCCGTTCCCCTCTCTCTCTCTCTCTAGACAACAAGGGGGCATTCAAAGCTCTGTGCTTTCCACCGAAAGGACCCGAGCAGAAAGGACTCGTCGTCATGGGCGAGAGAGATGATCTGGGCTTGAGCTTGAGCCTGAGCTTCCCTCAGAGTCACCTGCATCAGCAGCAGCAGCAGCAGCAGCGGCAGTCCCTGCAGCTGAACCTCATGCCCTCTTTGGTCCCGTCCTCTGCTTCGTCTGCTCAATCTGGGTTCAATCTTCAGAAGCGCTCCTGCAACGACGCCTTCCCTTCTTCTTCAGGTACTGCCCCGCACATGAATCCGACATGCCAAGATCTGAGCTTTTTCTTTGGGTTTTCGGGTGCTCCCGAATCGCATGCGACATGCTCTGTTTCGCCACCCTTTTCCTTCAGAAACTGTAAAACTTAATTAGCCTGAGTTGTGACGAAGATTGGGAAGGGGGGAAAACGAATACGGAATGAAAAAAGAACTCGAAGTCTAATTTCATGGTCTAAAGTTTCAAGCTTTCGTCGTTTTGCACACGCGAATCCCACTAATCCGAAGGAAAAAGGTCTTCGCTTTCTTCTCTAATATCGATCCTCGATCCCTCTTGCGCGCAGATCGGAACTCTGAGGCGCGATCGTTCCTCCGGGGGATCGACGTGAACAGAGAGCCGTCGGCGGGGGCGGCGGCGGCGGCGGACTACGGCGAGGACGAGGCCGGGGTGTCGTCGCCGAACAGCATGGCGTCGACGGTGAGCGGGAAGCGGAGCGAGAGGGATCACCAGAGCCAGACCAACGGCGACGACCTCGACAACGAGAGGGCGTCCTCCCGCGGCGGCAGCGACGAGGAGGACGGCGACATGTCGAGGAAGAAGCTCCGGCTGTCCAAGGACCAGTCCGCCGTCCTCGAGGAGAGCTTCAAGGAGCACAACACCCTCAATCCTGTAAGTATGGTACGGATACATGTACATAAATATATATATTGGAGAAAAAGAAAACATGTTAAATAATTTCGAATATTCATATTCGTGTGATTTTAATAGTTCAGGAGGACTAAAAGACTAAAATTAAAACCGTATTAAACTGAAATCTTTGTTGAGCGATCTGAGATAATCTTGTTATCGGATTAAGAAAAATGACTAACATGAAACGGTTACGTTTCTTTCGTTAGAGAAAAGAGCGTGAAAGTGGGAAAACAAAATACTAGGGTTAAGGACATCCTCTAATTTTTTTTTTGATTTGGTGCAATTTGATCATTTAAATTTTATTTTATACAATTAATTCTTTTTGAATAAAAATAAATGCTGAAACTTGAAAAAGATCACAACCATAGTTGTTAATGCGAAATGCGACTTTCGTGCCCTACATTCAGATAGGGGCACCTTCGTCATTTCATAAACTCACGGTCGCATTGGGTGCGTTTCATGCAGAAGCAAAAGCTGGCGCTGGCGAAGCAGCTGGGCCTGCGGCCCAGACAAGTGGAGGTCTGGTTCCAGAACAGGCGAGCGAGGTGAGGACACGTGTGATTTGCGATAAGACTCCGCCAGGGTCAGAGACCATCTCGGTCGGTCAACGCGAATTCATTAAAAGCTGAAACCGATTGTTCTTTTGTCTTCGACAGGACGAAGCTGAAGCAGACGGAGGTGGATTGCGAGTACCTGAAGCGGTGCTGCGAGAGCCTGACGGAGGAGAACCGGCGGCTGCAGAAGGAGGTACAGGAGCTGCGGGCGCTCAAGCTCTCCCCGCAGTTCTACATGCACCTCTCCCCTCCCACCACCCTCACCATGTGCCCCTCCTGCGAGCGCGTCGCCGCCCCGTCTCCCCCTCCTCCGCCGTCGGCCGCCCCCTCGCCGCCGTCCCGGCCCACCCCCGCCCCGTGCCCCTCATCAACCCGTGGGCCCCCGCGGCCGCCCCGCTGGCCCACGCCCCGTTTGACGCCCTCCGCTCCTGCTCGTGAGCGTGGACGGGCGGCCGGGGCCGGGGTCGGGGTCATGGGCATTTTGGTCATTTTGCGCGGGACGGGTCGGGATCCAAGGAGTTGTGGAGAAATTGTACAAATTCTGGAGTAGCGTTTTGGTCTCTTAAGGATATGGTTTGTCGGAAAATGAGATTTTGGAGGGTCTACAATGTTTTGTACCGTGACCCATCATCTTTTCCCTGAAAGTTAGGATTTGGGACAAAGACCTCGACAAATTTGTAAAATCCGATGTTCCATTAATTTCTACTAACCTATGATTGGTGGTCTGATCTGACATTTGAGAGACGTGATGAAGATGATGACGTGGATTTATATATTTATTTATTGCTATTTCGCCAATAATTCTTGACGTGGTAGAACTGATTAGGTGAAATTGACAACACGCCTTCTCCTAATTACTGTTTTCCTTAGTAAAAAGGGAGTCTGTTTCCGAGTCGTGCGACCGTGGCCCTTCCGTTATTCTTGACGTGGTAACTGTAGTTTCTGTCTTGACACTGAAAATAATTACTAATTAGGTCAAGCAAAAGCTAATTTGCCAAGGGGGAGAGGCTATTTTCGCAACTTTATTTAATTAAAACACACCCATTTTAGTTAATTGATCATTTTACCTTCTAAATAGTAATTTTTTGTTCGTCAAAACGTACCTTCTGAAAACTGGTTGAATTAAGCATGAATTGGTATTCATAGAAATAATTTTTCTAGTGCAAATTCGTAGATGGTCGATTGCCGTTTCCCTACCCTAGTCTACTTTGAAAATTTTCCTTTTCATATCCTATGAATCTTGAACAAAGGATCTTTTTTTTAGTACTTTAAAAAAAGGAAAAATCCTTTGAAAGAAGAATATATAGCAAGAGATTATAAGTTCATATTTGACTCACTTGTTATTTGGAATCGTAACAACAAAGTCACGTCGGCGGCGCCACATAAAATAATTAACATCCATGTAAGCGATTTCAAGCTTAAAATAATTGAAACGACTCAATTGGTAAATTTTTAAAAGGTTTAAGATTAAATTTACTAAACTGAATAAATTTACTAAACTGAAAGGTTTATTACTGAATTAACATAAATGCATTAGGTAAAGATTTTTTTTGGTAGTTTCTGTCATCGTGTAAGATCTAAAAACGCAACCGATTTAGTGGAAGTGAGCTAATTCAAAAATGAATGACATCATCATATCTTTTATTAGAGTCATCCATCACCAGGCCAAATTCTTGCCCTTCGCAACATTGCCTTGATCATATGTTTGGAGGGATGAAAGCAAAAGAGTTTATTCCAGATGGGGTCGATTTGATAACATTTCAACTTCTTTCAAGAATATTAACTAGTTTTATGTTCACCGAGGTGTCAAAACAGAATTTTGTTGATTTTGTGCACAAGACCCCACAAAGATTGCATCCTCACTAAGGTCGAGGCTGTGAGATTTCAGTCTTCTCAATCATCTGATTTCAATTCTACCCGTTTGATTTTTTCTTGATATGTCTAATTTCCTTTCACCGGTCTAGGGATTAAAGAAGTACTTGGAAGTGAAGGCCCAAAACATTTTATTTCTAACTTGACTGACGGGCTTCACCTAAACGTGGAGTCCCGAATTTCGATCCGAGCCGATCCTATCCTATTTGATCCATCTGCCTATGCTTTTTGGGCCAGTCCTTAGCATGCATGCCCATTAAGCAAGCCTGCTTGTCCTTTGATTTATCAGCTAATGGGTGTTATGCTGTAATCTTTAAATAAAACCAATCCCTATATAGAAATCATGGTTCTGATACAGCTCTTGACTATCTTAACATGTTCGATTCAATTGTCATACTAGACACCCGATCAAGTTCAACCCCATTACGGTTTTGAAAATGTAGTTGGAGATCATCATGATCATTGCAAATGCCGTCTATGTATCAATGAGAATTGGTCGAGCGAAAATTGTACCTGTGAGACTAAGTTCAAACTCTGTATTGCAAATGGTCAGCTTCTTTTGGTTCATATCTGCAATCAAGCTATGCATCCTACCTCTGAACTCTCTCTTGATGAAACACTCTTGGAATTTGCCAATACCAAAGTTCACTAATGTTGAACCGTGAGAGAAGTCTAACCTAAGCTCGCGACTGATTGAAAATATGCTCTGTATTGAAGTCCAGATATTTTCATGCAAGCAAAGCAAGAAGATGATGCTCATCCAATTCGTGCACTGAGAGGAAGATATCTGATGCATACGACAGTGATGGGAATGAGGGAGATCAGCCAACGTACAAGACACTTGCCTTGGCTCACTCAGTTTCCTAATGTCTGCACCAGATGGCATTACTTTGCATAGAGGAATTCAACTGCAGCCATGAAACTGCTATCAAACGCAACCGGCAGTTACAAGGAAATAAATTCCATTGCATGACCATCCTTTTTCTCTACACTGCAAGCTAAGTTCAAATCACTGTTATCATGCCTTTGAAGTAGATCATATAAGCACATTCGAACATAAAACCAAGGTCGGAAAGAGAAAAGGAAAAGAAAATCCAAGAACAATATCGAAATACTTTGGATTATATCCCCTCGACAAGTGGGAACTTGTTTTCAAGTTAATATCTACCTAGAAGACTTTGTACTGATCTCCGCACTCGATTTTTTGATCGATGCGATCCTCTGAAGCCTGATCTGCTCCCTAAATTTAGCTATGAACTCATCGGCTTTCTTGTCCACATCTGGTCCTCCGTCACTGACGCTGCTCGAATCAGCCTCAGCTTCATCATCGTGTGAAGCTTCTTCGAAGGCATCTTCCTCGCTCTCTGAATCTTCGTCTGATTCCACAACCATCTTTTCAAGAAATTCCGGCCTCCCTGTTGGTTCGGGGAAATATGGTTTCTGCACTGTGCTCTCGGTCGCGAATGAAGTTTGATCGAATCCTACGGTCTTTCTTCTCGGTGGGTTCACCAAATCATCTTCGAATTCCATTTCCGCCACTTCGTTCAGGTAATAGTCTCTAGCATCTCTTCCTTTCCAGGTACCGGAGACCGGCTCGCCAGCTCTTGTTGTCCTCTTCGACTTTCCTGCTGACAAAACATCATCAAGTCCTCTTGAATTCACTTCAGACCCTGGATTGGCTTTCCTCATTGGAATTTCCCTGTTGCTTCCATTCGTGTCCTTGTACTCACTCGAGAAGCTCCTTCTCATGTCCTTCTCATATGAAATTCCATTGACCCGAGAACTCGAACTCGAATTCGGTTTCATGGACGATGATTTGAAATACATCGGAGGTGGTGGTGGTGGTGGGGGTGGTGGAGGGACTGGAGGGGAAGAATACTTGTGAGAGCTCCTTCTTCTCACCGGATCCTCCAGAGTCTTCGCTTGCGACTCAGAGGATGGAGAAGGCGATGGAGATGATTTCCTCGGCGAAGATAAGGACGGAGACGGCGACAGCTTTGGGGACGGAGTAGTGGAATTGGGTCGAGACGACCGCGACGTTTGAGGCCTAGCGGGCCGAGCCTCGAACAGATTGGTCTCAGATTCCTCCATCGAAGGAATGTCTAAATCCTCCTCCACTTCCATCCGTCCTGATCTCGATCGCCAAGGAATAGGCGACGGCAGGACGACGTTATTTTCGTTAGAATTATCCTCCGGCTTGACGAGATCCAAATCCACGAGCGGCGCATTCCTCTTCTTCATTGAGCCCTTCGAAACCCTCTTCGACCCGAAACTGGAACTAGACCTACCGAACGAGTTCGACACGCCGCCAGGCTCATCAGCAGCATCCGTAGAATCGTCCGACACCCGCGACTTCAAGCTCCGGACGGGCAAAAGCAACGGCTTTTCCCCGATCCTGGAGCTCTTATTTATCTGCTCATCAACGGAATTGCTCTCCGGAGCCACAACCAACATCGGCTCATTCCTAAGATACTGACTGCTCCAGGTCTGGACCCTGTTGTCATCTGACCCGGACAGGCTATCGGCCTCGTCGTCAAAAACAGAGGACACGTGAAGGAACCTAGACACATAGGACTGCGCGCTATCGAATTTGGAGGGACCGTTCTCTTTCTCGAACTCCTCCTTCGATCTCCTGCTGAAGAGGCCGTAGGAGACCGCAATGCCCACGACCACGATGTGCAGAAGCTCCCAGCTTCTGTTGGTCACGGTCTGGTTTATGAACTCGGGGGCCTCGGAAGGGAAGAGCGGGAGGATCACGAGGAAGACCACGGCCACGAGGGCTTTGTACAGGAAGTGAGTGAAGAACTTACTTGTCCTCGTTGGGTTTTGCTCTTTGATCAGGCCCGGTTTCCTGGTGCTGGTGTCTGCATCAGCCATTTCAGGGGGATGGATTTGCTGTACTTGTTGAAGGGTCTTTTCTTGATCACTGGTGCTTGCAAAGATATGAAGAGGAAGGAGATGAAGAGAGAGAGAGAGAAAGAACAGGGAGGGAGAGAGGGAGAGACAAAGAAGACTTAAGGGTTAAGGAAGGAAAGTGGAGAAAGAGGAAAGCAAAGAAAGAGAGAGGGAGAGACGGAGCGGGAGAGGAAAAGGTTTTGGGAGGAGAGCAAAGCTAATGATCACCGTTATGCAAAGCGTTCCTCGGTTTTTTTTGGGCCATTTCTGGGAGCAACTTCAGACAATTTAATAAATAACCCAAAAAAATTATTCTCTTTGAGATTCGATGGTCACCGGCTCCCGAGAATCCGATCACTGGAGGATTGTAGAAGCGCCCTCGTTCTGAAACGAATTTGCATGAGCATATCGGTTCGGCACTTTCTCCTCCTCCTCCTCTTTATCTTATTTTAAGAATGCCTGAACACTCGGGAAAAAAAAAGACGATATTTTCATCACGATTCTTGTAATTTTGTCGATGTGAACATGTCTACGACCTAAGTTTGTGACGCAACCATCGACGGCTTACATGTGGTCTGAATGCAAAAGTATGTAATCCAAAACAAAAACCAAAATAAAAAAACAAAAATTCCAGGGGAATCTCTGTGGGGGACAATGCAAGTGATGAGCAAAATGGAAGAGAAAAAAAAAGGATAAAATTGGGGGAATGAGATGAGAGTATATAGGTTGCGTGGATGTGGTTAGGATTCTTCTTTTGGACTGCGTACGCTAGCTTTTCCTCCGAGGGTCATATACCCTCTTAATATTTGTTCGTCTCAGAATATGAATTTAATATTTGTTTGTGCGTATTCAAATCGCAAGATGTTTTTGGCGCTTTTCGGAGAGGGGATAATGCTTTTCTTACGAGCGGATTCATCTTCCATTCTTTTACCAGCCTACTTCTTAGTCCCAGAATGGAGATGATCCTTAGATGCTCTTAAGGGCCACGCAGCTTGTGTTTTATCTATTTATTGCTGCTGATAATGTTGTTAATTGGCCATTTCTCAAAGTCGAATTGAGTCATCTATACATAAATTATAAGGTTCTCTACGTTCTTTATTTATTTTTTATTGGATTAGAAAAGAGAAAGATGAGATGGTGGATTCCAGGGTTTTCTTTGAAGATTGTTCCGATTTTCGCAGCTATTCATCATATGGGTGTGATCAAACTTTTGCGTGTGAAAACACTTTTTGACACCACTAATCGGGCAAAACATGGGCCTGTTTCATTAATTGCCAAACAATAACTATTTTTGTTTTTTTGTTTCTTGAAATAAAAGTAAGAATAAGAACCTATTTGGTAAGGTTTTTATTTCTATGATAGATTTAGAAAAAAAAAAAAAAGTTACTTCTTTGTTTTTGGGAACAATTTTAAAATTAATTTTTTTTTTCTTTTTTTCTTATTCTTCTCCCTTTAGCTGGTTGCCGAAGCGTCACTAACTCCGGCGAGGCCGACGTCGTGGTAGCATGATGAGGTCGAGCCTCGTTGGTGGGCTTGACCTTGTTGGGGCCAACCTCACCAGGCGGTGACACTCCGGCGAGGTTACCAACCCTTGTTTGGCCAATCACCAATCATGATCGAGGTCGGCGACCGGCTAAAGAAAGAAGAAGAAGAAAAGGAAAAAGAAGAAATAAAATAGAGTAAAATACAATAAAATTATTAATTTTTTTTTTTAAAAAATCTAATTCACAAAAAAATTTAAGGGTCATACTAAACATAATTCTATTTTAGGATTAGAAATTTTGTAGGCCTAAATACTCGTCTAGAGAATAGAATAAAAAAAAAAAACTATTTTTCAACAAAAAATATTTTTTAGGATAGGATGGTTACTAAATGCACCATAATAATATAGAAGTAGGGATATGAAGAGTCCCCCTATTTAGAAGCTTGTGAAATATTTCAGAGTCAATTTGGGCATTCATCCTGCCATCGAATCTAAAGCGCTTTGCACGTGGTCGGACGATTCAAACGAGCGGCCTTCAATTTCTGAGCTGGAAATTCAGCAACGTCCGAATCGATTGTACCTAATTCGTTCTTTTTCTCCTAGCGCAATGTCCATATGTTGTATGGGTGATTCGGTGGCCATTTGCATCCGCCAATGATCCTATGCCATCCGCGTTCCATTTTGATGGACGCGGTCGGTAGTTCATGGTGAGGTATATGCTCGCAGCATAAAGAACCGCTTTTTGTGCTTTGCTGACTAGTCCCCACTTAATAACGTTTTACTAGAAAATTTGCAGGTTAGCGCTCCCGTGAATTCCGGAAATCGAATTCGGTGGCCCGTGGGGTCAAAAAAAAAAAAAAAACACTCCAAAAAGAATTAACAAATAAAGCTGCCAAGTGAAGAAAAATGGGCTTTGAAGGTGGCTTTATTGGTCACCTAATGTAAACCCTACACTCCATTAGTTTTGCCAAAAAGTAAATGATTTGAAAAACTTTTCTTAAAAATGACCTTTTGTATTATGGGTGTTTTAGAGTGGCCAGGCTGAAACTTACTATGTTAGAATTAGTTCCTAGTTTTTAAAATCTAGAATTTATCCTATTTGTGTTGGCACCGATCCTAAAACTCATTTTATTTTTTGAGTCTTGTTCCATAATCTACCCAAGAACCTGTCTTTTTTGTTCCCTTTTTTGGTTTCATTTTTTTATTTATAGTAAACTAATATGATTAACAAAAAAAGTTCAAAGTCAAAAATGAATAAGGGCGAGCAAACAAAAGTGAGTTAGGAACAAGTGAGGGTTGTGAGGTTTGAATGAGCATGGACAAGTAGCGAGGAGGAGGGTGAGTCACAAGCACGAGAGAAACAGTCGTGAAGTGTTGGAGTGAGGTTGGAGAGAGCTAAGAAAAAGAGAGAGATAGAGAAAAAGATGCCAAAAGAAAAATTCGGATTATAAAGTCTTATAAAATTGGTTCCAAATTTGATCCAATTCTCGAGTAGTTCTTCACTCGGAACCGGGAACTAGATTGGTTCCAATAGGAACTTGGCATTGGATTGGTTTTCAGGGCAGTTCAATTCGGTTATTGAGTAGAACCAATCCGATTACACAGCTCTAGTTTGCATCACTATAAAAGATATTTTTATTATGTGCAATAATTAAAGTAAATATTTTAGAAATTGTTCATTTTTAACGAAACCAACGGAGTTTCCATTTAAAAAAAATTGACCAGATCTTGTTTTCATTCAGTAATAATGTTCCTATTGCCATCCAATAATAAAATCTAAAGCATAGCTAGGTTTTAATTAATTAAGTTGTCCACTCCCTCTATAGATTCCTCTTGGCGGAAGAAAGAAACATCCTCCAGCGACAAGAATGCTTTTATCCACTGTCCATCACCATCTGATCACACGTCAACATGGACAGTTAGGTGCGGCAAGTGCTGAAGTAAGTAGGAAATTTTTATTTTTATTTTATTTTATTGCTTCAGCACCAACCTCATTTTAAATAAATAAATAAATAAATAAATAAATAAATAAATTCCGAGTCGACTTCTGCGTCGCTTTTGCGCATTGAATAAAATAAGAACCAAAAACTCGAATAATTATCCCCACGATATGAAATTGTTTTCAAGCGGTATGACAAATTGAACCCCCGTCGCACGTCTTATCCATACACATGCACGGATTCTCTCGTTCAACCGCTAAACTCAGTCAATCGACAGTTAAGACAGTTAAGACAATGCACGAGTCGATAATTTTCGCGACTAATGTTACCTTAATCATGTTTATTTGCTGCTCTGGAATGCCATCAGCTTAGGCTGGATGATAAGGTATCTGCGCTTTTGCCAAAGCAAATTTGTGGCCGAAAGCGTTGCGTCAGAAAGACTCGTTGACACAACGGATCGGATTCCATCCCCCATTTTCCATCATTTAATTATTCTTTTAAACCACCCCTTTTCCCAAATCCCCCCACCGCTAATCAACTCCCCATCCGTATGAAAGACCAAGCGTTGATTATGCTCGAAGAACGTATTAGGACGTATGCATGCGATAAATAGACCCATCAAACGGGGTCATAAATCTATTTGGATCGGATAATTTATAACCCGATCTAATTCATTTGTTTGACGAATTTAGCGGTAAGACGGGTTTTCATAGTAAAGATGGAAGTCGTGTTCGTTTTTTGGAAAGAAAACAAGTTCCCAATTAAATCGATCGGTTAGGATTTTGATTGATATAAGTGTCATCGTCCATATGAATTTTTCGAGATATTGCTTTTCTAAAGTATGATACAATTCGGATAACTTGTACTTGCCCCCGAATTGCTTTTAAATCTTTTTAGAATGCCTTGTCAGTACTGGTGGATTTTACGCGTATGAATTGGGTGTGCATGTGATAAGACGGCGAGAAAAAGTTATGATCTCCTTTATAAACTGATCAATCGGGAGAAAATATTGGCTGGGTCTTACCCTCCACGTAGGCGAAGGGTAAGACCATTTACAATCCGACACGTGGCTCCACGTAGGCGACGGGTCAGAGGTTTAAAATTTGCGCGCCGAGCAACTGGGGCCCACCACTCTGACGCTCTCTCTCCTCTGCAACCGGTCGACTCGTCCTCTCTCTCCTTTCTCTCCCCGTTCTCCGTTCCGTTGCGGGGTAGAACAAAAAACGCAGGTGCTTCTCTCCATATGCTCTTCCCCCTCCTCTGCTCTCTCTTCTCCGCCGGTTGCTTCCATCTCCCCCACCCTGACGTCGACGCTGCCGACGCTCCTCCGCACGACGCCGATGCCCCTCCACCTCCGCCTCCGCCTCCACAGGTTGCCCGCGACGCCGACGCCGACGCCCCTTCGCCGGTTGCCTCCGTCGCCCCCGACGCCGACGCAGCCTCCGCCTCCGCCCCTGAACCCGACTCCGACGCCGACGCCCCTCCGCCTCCGCCTCCGCCCCCGACGCCGTCGCCGACGCCCTTTCGCCTCCCTCTCGCGACCCCTGCTCCGCTCTCTCCCTCTTTCCTCTGCGGAGCGCCCTTGCTGGCCAACCCCGACGCCGACGAACCCCTGATCGCGTTTTGGCCTCCCTCTCCGCGAACGAAGGTCTCTCTCTCTTTCCTCCGCGAATCGCCCCCTGCTCCTGAACGCGGACGCCGCCGACGCCGTCGCCTCCCGCCGTCTTTTAGTCTCGTATCTTTTGCAAGTACTCTCTCTATCCCTAGCTGGCTAGATTAAACCAATCAACACTGGTTAATCTTTTCTTCCAGATTGAGGCATGTGGTGGTCAAGCTCTTACTTGTGGTGGGGATGTTTCAAAAGAGGCTGATGTCGAAGCTACGATTAAGACTGTAAGTAAAATTTTAGAATGATGGTGACATGTTGGTGAACCTTGTTTTACTGCTTCGTGATTCTCATTTGCAGGCAGTGGATGCATGGGGAACTGTGGATGTATTGATTAACAATGCGGGTAAAGCATGGAGCATTTTTGCTATCATTTGCTTGTTTCACTTTTTATTTTTTATTTTTTTGGGGTGTTAAGCAACTTGTGACACTTTAAACATGCCAGTCGTTAATAGTTCTTCTGTTTGAATTAACTATGGCTCATTCGAATTTGGAGAATGTCACTATTAAGACGAAATTTTTAGCATATTCTGAGTAGAGGCAGTGAGTTCTATGTCTCATATTCGAAATGAAGCATCAGCCGTGCTTGCAGGGATCACTTGTGATGGGTTATTGATGAGAATGAAGAAAGCCCAATGGCAGGAGGTCATTGATTTGAATCTGAATGGTGTTTTCCTCTGCACTCAGGTTTGTGAACTTATCGGATTGACTGTATCATATAAATGGTTTTGTTGATCACTTACAAAAATTAGGACTTCTTTTTCAGGCAGCAGCTAAAATTATGATGAAGAATAAAAAGGTAGCATAACATTCCTATCCTGGCTTTTCATTTGTGATTACGGAGCTTCTGCCCTTAAGAAGAAGGCGGCCTGCTGGCTGAGTTTGATCTTCTTATTCATTAGTATGATGCCGTCAAGTGGAATTATGATATTAAGTATATGGTCCAATCACATTTAAATGGAGGCCAAATTTGCAGGGAAGAATAGTAAACATGGCATCAGTTGTTGGCCTCGTGGGTAATGTTGGGCAGGCCAACGCCCCTCAAGCCGGTTGCCTCCGTCGCCCCGACTCCGACACCGAGTCAAACCTTTTCCTGCATAGTGTAAGCTCTTGCAACTATGACATCTATGGTGACCCCCAAAAATGTTGACCATTGGAGCTGGTTTCTTGCATGCAGTTTTCTTGCTTCACTTCTTCAGAGACTCTCCTTGTCCCCAATGCAAACCTAACCAGCCAATTCTTTTGGCCAATGATAAGCTTTCCTGGCAATTGCCTCCGGTGCTGAAATTTATTGCAAATATGGTAGTGAAGTGCCCCTTATTAATACCCCATGTCTTAGGTAAACAAACAGAAACATATAGATCTGTGGTGATTATGTTCATAGCATCTTCAATCCCATTTTAGGCATACTTGGTGCTTCTGGCTAATATTTTGTGATCTGAAGCTAGCTTTCCTCTGTGTTTGTGCGGGCTGAGTGTTTCCCCTTCCGATACTTGTACAGTTATCCTCCTTTCTTATGGTGCTGTTTTTCTCATCCATGATAACAGTAGTGTGAAGAATCTCTGCGTTAAAGACGAGCAGCATAACTTGTTTCTTCGTTTTTTTATGCTTTTATCAAAGTGCCAGAGGTCCTTGTCACGTTGGACATTAATGACTCAGCCTTAATTATGTTGAATGTCCAGCAATTGAAAAGATCACCTGTTTTTCCTGCTCCTTGGAGATGGCATTTTGTTAAAAATTGCCCTGCTTTTTTATATAAGATCTGTCAGTAAAGTCAAATATATTTTTATACTTACACAGTATACAAGAGAAACTACAGAAAGAACTAAAATGAGGAAGAGGAAAGAACCTAAATATCAAATGTATAACATGTTGGACTGAATGTCCTTTAAACTACATTAGTACAGATGGATGCTTATGGGAGTTTTTAATAAGACCAATTCTGATGGATAATCCTTTGTATTTCCAAGGGCAATAGGTGTATGTTGTCCTTGAAAGATGTTGGAGTTCCACTGAAAACGCAAAGATCAGCTTTTTGCCATCAGATTCTGAAGTATGTCTGGTTACTTTCTGAAAAGGATTTGCACACTACATTTAAAGAGCCTTTGATTGATTCGGTTGCAACTGGCTTTCTAATTTCTTCTGTCATAACCCTATTTTTGGTGAATCTTAGTTGATTTTCATCTTTCAATTGTCATGTACTGCTGCTGAGGATATGTATTTGTTATGTCTCTCTTTCTTTCCCCTCCCTATTGCTTTATGCTCATATTTTCTCAGTTCCTTGAGTGCTTGGTCAGTTTCTTTTTTGTCACTATATTTGCTTCCCAATATATCTCACTCATTGATGGAGTTTGAGCACACTATTAAGGTGAAGTTACTCACCTTTTTATATTTGGGAAAGCTACTTGATTTTGTCGAGAAATTTGCAACCAAATGCACAAGGAAACTATGGCTTGTATGGCTGTCTTGAGAGCCTGAAGATGTTCTTAGTTGAATAGATGACCTCTCTCCCCTTGAGCCTCCCCCTCCTCTCCCCCCGGAAAAAAAAAAAAAAAAAAAAAGAAGAAAGCTAAATAATGCTGTTTCACATTGTGGTCTGAAGTGGGACAAAAAATGTTCATAGAACTCTCGCATAGCTGGCTTCAATTTGATTGCATATTTTGCACAGGGGACCAGATTTGGGCCAAGTTCTTATCTCTCCGAGCATTTTGTTCCAATCTTAATATTCTGGCATTATGATAATATCAACTTCTGTTTAGTGTTGCATATTCCGTCCTTTTCTTTAGGTAAGGAAAATTTGGTGCTCTTGTTATTGATTTGTGTCATTTTGAATGCAGAATTTAACTGGGGGAACACTACTTTCTAGGAACAAAGATTATATTGTGTTTTACAGGGGCAATGACTTCTTGCCTCCTGTGGTGGTAGAAGCACTGAAAGAGAGAAAAACTAACAGATGTGCAGGCAAATGAGGAAGACCAAGCACGTCAGAGGGCCTCAGCTGCAATTGAATCAAAATTAAAAGCTTCTAAAAGCTCACTTGTTGCTGGCACTCTTACTGAAACTCTGGCTGCCACCTCTCGGTGGGGGAATGAAATAAGTAGCAAAGATGTTGAGCAAATGCGTAGAGATGAATCACTCAATAAGCACGCTGCACTCTTGAAATATCTTGAGAAGAAACTTGCTCTTGTAAGTTATGAGATTGAACAAACTTATGCTATAAAATTCTGCTATATTTCCTTAATTATTTATCACATTTTCCATTTATTTTTCCCTCTTCTTTCCAGGCTAAAGGGAAGGTCAAAAGGGCTGAGAAAGCTCTAGCAAAAGTGTAGGAGAATCTTAGACCAGCAGACCTTCCAGTTGATCTGGAAACCATAAGTGATGAGGAGAGATCTTTACTACGTAAGATTGGTCTGAGTATGAAGCCCTTCCTGCTTATCGGTAAGAATAGCAGACCTTCCACTTGATGCTTGAATTTGGATGATTTCTGTCCGAATTCAGCAATTATATCTCTGCCATCAAAGAACTATACTCGTGTCTCGTCCGTGCCCAATGGGGAATCTGAATACTAAGAAGCATGCGGTAGATCTAATGATTTTCATAGGTGTTCAAGAGCGTATGAGAATTACTAAATCAAATTTTTATTCTTTCTGTGGGTAGGTCAAACTCTTTCGGCTGCAGGGCATTCATGTTTTTGCAGGGCTTGTGATTGTTATACCCTTGACGATAGTCTATCGAGCTTCTCTGTGAGTAGTAGAAAGTGGATGCCCAGGTTGGACTTTTATCTTGCATATGCAATTTAGATGAGTGAGTTTGCAAGATCAAGGAGTACCCGGAAGCTTGCGAAAAGGAGGGCAACATTTTTGGTGGCGACAAAGTTAGTTTGTAGGTGTTCCCTGGCTTCGGCATAGATAAATTTGAAGTAATCTTTTTGATACATGTCAATCTGATATCATTTTCTTGACTTTCGGTTATGTAATGTTTCTGAAGCGTCGTTACCTCTGGCCTCCATTGGCATTAGCCGGCACATGCTGGCAAGTTGTTATGTATCTTTGGTGGCTGAATGACTCCATATGCTCAGTTAGACCTAGCATTGAGTATATTTTGTATTTTTGCCATCTTTCTTCTAACGCATTTGTAGTTCTTGAAAATTGACTTGCAGTAGAAGTCATCTACGATGGAGTTAAAGCCTCACAATATAAAATTCAAGATAAGACTCGATAAAGGGACATCATTGCCACCCCCGAGTTTGGAAAGGGTAAAACTGTGGAGGTCAGCAGTGATGAAAAAGGTTATGAGGGTTCTTGGTTTTCCGCAATTGTCATCGACTATATAGGAAATGACAAGTATCTGGTCGAATACCTAATCTTGAAAACAGATGATGAAACTGAACCTTTGAGGGAAGAAGCATATTCACGGTATATCAGGCCCTACCCTCCTCATCTTCCAGCCAGGCGTTTCAAGCAGCTCGACAAAGTTGATGCTTGGTACAATGACGGATGGTGGGTCGGTGTAATTTCCAAAGTTCTAAAAGGCTCTCAGTATGTTGTCTACTTCAGCACATCCAGTGAAGAACTAATTTTCAATGATTTCGCAAGTTTAGAGGAACACTTAATCAGTCAAACCATATTTCAATTACTTTGATGCAAATTGGTGCCAGTCAATGACGTCTGATGAACTAGAGAGTATTTCACATGGCAGTTGTACTATGTTTTCCCGATCTGAGTTTGTAACTCTTTGAATTCAAAGACCAGATTCCTTAATTTAATTGTAACACTTAATCGGTTGCTTAAAAAGATTGACTTGTCATTTCGTCCCCACTCGGTCATGCTAATGATGCTGAACCGCCGGACATCTGTCCAGAAAAATCTCGGCCCGTAAGAGATTTAGGTCAGTTCATCAGAACGTCCAATACGAGTCTTCATCATTACAAACGTTAGACACATGGGATGTCTTTGGGAAACATCACAACATTTAAGCATAGAAATTGCGCATTCCATGTAAAGAACAATGATCAGGAGATACGCACAATCAAAATTGATCGAACATTATAAAAACGAGAAAAACTAGTTGCATCACAACTTCAAACATCCCTCCGACAAATTCTGTAGTCGAAGAACGTTTCTTATTTATCGAACATCTACGTAGCATACATGGAACATAAGTAAAAACTAAAGTAAACATAGCCATGAACTAGTATTTCGAGTGCCTGTGACCAAAACCATCTGAAAAATGAACCTCCTCGGGAATCGAGGCGACGCACGATTATACGTACGTACGAGGTAGACGCCAAAGCCGACTTTAACCGCCGTATAATGTGCCGAAAGATACTTGTACCAAAGCGCTCTGCATCATCGGCTCATGATACTTGAACAAACTTGTCTAAAGTGGATGTATCCAAAGCTGCAAACTCCTTAACAGCCCCAAGCACGGCAAGTCCAAGTTTTACAGCGTCATCGTGAGTTGGTGCCTACAGGGTAAATTTTGAATTGAATTCTTAATCCAATAAAATCATTTTTATGGTAGCTTGTGTAAGAGATTCCTCTACCTCAATGTTAAGAGGAACAACAGGATCATGAAGCGAGAGCCTCAGAAGGAACCATCCTCCAAACCCAGACACCCGGACCTGTTTAAGCAGCAATCAGACTAGAGATCAGCATCACATGCAAAATGCAAAGCTCACCCAGTGTCTTGCACTATTCAGGGAGAAAAGAAGAGAGGAATTAACTAGATAGCATGATGGACCTGCATTTACTTTATAGTAAAATACTCCTCTCGAGGTCACTAGGTCAGATATTATTTTGGTAAGCACACAGCATTTTGCTCAACTCATTGTGGACTATAATTTTGACTCCTCTTGTAGATACAAATCAAGAACCAACATGGACTCCATTGTGACGTTTAACTCTCCTTGCTCCCATCCCCAGGAGCATTCAGAACGTATGTACTTTAATTGAGAATTAGAGCATTAACTTGTCTCCTCAGCATATGAACACGATAATACACTATAAATAGCTGCTGAAATGATGAGGTCCAATCTATTAAGAATAACTTCATCGATTCAAAACTTACTCCTTCATAATTTACTGGAGCTTTCTGAAGCTTTGGGTCTAAATCGATAGAATTCTCCAAGTGCTTCAACACTGCCTCTCCATAGTCTCGGAAAGATCGTAACCTCTACACTATCAGGATCTTAGAGAAGGAAAAAGAAAACGACATTGCTAGAAACCAAGAAACCACGTACCCTCCCTTTAAGTCCGGATGACTCTGGTTGATCTTCAACCTCAATTCTACAGCAACAGCTGCTTCTTCTAGACCCTCTACCAAATCTGTCAAGACTCTGCTGCCGCTACCTGCTCCTGAAGCTCGAGCTGAAGCAAGTTTGTTGAGAACTTTGACCTATAACAAAACGCTTAATAATTATGACTCAAAGCTTTAAGCTCATGCATTGCAGTTGGGGGCATTTAGAATTCATCTCTGCAATGTCAACGCTCATCTATTTCAAAACTTTTAATAGCAATTTCCATCTCAAATTGTACTTTATACAATTAAATCACAGAGATCATGCAATTCGAAATAACATTAGAATTAAGGATACCACTTCAAAAAAGTTTTAGAACAAAATGCTGCCATAGAAAAGAGTGATCAACTTTCTGGAGACTCAATGATTCTAACAATCATCTCATTCAACTAACCAAATCATCTCGTTCAACTAACCAAAAGAACTATACATAGAAATTTAAATTAGCAAATGGTAGCAACCAAAGAAGTAAAAAGTGAGCATCTATGATCAGCAAATTTTACAAACAAAAGAAGACCAGGAATCATCAAAAAGCACAATTGTAAAAGCTTAATACCTTAATTGTCCGATCTGCAGAGCCAGTGCAGAATTATTGATTGCTAGGATCAAATGCGATAGATCTCACCCATCCCAAATGCCCACTTATGACCTTGCACATACAAAAAGGAGAAAACAAAACACATAACAATCCAAGTAAGCGAGCAAAAAACTGCAGATACGATAACATGGACAAGACACAACTGTATGATAAATTCAAATGTATAATTATCACATGACACCATAACTATTACTGAAACAAAACAAGAACTTTCTTCTAGCTGCCAGAAAAATTAGGCCACAATTCTCACCCTGTAGTTCTTCCATGGAGGATGCCACACAGGACGTGGCCACCTGCTTGGAATTCTTTCCATAATGGCTGAGGTAGACAAATTCCTAAAAACAGAGTGAGAGCATGAGGCCAAAGCAGATTAAGTACCTTAGAGCAGAACTTAAGATGACTCAGTGATCCTTGAATGCATGAGTCGAATTATGAGAATCCATGAAACAGCTTTTCAGAAACCATTAAGAAATGTTCTGATGTTACTTCAGTGGATTGTGCAAATAGATGCATGTCAACGTATTAAAAAAGTAACAGTAATATAAAAGTCCTATTTTGACCAAAAATATAGGATACGTAGGTATTTGCCCTAGTTTGTCAATGCCTCTGAATAATTACAAAGCATAAGCAACTGATGCAGGTAACAGACACTACACCGGCTATGGGTCCAATGATAGGTGATGTAGAACAACTAGTCTAGATGCAGATTAGTTTCAGAGCACAATTACAATGACCAGCAACTCATGAAGAGTAAATTTCTTTAGGCTCAAACAATTTAAAAATAAAAAACTTGCTAAATTACACAAATGTGATCTCTTAACTACCAAAAGGAAGAATTGCCAACACATGTAGACCTTAACCTCTTCTATTCAAGGTTTTGTGTGTTCAAACCAAAAAATATAAATATAAAAAATGTTCTTTTAGATTTAAGGTCTTTCCTATTGAAGAAAAGTCAAATTATGCGACCGATCGCCTTAAAGGAAAAAAAGAAGAAGCAAAAAGACACTCCAACGAGACACTAAAATAGAATGCAATACAACATATTTACCTGTCGATGATCCAGAAGCGAGAGACAATAGCAGTGCCTTTTCCATGTAGACCAACATCGTTTCTGAGGAAGATGAATGAACATGAGCAACATTATGTCGAATGTTCTACTGAAAAACCTTTACAAACAAATTTAAATAAAATCCACAAAGAAAACTACAAAATTCAAGAGCTGCAACACATTAAAAAAAAAAAAAAAAAACCTGGAAATCAGTAATACCACATACAGTGGCCAAAAATCTGAATATTTTCTTTTTTGATAAGCAATTTAAAAAGCATAAAATGTGTGAGATATCTCAGTGAAGGTATGGAGGTAACTTGATTCTCCTGACCAAGGGATGGTCGTTTGAAAGAGAAGAAGGGTACTAACAATCCTTGAAGTCGTAATGATGGAGCAACAGTTAAAGCATTTTGAGACTTTTCCATTGGTGGAATTTTAGAACCTTCTGGACCTGCAAAAGAGAAAGGAGTTTATATCCTTGGGATGAACGACATCCTTTAAAAGTACATCAAGAGAAGAGCCGCCATCTGCATACTCCACCTCGTAGTCACATTGCTCGGTGGTCACATCTGTAGTCGCCTGAATGCAGGGACGTGCAAATTGGGTCCCTGCAGATTACTAGGTCCTTGTTGGGTCGATAAAGCGGATGTGGCGTCTGCAATAAGAAAATGATGAGAAGTTATTAGCACTTATCACCCTGCGTAACATCATGAGACCATTCGAAACAAACATCTGAGCAAAGTTTTAGGATTATCAACAAAAATTCATAGATTTGAGAAACAAATCATATGACATCTGAAAACTAATAAAATCTACCTGGGTGCATCGTACACAAGAGGCATCACATTGGAGCGATTTGAGGTCACTACCAGTGTCAGGATCAAGAAAGTAAGGCTTTGGTGGCTGCCCAATGAAGACAGTTGTGTTATATGACCTGAAATAGGCAGTTCACTTGATCATCAGTCTTAGCAAATACACAAGCTTTTATAATATTCAGATCTGATTATCGCATGAAGAGAGGAGCATTATGCTTCAAAAGATTGAACAGTCAATTAGCGAAGTGTGACAGAAAAGGGACACAAAATGAATGACAAGCAAAGTGAGAATGAAGTTAACAATTGAGAAACACCTGGCGATCAAGAAAGAGAAGAAAAGCACTTTGCATCGTTATGACATATAGAATAAAAATGTATGGAAACCGATAAAACACAACTTCCCCTCAAGAAAGAGACGCTTTTATGTGATGAAAACCATATAGAATCTTCCAAGCAATTTTCCCTTGGCATGAAAGATTTAATCGATGATCGCATACCGAAACTTCGGGAATTCCTAAGTGAGGTGATAATAGTATCTATGGTTACCACTTAGGGAGACATAAGTCACTATGACATTGGATTGGATGAATCTTGGTCATCAAACAGCAATGCAACATAGTAACTAGCCAAAGCGTAGGAACTTTTTGAACTTTTGGAGGAAAAGAGACCTTTTCATATCACCAAAGACAGTTAAATGTGAGAGTTGACCCATACTTTCTAAACGTGAACGGCACAGCAGAGAGTCACCGGGCATTCAAGAATTCATTGAAGGAGCAAAAATGCAGGTCCATCACCTCTCTCTCTCTCTCTCTCTCTCTCTCTCTCTCTCTCGACTAATAAATGAAACGCCGGACTGAATTGGACGGGTCAAGAAGGGTACCCAGTTGGGAAAACATTGCCATGGAGTGGAAAGACAACGGATGACCCGACCCGATTGAGAACCAGCAACGACGATGCCGACCCAAAAGTCAAAGGCGCCTTTTGCCTCTCGCTCGATCACCTCCGAAAGAAGAAGAAGAGGAGTAGGAGGACGACGATACACACCGGCTCGACACAATTATCGCAACGCGACCAAACCGGCTTTCTCTTTCCCCATTCTTCCCGCTCTCTCTCCCTCTCTCGTATTACAACCGACGAATAAGCAAGAAGGAAATGTTCTTGGCGAAACTCAAACCCGTCCCTGTTCTTGTCCGGTTATTCAGACACAGCAGCAAAAAGACCAGGTCGAGGGCAATTATAGGGCCGGTTTCTTGCATGATGGAGCAAATGATTGGCGAGGATTTATGCTGATGTCTGTAGTAGGAATTCCAGGCTCCTACCTTAACTTGATAATCAATGGTAAACAGCTTTCGTTGGTTGTCAAACTTGGACTCACAAATGAACAATCAGCCACCAAGCAACATGCCTCTACAACTTTGTAAACTCCCGATCTTGAGTTGCATTTTCTGTTTCTCGACCAATATCATAACAATGCATGTAAAGCCTCCAAATTGCACTTTCACAATGCATAATTGACCAAAAATTCTATCTTTGTTCGATCAAAATTATTGGTCAATGTAGCTTTACCGGTCTGTTGAGCCAATGATTTCATTTTGTGATAAGCACTTAGCAAATAGGGAAAAAAAAATAGTCGATTGTATTTATCACTTTGTTTCACTTGGATCGACAAAATTGAATGCAAAGTGACAGCATGAGTTCACAGCAAGCGCTCGTTCGAAACGAGAAAAGACAAAACATCCGCACCATTTGAACATATAGCGATTAACTAATCCAACATTGTCGAAAAACCAAAAACTCTCCCATTCAAAAATTTAGAAGTGCCTATAACCGCAGCCTTCGACTCGAATGTCTCGACGATATGGAAAGGAACTCATCAGCGCGAAGATCAATATATAAACATCAAACGCGAGACATTACTGTAGCGCATCAAACGAACAATGATTAGATAATAAGTAAAATACAACTATCAAAAGCAGCATGAGACCAATAATGCACTCCAAGTGTAAACGAGATCAGTCTATAGACACAAACTATCACATCTCATAGTAAGAACACATGTCGAAGAGATAAAATGCACATCTCGGATTCGCAATCCACTCTATGAGACTAACCTTCGTGCCGAAAGGACCAACAGGATAGTTGGCCGCGTTCTTCGGTAGGTCGTCGATGTCCCTCGCGGAGACGGAGGTGGAGGCGTCCGCGTCGGAGTCGGGGCGACGGAGGCAACTGTGGAGGCGGAGGCGGAGGTGGAGGGGCGTCGGCGTCGACGTCGGCGTCGGCGGCGGAGGCGGAGGCGGAGGAGTCGGGCGACGGAGGCAACCGGCGGAGGGGCGTCGGCGTCGAGTCGGGTTCGGGGCGGAGGCGGAGGCTGCGTCGGCGTCGCGGCGTCGGCGTCGGAGTCGGGGGCGACGGAGGCAACCGGCGGAGGTGGAAAGGGCGTCGGCGTCACGGGCAACCCTTTGTGGAGGCGGAGGCGGAGGTGGAGGGGCGTCGGTGTCGTGCGGAGGAGCGTCGGCGAGTCGGCGTCGGGTGGGGGAGATGGAAGCAACCGGCGGAGGAGAGAGAGCGAGAGGAGGGAGGGGGAAGAGCGTATGAAAGCACCTGCGATTTTTGTTCTCCCCGCAACGGAACGGAGAACGGGGAGAGAGAAGAGAGAGACGAGACACGGTTGCAGAGGAGAGCAGTTCGAGCAGAGGAGAGAGAGCGTCGAGTGGTGGGCCCCGGTCTCTACAGTAGAGAGAGCAGAGGAGGGCGCCGTGCCAATTTTGAATCTCTGACCCCGAGCCACGTGGAGTCACGTGTCGATTTCTGAGTGGTCTTACCCTTCGCCTACGTGGAGGGTAAAACCCAGCCAATATTTTCTCATCAATCGGAGCCTTGAAGGGTTACGTCTCGGATCATATGGAGTTTTGATAGAAAGACCTTTTTGTTACGACAGGACACTATCTTCAATTCCTTTTTCCATGCTAGTCGTGCCCGCTCGGTGCGCAGGAGCGTATAGATGTACATGTTCTAATTCTCGCAATTATTCAAATGGAATTTCTTTAAAGTAGAGATATATTATTTCGATTTATCAAATGGAGTGTGAATCAAAGAAAGCACGAAAGAAGGAATATTTGTTGACCATTCAATCTTCTCTTTGGTTTCTTGACCTACGTTTTTCTCCTATTGTGTTTGGTGGTTTGTATTTGAGTCTGGATAAATTATCTGGTGATGTTCTTTGGACCAGATAAGCTTAGATACATTGGTAGACATTTGGCGTAAGGGTGGGATAAACCAAAATTGGGTATAAAATTTTAAAACTTAACGATGCCTACTTATCATGAAAACCCCACCTCAAGTCAAACTCATAATGCTCAGAATTTCTGATCGGCAACACCCCACCACCACTCTAGTGACTATCCACTATAACGGTTCTTCACTTTGACGACCTTGAATATTCTGGCTAGTGCCCTTGCTCACGGCTCAATTGGAAGGTTAGGGCTCACCATTTCATTCACGGCTCTCCCTCTTTCTCAATTGGTTTTCCAGCTTTTCCTCTCTTTTCAATTGCTTTTCCAACTTCTCGGTTCCTCTCTCTACTTCACATTTGATTACTCATTCTCGGCCTCCATTGTACCATGATCTCTTTCTTGGTCAACTTTGAACTAAATGTTCATTAAGTGTTTGATGAAATGCAAAGGGAGAGGTCAGACTCGCCTTCAGTTCAAAATTGTGCATAATGGAAGAGATTAATCTGTCAACCTCTTTTTGATGATGGTGTTTGAGAGGGTTTGAGTCCTCACGTACACAAGGACCCCATTGAAGATGAGATTTTCTATTTTTTTTTAAAAGAAGTAATTTAGAGATTTTTAATCCTATTTTATATTGTACCAAACATTTGATTGGATATTTCTATAATCCATAGAATATTTAGAGGATTTCAAATCCCCATTTATCCTATCATATTCTATTCTAATCCAGATCCAGACGACCAAACAAAGTCCCGCATTTAAGATTTAAGTCCATGTTAAAAATGGAAAAGAACAATTTCATACATAACCCGCCACGAGTTCAATTCGTACGTAGGTAATTCAAGTAAGAAATATCATCAATAGCTTGTCGTGCACATTGAATTCTAACTATTCTAAGGGCTTGTTTGGTAATGTATCTAACATTGCTTGATTCTATTTTTTTGTTCTCCGGAATTTAAAAAAAAAGAACATAAATCAATTTAGTAACTTTTTTGTTCTTGTGAATAAATTTGAAACAGAATTAAGAAGTAAAAAAAAGTTGGGGAAAATCTCAAATAGGAACCCAAAGTAGCCTCATTTTCTCAAAAGAGGACCCAAAGTGGAATCTGTCTCAAATAAAGACCCAAAGTAGTCATTTAGTCTCAAAGAAGGATCTGACTCGTTGGCCGGCAAACTAATGTGTCTCCGATGCGTATTCCGATGGCCTGGTTAGCGGTGTTTTCGTCCAAAAAATATTCTCTTTTCATTTTCCTTCTCATATTCATCTTCTTCTTGATCTACCCAAGAGTGTCCCTGTTTGTCATCTTCTTCGTCAATGTTGAAGACAGGCATTGCCCAAATCAAGAACACCGGAAGTGGGGAAAGGCTGACGAAGGTCGTGGGGCTAGTGAGGCCACCCTCGCCAGATTTGGCGAGGGTCGACCTCACCTAGGGCCAATGAAGGCTCGACACTCGTCGCCGGTAGTGGGCGAGGGTCGTTGAGCCCTCGCTGGCCATGGGCGAGGGCTTGCAGGCCAACCCTTGCCTGCCCTTACCAATGGCTAGCGAGGTCAGCGAGCCCTTACCGACCACGAGTGAGGCCACCCTTGCCAGATTTGGCGAGGGTGGCCTTGTGAACCTCGCCGAAGACAAAATTGCCTTGCAATGGCATCTTCTTCTTCCTCCTTTTCATCTCGACTGCCCTCGCATGAAGTGACCTGGATGTGCTCTTGAAGATCCAAACCGCCATGGTCGAGCTTCCCTCTGCCACCCTCGACGATTGGGTCGACTCCTCCTCCTTGTCGCCATCGCCCTTTATGCATTGCTTCTTCATTGGAGTCCCGTGTGACACTGGCTCACGGGTTGTCTCTCTCAACATCACCTTCATCGGCTTGGCTACATCCCACCTAGAATCAGCTTTCTCCATGACCTTGTCAACATCATGTTTGCCACTGACAACCTCACCGAGACCCTCTCGCCGAAGCTCAACAACCTCACCTCCCTCCAATTCCTCAACCTCTTCATTGACCTCCTCTCCAGGGTCTTCCTCGGCGAAGTCCTGTGGGCGATGACCCAATTTGAAGAACTCAACTTGGGCAACAACAAGTTCATGGAGCCGCTGCCGCCGAAGGTGGCGAGGCTGAAGACGCTAAAGCGACTCAACCTTGCCAGCAATTACTTCACCAGCGAGATACTAGAGGTTTACTTGGAGATGGAGAAGATGGACAGGTGAAAAGGAAGACAAAAAGATAACATTGTTTTGGACGAAAATACCCCCAACCAGGACACCCAAATAAGCATCTAAGATGCATCAGTTCGCCTGCCGACAAGTCAGGTCCTTTTTTTAAACTAAATGACTACTTTGGATTCTTATTTGAGACAAACTCCATTTCAGGTCCTCTTTTGAAAGAATGAGGCAACTTCAAGTCCCTATTTGAGATTTTGCCAAAAGGTTGCTCATTTATTCTTGGGAACAACTCTCGAATCAAGGCAAACCCTTTTTTTTTCTCTTCTCTTTCTTTTTCTCTTCCTCTTCCTCATTGTCTGTCGTCAGCTATGACGATGGCATGTGACTGACCAGACGAGGTCATCGAGCCTCGCCAATGGCCAGGTAAGCTCACCTAACGAGGTCATTGGACCTCACCTAGCCAGTCATTGACCATTGTCGTGGTCGGCGATCGGCTAGAGAAAAAGAAGAGGGAAGGAAAAAGAAAAAGAGAAAAGAGAAAAAAAAAAAAAAAAAGAGAGAAAAATATAATAAAAGTATTAAATAATCAAAAGAAATTTTAAGTAAAAAAATTTAAGGGTTGTACTAAAAGTATTTTTATTCTAGGAATATAAATTATCAAATACCTTTAAATGTTCAAAAACTCGTTCAAGGAACACAATAAAAAAGAATTATTTCTAAGCAAAAATTATTTTCGGAAATAGAATAATTACAAAATGGACTCTAATAATATGTGCTATTTATGAAATTCTATAACATTAACCAAGGACTTGCCTTCAGAAATGGATCACTCCTTAGCGTAAAATGCATGATACTTTGGAGATGGGAGGGAGTTAAAAGTGCATAATTGATTAATCATGATGAGTTAGGAAAAAATATATATATGTTTATTTATTTATCAAGATTTGAGAAATCTTGCATTCTAATTTAATTACTTGTCTTCATCGTATACTCCTCAAAACGAAATACCATCTCTAGCAAATTGATATTCCTTTGCTTCTAAGGAGAAATCTCAATCGCGAAATTATCGTCTGGCGTATATTCCAATTGATCAGATATGCATGCCAAATCGCTTCTTGATAATTTGAATTAATCGAATACCCTCTATTCGAGAATTAGAGTTTATGTTTACACTTGCGATGTTTAAAGAAAATGTTGACCTAGCTGACGGATCTTAAAGCCAAATGTAAATAGATATTTGAAGAAATACTCAAATTTTTTCGCAGATTTTAGATAAATATTATTTTTTTGTTTCGACAAAATATTTAAGTAAGACTCGTTAGGAAGCTTTCGTGACCATCCAAAATAACCCATTAAATTAACCGACGAAATGAGATGGAACATTGCCATTCAAATTAAACTTAAAAGAAAAAGTGATCCAAAAAAAAAAATCTCAATTTATTTCCTTATATCATCCGAGGTCTCGCACTTTCAGATAAGGACGGCCGCAGCGACGGCGGGCGACGAGGGATCGGGCTGTGGAGGGTGCTGGGCTGGCCCGACCATGCGCCATGGGCCGCATCGAGCCGGTCCGGCACGGCCCACGAGGCCCGTGGGCCTGCACGGGCTCGTAACGAAGCAATAACCGTTGCTTTTCGCGGCCTCGGCGTTGCATGGCAAGGCTGGTATCAGAGCTCTAAGAAGCGGAGCTGAACAAGCGGAAAACACGGTCGGAAGCCGCCGCCGCCGGCCGCACGCGATCTCGAAATTCAGCCGCATGCCCGGCCACCGGCGGAGGAGGGAGCGACCTTAGGATCAAAAGCCAAGGAACCCGCGCTTCTCCGCCACCTATCGCGAGCACCAGACGAACGGAAGGTTGCATCTTGAACCCCAATCGATCCGCAACCGTCGCCTCGCCGGCCGCGGCGGCGGGGGAATACCTCCAACTTTTTTTTTTTTTTTTCCACAATCCATGTCCCGCTCGTCCGTTGCTCGCATGATTTCGGTCTCGATCACCTCCAGAGTCCGCAAATTTTCGACCTTGCAGCCGTCCGCAGCCTCCGCAGCCTCCGCCGCCGAGAAATTTTACTCTCGCGTTCGGCAAAATGGGGGCAACATCGAGAAAGCCCTCGCCGCCGTCCGAGCCCATCTCGACCCTTCGTGCGTTGGTGAAGTGTTGACCAGGTGCTCCACTGAACAATCCCTTTTGGGTCTGAGGTTCTTCGTGTGGTCTGGTCTCCAGCCGGGTTACCGGCACAGCTCTTACATGTATGCTAAAGCTTGCGAAATCTTTGAAATTAGACGAAACCCGCGAGTCATTCGGGATGTTATCGAGTCTTACGGTGTTGAGGAGTGTCCACTTAGTGTCAAGGCGGTTAAGGTAGTTTTGAATTTGTGCAAGGAAGCCAAGCTTGCTGAGGAAGCCTTATGGGTGCTCAGCAAGATGCCTGAATTCAATCTGAGGGCCGATACGACGGCTTACAATATTGTTATTAGGTTGTTCTGTCAAAAGGAGGATATGGATAGTGCAGAGAAATTGATGAGAGAGATGAGCGAGGTTGGCCTGTACCCTGATATGATCACCTTTGTGGAGATGGTTAAAGGGTTTTGCAATGTGGGTACGTTGGAAAATGCTTACCAGCTGATCAAGCTTATGAGGGGACATGGCTGTGTGCCGAACGTGGTGGTTTACTCGGCTCTTCTTGATGGTGTGTGTAGGAATGGGAATATGGATAGGACAATGGAATTGTTGACGGAGATGGAGAAAGATGGCGGTCATTGTAGTCCGAATGTGGTTACTTATACTTCAGTTATTCAGAGCTTTTGTAACCGTGGTTTGACGAAGGAGGCACTGGGAATATTGGACCGAATGATAGCTTGTGGTTGTGCCCCTAATAGAGTTACAGTCGCTGCTCTACTTGAGGGCCTTTGCAAGAAAGGCCAATTGGAGGAGGCTTATAAGTTGATTGATAAAGTTGTCTCAGAAGGTTCTGTTCCAAATGGGGAGTGTTATAGTTCAATGGTGGTGTCTTTGATGAGATATAAATTTTTTGATGAGGCAGTACTGCTTTTTAAAAGATTGTTGGATCCTGGGTTGAAACCTGATGGTTTGGCTTCCAGCCTTATCATAAAGGAGCTTTGTACTGAGGGGAGGGTGTTGGATGGATTTCAATTTTTTGATAAGATTGAGAAAATGGGTTGCTTGCTTTCAATTGATTCTGATGTGTATTCTGTTCTTTTACACTGGCTTTGTCTGGATAACCATATGATTGAGGCTGCCAAGGTTATGAGGACAATGCTTGACAAAGGTGTACGCCTGCAAGCTTTATATGCTGATGATGTAGTCAAACATCTGAAGGAATGTGGTGACAATGAGCTTGTATCTCTCTTGAGTGAGAGATTAAGGTGATCTTGCAGAACAGGAAGTCCAACATATTAAATGCTAAATTAGATTGCTTGTTATGAAGGTGCAGAAGGACTAGGCGACCAACTGTCTAATCGTGCATAGAATGGGATTGAAAAGTCCAGAAGATGTTTGCAAACCATGGAACTGACTATTGTAACATTCCTTTCATATGTGTATGCTTCCAGGCAGTTCAAGCTCCTATTGATGATAGTTCTGCCTGTTACTTATCAGCCTTCTTTCTGAGTATTCCGGAGCAAACGCTCTTGAACCTTTCAGAGTTCAAGTGTCGGCCAATTGCAACTTTTCTTGACTCTTGACTGCTGGTATAGTGATTTCTTTCCTTGAATCCTTGGAGAATTTACCAAGCTTGCACTCTTTTGGTTAACTTCTTATTGATTTTTTTTTTTTTTTTTTTTCGTGTGTGTTTTTGCTTTGGGTGGGGAGCTGGTGTGATTGTTGCTAATCATGAGTAAGATTTTATCTTGCTTGGAGGTGTATGTTTTGGCATATGCAAGGTGGAGGGTATTCCCTGATGAGGTTTATGCTGAATCTTAAGAGGTTTAAAAGTGCCTCTTGAAGTTCCTATTTGATGGAGGTGGGTTGTGAACGGGTTAAGAAAAATGAGAAAAACACCTGGAATTTGAAAGTGTTTTTCCTGCACATCAGCTTGCTAATAAACTGAGAAAGTTTTTCCTGTTCTGTAGCAATTTTCTTATTGCTGGGGTTTTATTTGTGAGCTAGAGCTGAAAATTCTCTTCTGGCCTTTGGTTTTGCAAAAACATATTAGATGCATATATGATGACTGATATCTTAATTTTGGATCCTGTGTTGTTTCATGTACATGTTAATGTTCCAGTACCTAGATGCATTCTTTTTCTAGGATATTGCTGTAGTTTATGAGTTGCCATCTATTCTTGGAGCCAGATAAGTATTTGCACCTGATATTACCCAGTTTATTGTATTCTATGGGATACCCAGTTTATGGTATTCTATGGGATACAGACGACAAAATTTCAAGGCATTGTTTGTTGGGGTTTTCAAAACCAATAGCCCGGTTTGAATTTCTCGCAAAGCCAAAAACATAAGTATAAAAATTGAAAAGTAGTGAAAAAATTTAAGGTGACTTAAAATGATGTTGCCTACAGGTCATACCATTAAACAAAGGTCCTGTTTCAAACTTTATATGGTTAAAAAAAAAAAGGAAAATGGAAAGCAAAAGTAACACTGAGGATCCACTCAACCTCATTGGAGTGGACTCCTCTCGCAGGCGTCAGAATGATACTTGATTAATGAATTTATCTTGAAGGTTAAGGTTGGTGGTCGGTTGTCCTTGCACTTCAGGATGGGGCTATTTTGATTGGAACTTGATTGCCCTTGCCTTGGTCCACTCAGTAATCATGTTGTCATGCTGCTTCATATTGAAACAGGCCATGTTTTTGTACTGATAGCTAAACGCTTGGAGAAATATCTGGTTTAGCGTTGCTTCGTTTGTACTCAACAAAGGAGCACTGTTTCTTTTTTGGTGGTAAATCAAATGAAGCACCTCTAGGCAATAGCTAGCCTGAAATTTTTACTGCTATTTATGATGGAAAAATAATTGTAGCTTTTGCATCCTTTTTTGCTGACTTTGATGCTTCCGACATGGATGATTCTGAGGACCATATAGGATTTGTGCCAATTCTTAATTGTGCGGCAAAGGCTTTCGTGGTTTGTGGCTCTGTTTTCTTGCTGGTTCAAGATTTATTAATACCCTCCAAACGTCTTCTCATGAGTTTTTGTAATAAGGGTATCGGATATTTTGCGACCCATCTGACTCAATCAAAAATCGAATTCACTCTTCTAACTCATTGCAATACTATAAGATCCTAGATGTTCACAATTTCAAGGCATCGTTTGTTGTGGTTTTTGAAACCAGAAAGCCTGGTTTGAGTGTCTCGCCAAAGCCAAAAACATAAATATAAAATTTGAAAAGTTGTGAAAAAATTTAAAGAGACTTAAACTGATTTTGCCTATGGGTGTGCACCATTAAACAAAAGTTCTATTTCAAATTTTATACGTTAAAAAAAATGAAAATGAAAATGGAAAGCAAAAGTAACACCGAGCACCCACTCAACCTCATTGAAGTTGACTCCTCTTGCTGGCTTCAGAGTGATACTTAATTTAATGATCTTATCTTAGAGGTTAAGGTTGCTGCTCGCTTATCCTCGCACTTCATATTGGGGCTATTTTGATTGGAAGCTAGCCCTTGCCTTGGTCCACTCAATAATCATGCCATCATGCTGCTTCATATTATAACAGGCCATGTTTTTGTACTGATAGCTAAACACTTGCAGAAATATCTGGTTTAGTGTTGCTTAGTACTCAACAAAGGAGCGCTGTTTCTTTTCTGGTGGTAAATCAAATGAAGTACCTCTAGGCTGTTACTAGCCTGAAAATTTTACTGCTATATATGATGGAAAAATATTTATAGCTTTCACATCCTTTTTTGCTGACTTCAATGCATCGGACATGGATTGCAACCCTGATAACAACTTGTTGTGGATGATTCAGAGGACCATATAGGATTTGTGCTGATTCTTTAATTGTGGAGAGAAGGCTTTCGTGGTTCGTTTCTTTGTTTTCTTGCCGGTTCAGTATTTAGTTATACCCTCCGAACGTCTTATCATGAGTTTTTGTAATAAGGGTATCGGATATACTGCGACCCATCTAACTCAATTAAAAATCAAATTCACTCATCTAACTCATTACAATACTATAAGATCCTAGGTGTTCAATCTGTTGCTTTTCAATTCTTGGAGCCGATTGAAACTATGCAAGCAGCTTTTGTTAGCTAACAGGGACATGTATTCCCTTGCGGACTTGATTATTTCTCTCGCCCTTTGATCCTTTCTTGCCTGAGAAATTCATTCTGTACGCATGATATTCATTTAGTGCTTCAATTCCGTTTTCCACGCAGTAATTCTCGTCCTCCGCGGATCGTGTACCCCGGAGAGGAAATTTCCGCTCACTTCGAAACTCCTCGGACAGCTCATGCATGACGATTCAGGACGATTGGCCATCTGATTGGATCCTTGTGCCTGTTGATTCCAGCATCTTCTTTGCTCATTGTTTGGTAGATGAAAGTAGTGGTTTGAGTGTCACTGGTCTTAACCCAAATTTGCAACCGTTCATCCATTGAGTGGATGTTTGACACTATAAAAAGTAGTTCGATAGTTACAGCTGAAAGGGATGTTTAGTGGGGTTGTTGTAACAATACATCAATGACCCATTTGCTTACTACATGCTCTCTCTCTCTTTCTCTCTACATTCACTCTGGTGATGTAAAGTTGAACTTGGAAGCATGAATTTTTCCCATTGACGATTTGCCTCTGCCTTTGACTTTTTGGTGCATCAGTTACAGTTACTCTGTTCATTCCTGGCTGTATGAAGAAACGGGCGGCTCTACAGATGCTGCACAGATCACACACCAAAGTAGGCACCTTTAGAAACTTTAACGGAAGTAGCCAGAAAATGGTAGTAGACAATTGGACCACTTTCCCGCACCTATGGTTCCAGAAGTAAAATCTCCGGCTCGATCTTTCGATAATTTTATATAAGACCAATCTATGTCGGAGTTTCGATAGAAAAAAACCACGCGAAAGCGACGCATATCGAGCCTGGCCCCTCCGGATGGTCCCTCGGCGGTCCTGCTAGAGAGGATATGCTTCTTTATATGTATGCAACCTGATGGCATATCCAGAATCAGAGTGGTCAATTTCGCGTTCTGCAAGTCGAGAATGCCCTTCGCTTTTCTCTTGGTCGAGGTGCGCTTTGTCCCGTACCAAGCATATTCCTCTTTATTCCTCTTTATTCCTCCTGAAGATGCTAGGACGTGCTAGGAAAAAAAAGAGACGTGGCTGATATAAATTGGGTGATTTCAGATGCTTTTTAGAGACCATATTGGAATTCGGAATGGGGATATTTCCATTTTTAATAATTTAAAATAAGGCAAATATCACAAAAGAAATTCAAACCACATTTATAAATGCCTCAAATTTTATTATTACTAAAATCCCTAAACTCATTCATATAAAAATATATATATATTTTTTATATACTAAATAGATATAGCTTGAGATTTTTTATCATATTAACTATTAACCCATTAAAATAACCGGTCTATTTCTGAATCAATAAAGTAAGTGATTGGATTGATGGGATAAGGGGAGATTCGTACATAGATAGTGGGACAGTGCCGGGAGAAATCGATGGGTGAACAATTGTGGGTTAATTAGGAAATTAACAAATTCAGGTCGCACACATGCTTTTTAGTTCTTGCGTAGGGGGTGACGTCAAATATACGTAATAAATATATTTACGTTGATGTTTAATTCTTTGTGGATCCATTATAAATTTTTATTTCCTTTTTTATAGTTAGGTGAGTTCTAATTAAGGTTTTCAGATACTGTCCCCGGATAAAATCCAAGTTGAAAAATGGACTTTGGCGCATGGAACAAAGAGGTTGCAAAATTCGGAAAAAATCGCGAATTATGCTATATTATGCTAAAAGGAAACATGAAGTTAGATCGATCCTGAATCAAATCCTAGTTAAATCTTCCCTTAAAAAAAAATGAAAATAACACCTTTTGTAGGCATATGAAGTATGTTTATCTTGGCAAAATTTTGAAAGAATCAAATTAGGGCTTTTCGGATCCAAAGAATCAAATTAGTGTTGATCCATCAATGCCTATCTTGTAGTATTTTGTTTTTTGGACATTTAAATTTTGAGGTGCACAATGTATTTCTTATGCCATACAAACAACAATATATAAAATAGTCCATGAATTTCTAATAATCATACGAGATATATCTTTCTTTTTTTCCATCTTGGTAGAGAAATTTAATGTTGATTTTTCAAGTCGAATGTTGCATGTTGAATCGGTCATGACACTTTCCCATAACTCAACAAAAGAATGTAAAACTCAATTCGAGTAACCTTTCTACATAATATTATTAAGTGATTTATTGAAGAAAATATGTAGTCTTATGGTAAGTCAATATTTTGAAGTTCTCTTTTTTGGTCGAATGATATTTCGAAATTGAACATGACCTTTATTATTTTGAGTTAATATTCTGAAATATCCCAAATTGATACATTTATGATAATTTTACCCTAAATTAACTTTTTGACCAAAAAAATTAAAAACTGATACATTTATGATAAATTTATCATAAATTAAATTTTTGACGGTAAAAAATCTCAAACCAATATACCGGTCACAAATTTACTCAAATTAATTTTTTGATCACAAAAAATCTCAAACTGGTGCATATATGACAAATTTACCTTATATTAGATTTTGTTAACTTCTACCGTTAAATTTGCTAATGTGAATGGTAATATGTTATTGTGGCGTGGCAAGTTCATGTCAAAATCTATAAGATTAATACAATGTAGAATCCCAAATTTGCCACAGGTGTTATCAAGTACTATTAAATTTGTCAAATGTGTACTAATTCAGGATTTTTCGTGATATCAACTTTAACTTTTAAATTTGACGGAAGCTAACGGAATATAAATTTAACATAAGTGCACTAATATAGGGTTTTTAGTGGAAAAATTAGTTCGGAGTAAATTTATTACGGGTGTATCGAATTTTAATGGTTAAAAAATTGATTTGGAGTAAATATGTCGTGATCGTATCGATTTAGAACTTTTGATGGTCAAAAAATTAATTTAAAATAAATTTATTACATATTTACAAGTTTAAAGTTTTTTTAAGATATAAATATTATTATTTGTGAAAAAATAAGAAGGGAAAAAAGGGACAATTAGTGGAGAGATAAAAGAAGGACAATCACCCCGCCAGGTACTACGCATGAAAATTAAAAAAAAAAGGAAAAAATACTACGCATGCCCCCGTAAAATTAAAATTCCCAGGCGGAGGGCCCCACTCCAAGCATCATCATCCCACAGCTGCTTCCCACGTGGCATCTACTCGCCACAACCTTCCTAACCCGTCGGTCACGTTATCCGTACCCCTCTCCCCTCTCTCTCTCTCTCTCTCTACCCCTCTCTTTCTCTCTCTAGAAAGTTGTTGGGAAGCACAAACCGGGTGGGGGATGGAGTAGCATCCGCGTTATTCTCTCTCCTCTCTCTTTGCCCATCATTCAAGGTAAAATCGACCGAAAGAAAAAGCTCGAAAGCAAGAACGAAGAACGAAGAAGAAGAAGCAAGGAGGAGGAAGGAAATCCGATCGGATTGCTGCGGATCTTCGACCTCGCCCTGCCGATCGCGTCCCTTCGACGAGCTTCGATCGGCCTCCCGCTCGCCTCGTGATCGTCGTCCCCGATCGGTCCCGATCCTCTTTCCTCCCTTCGGGACGCCATGCTCGTGGTCGTCTCCCGGAGGAATCGCCGCTGTAAGAATCGTCCGTCGCTGGATGCTCGACCGCTCGCTCCTTCGCGTAATCCTTGTCGTCTCTCCGACGGTTGACCTAGGTTGGATCGGGATAGAGATTCGCTCGCGTTGATTTTTTTTTTGATTATTTCGGTTCCGGTCGGTGTTGGGGGGAGATTTTTTTTTGTTTCTTTTCCCCGATTTGATTAGGTCTGTTGATTTCGGGGGATATGCATATTGAGGAATTCGAGGAAGGAGGAGGAGGAGGGGAGGTGGGGGCCGGTGCCGGCGTTGGTGGTGGAGTGGAGGAGGAGGGGCCGCGCGCCGACGGGGAGATTGTGCTGGGGAATGGAGAGGAGAGCGTCGTGCCGATTCATGTGAAGAGAGCGGTGATTGGAGCGGCGCTCGCGCTCTGTTCTACCCGACGTTGCTTTACAACGTCGTGAGGAACCGGATCCAGGTTGAGTTCAGGTGGTGGGACCGCATCGGTGAGGTATAAAGTTTAATTGTTGACTTTTGGATTTCTGTTTTTGCTTGATCGGCGATTTCGTTTTAGCTTCTGCGCTATGCACGTTGCTACCATGGTTAAAATATTTTTTGCATGCAGTATTGCTCTTCTGGGCAGTTTATCTTGTTATCCGCAAGTTGACAGCAGTGACTGTTTAAGCTGTGAACAACTTAAAAAATAAAAAAAATTGATGTAGTGGCTTAGGTTGTGCTAGCTATCTTGTGCATAGTGTGTTTTATAAAAAAAATTTGATTGCAGAATGAGGATTCTGCTGAACTATCATGGATAAAGTCGACTGTACAATGGTTTACTTCATCATTTGCTGTTAGAGCATATCCTAAGGTCGATGAAGGTCGATCAGCGCGTTTGTTTAATGCTATTGAGATTGTTATTTGGCTGCGATAGTTTTCTGGATCTGTTACAGAAATTTTTTATCAAAGAGTAGATCAGTTTCCTTTTGTTTTGTGCCTATATTATCAAGAAAAGAATTGATCTGGAAGGCTGCATTTCTGGATGGACTGATTATACATAAGAGTTGTCTTTATCAGGCTCAAGTAATTCTTTTCTCGGTCATTCACATCTTCTTGTTTTCAGTTTATATTGTTGGGTGCCGTTCCGTTTCCTTCTGATGTTCCATGCCTAAAAAAGCTCGGTGTCGATGGAGTGGTTACTTTGAATGAGCCATATGAAACTTTGGTTCCAACGGCACTCTATAAGGTGAGTATGACTTTTGCATACTTGCTGTGGCTTCCTTATCTGCTGGGAATCCTAAGAGCAGTGGCTGAGTCCTTTTAATGTCATTCATATATTGAAAGATCTTCTTTCTGTTTTTCGGTATTCTGCAAAATAGTATTATGGCAATAGTACCGTTTTGAATTTTCTTTTTCATAGGCGTATGGCATCAATCATCTGGTGATTCCCACAAGAGACTATTGCTTTGCTCCGTCCCTGCACTCTATATGCCAAGCTGTAGAGTTTATTCACAGTAAGCATTTATTGAGACATATTATGCCTGTTTGCTGTACCGCTGCAACAACAGATGTTGGGATAAAGTTTGTGTGCTAAATGTATGAGGTGTACCATTTGTAATTAGTAAAACAAAGCTATTGACTATGTATTTTGTTGGATTTCTATGAATAATATCAATAAAGTAGATTGAAGATTTTGAGCTCTTCAGGAGGAAATGTGAATAAAAATTTTCTTTGATGCATATGAAGACCTTGTCTTTTGATTCTAATTTGCTCTTTTCTTGTCAAATAAGAATTAATTAGTCATGTTTTTCTTGATGCTATCTGTTGTAGAAAATGCATCATGCGGAAGAACTACATACGTTCACTGTAAAGCTGGCCGGGGCCGTAGTACGACCATCGTGATATGCTACCTGGTGTGTATGCCCAATTATTATTATTATTATTTTTTTTTTTTGGGTTGAGGCGGATACCAAATTTAAAAGCCTTGAAATAGTTGAGAAGTTTTTGCCTTTACTGAGCTCTCTCTTTCTTGTAGGTGCAACACAAGGATATGACCCCTGATGCTGCATATGACTATGTGAAGTCGATCAGACCAAGAGTGCTTCTAGCCACAGCTCAGTGGCAGGTATTATACCAAATTGGGAGAGCTTGTCAATATGTAGGTCTAATGTAGGATTCCATCTTTTTGAGTTAAAAGTAATCATGTGGAAGGAAGGGCTCATGTAGCAGGGCTCCCCAAAAACTACTTATGCTCTGTGGTTTATAGTGCCAGCTCATCTGTAAGGTTAATTTATTAAATAAAGGTGTTGGTGGAATTTTGAACGCTCTTAATAGTAGTAGTCCAATTGGGGTATCCTAAAGCTGGGAACATTTTTTTTTTTTTTTTTTTTTGAAGACACAACTTGGTCGTTTTCTATTTTTTGGGGTGTTGTAGAGGTGAGCACCTGGCCATCTGGATCTTGCATTGATATGATACTGAATATGGGGGGATGAGTGCCACCTATCTAAAAGATTAAGCTAGCAAGTAGAGGTTCACGTGTAGCCTACTATTTAAATGCTAATATTCATGAAATGCAATGCAGGCTGTTCAGCAATTCTATTATCTGAAGGTGAAGAAAGTTGACCTCTGCAGTCACCTGTCTGATCTAGTTTTCAAAACCAGTGTGGCAAAGATCCAACGAGATCGGTTGCCATTTGATGATGGCTCTGTAGTTGTGGTAACCGAATCAGATCTTACTGGATATGACCCCTCTCTTGAATGTGATGTTAAATCAGAGATATGGGCAGATCTGAGAGTTGTCTACCGGGTTCGCTATGCTGGTCAAAAAGCACTAGCGAGAATATCATGCCTGTGGCTACGGTGTCGTGCAGAGGAGAAGGTTTCTGGAGAGCAGCTGGTTATGGACAGTGGCCGCGCAATCGGGAGTAATCATCTCAGTGGCATTAGTGTGGACATTCATGTCTACTAAGAAGTGATACTACGGCATGGTGACAAAAACAAAGCGGCTTTCTACCCTCGTAAGTGAAATTTCTCTGCTGTTTGGTACATGCATCGATAAATAAGGAATGCTTCACTAGGCAAGAGTTGTAATCTCCTTTTCTTTTTCCTACTTCCCCCCCTCCTCTCTTTTGAATGTAAAGTTTATACTCGTTTCTCTTGAATTGAAGCTAAGAAAAGATGAGCTTTATGCGCATAGAAATGTACAAAGGAAATTTCCTTGCGAGCTTCCATGTTTTATGGGCATTTCCCTCCAAGCAAGTAGATATCGGGGTTTCGGTAGTCGCCAAATTAACTCAGCTGTTATGACTTTGCTGGACTGCGACGGTTTCTTATTCTTGTCTGGAGACAAAGGAAATTTCGGGCTTTAAAAATATTTATATTTGCTATGCCGAAGTGAGGGCGGTTCAGTTGGTGGCAGTACCGCAACCAAAGTCCTTCAAACGTAGAGAGTTGTCGTGCACTGCCCTTATGAAGAGGTTGTCCAACCTTTTACCGGTTGAGCCTATCGAAGACTCGTGAATTGGTTTTCCAATGAGGGAAGGGAGACATGAAGACGCGAGAGGGAGAGATTAACTGCTTCGTGTACATATAGGAACAAGACTGGCCATCTTATAAATGAGACAAGTATACCAGCAAAGCATCTTGTAATGACAACCGGAGATGCCTCTCCACTGTCCCTCTCGTATATCATAAGAATTACAGGACCGTAGATATCACACGACCAAGAACGGTTTCGAGTGCAATTACCCTTACAGTACAATGGAACAAGCAATCCGACAGTTTTCTTTTGTAACACCATCGTAAGGTGGTGTGACCGTGTGACTACCGTATCATGTATCCATCTGAATCAATAGCTTGCTAATGGCTTATCCTCAGTGAGTTCAAGCAATTCCCTGAAGAAACTCTCGAGCGAGGATGGCCACGACAATCTCCGAAGAAGTGGCTTTTCAGCTGATTCTCTGTCCCCGACCCCATCGTGGGTTCCTGTTTTCTGTTCTTCCAAGTAAGGGACGACATACTTTTTCATATCGCCTCTAGATATTCCGAGATGGTTTCCAGAGACGCTAACGTACTGAACCCTCCCAGCTTCGTCCAAAGTTCTCAAACCAATCCAGTCCTCCGTGTAAAGTTGTGTCTGCATTTGAATCACAGGAAATATATGTTGAGTTGCTCTCGAGCAGGAAAAGAAGAAGAAAATGTCATGAGTTCAATTATTTCAGCTTGAATAGAGACGATAAATGACAAACAAAAATTACAAGTGCACTAAGTCACCTCATTTGGAAACATTATTGGATTGAATGCGCCATCTGGATAATATCCAAACCAGGAAGTTTCCTTGGGGATCAACACCGTGTCATGTTCAAACTGTCCATCATGCAACATCGATGATGAGTTTACACAAGCGATTTTCTTTTTTCTCAATATGTGAATAAATGGTATAAAAGACGAAACAGATCGAACAATTCCAACTCACCATTATAAGTACCAAGTTCTCCAAGCTACTAAACCGTTCCTTGTAAGTGGAATTTCTCTCATCAGGAAGTTCGTTGTTAAGCTTCGGAAGAAACCTACATTTCGCCAAATAGTCTGAAATAGCCTGTAGTTCAAATCAATGTTGCGGTTTATTAGTTGTGCCATTGGAATGTTAGGGATAGAGCAAACAATCAGACTAAGGCTTCCTTCGTTTTGCAAAAAAACGATTTTCAGGAAAACGTTTATTGGATTTTTTGACGTTTGTTTCATGGAGTATGCACAAGTCAGGGAAAACATTTTCCATCAATGGAAAATGTCTTCTATAATAGCAGAAAATGTTTTCCGCTTTTCAAGTATAGGAAAACATTTCCTTCGCTCATTCTCTCTTATCTCACTCTTTCATGTTAACCCAGCAAGCTCCCTCTCTGTTTTTTTTTTTTTTTAATTGGAATTTTAAATTATTTCTTTCTTTTTAATTTCCTTCTCTCTGGGCTGATCTCCAGCCAAGGCGATGGCCAGCAACAGGCCACAGCTAGCTTGAGGCCTCGACAACCACGAGTTGGCCGCTTGCCAGATTGGCGAGCGTGAGTATCGAGCTTGCCGGCCTTGGTCCTCGCCAGATCAGCGAACCTTTTCAAAGCCAGCGAGCTTGAAGCTCCCGGAATTTGGCTCGTTGGTGAGCCTCAAAGGTTGCCTTTGGCCAATTGCCAGCTATTGCCGTGGCCGGCGATCAATGGAGGTTGCAAAGAAAAAATATAAAAGCAAAAGGAAAACAGGAGAAAGAAAAAGAAAAAGAAAAAGATAAAAGATAAAAGGGATAAAAATAAAAAATAAAAAAATTCAATTTTTTAAAGATGAAAAAAAGAAAAAGAAAAGAAATTATTGAAAGGAGTGTACGGAAGAAAATCAAATCAAATTTTTCATACCAAACGGCAAAAAATATTTTATGATTTGTTTTCAAATTTCAACCTAACACCAGAATATATTGTTATTTTTCTAGAAAATATTTTTTAGAAATGCCACATTTTCTGCAAAACGAATAGAGCCTAAATCCAATCCATGCCAAATCTGAATGCATAACCAGAACAATTGCAGTCAAAATAAAAGGCTACTAGCAGTGCGAGTTCACAGCCAACAATCCGGTAAAAAATTAAGGATGATTACGTAATAGCAACTGAAGGGCAGGGATGCTCAATGAGAAGACATCACTCACATTTGGTAGTTTGAGATAACCACTAGGAGCCAAATGAGCCTGCAATTCACATATCAAATCAATTTGAATATTTATCACAGGCCTCCACAATCAAATGAAATAAGTCAAGAGAGTGGAATAAGAATCTTTGGCTAGATTATGGACTGTCAAAGTTCTGAACATTAAAAGCAAAGTAAAAGATCTGAAGAAATTCAAAGGATTACCTGAATATAATCACTGTATATGTGGGACTTGATAAGTCGGTCAGCAATAATGCATAGCGGACCGGTCTGAAGAAGCAAGAGAAAATTATTCAACAGAGGATGAATTAATCTCAAAAACAAGCAAGCAACCCTCATCTTGATTCCCGAAGGATGTTACAATATTTATGTTTTAGACAAAAACTTATGGTTCAGGTCTTTGACAATTGCTATGACCATGATAACGATACCATGAGAATACTTACACCGCATAGAGGAACAGAAGCAGTACCAGCATGTGGTCCTCCTAAGGAGATAAAATTCTTAACCTGCTTAATCAAGAGGGACAAGAATTAATAATCGCATCTCTTCTTTTTCTTTCAAAAAAGTAGAAGCATGGAATTGTGAACGGTTATAGAGATGAGCGTCTGTACATGGAAGCAAGCTCATTTATTAAAGGACAACAAATACTAGTATACATAGGACTGAACTTCAACCGTGTCGTAACAACTACCAAGTCCTGCAAAGGATTTGTTCGAATTTCAGCCTAGCATATTACAAACACTTAACCTTAACTACGAATAATCAGGCAGAAAAATCTATGCTCTTAAGAGGGGAAAAAGCGCCGGTCCAAGCAGAAATATATCAGAATACTGAGTCACAGAGGAGTAATATCAAAGATTGCAAAAGCAGTTGTCTTTTAAGCTATTTCTTACAGGGGGTCCTCCATCGCAGAACTCAATAACACCCCGGCCTATCAGATTTCCCTGTCAAAAGAAAGAAAAGTAAGAAAATGTTTCGCAGATTGGATTAGAATCATTAACAGTGAATGTAGTTACTGATCATCAGTCCCAAACACAATCTTAATAAATGTCGGCTTGAAAGAATTTTAGAAAAAAAGGAATAAATTCTAATATGACTACCAAACTCTAATCTATCTCTTTGGTTCCAAAGAGTAGACTTCGTTTGATATATGGTCAAAACCATGGTAGCAAATTCTTAAATAACTTTAACCCAAAAAAAGAAAAGAAAAAGGAATTTGTAGACAACAATAGATGGCTTCAATGTACATGATCCTGTCTACCATGTCAAATTCATGAATCCTGCCATTATAAGTAACTTGATGTAGTAGCTAAAAAGTCGGGTATACTCAGCTAGCCAGTAATCAATGATCGTATGGCTTCTCAGTAACATGACCTACATTTTTGAATAGGTTCTCACTCAAATAGTAAACAGATGACCAAACTAATGTTTGCTGAAAACCATTTTAAAAGTAGCTAAATTTTCATGAAATCACCTGAGAGAGACCAACTATGTTGTAACCCTGGCTTAGTTCTTTCATTTCTTTCACCTGCAAAGACTCTGGCAAATCATACAAGGTCTAACAGCAGAAATAATCAGAAAGCTGTGCCACAACGACCATCTCACAGAGGTGTAATACCTGGTCACAAACAAGTCCAGCCTGCAATAAAAGAACAAAAGTCACATTACATGGTAGCAAGTTGCAGATATGGATCATATAAAGCAGACATTAATGCAGACTGCACAGTACCTGCTCGTCAAGAGGCATAAACCATGAATCCCATGCTCCATCCCCAATTTCTCTGCAGTAAAATTAGACAGGTGAAGCTAGCGTTCAAACAAGTCATGCAAAACCAGAAACTAAGCTTCTTCAGAAAGAAATTATCATCATACAACAAGAGGAGAAAAGCAAAGCGACATGAGGCCATATTCCTAGGAAATTTATCTATAAAAAAAATGGCTTGATAAAACAGATTTTACAGAAGGATGAAGATGACATGAATAGAATAGGAAAGCATCACCAATATAGACTTTATCGAGAATAATAACAGGTGAGGAAATTATGCGTGTCACAGACATTTATCATTATGCAGTTTGAATGACTGATAATTTCTTCAATCCAGTTAATATTGACTCGGGCATAATTGACCAATTTGCTATATAAAAAAAAAAAAAAAATTCCGCAGATATAAAAATAGCCGTAAGTTGTCTCAGAAAAGGAGCAGAAGTCAGTAATAAGACTAGCAATTGCACACTGTGATGGACAAAGATTATGCACAATGGAATGAACATGCTCGTCATACTCATAGGAGAGTAGCGACCTGATATTTATTACGTAAAATCTCTTCAGATGCACTTCTGAGGGACGTCCTTGTGTAAATTGGGTGAAGAAGGTCTCACTCATAATGTCATAGATGTATCTCTAAGGAAACAATCCTGAGGGCATCCAGCTTCCAAAACAAATTCAGGTCTTAACCTAAGTGTGCTCTCTCTTCAATGTCAAATCATAATTTACAATCTTTTGCTTTATGGAAGTAGCAAATATTTGAAATCTTTTGGTAGAGCGTAGTAATCTAGTCTGAGCAAGACATATAATGTAGCACAAAGGAATTCTAAATAAATCGCACAAAGTACAAAATAACCAACTATAGAAAGGTGATCACATTGATGAGAAGATCAATTTAAGTAACCCGGCTACGGAAAAAAGGATATGAAGAGATTATACAGGCATACATGCAAAACCCTTCAGCACCAGAATATTCGCTCAAAAGGTTAGTGAACTGTGTAACCCCTCGATTGGAGCACTGATCTCCGATGCCTGCCAAAATTCAAAAGGGAAACAGAACTGGTGTAAAAGTTCATTAGAGAGGAGAGAAGGATTAGGCACAAGAACAGAGTAAACCACGCAATCTAATGAACCAAAATTCGAAAATCCTTCTAAAAAGCAGCAGAATTTGCTTCCAGTTACACCACCATCCGTTCTATCCAGCTGCCGACAATACACAAAATCGAATTAGACCGTTTAAGAATCAGACTGCCGATAACAGACCATACAGCAACCCGCCAAATAACAGTTGGTGTACACATACAAAAGGTCGAAACCAACATCCCAAATGATTCACTCAATAAAAGGTTCGCTCCTAACTGAACAAACCAACATGAAATGAAACGCACGATTCCTACTTCCCTAACTTCTCGCGATTCCTACTTCCCTAACTTCTCGAAGGGACACCAAGTTTCGTGCTTTCGACTTCTTCCTTCCTATTTCAAGTGAGCTAGAAATCATCAAAGACGCAAAATTCGCTCGAGGTCTCCTCGAGAGTCGCTCTCCCACCCAAAAAGCAAGCATGACAAGCGGCCATAATCGAAATAGGCAACACCCAAAACATCATTCGACAGGTCAATTCCACCGCGCGACAAGCTCCAAGCGCACAAGCAGACACAATCCCGCGCGAGGCCCGTCGAACGGGAGGCGACGTTGCGGACCGAATTACCATGCAAGACGATGAAGGGCACGGAGTGCGACACCGCGAAGACCGAGAAGGCGAGAGCGATCGACAAGAGAGCGGCGGAGGCCATGGACTGAGTCCTTTGATCCGTCGTCGTCGCCGGCGGCGAGAGAGGTCCCCGAGAGCTTCTGAAGAGGAGGTCTGAGATCAGTGAAGCAGGCGGAGCTCGACCATTGGCGACGAAGGAGTCATCCCCCGACACGCGGAATTAATCAAGCTTGCTTTGCTTCTTCAACCTCCCACCAATCCCTTCCCCTCTGCAACTACTTCTAGCTAGAGAGAGAGAGACAGAGACTTGTGTCGTTTTGGTGGTAGACGTTCTGATTGATGATGCGGTAAGTCGTATTGGTGGGGGAAGGTTCGATAGTATCATAATTATCAGGTGGATTTTTGTTTTTTTTTTTTTTTTTTTTTTTATTGGTTGTCTCTCGTTTTTTTTTTTTCCTTGCTTTTTCTTGGGTCCAAACCGATACGTTTCGACGGTGGACGAAAAAACAAATGTCATACGTGTATTACTCACGTGAGATATTCAATTCCGATTAAATTATAGTAATAATTTTAATTATTTAATTTGTTCAATTTTAAAAAAAGGAGTATCCATATTAATTGATAGTATGGATTATTATATCCTGATTTAAATTAAATATGTTACATGAATAATTTACGTTTAGTATTATTTTTTTGTCAATTGTTCAAACCTACTGGATTGGGAGTCAAATCAGTAAATTCCGTTAACTTGAATTAATAGAAGAATAATATTTAACATTTCATATATGTTGGGGAATAAATTGAATATATACAAAAAATTCAGGGATCATATTGAATAAATTAAAAATTTACAAATGACATTGTACATTGGATTAAAGTTCAACAAGCATTTATATCATTTTTCCCTATCCCTATAAGTTGCATCTATTTTTTTCCCGTACAATGTTCCAAAATTTCATCAACGGCCTTTGCTTTTTCTTATTTGAATTTGTTGCTCATTTTAGTAATCTCTCACGGTCGTTATTCTGATTGTTCGGATGGGGGTATAATTTGTTAGTCAAGGGTAACGAGTTAATGAAATATTTATTCTTTTTCTTATTGATTAAAATTGTTCATCGTATGCATCATATTATTTTAGTTTTTCTTCGAGCCACGTCATATGAATTCTTCCTCTTTTACATTTGATTACATATTTGTCCCACGTCTTCGTGTAGTGCTTAAAAGTGGGATTAACCTTGATAATGATGAATGAGTCTAGAAGAAATGGGAGTTTGTGGAGACTTGGAGGGACAATAATATGGTGAATAACTGAGTAAAGTATTGATTACTAATAAGTTTAGGAAAATCAATGGATTGCGATTTGTAAGTAAATTCCTAACGGGTACCTTGGATAGACTCATTGGATTGCTGATAAAGGCAACTCCCTTTACTCCTTTGACTAAATTTGTAACTCAAAAGGAATAATAGCTAGCTTCAGAATTTAGAATTCTGAAATCTTGCCTATTTTTATTTACTCAATTAGAGGAATGGATAATTGTCAAGTATAGCTTACTCAGGGAAAATCTTATTGTTACCAAGGAAATATGATTGCATGGGCAATCAAATCTCTAGTAATACTTTACAAGAGACTTCATACATGCTGAAGGAAGTATGGAAAATGGGGAAAGCTACAAATGCTGATATTGTCACATTTTTTTTTTTCTTTCTAAAATCATGATTCTTTTCACTTGTGTTTCACTCTTTTAAAATTTATTGTTATTGTCATTTGTGGTTTGAGGATGTAACGGTACTTGTTGATTGATAGTGGGATCTTGCAGTTTTGGGTAAAAGCAATAGTTGCGTTGTTGTAATTATTTATATGATTATTAGTGGATTTCAACATGTTATTGGTTGTTAGTTTGGGAGAGCGGACGTAAACTTAATTTAAGCTAAATCCCTATAAAATTTTCTTGCACCATCTTCTATGTCTTTTCTTATTTTACTATTTATATGATAAGCATCTTGCATCTGATAGTATCAAACTTTCACTTGTCATTAACTTGAGTTATTCCACAAAAAAATTGGTAAGTTATGTGAATCAATATATATCCTCTTTAGATTGTATAATTGTCAAGTCTTAATATCCACCGACTCAGGGTAACTGCTGACCCTAGATAAACGTGTCCGATGGTTCTACATTCAATCTTCCACTCATCGAATTAAGGAGTAAGATGTGAAATAGAGTAGTCAACTGATTCCATATATGGTGTAATGGATGGATAATTAATTCAGGTGAAGGCAAACCATATCATTAAACAGCAATATCTGCAACATGTCTCACCAACAGCCAAATATCCAGACAGCTAATTTTTTGCTCGAGTCAAAAGAAGAAGAAAAGGATTACTGCTTCCGAAGCTACTTACGACATCATGTGAAATAAGAGTTGCCACAATTTGGTGGGGACACCATCATAACAGAGCAGAGCCGACCGTGTTACCTTCAAGACTCTCCGCCTCAATCGACAGCACCTTTATTAAGCTTGATTCTGCAGATTCACGATACTGCCTGCGTGCATAGGTCAGTTCTGCTGCTTTCACTGTCCATTCCTCCGAGGATGCCTGACAATTTTCAATTTGACCAGCCAACTCTTTCAGCTTCTCTTCCTGAACTTTGTCTGCTTGGACAGCAAAGCGAGCTCGCAAGATTTTGTCCAAATGACCCAAGAAAAACCGTGTTTCGAACCCAGCGTGCTTGGCCATTGTAACATGGTTCCACCAATTATAGAACAAGGTCTCGAAGAAGGGGTGGTCAACTTTTGTGCTGGACATGCTCCTTATTGCCCCACAAAGCATAGTGAAGATCAGGTTCTTTGAATTTGAACTCAACCGAGATTTCGTGCTTATATCTCCGCGCTTCTCCAGCAAATTTTTTAGGACTGGGGCTAGGCTCTGGACGACCATGAGTCCCTCAACGTCGACAAGAACCTCGTTTTCAAAAAATGTCATCGAGAAATGTGAGTTCCCTGTCTCAGGCTTTAGCATGTTCCTGAAGTGGGAGAAAGCTTGATGCGAAAATGGGGAAGCTTTTGGAATGCCGTCCTTACCTTTCAGCGGCTCCCAGAAAGATTCAAGTCCTAATCCACACATTTCCTTCGTCAAGAACTGAAAAGCATCTGGGAATTTCATTTGCTCCTCTTCAAGGAAAGCATCTAGTAAATTCTCCAATGTGGGTACGTCTTTGGTGCCCATTTCCCTTCCAAAATCGATCTGACCATGAGGTTCGGATCCAATAATCTCCTGGTCTTCACTCATTAGTTTCCCAGAAATGCGTGTGCCAAGGGTTCTTAACTCTATTTCTTTCTGCACACCCTTCAATAAACATGTGACCTGACAAGCAAACACAATTAAAGGCAGCACGAGCTAAGCATATTATGGCATCACAAAAGAAGGAAAAATAAACGAACATCATGGGAAGAGGAAGACTGTTTACTTCCAAACAGGTCCACTGGTCTATTCTAATTTATAACTTGAATCTTATGGGGATATTTACATTGTTTCTTTCTCCTTATAGCCATGTGCTTCAGCTTCTCACAGTTTTCCAACATACCATCGTTCATTGTAATATGCTTATCTTGTGCTTGACATTTACTCTTAAGTTGGAGTATGTAGATTTAATTCAGAATGAAAATTGCATAAAACATCTAATTCTGGGCTTCTGGCTTAATTGTCACGTTTTCCAGCAAGTTACACAAAGCTTGAGCTATAAAAGGGACTAGAAATACCTCAGATTTCATACAATGAAAATGAGCAACATATGGGCATTGTGCTTGTGTACATCTGTAGACGCTCTCTTCTGGATTCCTTTTTCTCTCACAAGCATCACAATAGTATACGCCTGACTTGTCTTCACGAAGCTCATCCTCAAGTTGGATGTCATGTTTGTGGTCCTCAGATTTGATTGTACAAGGTAATGGACCACATACAAGATGTCGATTGTAATTACAACGGACACAGCGAACTACTTCCTCTTTGCTTTCCATTTCCCCTTTGTTTTTCTTGCCGGAACATGGGACTATATCTCTTCTGCAGGCATTGCACCTAACTTTGGCATATAAACTGTCAAAGAAACAAAGGTAGTGCTCATGAGCATCAAATTGTATTTTGGGCTTTAGATTTGCACAGCCAACATGGAGGCTGAAGGGGCATGAATGGCAATCGTAAGTGAAGCCAGAACTTTCTTTGAGACAGGCTTCACACGTGAATCTGTCTTTGATGCGCAGCTCCAACTTGTGTTTAGGATGAAAAGGGTGAGAGGGTTGAAAGATTACTGGGGTCAGTTCTGTGCAGGATTCATGGACGAAGAACTCACATAGACTGCACTCATAAGTTGCATCGACACAACGATTCTCGCATACAGAGCACCAGCGAACTGTAGCATCTCCATTGATTTGACGTAGCTGTAGAGGGTGCCCATGGCCAGAAAAACATTTTGTCTGTGTACCTTCAGGAATGATAGAGGGCATTAAAGCGCATTCTACGTCCAACTCGAACCGACAGAGCTCACAGCGGAATATAAACCCCTGGCATTCTTTGTGACAGGCCCGGCACTTTGCCTTTCTTAGCATGGGCTCCAGGGTGGGTCGAGCTACCAAGCTGAGATGACCCAGGCAATCTTCATGAAAGAAATGTTCAATCTTCTGCGGCAATTCAGCGCATGACTTATGGAGCCACACCTTGCACTTCTTGCAACCATATATCAGGCCTGAGTCCAAGCGCTGTTTATTGCAAGCTAAACACGTCGTGTTCAACTCCTCATCAATGAGTTTTAAGGGATGCCCATGACTGAAGTGTGGAATATAGCGACCGCCAGCGTGAATTACTTTTTTGGCCATCATAGCGCACACAACATCCAGATGGAAATTGCATTCCCTGCAAGAGAAAGTAAAGCCACGGCACTTTTTTTCACAGGCTCTACAGTAAACCCCCGGATGGCTATTCTGGAGGATGAGCTTATGGAGCGGATGGAAAAAGTGATTGTACTGTCTGGGTAACTGATAGCACGCTTCATGCAGATAAAACTTGCACTCATCACATGCATATGTGAGACCGGAGCAATGTTTCTCGCATCCGCTGCAAAGAACTCTATCCTCTTCGCTTCTTCACGCTTCCTGTCAACCCATGCTCATGACAGAAATGTCGCCTTTTTATGTCTTCAACTTTCTTCCTTGTACGTGTCACTATTCTTCCATGTCTGGTGGGGGGCATTTGAGCACATGAAACGTCCAGGTCAAAGTTGCATTGCTCACAGCTGTACATAAAGCCCTCAATTCTCTTTCCACAGAGATCGCAGTAGTGGTACATTGCAACCCGAAGCTTCAAGGGATGCTGTTCGTGATAGAGGTGTTCCCGCTCCGATGGTAACTTTGCACATGACTCATGGAGAAAATACTCACAGTGCTCACAACTATAGACTGGACCTAAGCAGCTCCCATCACATGCTCTGCATTTGAGGATTTCATCTTCATCATTTCTCATGCAAAGAGTCAACGGGTGCCTGTGTCCAAAATGGTTTATCTCCGTCTGACCCCCAGGTTCACTGGGAGGTAGTTCTAGTGCACATATCACATCCAGGTGAAACTGACAATCGTTACACTGGTACACAAAGCCATGGAAAATTTCTCCGCAGAAATCACACCATAATCCTGCATCATCTTCTACAGGGCAAAGCTTTAGGGTATGCAAATGTGCTGGGTGATGGAGCTCTTGCTGCAACTCCGCACATGGCTTGTGGATAAAAAATTGACATGAGCCACAGTAATACGTGTTGGTTGTGCAGCGTCTTTCGCAAGCTCTGCACCATCGTTCTTTATCCTCATCAATCACCTCCACCAATATTAAGGGGTCGCCATGGCTGAAGTGCTGAATTTGCTTCTTGACTTTGGAACCATTGGTGGACTTCAGAGCGCATTCAATATCGAGATCAAAGTTACATTTCTGACATCGATAGGTGAAGCCACGGAATCTCTTCAAACAGAAATCACAGTAGCGGCAGCCCAAGTTTGCCGTATCACAGAGGGTCAAATTGTGAGGATGTAAATAGTGTTTGAGCTCTCTCGAGAGCTCAGCACAGGATTTATGGAGAGAAAATGTACATTCTTTGCAACAGTAAGATTGATTGGAGCAGTGCTTCTCGCATGCCGCGCAGTTAACTTCTTTATGCTCCCCGATCTCCCATGTTGTCAGCAGGTGTTGGTGGCTGAAATGTGCAATGGTCTCCATGTTCAACTCAGGTGAAACACCGACTTGATCTCTGGGCCGACACTCAAAAGATTTATAGAACTTTCATCAGTATTTCCAGATTGTCATTACTCTTCTCTCATCCATCCAGCATTCTCAATCAAGAAAAGCAATTCTATCAAGAAAATGTACAATAGAAGAACCTGTTGTTTACCATGAAAATCCATCAAACTATTACTGTTTTCCACATATCAAATTAAGATGTCGATAACTTGATCGCGCAATTCCACTTCAGGCTGCTTATGTGGACATATGAATGGTTGCCATGTATTATTTTCATGTGACAAATTACAGGACCATTCCGCCATCTTGGGTAGGTATCACGCTGGTGATATGCATTTTGCACATGGTCGAGAAACTCACAAGATGTGACACAAGAAACCACTGTTCTTGTCGGGGGAGAGAGAGAGAGAGAGAGAGAGAAAGAGAGGCAACTGTAGATTGATGAAGCTCAATCTTAAGGAAGAGCTAAGACAAGAGCAACATATCTTATCCCCGATTCAAACACACCACACCAATCTACCAACACCTCCATAGACTCAACAAAGATTGAGGCCAAGATGGAAGAAAACCAGCACTACCATCTCAAAAAATCTATAGATCAAGAGCAAGGGAAGTGACTCGATCAGAACTAGACCCGTTAAACAGGTGGGTTGGGTCGGGTCATAAATGGTTTGACCCAAATCGACCAATTTAACCCGTTTATAACCCATTTATTACAATGCAAAATTTTTGACCCATACCTGACTCATTTAACTAAACTTAAGAAAACTTATTTTTTATATATTTATAAAAAAAACGATATTTCTAAAATAGTTTTATACAACACAAATTTAATAGACATTTTTTTATAATTTTTAAAATAGTTATTTTAAAAAATCGAATTTTAATTATTTTTTTATTTTTTAATTTAAATTTTTAAGTATAATTTTTATTTTTGTTTTTTATTTTTTCCTTTTTATTTTTTGTTGTTCTTCTTCTTTGGCCGGTGGCCGGCCACAGGTGAGCCTCGAGCTCGCCTAGCTCGCCGACGTTGGCGAGCTCGAGGCTCGAGGCTCAAGCTCGCCCTCGCATCTAGCAAGGCGAGAGCTCGAGGCTCGAGGCTCGGATCCGGCAAGCCTTGAGGCTCGCCGGACGTCGGCAAGGCCTTTGCCTTGCTAGATCCGGGCGAGCTCGAGGCTCGCCGGCGTTGGGCGAGCTCAAGCTCACCCCTCGCCGGGCGTTGGCGAGGCCTTCGCCTGCCGCGGATCCGGCGAGCTCGAGGCTCGCCTAGCCGATCGCCGGCCATTGCCATGCTGGCAATCGGAGGAAGAAGAAAGAAAAAAAAAAGAAGAAAGAAAAAAAAAAAAAAGAAAAGAAAATTAAAATTAAAAATAATTATAATTTCGGTTTCTTTTAAAAATATATTTTTGTAAAGTTAAAGAGAGAAGAGAGAGATTGTGAGGTTTTGGGTGAAAATTAGTTTTAAATCCAACTCATTTAAGACCTACTTAAGACCCATTTAAGACCCACATTTTATAAGTCTTTTGTTGTTAAACCCATTTAACTAACTTCTTCAAAAAACAAGTGATCCGTATATGGCTCATTGATAATTTAAATGGGTCATGTATGGGTCTAAGACCCATTTTGCAACCTCTAATCAGAACCATGAAAAAAAAAATAAAAATACCTGTGGCTCTACTTCCACTGAACATCTGGTACTACATGAAAGAAGCTCCAATGTTGCGGAAAGAAAACCCCTTTCAAGCCAGAATATCAAAGCCCAAACACACATTAACTGGCTCGGAGTTTCAGCTTGCCGGCTCAACTAATGAACTTGAAACGCCACGTCAACATGATAATTTCACGTGATTGAGAGCAACATATGTCTGATGAGATGCCGAGTATACATCAAAACGCGCAACCGGAGCGAGGGAAAATTGAAAACCAGCCGGTTAAACTTCTCAATATGCCTTTTCTCAGCTTAATTTGATGAACACAAGCATCCATGATGATAATTAAAAATGGAAGGACAAAGGAGATAATTCTCTCTCTCTCTCTCCACGTATATGAACTTGCTATTAAGATCTTCCCTCACTCGTCTTTTCTACACATTCCATTGAACTTGCTAGAAATTTTTCTGGGAAAAAAAATTTCAGGTCCCTCAGTGTAGTAGTAATCAACTAGATTGCACCAACATAAAAAAGTTGTAGATGATTAGAGAAGCGTGATCCAGGAAAACATCAAAATCAAGATGATAAAATAGAGAGACAAATTTACCTACTGATGCCTCAAAGGTGCCTGTCCACTCTTTGAGTCATCGGGAATCATCAATAGCCAGAAATGAAGCGGAAGGTGAATAAGAAAAAGATTAGTTTGATTTATATTCTGATGGGGGTGCAGGATGGGTGAATGGGTTTTGAGTGATGATGATGGGATCTATGATAGAATACGATCACCGTCAAGGCCTGAAGGACGTGTCGCTGGCCAAAAATAGAGATCAGGACTTGATTCTTCCGCATCCTGATTCTGTCGCATCATATTCTCTTTGATGGTTATTATGTCACACCTTATCTTTCGTCATTTTCTTACTGAAATTCTTGCACCAATTGCGAACACTAAGTCTCCTTTAAATTTGGTTAAATCCCGTGTTTAGTATATGTTTTTTTCTGAGGTTTTACTGACTGCTTTGTTTCAAGTAGAGTATAAAGACACTTATTAAACAAATTTTAGAAAAATAAAATGATTCAATTTTTACAATGTTATATTCATGTCACAAGAAAACTCAAGGAGTTTCGTGTATTAAAGATTGTGTTTTTTTTTTTTTTTTAGTTGAAGAGCAGATTGTCCTGAAATAAACTCTAAAAGTATGTGTGTTTTTTCTGTCAAGTAGAATCATGCGATTGATGAATCATCTTCACGTTAAATGATCATGTCTTCATTCTTTTTCTATTTTTAGTCAATTCAAAACTATTTTTCTTTTGCTAGTAGCATTAACCTCACTTAACACGCCGGCAAACTCCTCTCATTTGTGCTTCTCACATATCTGAGATTTTTTTGTTTTTGTTTTTGTTTTTTGGGATTTCACTCTCTCTTCTATATAAATATGTGTGTGGAGCTCACTGGATCAAATCCTGGACTTGGTACTCTTTGACCTCACCACCTCAATTTCTTTACTAGCAAGCTCGCATATATAAGGCGTGATTTTAAGGATGATCTTTGTCCCGTGGAGGATGTGTGCCTTGATATAATTGTGCTCGCATGACATTATTATGGGGAAGTACTATCTAGTCACTTCCTTCTTCATCTACATATTCTTAAATGGTTATCGATTATATGGATGGTGAGTCCATGCTCATAATCTGTGACATTCTAAATTAACTCACTCGAGATATTGGCCGCTTTGACCTATCTTGTATTATTCCATTGAACTTGCTAGAAGTTTTTTTGGGAAATTTTTTTTAGGTCCCTCAATGTAGTAGAAATCAACTAGATTGCACCAACTTAACAAAGTTGTAAATGATTAGGGAAGCATAATCCAGGAAAACATCAAAATCAAGAGGATAATTTTTTTTTTTACCTATTGATGCCTCAAAGGTGGTTGTCCGCTCTGAGTAATCGGGAATCATAGATAGCTAGAAATGAAGTTGACATGAATAAGAAAAAGATTGGTTTGATTCATATTCTGATGTAGGCGCAAGGTGGTTGAATGTGTTTTGAGTGATAATGATGGGATCTATGATAGATTACAATCGGCATTAAGGTCTAAAGGATACGTCACTGACTAAGGATAAATATCAGAATTGATTTGATTCTCCCGCATCATATTCTCTGTGACGATTGAGTGTCATACCTTTTCTTTTGTCATTTTCTTATTGAAATTCTTTGCAAACACTAAGTCCTTCAAATTCATTTTAAATCCCATGATATATTTTCTGAGGTTTTACTGACTCTTGACTTTCAAGTTGAGCATAAGGACACTTATTAAACAAATTTTACAAAAAGAAAATGATTCAATTTTTACAATGTTGATTACTCATGTCACAAGAAAACTCAATGAGTTTCATGTACTAAAAATTGGACTTTTTTTTTACAGTTGAATAAAAGTGTCCTGAAAAAACCTCTAAAAGTATGTGTTTTTTTTTTTTTTTTTTTTTGGGTCAAGTAGAATCATGCAATCGAATTATTTTCACATTAAAGGACAAACTAATTAGCCAACAAAAAGGACAAACTAATTAACCGCCATTCCTTCATGATCATGTCTTCATTCTTTTTCTATATTAAGTCAATTCAAAACTATTTATCTTTTGCTGGTAGCTTTAACCTCACTTAACACCTTGACAAACTCTTCTCAATTGTGCTTCTCACGTAATTGAGATTTTTTTTTTCTCGTTCTGTTTTTCATATATATATTGTGCTTACGAGGATCAAACCCCAAACTTGGTACGCTCCGACTCCACCTCCCCAATCCATTCACCAACAGACCCGCATACATGAGGCATGATTTTAAGGATGTTCTTTGTCCCATGGATGATGTGTGCCTTCATGGAATTGTGCACGCATGACATTATTATGGGGAAATACTTGTCTAGTCACATCCTTCTTCGTCTGCATATTCTTCAATGGTTATTGATTGTATGGACAGTGATTCTACGCTCACGTGATATCCCTTAATTAACTCATTTGAGGCATTGTCCACTATGACCTGTTTTGTATCGAGCCTCACAGTTTTGTTTTTTTGGTATATAGATAAGCACTTTTTTCAAGAGGTCACCCATTCTAATAGTGCTCTAACTTGACTATGCTTGTATCTAGAGTTCCAAAGCAAAACTTGTTGTAATGTCAAAAGGCGTCTCCGTGAGTTAATTTTAATTTTTACATATATATCCCAATTACACTCTCTTCCTATTCGGTGTATAATTCGGTTCATTTCTGCCCCCTTGGCTATCTTAGAAGCCTACCGGGAGCCTCTCTTGGTCCGAGCCCTCTAGCCCCGATAATCACTCCGTGCCTTTGTTGGACCAGATTTTTATGCAATCTTATTCTGAACCAGACTTTAATGCCCCAATCTTGAACAGTTCAAATAAAAGCATTTACAATTAAGATGCCTATACTGTTGAAGCATCATTATCCGTGCACTGAAGAACATCTCGCCCGAACAAAACAGGGCATATTGAATTCTCCAGTCCAGGACAAGGTCGTGTTACCCATGTCACCACTGTGCTAAAGCAGCCCATTTCCCGACCTTCCTCAAGGAGGCAATTTTACAAGGAAGTCTACATGGACTGCAGGTATAAAAAGTGAGTTTGATTGGCATTTGAGAGAGAGAGAGAGAGAGAGGAGGAGGAGGAATGAAAACCGATCCTGACGCAATAACGGGAACTTGGGCAGAATTTATCCATGTTGTCTTTCGTATCACAGTAATTACACTATAATGTACGTACCAGTACCACTGAGCTCTACGTATGTCACTTCATGAAATCTACGTGCGACAATGCTTTCTACAAAAGCCATATTACTACTGTTGCAGCCATAGTTGTCAAAGTCATGCGCAATATATGGTCTCCAGAATATTAGTAGACTCCAAACACCTGGATCTACAAGAACACTTTAGAATGCAAAAAAAAAAAAAAATTGAACTCCTTATCCGGGCGAAGTTTTAAGGTTTCCTCACAGTTCCCATTTCCAAGCTGATGCGTTGTTTAAATAAGCTTCCATTAGGTTTTCATCCGGTGGAAGCTCACCCCTTTCCTGCTTTAGCTTCATTTTCTTTTTATCTAACTTCATTTCCAATTCCTTCAACTTCTTCTTATTTTCCTTGATCTCCTCAGAAAGATTCATGATCTTTTTTTCTGTTTTCGCCATGGAGTTGTTCCTATCCTGGAGATTGTAATGAGCACGCATGACCACTTTCAACCGATCAATGGCGAACTGGATCTTGAACTTTGACAGATGTATGAAAATAATGTACTTCCACCAGTTGTATAGCAAACTCTCCGAGACATCGGCTATTTTGGTAGTGGCCATGCTGTATATGGTGCCGCACAACATGATGAAGACCATGGTCTTTGCCTTTGAACTTATTGTGGCTTCTGCGCTCACATCTCCGTAATTTGCGAACACCTCTTTTAGGACAGGAGCCAGCTTCTGGGTCACCTTGTACTCTACTATCTCAACAACCCTGTCGTCTTCAGATGCCACTGCAAGAGAAGTAGAGTGTTTGATGCCAAGTCGAAGCTTATTCCTGAACTCCAAGAACGCCTCATCTAGAAAAGGTGAATTTGAGTTGCTCAAGCTACCCTCGGCATTCTTTCGCCAGGCTAGTACTTCAATAATTTCCTTCACTCTCTTTTTGCAGACATCCTCCAATTCCATTTTTTCCCTATCGTTGAAAGATTTAATGAAAGCTCTGAATGTTTGAACATGCTCTTTCTCCTCCTCAGTATCTAAGTTTACTTCTTTCTCACCATCTTGTGCTTCTGTAGGAATGATCTTCAACTTCATCCCTCCACGCTTCACCTTCAGTGAAAAACATTACAAAACTAATTGTCCAAAATAGGACGGTGACAGGCAATGCATTAAAGGACTACCGAACCAGCAAAAAGAAAATGGATCCTCGTTCTTGAAAGAAATATTGACCTAATGACTGGTAATAGAGTTAGGAAAAAGTTCTTTATCAAAGACATGTACATTGAAGATTCATAGAATCCTATGCCTATCTAGTCTTACGTTTAATGATTCAGATGACTATTGTGAATACAAACCTGATGCAAACTTGCAAAGCTAAAACCAGCTCAATCACAGATTTAAAAAGTTCGGCGGGCAACGTGTGAGATGAAAGTAGCAAATCTGATGAGGTCATCAAGGAAGAGAAAGAATATAGTTTAACGGTGAAATTGATTCCAGGCGGTGTTACCAATTTTAGTCTCTTTTTCCCTCTTCAAATCAATTCAAGTGCTCTTCATTTTCATGAGATGACATGACATAATATGACGATGCTTACGACTCCATGGATCTTGTTTGAGAGCCAACACAGCAAACAATTGGATAATCCCACAAGTCGGACAAAAAGTAGAAGAACAAGATAGCTTGCTACTAGATAAGAATAAATCAGGAAAGCTAGAGCAAACACAACAGAGTAATTTGATTTGTATTCTGGTACCTGTGAGAATAAGCATTTCACATGAGCAATGTACTTGCAATCGTCGCAATGGAAAACCGGAATTGTAGCTCCTATTTCCCCATCGCAAACTTTACAGTAATCAAATAAGTCGTTGTCCTCGTCCTCGTCCTCGTCCTCCCCCTCTTGCTTCATTGGAGCCCTGAGCTTGAGCCGGTCCTGGTGGCAGGACGGGTGCTGGAATAGGCACGACGAGCACCCGCACAGCAAGTGCACGGCGAAATCACAGTTCACCTCCAAGCAGCACATGGCGGACGATTGGCAAGGCTGGTGGCAAGTGCCGCACAGACGAGGCTCAACCTTCTCCGTGCCTACCTACTCCGACACAGGACCACGAATTCATTTTGCGAATATAAATTGAATCCGTAAGGCAAAGCAAATGGACGGTAGATTTGGGGCTTCTTTTTACCTGGTCGAAGAAACGGAGGAGGTGGTGGTGACCGCGGAAGACGATCGGGGGGGAGGGGAAGGCGCAGCGGACGCCGATGGTGAAGCAGCAGGCTGGGTTGAGGCAGAGGAAGCGGAAGCCGTGACGCTGGCGGAGGCAGGCGGCGCAGGTGAAAGAGGCGGGCTCGTAGATGAGGCTGAGGGGGTGGGGAGGGTGGCAGGGGTGCGAGACCTTCTCAGGGAGGTCGAGGCAGGCGTACTCGATGAAGAAGTTGCACTCCTCGCAGCCGTAGGTGATGCCGGTGCAGCTGGCGCCGCAGGCCATGCACTGGGAATGGTCGTAGTCGCCCTTGGCGCAAATCACTAGCGCGTGCTTCGGGTGGCTGGGGCGTTTGTACCCCATGGCTGACGGCAACGGGGACGGCAGCTGGTTAGCGTGGCTGTAGAGGTGATGATCACTTTCACTTTCCCATGAACGAGCACCGACGACGGTGAAGGAGGAGGAGAGGAGCCTGAAGATGACTTTTGTGTTTGAAACCGAGTCAGATGATTATGACTCCATCTACTACTCGAATAGCTTGAGAGGCGCCAATACTCAGCTTGACAGACACGCCAGCCCATCTTCTACACTTCATCAAGTGGAAAATCAATCTACGGTACAAAAACACACAAGTTCCTTAAATTAAGATAGGATGGACCCCCTCATATATCTATCTATAAGAATCTATTATTTTGAAGGCCTTTAAGGGGTTTTTCTTCCAATTTGCCAATTGGCAATTTCATTTAGGGCGCAAGAGTGAAACGAGCCCATTCAAAACTCCACAACACATTCACCTGTAAAGTTGAAAAAGCAAAATCAACAACACTGAAATTAATATGGAACCTACATGTAATTATAAAGTTGAATATTAGGCAAAACATTCATAAAATGAAAATTTAGCACTATCGCATAAAAGATTTTACATGGAATTATTTAAATAATAAAAGAAAACAGGTTTAACGGCCTGGAGATCAATAGTATTGTATTTAATTTTTTTACTCATGTAATTATAATTAATAGAAAATGTAAGTTGTTTACTTCTTTTTATCAATGTAAAAGTAAAATCAAATATAATGCCCCTAATCTATTGACTAGTATAAGATTCTTGAACAGAGCCAAACAACAGTACCTCTTATTAGTAGCTAGCTATTATTTATTAGTATATGAGTAGAAGTGAACTTCTAAGCTTTCCTAGCTCAGATGCTACACAAAGACAAACACAAAGATGCTCAATTCAACTCATAAATCATTGGACTAACCAAAGAAATCACAGCGGCATATGCGATGGGTGTCTAGTTTTCATCGGAAGGGAATTGGCTAAATATTCTTTTTATCTCCCACATGAAAACACGAAACTAGTGATACAATTATAAAATCATAAATAATTAAAATAAAATTCATTAAAACAAAACCATCTCACATAAAAGTTCACAAAAAATAGTGATTAAAAGTTATGATCTTAAAAAAGTACCTAGATTCACCTTCGCTTAGTAATATTCAAGTTTAATGACCTGGAGCCTAATCTTGTGGTTTTTTTTTTTTAAAAAAAAAACATAGAAAATTTCCATTTATTATGAAGGGATCCATACGAAATCTAGAAATCACCACTTCAAGCCCATAGAGCTGCAAAACAAACCAAAATTCAGAATCAAGATATATTATTAGAGTGTGGTTGGTAGAGTTAAGCATATAGCTGTCATTCAAGAACAGATTTGTGACTACATCCAAGCAAAATGATTGGCAGCCGATCACCAAATCATGCATCATCATTAGTGATGATCATATGCCAGGATCTTTCTTTGTATTTAGGGTTTTGCTTTTTGGCAGTGTGTGCTTAGGTTTGATGTTCTTGATATCATCACCATATAGAGACAACAAAAATATGTGAACCAAAGTTAGATCTCTCACTTATGAGAGCAAACCCTTCGGTAAGTGTGAGATGCTAGAGCTTCTAATGAAAAAGGTTGAAAAGGCACAAATCTGACACTGATATGGGTGATTGCAAGTTCATTTATGTCATGTGGTTATACTGTCTAATCTTTAAAGAGGTTTGTGTCTATTTCTTTTGTAGACATTAAATATGTTTAAAAAAAAATTGTAGAAGTTCGACTAGATTCGTGAGCATCTTGATTTGAGTATTCACGAGCTTGAGTTTGACTTGACAAGATGCTTGAGTAAGCTCGAGTTCAATTTCGAGTTCAATTTGAAATAAGACAATTCAATCTCAAAAAATTAATGAGTTGGGTGTGAGTTACTCACGAATTGACTTAGTTTCAACCCAACACATGTGATTGTAAAACTAAATAATGTAGTGGAAGAAAGAGGTTCCAAAAAGTATATATGGCATTTTTATTTTTATTTTGATGCATACATAAATCTAATCTAATCATTTTCCAATCTCATAATTAATGAATTTGATTGTAAGCGACAACATCTGTTTTAGGTGATTCGTGGAACAAAAGAAATCTTTTGTTAACATTTGCAAGGAAAACTATAAACGATAAATTACCTTTTCTTGACTACATCCACGTAGAGGTGTCAAAATGGGTACACAACCCATTTATGAACCCATATTATTTAAATAGGTCGTTAATGGGTCAAGCTTTATTTTCCAACGCATTCATAATGGGTTCTAAAAATAAAGAGACTAAAATAAATGGGTCTTAAATAGGTTTAATCCGTACCCATTTAAGACTCATTTATCAACCCATTAAAAATGAACCCAGCCTATTACGGGGAGTCAAGGGACACAGCCACGGTTACTCTCCCTCTTCATTTCCATCCACCCTTCCACGAATCTGATTCGCCGCCTTGCTGCCGCTGATCGCCGCCTTGCCGCCGCCCATCGAGGTCGTCCGACAGCTCAATCGTCACGGTGTCGCTGGTCCTGCACTCCTCACAAACCCTAACCCCCGTTTCAAGCAGTAAATCACTCCGGTCACCACCCGCGGTGGGGTTTTTAGCTGCGCAGCTCGAGCAAGAGAGAGGGAGAGAGACAGAGACTAGTCATCATGGTAAGTGAATATCTGCTTCCAGCCATTGTTTCGCAGCTCTGATTCGGCGACAATGCCGGCCGTTTTCTTGTGGCGCGGGTGGTTGGCGGGAGCTGAGTGTGGAGTGAATCCTTGTGGAATGCGAGTGTCGCAGCCGATTCCTCCGTTTTCTCGTGGATTTTCGCTGTTGTTGTCTTCCTCTAATCCTCGATCTGTGCGGGATTTCGCGGGGCTTTTGTTGTGATCTGTTGGTGTGGTGGGGTTCGTTTGCTCGTGTTTGAACGGATCAGTGCCGTGCACGTGATCCGCGTAGAGCTTGGACGCTGATGCTGTGTCGATAGGCTTTCTGGTTTTTTGTTTCCCTCCTGGATCGTGGGAATGGCGTGTGATTCGCGGAGCATCGCCAATCCGTAGCATGCCGCTTGAAATGATCACACGTCCCCAAGTTTTTTTCTTTTTCTTTTTTTCATTCACTTTGTTCGTTTATGTTTGCTACGTTCCTCTAATTTTTCAACATCATGAGACATTCATATATCTACTACCAAGTATTGGTTTCCATTCCTAGTGCCAGATTCATCTATAGCAGATTGTTAGCAGATTTTGGAGCTGCTTAGTGTAGACGTGGATGTAGTTTAACAGGTTTGTCTTCATAAGAATTTACATTATAGGTTTAGTCAATTACTCGAGGACCCGGTGAGGATTCTGCTTGCATGAACGAGGACTATTTATTCAAACTTCTTTTTAATGGTCATACAATTCGATTTGTATTTTTGTCAGTGATCAATATTTATGTCCTAAAGGTTCGGGAATTACTGTTCTGTCGTTAGGATACCTAGTTGCATTTTTTTGTTTATTTGATATTCTGAACTTTTAAAAATCTTGTTGGTCAATAATTTATGGTGCTAATGGTTTGGGTGTGTAATGCAGTCCAAGATGGTTGTTGAAACAAGAAGTAGCAAAAATTGTCAGATCTATTAACAGACAGCTACGTGAGAAATCAATCAAAACTAAGGTGGTGCAGTCCTCCAGTCTCTTTAGACATTTTTCCTTCCTAGTAAATTTTAATATATGCAATTGTTGCAGGTTGGTGCTTTTGCTGTCTTGAAAGAACTTGTGGTTGTATTGCCATATTGTCTTGCTGACCACATTGCATCACTTATTCCTGGAATTGAAAAGGCACTAAGTGTACGTGCATTGTCATTTGCCAAATTTTTGTTAAGAGTTTTTTTACTCCATGATGTAAATGATCTACAAGTTATTTCTCTGGCTACTAACCGTCACGTTTTTATATGTACCAGGACAAGTCATCTACATCAAATTTGAAAATTGAGGATTTGATCTTTACAAGATTGGTGTTGACTTCACATTCGCCTTTTGTTTTCCATCCTTACATAAAGGTATAATTCCTACCTTTGCCGTTGTCTGCAAAATTAGGTATTACCAATGAGATTGTTAGGTGCAGAGGGCTTTTTTTTTTTTTTTTTTTTTTTTTTTTTAATGTGTATGCTTTGTTGTCCTTATCAATCTGATGGTTCTTGCATTGTAAGATGTAAGCACCTCTTAGCACATGAGCGACAATATCTGTTGCTATGATATGTCAACTATTTAGAGGTACCACATTCAGTTGCTCATCTAGCATTCGCTACTCTCAAGACCATTTTTGTATTAATGTCTTTTTTCAACTTCTTGCTCCTTGAGCATAGTTTTGTTCTATTGTTAACTTTGGATGTGCATTTTGTCATGCTCTGATGAGATTTTATCTGCTTAAAAGATACATAATTTTTTTGGAAGAAATTCATGCAAACTGTGTATACAAACTGTTTATGCTACCTGCTTCCTCAAGAGTTGGGTTTATACGAAATCAGCTGTAGCTAGTGGTGTTTACTTTCTCTGTTTTTATTATGATGTTTTAGGCGCTTTCCTCCCCTGTTTTATCTGCTATTGGCGAGAGATATTACAAAATCATAGCGGAAGCATTACGAGTTTGTGGGGAGCTTGTTCGCCCAAATATTGAGGTGGTGTACACTCATCTTATGATTTAAGATCTCTTCGTTGACATGTCAAGACATAACAAGGATCAAGGAGAATATTCAACTACCGAATGATTCGAGAGATATAGAGTTACATCCTTAGTTCATTCGGTTATATTTAACATAGAATCAAAACTCAAATCCATTTCATGATTTGTGGATGACCCGGGTCAAAGTTTTGCCACCCTTTTAAGCCACCATCCATAAGCTAATCTCAAATCCATTTCATGATTTGTGTATCATCAAATGTGGACTCTACACACATTTTGCCACATCTATTTTAAAAACAAGTTTAAATGGGTCATAAATGGGTTGCTTAGCATTTTTTTTTTTGGACGGTGGATGCTTAGCGATTTAATGGGTTTTAAACGGGTTGGCCGGAAAACCTCTTTGGATGCAGAAGAAAAAAAGGAAAAGAAAGAAAAAAAAAAAGAAAAAATATTTTTTTGAAAAATTATGAAAAAATATATTTTTAAAAAAATTATAAAAAAATTGAAAAATTATTGATTAGATTTGTATTTCTTGGAAGTATTTTAGTAATATATATATTTTAAAAAAAAACATAAGAATAAGTTTTCCTAAAGTTTTTTGTGATTTCCTCATAAAATTGAGCTAAATTTATTTCTCTTTTTTTTTTTTTTTAGTCGGGGCTGAATTTATTTATCGAATAGTAAGTTTTGTTGACATGAGAAATTCTTAATACGTTGAACATGAATTTGCATTTGCGATCATGAATTTCCTTAACGATCACACTTCACATGTGTAATCTAACAGATAAGATCGCATTTTTATCGAATAATTTGGTCATTCTCCATTGAAAAAGAGAATCAGGTGTCTCGAGAGAATGTTGTAACTTTTAATATTTTTCTATGAGTTGTCAAAGATTTTTTTTTTTGGTCGAAAAGAAAGGATATATTTAAAACGTAGAGAGAGTACAACCAGAAGATAATGCATCCGCATACACAAGGTCCAGTAGAAGAAAAGGGAGGAAAATGTTCCGATTACGGGCCAGTCCGATCTGCCATGGGCCTTAGCAGCCTAATCAGCCGCTCCATTTGCCTCCCGTCTACAGTGTCGAAGCTGCAAGTTAGGGTAAGAGGAAAGCAAATCGTTGACCTCAGCAAACAGCACACGTTCTTCCCGCAACGGCGTTCTTCTGTCGTTCACCGTTTCGATCAAGAGCAGGCAGTCCGATTCAATCACCAGATGTTCATTGTTGAGGCCTTGGTGTAGCAAATGATGGAGCGTAAAGCTAAGTGCTTGTACCTCCGATTGAAGCGCAGAGACAGCTGGGAATCCTCTGGTAAAAACGTCAGTAAGTATGCCCTTGTGATTTCGACTTATGCATGCCATGGATCCTGTTTGATTGCCTAGCTTATAAGCCCTGTCTATGTTGCATTTCAGGGTTCCGCGATCAGGGGGTCTCCATAAGTGTGCTGGGTTGAGAGCAGAATGCTTTGTTTGCTGACGCCTGGGAGTGGAGATTTTGGAGATCCGGGTCTGTGTAATGGCGTCTGCAACGGCAATGCTCGAATCTGGTTGCTGATGTCTGAAGATGAAGTTATTGCGGCCACACCAGATCTGCCGTAATACATGCGCAATAGTCTCTAGTCCAGGTAAGGTATTTTGTGCTATTACTCTTGCTGTGATCCATGCATCGAGGCGATGAACTGAATGAGGTGTGATCAGTACATTGAGATCAAGATGACTCCAGACTCCCCTAGTCCATGAACAAAAGAAAAATAGATGTTCTAGCGTTTCCTGTGCATTTTGATTGCAGAGATTACATATAGGATCAGGGGTGATGTGTCGATGAAACAAATTTGCTTTTGTTGCAAGTGAGTTTTGGCATGCTGACCATAAGAACATGTGGATTTTTGGTGCTGTTTGCATAGTCCATATTCGTCGCCAGAGTATTCTGGGAGGCTGGAATGATATGGAGGCTTGATGATTTTTGAGTTTGCTTGCTGTGTTGATGATAGAATTGTAATTACTTTTCGCCATGTGAGGACCATGCTTTGTTGCTGTCCAGACTAACTGATCAGAAGTACAATGTGGTCTCAGAGGAATTCAAAGGATTTCATTGATGATTTGATCATCGTAAAACTGTTTGATAAGAGGAAGGTTCCAGGATTGGTGGTAAGGATCAATAAGATCAGCCACCAACGCTGGCTCCTCTCTTGCGGCTGGTCCGCCTATAGTTCTTATAGGTAGCCACCTATCCTCACGTATCTTGATGTTTTTGCCATCACCAACAGACCATCTTACATTAGGTATGATGGCCTCTCTACCAATAAGAAGGCTCTGCCAGCCCCAGGATGGGCGAGACCCTTTATCCGCTGTTTGGAAGGCTTGTGAAGGAAAATAAAGCCCCTTAAAAATCTGACTCCACAAAGAGAGAGGTTGATGAATTAATCGCCATGCTTGCTTGCCAAGCATTGCCTATTAAAAGCTATTAGGTCTCGGAAGCCAAGACCCCCATTGTTCTTGCTGGTTTTTAGCATATCCCATTTCTGCTAATGCACTCCTGTCCTGCTCTTGTCGTTCTTCCACCAAAAACTGGAAATTCTCTGTTCAATCTCTTTACAAAGAGATAGAGGAAGCTTGAAGATAGACATTGCATATTGAGGAATAGCTTGCACAACAGATTTAAGTAGGATTTCTTTTCCCTCTTTAGATAGTAATCGTTCTTTCTAACCTTCCAGTTTTGCATTTACTCTCCCTAATATCCAACAAAACATTTCTCATTTTGATCGTCCCTAGTCCGAAGGTATACGCAAGTATTTGCCATATCATTGCAACACCAGAATTCTAAATTCCATTGCCAAATTTTCCTGCAGTCTCAAAGGGCAATATTTACTAAAAAACATTCCAGATTTGTTCCTATTGATGACCTGTCCCGTGGCTATGCAATACTGGTTCAAGATGTTAGCAAGGTTCTGACATTCAGTAATTGTACCGTCTAGGAAAAATACCGAGTCATCAGCGAAAAGAAGATGGGAGAGAGTCGGACATGACCTGGATAGCATGAGCCCTTTGAGATGGCTTACTTCGACTGCTTGGTTAATCAGGGTTGAAAGAACATTCGCCAGTAAGATAAAAATGTAAGGGGATAGTGGATCGCCTTGACGAAGTCCCCTTGACGGCTGAAAGTAAGGTAGCTGTTCACCGTTAAAGCGTACACTAAAGGATGGGGTAGTGATGCATTGCATCACCTAGATAACCCACCTTGGGTGAAAACCCAATCTAAGTAAATAATCTCTGAGGAAATCCCACTTGACTTTATCATACGCCTTTTGCATGTCTGTCTTAATTAGTACCTTGTACTTTCGCTTCCACTTCCTAGTCTTGAATTGATGAAGACCTTCCTGAATGATCAAAATATTGTCTTGGATTTGTCGTCCACTCACAAAAGCAGCCTGTTCCTTAGAGATAAGATCATATAGCCATGGTTTAAGACGATTAGTGATAACGTTTGAAATGATTTTATATGCATAGTTGCATAGGCTGATGGGTCTATACTGATCCAGTCTTTCAAGGTGATTGGTTTTGGGAATCAAAGCAATAATGGTTCTATTTAGATTGCGAGGCATCACTCCTGAATTAAAGAAATCTCGCACTGACATCAGAAGATCATCCTTTATAATATCCCAATGTGTCTGATAAAAAAGTCCGTTCAAACCATCTAGGCTTGGGGCTTTGAAGCCCCCAACTGGAAAGTTGCCTTGCGCATCTCTTCGAGATTGACCAAAGCGGTTAGTTGGTTATTCATTTCTGGTGAGACAACTGGAGGACATTGATTCAAAATAGGCCCATAGTCTCGATACCCCCGATGTATATAAATTTGAGAAGAAAGCAATCGTCATCTCCCTTAGGGCTTGAGGATCCCGAACCCATTCTTGATTGAGATCCTATAACATAGTAATCCTATTTCTTTGGCGTCTTTGGATGGTAGTTGCATGAAAAAATTTAGTATTCTTGTCGCCCCATCACAACCAATTGATTCTGGATTGCATAGCCCAAAACTGTTCTTCTTGCTGCCATATTCTTCTAATTTCATCACGGATAAGAGAGGCTGCCTCTTTATCATTGCTGTTAATATGTGGTCTATTGGTGATCAACTGAAGCTGTTGGTGTAAGGTATTTACCCGCAAGTGTCCATTGTGAAATTTCGAGCGACTCCAGCCTTTTAAAGCCATAGAAACATCATGTAGTTTGTGCAGTAGAGTAGGATGACTTACCTGAACTGAGTTCCATCCATTATAGATGATCTCTTGGCATTCTCGATCCTGGTTCCAAAAAGCCTCAAAGACGAAAGGCCTTATGCATTTTCTAGTAGGTGCTGTTGTGGATAAGAGTAGGGGACTATGGTAGAACCCGTAACTGGCAGAGCGAATACTTCAGCCTCAGGATATAACAGTCGCCATTATAGCGTACACATTACCCGATCTAAACGTTCCTTGACTAATTCATCCCCCGCTCTATTATTCATCCAAGTGAAAGCATAACCTTTGCTTTCTAATTCCATTAGGGCACAGTCATTAATGACGGCTCTAAAGGAAAAGAGACGATATGAAGCGGATGGTCGCTTGCCAACCTTTTCCCATGGGTAGATAATATCATTGAAATCCCCGGCACATATCCAAGGCAAAGTGTTGGAGTTGCTGATTGTTCTTAGCTCTTCCCATAACGGCTATCGCTTATGGTAGGATGAGGGGGCATGGAGATAGGTAATCCACATCGTTCTGTCGTCAATCAAGTCTCGGCAGATCATGTCGAAATAGTCCTCCGAAGAGTGAACTATGTTTAATGTTAAGTAGTCATTCCAAAGAGCCGCCAGACCCCCTTTCAGACCAATTGGGTTTCGAACAAAAGCACTTTGGAAATGTAAACGGCGCTGCAAACGTTGGATCACTAGTTCATTATTCTTAGTTTCCATTAGGAAAACCAAGTCGGGCTTTTCCTTGGCGGTTAAGGCCTTGAGAGTTTGAACTGTTAGGGGATTGCCCAAACCTTGACAGTTCCAGCAGATTAACTTCATTTGTATGTGGGTGGCTGTTTAGGGCCAGCCACCAACGCCCATTGTGCCGCCTCTTCTACTGCATATACTGGAGTGTCCATGAGTTGAGTATCATCTAAGTCTGAGGAGGCTAAGTTCCGCATCCCATAGGGGGAAAACCTTTTCTGTTTTTTGGTTGTGCCCACTGTAGTGATAGTTTTGGTAGTCTTTCGTTGTTTTTGTTGCGGCATATCCATGGGTTGAGTCTGAATTGCTTTTAATTTTGCTTATGCAAGAACCACATCAGTAGTTAACGGAGCCCCCGTACTAAATCAGTTAGATGGGAGTGCTGGTGAGTCACTTCAACTAAGGGCTTGTTACGAGTTGCAGGTGTCGATTTGGGAGCTGTTTCAATAGTTGCTATTAGGGGTAGTAGAGGGATAGTCGGCTGCAGGGCAGGGGGTTTCAGGTACAGTCTCATCAATCTGCACTGTTTTATCCTGAGGGTTATAAAACGTTTGCCAATAAGGACTATGCTCTCTGACCTCGGCCCGTAACCATTGGCCATAGGCCATTTTGTCTTTGCCATCTAGCTGTGCCGCTTCATAAGGGTAGTCTTTGCAATACATAGCATAATGCCCTAGTTTCCCACAAGAATAGCAGAAATGAGGTAATCGTTCATATCTAAAATCTAGCCACAGAGTTTTCCCATCTATGTGAATTAGTTTTCCATTCTTTAAGGGTTCCTGCAAGTTGATGTCGATCCTAACTCTTCCAGTTCTTAAGGCTGAGCCCTCTTTTGTATCTGATTTAACTTCAATAACATTACCAACCTGATTAACCGCCTTTCTAATAAGTTTTTCAATGCTCCATTCCAAAGGTAATCCAAAAAATTGCAGCCAGAAAGCGCAGCGAGTAAAATCATAACAATGTAAAGGCGTGTTGGGTATCCACGGCTTAAAATTAACTAAATGGCTTGAGAACAGCCAAGGGCCACCGTCAATTATTCTCTGTTTCTCGACCTTTGACTTGAACTTTGCTATAAACAGGCCAACATCTCTCTGGGAAATCTCTACTTGGTCTGTCCACCACGCCCACTTCATGGTACTTTGGAAAGCTTGAAGATTAACAGATGGGTTAGAGAAGATATTGCCAACTAAAATTAACTGGCATTCCTGCAACCTTTCAGGTGGGGGTTCTTCATCCCAGATCTCTAGTTCTTGTTTAGAACAAAGGCGACCCAGTCTTTGACACAGGGTAGCTAATCACGAGGACCCTTCTTGATCATCCGAAGTCATTTGAACCGACCGAACTCAATAACACCCTAATCTAATTGGAGGAAGGCGAGACCATACCACGAGCAACTCATCATCCAACAGAATAAACGAGGTGCAGGAAGGAAGACTGACAAGGAGAAATAATAAACCTGGAAAGTCATAGGTCGAAAACCACTGAGTTGATACATCGTCGAAGCCGATTGTGAAGAATCGGAGACATGCAAGCAATTAGACGGCGGGAATTGATGCTGGCTAGCTTGTTGGAGGCACCACACTGAAGAGAAAGAAGACAACGAAGCACAAATTTGCCTGAGAAAGGCGAATTGATGGAGCGATGAAGGGTAGATGGACGGAAATAAGGGGGTTTTGATGGGAATTAGGGTTGAGGTGAAAAAGCTAGAAGAAAACTACCATGGAAGGTAGAAAAAGCTCTACATGACGAGAGGTTTTTGAGAGGATTGCTTGATTACATGGTAGAGCAGTCCTTGTCAAAGATGAAAAGTGGAATAGTGGAATATCTTTAGATAAATAGGCCCACAAACATCTATATTCACACAAATTTTGACCTGGATTTGCATTGTGCTTCACTTGTACCTTTGGTGACATATGAAGGCCATGAATACCTCCATCACTACTAGGGGTGAGTGGTTCCTAGTTCTTTACAGGTTCCGCTTGGAACTTGGAACCTACCATACATCTATATTCACACAAATTTTGACCTGGATTTGCATTGTGCTTCACTTGTACCTTTGGTGACATATGAAGGCCATGAATACCTCCATCACTACTAGGGGTGAGTGGTTCCTGGTTCTTTACAGGTTTCGCTTGGAACTTAGAACCTACCATTGGGTACAGGTTCCTCATTTTTTGGAACTTGGAACCTGCCCGTCAGAACCAAGAACCTGGAACCTACCCTATCACAGGTTCCGGGGTCGGTTCCAAGTTCCAACTGGTTCTTTTTTTTTTTTTTTGGTTTCATTTTTCGTTTAAAAAAATGGAAATGAATGCAGCACTAATAAACAAAGTTGTCATTCATCGAAGAGAATACAACATGAACACAATCTATAATACTCACAAGCATTTAATATTCTAGAATGTGAACTATTTCTCTTTTGCAAAGTCTAGCGATTCACTTCACAAAGGTATGAGATTAAAACACTTAAAAGATCAGCACTTTCTATATTTTGAGTTATAATGGATTTACCTCAAAACCGTCATACCAAACTGCTCCATTTGTAATTCCTCCATCAAATTCTTTAATCAATGACATGTTTTGGTGAGAGCGACTATATATAATTGCCATGAACCGAAAGGCTTCATCATCAAGGCTGGCAAAGTAATATCTCCTGCAATTTAGGATTGCCAATAGTCATTAAGAATATAGGATATGAAAGCAAAAGTACAATTACTGCAGTAATTTATGAAAAGTTATAAACAACAAATCAAGTAGGCCAATAAAAGATCACATGTAAACTTCGATTAATATGCAGCACCTTTCTATATTCTGCTGTCCCTCTGAAACTAAATGATTTCAACTTTTTCGGCACTATGAAAGGATGACTTAACATAGGAGTAATACAAAAAGGGTTTGGGACACGCTGCAAATTGGAGATCAAAGCAGACCTTTGATCTACATATTAGCTGGAGATTTAATTCACGAACATAGAGAAAGAACAACCGATCAATGAAAAAGTAATAATGCCTAGTACATCTAGCAAAGAACATGCAGGAGAACATAGATCAAAGTGACAATAGGCACTGCACGCAGGCTGGGAAATCAAGCAAATTGTCAAGATTAGTGGCCCACGAATTCACCATATAAACCGGAATGTCAGACGATCACCTCTTGTCCTTCGTTCCATACCATGGACAATTTGCAACTAGGGCACCCTCAGAAATTATAAGAGGATGCACATTGTTACATTCATTGTTCAAATGATTCTTCATATTTAAAATTTTAATCACATTACACATGGGAGGCAGAGGGGAGGTGATAAACAAGTGTAAATCATGCATCAATAAACAAGTATATAATCATGCGTTGTCATCAAAGGCCCTGCCAGCATGATAGGATCTAGCACAAAAAAGGAAAAGCTAAATTTAGTATCCCATGCAAGGAAGCAAATGCTGTGAAACGAATCTCTCTCAACCATTTCATAATTGCCCTTGTTTTTGGCTGTCGTGAACTTATGTCTCCATTCATTGGAAAGAACTGCCCTTTCATGAAATACATACATCATAAGATAATAAAACAAAACTAAAAGTAAAGGGGAAATTGATCATAAATCATGGAAAGAGAGAATTCTTTTCTTTACTCATATTAAGCAAGAAGGAAATTGCTTTGCTAACAACTGCAAAAATGCAAGAATTATATCTGAATACGCAACAAATCTTCAAAGGAAGACATCATAAAGATCTTCTCCACTAGAAAAGATGAAGAGAAAATATTAAATTCCACTGCGACTCTTGAAACGGATCTTAAATTAATGCAAGCCATCAAAGTTAGAATCAAAACTTTACTCATGGTTAAGGAGGAGGCCAGATATGCTTCATTTCCTTTCTTTTCCACAAAACTTTACTCTTTCCAGTCAACATAAAAACTCAAGTAACATATCAAGCTTGCCTACAAATTTGTATAAATAGAAACCGTAGAAGGAAGACATTTGTTTGAAGATGCTACCACAGTTATCCAACTTTTATTAAAGTGTTGCTCATTGTTCTAAAAGTGATGCCCAACTCACATCAAGTGCATATAAAAAGATTAATTCAGCTGAAAGAAGACAACAATGGAACGTTGCCTTTCTTAAATAGAGAGGTTAGACATTATCTCACCACATTTAAACGAAGTGGTGGCTGTATGAATTCTGGATTCTCTTCCAAAATTTCTTCCAAGAATTTATGATACTTTGATAAGGGAAAAAAATAGTTATCCTCCTTTTTGCGAACACAGGGCTTCAGATGCATAGGACAACAGTTGTTATCCAGCAGATCTTTCTCATCCTAGAAAACATGCAGAGCTAACAACATTATTCTATGGCTTCTAATAAACTAGAAAGATCCTTTGTATTCTTTTTTTTTGGAAAGAATTAGCAAAGGCAATAGCACTAATTGCACTGGAACAGTAACACTGATGGTCACAACCTATAGATCTATGACCCCCATAACAACATTGATAATGTAAGGTTTAAGGTCTTACCTTGTACTCTTCACAGTTGATGCAATATAGACCTTCGTAATAAGCTCGGTACACAAGCATGACACTCCCACATCTTATAAATCGACCAAATAAAGCAGCTAAAATGTTAGATTAAATCTAACAGTTAAGAGCAGAAACGACAAGAGATTGGATCTGCAATTGAGGCTGGAGAAGGCGAGTTTCTTCGGTGTTAAGGGCGGCAAGCGGTATCAAGGGACATCGGGCGGCGTTGAGGGGGTCGAGCGGGCGTTGAGGGGGCCGTGTGGCGTTGAGGGGGCCGTGTGGCGTCGAGGGGGTGTTGAGGGGCCGAGAGGCATCGAGCGAGCGTTGAGGGCATTGAGGGGGCCGAGCGGCATTGAGCGGCCTAGAGGCGTCGAAGGGGCCGAGCGGCGTCGAGCACGGTCGGGGGGGGGGAGCGGCATTAAGAGTGGCGAGCGGCATCGAGTCGTCGAGAGGAGCAAGCTGAGTCGGCGTTGAGGGAGTCGAGAAGCTACAATGGATAGGGAGAAAAGAGTGAACGAACTCTGAAACTAAAACTGAGGGGAGTCGCGAGAAAAGAGAAGGAAGAACATAAGGGGAAAGAAAAAAAATTGAAAACCAATTAGGGTTTTTTGGGTTCCGGTTCCCAAAAAAATAGAACCGGGAACTAGAACCTCCCTCCTTGGAACTTGGGACCGAACCGGACCCTCCGGTGTGATTCTCCAGTTCCCGGTTCTACCTGGGAACCACGCTCACCCCTAATCACTACCTTTGTTGTCCAAGAAGTCGGATTTAAACACTTGTGGAAATGTAGTTTATATGAGAAAAATCCTTATCTTTGAGCTAACTTTTGAAGTGAGAGAGGTCTTAAGACTATCCAACACTAGTATCTGAGCCCAATTACCAACAAGTTCAGGCTGCTGCTATCCCATTCACAAATCTACGTCCACCCATATTAGTCAAAAGTTCACGCCCGCTGCTCGCAATCCAGCTTGCATGTGTCTCTTCTCGTAATCTCTCGTTTTCTTTTGAGTGTTAGCTCCACCGACTGTTGAACTCAAAAAAGAAGTCGAAATGGGAAGTGATCGTTCGGCAACCAACGATAATCATGCCTCCTTTTCTTTCCATTTTAGATCAAGAAGCTGCAAAGTTCTATCCAAAGGAGAATTAGTAATAGAAGAGCTAGAGAGGATCAAGGATAATTTTCAGGCGGTACGGGTAAAAAGAGAGATGCCCGAGCGAAAATGTGCGATTGTCAAAGTTGAATATGTTCTTGAAGTAGGGAACTTGTATATGATTGTGAAGCACATACATTTCAATTGTATACGTTGAATGGGTAATATGTAGGACGCAAAACACACAACCCTAAGATCTCCATAACCAAAACAAGAGCATTAGAAAGATTAACGTACTTGTTTTGGAATCCATCGTTCTTGAAATGGAAGCAAAAAGCGATAATCCACGCGCAAGTCCTTCTCCTCTATTGTCCTCTGTATTACTAGCTCAATGAGACGGCCCTCTCACCCTTTAGCGCTAGGTTAACGCTCCTTATGTGAGGATACTTGTGAGAATTAAGGTTATAGGAGAGATTTGAGCACTATTTATAGAGTTTCCAGCCAGTCCCTCTCATTACGGGCCAGGCTCAACTCAGCCCATACTAGCCAACCGCATATTAGACTGATTAATAAACATTTTATCTCACCTTAGACCAACCTCGCAAAATGGTAAATTACAATATTAATTAATGTAGTCCACATTAGGAAAACTCTTACATAATACACAATCAACGTATACAAGAAAAGTCTAAACTGTGCTGCCTAGAGGTGGACTACCATCTCGCCATGCACTTGCTATGCGGACGCTCCTTGTGCTTGTTCAAGCCCCGGTATTGCCACCGGCACTAGTTTGAGCTCAGGAATTCAATGAAGCAGGAGCACGATGATGACAGTAAAGATGAATTATTCGATTACTGTGATGTTTGATTTTCTATTGCGACGATTGTGAGTACATTGCTCATGTGAAATGCTTATTATCACAGATATGTATATGCTACGTTCAGAATACTAATCGGATTACTCTGTCGTGTTCGCTCAAGCTTTTGAGAATTCTATGCTTTCGAATTATCATCATTTTCCATGTCTCTAAGGAAGCTGTCTCATTGTTCTATTTTTTTTCTCTGATTTGTGGCATTATCCAATTGCTTGCTGTGGGCATCGGAGCAAGTTCAATGTCGAGCATGAAGTTGCATTGGTCACACAAGAAGGTGAAGCCATGATAGTTCTTGTGACAGGCACTACACTATTTTTCAGTCAGATATTTCCTAAAGACTCGCTGTTCCAGAAATTTTCTGATGAGTTCCCTAGTAGACAAGGCTAAGAGGATGTAGTAGGTTTCGTTGGGCAATTCGGCACATGCTTTTGGATGAAGAGCTTGTTGGAAATTTTCCATAATATGAGCTTACATTAATTAATTAATTTTGTATTTCAAATAATCGGGTTAATGGATATTCAAATATTTGTTAAATCCTTAAGTGATCTTATTGAATTGGGTTTTGGCATATATTAATAACGGGCCTAGTTGAGCAGTAAAGTGTAGGCAATTGTGTTTTATTGAAGCCCGTAATGGGAATGTCCCAATTGACACGCTATTGATTAGGGTTTGCTAGGTCTCCTCTCTAGCCTATAAAATGGTAGGTTATACCTATCAGTTGCTGAATCCCATTGAAAGTTGCTTTCTCGAAATAGGTCATAGAGAGGAAGATTTGGCATTCCGATAGATCTCTGATTATCAGACTGATCTATTTTTCTTCAAGTGAAGCAATGGCTCAAACATGTACGTTTTATTCCGCTATGCTTATTGATTTCGGTGTTTTGCAGTCATATATGGATCCGTTTCTTCTTCATTGATTAATTGTTTATGTAAATAATTTTCTACGGAGCTTGCATAGGCTGCAACTGTAAATCAGGCTTGAGCAAACAGTCTCACATGCCGAGCACATAATTCTTTGATCATCCTTCAATTCACAGAGTATCAGATGGTGCCCGTGAGTCCGTGACTGAGATGTTCAATCCAATCTCGGTGTTTTGGTTTTTGCCTTTTAGGCTATAGCGAGCACATCTAAGTTGAAATCACATTGCTTGCAGCAGAAGGCAAAGCCTGAGCATGTGCTGCAACAAGCATTGCATCGAAGTCCTTTTTCATCGCAAGGATTAGTGAGCAGCGCGAGAGGGGGTTCTTGCGACAGCTTTGCACATGATTCATGGACGTAGAATTGGGATCAGGATATTAGAACTGTTGGATTTCTTGAGGCAGCTGTGCACATGATTTGTGGACATGGAATCGACATCGAGCACAATTAAAAACGGGACCAAGTTGCTTGTGCAACACGCATTGCAGAAGATACTACTTTCTCTAACTTCATTCTTGCTGGTGAGAGTCAGTGAATGCTCATTGATGAAGTTTATAAATAAACTAATGGAAAATGGCATAAATAGTTCATGAATTTTTGCCAAATATGTATTGCGGTCCCTAATCTTTTAATTTATTTTATGTAGTCCTTGAATTTTAGTTCAATGTATAATGTCGTCCTTGAACTTTTAAATTGTTCAATGTGATCCTTGAACTTTTGATACATATTCAATTCAGTCTCCGTATTATATGAAAGCATTGAATATTGTCTTTGAACTTGAATTAATAGAAGAACAATATTATACATCTTCATATAGTTTAGAGACTAAAATGAACATACCAATAATTTAAGGATCACATTGAATAAATTAAAATTTTAATGATGACATTGCACATTGGACCAAAATTTAAGGACCACATTGAATAGATTAAAAGTTTAGGGACTATATTACACATTGAGCTAAAATTCAAGGATTATTTATGTTATTAACTCATAAATTAGCATTCTCTAAATCCTCCACACTAGACGTACTATTGAGATTTTGGCATATTGTAGAGTTGTAGAATATACTTTTGATTCTATAGAAATACCAGGAAATTCAATCCGCAATATGTAAAATAATTTCTCGTAGTGACTCCTATATGCATGCTCACATCAGTCTTGGGTCTAATAAAATCTCAAACTCTAGGACATATCTCATTGGGATAAGTGTATCAGAAGTCCTAAAAAGTGTAAAAGAATTCTAAAATTTTCAAGAAGTACAATTAATTTCTAAAACTTGTCACAAAAATGCAGTTGAGTCTTAAAATTTTCAAAAAGTACAATCGAATTTTAAAACTTATTACGAAAGTACAATCGAATTATAAAACTTTTAAAAAGTGATATCAACGAAAGGACTTAATTTGATCAATTTGATAAGTTTTAGGACTTAATTACACTTTTTGAAAGTTTTAGAACTAAATCGCACTTTGTTGATAAGTTTTAGGATTTTCAATGCATTTATCCCTATCTCCTATGATTTGTAATTTTTGTTTTTAGAAAAGGACTAGGAAGCAAATATGAAATGGAAGAACTAGGAGCGGATATGAATTCTATATGTATCTTAGCTTTCTTTATGGACATAAATTTTCTGTGAAAATTGATGGACTAAAGGCCAGCAATGCAATGTTTTAATATTTTTTTTTTCTCTACAAGCCGACAATTTGAGTCAGAATCCAAGAATTAGGATGCTAGTTCTGGGATTTGCATAAGCCAATCATATAATGTTCAGCTGATTCCCGAAACAATCCTATTTGGTTTGGTAATTGTTTTTTTTTTTTTTTGATAACCGAGGACTCCACCACGGGCCTCCCGTGCCCGGACGGCACCGAAGGGCCGGGCCCCTATACCTCGGGGGAGACTAGCACAGGACCCAATCACCATGGCCCCCCACTTAAGACGTGTTAGCAGCTGCAGAGTTTCAACCCTGGAACCTCTACGATGAAGTGCCTAAAGTCGAACCAACTCAGCTATCCACCGGTGGGTTTGGTTTGGTAATTGTTCATGGACGTGATTCCCAAAACACTCCCTATATTCTTCATTTTTGCCATCATAAATTCAAGGGTTACAAATTTGTATACCTGTGACAAATTTACTTGAAATTTATTCTTTGACTATTGAAAACCACAAACCACTAATTTACCTCCATTAAATTGGATTAATACAACGAAAAATCACAAATTGATACATGTGTGACAAACAAAGGGTAAAACCCCAAACTGGTGCATCTGTCAACTATCACGTCTATCACATATCATCAAACTCAGCAATTTGACGGTAAAATTTAACGAAAACTAATAAAGATTAAATTTGTCACAAAAATATCAGTTTAGGATTTTTGGTGGTAAAAAAATTAGGTTTGATAATTTTATCATAAATGTATCAGTTAAAATTTTTTGATGGTATTAACCCTCATATTTGAAGATGTTTGTTCACAAGTAGCACAATATCAATAACAATTTTGGGGTTCAATGTGTGTTCATCGGAGGGATTCATAGTGCATATGGGGATGGTAGATTCAGAAGAAGCCCAGGATCTGCAAAGCCCAAATAAGAAAGTAAGTGGACTAGGAACGGACGTTGTCCACACAACAACCACGATCACGGGCTTTGGTAACAGATCAAGCAATTTCTTCTTTATTTTCCAAAACAGAATGTGTTTAAGAATGCGATCATTTTTGGTTAATCTGAGTAAAAAATTTCCCGTGAGCACATACACCATATATAAGCGACTTTAACAAATAATTGATGGGATAGCATACCCGGTCCATGCAAGAGGTGTTTCAGGGTGAGTCATAGACTTATCAACTGCCTGTTTCGCGGTCGGAAGCTTTTGAAAGCTATGAATGCTGCAAACTTTTGTGTAAGTGAGTAGACTTGTTGATGAAAAAGAAAGAAGACACTGGAGCTAGAATCTGAAAAGGGAATCCAGGAATTGACCTCATTCTGGATAAAAATTGGTAATGAAGAAGCCCATGCCACTTATTGGACGAAACGTTCAATGAGGTTATGCTTACAAGCCCAGCTCACATCACTATCAATCTTTCAGTTACGATGCATCACATTGTGGATAACCAAAGGCTGATCTTGATAGCTTACAGACACCCGTCTGCTAATAATGGCATCGAGAATGTTTTCTTGGTATAGAATATATTGCCTAAGCCAATTTTTAGCCAGTCTGTCAAGTTATTCAATTTTTCCATTTTTTATCTTCAAGAAAATGCTTCATCCTTTTGAAAGAGACTAAAGCAGAAAAAGATTCTCTTGAAGCATCTAATTGGTCATTTTTAACCAGTTTGTCAAGTTATTCGAGTTCTCCATTTTTTATCTTCAAGAAAATGCTTCATCTTATCAAAAGATATTTAAAATTAAAAAGATTCTCTTGAAACATCTAATTTGTCATTTTTTAATGATCTGTCAAGTATTCAACTTTTCCAATTTATATCTTGAAGAAGATGCTTCATTTTGTTAAAAGAGACTAGAGAATGGAAGATTCTCTTAAAGCACCCAATACTTCTTTTAAATGGAGGATGACGAATTATTCGGTAGAAAATGTAGTTACATGCATTAAATAATGCCTATGAAGTGTGATCGTTAAGGAAATTTACAACTACAAATATAATTCCACGTTCACTGTATCAAGAATTTCTCATTCCAACAAAAATTATGATTCGAGAAATCAATTCAGCTTTGATCAAACTAGGTAATCACAAATTACTTCGGGAATTTAACTGTGATATTTGGAGGACTGATCAATGTCAACGCCCATTTAGTCATTCCCCAAATTGCCAAGGTATCTGCATCATTTTCACCGAGGTACCAAAAAAAGTCATCCGGCTCGAATGGGTTCATTGTCTTTCACTTGGGTTAAATTTCTGTGGCCTACTATAGCACTAGATATTGGATTCTGATGCATATCGTGCATCGCATGTCTAGATGATTACGGTTGAACCCACTTGCACTTGATTTTGGAAAACTAATCCCACTAATGGTGATTCTTTCCCAGTCTACTACCTCTCCATATAACGGTCTTCATCACTTGCCCTAGATTTTTCCTAAAGGTGAACGATGCCATTCTTTTCCCCTTTAAAATGGAATTTGAATTGTCCTAGAATAGAATAAAGTTAATAAATAAATTATGCCTTTTGATAAAGAGAGATTTGATTGGGGAAATTCCTTGTTCTTTTAAAATCTCTATGTTTAATGGTTCTTTTATGCACAAAAGGTTTAGAAGTCATCCACCTTGTAAAGGGTCACTATATAGCGTACCTTTCAAATGGGGCATTTCTATGTTCCCATGTCCCCTTGGCCGGAATTCTATATGGAATCTCATCTTTTTCTCTTATGTCACATTAATGGATTACTAATGATGAGGAAAGTATGCGTACGGTTATGCTCGCACAAAACGCGGGCGAAGTAATTAGTGTATAGTAACTTTACAAAGTCTCGATTTACTTTTACAACTATTACATGTAGCTAGTGACTCTTAAATGTGGTTAGTATTTTGTTCCACGTGGAAAAGTAAATTGCAATATATTAAAATAGTAATTTTTCCACATTTTTAATTAGCTATTTTTATGACAAAACTTCTACTTCAATCCTTTCATTGTTAAATAATTTTGTTGACTTTAGTAGCTTGTTAAGGTGAAGTGCAAATTTCGGAAATGGTCACTAGCTTTTTTTTTTTTCTATAAGTTTGAATAAACCAACTATTTTAGGGTCAATTTATTTTTTTGGAAAATCTATAATTTGTTGGAAAATATTTTCTAGGAAAATGATTTCATTTTTCGATGCTTGGCTGAAATATGAAAAAGACCTAGAAAGTTTGGTAAGGAAAATATAATGGGGAAAATTATTAAAAAGTTCATAGTTCTTCAATTATTATTATTATTGTTTATCTTCTTTTTGCTTCTTCCTTGGCTGGTCGCCAACGATCGGCCACAATTGAGCTCTAACCTTGCCAGATTTGACAAGCTTGAGCTTGAGCCTCACCAAGTTTGACAGGCTTGAGTTCGAGCCTTGCCACATGCCAGCTCGCTACCAAAGAAGAATCAACTTAATCCAAGGGGTGAGTCACCCTAATCATAGAGAAAAGCTATTCATACTACTAAAGAAGAATCAACTGAATTCAAGGAACGAGTTGCCCTAATCGCGAGGCTCAAGCTTGTCGGCTTCAAGTGAGCTCGACCTTGTCGGCCATCGTTGTAGCCAGTGATTGGCCCAGGAAGAAGCAAAAAGAAAAGGAAAAGAAAAGAATATATAAAAACAAAAAATAATAAAAAAATTCGAATTAATTTTGTTTTTTTTGTAAGAACAAATGTTTCATTAAGGACTTGCGTATGGCTTTTGTGGACTCAGGCCTGAGAGTGAAGACCAAAGCTCGAGTGTCGGGAAACAAAGCATGGCCTTTATGGACTCGAGCTTGGGTGCTAGAGCATTGAGTAAGGGCACAAGGATTTAGGGCTTGCCTCAGTGGACGTGAGTGTGGGCGCTTGGGGGCCAGGCCTGAGCACTAGGGTCTTGGGCTTGGTTTCGAGCCTTGGCCGTTGGAGACCTAGTCTTGAATGTTGGGATTCGAGAACCAGCGTTGGGGTCTTGGGCTTAGTCTTGAATGTCCGGATCCAAGCGTTGTGACCTAGTCATATTTTGGAAAACTTTTTCAGGTTCTTTCAAAGAGGAAATTATGTTTCTAAATTTAAGATTTGGTAGGAAAATTATTTTCCGTTGATTCATTTTTCTAAGCAAACCAAATGTCGACCAAATGTCCAAAAATGAGAAAAATGTTTTTCCGCGAAACAAATGGACCCAAGTTCTAAGTGTTGAGTAATTTCTTAACATAGAAAGTAGTTTTCATTTAATCAATTCCTAGTAAGTTTCTCTTAAAAGTTACTCATTTGTCTTGAAATTTACTTCGGATTCAAGACAGAAGTTTGCTGGCAATTAGTATCTGGGCAATCGCGCGTTTCATCTTCTTTCTTTAGAAATAGCCCAACTATAATTTCCCAGTCACTTTATTTGTCATCCAAGAAAAGTAACGTTCAGTGAATGCCTGTGAGTCTGTGAACTGACTAGAACAATTATTACTATTGTTAGTTTTTTTTCAGGAATGGATTATCAGAACTTACTGAACGACAAGAACAATTTCAGTATCAAGATTGTGCTGGATTGATGAACCGAGAAATATTACTTTTCTGGTGTATATCATCAGGTGGTCCTGTTCTGTGTCTCTGTCTGCTTATATTGTTATGTTATCTTGAACCTCAATTTGTATCCATCAGCAGAGACATGATTGAATTTGCCAAGCAAAATGAGTATAACAATTCTTGTCAATCCAATATCATCCTCTATTAGATCATGGTTAAAAAATTTACAAGATACTCATACTATCATCAGGTACAAGAGTTCTTCATATGATTACCACTATCATCCTTGAACAAGATTTTGACATGAAAATGGAAACCATAGTACCAACTGCAGAAGCAGAGAGAACACGAAATAAAAAGCAAAAACCATTTTCTATGTTAATTGACTAGGACTCTTGAGGATGAATCTCACCATGCTCACCCACCTCCTTGGCTTTGCGCTTCTCATAGAAAATCTCCCCCATAACTTTTGCAGCCAGTGGCAGACCAGCACTCTTCTTTGTGACTGCTGGTTTTAGCTTCCTGATGTCGTCATCATTTAATTTTTCCCCATCTTTCTCGACCTCATCCCTGAATATACACCAGCAGCTCTCAGGGTCTGTGAGTGGCTGCAGGCGGATCACATTGTCTTCCCCATCCCTGGTGTTGGCGACTTTCTCTGCCCTGCTTGTGATAACGACTGAACCACCATTACCTTTGGGCAACCCATCCCAGACGTCGTGCCATGGGTTAGTGTCCCGCACGTCATCGAGCACTATCAAATACCTTTTGCCCAGTAGTTGCAGGTCGAGAGCGTAGAGTAGGCCACGGAGGCCATGGCTGTCAATCGAGCTGATTATGTCCGTTTCAACTCCTAGACGAGCCAGTAACTTCTTGGCGATAGCCTCCCTTGTGTTCTCGGCCTCGTTAGGTTGTGGGGATAACGATACCCAGATTCTTGGAAGGAACTGTGCCTTCACTTCCTGTTTGTTGTATACCAATTGGGCTAGTGTCGTTTTTCCGACGCCGCTTGTGCCGATGATTGCTATTGCTTGGGAAGAGTCGGATGGTTTTCCTGGTCGGAGAAGCTTTGTCTCCAAATTCACCACTTCACTGTCGAACCCATGGACTCTTGACAGATCGACCCATGTGGAGCTTCCTCGAGAAGCTTCTAGATTCTGTGACAGAATACAGAAGGTCTCTTGCGAACTTGCTATGGATTGGTCGATCTGGTGAAGTTCCTGTTTGATCTTGTCCAAGGTTCTACTGATTTGAAATTTTGAGGGACTTAAAATTGTTGGAAGAGAGAGGCGTTTCTTCCTTGCTAGCACTTGGCACTCTTCCAAGACATTATTGAGGCAGTAGAGCTCCTCTTTGATTGATTTCCGTGTAGGGGACTCAGACGCTTTGATTTTGTCGAGCAGAGACTCCAGTTCTGCGAAACGGCGATAGAATCGAACTCTTGGGCCGTTGTGCAACTTCGTTCTGAATTTTTCAGTGAGATATTTCTCAATGGTTTCTTCCATTTTGATTCTCTGGGTGGTGAGTACTCCTCCCCTGAAAACTCAGTGCTATGTTGCTGGAAATGGCAGCCTAAATGCAGGGCATGAATATTTTCCATGCTCCATGACCTTTGGAGGAGTCTCAGATGCAGAGGTCACCCAATGGACCCCTCAAATTGACGAATAAACCGTCCAAAAAAGAAATTGACGAATAAACTCGTGCTCATTGTTTGAGACTTGAGGGTATAATTAAAGCAGCCACTAACATGATGGTGGAACCATTATGTGGACTTGGCGTACGGAGACAGAGTGCCCAAAAGCTGCCCCACACGACCAAAGTCTTACAGAAGTCCAACCTATGTGGGCCCGGTTTGAGGACGAGTCTATTAGACGACGCATTCAAGAAAGAAATTCTCCATTGCTGATTTTGTTCTCTATATTGCATACCCACCACGGAGTTCAGTCTGTGGGCGTGTGTAGAGAGAGAGAGAGAGAGAGAGAGAGAGAGAGCTGAACCATGGGCATGACTGCATACGTCACTGACCATGTCAAGAAGATTTCGGATGCATGGAACCTGAGGGTAGCCATACTCTTTAGTCTCTGGCTCTATGTCTTTCTGATCTTGTTTGCAACCTTCAGGAAACAAGCCTCCAAGGCTGTGGCCGTAATGCTAATCTGGATCACCTACTTGCTTGCCGATTGGGCTGCTAGTTTTGCAGTTGTTCTTATCTCCAAAAGTCAAGGCGACCACCCTGACCATAACGGTGACCTTCTCGCTTTCTGGGCACCATTTCTTCTGCTCCACCTTGGTGGTCCAGGAACCATAACCTCCTCTCTTGAGGACAACTAGTTGTGGCTCAGGCACCTCCTTGGACTCATATTCCAGGCAATTGCCGTGGCTTATGTGTTCTATCAGTCACTGCCTAACGAGTTATGGATGCCGATTGCCCTGGTCTTCCCATCAGGAATCGTCAAGTATGGTGAGGGGACTCAGGCGTTGTACACTGCAAGCATAAGCAGATTCAGTTATTCAATGCACACAAAACCGGACACTGGACTGAACCATGCCAAACTCATGGAGGAGTACTCCTCCAAGAAAGAGGACAATCTTCCGGCCGAAATTAGTATGATCCCGGAACGTGACAAAGAATCCAGGACCCAGGACACTGCAGTTAACCCTGGTATGGATGATATCGAGGTGGTTCAGGAGGCTTGCCCCTTTTACGAAACCTTTAAGGGACTATTTGTAGACATTATCTTCAGCTTCCGTGAGAGAAAAGCAAGCCCGGAATTCTTCCATAGGAGAAATGCGAAGGATACCCTCAGATCGCTGGAGGTAGAACTCAACTTCTTTTACGATGTCCTCTACACAAAGGTTGTGGTAGTGCAGGATAAGTTTGGATACTTTTGGCGCTTCATCTGTTTCAGTTCGATGGAGATTGCTCTGTTTGTCTATTTTTTCATGGACAAGGATTGCTTCGGGAGATTCAATGTTCAACTTACCTATACCTTGCTCCTTGGTGCTATAGCCTTGGAAGTCTTAGCACTCCAACTTATCTTCTCTGACTGGACGGTTTCAGCATTGAAGTACCCCGAGAAACAGTGTTTTAGTTGCAATCTTCAGAGTTACCTTTCTCTAAAGAAGTGTACCTGGTCCTCCGAAGAAGAGGAGGCGGAGATTGGATTCTTGGCCTGGCTTAAGAGATGCCTGTTTCGCTGGTGGTCGAAATCTATCTCGACATACAACCTGATTGATTATTCTATCCGGGAACGCCCTCAGAAAATTCAGACCTTCTGGGATCGTGTCGGACACCCATTCAGGAAGATCGTTGTTCTGATGGGCCTAAAGGAGTTTCTTGACAACATGAGGAACTCATCGAGGACCCCTTTTACTAAAGAACTATGGTTATTTATCCATCAGGAGCTGCGAGACAAATCAGTGCTCGCTAACGATATGGGATCTGAAGAGGATATATTCAGCCAGAGGTGACCGGGTGCTTCACGATCTTCATTGGATGAAGCTATTACCCTTCGTTAATGAAGTTGAGTACGATGAGAGCCTCATATTGTGGCATGTGGCTACAGATCCGTTGTATTCCACTACCGCCAACACTGAGGAGAGCAAGGATCGTCACAGATAATTTTGTAAAGATGTCTCTGAATATATGCTCTATCTTCTTGTCGTGCAATCTAAGATGATGTCTTCCATTGTGGGTATTGGACGAATAAGATTCCAAGGCACTTGTGCTGAGGCCAAGAAGTTTTTGGCCAGAAAGGAATTGTCAACCGGGAAAGAACATGAAGAAGCCTCCAAGTGCATTCTCAAGGTGAAAACGACTGCGAGACCTGTTAATGTAAAAGGAGATAGAAGCAAGTCAGTGCTGTTCGAAGCAACTAGGTTGGCTAAAGATTTGATGATGTTCGAGGAGGAGAAATGGAAGATCATCAGCAAAATTTGGGTGAAGTTGCTGTCATACACCGCGAGTCATTGCTGAGTCATTGCTGAGCAACTGCTCATGCTCATCAACTGAGCAAAGGTGGGGAGCTCGCGACTTTTGTGTGGTTGTTGATGGCTTATTTTGGTCTGGGGGAGCAATTTCAGGTCAGTGAGGGTCATGCAAGAGCAAAGTTGATTGTGAAGAAATAGCTTACGCAATCTAATGTTCCTGGATTCTACCAATAAAATAAATTAAATGTATGGCTCTAAATTGCAATAGAAATCAGATGTGGTTCGTCTTGTGGGCTTATCTCGTAGAAAAATTCTGCTTCATGTAATCCTATGACTGAATGTGGTAGTTCTCTCCTTTGGCCAAAAACAAAAGGGAAAAATCCACTAAAAACCCAAAACTTTGCCTAGTGTGATAATTTACTCCAAACTCTTTTCTGTGATACAAAAAAAAAAAAAAATCCAAACTTTATCAACTATGACACATTTACCCCAAAATCTATGACCAAAGGGTATTTTCATCATTTATTTTTTGAAATTTTTTTCTTTTTCTTTCCTTTTTCTTTTTGTTTTCCCTTTTTTCTTCTTCTCTCTTCCCTCTGCTGGCTATGGTGGAGGGAAGCTGGACTCAGGCAAGGGCCACCATCACCGGCATTGGGCGAGGCCCGCCCTCACCTAAGTCTGGCTTCCCTCTGCCAGCCATGGCGGAGGGAAGAGAGAAGAAAAAAAAAAAAAAAAAAAAAAAACAGAAAAAAGACAAGAAAACGCAAAAAAAATTAAAAAATAAAAGACAAAAATGCCTTATAGTTTGGGGTAAATGTATCACACGGTACAAGTTTGAGATTTTTTATGTCACAAAAAAAAGTTTGAAATAAATGTATTATAGTTAGCAAAGTTTGGGTTTTTTTTTTTGTGTTACAAAAAAATTTGGAGTAAATTTATTGCATTGGACAAAGTTTACGTTTTTTGGTGACTTTTTCCCAAAACAAAATGTAGAAAATTCTTCTATTTGGAGCTCAGCATATGACATCAAAACTTGGTCACCGTATTGCCTCAACTTCTTTGATGAGGTACAACAATTCAAAACCTATCATGTGTTGTCATATTCCTACTTTGCCTCGAGTGGTTTTATGCAATGGTATCTTTTGATTTGAATAGTTTAAGCGTTTAGAATAATGGGGTTTGACCATTGCAAATTCATTTTAGGTATGGAGTAGTTATCCAGGTGCCCTTTATGTTAGAAATTATATGGCTTTAATTATACAAACAATCTCCCTCCATCTATTAACTTAAGTATTTTTGTAAGATTTTGCTAGAGGTGGCAAAATGGGTCTTAGACCTATATATGACCCATTTAAATCATAAATTGTTATATATGGGTCACTTATTTTTGGAAAAAATTAGTTAAATTTGTTTTACAATTAAAGACTTAAGATAGGTGGGGTTTAAATGGGTCTTAAATGGGTTGGATTTAGAACTCATTTTCAACCAAAACCTCACAATCTCTCTCTTCCCTCTTTAACTTTACAATATATATATATATATATATATATATTATATTATAAAAATCTAAATTATAATTACTTTTTATTATAATTTTCTTTTTTTTTTTCCTTCCTTTTTTTTTTTTTTTTTCTTCTTCCTCCTTTTGGTGGCCGGCATGGCGATGGTTGGCGACCGACCGGGCGAGCCTCGAGCTCGCCGGCGAGGGGTGAGCTCGAGCTTGCCATTGGCGAGGCTCGAGGCCTTCGCCTCGCCGGATCCTCGCCGATCTAGCGAGCCTTGAGCTCGCCGACGTTGGCGAGCCGGGCGAGCTTGAGGCTCGCCCGTGGCCGGTCGCCGGCTATCTTCATGACCAGCTGCCTGCAAAGAAGAAGAAGAACAAAAAAGAAAAAAAGAAAAAGAAAAAGAAAGTTAAAATTAAAAATTATATTCTTAAAAAATAAAAATAAAAAAATTCGATTTTTTTATTAATTATTTCAAAAATTATAAAAATTATCCATTAAATTTGTGTTGTATAAAAATATTTTGGCAATACCATTTTTGTATATATATTTAAGAAATAAACGTTATTAGGTTTAGTTAAATGGGTCGGATATGGGTCAGGTATGGGTAAAAAATTTTGTACTATAATAAATGGGTCATAAATGGGTTAAATGAGTCGATTTGAGTCGGACCATTTATGACCCGACCCAAACCCGACCTGACCCACCCGTTTAACCGGTGTAGATTTTGCAACACTTTTTCATGTGAAGGCCCATTCGAAGGTTGTTTCGTCTTTGATCCGGCTTGCATGTGAAATGGATGTTAAAATATCTAACATTGTTTGTTTGCGAGAATTATATATTCTTATTGTCCTTTCACTTAATAATTATTTGCGTTGGATATCCTAACATTTTATTTAAGAAATTTCCTTCTCTATTACCTTTTCCCTAATCAGTTGCCGGAAGCAGTCAAGCTTTATCGGTGCGACGCTTGCACGAATCTTGCAAATCATCGGTCCTGTGCGGCATGGACTGCGAATTTGGAATGCATTTGGTGTGCGGACTCCCCTCGTGCTTGCTCAAGCCGCCGCCCCAGCAAAGATTGCCTTGAGGAGGACGTCCGTAGTGATCTCCTTCGTCCCTCAGTTCAGAATTTGTTTCATGTACTTTCCTGGACTGAAAAATTATAAATATCAAATATATTTTCCTGTATTTATTTAGGTGGTGCTATTTCCACCCTTATTTTGGCTAAGACATTCCTTTTTCCCAATGAATTTACTGAAATACTCTCCTTTTTTCCTCTCTCTTCAATTTATTGTTTCTTCTTTTATCATGCTGCTTTTCTAAAAACTGTCTTTTTATTTTTATCATCTCTCTCATCTTATTAGCTTCATAGTATAAATGTCAAATTTCACCCAAAAAGATATTATCTTATCTTGCATCCTATTATAACTTTGCATGGAGAAGGTCGTTAATTTAAGGTCGTTAATTTTAATTTGTTTAATCACAAAATTTACATGGAATGTTAGAAATTTCTAGTATTAACAACTTTTGAATACATAGTTAATTGCCTTTTTTTATCGAATAGTTTGAGGGAAACTTACTTCAAAGTTGAAAATTAAAATTCAATCTAATTATTTATCCGATATTGACATGTGGGTGTTTTTCCATAATAAGCTTGTAGGTTTTTTAAGTTAAATATCATTGGTTTGTGCTTTCTTTTGAGCTTTTTAAATTTTAATAAGAATTGCAAGATGAGGATTGACAATTTATTTACACCTTATTCACTTTCAAAGTTACATTAGATTTTTTGGAGGAAATTTTTAGGAATATTTTAAATTTTTAATCCACTCGATATGATATTGAATTTACAATCGAAATACATGAAGAAGTTTCCCCTTTATTTTTCCTTTATGTGCTTAACCTTTGTTAATGATTATACATGATATAAATATAAATGTGTTTGAAATTTCATCATGCTTCAAACAAATTAACCTTTTTCATATTTTGATCATTTTTCTTTTCCATTTTTCATAAATAAGTAAAAGAATTTTAATTTTCAATTTTGGAAAATAGTTAATATTATTTAATGGAAAATAGGCAATTAATTATTTGTTCATAAGCTGTCATAAATAAAAATATTTTGTGATTGGAGATTGAGACCATATATTAAAATTGACGGCATTGTCTAGGCAATTGATTACAAGATGGCAAAATGATATTTTATTGGATATAATGGAGCATTTGTATTATGAAACTGACGTGAGAGATAATAGAAATAAATACAGTTTCATGGATTAGTTTGATAAAAAAAGAAACAATAAATTAAATAGAGAGGGGTGGGTATTTCAGTAAGTTAAATAGGAAAAAGGAGTGTCTTAACCAAAATATGAGTGGAAATAACGCTGCCCATTTATTTCTCGAGACTTTATTAATGGTTGTGTTTCCAGAAGTAGTGCTTGTCAAGAGGCAAAAACCATGAATCCCATGCTCCATCCCCAATATCTCGGCATTAAGATTAGACAGGTGAAGCTAGTGTAACTAATAAGTTATGCAACACCATAATTCTAAGCTTCTTCAGAAGGGAATTATCATCATACAAAAAGAGGAGAAAATCAAAGCAACATGAGGCTATATTCTTAGGAAATATATCTAGAAAAAAATGACTTGGTAAAACAGAATGTACGGAAGGAGGAAGACGACATGAAGAGAACAGCAAAGCATCGCCAAATAGACTTCATTTAGAAATAACAGTTAAGGAGATTCATGCGTGTCATAGACATTTATCATTATGCAGTTTGAATGACCGATAATATCGTCAATCTAGCTGATATTGAGTCGGGCATAATTGACCAATTATTTCTGCTAAAAAAAAATTCTGCAGAAATAAAAATAGCCATAAGTTGTCTTAGAAAAGGAGCAAAGTTAGTAGGGTTAAGAATAGCAAAATTGCTACCATCTTTGTACAGCTTATTTGAGTGCTATATTTTTTTTTTTCTGCTTACTTGAGTGTCATAAATTTGAAAAATCGATCACTTAAGTGTCATCAGCAATTTGCCTTGCTAGAAAATCCAACGTGGATGTCGGTTGTCCTTCATGATTTCGTCGGCATTGACGTGAATAAATTTTAATAAATTTTAATATTTAAATTTATTTTTAAATATTATATTTGAATTTTTTATTTTCCCTTTTTTAGGGTTGGCGAGGGTCACTGAAGACACTCATCGGTCGCAAAACCCTCACCCAAATTGGGTGATAGCTGCCTCGCCGGCCGTAGCCCTTGCCATCGACTACAAAGGCCCAAGGTGAGGGCATTGCGACCTTGCTGGCCATGAGCGACACTCAGACGGCCTTGCCTTGGGCCTTCGCAATTGAGGGCAAGGGTTCATGGCTGGCGAGGGTCGCCAGTGACCCTCGCCTGCCCTAAAACAAAGCAAAAGAAAAACAAAAAAATAAAAAGTTCAAAAAAATCCACACTGGATGATTTGCTGGAAATGACACTTAAATAATCGATTTTACTCCAATGTGACACTTAAGTGAGCGAAAAAAAAGTTATGGCACTCAAATGAACATCGTACGAAAGTTATGACACTCATTCCATTATTCTCCCGAAGTTAGTAATAAGACTTGCAATTGCACACTACGACGGACAAAGATTATGCACAATGGAATAAACATGCTTGTCCTACTTGTAGGAGAGTAGCGGCCATATACTTATCACATAAAATCTCTTCAAATACATTTATAAGGGATGTCCTTTCGTAAATTGGGCAAAGAAGGTCTCACTCATAATGCCATAGATGTTTCTCTAAAAAAACAATCCTGAAAGAATCCAGCTTCCCAAACAAATTCAGGTCTTAAGTGTGCTCTCCCTTCAATGTCAAATCATACTTTACAATCTTGTGGTCTATGGAAGTAGCTAATACTTGAAATCTTTTGGTAGAGCATAGTAATCCAGTCCGAGTAAGATATATAAAGTAGCACGAAGGAATTCTAAATAAACCTCACGAAGTACAAATTACCAGCTAAAGAGAGGTGATCACATTGATGAGAAGATCAATTTAAGTAACCCAGCTTTGGAAAAAAAGATAGAAGAGATTATACAGGCGTACATGCAAAACCCTTCGGCGCCAGAATATTCTCTCAAAAGGTTAGTGAACTGTGTAACCCCGCGATTAGCGCACTAATCGCCAGTGCCTGCCAAAATTCAAAAAGGAAACAGAACCGGTGTAAAAGTTCACCAGAGAAGAGATATGGATTAGGCACAAGAACAGAGTAAACGAGGCGATCTAATGAAACCAGAACTTGAAAATCCTTCTAAAAAGCAGCAGAATTTGCTTCCAGTTACACCACCACCCGTCCTATCCAACCGCCGACGACACACAAAATCGAATTAGACCCGTAAAGAATCAGACTGCCGGTAACCGACCATACGGCAATCCGACAACACAAAAGGTCGAAACGAACATCGCAAATGATTTACTAACAAAAGGTTCGCTACTAACTGAACAAACCAACATGAAATAAAAGGCGCGATTCCTGCTTCTCATCCCGCTCGTAGCCAAAGAACTTTCCTGACTTCTCAACGGGACACCAAAATTTCGTGCTTTCGACTTCTTTCTTCCTATTTCAGGCGAACTAGAGATAATCAAAGACGCAAAATTCGCTCAAGGTATCCTCGAAAGTCGCTCTCCCATTCAAAAAGCAAGCATGACGAGCAGCCATAATGGATATGGGCAACACCCAAAACATCAATTGACCCGTCAATTTCGCCACACGACAAGCTCCAGCACAAGCAAGCACAATCCTGCGGGAGGCGACGTTGCGGACTAGAGAGAGAGAAAGAGAGAGAGAGACTCGAGTTGTTTTGCTGGCGGACATTCTGATGATGCGGTAAGTCGTATTGGGAGGGGAAGGTTCAATAATATCATAATCATCAGATGGATTTTGCCTTTTTCCTTATTTTTTATTGGCTGATTTGGTTGTCTCTTTTTTTTTTCATTGCTTTCCTTGGGTCTAATTTTTCTCTTCTCTATTAATCTAGGTCAAACCGATACGTTTGAACGGTGGACGAAAAAAATGTTATACGTGTATTATTCACATGAGATATTCAATTCCAATTAAAATATAATAATAATTTTAATTTTTTAATTTGTTCAATTTGAAAAAAAAGGAATATCCATATTATTTGATAGCATCGATTATTATATCCTGATTTGAATTAAATATTTTACATGGATAATTCACGTGTAATATTATTTTTTTGTCCACTGTTCAAACTTATAGGATTAGGAGGTAAATTAGCAAATTCCGTTAACTTGAATTAATAAAAGGATAATATTTAAAATTGTTATATATGTCGGGAAATAAATTGAATATGTAAAAAAATTCAGAAATCACATTGAACAAATTAAAAGTTTCGAAATGATATTGCACATTGAGTCAAAGTTCAACTGGCATTTGTATCATTTCCTTGTTACTAGAAGTTGCGCATCTATTTTTTTTCCTGTATAGAGTTCCAAAATTCATCAACAGCCTTTGCTTTTTCTTGTTTGAATTTGTTGCTCATTTTAGTCATCTCTCACGGCCCTTATTCAGATGGGGTATAATTTGTTAATCAAGGATAACAAGTGAATGAGAAATTTATTCTTTTTCTTATCAATTTAAATTGTTCCTTGTATGCGTCATAGTATTTTAGTTTTTCCTCGACCCATCCTCTTTCGCATTAGATTACATATTTGTCCCACGTCTTTGATAATTACTTAAAAGTGGAATGAACCTTGATAATGATGAATAAGTCTAGAAGAAAAGGTTGTTCGTGGAGACTTGGAGGGACAATAATAACTCCAATGATAAGGTGAACGATTGAGTAACTTATTGATCGCTAATGTGTTTAGGATGACCAATGGATAACGATTTGTAAGTAAATTACTAGCGGGCGCCTTGAATAGAATCATTGGATTGCTGATAAAGGCAACTCCCTATATTCCTTTGACCAAATTTGCAGGTCAAAAGGAATAATAGCTAGTTTCAGAATTTAGAATTCTGAAATCTTGCCTATTTTTATCCACTCAATTAGAGGAATAGATAATTGCCAAGTATAGCTTACTCTATTAGGGAATATCTCACTGTTACCAGGAAAATATAATTGCATGGGCAATCAAATCTCCGGTAATCATGTCTATCATTTCCAATAAGATTCTCCAACAGTTAAATTAGAAGTTGAAGATTATATAAGAGGCTCCATACATGATGAAAGAAGTATGGAAAATGAGGAAAGCTACAAATGCTGATATTGTCACATTTTTTTTCCGGGAGAAGTGCCAAAAAAGTCCTAAACCTTTTGTGTTTGTACCAGTTTAATCCTAAACCTTTTTTTGGTGTCAATTTAGTCCTAAACCTTTTTATTTAGTGCCGATTCAGTCCTTTTGGCCGGATTTTGCTGACTGGACGCCGGCCGGCTGACGTGGACAATTTTTAATATTTTTTAATATTTTTCTATTTTTTTTTTTTCTTTTTCTCTTTTCTCTTTATTCTTTATTCTTTATTCTTTTTCTTTTTCTTCTCTCCTCCTCCCTCCGGCCGCTGGCCGGACCACGGCGACCGGCCAAGAGGAGACGGCCGGCGAGGCTCGCCGGCCACCTCGCCAGTGGCCGCGAGGGCGGCCTCGCGCCGGGCGGCGCCGGCGAGGCTCGCCCTCGCCGGATCGGGCGAGGTCGAGCCTCGCCCATGGCTGGCGAGGCTCGACCTCGCCAGATCCGGCGAGGGCGAGCCTCGCCGGCGCCGCCCGAGCCGCGATTCGGCGAGGTCGAGCCTCGCCCATGGCCGGCGAGGCTCGACCTCGCCGAATCGCGGCCGGGCGGCGCCGCGAAGCTCGACCCTCGCCCGCCCGGCACGAGGCCGCGATTCGGCGAGGTCGAGCCTCGCCGGCCATCGCCAGCCCGGTGGGAGGCGAGCCTCGCCCATGGCCGGCGAGGTCGAGCCGCGGCGAGGCTCCACCTCGCCGAATCGCGGCCCGGGCGGCGCCGGCGAAGCTCGACCCTCGCCTGCCCGCACGAGGCCGCGATTGGGCGAGGTGGAGCCTCGCCGGCCATCGCCGGCCCGGTGGGAGGCGAGCCTCGCCCATGGCCGGCGAGGCTCCACCTCGCCCAATCGCGGCTCAGGCGGCGCCGGCGAGGCTCGCCCTCGCCGGATCTCGGCGAGGTCGAGCCTCGCCGGCCATGGGCGAGGCTTGACCCTCGCAGATCCGGCGAGGGCGAGCCTCGCCGCCGCCGCGAGGCCGCCCTCGCGCCACCGGCGAGGTGGCCGGCGAGCCTCGCCGGCCGTCGCCCGGCCGGTCGCCGTGGTCCGGCCAGCGGCGGAGCGAGGAGGAGAGAAGAAAAAAGAAAAAAAGAGAAAAAGAATAAAGAAAAAGAAAAAGAAAAAAAGAATAAAGAGAAAACAGAAAACAGAAAAATAGAAAAATATTAAAAAATATTAAAAAAATATTAAAAATTATCCACGTCGCCCGGCCCAAGCAAAATCAGGCCAAAAGGACTGAATCGGCACTAAATAAAAAGGTTTAGGACTAAATTGGCACCAAAAAAGGTTTAGGACTAAACCGGCACAAACACAAAAGGTTTAGGACTTTTTGGCACTTCTCCTTTTTTTTTTTCCACTCTAAAATCGCGATTCTACTTATTTGTGTTTCACTCTTTTGAGAGTTATTGTTATTGTCATTGTGATTTGTGGTTTGAGGATGTACAGGTGTATTAACAGTACTTGTTGATTGATAGTGGGATCTTTCATTTTAGGATAAAAGCAATACTTGATTCATTGTAACTATTTATGGGATCATTAGTGGATTTCAGCCTATTAGTGGTTTTTAGTCTGGTGAGTGGACGTAAACTTGATCTAAGTCGAACCACTATAAAATTTGCGTGCATCATTTTCTATGTCTTGACTTATTTTAATATTTATATGATGAAGCATCTGGCATCGACGGTATCAAACTTTCATCTGTCAATAACTTGAGTTATTCCGCAAAAAAATTGATAAGTTATGTGAATCAATCTATATGTCCTCTTTAGATTGTGTTATTGCTAGTCTTAACAGCCACTGGCTTAGGGTAACTGCCGAGCCAGATAAACGTATCCGATAGTTCTACATTAAATCTTCCGCTCATTGAATTAAGGAGCAAGATGTGAAATAGAGTAGCCATGTAATCTGATTCCAAAAATGGTGTAATGGATGGATAATATAATTCAGGTGAGGGAAAAACATATCATTAAACGGCAATATCTGCGACATGTCTCACCAACAGCCAAATATCTAGACAGATAAATTTTTGCTCGAGTCAAAAGGAGAAGAAAAGCGAGTTCAAAAAAAAAAAAAAAGGAGAAGAAAAGGATTACTGCTTCCAAAGCTACTTACGACATCATATGAAATAAGAGTTGCCACAATTTGGTGGGGACAGCATCATAACAGAACAGAGCCGACCGTGTTACCCTCAAGACTCTCTGCCTCAATCGACAGCAACTTTATTAAGCTTGATTCTGCAGATTCGCGATACTGCCTGCGTGCATCGGTCAGTTCTGCTGCTTTCACTGTCCATTCCTTCAAGGATGCCTGACATTTTTCGGCTTGACCATCCAACTCTTTCAGCTTTTCTTCCTGAACTTTGTCTGCTTGGAAAGCAAAGCGAGCTCGCAAGATTTTGTCCAGATGACCCAAGAAGAACTGGGTTTCGAACCCGGCGTGCTTGGCCATTGTAACATGGTTCCACCAATTATAGAACAAGGTCTCGAAGAAGGGATGGTCAACTTTTGTGCTGGACATGCTCCTTATTGCCCCACACAGCATAGTGAAGATCAGGTTTTTGAATATGAACTCAACCGAGACTCCGTGCTTATATCTCCTTGCTTCTCCAGCAAATTTTTTAGGACTGGGGCTAGGCTCTGGACGACCATGAATCCCTCAACTTCAACAAGCACCTCGTTTTCAAAAAATGTCATCGAGAAATGTGAGTTCTCTGTCTCGGGCTCTAGCATGTTCCTGAACTGGGAGAAAGCTTGATGCGAAAATGGGGAAGCTTTTGGAATGCTGCCCTCACCTTTCAGCGGCTTCCAGAAAGATTTAAGTCCTAACCCACGCATTTCCTTGGTCAAGATATGAAAAGCATCTGGGAATTTCATTTGCTCCTCTTCAAGAAAAACATCTAGTAAATTCTCCAATGTGGGTACATCTTTAGTGCCCATTTCCCTTCGAACATCAGTTGAACCATGAGGTTCGATCTCGGTTATCTCCTGGCCTTCACTCATTATTTTCCCAGAAATTCGTGTGCCAAGAGTTCTTAACTCTACATCTTTCTTCTCACCCTTCAATAAACGTGTGACCTGACAAGCAAACACAATTAAAGGGAACACGAGTTAAGCATATTATGGCATCAAAAAGAAGCAAAAATAAGCGAACAACTTGTGAAGAGGAAGACTGTTTACTTCCAAACAGGTCCACTGGTTTATTCTAATTTATAACTTGGATCTGATGGGAATATTTCCATCGTTTCTTTCTCCTTATGGTCATGTGCTTCAGTTTCTCACAGTTTTCCAACCATACCGTGGTTCATTGTGATTTTTTTATCTTGTGCTTGACATTTACTCATAAATTGGATTATGTAGATTTAATTCAGAACGAAAATTGCATAAAACATCTGATTCTGGGCTTCTGGCTTAAATGTAACCTTCTCCAGCAAGTTACACAAATCTTGAGCTATAAAAGGGACTAGACATACCTCAGATTTCATGCAATCAAAATGAGCAACATATGGGCATCGTGCTTGTGTACATTTGTAGACGCTCTCTTCTGGATGCCTTTTTCTCTCACAAGCATCACAATAGTATATGCCCGAATTGTCTTCAAGAAACTTATCCTCGAGTTGGATGTCATGTTTGTGGTTCTCAGATTTGATTTGACATGGTAATGGACCACATAAAAGATGCCGATTGTAATCACAATGAACGCAGCGAACTACTTCCTCTTTGCTTTCCCTTTCCCCTTTGTTTTTCTTGCCAGAACACGGGACTATTTCTCTACTGCAGGCATTGCACTTGACTTTGGCATATAAACTGTCAAAGAAACAAAGGTAGTGCTCATAATCATCAAATTGTATTTTGGGCTTTAGATTTGCACAGCCAACATGGAGGCTGAAGGGGCATAAATGGCAATCATAAGTGAAGCCAGAACTTTCTTTGAGACAGGCTTTACACGTGAATCTGTCTGCTGTGTTTAGGATGAAAAGGGTGAGAGGGTTGAAAGATTACTGGGGTCAGTTCTGTGCAGGATTCATGGACGAAGAACTCGCATAGACTGCACTCATAAGTTGTAACGCCCCGGGTCTCAACTGTACATATATTGTCCGCGACACTAAGTCCTCACGGTTTTGTTCTTCCGGGGCATCCCATACTACCCTAAGAAAACGCGTATGTACAATTAGAGAGCCCATTGCCTTATAAGGCAGCCCAGAACTCCCTCCCTAGGCGATGTGGGACAAGAGGGAGAGGATCCCTTCCTTGCGCACGTCCGGGGACCGAGGCGCGGACGCACCGCCATCCCTCCTCCCCGCGCACCGCCGCTCGGGCCGTCACATAAGTTGCATCGACACAACGATTCTCGCATACAGAGCACCAGCGAACTGTAGCATCTCCATTGATTTGACGTAGCTGTAGAGGGTGCCCATGGCCAGAAAAACATTTTGTCTGTGTACCTTCAGGAATGATAGAGGGCATTAAAGCGCATTCTACGTCCAACTTGAACCGACAGAGCTCACAGCGGAATATAAATCCCTGGCATTCTTTGTGACAGGCCCGGCACTTTGCCTTTCTTAGCTTGGGCTCCTGGGTGGGTCGAGCTACCAAGCTGAGATGACCCTGGCAATCTTTATGAAAGAAATGTTCAATCTTCTGCGGCAATTCAGCGCATGACTTATGGAGCCACACCCTGCACTTCTTGCAACCATATATCAGGCCTGAGTCCAAGCGCTGTTTATTGCAAGCTAAACACTTCGTGTTCAACTCCTCATCAATGAGTTTTAGGGGATGCCCATGACTGAAGTGCGGAATATAGCGACCGCCAGCGTGAATTACTTTTTTGGCCATCATAGCGCACACAACATCCATATGGAATTTGCATTCCCTGCAAGAGAAGGTAAAGCCACAGCACTTTTTTTCGCAGGCTCTACAGTAAACCCCCAAATGGCTATTCTGGAGGGTGAGCTTGTGGAGCGGATGGAAGAAGTGTTCGAACTCTCTGGGTAACTCAGAGCACGCTTCATGGAGATAAAACTTACACGTGTCACATGCATATGTTAGACCGGAGCACTGTTTCTTGCATCCGCTGCAAAAAACTCTATCCTCTTCGCTCTTCTCGCTACCTGTCAACACATGTTCATGACAGAAATGTTGCTTTTTTATGTCTTCGACTTTTTTCCTCGTACGTGTCACTCTTCCTTCTCCAGGTCTCATGGAGGTCATCTGAGCACATAAAACGTCCAGGTCAAAGTCACATTGCTCGCAGCGGTACGTGTAGCCTTCAATTCTGTTACCACAGAGAGCACAGTTGTGGTACCTTGCAACCTGAAGTTTCAGGGGATGCTGTTCGTGATAGAAGTGTTCCCGCTCCAACGGTAATTCTGCACATGACTCGTGGAGAAAATACTTGCACTGCTCACAACCGTAGACTCGACCTAAGCACCTCTCATCACATGCTCTGCATTTAAAAATATCATCTTCGTCATCCCTCAAGCGAAGAGTCAAGGGGTGCCTGTGACCAAAATGGTCTGTCTGCTTCTGACCCCTAGTTTCACTGGAAGGCAGTTGTTGTGCACATATCACATCTAGGTGAAACTGACATTCATTACACTGGTGCACAAAGCCATGAAAGATTTCTCCGCAGAAATCACATGATAATCCTGCATCATCATCTACGGTTGGGCAGAGCTTTAGGGTATGTGAGTGTACTGGGTGGCAGAGCTCTTGCTGCAACTCCGCACGACTGTGGAGAAAAAATTGACACGAGTCACAGGAATATGCATTGTTCAAGCAGCGTTTTTCGCAAGCTCTGCACCAAACTTCTTTATCCTCATCAATCACGTCCATCAATATTAAGGGATCGCCATGGCTGAAGTGCTGAATTTGCTTCTTGACATTGGAACCATAGGTGGACTTCTGAGCACATTCAATATCGAGAGCGAAGTTGCACATCTCACATTGAAAGGTGAAGCCGCGGAATCTCTTCATACAGGCATCACAGTAGATGCTGCCATAGTTTACAGTATCACAGAGGGTTAAACTGTGATCATGTAAATCGTGTTTGAGCTCTCTCGAAAGCTCAGCACACGATTTATGGAGAAAAAATTTACATTCTTTGCAACAGTAAGATTCATTGGAGCAGTGCTTCTCGCATGCAGCGCAGTTAACTTCTTTATGCTCGCTGATCTCACATATTGTCAGCAGGTGTCGGTGGCTGAAATGTGCAATAGTCTCCATGTTCAATTCAGGTGAAACACCAACTTGATCTCCGGGGTGACACTCAAAGATTTGTAGAACTTTCATCAGTGTTTTAGATTGTCATTACTCCTCTCATCCATCCAGCATTCTGAATGACGAAAAGCAATTCTATCAAGAAAATGTACAATAGAACAACTGGTTGTTTAACATGGTAATCCATCAAACTATTACTGTTTTCCACATATCAAATTAAGATGTCGATAACTTGACTGCGCAATTCCACTTCACCCTGCTTGTGTGGACATATGAATGTTTGCCATGTACTATTTTCATGTGACAAATTACAGGACCATTCCTACATCTGAGTTAGGTATGATGCTGGCAATATGCACAAGGTTGAGAAACTCACGAGATGAGACGCAGGAAACCATTACTCTTAGTGGGAAGAGAGAGAGAGAGAGAGAGAGAGAGGCAACTTCAGATTGATGAAGCTCAATCTTAAGGAAGAGCCACGACAAGAGCAACACATCTTATCCCCAATTCAAACACACCACGCAGATCTACCAACAACTCCGTAGACTCAACAAAGATTGAGGCTAAGTTGGAAGAAAACCAGTACTACCATCTTCAAAATTTATACATCAAGAGCAATGGATGTGACTCAATCACAATTATAAGAAAACTCACCTGTGGCTCTACTCCTACTGAACATCCAGTACCACATGAAAGAAGCTCCAATGTTGCGAAAAGAAAACCCTTTCCGAGGCAGTATATCAAAGCCCAAATGTACAGTGACTGGCTCGAAGTCTCAGCTTCTCAGCTCAACTAATGAACACCGCGTTTAGATAATTTCACGTGATGAAGAGCAACATTTGTCTGATACGCCGAGTATACATCAAAATGCGCAACTGAAGTGAGAGAAAATTGAAAACCAGCCGAATTCTCAATAGGCCTTTTCTCGGCTTAGTATAATGAACACAAGCGTCCGTGATGATAACTAAAAATGGAAGGACAAAGGAGATGAGTTTAGAGCTAAAAAAGTTGTAGATGATTAAAGAAGCATAATCCAAGAAAACATCAAAATCAAGAGCATAAAAAAAGAAAAAAAATATTTACCTACTGATGCCTCAAAGGTGCTTGTCCACTCTTGAGTCATCGGGAATCATAAATAGCCAGAAATGAAGTTGACAGTGAATAAGAAAAACATTGGTTCGATTCGTATTCTGATGCAAGTGCACGGTGGGTGGATGCGTTTTAAGTGACAATGATGGGATCTATGATAGATTACAATCACCACCGAGGTTTATAGAATGTGCCACTGACCAAGGATAAAGATTGGGATTGATCAATTCTCTCACATCATATTCTCTGTGATGGTTAAGGTCACACCTTTTCTTTTGTAATTTTCATTGCGGACATAAATGATAACCTTTGCTTCCTAGAACCTATTGATGGCCAGAAATAAATTATTCTGTTTCTATTCATTGAATAAATTTCAAAGCAAAAATATTCTTTTAAAAACGACACAAAAATTCTATTCTAGGAATAGAAATTTGTTTGATAGACCTTCTTAAATATCCCCCTCCCAAGTGGCTGGTGAGCGCAACGGGCATTGGCGAATAGCGGAGAGGGCGAGTGATGAGAAGAGTTTTTATTTTTCATTTGCATTCCAAATCTAGAAAAAGTTCATTTTTGTTTCAAACTTATTTTAGGGCAAAAAATTTGTCCCGAAAATAGAAAAATGAAACTGCATTATTAAACGGAATTCTGTTCCAAACTTGTTTCCGAGAACTAAAAAAAATAGAAAAACAGAGAAGTAAAATAGTTATAATTCGTGCCCTCATTCTCCTTCAATTTCAGTCAAATCCCGTGTTTGATATATTATCATTCTAAGGCTTTACTGACTGCTAAGTTTCAAGTAGAACATAAGGAAACGTGTTCAACAAATTTTACAAAAAGAAAATGATTCAATTTTTCACAATGTTGACTAGTTGTGTCACAAGAAAGCTCAATGAGTTCCGTGTGTTAAAGATTGTGTTTTTCTATATTTGGAGAACAGAGTGTTATGAAAAAAACCTCTAAAAATATGTGTTTTTTTATGTCAAGTAGAATCATGCAATTGATGAATTATTTTCACTTAAAGGACAAACCATTCCTCATGATAATGTCTTCGTTCTTTTTCTATTTTAAGTCGATTTAAAACTATTTATGTTTGCTAGTAGCATTAACCTCACTTTAACACCTTGACAAACTCTTCTCATTTGTGCTTCTCAAATGTCATGACCCGAACTCCCATGCGCGAGAACATCCCTCAATGGTCGTTTAGTTGCGACGCCCCAGAATGCATCGTCGACCCATTTGTTCTATCTTTTGATTAAACGCAAGCGGAAGCATTTAATATAGATACCCTGTCAAGCATAAAAGCAGGGATAATATACACAACAAATATTTCCAAAGCATAACCTTTATTTATATACTGTTAACCTTAGGAATTTTAACATTTACAAGTCCATTCCAAAAGGGCGACTTCCTAAGTGACCCACATACAAAAGGGTTGGAAGGGTCGGGATTAACCTAAATTTTTTGTCACGAGGTCTATCCAAAAAGTGATTCTTACATCCGCACCGGTTCACTACGGTAGATCATCGATCCTTGGGATAGGACCGATGAGATCTCCGTCAAACTTAACGAACCAGATTACGAAACAGTGGGGAATGAGATGATCCACGCGCTGGTGAACTCAAAAGGTGGTGGTGTACTTCAGAAAGGTCGCCTCAGTCCCAAGATAGCATACTCGGCCATGGACCACTCAAAGGACACGGGGACCCCAAAGCGGATAGAGTGCACATCCATAATTACGGGCCTAAAAACATTTAACAACAATATAGTGAGATAAAACCTCAGCGAGTCAACATCTTAAACCTCGATTACGACGCTAATTTGTCTCGGAGGCGGCCTAAACACGCAGCATTACATATCCTTACCTCACCTTGGCACACTCCTACATGTTAGTAATTTACATATGCTAATGGTAAAGCAACAAGCTCAACAAATAATTAGAACACATTTTAGAATAGTGTATGCACAAAGCATTCACACGTGTTTCAATTATTACGACCTCAAGCCACTGCCAACACACGAGTTGGTGGTATTTTGACATGACCAGGCATCGTCCTATCCCATCGGGCACGTTATCGTCTAGAACCCTCACCATAGACCGCATTCCTTAAGGAGTATCGGTTCAGTCTCAACTGCGACTCAACATCCGGACCCCTATCGGATATCCGACAAACATCGGGCATCGTGCCCTAAACTCCTATTGAGTGACGGGTTCCATTAAGTGACTATTCAAGTACACCAATACTCATACCCATTTTATTTGCCATTAATTATCCCAATGCAATAGAGTTTGTGCTCAAACAACAAATTTCAGCAATTTTACACATAAAATTGTGTTAAAATAATCGCACGTGGTCAATTACGTAAAATTAACCCCTCAAATTTTGTACGCTTTCATTTTAAAATCCCATTATCCCAATCGACACATAAAACATGGCATCCGAACATGATATCTCATGAATTACCATTTAAATGTCCATAAAACCTTTCTTTTGAAAATAGTAATTAAGGCTTATAAATTGGACAATCATTTTTCATGGCATATCAAAATCAAACAATAAGAATTATGCATATATTAAATTCATCCAATAATTTAAGCATAAAATTTTACCTAAGAACTAATCCATCATTAATTTGAACTAATCGTCATTAATTTGAGTTAGACGTCATTAAATAAGATTAATGGTTATTAATTAAGACTAACTAGAATTAATTAAAACTAATTGCAATTAATTAAACTAATCATGATTAATTAAGACTAACTGTGATTTAATTAATCTAACGGTAATTAGTTAAACTAACTACGATTAATTAAGACTACTTGCAATTAATCTAAGACTAATTGTACTAACTATACTTAACTTTAATCTAAACTACCCTTAAGCATAGTTAACACTAAACCATCATTAACTACCACTAACCATCATTATCTATAAACTAATCATACCCTAAATGCAACTAACTCCCTAATTTAGGATTAGGAGGTTAACTCATGATTTTTTATGACAGCAAGCTCACAGCAACGATGGCGCGACGGCGATGAGAACATGGGGCTCACGACTTGAATGGCGGCACCCGGTGACGGCAGCGGCAGCTTGAACCCACGGCCAAGCTTGGGGGCTCGGCTCGATGGAGGCGGTGGTGGTGGTCCGGGCTCGAGGGATGGCGGCACGGATGGCATAACGGTGCGGATGGATGATGGTAGTGGTAGTGGTGCAGGTGACGGAGGCTAATGGGGTGGCAAGGTTGCGGTGATGGAGAGGAAAATGGAGGAAGAAGAAGAAAATGAGAGGAAGGGAGGAATGAGGAGGTTCGGTCACCAAGGGGAGGAGGAAAGAGAGAAAGAGAGAGAAAGGGAGGATTGAAGATTTTTTTCCCCAAAATAGTCCCTAAAACCCTCTTCTCCTTTCAATTTCCCTTCTTGTCTTCTTGTTCATAAATGCCAAAAATCTACTAGAAGAGGCAAAATCGACATTCACAACTTTTACCAAAATTTCAATTTTGTCCTAGGGCCCGTTTGCTTGAGATGAGCTTGAATTGGCTTGGTGGGCTTAGCTTGGGCCCACTTGGTCTCTCATGGTCGAATCCAATGGGCATGAGGCCCATAAGGCCTTCGCTTGGCTTAACTCTTTTTTCCGACTTTCAATTCTCGACCCCCTAATCCTTATCTAAAATTTTTAAGCTTGCCAATAAATCGACAGACAAATAAGGCGACATCCAATAAGTTAGTTTTGGAATTCTTGAAAGTTCGATACCCGAATTCGAATTTATTTCATGGTTAAAATTGATCAAATGCGACTTCAGTACGACCAAAACTATTAGGTGGCTTTTAAGGGTTCTCGTGCATTTGACCCGCAGTAGATAATTTTCAATTCACGTTTATGCCTCTTAAAATCATATCAAGTAATCGCAAAAGATCAATAGAAAACCGGTTTACTATCGTTTGTAGTGAGTATCATAATTGTGTGGAACCACCCGCGAACCAACTACGTATTTCTGTCGAATTGATTTATATTCGTTTGCTAATTGACTTATAATAGCACGGTATTGTCCTTTGTTGATCTTTATGGTTGAGCGGTTTATCCTTGATTGAATTCTCTGGTATTTTGCATTTTAGTCCTCTATGGCCTCTTCCAATAGATTAGTTAACTCAAAAGTGATCGGTTTAAAATAAATTAACTATCGTGTATCGATGAAATAACCATTTTATATATTTTAAAGATGGTCGAATTTCCGAATATCGCATCAAATATTTGAGATCTTTTTTTTTTGGTCTCTCTCGTGTTTATGTACATGTGTATACAGTGCTAATTAGGATCGAACCCCGAGTTTGGTACTCTCCAGCCCCAGTTCCCCAATCCCTTTACAAGCAGGTCCACATATATGAGGCATGATTTTGAGGATGTTCTTTGTCCCATGGATGATGTGTGCCTAATACTTGGCTAGCCACTTCCTTCTTCATCTGCATATTCTTAAATGGATTGATTGTATGGACGGTGAGTCCCATGCTCACAATCTATGACATTCCTAGATAACTCACTTGAGTTGTTGTCCGCTTTAACCTGTTTTGTATTGAGCCTCATAGTTTTATTTTCGACGTACAGATAAGAACTTTTCCTAGGAGGTTTGCCATCCTTGTGGTGTTCTAGCCTAACCACGCTTAACCTTAGAATTCGAAAGTAAAGTTTATGGTTACGTCAAAAAGCGCTTTTGTGACATCCCGAAATTTGGCCCCATTCCGGATATATAAAATGGTGGTTTCGTTGACGCGCTTATGGTTAATTTACTCGGAACTGATCACTCTCAAGTTAATTAATCTATTAGGTGAGGCTGTAAGGGATATAAATGTGACAGACTAGAGAATTCGATCGGAAATCGACCGCTCGACCATAAAAATCGGCAAGGGTCAATACGACACCGTTATAAATCGATTAGCGAATGGATATGAGTCGATTCGATGGAAGTACGTAGTCGAATTGCAGGTGGTTCCACACAATTGCGATATTCGCGTCGAACGGCAATAACCCGATTTTCTATCGATATTATATTCGGAACACGTAATTGAAACCTCGCGATTTTATAACAACCGAGAGTCGTCAACGATTCGAAAATACACAAACGTGGATCGAAAATTATCAATCACAGTCAAACGCACTAAAATTCCTAAAAGTTACCCGATAGGTTAAGTCGTACTAAAATCGCGTTCGTCGATTTTAATCACGAAATTGAATTCGGTTTCGAGAATCGGACGTTCGAGCATGTCACGATTCATTTATAGGACGTCGTCTCATCTTTTCTCGAGTCTAAAATTTTGCAGAAAAATCGGTTTTCGGAGGTTTTCGGACAAAAAGAAAAAGAAATGGAAATTTGGATGGGCTGAATAATGGTTTTTTTTTCTACTCTATGTTGGTTTTGTTTGTGAAAAATCGGTTTTCCTCATGCGTGAACCACTTTCCCCCTGCTGATTTCCTTCTACCCCTTCTTCTTAATTTCTTTCCCCTACGTTGTCTACTTCCCCACATATTTTTCTTCATCCTCTCAACATCACTGCCACTCTCCTCACCCACAGCACCACAGCCACACGTCCCCACCCCCAACGTCTTCATTTCCACACCAACGACTCACACCCAGCACTCCAGCGGCAACCTCACCGCTCCACCACCTAGCGTCCGTCAACCCGTCCAGCATCCTACGCCTCCAGTCCAATAGCCGCAACTCCACAGCCCAACAAACCTCCACCGACCAGCTCAGCTCCAACCTGCCAGCTACCACACGTTCAGCAGCCACCGGAACTCCTTGGCCGCACCACCACAGCCACGTCCAGCCACCGACCACCAGCTCAGCCCGCGAGCAGCCACCGACCAGCCTTCCAGCAGCCTAACCTCCCTCCTTGGCCGAAGGCTTGTAAGGCCAACCCCGCCTCCGTCAAGTCTCCATTCGAGACACGGTTGTCTCAAGTTCTTGTCACCGTCGCGTCGCCGTCGCCGTGAGCCCACCGCCGTCGTAATTCGGTGAGTTAAATTCCTAATCCTTGATTAGCCTGTTAATTGCACTTAAGGGAGGTTTAAATTAGTGCTAATGAAGATTAGTAGTTAATCCTACGATAGTGTAAACTAACCATGGTTAGTTTAGTTAACCGTGGTTAGGTTAATTAAGTTGGATTAACTTAATTTCAGAGCTGTTTACTGGACCCTCGCTGTTTGCTATTTTCGTGAGTGAAAATGTGCTATGATTTTGATGTTACTTTCTTCTTGGAAAATGTTCTAAAAATCTTCATTTATAACATATATTTTTCTCAAGATTTTATGGATTTAAAAGAACAAGATTTCAGCTTCGTTGCATGCAAAACAGAATCTCGGTTTATGCTGGAACCCGTGACCTTTTGGTGTTTAAAGGATTTTTATTAACTCTTAGGGTTCGATTTTTGAAAGAGTTCATTCACAAAAGTTTTTCATCACATTTTGTAGTTTAACATATCAAATTTCAGAGCAAATGGACAAGTTTTGGACCTCGAACCAAACTGATTTTGGAAAACATAATTTCTGGACACGGACACAGTTTTGGTAACGGTTTGGGCGATTTACTGCTCTTACTCTAGAAAGATTTGGGTCAAGGTGTCTTCATAAAGAGTGTTCGTTTAAGTTTCCTTTATAACATATTTAAATTTGAGGATTTTATGAACTCGTTTGGTTAGATTTCTGGAATTAATCCTAGAGACGCGCGAGTAGACTCAGTTTCTGCCGGTGAGGGCCGGTTATGGTCTTGTGGTTGTTCTTGGTGTCTTACTTGCTGGGAAATGTATATGTTGTGATTTGGTTGACTTTTGGCATGCTAAGAACTTATGCGTGGTATTATGTTAATAGTTATTCTATGGTGGTTGTCTATTATTATTGCAAAAGATGGCCTTATGGACAATTAATTAGGAAAACAATGAGGTGTCGGGTTTGGACAATAAAACTTATTTGCTCAATAAAACAATGTGATTTTAAATTAGGTGCATGCAAAGTTTGACGGATTAATTTTGAGTACGAGAGCACCTACGAATTTCTTTCCAAAAGTTTTAAAGAAAAAAAAAGGGGATTACCCAAGTTTAGTTCCAAAAAAGGGGTGGTTGGAAAAGAAAATAGAAAATAAATGAGGTGTCGGGTTTGGACACCAAATTTTATTTGCTCAATAAAACAAGGAGGTTTTATAGTAGAAGTGTGCAAAGTTTGACGGATTGATTTTGAGTACGTGACCCAGTACGAATTTATTTCGGAATGTTTTGAACAAAAAAAAAGAGTTGCAAGGTTTATTATTTAAAAAGGGATTTTAGTGTTCTTGGCTAATGAGGAAGATAACAATGGACTTGAGTGATGGTATGCTCGTGTGATCACATAAATACCCTGATACGTATGAATATGCGGGGTAATGAATCCGTCCTAATGCGTATGAATATGCAGGATGATGCCTGATTAAGTTCGGATGCCCCCACGTCAACGGGATGCTGAGTTGCGGTTTTTGGCCGGACCGATGCTCCTTATTGGAATGCTGTCCTGATGCGTATGAATACGCGGGATAATGCCGTGCCTGACGAGGCAGGACGACGTCTGGTTACGTCGGATGACCGCCGACTTTTGAGTTGGCCGTGGCCGTTGGGTTGTAATAATCGGAACACGCGTGTATGATTGTGCTATTGCGCTTGATTATGGAGAAAAATCGTGTGGTGTGATATGAGATGCGTCATAACGGTTTTACCTTATAATCGAGACCCATGTGAATGTTTGAGGGATGAAAATTATGTATTCTGGTTATTAATTACGCTTGTGATATTTATAATGGCATATATGATGCACTATTATGCAGGGATGCGCCGAGATGAGGTGAGTTTTTTATGGTGCGTGTTTAGGACCGCCTTCGAGGCGAATTTGCGTCCTAATCGGTATTTAGGGTTTTGACTCACTGAGATTTATCTCACCTCGTCACGGTTAAACTTTTTCAGGGCCGTAGCGTGGAGATCTGCTAAGTGCGGATTTGGTGGGCGCATAATGTGACACCTGTTGGCTGACCCTGCCATTAGTGAAGTAGGTTGATCCTAATCCTTGAAGGTTTTGAGAGGGTCGATAGGAAGTGGCCGTGAAAAGGCTTGCAAGTATTAAACTTCCTAGGATCAACAGTTGATAAATGAATATATGTTTTCGGCAATGTTTGTTGGGTTTTACTATCCCTATGTTGTTTGCTGGGCGAGTATTTATTTAATTCGCTTCCGCATGTGCTTAATTGAAAGATAAAAAGAATGGGTCGGCGAGGTGTCCTAGAACGTCACATTTTTAATCAACCGCTGAGGGATGTGCGCATACCTGGGATTCGGGGCGTGACAGCTTTCGTGAATTAATTTTAATTTTCACATATATATCATAAGGATGCTCTCTCCTACTTCAATGTGTAATTTGATTCATTGTTACCTTTTCATTATTCTAGAAGCTTATTAGGAGCTGGTTGGACCAGATCGCTACACAATCTATCTTGAACCAGATTTTAATGCCCCAAGTTTCAACGGTACAAATAAAAGCACCCATAATTAAAATGCCTATACAATTGAATCAGCATAATCCGTGCACTGAAGAACTTCTCGCCCGTACAAAACAGGGAGTATCGAATTCTCCTGTTCATGACAAGGCCGTTTCTTACCCAGGTCACCACCGTGCTGAACCAGCCGACCTAGTACGTTTCCTACCTTCCTCAAGGAGGCAACATTGCAGACCACAACAGCAAGAGATAGACAATGAATTGTACAAGGAAGCCTACATCGACTGCAGGTAAAAAAATGAGATTGATTGGCATTTGAGAGAAAGAGAGAGAGAGAGAGAGATAGAGAGAGAGAGGAATAAAACCGATCCTGACGCAATAACGGGAAATTAAGGCAGAATTTATCCATCGTGTCTTTCATATCACAGTAATTACACTATAATGTACATACCAGAACCACTGAGCTCTACGTACCTCACATTATGAAATCTACGCAATGCTTTCTACAAAAGCCATACTGCTACTGTAGCAGCCATGGTTGTCAAAGTCATGCACAATATACGGTCTCCAGCGTATGAAAAGACTCCGAACGGGTGGATCTGCAAGAACACTTTAGAATGCAAAGAAAATTTTACTCCTCATCTGGGCGAAGTTTTAAGGTTTGCTCACAGTTCCCATTTCCAAGCTGATGAGTTGTTTAAATATGCTTCCATTAGGTTTTCATCCACTGGAAGCTCTCCCCTTTCCCGCTTTACCGTCATTTCTTTTTTCTCCAATTTCGTTTCCAATTCCTTCAACTTCTTCTTATTTACCTTGATCTCCTCAGAAAGATCCATGATCTTTTTTTCTTTTTTGGCTACGGAGTTGTTCCTATCCTGGAGATTGTAATGAGCACGCATGACCACTTTCAACCGATCAATGGCGAACTGGATCTTGAACTTTGACAGATGTACGAAAATAATGTACTTCCACCAGTTGTATAGCAAACTCTCTGAGACATCGGCTATTTTGGTAGTGGCCATGCTGTGTATGGTGCCGCACAACATGATGAAGACCATGTTCTTCGCCTTTGAACTTATTGTGGCTTCTGCGCTCACATCTCCGTAATTTGCGAACACCTCTTTTAGGACGGATGCCAGCTTCTGGGTCACCTTGTACTCTACCATCTCAACAATCCTGTCATCTTCAGATGCCACCGCAAGCGAAGTAGAGTGTTCGACGCCAAGTTGAAGATTATTCCTGAACTCCAGGAATGCCTCGTCCAGAAAGGGTGAATTTGAATTGCTAAAGCTACCCTCGACATTCTTTCGCCAGGCTAGTACTTTAATAATTTCTGCCACTCTTTTTTTGCAGACATCCTCCAATTCCAATTTTTCTCTATCTTTGAAAGATTTAACGAAGTCTCCGAATGTTTCAACATGGTCTTTCTCCTCCTCAGTATCTAAGTTTACTTCTTTCTCACCATCTTGTGCTTCTGTTGATATGATCTTCAACTTCATCCCTCCACGCTTCACCTTCAGTGAAAAACATTACACGACTAATTGCCCAAAATAGGTTGGTGACAGAGAATGCATTAAAGGACTACCAAAACAAAAAATAAAAAAAAAATAAAAAAATGGATCGCCGTTCTTGAAACAAATATTGATCCAATGACTGTCAATAGAGGTAGGAAAAAGTTCTTTATCGAAGACATGTAAATTTAAAATTCAAAGGATCCTATGCCTATCTAGTCCCACGTTTAATGATTCAGATGACTATTGTAAATACAAACCTCATACAAACTTGCAAAGCTAAAACCATCTCAATCACAGATTTAACAAGTTCAACAGGGAACGTGTGAGACAAAAGTAGCAAATCTGATGAGGTCATCAAGGAAGAGAAAGTACATAGTTTAACGGTGAAACTGATTGCAGGCGGTGTTACCAATTTCAGTGTCTTTTCCCCCCTTCAAATCAATTCAAGTGCCCTTCATTTTCATGAGATGATGTGACATAATATGACGATGCTTACGACTCCATGTATCTTGTTTGAGAGCCGACGCAGCAGGCAATTGGATAATCCCACAAGTCAAATAAAAAAAAATGGAAGAACGAGATAGCTTGCTACCGTATGAGAATAAATCAGGAAAGCTAGAGCAAATACAACAGAGTAATCTGATTAGCATTCCGGTACCTGTGAGAATAAGCATTTTACATGAGCAATGTACTTGCAATTGTCGCAATGGAAAACCGGAATCGTTGCTTCTATTTCCTGATTACACGCTTTACAGTATTCAACTAAGTCGCTGTCATTGTCATCATCCTTCTCCTCTTGCTTCATCGGAGCCCTGAGCTTGAGCCGTTCCTGGTGGCAGAATGGGTGCTGGAACAGGCACGATGAGCACCCACACAGCAAGTGCAGGGCAAAATGGCAGTCCACCTTCAGGCAGCACATGACGGAGGATTGGCAAGGCTAGTGGCAAGTGTCGCACAGACGAGGCTCAACCTTCTCCCTGCCTACCTACTCCGATGCAGGACCGCATCAATCGCGAATAGAAATTGAATCCATAAGGCAAAGCAAATGGACGGTGGATTTGGGGCTTCGTTTTACCTGGTCGAAGAAACGGACGACGTGGCAGTGATCGTGGAGGACGATTGGGGGGGGGAAGGCGCAGTGGACGCCGATGGTGAAGCAGCAGGCTGGGTCGAGGCAGATTAAGCGGAAGCCGTGATGCTGGCGGAGGCAGGCGGCACAGGTGAAAGGGGCGGGCTCAGAGATGAGGCTGAGGGGGTGGGGAGGGTGGCAGGGGTGCGAGACCTTTTCAGGGAGGTCAAGGCAGGCGTAGTCAATGAACAAGTTGCACTCCTCGCAGCCGTAGGTGATGCCGGTGCAGCTGGCGCCGCAGGCTGTGCACTGGGAATGCTCGTAGTCGCCCTTGGCGCAAATCACCAACGCATGCTTCGGGTGGCTGGGGTGTTTGTACCCCATGGCTGACGGGGACGGCAACGGGGACTGGTTAGCGTGGCTGTAGAGGTGATGATCACTGTCACTTTCCCATGAACGAGCACCGACGACGGTGAAGGAGGAGGAGAGGATCCTGAAGATGGCTTTTGTGTTTGAAACTGAGAGCGAGTTTCTCCGGCTCACTCGATGATTATGACTCCATCTGCTCGAATAGCTTGAGAGGCGCCAATACTCAGCTTAACAGGCACGCCGGCCCCTCTTCTATACTTTGTCTGACAAAAACCAATGAAAAATTTCAAATAAGAATATGACATGTTTTTATTTTCTCAAATAAGAGATTGAAGTCAACCTTATTTTAAATAATAGCCTAAAGTAGACTTGTTAAGTGGCGATATCAATTTCAAAGGAGAGTCTAATTTCATCAGCTAATTAAGGGTATTTTTGTCCTTTAATTTTTTATTATGTATTCTTTCCTTTTTCTATTTTTTCTTTTTCCATACAAAGACAAACTCAAAAAGAAAAAGAATGCTAAAAATAAAGAAAATAGAAAAAGGAAAAAGAAAGCACACACAAAAAAAGAAGAAACTTAGCCCTCTGCTCGTGGCTGCTAGCCCATCGCCGAGGGCTAACGACCCTTGCTGACCAGAGGCAAGGACCCAAGGAGAGGGCTTGCTGGCCCTCATCGAGGTGTCGACGACCTCAAGGGCCATGGCTTACGTCCCATCGTCGATACGGTGGCGGCCACCGGTGGGCCAACCATCCTCCTTGTATATATATATTTTTAATTTTAGTTTTCTTAATTTTTAATATAATTTAACTAAAATTTAGATTAAAATTGTCTTTAGACGAAAATGTCCTTAACCGATCGAAGATTTAGCCGACCGACAAGGTAAGACCCTTATTTGACATTGCCATAGTCAATTCAAGTCATTATTTGAAATTGTCATGACTACTTCATGTTATTTTTTGAAACAATATCTACTTTAAGTTCCTATTTGAGAAAATAAGGACACTTCAATCCTTTATTTATAATTTTCTAAAAAAAAAATCTACGGTTACAAAAACACTCAAATTCCTTAATTAAGACAGGATCCGCCGCCGCATATATTTATCTATAAGAATCTATTAATTTGAAGGCTTTTAAGGGGTTTTTCTTCCGATTTGCCACTGGGCAATTTCATTTAGAGTGCAAGAGTGAAACGAGCCCAATCAAAACTCTACACCACATTCATCAATAGAGATAAGTTGACAAAAAGACAAATGGACAATATTAAATAGGAAAAAGCAAAAAGAACAGAACTGAAATTAATATGGAATTTAAATGTAATTATAAAAAGTTAAATATTAAGCAAAACATTCATAAGATAAAAATTTGGCACTATCGCATAAAAGATTTCACATGGAATTATTTAAATAATCAAAGAAAACAGGTTTAACCGCCTGGAGACCAATAGTATTGTATTTTTTTTAAAAAAAAATCCTTCGTTCTGTAATTATAATTAATAGAAAATTTAAATTGCTTACCTCTATTTAAAAATTTAAAAGTGAAATCAAATATGACGCCTCTAAGCTATTTACTAGTATAAGCTTCGTGAACAGAGCAAACAAGAGCCCCCTCTTTAGTGGTAGCCATTAATTATTAGTATATGAGTAGAAGTGAACTTCTAAGCTTTCCTAGCTCAGATACTGCACAATGACAAAACACAGAGAGGCGAAATTCAACTCATAAATCATAGACTAACCAAAGAGAGCACAGTAGGATATGCGATGGGTGCCTAGTTTTCATTGGAAGCGAATTGGCTTAATATTCTTTTTATCTCCCAAATAAAAAAAATGAAATTAGTGACGTCGTTATAAAATATTAAATAATTAAAACAAAATTAATTAAAACATTACCATCTCACATATAAGTTCATAAAAAAAAAAAAACCAATGTTTAAAAGTTATAATCTTAAAAAAGCACCTAGATTCAGCTTGGCTCAATAAAATTCAAGTTTTATTAGAGATAATTTCTATTCATTATCAAAATGATACATAAATTGATCCATAAGAAATCTAAATCACCACAACAAAGCAAGCCTATAAAGCTGCAAAACAAATCAAAATCCATAAATCAAGGTATATTATTATGGCATGGTCGTAGAGGTAATTATACACCCATTCTTCAAGAATAGATTTGTGACTGCAACCAAATAAAAGGATCGCTAGCCGATCACCGAATCACACATTATCATTAGTGATGAGCAAATGCCGAGATCTCTATTTGTAGCTACGGTTTTGTCTTTTGGTGGTGTGTGCTCAAGTATGGCGTTCCTAAAACTATCGTTATATGGAGAAACCGAAAACATGTTAAACAAACTGAAATATGACACTTATGAGAGCAAACCTTTAGTAAGTGCAAGATGTTGGAGCTTCTAATGAAAATATATTGAACGGGCACAAATCTGACACCAAAGCTACTGTAAACACTATTGAAATTGGAAGTTGAGTACTTATTGATTAAAACTCCTAAATCTAAAACTGGATCAAGAAAGAAAACTCCCAGATTAAAAACCAGGAGAGTGGGGCTCCTTGATCTAGATCTAGTTTGGAAGAGTATGGCGAAAAACAAGAGAAAAATAAAAGGAAAATCAACTAAAGAGGAAGGGGAAGGAGAGATTTGGGTCTAATCCCTCTTCTCCATAAGTTAAAGAAGCGAAGAAAGGCTGAAATTCAGAAAGGGAGAGAGATATACAGGGGATTGCAAATTCATTTATGTCATGTGGTTATACTGCCTAATTTTAAAGAGGTTTGTGTCTATTTCTTTTGTAGACATTAAATATTTAAAAATATTGTAGAAGTTTGACTAGATTTGGGAGCGTCCTGATTTGAGCATTTACGAGCTCGAGTTTGACTCAACAAGATGCTCGAGTAAGCTCAAGTTCAATTTGAAATGAGACAATTCAATCTCCAAAAATAACTGAGTTGAGTGTGAGCTACTCGCAAATTGACTTGGTTTCATCCCTACATAAGTGATCGTAAATTTACAAAAGGCAGAGAACTAAATATTATAGTTGAAGAAAGAGGTTCCAAAAAGTATACATATGGAATTATTCAATTTCGATGCATACATAGAACTAATCTAATCATTTTCCAATCTCATAATTAGTGAATTTGATTGTAAGCGACAGCAACTGCTCAACACAAAACCATCCTTAGCCACCACCAGCTTCATTACTTGGCCGTGAGGACATGACAGTAATCGTTGTAACTCATTAGTCCCGGCCGGTCATGGGGTATGCACACTTCAACAACCAGAAGCACGCGCTGGAGTTTACACTAAGAACTGGCTGACTATTTAGAAACGATACGAAGTCGGTTTGGTCAAAGAGTTATTACGGCTATCGATGTACAGAGGTGCATGGTCGACGAACATCTTGTTCTCTACAAGCCGGCAATTTGCCACTGAATCCAAGAATTAGGATGCTGGATCTGGGATTTGCATAAGCCGAGCATATAATGTTTTCAACTGATAAGCTCCTGATTGGTTTGGTAATTGTTCATGGACATGATTCCCGAAACACTCCCTATCTTTCATAAGTGTGTTGCTGAGTTTTTGCCTTAAAAAATTTGAAGATGTTTGTTCACAAGTAGCTCAATATCAATAACAATTTTGGGGGTTAAATATATGTTCATCGGTGAGATTCATGGTGCATATGGGGACGGTAGATTCAGACGAAGCTCAGGACCTGAAAGGCCCAAATAAGAAAGTAAGTGGACTAGGAACGGACGTTGTCCGCACAACAACCTCGATCACGGGCTTTGGTAACAGGTCAAGCAATTTCTTCTTTATTTTCCAAAATAGAATGACTGTGTTAAGAATGCGATCATCTTTGGTTAATCTGAATAATACATTTCCCGTGAGCACATACACAATGTAGAAGCGACTTTAAATAAACAATTAATGTGATCGCATACTCGGTCCATGCAAGAGAAGTTTCAGAGTGAGTCATAGACTCATCAGCTGCCTATTTGGCGGTCGGAAGCTTTTGAAAGCTATGAATGCTGCAAACTTTTGTGTAAGTGCGGGGACTGTGTTGATGAAAAGAAAGAAACCACTGGAGCTAGAATGTAAAAAGGGAATATAGGAATTGACCTCATTCTGGGAAAATTGGTAATGAAGGGAAGCCCATGCCACTTATTGGACTAAACGTTTAGTGAGATTATGCTTACAAGCCAAGCTCACATCACTATCAATCTTTCACTCATGATGCATCACATTGTGGATAGCCACAGGCTGATCTTGGTAGCTTACAGATACCCGTCGGCTAATAATGGCATCCAGAATGTCTTCTTGATATGGAATAATAATGGCCTAAGCCATTTTTAGCCAGTCTGGCAATTATTCAGGTTTCCCCCTTTTTATCTATAAGAAAATACTTCGTCTTTTCAAAAGAGACGAAAGATTAAAAAGATTATCTTCAAACATCTAATTTGTCATTTTTGACCTATCTATCAAGTTATTCAAGTTTTTCATTTTTTATCTTCGAGGAAATGCTTCATCTTATTGAAAGAAACTAAAAATTAAAAGGATTCTCTTAAAACATCTAATTCATCATTTTGTAATGATCTATCAAGTTATTCAACTATTTCAATTTTTATCTCCAAGAAGATGCTTCATTTTATCGAAAGAGACTTAAGACTAAAAGATTCTCTTGAAGCACCCGATGCTCCTTTTAAATGGAAGATGACGAATTATTCGGTAGAAAATGTGGATAATGCCTATGAAGTGTGATCATTAAGGAAATTTAAAACTACAAATGCAAATCCACATTCACCGTATGGAGAATTTCTAATTTCAGCAAAACATACTACTCGAGAAATGAATTCAGCTTTAATCAAACTAAGTAATCACAAATTACTTCAGGAATTTAACTATGTGATCATTGCATGACTGATTAATGTCAACACCCACTTAGTCATTCCCCAAATTAAGAAAAACGGGCAACCATGATTTTTCGAGATATCTGCATCCTTTTCACTGAGGTACCATAAAGTTAAGTCATCCGGCTCAAGTGGGTTCATTGTCCTTTCACTTGGGTTCAATTTCTGCGGCCTACTATAGCACTAGATATTGGATTCTGATGCATATCGTGCATCGCATGTCTAGATGATTAGGGTTCAAGCCACCGATCCCACTAATGGTGATTCTTTCCCAATCTACTACCTGTCCATACAACGGTCTTTGTCACTTGCCCTAGATTTTTCCTAAAGGTGAACGATGCCATTCTTTTCTACTTTAAAATGGAATTTGAATTGTCCTAGAATAGAATAAAGTTAATAAATAAATTATGCCTTTTGATAAAGAGTGATTTGATTGGGGAAATGCCTTGTTCTTTTAAAATCTCTATGTTTAATGGTTCTTTTATGCACAAAAGGTTTAGAAGTCATCCATCTTGTAAAGGGTCACTATATAGTGTACCTTTCAAATGGGGCATTTCTATGATCCCATGTCCACTTGGCCGGAATTTTATATGAAATCTCATCTTTTTGTCTTATGTCACATTAAGGGATTACTAACGATGAAAAAAGTATGCGTACAGTTATGCTTGCACAAAACGCGGGCGAATTAATTAGTGTATAGTAACTTTACAAAGTTTCAAGCTACTTTTACAACTATTACATGTACCTAGTGACTCTTAAATGCGGTTAGTATTTTTTTCCACGTGGAAAAGTAGATTGCAATATATTAAAATAATAATTTTTCCACATTTTTAAGTAGCTATTTTTATGACAAAACTTTTACTTCAATTTTTTCAATGTTAGATTATTCGTAAGAACAAATGTTTCATTAAGGACTTGTTTACGGCCTTTGTGGACTCGGGCCTAAGGGTCGAGACTAGACCTCAAGAATCGGGGAATAGAGCATGACCTTTATGGACCTGAGCTTGGGTGTTGGAGCATTGAGTAAGGGCACCAAGATTCGGGGATAGCCTCAATAGACATGAGTGTGGGTGTCGGGGGCCAAGCTTGATGTGACATCCTGATTTTCCACTTCTGTTTTCAATTGAATGAGTCAGGCTTTTCATTGACGCGCCTATAGCCTTTTTCTCTGAGTTGGCCACTCATGAGTTAACTGATTTATCAGGTGAAGCCGTTAAGGAATTTTAACGCTATAGACTCGAGAATTCGACTAGGAACCGACTACTAGACCGTGCTAATCTACAAGGGTCAATACGGCACTGTCGAAATCAATCAAAGATCAGAGATAGGTCAATTCAACTGAGATATGTGATCAGTGAGTGGGTGATTCCACCTGATTTCAAAATTCTCGTCGAACAACACCGGACCGATTATTTTTTCTTTTCGTACCTTGTGTCCGTATTTGAAACCTCGAGATTTTCACGACAACCGAGAGTCGCCAATGTGTCGAAGATATATATTGTGGCTCGAAAATAACCGACCACAGGTCAAATCCACTAAAAATTCCCAAAAGATACTCGGTGGATTAGGACGCGCTAAAATTGCGCCAGATTGAAATTAATTGCGAATTTAAACCCAATTTCAGAAATTGAAAGTTCTGTCCTGTCATAAATCATTTTAGGAACGTCGAATCATCCTCCAAAGATTTTTCTGCAAATTAAGATTTTCAGCGAAAAATCCAAAGTAAGGGTATTTTGGACCGGAAAAATTCGAGTACCGTTTTTGGTCTCATTTTTGGGATTTGAGTTGGGCAACTGGACGAGGAAAAATGTTGATTGGGATGATGGCACCTTGGTGGGATTTATAGACTTCAAATTGAGTTAATTTGAAGGAGAATTAGAGAAGAATGGAAGAGGAATTGAATGGATTTGATGAGCAAATGTGCAAAATTCGTATGCCATGAGAGAGAGGACTTTTGGACCACTTGGGAAGCTTCTAAGGGAAGCTTGGCTGCTTCTATTTGGTTGAGGATGACAGCCATCCATGGTGGGGCAAGAACTCAAGTGCCTAGGATATTTTGTGGCCCCCTCCTTGACCAGCTGCTTCTTCTTCCTCTTTGCTCCTCCTTTATCCATTGTTAGGACATTTGAAGCTCCAAAAATTGCAGAGAAACCAGCCCTCACTTCACTCTCTCTCCCTCTCTTCGGCCCTAAGAAATCGCAGCCCTTTTCCCCCTCTATTTTCTCTTCTCCCAATTTATGCTCCAACTGACCTTCGTGTGAAAAACCGAGTTAAAAGTTGTCTTCGCATGCGAACTAGCCCACGCTTCACCCACCATCATCTTCAGGACATCCAGTCCGTACAGGGGCACTTCGCCGCTCGCCAGAACGAGCAGCTGACCATCCTGTCCACCGGCTAGAAGGAATGGCCTGTCGGTCCATCGGTCCCCTGCCTGCCTGCACCGTTTCGCGGTTTTCTTCATTTTTCTCCCATTCCGGCCCTTCTTTTGTCCATTCCTGTGGCATCCAAGATTTTCAATTCTGTTTTCTATTGAATAAATCGGGCATTTCATTGACGCGCCTATAGAACTGTTTTCAGAGCTGATCACTCTCGAGATAACTAGACTATCTAGGGAAGCCATTAAGGAATTTTAAGGCAATAAACTTGAGAATTCGACCAGGAATCGATTTCTCGACCTTGCTCATCTTGAGAGCCTATGACGGTACAGTATAAAATCGATTTAAGATCAGAAATAGGTCGGTTCGACTGAGATGTGTGACTAATCGTGGGTGACACCACTAAATTAGGAAATTCTCGTCGACCGGCACTAGACTAATTTTCTTATTATTTTGGTACCCCGTGTCCGTATTTGAATCCTCGAGATTTCACGACAACCGAGAGTCGCCAATGAGTCGAATGGGTTCATTGTAGCTCAAAGAAAATCGACCACTAGTCATTTGCACCGAAAAGTTTCGAAAGTTATCCGATAGCGGAGTTCACGCTAAAAACGCGCCAAATGGAAATTAATCGTGAAATTGAGTCCGATTTCAGAAATTGAAGATTTCGTCATGTCACAATAAATTCGAGGAGTATCGACTCAGTCTCAGAAAATTTTTCTGCAACCCCGCACTTTTTTGGGAAAAAGTCGTTCTAAGGCCGCTATTGTTCGAAAAAGTCGGGGATCGTTTTTGATCGCACAATTAGGACGCAAGATGGTTCAAGTGGTGAGGAAAAATGCTAATTTGAGTGTTGACTCAATAAAGGAATTTATTAAGGCCAAATGAGATTGATTCAAGTAAGAACAAGAGTCCAATTGAAGAAGAAACCTTGGAAATTCGTAGCTCCCCCACCCCCACCACTTATGGACCACTTCAACCTTCTAGATGGGTGCATGGTTGGCTGCTTTGCAGCGAAGGAAGTGTGTGTGGTGTAGGATGGTCAAAGAGACAAGAGATTGGAAGAAAATGGCTTTGGTGGAGCCCTTGTCCCCCCATCTCTCCTCTCTCTCCCTTATCCACCATCCAAGCCCTCTTCCTCCTCCATCTAAGCTGTTGTGCGAAGACCGGAGGTGTAGGAGAGAAGCCGGAGCAGCCGCACACCGCCGTCGCCGATTCGCGCCCGCATGCGTGCCGCGCCCACCACCGCTCCCTCTCACCCTCACTCGGCCCAGCAGGCTGTCCCGCATTCCAGCAACTCCCTCAGCCCGTGCCGGAGTTGTTTGGCCCGCCCCAACCTTCGTGAGTCTCCGATTGAACCCTGTCCACCTTCACCGATCAATTCCCGCTTAAACCAAGCTTGTTTCCTCTCCGTTTCAGCAAGAGATGTTTTGTGCTTTTTCGAGCGAGCCTGTTGACACCTAAATTTTACCAATTTATTTAGGATCTAATCGCATACAAAATTAGGAATTTGTCACTAAAAAAAACAAAACAAAAACAAAAAAAATAGAAAAAATGAAAAAATGCTTAGGGGCGGGTCGGGCCGGATCCGGCCTTAGCCCAGTCCGCCGCCCACCTCTCTTTTTCTCTCGAGGCCTAAACCATTCCCCTACGCAGCCCGGCCTCTTGGTTTCCTTGGGCTCGGTCCACGTCCAACGGTCTTCCTCCTCCCTGCCATCCTCTGCGCACAAGGGAGCTGAAAAAAAGAAAAAAAGCAGCAAAAGCAGAGAAAAGGAAGAATAGAGACCACATAGGAGGAAGCACAAAAAACACAGAGCACGAAAGAGAGGGGATAACACGAGTGAGAGAAAATTAGGAATTTGTCACTAAAAAAACAAAACAAAAAAAAAAAAAATAGAAAAAATGAAAAAATGCTTAGGGGCGGGTCGGGCCGGATCCGGCCTTAGCCTCCGCCCGCCGCCCACCTCTCTTTTTCTCTCGAGGCCTAAACCATTCCCCTACGCAGCCCAGCCTCTTGGTTTCCTTGGGCTCGGTCCACGTCCAACGGTCTTCCTCCTCCCTGCCATCCTCTGCGCACAAGGGAGCTGAAAAAAAGAAAAAAAGCAGCAAAAGCAGAGAAAAGGAAGAATAGAGACCACATAGGAGGAAGCACAAAAACACGAGCACGAAAGAGAGGGGATAACACGAGTGAGAGAGATAGCTCGGCAGAGAGAGCAACCGAGAGAAACAGAGAGAGAGAACCCGTAGCAGCTCCGCCCGCGATCACTCGAAGCCTTCGCTGCGCTGGCCGCCTCGCGGTGGAGTCGCTCTTCCGCAAGCTTTGTGCCACCACCACCACACCCCGACTCGCCTACGGCTCACGCGTTCGCAACTCCCTACGCAACCGCGACGAACCGACGCTTGCGCCGCCTCCGCTCGGCGCCCGACGCAGCTCGAGCCGCGGTCGCCCTCCGTCCCCAACGCCGCCCGAGCTTCCTCCGCTCCCTCTCGTCGGACCGCCGCAGCAACACCTCTCGCACGAGCACCCTCACGCGACGCCAAAATCGGTCACCAAACCCGCGCGCTTTCGCCTCCACTCCGACGCCCAGTAGCCCTGGCCTACGCTGCCCTTCGAACTGTCGTCCCTTCGCCGCCGCCATCAAGCTTGACGCCCATCCCGAAGGTCAACCCGCCGCCGTCGTCGCCTGCGTTGCCGTCATCTTCGCAGCAGGCCGCTACCTCCCCGGCATCGTCCCGGCCACCTCCAAGAATCGCCGACACCGCTTGTCGTAGCTGCCCTCCTTGACGCCGCCAAAGAAACCCTAGGGAGAGGAGGTAAATGCCCGTGAGCCGGGTAGGGTTTCGAATAATGTGGGCCGGTTTTGAGCTTTTTGAACATGTGGGCTTGTGGGCTTTTTGAACTTGTGAGCTTATAGGTTTATGGGCTTTTCGGTTTATTTCTTTTAAAAAAAATAGACTGGATTGAGCCGCATATCGTGCCTAGCCCTACCGGGTTTATGCGGGCTTGGGCCGCCCGGCCCACCCGATCCGGTTCGGGCCCTCTAGCCCGATCCCGGGCATTTCGCACCGAGTCGGGTCGGACCCAACCCGGGATCCGACCCGGTTCGTTTTAAATATATTATATTATTATAATATTAAATTAATATTTTAAAATTTTTAAAAATTTAAAAGAATTTAAAAATTTAAAAATTTCGAAAATACAAAAAATGCAGGTTTTGATTAGGAATGGCCATGTATTGCCTTTATAGTGTAATTAGGCCTTTAATTACTCGTATATTGGTTATATTGCATGTTTAATTTACCTGTTTAACTATGTTTGCAATTGCTTAGTGGCATGTGTTAGTTTTACTGCAATTAGGATCTTGATATCTACGATTGTTACTTTAATGATTGTGCACCCACATGATCATCTCACATGTTAGTGGATAGGTATAAAATCAATCCAAACCGCCTCGACAAAAAAATCATTTTGTTAAAATGAACAAGATTAGGTACCGAAAGGGGTCAATTAGTGTAATCAAGTCCCCGACCCTAGATTCTCTGGTTGCGTAGGAAGTGAGGTACACTCCCATGCCTCACTTGGTTTCTAGCCGACCCCAATAGGCTAGTGGCGACTCCTTTTGTGCAAAATTCTTAAAAAATATCCCAATGTCACGCGGGGTATGGGCTTGGGAGAGCCCGCGCCTAATCATGGGCCTTAGGCCCGTCTTTTAGGCAATACCCCTAAACCTGTTCCCTCCCCCCGAGGGTAGGTCACGACAGCTTGGCGATTCCGCTCGGAACTTGGTTTTAAACCTTAGAGGACTTAGGCAAAAATTAATCTTGTTCAAAAATATTTTTGTTTGCCAGCGAGGATTCCAGGTACGCCCCTAACATTGAAGGTGTTAAATGTTTTTTGCAGAATTGGAGGTATAAGGGGAAGTGCTTGCTCACATTTGTCTTGCGGGGAGGCGTAGGAATGTATGGTTTGTTTTTATGTACGGAGTGTTGTTTGTCTGTAAATTGCTGTGCATGTATCCTTTGCATTGCACTACACCCTTGCACACACAACTTGCCGCCGGACCTGGGCCGCATAAGATCACCTATTATGGTGTTGAGGTGGATACCACTCCGACTACAACCATGTAGTACGAGTCACCCATCTCAACCCAAAATTTCTTTCTTGATGTCAGTGATCCCCACCCTGGTCTGCGAGCATGCGACACGGGTCGGTTCTTTGACGAAGCCAGAGTCATGGGTAACACGACCTAGCCATGAGCTTGTTGGTTCAGTCCTGTGATCGCATGGCTCCATTTTGAGCTGGATGGAGTGGAAATCGAACCACATCCCATGTGCATGTCTATGTGATTTAAAAAAGAAGAAGAGAAAAGTCGCCCCCCATTGTAAGTATCTTTTTTTCTTTTTATTCATTTTTTTAATTGAATTTTCATCTTGAAATTCGTGGAAATCAATCAAATGCCCTCGGTGATGTAGGCTTATGATTGAAAAATTGGCAATCATTCTTGAGAAAAGTGAACATTGAATGCAAGTTCTAAACACTTTGATTTGGCCCTACTAAACATGACTTTGTTTAAATTTTTAATTATGGGCTCAAAACCGCTTTTTGTTTAGAAGATTCTTTCAAATCAAGATTATACTTTGGGCACAAAAATTGAAATTGCATTTTTAATCAAGTTCTCTTATTCTCACATTTTGGGACTAAAATGCAAATCATTTTGTGTACAAATTTCTCAAAATAGAAGTCACTTCATTTTTTGCAAGAGTAAAATCACAAGTCAATCTTTCAAAAATCAATGACACTTTTGCATACGAAACTTTTGGAATAAAAGTGGACGTCCGATTGATGGTCGCGGATTGATTATTTTAATGATGTCGTCTCTTATGATAAAATCTTGGCGAAATACTAAAACTCCGTAATAAGGACTGTGGGGCATGTATCGTCATCTCGATTTTATCGTAAGTAGCGACCTCATTGAGATATCATTTTCTCTCATTCACGTATTGACACTGTCATCTTTTTGCGGGTTATGCACGATGCTCCTTGACATTCTCGTGGTGACCACATAAAGAAGTGAATTCTAGAGCTAGGACAAGAGTTGATTTTTACTTTCATCTGTGCAAGAGTTTTTTGTATTTTATCATTGTCTTTATTCTTGTTAAGAATCTTGTTTTCCATTCTGGGTTTTGATTGCGAGCCCAATTGATGCTTTTGTAAATCATGCGACTCATCTTTTTACGATGGAATTCAATTTCATGAAAATCATCCCTTTAAAAAAAACGAATTCAGAAGTGTTTCAAGTGAATCTTTACGTCTACCTTCCAAAATGAATTTCAAGAAAGCTTTGCTTGAGGCCCTCTCTTCACGAAATCGCTTTCTCCAATAGGATGAGGAGGTTATTTGAGATCGACATTTGCCCCTTTTAAAAGACAAAAATGTAGGCTCATGGAACCCGAGAAGCAAGCTTGCGTCGAAGTTTCGTCAACGCCAATCTTCCAATAGAGGCAGAACGAAATTGAATTCCATTATGGGAAGTTTCTTTATTTGGAGATGCCTTACGTGTCAAAGTAACCCATCTATCTCGTTCATTTTGCATGATGAGACAAATGAAGGGAGTTGCCAAGCATCCAAAAAGATGAATTCGAAGGGAGAGTAAACTGTATCGATTCCAGTTATTCATTTCTGATGTCGTTTCTGACATGATTTTCTTTTCATTGTCAAGGAGACATCAAGAGTACCAAGTTTTGTAACGTTCCAACAAATGCGATTGAGCATTATTGAGTCCTATTCATCTTAAACAAAGAAAGATTCAAATGATGAAATAGAGGAGTCATATTATCCCTTCCTCCATGAGAGATACCTTGGGATGTTGATCGCTCGACTTTGAAAAGGATGTATCTCGTTCCTAAACTTGATTCTCTTCAACATAAAAAATGACATATTCTTTCCTTTGCTACAGGACAGACTCGAATAGAACAAAGGTTTGTCAAATAAAGAGTGGGAGAGTAATGTTTGATTTAGAGAAAAATCTCTCCTTCCCCCACCAATGAAGTGTGCTGGAACAACATTGTCAAGTTCATCAAGAAATGATGTATTGTTCCTCAACTGAACCTAATTAAGAACGGAGATAACTCGTTTCATCTCCCATTCTTACAGGGTGATAAATAAAAAAGGTTGCACCTTGGCTATAGAAGCGGCGCCTTCTACCAAGGAATCAAGAAAACATCAAATGCTTAAAGGCAAATGCAAGTGAAGGGTAATGCCAAGTTACCAAATATCCATGAGGGTGAATCCAAGAGATTTTAGCCCTCAAAGGATAAAAGTGAGTGAAGGTTAATGATGTATCGTTTCCAACATTTCAACCCCTAAGGATTTTTGCACTAACATATTCTTTTACTTTCTTTACAGGGTTACCAGGTCACCATGCCGCACGTAAGTATCCTTCTTCTCAATTTTTTTTAAGTAAAAAAAAAAAAGGAGAATTTCCATTACAAAAAGATCATTTGGCGCTTTCCTAGAAACAAGCACAAAATTGAAAAAAAGAATTCTTCAAACTTTTTAAGCATCATTTTTATCTCAAAATTGTTTTCTCGTTTTGTGGGTTATTCATTTTGAATCAAATTTCTCTATGGAGATTGATCTACTCAGATTATCTCGGCAGAGTGAAAAGTGAAACGTTAACCATGCCAAACAAGAACTGCTTAGGACGAAGAAAGGTAAGCCATTTCCAAGCACGTCCTTCAAACACTTTTGAGAGTTGAGTGGAAAGCAACATTCTCTTAGGACAAATGATTCATTCGCATTGAGTGCAAAGATCGAAATGATAAAGGCGTTTCCTTCATCAATCCCAAGCACCGTACTAATCTCTTGCTAGCCCTTTCGGCTGAGTAAAGATGATCATTGAAAATATCTCTGTCGAGAATGACCCTACATTGGGGGCAGCATAGGAGGTTACGATCGTGTTGTAGAGCGAAGGATCGAGAAAGATTCTATTACTTTCACTTGCATTAATCTTCCGGTGGTAGCTTCAGAGGAATTCTCATTAGAGCTCGACTCATCCCAATGTGAAGAAGAGCATTTCCTTTTCTACCCAAACACTTATATCCATTGCTTTAACCAATTTGGGCTTGATTATTCATTTCTAAATCCCATCGGTGATCATCTCCCTTCACTGGGGCAAGGCATAAGAATTGACCAAATACAATTGACAGTCACGAGAAAATGTGAAAAACATCTCGAAAGTCATAAGAGCTACAAAAGTCAAAGAGCAAAAAGTTTGACAAACTAGGGGCATAAAAAAGCAGTGTGCCTGGTAAAAGCAAGGCCAATGCCTGTCAAGAAAAAGAGCCAAAAGGCTGCATCTTATATGAAAGAAAAGTTATGAAAGGTCCGAATGCTTGCGTAAAAAAGGAAATCATCACGAGCGCAAAGGAAATTGAGAGAGGAGCAAAGCTTCCGTGCAGAAATGATTAGTCAAGGAACTTTCGAGATGCGCCGTGTTTCAAAAGCCAAATAATTTTGAAAGATCGAGTGACCTGGTCACGATGCCATGATGATCACCGACTCTTAAAAACCCTCTGAAAAGTTTAAGCCTTTTGAGCCTCTCCCAAATCAACATTACAACCCTCTTCCGAAGTCTCTTCTGATTGAGATGGTTTGAGTGAAAATGAGAATGCCACGAAGAAGCTACTGCTTGAAGGAGTGAAGGTAATTCTATCTTGTCTCATCTTCCAAATTCTCGACTTGTAAACCCGATGAATATATCGACAAATGTTCCTTTATTGGCCTCAAAGCAATAATTCTTTTGTGTAAGCCCTAATCGAGCCCAAATTGCGGTCCTTTCAAAAGTCCTTTTTGATTGATCAGATTGTGCTCATTGCGAAAGTTTCTGAAAGCCTTTGACATGGGTTATGTGAGATAACATCAGCAATCAGTTACTTCTCACGCGAATGGATGGGATCAAGCAGCCATTTTATCGAGAGTGTGTGAGAGACCATTTCTAACTAAGAAACTCTAGTTTGGCATGCTTAATGAGCCTTGTCCACGAGTCATAGCCGTTTTGATAAGAACTCGACTCCTAGAGAATTTGATGATTAATGATACATCCCCAAGCAAGAAGACAAATTTGTGCTACATGATGCTGATTAACATCAAATGTTTTCATTAAAGCAGTCGAACTTAGCTTGATTAGCTTGTTCAATTGATATTGTAATATTGCCAATACATCTCTTGGTGACGTGTTTAATGACATTTGCTCAAGTTGAGTTTGACAGGATTGCTTAGCGAAGCCATGCAGTTTCAAGGGGTTAGCGAGTGCTTCCCTAAAAACCAAGGGTTCATCGTTAGCCTTAAACCATACCATTTCCAAGGTTGGTGGATTTATCCCGAAACCACGGGGTTGGTGGCTTTTCCTAAACCACATGGTTCGTGGGTCTATCCTTAATTCACATGGTTCGTGGGTCTATTTTTAAACCACACGGTTGGTGGGTTTATCCTTAAACCACGGGATTGGTGGCTTTTCCTAAACCGCACAGTCCGTGGGTCTATCCTTAAACCACACGGTTGGTGGGTTTATCCTTAAACCACGGGGTTGGTGGCTTTTCCTAAACCACACGGTTCGTGGGTCTATCCTTAAACCACATGGTTGGTGGGTTCATCCTTAAACCACGGGGTTGGTGGCTTTTCCTAAACCACATGGCTTGTGGGTTCATCCATAAATCACACTTGTCGCATCCGATCGAAACCCGTTTGTACACGGTGAGACCTATCTCCCAGTCGAAACCCGTTTGTACACGGTGAGACTATTACATCCGGTCGAAACGCATTTGTATACGGTGAAACCTTTTCCCCAGTTGAAACCCGTTTGTACACGGTGAGACTATCATACCCGGTCGAAACCCGTTTGTACACGGTGAGACCTTCCTCCCAGTCGAAACCAATTTGTACACGATGAGACCTTTCTCCCCGCCGAAAACCATTTGTACACGGTGAGACTATCATACCCGGTCGAAACCCGTTTTTACATGGTGAGACCTTCCTCCCAGTCGAAACCCGTTTGTACACGGTGAGACTATTATCCGGTCGAAACCCGTTTGTACACGGTGACACTATTATTCGATCGAAACCCGTTTGTATACGGTGAGACTTTTCTCTCAGTCAAAACCCGTTTGTACACGGTGAGACTTTTCTCCCAGTCAAAACCCGTTTGTACACGGTGAGACTATTATCAGGTCGAAACCCGTTTGTACACGGTGAGACCTTTCTTCAAGTCGAAACCCATTTGTACACGGTGAGACTATCATTCGGTCGAAACCCGTTTGTACACGGTGAGACCTTCCTCCCAGTCGAAACCCGTTTGTACACGGTGAGACTATCATATCCGGTCGAAACCCGTTTGTACACGGTGAGACATTTCTCCTAGTCGAAACCCATTTGTACACGGTAAGACTATCATACTCGGTCGAAACCCGTTTGTACACGGTGAGACTATCATACCCGGTCGAAACCCGTTTGTACACGGTGAGACCTTCCTCCCAGTCGAAACCCGTTTGTACACGGTGAGACTATCATACCCGGTCGAAGCCCGTTTGTACACGGTTTGACCTTCTTCCCAATCGAAATCCGTTTGTACACGGTGAGACTATCATATCCAGTCGAAACCCGTTTGTACACGGTGAGACCTTTTTTCAGTCGACAACCATTTGTGCACGGTGAAACTATCATTTTCTAGTCGAAACTCGTTCTTACATGATGAGACCTCTCTGCCGGTCGGAACTAATTATCATACGACAAGATTTTCCCATCTCAGTCGAGGGACATCTTTTACAAAGTAAGGTCATCCCTTCATATCATTTTCCTGTTCACAACCCTGATTGTCATCGTTTAGGGGCGAAATTTAAGCGTCTCTTATCTTTGAAGAGAACCTCTTCGAGCTCCCATTCAAAGAGGGGCAGCGGTTGACACATAAATTTTACCAATTTATATAGGACCTAATCGCATACAAAATTAGGAATTAGTCACTAAAAAAAACAAAAACAAAAACAAAAACAAATAGAAAAAATGAAAAAATGCCTAGGGGGCGGGTCGGGTCGGATCCGGCCTTAGCCCAACCCGCCGCCCACCTCTCTTTTTCTCTCACGGCCCAAACCATTCCCCTGCGCAGCCCAGCCTCCTGGTCTCCTTGGGCTCGGTCCACGTACAACGGTCTTCCTCCTCCCTGCCATCCTCTGCACACAAGGGAGCTGAAAAAAGAAAAAAGCAGCAGGAGCAGAGAAAAGGAAGAACAGAGACCACATAGGAGGAAGCACAAAAAACACAGAGCACGAAGAGAGGGGAGAACACATGCGGAAGAGATAGTTCGACAGAGAGAGCATCCCGAGAGAAACATAGAGAGAACTCGCAGCGGCTCCGCCCCGCGGCAGCTCGAAGCCTTCGCGCGCCGGCCACCTCGCGGTGGAGCCGCTCGTCCGCAAGCTCGTGCCACCATTGCCGCGCCCGACTCACTTACAACGCGCGCGTTCGCGACTCCTCGCAACCGGCGACGACCGACGCTCGTGCCACCTCCACTCGATGCCCGACGCAGTTCGAGAGCTGTCGTCGACCTCCATCCCCGACGCCACTCAAGCTTCCGCCACTCCCCCTGCCGGACTGCCGCACAGTACCTCTACACGAGCACCCTCGCATGACGCGCTTGTAACGGTCGCCGAACCCACGCGCCTCCACCTCCGCCTCTACTCCGACGCCCGGCAGCCCTCGCCGCGATGCCCTCCGAACCGTCGTCCCCCTCGCCGCCGCCATCAAGCTTGACGCCCATCCCCAGCTCAACTCCGCCGCCGCCGTCCGGCGCCGCCCCGTCACCTTTAGCAAGAGGCCGCTACCTCCCGGCATCATCCCGGCCACCTCCGGCGACCGCCAACACCGCCCGTCGCGCTTGCCCTCCTCAACGTTGCTAGCAAACCCTAGGGAGAGAGGTAAACGCCCGCGAGCCGGGTAGGGTTTCGAATAATGTGGGCCGGTTTTGGGCTTGTGGGCTTTTTGAACTTGTGGGCTTATAGGTTTATGGGCTTTTGGGTTTCTTTCTTTTAAAAAAATTAGACCGGATTGGACCTGCATATCAGGCCCGGGCCCGGCCGGTTTCGCGGGCTTGGGCGCGCGGCTAATTCGCCCGGGGTTCGGGCCCTCTAGCCCGATCCCAAGCCTTTCGCACCGAGCCAGGTCGAACCCAACCCAGGGATCCGACCCGGTTCGTTTTAAATATATTATATTATTATAATATTAAAATAATATTTTTAAAAATTTAAAAAAAATTAAAAAAACATATAAAAAATTAAAAAAATTAAAAAAATTTAAATATTTCGAAAATACAAAAAATGCAGGTTTTGATTAGGAATGGCCATGTATTGCCTTTATAGTGTAATTAGGCCTTTAATTACTCGTATATTGATTATATTGCATGTTTGATTTACCTGTTTAACTATGTTCGCAATTGCTTAGTGGCATGTGTTAGTTTTACTGCAATTAGGATCTTGATATCTATGATTGTTACTTTAATGATTGTGCACCCGCATGATCATCTCATATGTTAGTGGATAGGCATAAAATCAATCCAAACTGCCTAACAAAAAAATTATTTTGTTAAAATGAACAAGATTAGGTACTGAAATGGCACTAATTGGTCAATTAGTGTAATCAAGTCCCCGACCCTAGATTCTCTGGTTGCGTAGGAAGTGAGGTACACTCTCATGCCTCACTTGGTTTCTAGCCGACCCCAATACGCTAGTGGCGACTCCTTTTGTGCAAAATTCTTAAAAAATATTCTAATGTCACGCGGGGTATGGGCTTGGGAGAGCCCGCGCCTAATCATGGGCCTTAGGCCCGTCTTTTAGGCAATACCCCTAAACATGTTCCCTCCCCCCGAGGGTAGGTCGCGATTGAGCCTTAGGCCCGTTTTGAGGTGGTTTTGAGTCTCGAAACCTAGGCCCGCTTTGAGGAGAATCGGTCCCCGTCGCGTTCCCGACGTTTTGCGCCAAACCATTCGTCGAACGGGTGAGTTTAACTCACTAATCCTTGCTTAGTAGACTAATGATGCTTAGGGGTTGATTAGACTTAATTAAGTGCAATTATGTGGATATATTAGATTAGAATAATTAAATTAGAGATTTACCTATGCATGTTAGGTAAATGGTTAGTGTAATTAGCAAGGAAATATGCTCTAATATTTATTGCACGAACCTTGAAATTTTTCCAGGTCAGTTTGAGTCCAATTAGGCATTACGGGCCTAAGTTGGATTTATTGCTATTTAATAATTAATTTTTTAATTAATTAATTATTTATTTATTTTTCAAAAATTAGACCGGGATAGCTGGTGACCGGAATTTCATGCTGATTGCAGTAGTGCTCTCTGTTTAACTATTTGAGTACCTGGTTGTGCAAATTGAGTGAAATTGTATTGGTGGGTAATTATTCCAAAAATGGAAAGCTGTGGTAATTAATTGGAGAATTACGGGCGTTGGTCTACAGCGCCAAAAATCTATCTTTGGACTGCTAAAAGAAGTGGGAGAAATAAAAGTGAAATTATTATATTTTGGCTAACGCCGACCGTGTACCCACCCACGATATTTTATCGGGTATGATAAAAGGTGAGAAAGAATGTTGTAGTACGAGGCTCGGTGATTAGGTATATCACCTTGGAGAATGCACGTGATTCGTTGATTAAATACATCACCTTTGAGAATGCACGTGGCTCGGTGATCAAGTATATCACCTCGGAGAATGCATGTGGCTCGATGATTAGATACGTCACCTCGGAGAATGCACATAGCTCGGTGACTAAGCATGTCACCTCGGAGAATGCACGTGGCTCAATGATTAGGTATGTCATCTCGGAGAATGCACGTGGCTCGGTGACCAAGTACGTTGCTTTTGAGAATGCACGTGACTCGATGACTAGATATATATCATCTTGGAGATGCATAATGTTGACTGATATGACTGGGAAATGGTCTGATTCACATATAATCAACTAGGTCGATTGATCGATAGTTCGATCTGATTGGGTGAATTGATGTGGGTTGTGCATATTTGAAATATACTAACTTGCAGGAAGGAAACAGATGCCAAGGTAAGTCCTCTGACTGGTGTTGTGCTTTGGCAGCCTCAAAGTGTATTGGTTTCCTAATCGGGTCTTAGTGGGGTAGAACTCGCTGAGACATGGTCTCACTAGTTATTGTATTACCATTTTCAGGTCCGTAGATGGTGTTGGTGAAGAACCAGGAGCCGGAGTTCATGAAGTGGAACCCAAAGAATCGGTGACCATGTTCGACTAGCTAGTCATAGAACAATTTTCTTTAGTAGGGAGCCGATTCCTTTTGAAAACCTTGTTTATAGACCTCGGTGTTTATAAAATGGTATTTTGTGAAAAACATGGCCCTACTTTTCTATCCCATTGGTTTGTTGTCTGGGGATTGTTTAACTGCTTCCCCTTGCGCAGTAAAATGAATGGGTTGGCGATGCATTCTGGGACGTCGCTATTTGATCGACCATGCAGGGATGGGCGCGCGCCGGAGGATCGGGGCGTGACATCCCTATTTTGTGGTATCATAGCAATGGTTCGGTATTGAAGTGATAAGGTGCGATGACTTGTGGGATAGTAGTAGGAAAGACCTTTAAAATTCATGCCGGTGCATGTCTGTATTAGTTGATTGATAAAATTTCTCATTGTTTGGGTCACTCCGTTTCTAATTCGGTGTAGAATTGGAAGCAAGCTTCAGTAGATAAAGCTGAGTCATGAGTGACCAGGAGCCAAGAACTCCTGCCAAGAGGGCTGGTAGGGCCGTGACTCGGGGTAGAGCGCCGACCGGGGTTGGTACCCGAGGAGGTAAAGGTAAAGCGCTAGTATAAGCTAGCGCTAGTGGCATAGCACCACCTCTTGTCGGTGCTGGGGTAGCAGCCCCGGGTGATCAGGGAAACATAGGGATCACCCAAGCCTTAGATGCCATGCGAGAAATGATGGGGCAGTAGGCCCGAGATCAAATTGCCGCCTTTACCGCCGTTGTTGAAGCCGCGCGCCGCCGCCGCCAATGCCGCCATTGCTGCCGCAGCTTGCTGCCGTACCTACCGCCGCGCCCGTTGCTTTGCACTCCGCCGATGTTCCAGTGGGAACATAGATTTGGGCGAGAGATAGACCGATCCACAAGCTAGTGGAGCAATTTTTAAAACTCAACCCGCCGAGGTTTACGGGTAATGGAGACCCGAGACCGCCTCACTGTGGATTTAGGATATGGAGAAGGCTTTTGCACTCCTTATGTGCACAGAGACCAAGAAGGTAACCCTGGCAGTATATCAGTTGCAGGGCAATGCCAACACTTGGTAGAGAGCCGCCAGAGAGACTGTATTTCCAGGAGAAGTAGTTCCATTGTGGAATGCTTTTCTCAAGGCGTTCAATGAATAATATTTCTCGAGGAGTGCTAGAGAACAGAAATTGGAAAAGTTTTAGCGTCTTCGTCAGGGGACGATGACCGTTGACCAGTATGGGGTCAAGTTTGTAGAGCTATCTCAATATGCTCCAAGGCTGATTGAGGATCCTGAAGAGAAAGCTCGGAGGTTCAAAAATGGCTTTCGACAAGAATTGAGACAGCCATTGGTACCGTTCGACTTGATTGATTATCAAGAGATTTATCGTCGAGCATAGCTTCTCGAAAGAAGTCTGAACGAACAAGTCCCCTCGTTTGGATCGAGGTTTAATGTTCATCGAGAAGGGATTCACCAGGGAAAGAGGGCCATGCCTAGAGGTCAATTCCAACTCCCACCCAACAAGAAGGGTGGATTTGGTAGATCAGTGCCCAGTAGGAGTGGAGCATGTCACTTTTGTGGAAGGCGACACGGGTCAGCCCCATGCCCATCTAAGCCGAGTACGTGTTTTGAATGTGGCCAACAGGGCCACATAGCCAGAAATTGTCCTAGAAAGCCAAGAGGACAACCATAGCTGCCGCCGCCATCACAGACGGGACAGATCAGAGGGTATGCCCCTCACAATGTGCCATAGGGAGGACAACTGAGACCTCCGGTTCAAGGCACGGTGTACGCTATTACACAAGGTCAGGCAGAAGCTGTGCCTGACGTGATCAAAGGTATGGTTTCGTTGAACGACCATCCTACTTATGCTTTATTCGACCCAGGAGCGACCCATTCCTTCATTGCCGAGCAGTATGTTAAGTTGATAGGGGTCAATCCTATACTATTGGAGTCGGCAATTTACATATCTACACCCTTGAAGGATAAAGTTATTGCTGCTTTGGGTTATTCGGGGTGCAAGTTAGAGATTGGTGAGCGAGTGGGGAAAATCGATCTGTTAGTCCTAGCCAATTATGATTTCGATTTAATTATTTGCATGGACTAGCTCACCAAGCAACGAGCTAAAATGGATTGCTATCGCAAGGCGATTCAGTTTAAACCAATAGAGGGTGAGAGCTTCGAGTTTATTAGAAGTCAAGGAGGACCCTCGATTATCTTGATCTCGTCGCCAAAGGCAACTCGTCGGTAGACGAGGGTTGTCAAGGGTACCTGGCAACTGTCGTGGATACGACAGTTGAGGAACTAAAAATGGAAGACATTTCAGTCGTGCAAGAATTTCCAGATGTCTTTCCAAAGGAATTGCTAGGATTACTGCCAGAAAGGGAGATTGAGTTTGTGATTGAACTAGCACCCGGGACAGAGCCAATCTCTAAGGCTCCTTACCAGATGGCGTTATCTGAATTGAAAGAACTGAAGGTGCAGATGCAAGAACTTTTGGAAAAGAGATTTATTCGTCCCGGTGCATCACCTTGGGGAGCACCAGTTCTGTTTATAAAGAAGAAAGATGGTTCGTTGCGATTGTGCATTGACTATTGGCAACTCAATCAGGTAACGATCAAGAATAAGTATCCACTCCCTAGGATCAACGATTTGTTCGATCAGTTGCAAGGAGCGTCAATATTCTCGAAGATCGATTTAAGGACGGGATATCATCAGCTGAGAATTAGGAAGGAGGACATTCCTAAGTCAGCTTTTCGTACTCGTTATGGTCACTATGAGTTCACGGTGATGCCATGCGGGTTAACGAATGCTCCAGCTGCATTCATGGATTTGATGAACAAGGTATTCAAGGAATATCTAGATCAGTTTGTGATCGTGTTCATCGATGATATCCCGTCCTTAAATTGATTAGCTAGTGCGAGTTTTGGTTGACTCGTGTTGCTTTCTTAGGGCATGTTATCTCAAGCGAAGGAATTTTTTTGGACCCAAGCAATATAGAAGCCATGGTCAATTGGCCAAGACCGATTACCGTGACAGAAATCAGAAGTTTTTTGGGTTTGGCAGGTTATTATAGACGGTTTGTAGAAGGGTTCTCATCTTTAGCATCGCCTCTGACAAGACTCCTAAAGAAAGAAGAGAAATTTATTTGGACAGACAAGTGCGAGCGTAGTTTCCAAGAGTTGAAGGAAAAAGCGACTCACTTTTTGTCGTGCCGACTATTCCATCCGGTCTGGAGGATTCGAGATCTGGTGATGCGTCATTTAGAGGGTTGGGATGCGTGCTGATGCAATATGGCAGAGTTGTTGCATACACCTCCCGTCAGTTAAGGACCCATGAACAGAATTACCCGACGCATGACTTAGAGTTTGCGGCAATTATTTTTGCCCTGAAGATTTGGAAACACTATTTGTGCGGAGAAAAATTTCAGATCTTCACGGACCATCGGAATCTCAAGTATTTGTTCTCTCAGAAGGAGTTGAACATGAGACAACGCGGATGGATGGAATTAATGAAAGACTACGACTGTGATAATTTATATCACCAAGGAAAGGCAAACAAGGTTGCCAATGCTTTGAGTCGAAAGTCTTCAGTAGCTCGTATACTGATTAAGGAGTGGAACCTAATCGAGAGAGCTCGAGATTCGGTATTCAAATTCGAGGTAGGCCACCTTTCAACTCTTATGGCTACCCTCAGAATTGAACCGAATGTCTAGATCAGAATCAAGCTACTCCAACCGACAGATCCGGATGTACAGAAAATTCTTCAGGAGGACACTGAGAAAAGAAATGCGACTTTCAGATTTCTGATGATGGAACACTAAGGTTCCGAGGACGTTTTGTTGTACCTGACGATGTGGAGCTTAGAGAAGATCTTTTATCTGAAGCACATCGTAGCAGTTACAGACATTGCCAAGCATGTCGCTAAGTGTTTCACGTGTCAGCAAGTAAAAGCCCAGCATTGCAAGCCGGGAGCATATCACGATGGATTTCGTGACCGGACTACCGAGGAGTCAGAGAGGAAATGATTCGATTTGGGTGGTAGTCGACAGACTGATAAAGTCGGCTCACTTCATTGCAGTTCGAAAGACCTCAATCCGGATAGGCACGCTGACCTATACGTGCGTCAAGTAGTTCGTATGCATGGAGTGCCGGTTACGATAACGTCATATAGAGACCCGAGGTTTATCGCCGCCTTTTGGAAGAGCTTGCAAAGTGCTCTAGGTATAAAGCTTTAGTACAGTAAGGCATATCATCCTCGAGACAAATGGCCAGTCTGAAAGGACAATTCAAACCCTCGAAGACATGCTTAGAGCTTGTGTACTAGACTTCAAAGGAAGTTGGGAAGATCAACTTCACCTGGTGGAATTTGCCTACAACAACAGTTATCAACAGAACATCCAGATGGCTCCATTTGAAGCGTTGTATGGCAGAGTGTGCAGGACACCAGTGTGTTGGGATGAAGTAGGGGAAAGGAAGATTACAGGCCCTAAGTTGGTCCAACAGTCAGTGGATGCCATGGCAATAATCAGAGGCAGATTAAAGACCACTCAGAGCAGACAGAAAAGTTACGCAGATAAGCGCCGGAGATTTTTGGAATTCCAAGTTGGTGATCATGTTTTTCTGAAAGTGTCACCAATGAGGGGAATTTCGCTCTTTGGAAAGAAAGGAAAACTGAGTCTGAGGTATGTACGTCCATTCGAGATTCTTGAGAGAACCGAGACTCTACCGTATCGTCTTGCGTTGCCGCCAAGATTGGCGCAAGTGCACGACGTCTTTCACGTGTCGATGTTGAGGAAGTACGAGCCTGACCCGACTCGCGTGCTCAATTTTGAAGAATTGGACATGGATGACCGAGTGTCGTACGTTGGAAGCCCGGTTTAGATAGTGGACAGAAAGGAACAAGTTTTGTGTACAAAGACCATTCCATTAGTCAAAGTGGTCTGGCAACACCACGCTACTGAAGGAGCAACATGGGAGACTGAAGAGTCGATAAGACAGTTTTACCTCCACCTTTTTGTTTAAGTGTTGTAAAGGTTTAAATTTCAAGGACGAAATTTTTATAAGAGAGGAAGAGTTGTGACATCCCAGATTTTCAATTCTATTTTCTATTGAATAAATCGGGCATTTCATTGACACGCCCATAGGGCTGTTCTTAGAACTGATCACTCTCGAGATAACTAGACTATCTAGGGAAGCCATTAAGGAATTTTAAGGCAATAAACTTGAGAATTCGACTATGAATCGACTTCTCGACCGTGCTCATCTTTAGAAGCCATCACTGCACAGTATAAAATCGATTTGAGATCAGAGATAAGTTGGTTCGACTGAGATGTGTGGCTAATCGTGGGTGACACCACTAAATTGGGAAATTCTCGTCGGCCGATACTAGACTGATTTTCTCATTGTTTTGGTACCACCGTGTCCGTATTTAAATACTCGAGATTTTCACGACAACCGAAAGTCGCCAATGAGTTGAGTGGGTTCATTATGGCTTGAAGAAAATTGACCACGGGTCATTTGCACTGAAAAATTTCTGAAAGTTACCCAATAGCCTAGGTCACGCTAAAAACACGCTGAATGGAAATTAACCGTGAAATTGAAGATTTTGTCATGTCACAATTAATTCTAGGAGTATCGACTCAGTCTCAAAATTTTTTTTGCAACCCGAGACTTTTTGGGAAAAAGTCGTTCTAGGGCACTTTTGTTCAAAAAAAGCCGGGGATCGTTTTTGATCACACAATTGGGACGCAAGATGGTTCAAGTGGTGAGGAAAAATACTAATTTGAGTATTGACTCGATAAAGGAATTTATTGAGGCCAAATGAGATTGATTCAAGTAAGAACAAGAGTCCAATTCAAGAAGAAACCTTGGAAATTCGTAGCTCCCCCACCCCCACCACTTGTGGACCTCTTCAACCTTCTAGATGGGTGCATGGTTGGCTGCTTTGCAGCGAAGGAGGTGTGTGTGGTGTAGGATGGTCAAAGAGACAAGAGATTGAAAGAAAATGGCTTTGGTGGAGCCCTTGTCCCCCCATCTCTCCCTCTCTCTCCCTTATCCACTGTCCAAGCCCTCTTCCTCCTCCATCTAAGCTGTGGTGCGAAGACCGAAGGTGCAGGAGAGAAGCTGGAGGAGCCGCACCACCGCTGAACAGCAAGCCGCACACCACCGTCGCCGATTCTGCCCTCGCTTGCGTGCCGCGCGCACCACTGCTCCCTGTCGCCCTCACTCGGTTCCAGCAACTCCCTCAGCTCGTGCCGGAGTTGTTTGGCCCGTCCCCGACCTTCGTGAGTCTCCGATTGAACCCAGTTTAACCCTTTCCACCTTTGCCGATCAATTCTCGCTTAAACCAAGCTTGTTTCCTCTCCGTTTTAGCAAGAACATAACAGATGTTTTGTGGGTTTTCCAGCGAGCCTTAGGCCCGTTTTGAGGTGGTTTCGAGCCTCGAAACCTAGGCCCACTTTGAGGAGAATCGGTCCCCATCGCGTTCCCAATGTTTTGCGTCGAACCGTTCGTCGAACGGGTGAGTTTAACTCACAAATCGTCGCTTAGTAGACTAATGATGCTTATGGATTGATTAGACTTAATTAAGTGCAATTATGTGGATATATTAGATTAGAATAATTAAATTAGGAATTTACCTATGCATGTTAGGCAAATGGTTAGTGTAATTAGCAAGGAAATATGCTCTAATATTTATTGCACAAACCTTGGAATTTTTCCGGGTCGGTTTCGGAGTCCAATTAGGCATTATAGGCCTAAGTTGGATTTATTGCTATTTAATAATTAATTTTTGTAATTATTTATTTATTTATTTATTTTCTGGATATCAGACCGGGATAGCTGGTGACCTAAATTTCGTGCTGATTGTAGTAGTGCTCTCTGTTTAATTATTTGAGTACCTGGTTGTGCAAATTGAGTGAAATTGTGTTGGTGGGTAATTATTCCAAAAATGGAAAGTTGTGGTAATTAATTGGAGAATTACCGGGTGTCGGTCTACAATGCCAAAAATCTATCTTTGGACTGCTGAAAAGAGTGGGAGAAATAAAAGTGAAAATATTATATTTTGGCGAAGGCTGACCATGTACCCACACACGATATTTTATCCGATATGATAAAAGGTGAGAAAGAATGTTGTAGTACGTGGCTCGGTGATTAAGTATACCACCTTGGAGAATGCACGTGATTCGTTGATTAAATACATCACCTTTGAGAATGCACGTGGCTCGGTGATCGAGTATATCACCTCGGAGAATGCACGTGGCTCGGTGATTGGATACGTCACCTCGGAGAATGAACGTGGCTCGGTGACTAAGCATGTCACCTCGGAGAATGCACGTGGCTCGGTGATTAGGTATGTCATCTTGGAGAATGCACGTGGCTCGGTGACCAAGTACATCGCCTTTGAGAATGCACGTGGCTCGATGACTAGATATATATCATCTTGGAGATGCATAGTATTGACTGATATGACTGGGAGATGGTCTGATTGACATATAATCAACTAGGTCGATTGATCGATAGTTTGATCTGATTGGGTGAATTGTTGTGGGTTGTGCATATTTGAAATATACTGACTTGCAGCAAGGAAACAGATGCTAAGGTAAGTCCTCTGACTCGTGTTGTGCTTTGGCAGCCTCGAAGTGTATTGGTTTCCTAATCGGGTCTTAATGGGGTAGAACTCGCTGAGACATTGTCTCACTGGTTATTGCATAACTATTTTCAGGTCCGTAGATGGTGTTGGTGAAGGACCAGGAGCCGCAGTTCGTGAAGTGGAACCCGAAGAATCGGTGACCATGTTCGACTAGCTAGTCATAGAACAATTCTCTTTTGTAGGGAACCGATTCCTTTTGAAAACCTTGTGTATAGACCTTGGTGTTTATAAAAAGGTATTTTGTGAAAAACATGGCCCTACTTTTCTATCTCATTTTTTTATTGTCAGGGGATTTTTAACTGCTTCTGCTTGCGCATTAAAATGAATGGGTCGGCGATGCGTCCTGGGACATCTCTATTTAATTGACCAAGCAGGGATGGGCGCGCGCCCGAGGATCGGAGCTTGACAATTCCAATCACCAATAAGACCCCCTTGACCCTCGGGAGCCACCGGTTGCCGGCCACCCGCTCGCCGGAGCTCCATCGGCCCGTTCTTCGTTGTTTCGGCCCAACGAGCCACCTGTTCTTCTCTCTCGATCCAACAAGCGAAGCCGAACCAGCAAGGGTCTTTAGACTTTGTGGCCCGTTTCCGAGCCCTTCTCGGCCTTGGTTGGTGTCGCCGCTAGGAAGATTGTCGCCCGCCTTGGCGTCACCGTCACCGTGGACTCACCGGAACGCTAAACCGGTGAGTTTACTCACTAAACATTGTTTAGGAGGTTAATTATGCTTAAGGGTTGTTTAGATTAGCCTAAGTATGGATTAGTGATAGTCTAGAATGGTTAGATTAGCCTTAGAATTGATTAGTGTTAATCTAATTAGTGAGATTAGCACCTTTGAATATGGTTTAGTCGAATTCAGTGGTTTTTCCTCAGAACTGATTCCTAGACCCTCGCCATTTGCCATTTTTGTGGACCGAAATGTGTTGCGATTGTGAGGTTGCTTCCTTCTTGAGAAACGTTTTAGACATCTTTAGCTATAACATATATTGTTTTCAAAATTTTTAGGAATTTAAAAGAAGGAGATATCAGCTCCGTCATTTATAAACATAATCTCGGACTGTGCTGAAATTTGTGACTTTTTAGGATTCTAGGGTTTTTATCAATTCTTAGGGTTCGAATCTCAAAATTATTTTTTCACAAAAATTGTTTGTCACATTTTTTAGTTTAACATATTCAAATTTCAGATCAAATGGACAAGTTTTGGACCTCGAACCAAACTGATTTTGGAAAACAGACTTTCTGGAAACGAACTCAAATTTTGTACTGGATTGAGCAATTTACTGGGCTTAATCTAGAAGGATCTGAGTTAAGGTCTCTTAGTGAAAAATTTTCATTTATGTGTCCTTTACAACATGTTCAAATTTGAGAATTTTCTGAAATCAGTTGATTAGAATTCTGGAATTAAACTCGGAGACGCGCAAGTGGACCATTTTTGCCGGTTAGGACCGGTAGTAGTTCATGATTGTTCTTGATGTTTTGCTTGCTTTAATTAGTGTTTTAATGATTTCTGGTTTTAATTTATTAATTATTAAATTCTGGAAATTAACTGTTAATAAGTTACTGTTCACGTGCAATGTTCACCCGAGAATGAAAAGTTGTCCAATTTCATGTGTTTTGATCTTATGAGGTGATTTGAGTGTATAAATGCATGGGCATCCGCATGAATTGAGTGATTTTTACAAAAAGGGAAATATGCCTAGTCCGAAGGACGTTGGAAATGGACCGCCTTTGGGAGAAAATGATTTGAAAGTGTATATGCAAGCATGTATGCAAGGGCTAAGTGCTACACGATAGCGAGATTACGTGTGAGTTACCTCTAGTACCTTATACTATTGCTTATTGTAACCAAGGGCCAAGTGTTACATAATAACTTGAGTTGCATTGGAATTACCTCTAGAGCCTTGTAGTATTGACATGCATAGTGAAGGGCTAAATGCTACACGATATCGAAACTCGTGTGAGCCACCTCTAGTGCCTTGCAATATTGCTATATGTGGTCAAGGACTAAGTACTACACGATGGCGAGACTTCGTGTGGGTCACCTCTAGAGCCTTAGACTATCACTTATTATAATCAAGGGCTAAGTGTTATATGGCGACTTGAGTCGCATGGGAATTACATCTAGAGCCTTGAGTTTGTTTATTAAGTGGGGATATTGAGTGGAATTGGAAATTTGATTATTGAGAGTGAATATCGGGGGTGGATTGAACCACCAATATGATTTACCCGCGCCTGATTATGGGACGAAATTATGTGACACGGAATGGGACGTGTTATAACGATTTGGCCTTATAATCGGGACTTCTGTGGTTGATTGGTTGATAGTGAGATGCTCCAATTATTATGTGCATTAATTATATGCATTTGTGATATGAACTGTGCTGACGTGTAGGAAGGAACTGAGTCGAGGTAAGTCCTCTGTTCTAATTGTGTGGTTGTGTGGCTATAGCGCCCTGAGGATTTAGGGGGTGAACTTGCTGAGACATTATCTCACCCCTTCGTGAGCTCAATTTTCAAGTCCGTAGATGGAGGACCAAAGCCCCGAGTTAGTGGAGGTGGAGTTTGAAGGATCGGTGTTTGTGTTCGACGAGTAGGTCGTAGGACAGCTTCCTTTTGAGAGTCGATCTTTTGTAGACTTTTGACCAGACTTATTTTGTAATTAAATCCCGTTGTTTATAAAAGTTACTTTTGTGAAATGTGTCATGTTTTCCTATCCCATGCTGTTTGTTGTTAGGGGTTATTGTTTCGCTTCCACATGTGCAAAAAAAAAAAAAAAAAAAAGGTCGGCGACTTGTCCTGGGAAATCGCAATTTTAATTGACTACCAAGGGATGGGCACGCGCTCGAGGATCGGGGCGTGACACTTGAGCACTAGGGTCTTGGGCTTGGTCTCGGGGCCGGCTCTTTGGAGAGCTAAATATCGGGATTCGAGAACCAGCGTTGGGGTCTCGGGCTTGGTCTCGAGCGTTGGCAGCCGAGACCTAGTCTTGAATGTGGGATCCAAGTGTTGTGACCTAGTCATATTTTGGAAAACTTTTTTGGTTCTTTCAAAGAGGAAATTATTAGCTTTGGTAGGAAAATATTTTCCGTTAATTCATTTTCCTAAGCGAATCAAATGTTGATCAAATATCGAAAAATGAGGAAAATGTTTTCCGCGAAACAAATAGCCCCGAGCTCTAAGTGTTGAGTAATTTCTTAACATAGAAAGTAGTTTTTCATTTAATCAATTCCTAGTAAGTTTCTCTTAAAAGTTACTCATTTGTCTAGAAATTTGCTTTGGATTCAAGACTTAAGTTTATTTGGCCAGTCGTGCAATCTTCTTCTTTCTTTAGAAATGGCCCAACTATAATTTCACAGTCACTTAATTTGTCATCCAAGAAAAGTAACATTCAATGAATGCCTGTGAGTATGTGAACTGACTAGAACAATTATTACCATTGCTCGTTTTTTCAAAGGAATGGATTATCGAAACTTACTAAACAACAAGAATAATTTCAGTATGAAGATTATGCTGTTATGCTGGATTGATGAACCAAGATATATTACTTTTCTGGTGAATATCATCAGGTGGTTCTGTTATGTGTCTCTGTCCGCTTATATTGTTATGTTATATTGAACCTTAATTTGTATCCATCAGCAGAAACATAATTACCACTATCATTCTTGAACAAGATTTAGACCTGAAAATGGAAATCATAGTATCAATTGCAGAAGCAGAGAGAACACGAAATTAAAAAAAAAAAAAAAAAAAAAAAAAGGAGTAGAAACTCTTGCCCATTTTCTATGTTGATTGACTCGGACTCTTGAGGATGAATCTCACCATACTCAACGTCCTCCTTGGCTTTGCGCTTCTCATAGGAAATCTCCCCTGTAACTTCTGCGGCTAGTGCCAAACCAGCACTCTTCTTTGTAACTGCCGGTTTCAGCTTCCTGATGTTATCATCATTCAATTTTTCCCCATCTTGCTCGACCTCATCCCTGAATATAAACCAGCAGCTCTTAGGGTCTGTGAGTGGCTGCAGGCGGATCACATTGTCTTCCCCATCCATGGTGTTGGCCACTTCTCTGTCCTGCTTGTGATAACGACTGAACCACCATTACCTCTGGGCATCCCATCCCAGACGTCGTGCCATGGGTTAGTGTCCCGCACTTCATCGAGCACTATTAAATACCTTTTGCCCAGTAGTTGCAGGTGGTGAGCGTAGAGTAGGCCGCGGAGGCCATGGCTGTCAATCGAGCTGATTAAGTCCGTTTCAACTCCTAGACGGGTCAGTAACTTTTTGGCGATAGCCTCCCTTGTGTTCTCGGCCTCGTTAGGATGTGGGATAACGATACCCAGGTTCTTGGAAGGAAGTGTGCCTTCACTTCCTGTTTGTTGTATACCAATTGGGCTAGTGTCGTTTTTCCAATGCAGCTCGTGCCGATGATTGCTATTGCTTGGGAAGAGTCGGACGGTTTTGCCGGTCGGAGAAGCTTTGTCTCCAAATTCACCACTTCATTGTCAAACCCGTGGACTCTTGACAGATCGACCCATGTGGAGCTTCCACGAGAAGCTTCTGGATTCTGTGGCAGAATACATAAGGTCTCTTGCGAACTTGCTATGGATTGGTCGATCTGGTGAAGTTCCTGTTTGATCTTGTCCGAGGTTCTACTGATTTAAAATTTTAAGGGACTTAGTGTTGCGACCTCTTTTTTCGGCGCCCGATTAGGGCGGGCGCCTACGGAGGTTAATGGCTCGGCTATGTCTATTAGCCTCAGCCAAGATTCTCCCAAGTCCACCAATTCACGACTTAATAGTCCAAGTTTTTAACCTGTAAGTTAATTTTAAAATGGAGTCGCCACTAATCGGTTTGGGGTGGATCAATTAGAAACCCAAGCGAAATATCCGGAGAAATACTCGCTCCCGTGCAACCGGAGAAATTAGGATCGGGAACTTGATTACACTAGTTAATCACCAATGCCCTTTCGTACCTAATCTTGTTTAAACCCTAAGACTTTTTGGATTTTTGAGAGGTTTTCCATGCATTGGAGGAAAAATACTTTTTGGGTCCTTTTCTCATTTTTGGACACAAAAGCATTTTTTTGATCGTTTTTTGAAAATATAAATCATTTTTTGGTTTTTTCTGACTTTTTTTGGCTTTTTGGGAAAATATGGATATTCTTGATTTTTTTCTCTATGGAAAATAAATTATTTTTAAGTTTTTATTTTATTAAAATATTATTATAATATTAAGAAAAATTGACCCGGGTCGGATTCCCCGGTTTGGAACCGACCAGGGTTGTCCATTCGTGGGCTGGACGAGCCTACAACGCAGCCCCGCCCGTGGATGGCCCGGCCCATGCGTGCGAGCCCAACCCGGGTGGAAAACCTACCGGACGCCAATCCGGGTCCAACTGGTCCCAAACTCCACTGGATCCAACTCAAATCCGATCGACGACCCGATTCTCGCGGGGAACCCTACCCAACCAGGCTTTCGCCCGACCCGGTCGCGACGACTTCGCAGCTCCCATTTCCAAGCCTTTGCGACACCGAAGAGGGGATGGCGGGGCGTCGGTGGCTCGGCAACGGCGGCACGACGAGCGGCGGATTGGCGGCGACAATGGCGGCGACATAGAAGACATTAGTGGCCGACTACTCGACGGGATGCGGTGCAACGGCAACACGAGCCGCTCGGCCAATCGGGACTAAGGCCAAGGCTAGGATTTCAAAAAAAGGCGAGGTGTGCGACGGAGATGACTAGGGCTTCGGGTAGGGGAAGCGACGGTGACGTCGCGGCGACGATGGCGACGGCCACGCTGCTCCGTCTACAAGAACGGTGAACGGTGGCGGTGAGGCGGGGAAGCGGCGGTGGGTAGGAGTCGTGGCTGGTCGTCGAGGGGTGATCGGGATAGCACGGCCCAAGGCGATATCGGGTGCGGCGGCATCGGGGCACAACTCGGTGAGATCCGGCGCAACGGCGGCGTTGGGGCACGACTCGACACAACGGTAGGGAGCCTTTGAGGTGACGGCATCGGGGCTAGGTGGTGGCGTTTGGAGCTGCGTCGTCGACCACCGGACAGCGACGGCATGACCTCCCTCCCTCGGGATCGGGACCCCTCGCTCTCGAGATCTACCTCCCTCACTTTGGCCGACCTCGAATCTTGGGCTCGCTCGTCCTCGGCCTCCCCCGAAGTCTCTCAAGGGAAGTCGTCGAAGGCGGCAAACCTCAATCCTTCGAGGCGTCGTGGCCTTCGTCGGGAGGGGCCTATTTATAGGCAAAGGGGTGCCGGTCAACAAAGGTTCGGCTGTTGATCGGTGCACGTCGACCAGCCCCGGGTGCGGCCGGGCGCGTCCACTCCAAGCTACCCACTTGCGTGTCCCATCGCTGTGAGTCTACTTCTCCCCTCTTCGTCATAAGCTTCCTCGAGCGCGTCGTCGTCGCTACGCGTGGCCTACAGAGGCAGAGGAGGAAGGAGCAAGGAAAAAGAAGAAAGAAGAAGGAAGAAAAGGGGGGTTGGGCCGAAGCCGGAAAAAGGGGTTGGGCCCTAGGCCACACGGAAAAGAAAAAGGAGGGGTGGGCCCGGCCGACGGGCTGCTTTTGTTTTTTTGTTTGTTTTTATTTTTATTTTATTTTTTTGTTTTTGTTATTTGTTTTTATCCGAAAAAGAGGAAAAATACATAAATAAAGAAACTAATGCCTAATTAAAAACCTAATCAAAATTTAGGTGTCAACAACAGTCCCTCTTTGAAGATGTGTTCGCAAAGGTTGCATTCAAAGACAAACTGATAGCTAAATTTTGTCCATGCATATGCAATAGATTATATCTTCTTTAGGACCTAGTGTCCTATACATATACTAAGGCAGATAAGAAGATACATATAGTTACTTACTAGGAATGAGCGAGATAGGTTGTGAACCCCAAGTTTGGCAAGTATCAAGGCATCATCTTACCTAGTGACATAAGGAGGTTGCTTTTCCAATACTTGAACCTTTCTTCTGTCGCCTTGATGGGAAATTGCTTTTTCAGGATCCGAACCATTCTTCGGTCGCTTGTTAGAGCAATAAGTGGTTTGTCTAGGACCTGAACCTTTCTTCGATCGCCTGTTAGAGCAATAAGTGGTTTGTCTCAGACCCGTACCTTTCTTCGATCGCCTGTTAGAGCAATAAGTGGTTTGTCTTGAACCCAAACCTTTCTTTGGTCGCCGTGACGGGAAATTGCTCTTTCTAGGACCCAAACCATTCTTCGGTCGCCTGTTAGAGCAATAAATGTTTACCCGACCTTTCTCGAGGGATGCATCGACCTTTCTCAGTACATCTGTTTGTGGGGTGCATGATCCTCTATCAAGGACACCAGTTGTGGGGTGCCTGATCCTTTGTCAAGGACACCGGTTGGGGGTGCCTGATCCTCTGTCAAGGACACCGACTGTGGGGTGCCTGATCCTCTGTCAATGACACCGAATATGGGGTGCCTGATCCTCTGTCAAGGACACCGGTTGTAGGGTGTCTGATCCTCTGTTAAGGACACCGGTTGTGGGGTGCATGATCCTCTGTCAAGGACACCGATTGGGGGGTGCATGATCCTCTGTCAATGACACCGAATGTGGGGTGCATGATCCTCTGTCAATGACACCGGATGTGGGGTGCCTGATCCTCTGTCAAGGACACCGAATGTTTACCCGACCTTTCTTGGGAGATGCGCCGACCTTTCTCAGGGCATCTATTTGTTGGGGGAAATACGTGGACATTCACAGGCATTGAAAGAGTACCTGGATATTCACAAGTACTAACCTGAAGGATACCTGGTTGTTCGCAGGCATCGAAGGGGTACTTGGATGATCACAAGTACAAATTCTAGAGGGTGCCTGGACGTTCGCAGACGTTGAAGGAGTACCTGGTAGATAGAATATCGAGGACGTACCTGAGATATTTGTGAAGGTCTCTCACCTCCTGGTAATTGGGAATATCGAGAACGTGCCTCACATATTCAGGAAGGTCTCTCACCTCCTAATAATGGGAATATCGAGGGCGTACCTTGGATATTCATGAAGGTCTCTCACCTCCTGGTAATTGGGAATATCGAGGACGTGCCTCACATATTCATGAAGGTCTCTCACCTCTTGGTAATTGGGAATATCAAGGGCGTACCTTAGATATTCATGAAAGTCTCTAACCTCCTGGTAATTGGGAATATCGAGGGCGTGCCTCGGATATTCATGAATGTCTCTCACCTCCTGGTAATGGGAATATCGAGGACGTACCTCGGATATTCATGAAGGTCTCTCACTTCCTGGTAAAGGGGAATATCACGTACCTCGGATATTCATGAAGGTCTCTCACCTCCTGGTAAAGGGGAATATCGAGGATGTACCTCGCATATTTATGAAGGTCTCTCACCTCCTGATAAAGTGGAATATCGAGGACGTGCCTCGCATATTCGTGAAGGTCTCTCACCTCTTGGTAAAGGGGAATATCGAGGACGTACCGGGGATATTCATGAAGGTTTCTCACCTACTGGTAAAGGGGAATATTGAGGACATGCCCCGCATATTCATGAAGGTCTCTCACCTCCTGGTAAAGGGGAATATTGAGGACGTACCTCGCATATTCGTGAAGGTATCCCACCTTCTGGTAGTTTGAATATAAATTTGAATGTAACACGAGACTTACCTAGATGGCTGCAGGCGTTTAAAAGGCTGGAACACCTGGACGGCAACAGGTACTTGAAGGCAAAGGGGATAACTAGACAGTCACAAGTATTTAAACTCTAAAGACAGCTTAAACGAGTTGATTGTCGATAAGAGAGTACTTAGACAGTTGTAGGTACCTAAAGACAAATGGGGATAGGGATATGCTTACCTGACGATATCTCTGACCTCTGAGAGTATGTATGCTATTTGCACAGTATGCATACATAATTATATATACTGTAAATTCATGGATTTTAGATGTGATTCATGCATAACAATTTTGTCAGTTTTGCATCATCCAAATTCTACTAGGGAATCTGACCAAAAAAAACAAAAAAGAATTCTACTAGGGAAAATTTTGATAGACAACGTTCATTTAGAATGTAGACATTATCATGAGGAATGGTTTGTCAAGGTGTTAAATGAGGTTAATGCTACTAGCAAACATAAATAGTTTTGAATCGACTTAAAATAGAAAAAGAACGGAGACATTATAATGAGGAATGGTTTGTCCCCTAAGTGAAAATAATTCATCAATTGCATGATTCTACTTGACAAAAAAACAAGAACACATATTTTTAGAGGTTTTTTTCAAAACACTTTGTTCTCCAAATATAGAAAAACACAATGTTTAATACACGGAACTCATTGAGCTTTCTTGTGACACAACTGATCAACATTGTGAAAGTTGAATCATTTTCTTTTTGTAAAATTTGTTGAACACGTTTCCTTATGTTCTACTTGAAACTTAGCAGTCAGTAAAACCTTAGAATGATAATATATCAAACACAGGATTTGACTAAAATTGAAGGAGAATGAGGGCACGAATTATAACCATTTTACTTCTCTGTTTTTCTTTTTTTTAGTTCTCGGAAAAAAATTTGGAATAGAATTCCGTTTGATAACGCAGTTTCATTTTTCTATTTTCGGGACAAATTTTTTGCCCTAAAATAAATTTGAAAAAAAATGAACTTTTCTAGATTTGGAATGCAAATGAAAAATAAAAACTCTTCTCATCACTCGCCCTCTCCGCTATTTGCCAATGCCCGTCGCGCCCGCCAGCCACTTAGGAGGGACATATTTAAGAAGGTCTATCAAACAAATTTCTATTCTTGGAATAGAATTTTTGTGTCGTTTTTAAAAGAATATTTTTGCTTCGAAATTTATTAAATGAATAGAAATAGAATAATTTATTTCGGCCATAAATAGGGCCTAGGAAGCAAAGGTTATCATTTATGCGCAATGAAAATTACAAAAGAAAAGGTGTGACATTAACCATCACAGAGAATATGATGCGGGAGAATTGATCAATCCCAATCTTTATACCGGGCCGAGGCTAGGATTTCGAGGGGTGGGGGGACAACTAGGGCTCTAGGTAGGGAAGCGATGGTGATGTCGTGATTGACGGTGGCGGACGGCTTCGCTACTTGTTTACAGCAGCGGCGAACGATGGCGGTGAGGCAGGAAGCAGCGGTGGGCAGGAGTCGTGGTGGTCGTTGAGGGGTGGTCGGGACGGCATGGCCCGGGACAAGATCTGGTGCGGCAGCATCGGGGCATGGCTCGGTGAGATCCAGTGCAGCGGCGGCATTGGGGCACGGCTCGACACGGCGGTAGGGAGCCTTTAAGGCGACGGCAACGGGGCTAGGTGGTGGCGTTTGGAGCTGCGTCGTCGACCACCGGACAGCGACGGCGTGACCTCCTTCCTCTGGATCAGGACCCCTTGCTCTGTTAAAATAATAGTTATTTCCTTTTGCACGTTTTGTTGATTTGGTTTTTCAGTTATTGGAGTTAGTGGAGTCATGTGTGTTAGTTGTCCTAGTTTTTAGGTGTTGGTGGAGTAAGTGCTTTATGTAGAACATGGGTAGTTATGGGTCCTATTTTAGTGGTGTTTTTACGTTATGTATTTTTCTTTTGTAAAAGACTTCGTTGTTCTGTACGAAAGATGAAATTTCAGCCTCATATCTCCTCCCTTTAGCAATTTAACAGTGGTATCAGAGCTTGGGAGAAACGAGAGAGAGTTTTAAAAAAAAAGGTTTAGAGGTGGGAGATACTTTCGTCAGATAATTGCATCAGCAATATTTCCAATGGCCACCGACAATTTTATTCAACCAGCAATTCCACGCTTTGATGGTCACTATGACCATTAGAGCATGCTGATGGAGAATTTTTTACGATCAAAGGAGTATTGGTCGGTTGTCGAACTGGAATTCAAGAGCCACCGGCGGGCATGGCTTTGAGATCCCCGAAAGTAGAATTGGAAGCTAGAAAGTTGAAGGACCTGAAGGCAAAAAATTTTCTCTTTCAGGCTATTGATCGTTCCATCTTGAAGACCATTCTTTGCAAAGAAACTTCCAAGGATATTTGGGATTCTATGAAGAAGAAATATCAAGGCTCTGTTAGGGTGAAGTGTGCACAGCTTCAAGCCTTGAGAAGATATTTTGAGACAATAGCGATGAAGGATGGAGAATCTGTCACTAGTTATTGTGCCGAATAATGGAGATCAGCAACAAGATGCGATTCCATGGCGAGAAGATGGACGACGTCACCATTGTGGAGAAGATTTTGCATTCCTTAACACCAAAGTTTAATTATGTTGTCTGCTCAATTGAAGAGTCGAAAGACATAGATGCACTCTCTCTTGATGAATTGCAAAGCTCCTTATTGGTCCAAGAACAGAAGATGAACAGAAGTTCAATAGTAGAGGAGCAAGCGTTGAAGGCTTCTACCAATACTCATTCCAACAATTTCAGAGGAAGGGGAGATCAAGGAAATAGAGATGTTAACAGGAATTTCAAAGCCAACAATGACCAATTTCAAGGCAAAGGCAGAGGACAGAATCCTAACAAATCCAAGGTAGAGTGTTTTAGATGTCATAAATTTGGTCATTATGCATCGAATGTTATACTAGGCTGCCTAATAATAAAGAAAAGGCAGAGAGTTCATGTCGCGATCAAATTTTCGGGGTGAATCACCTAGGGTTTGGCTAATAGATTGTTAAGCCTAGACTTAACTCGGGCTCTCCCAAGCCCATACCAATTCGCGACTTAATGTTCAAGTTTTTAACATGCAAGTGGATTTTATCTAGGATTCGCCACTAAGCAGTTTATGGCAGGTCGATTAGACACATAAGTAAAGTAACGGGAGTTTTATTTTACTCCTACGAACCAGAGATTATGGGTACGGGGATTTTGTTACACTAGATTTCTCTAATGCTCTTTCGGTACCATTCTTTTATTTTCAAAAATGTTTTTACAGGCAACGTAAATTTATTTTAAAACTATATCCCTAACATGTAAGGTGATCATGCGGGTGCGCAAACCACCAATTTAACACCCAAGAAACCGATGAATAAATTACGGAACTTACCTTGTAACAACGAAAGCATCTGCAATGTTAGATCAAAATTCACATCATCAACCCTAGATATGATTTCTAATTAACACGCAATTTCTTTTTATTTTCATTTAATTAATGAGAATCATGCTTTATGCAATGCAATATAACTAAATGACCTAATTCTAATGACGGACAATTTATAATTAAACGGACCTAACAACAATCACTAAATGATATGCATTTCATGAATCTAATTATAAATTACATGCAATGACATTTTTCATTTTTATTTTTTTCTTAAAAAATGCAATCTATCCTAGAGATTGAAACTAATTTATTCTAAGACATTTTTTTGTATTTTTATGAAATTCGAAATTAGAAAAATGTGAAAATTATCTAACTAAATTAACATTCTATCCAACTTATATTAAGGATTAGATCAGACTAAACCCTAATTAAAACCAATATATTATCTTAACTTAGCAATCTCTAACATAAGATGCAGTCTATCTAAATCAATCTAAATTTAAAATGAAATATGCAGTTTCATCCTAATGTGCAATGACGTATAAAGGATATCCTAATTCTACATGACATATGCATGATGATTTTTTTTGTTTTTTTAATTAATTTCAAAATTATAAAAAAAAAGTCAAATAATTAAACATGCAATTTAAGCTAATGAAACAAAAAATCTAACATCCTAAATTTTTTTTTATTTTTTATTTCGAAAATTCATGATAAATAGAATCTTTAGCCTAGATATGCAAATAATCATAAAGCATGCAATATTCTAACTCAAACATATTTCAAGATAAATAAAGCAATCAAGACCATTCAAAATTACCAAAAAAATTTCACACATCGTTCGGATCGAGGATAATATTTATTTAATAAAATCGATAAATTGTCTTAAGCCTTAAAGATCAAAATATCGATTTTATTTAAAACTAATTAATTATTTCATCTAAAACCTTATAGATGAAATAAAAAACCCACTGGCGCGATTTGCGAATCGGGTGATATGTTGGGATTTCCGATTATTCATGAGAAATATCTCAGATAAGGAAAAACAAGAAATAAAATAAAACAAAAATAAACTTGCCTTGTAAAATAAGTATACCTAATTTAATTTTTTTTAAAAAAAAGGAAATCTCGGAGCTCCGGCGAGGGGATTCGGCGGCGAGGGTCTCCGGCGAGGGCACCGAGGAGCACGTCCGGCGCGGGGCAGCAGGTTGATGCCGGCGAGGGATTCCGGCGAAGCAGGGCAGAGCAGCTTGGAAAGGGGCTCGGCAGCAGCGTCACGAGCGGGCGGAGGGCTCAGGTCAGGCGGCACAGAGCTTCGGCTCGGTTGCAGGCCGCCGGATCTGATGGCGTCGGAGAAGGGCAGCAGCGTCATGTTGTCGAGGCGGGACAGCAGTAATGGGTGGAGCAAGTGAGGGGCGACGGAGCTCGGGATCCGCTGCAGAGAGCTGCTGGCATCGGCGCGGTGGAGCAGGGAGGTCGGCGAGCAGATCTGGACGCAGGCGCTATAGGCGTTCGAGCTCGCGGGTCGCTGGCGTGGTGACTGGCTCGGGCGCCGCGGAAGGGTGCTCGTGCTTGATCGAGGCAGCGGGGCGGCAACGCGGTGTTCGGCGGGGTAGCAGAACGGCGGTGCGGGCTCCTGTAGCGTCGGGCAGCAGCAGAGGGCGAACCTGCAGGGGCATTGGGTCGTGGCTGCTGCAGGGGAGCGACAGCACGGCGGGGGAAAACGAGCTGCTGGCGTCGCGAGGGTTCGAGCGGCGGTGGCCGGCGCGATACAGCGGCGGCGTCCGGCAGGCAAGGGACGTAGCGCGAGCAGACGGCAGCAAGGCCCCGGAGAAGAAGAACAGTGCTCTTCTTTTCTTTTTCTTTTTAATTTTTTTCTCTCTCCCCCTGTCTTCTAACGTCACCTCCCTGTTCTGCTTTCCGCTGGCTTTCTGTCTCCTCGCCCTTTCACTATTTCTTCCTTTTGTCTTTTTCACCGTTGATCCCTACGAAAGAAAGAAAACCCAAGACTATTTTTTGTATTGAAATTTTGATATAGAAACCGAGAAAGGCCCCCTGTTCATCAACCTCCGTGCACACATTTTATAGGCAAAACGAATGTGATATTCGAGGGATATTTCACATCTTTTTTTTCAGTATACACAAAGATTATTTATGACCTCCCAATCACAAAAATCTTTCTATTTTCCTCATCTCCTAAATATTCTCTACTGATTTTATCGGCTAAAAATAAGATTGCAACCCGATTTTCTCAAATTCCAAAAATCCACCGTAATATCATTTCAAATCTCCATTTAGGTAATTTTTGTCATTAAAAGAAAATGGTTGCTTGCTTCGTGGGCTTAGTCCAGGCTGCCAAATTAAAACTCGAACCACTAATTCGAACCCACCCGTCACCGGTCCAATAAATAAATGCAAAAATGCAAATTAAAAATAAATGCACCTAAATCTATATGCTATGCAATTAATTAATTTTTTTCTTTTTTTTTTAGGGATAAAATTACCCCTAATTTTTAATACAATAAATAACAAACGGGTCTCCAAAATTTAGGTGTCAACAGTTCAAATTTTGTTGAAGAAAAAGAAGTTGAGATGTTGTTGATGGCTGTTCAAGATGAAAATAAGCCTGAGTCAGATATTTGGTATGTGGATACAGGCTGCAGTAACCACATGAGTGGAAGTAAGTCTTCTTTTTCTCATCTAAATGAATATTTTCATTCCACTGTGAGTTTTGGGGATCATTCTACTGTGAAAGTGATGGGAAAATGTGATATTAAGATAAGAACCAAGAATAGTTTTGTGGAAACGATCTCTAATGTGTTGTATGTTTCTGACTTGAAAAGTAACCTATTGAGTGCTTGCCAATTACAAGAAAAATGTTATGTAATCACCATTCGAAGGGTGCTTGTGAAATTTATGATTCTGTTAGAGGTGCTATTGTAGTTGTTCCTATGAGTTCAAATAGATCCATTAAAGATTAAAAATATTCAATCTTGTTTGATGGTTGAAAAGAAAGATCCCTCATGGCTATGGCATTTTTGCTATGGTCACTTGAGTTTTGGTGGATTGAAGACCCTCCAACATAAAAACATAGTGACTGGTCTTCCTCAAATTACTATTCCTTCCCAAGTCTTCGAAGAATGTGTTGTTAGCAAACAACATCGTTCTCCATTTTCAAAAGAGAAGTCATGGAGAGCAAAGGATGTTTTGCAGCTGGTGCATTCGGACATTTGTGGTCCTATAAACCCATCTTCTAATGAAGGTAAAAGATACTTAATTACCTTCATTGATGATTTTTCCAGAAAAACTTGGGTCTATTTTTTACAGGAAAAATCAAAAGCTTTCTCCACATTTAAAAGTTTCAAAGCTCGTGTGGAAAATGAAGTAGGAAAGACCATCAAGACTCTTCGAACAGATCGTGGTGGTGAATATTGCTCAAAAGAATTTGAAGCTTTTTGTGGAGAGCATGGCATTCGAAGAGAGCTTACTACTGCATATACACCACAACATAATGGTGTATCTAAGAGGAAAAATAGAACAATTCTCAACATGGTGAGAAGCTTATTGGCAAGAGAAAGAGTTCCAAAGACATTATGGCCAGAAGCAGTAAATTAGAATATTCATGTTTTGAACAGAAGTCCAACTTTTGCTATTCAGAATATGACACCAGAAGAGGCTTGGAGTGGGAGAAGACCGGCTGTAGATCACTTCAAAATCTTTGGATGCATTGCATATGCCCATGTCCCAGTTGTGAAAAGGAAGAAACTTGATGACAAGGCTGAAAAATGTGTCTTTCTTGATGTAAGTGAAGCATCCAAAGCATATAAATTATTCAATCCACTAACAAAGAAGATTGTGACTAGCAGGGATGTTGTTTTTGATGAAAAGAACACTTGGGATTGGAATAGGCAGCAGCCTACCCAAGTCCTTTATGACAATGATGCTAAACAGAAGCAGATTTCAGCACCTTGTATGCCCCAAAATTCATCAAATACAACTTCTACAGCTGTTGGAATTTCACCAACATGCGCTGAAGTCAATGAAGAAGAAGCTCAATCTCTTCGCCGCATTAGAAGAAGGCCTGCTTGGATGGAAGATTATGAGGTAACTGGAATTGGAGATTCAATTACTCACTTTGCCTTGTTTTCAGACTATGATCCTACAACTTTTGAGAGTGCTGTCAAAGAAGAAAAATGGCGAAAAACGATGGATGATTAAATTAATGCCATCGAAAGAAATGATACTTGGGAGCTATCCGATCTTTCGGATGGACAAAAAACCATTGGTGTAAAGTGGGTCTTTAAAACAAAACGAAAGAAAATGGTGAAGTTGACAAATACAAAGCTCGTTTGGTAGCCAAGGGATACAAGCGGCAATATGGGATCGACTATACGAAGTTTTTTCTCCGGTTGCGAGACATGACACGATCAGATTGGCGGCACAAAATTCTTGGCCTATTTTCCAGCTAGATGTCAAATCGGCATTCTTGCATGGGTACTTGGAGGAACAGGTATTTGTCGAGCAACCCCCTGGTTATGTCAAGATTGAAAATGAGCATAAAGTTTATAGATTGAAGAAAGCTCTTTATGGGTTAAAACAAGCCCCTCGGGCTTGGTATAGTCGTATTGAAACTTATTTTCTTAAAGTTGGTTTTTCAAAATGTCCTTATAAGCATACGTTTTTTGTCAAGATTGGAGATAAAGGGAAAATGCTTATTGTCTGATTGTATGTTGACGATCTTATATTTCTTGGAAGTTGTGATGGCATGTTTGAAGAATTCAAAAATCTATGATGGATGAGTTTGAAATGTCTGATCTTGGTATGATGCATTACTTCCTTGGCATAGAAGTAGTACAATCAGATGATGGGATATTTATTTCTCAAAAGAAATATGTGGGAGAAATTTTGGACAGGTTTCAGATGAAGGATTGTAATCCTATAAACACTCCAGTTGAGTTTGGCTTAAAGTTACACAAAGATCATGAAGGGAGGAAGGTTGACGGCACACTTTATAAACAAATTGTGGGTAGTATGATGTATCTAACTGCAACAAGACCAGACATAATGTATTATGTGAATTTAATCAGTAGATATATGGAGAATCCTACAAATATGCATTTGTTAGCTGCCAAGAGAAGCATTCGTTACTTGCAATGAACTAGAGACTTTGGGCTATTTTACAAGAAGGGTGAAAAGTCTAATTTGTTGGGATTTACTAATAATGACTATGCAGGAGATCAAGATGATAGGAGGAGCACTTCGGGTTATGCTTTTATGTTTGGGATAGGTGCTATTTCGTGGTCATCCAAGAAGCAACCAATTGTCACATTGTCAAGTACAGAAGTTGAATTTGTTGCTGCAACAGCTAGTGCTTGTCAAGCTATTTAGCTAAGGAGAATTCTTGAGGAGTTGCAATTCAAGCAACCAGGAGCTATTAAATTTTTTTGTGACAACAACTCAGCAATCAAAATTTCCAAGAATCCTGTGCTACATGGAAGAAGTAAGCACATTGATGTGAAGTTTTATTTCTTGAGAGATCTTAGCAATGATGGAACAATTGATCTAATCTACTGCAGGAGTGAAGATCAAGTTGCTGATATATTCACCAAGGCCCTCAAGATGGAGTCATTTGTGAAGCTTAGAAGGTTACTAGGTGTTTGCACGTTGAAAACAAATCAAGGCTTTAAAGGCGAATGTTAGTAAACATCGGTTTAAGGGAGGGATTGTTAAAATAATAGTTATTTCCTTTTGCACGTTTTGCTGATTTGGTTTTTCAGTTATTGGAGTTAGTGGAGTTGTGTGTTAGTTGTCCTAGTTTTTAGGTGTTGGTGGAGTGAGTGCTTTATGCAGAACATGGGTAGTTATGGGTCCTATTTTAGTGGTGTTTTTATGTTATCTCTTTGTATTTTGTAAAAGACTTTGTTGTTCTGTACAAAAGATGAAATTTCAGCCTCATCTCTCCTCCCTTTAGCAATTTAACATGCTCTCAGATCTGCCTCCCTCACTCCGGCCGACCTCGGATCTTAGCCTGCTCGTCCTCGGGCCTCCCCGAAGTCTCTCAAGGGAAGTTGTCAAAGCTGGCAGCCCTCGATCCTTCGAGGAGTGCTGTGGCCTTCGTCGGGAGGGCCTATTTATAGGCGGAGGGGTGCCGGTTGACGGAGGTTCGGCCGCCGTCGGCGCACGCTGACCGGCCCTGGGTGCGGCCGAATCGGCGTCCACTCCAAGCTACCCACTTGCATGTCCCGTCGCTGCAAGTCTACTTCTCCCCTCTTCATCGTAGGCGTCCTTGAGCGCGTCGCCATTCTGGCGTGGCCTACGAGAGGCGGAGGAGGAAGGAGCAAGGAAAAGAAGAAAGAAGAAGGAAGAAGATGGAAGAAAAGGGGGGCGGGCTGGAGCAGGAAAAAGGGTTTGGGCCCTAGGCCTACAAGGAAAAGAAAAAGGAGGGGGCTGGGCGCAAAGGCCCAGCCCCGACGGGCTACTTTTGTTTTTTTGTTTGTTTTTATTTTTATTGTTGTTTTTGTTATTTGTTTTTTATTCGAAAAAGAGGAAAAATACATAAATAAAGAAACTAACGTCAATTAAAAACCTAATTAAAATTTAGGTGTCAATGCTTATTACTGTTGGAAGAGAGGAGCTTTTCTTCCTTGCTAGCACTTGGCACTCTTCAAGACATTATTGAGGCAGAACAACTCCTCTTTGATTGATCTTCTTGTAGGGGACTCAGACGCTTTGATTTTGCCGAGCAGAGACTCCGGTTCTGCGAAATGGCGATAGAATCGAACTCTTGGGCCGTTGTGCAACTTTGCTCTGAACTTTTCAGTGAGATATTTCTTAATGGTTTCTTCCATTTTGATTCTCTTGAGTGGTGAGCACTCCTCTCCTGAAAACTCAGTGCTATGTTGCTGGAAATGGCAGCCTAAATGCAGGCGATGAATATTTTCCATGCTCCATGACCTTTGGAGGAGTCTCAGATGTGGAGGTCACGCAAGGGACCCCTCAAATTGACGAATAAACCGACCAAAAAAAGAAAAATTTGACGAATAAACTCGTGCTCATTGTTAGAGACTTGAGAGTATAATTAAAGCAGCCACTAATATGATGGTGGCACCACCACGTGGACTTGGCGTGCGGAGACCAGGTGCCCATAAGCTGTAGAGTTCCTGGACCCCACATGACCAAAGTCTTACAGAAGTCCAACCTATGTGGGCCCGGTTTGAGGACGAGTCTTTTACACGACACATTCAAGAAAGAAATTCTTCATTGCTGATTTTGTTCTCTATATTGCAGACCCACCACGGAGTTCAGTCTGTGGGCGTGTGTATAGAGAGAGAGAGAGAGAGAGAGAGAGAGAGAGAGCTGAACCATGGCTATTACTCTATACATCACTGACCATGTTAAGAAGATTTGGGATGCATGGAACCTGAGGGGAGCCATACTCCTTAGTCTCTGGCTCCAGGTCTTTCTGATCTTGTTTGCAACCTTCAGGAAACGAGCCTCCAAGGCCGTGGTCGTCATGCTAATCTGGATCACCTACTTGCTTGCCGATTGGGCTGCTAGTTTTGCGGTCGGTCTCATCTCCAAAAGTCAAGGCGACCATATGGGCCCCGACCATTACGGGGACCTTCTCGCTTTCTGGGCTCCATTTCTTCTGCTCCACCTTGGTGGTCCAGACACCATAACCTCCTTCTCGCTTGAGGACAACGAGTTGTGGCTCAGGCACCTCCTCGGACTCATATTCCAGGTGATTGCTGTGGCTTATGTGTTCTATCAGTCACTGCCTAACAAGTTATGGATGCCGATTGTCCTGGTCTTCCTATCGGGAATCATCAAGTATGGCGAGAGGACTCGGGCGTTGTACCTTGCAAGCAGAAGCAGATTCAGTTATTCAATGCACACGAAACCGGACCCTGGACCGAACTATGCCAAACTGATGGAGGAGTACTCCTCCAAGAGAGAGGCCAATCTTCCGGCCGAAATCAGTATGATCCCAGAGCGCGACAAAGAATCCAGGACCCAGGACACCACAGTTAACCCTGGTATGGATGATATCGAGGTGGTTCAGGAGGCTCGCCGCTTTTTCGAAACCTTTAAGGGACTGTTTGTAGACATTATCTTCAGCTTCCGTGAGAGAAACACAAGCCGGGAATTCTTCCATAGGAGAAATGCAGAGGATACTCTCGGATTGCTGGAGGTAGAACTCAACTTCTTTTACGATGTCCTCTACACGAAGGCTGTGGTAGTGCAGGATAAGTTTGGATACTTTTGCCGCTTCATCTGTTTCAGTTCGATGGATATTGCTCTGGTGCTCTACTTTTTCATGGACAAGGATCGCTTCGGGAGATTCAACGTTCAAGTTACCTATACCTTGCTCCTTGGTGCTATAGCCTTGGAAGTCTTAGCACTTCTCCGATTTATCTTCTCCGACTGGACAGTTTCAGCAATGAAGAACCCCGAGAAACACAGTGTTTTGGCCGCAATCTTGAGGAGTTACCTTTCTCTCAAGAAGTGTACCTGCTCTGACGAAGAAGAGGAGGCTAAGATTGGACTCTTGGCGGGGCTTAAGAGTTGCCTATTTCGCAGGTGGTCGAAATCTATCTCAACGTACAACTTGATTGATTATTCTATCCGGGAACGCCCTCGGAAAATTCAGACCTTCTGTGATCGTGTTGGACACCCATTCAGCAAGATCGTTGATCTGATGGGCCTAAAGGAGTTTCTAGACCACATGAGGTACTCATCGAGGACCCCTTTTACTAAAGAACTATGGTTATTTATCCATCAGGAGCTGCGAGACAAATCAGTGCTCGCTGACGATATGGGATTTGCAAAGAGGATATATTCAGCCAGAGGTGACTGGGTGCTTCACGATCTTCATTGGAGTAAGCTATTGCCTTACGTTAATGATGTAGAGTACGATGAGAGCCTTATATTGTGGCATGTGGCTACAGATCTCTTGTATTCCACTACCACCAACACTGAGGAGAGCAATGATCGTCACAGAGGATTTTGTAAAGATCTCTCTGATTATATACTCTATCTTCTTGTCGTGCAATCTAAGATGATGTCTTCCATTGTGGGTATTGGACGCATAAGATTCCAAGACACTTGTGCTGAGGCCAAGAAGTTTTTGGCCAGGAAGGAACTGTCAACCGGGAAAGAACATGAAGAAGCCTCTAAGTGCATTCTCAAGGTAAAAACGAGCGTGAGACCTGTCGATGTAAAAGGAGATAGAAGCAAGTCAGTGCTGTTCGATGCGAGTAGGTTGGCTAAAGATTTGAGGATGTTCGAGGAAGAGAAATGGAAGATCATCAGCAAAGTATGGGTGGAGTTGCTGTCATATGCCGCGAGTCATTGCAGAGCAACTGCTCATGCTCATCAACTGAGCAAAGGCGGGGAGCTCGTGACTTTTGTGTGGTTGTTGATGGCCCATTTTGGTCTGGGGGAGCAATTTCAAATCAGTGAGGGTCATGCAAGAGCAAAGTTGATTGTGAAGAAATAGCTTACGCTGTCTCATGTTCCTGGATTCTACCAATAAAAGAGATTAAATGTTTGACTTTAAATTGCAGTAGAAAACAGATGTGGTTCATCTTGTGGGCTTATCTCGTAGAAAAGTTCTGCTTCATGTAATCCTTTGTGGGCTTATCTCGTAGAAAAGTTCTGCTTCATGTAATCCTATGACTGAATGTAATAGTTTTCTCTGGCCAAAAACAAAATGTAGAAGTTTCTTCTGTTTGGAGCTCGGCATATGGCATCAAAACCTGGCCACCGCATTGCCTCAAGTTCTTTGATGAGGCACAACTATTCAAAGTCTATCAGGTCTCGTTGTTTTATACATACTTTGTCTCACGTGGTTTTACGCAATGGTACCTTCTGATTTGAGTAATTTAAGCTTTTAAAATTGTCTGACAATTACAAATTTATTTCAATTATGCGTCCCATTTATGTTAGAAACTTAATGGCTCATATGCTCTCTTTACAGTCTTCCTTTATTTATTAACTTAAGTTTTTGGTGAGACTTTTCAACATGATATTAAATAAGGTATTGTCCCACTTTCAAGTGTGAGAGCCCATTCGAAGGTCATTTCGTTCTTAATCCGGCTTGCACATGAAAGACTTAAAATATCCAATATCATTTGTCTACGAGGATTATGTGTTCTTTATACATGCGTGCTGTCCTTCCACTTATTAATTATTTGTCTTGAATATCTATCATTTTATTTAAGAAAATTTATTTTCTATTGCCTTTTCCCTAATCAGTTGCCGGAAGCGGTCGAGACCTTGTCGGTGCGACGCTCGCACGAATCCAGCAGATCTTCAGTCCTGTGCTGCATGGACTGCGAATTCGGAGTGCGCTCCTGCTTGCTCAAGCCGCTGCCCCAGCTAAGATTGCCTTGAGGAGGACGTCCGCAGCGATCTCCTTCGTCTCTACGGTTCAGAATGAATGGGTTCATGTACTTTCCTAGACGGGAAACTTATAAATACCTAGTATATTTTCCCATATTTATTTATCGATACTTTTATTAATGGTAGTGTTCCCAGAAGCAACGCTTGGTAACCTGCTTCACTGGTAAATCAATGAAGGAACAACACTGAAACAAGACGAAAGATTGGTGATGACATAGAACGTAAACAAGCCAGATTCTTCATAGCACTAACTATTAAAACCCAATTACGGATTGACAGAAGCAAGCTTTTGGGCATCAGCAAAATACGGCAAATTCTCGGCTGGCGAACCACTTTAACTTTTAATGGGTAATTCTGCTGCAATGAAAATGGGTCTATTCTCAACCCATTGAGAGCCACATGGAGCCCATTTAAACCCATTTTAAAAAATTTAGGCGGCCCATTTGTGACTTTGGCTCATTATATATGTTAGAGTAATTAATTATCAAATCATGCATTCATTTAATAATTTAAAGTTTTAAAATGATATCACAAAATCTCATATGATATCATAGTAGAAGGTTTTGAGTTCAAATTTTTCCGGGTTCTTTAGGTTTGAGCAAAAGTCTAGCTTACGCATGAGGGAGAGTATTAGAGTAATTAAATATTAAATTATGCTTCATATGATGATTGAAAATATTTAGAACAGTTAATAGTAGTCTTATAAAGTTTCACAATATATGAATTAAAGAATGTATTTTGGACCCATTTTGCCATCTCTAGCAACAATCCTTGTGTTGATGCTGCCGATCAATGCACTAAACGTGAGGAGTTCATTGTCCTCGGATCACGTATTGAGTTGCCATGGGGTATCCCGAAACCTTCTCATCATAGCCACCCTATGGAGCTGCTCAAAGAAGCAAACTTGCGCATGCAGCCTGTCACAAGTTATGGCTTCACTTACAACTGCAAGATATGCTTGTCGTCATTCTGCTTCCACATTGGCTGCATGAATCTCAAGCATCATAAATTGTGGTGATCACAGTTGTGACATAATGTGGGACTATGGTCGATTGTTTAAAAAGTTCAAATTGTTAGATAAAACTGTGGTTTATAATTTAAATATTTTAACAATAACCATTACCTTGCCTTCTTCAAAAACATACATGAGAAAGTTTCATGTAGTACCTATCATGGAGAGATATTGCCTTGTTCAAGCAATGAAATGGAAGTAGAAACTGAAGACAAACAAGGTTTTTTTTTGTCGCGTGAGGTGTAACCACAATCTACATTTTTATGTGGTCCATCACCTTGTCTAATTAAGTCTGACAACCACAAGCACTGTCTCCACCTTGAGGACTAGTTTGTCACATACAGGTGTTGCTGAGTTTTTGCCTTCATATATTTGATCACAATTAAGCCCAACATCAATGACTACTTTGGGGTTCAATATAAGTTCACCGAGGAGAGTCATGGAGCATATGGTGATGGTATATTCAGAAGGTCAAGTTTTGAGAGGAACGGATGTTGTCAGCCCAACAACCTCGATCACAGGCATCGGTAACAGTTCTAGCAATTTCTTCTCTGATTTTCAAAGTAGAATGACTGTTAAGAATGCTATCGTTCTTGGTAAATCTGAATACTATATTTCCCGGGAGCACATAGAAAATGTATAAGCAACTTTAATTTAAAATTGACTGGATCATGTGCCTCCATGCAAGAGATGTTTCAGAGTGAGCGATAGACTCTTCGGCTGCCTATTTCGTGGTCGGAAACTTTTGAAAGCTATGAATGCTGCAGACTTTTGTGTAAGTGGACTGTGGTGACAAACAGGAAAGGAGACACTAGAGCTAGAATGTAAACAAGGAATCCAGGAATTGACCTCATGTTGGGAATATTGTGAATTATGGGTGTGCAAAAGATCTGGAAACTGCCTGGAACCTGATGAACAGGCAGTTCCCATTGAAACCGGTCTAGTTTCCGATTCCAATAGATTGGAAACTAATGAGTATTGGTCCCGTTCTCAATGGTGAACGTCGGCTGGTTCCTGGTTCTGTTGTAGAGCCGCCTGCCCACATACCCACTTACGCTTGACTGATGCATATATATTTTTTCAATTTTTATGTTTTCAAAAGAAACTCTAGTGTCTACTAGTCTCCCTCCCAAGAAGGAAAAGATGAGCACTGCTGAGCTGCTCAACATCGAGCCCTTGGATTTGTTTCTTTGTACGTTTTTTTATTTTCACGGTCCTCTTTCCAATTTGGGCTTTTCGCGATTCTGTCGTTCGTGTTTTGAGTTTTATTTTTGTTTTGTTGTGGTTTGATCAGTTGAGCTGAAGAAGTAGAACTCGCGTTCTCTTCAGTTGTCAAAGAAAACTGACCACCATGTCGCTTTCAAGGCATACGCGTTCTGATCCCCTGTATTTTTCGTTATTTTTTTATGAACCTTAGGAATTTGTTTGATTACACCTCAGAAGATAAATTTATTTAACCGCAATCCTATGAAATAGCATGGAAGCGTGAGATTGAGGATGCACATGATAATCATTCTATTTCTGTTCCAGAATTATTTTTCTATTCCGACTTGTTTTGGAACAAAAATCCGTTTAATAAAACTATTTTATTTTTTTATTTCTTGAATAGATTTATACTCTAAAAATATGTTTGGAATAGAATCAGAAATATTTTTTTATTTTTTTATTACTAGAACATAAATGAGAAATAAAAACTATTTTCATTATTCGTTCTTGCTATTAGTCGGTTGTTCATCCATCATCGTCGACCCCGTCGGTAGGCGGCCGACGACGACGGCCGTCGGCGGTCGCCGGCCGCCACCATTAGAAGGGAGAAATTTTGTGTCGTTATCAAACGAATTTCTATTTCGAGAATAAAATTTTTGTGTCGATATTAAATGTATATTTTTGTTTAGAAACTCATTCAATAATAGAAATAAAAAAATATATATTTCTCTTTCAGAAATTAATTTCTGATCATAATGGTTATTATTTGCCCTCTTAGCTATCAAAATTCATTTTTTTTGCCCATTTTTTTCTTGGGTAAAACAATGGGGAGAAGGCAGATGGGGATGAAAATCCTTTAAAGACCTCTTTCATGTTCACTTATGTCAAAACTTGTGATATTATTGAGGACATTTAGATCAGTTTCATGAACCCACTCAGAAACCAAACTGATAGAATTAATGAACAGTTTCTAATTTCAATTATTCGGGATTGATTTTTAATGAGTAATTTTCGATTCTGTGATGGAACCCCACAATGCCGCTTATTGGACTTAGTGAGGTTACGCTTGCAAGCCAAGCTCAAGTCACTATCAATCTTTCAGTCATGATCCATCCCATTGTAATTAACCAAAGGCTGATCTGGATAACTTACGATAGCCGTTGGCTTAAAATTGCATCCAGGCTGTCTTTTGATATGCAATAGTAGACACGAAATAATGGCGGCGTCGGCCACTTTTAGCTAATCTGTCACGTTAGTCAACTTTTCCGCTTTTTATGTTCAATAATATAATTCATCTTATTGAAAGAGACAAAAAAATTAAAAAGAATTTTTTTAAGAATCTAATTCATTTTTAATCGGTACATCAATTTATTCAAGTTATCCACCTTTTATCTTAAAAAAAAAATGCTTCAAACTAAAAATTAAAAGGTTTTTTGGAAGCATCTGATTAGTCTCTTTTAGCCGTCAAGTCATTCGACTTTTCTACTTTTTATCTTGAGAAAAATGCTTCATCTTATCAGAAAAGACCAAAGATTAAAAAATTCTCTTGAAGCACCTGATACTCTTTATAAATGGAGGATGACGAATTTTTTGATAGAATATGTGCTTACATCCATTAGATAACTTCCATGAAATGTGATCGCTAAAGAAATTTACAACGAAGAATGCAAATTACATTCACTGTATTAAAAATTTCTCATTTCAATAGAATTTGGCATCCGAAAAATAAATTCAGCTTTAATCACACGAGGTAATCACAAAATACTTCAGGAACTTAACTATGTAATCTTTACATGACTCATCTAAGTCAACACCCATTTAGTCTTTCCCTAAATTAAGATAAACAAACGACCATGCTTTTCCAACATTGCATCCTTTTCACTGAGGAACCAAAAGTCAAGTCATCAAAGCTCAAATGGGTTCATTGTGCTTTCACTTGGGTTCAATTTCTGTGGCCTACTCATAGGCACTAAACATCGGATTCTGATGCAAATCGTGCATCGCATGTTTAGATGATTAGGGTTCACACCACTTCCACTCGAAGTTAGAAAACTAATCCCACTAATGGTGATCAATTCTCACAATCTACTACGTCTCCACACAAGTCTTCATCACTTGCCCTTGATTTTCCCTAAAAGTGAAAGATGCCGTTCTGTTCCCCTCGAAAATGGAATTTGAATTGTTTTAGAATAGAATAAAGTTAATAAATCAATTGTGCCTTTTGATAATAAAAAAAAAAAAAAAAAAAAAAAGAGAGAGATTTAATTGGAGAAATACCTTGTCTTTTTAAAAAGGAGGACCGGAAAGTGGTATTCTGTTAGCATGGGGTCGTCAAAAGCTTTGTCCATTGTGATGATGATTTGACTCTTGTTGTTCCTCTTTACACAGGTGCGTGCCATGCTGATAAACACTAAGATTAGAGCAGCCGAGAAGAAAAGGGGAATTAATTGGTTCTATTTTTCCTTGCAAATATTAACAAAAGTTTTCTTTTTTGCCAGATATCACCAAATGTCCATGTTTAATGGTTCTCTTATTCACAAAAGGTTCAGAAGTCATCCACTGTGGAACGGGTTATTATAGAGTATACCCTTCAAAAAGAGGCATTTGTATGATTCCGTGTCCACTTGCACGGAATTTTATCCAAAATCTCATCTATTTCTCTTAAGTGTTAAGTAATTTCTTAACATAGAAATCAGTTTTTAATTTAATCAATTCCTATTAAGTTTTTCTAAAAAAGTTACTCATTTGTATTGAAATTTTACTTCAAAATCGAGAGAAGTTCTGCATGAAATTTGTATTTGTTTAATCACGCAGTTCTCCTTCTTTCCTTGTAAATAGCCCAACTATAATTGCCTGGTCACTTAATTTGGCATCCAAGAAAAGTAACATTGAATGAATGCCTGTGAGTTTGAGAACCGATTAGCACAAGTATTACTATTGTCATTTTTTCAAAGGAATAGAATGATCAGAAGTTACTAAACAACAAGAACAATATCGTTGCCAAATTGCACTGGATTGATGAACCAATATATATTTATTTTTCAAGTATATATCATCAGGTGGTTCTTGAACCTTATTTTGTATCCATCAGCAGAGACATGATCTAAGTGACATCACAGATTTTCAGTCATGTCTTCTACTTGAATAAATCGGGTATTTCATTGACGCGCTTATAGGGTGTTCTCGGAGCTGATCACTCTCGAGATAGCTAGACTATCTGGGGAAACCATTAAGGAATTTCAATGCAATAGACTTGAAAACTCGACCAGGAATCGGCTATTCGACCGTGCTCATCTTTAGAGGCCATTACGGCACAGTATAAAATCGATTTGAAATCGAGAGATAGGTTGGTTCGGCGAGATGTGTGGCTAATTGTGGGTGACACCACTAAACTGGAAAATTCTCGTCGACCGACACTAGGCGATTTTCTTATTGTTTTGGTACCCCGTGCCGTATTTGAATCCTCGAGATTTTCACGACAACTGAGAGTCGCCAATGAGTCGAGTGGGTTCATTGTGGTTCGAAGAAAATTGACCACGGGTCATTTGCACTAAAAAATTTTGAAAGTTACCCGATAGCTTAAGTTACGCTAAAAACGTGCCAAATGGAAATTAACCGCAAATTCGAGTTCGATTTCAGAAATTGAAGTTTTGTCACATCATAATAAATTCTAGGAGTGTCGACTCGAGTCTCGAGAAGATTTTTCTGCAAACCGAGACTTTTTGGGAAAAAGTCGTCATAGGGCCGTTTTTGTTCAGAAAATGCCGGTGATCATTTTTTATCGCAAAATTGGGAAGCAAATGAGATGTATTGATGAGGAAAATGCCAAGATGATCTATGGTAGATCAATTGAATTTATTGAGGCCATATGAGATTGAATTGAAGACTAAATCAAGTCCAATTGAAGCTAATTGTTTGTAAATTCGTAACTCCCCCCATCCACCACCATTTTGGACCAATTCAAGGTTGAAAGGAGGAGCCTTGGTGGCTCATGGACAGCCAAGGAAGATGCTTGGCCAAGGATGAGTCTTAGGGGACAAGTTGTGGAAAATCAAGGCCATGGTGGCCCACCTCTTGCTCTCTCTTCTTCTCCAAGCCAGCCGGCCACCATTCCCCCTCCATCCCCTTCATTTTCGTACACCAGTAGCCAAGGAGAAGCTGCCATCCATGCCGGACGAAGCCACCATCGCCGGATTGCCGCTCGCCTCCTCCATTCGCCCTCTCCGCGCGCACATCGTGGGCCGTCGCTGCTCGCGCGTCTCCACCTCCCCTGCTCCTTCCAGCAACCTGTTCCACCATCTCAGCTGCTGGTTGAGCCAATCTGGAGGCCATTTGGCCGCCGTAGACCCCCGTTCGGCCGCCGATTACCTCGCCAAGCCATCCACCGGTGCACTGTCGCCATTCCCGCACCAAACCAGCTTCATTTCTTCTGTTTTGCAGCCAAGAACATAGGCGAAAGAAGTGGGTCTCGTGGCTGTTGTTCAGCCCGTTTTGAGGTGGTCCTGGGCCTCGAAAGTTAGGCCTGCTTTTGGAAAAGTTGAGCCCCATCGCATCCCCAACAATTTGATCCGATCAAATCTCGAAACAAATGAGTTTTACTCACTAATCCTTGCTTAGTAGACTAATTATGTTTAGGGGTTGATTAGATTTAATTAAGTGCAATTAGGTGAATATATTAGATTATGATAATTAAATTAGGGAATTACCTATGCATGTTAGGCAAATGGTTAGTGTATTAGCAAGTAGATAGGCTCGAGTATTTATTGAACGAGTCTCGAAATTTTTCCGGATCCGTTTCGTCGTCCAATTAGGCATTACGGGCTTAAATTGGATTTATTGCTATTTAATAATTAATTTTTGTAATTATTTAATTATTTATTTATTTTCCGGAAATTAGGCTAGGATAGCCGACGACCGGAATTTTATGCTGATCATCGTGGTGCAGTCCGTTTATTTAATTGAGCATTCATTTGTGCTGAAATGATTTATTTGTGATTTTAGGATTTATTTCCTAAATTAAATAATTTTGGTTATTAATGGAAAAATAACCGAGCATCGGTTGATAATGCCAAAATTTTTTTGTGGAATACAGAAAATGGTGGGATTTATGGGAAAGAAATTATTATATTTTGGCTAAGGCGGTGTGTACCCACACACGTGTACTTTTATCGGAAATGATAAAAAGGATAAATTGATTGTACGTTCGGAATAGCTTATTATATACAAACTCGGTGACTTTACATGTCATTTTGGAGAAAGGACGGTATACAATACCGGCTCGGTGACTTTACATGTCATTTTGGAGAAAGGACGGTATGCAATGTCGGCTCGGTGACTCTATAAGTTATTTTGGAGAAAGAACGACATGTCATAATGGCTCGGTGACTCAACATGTCATTTTGGAGAATTGACGTTATGATGAATATACTCGGTGACTTAGTATGTCATTTCGAAGAATGAATCGTATAATATACTAGCTTGGTAACTCGATAGGTTATCTCGGAGAATGGATAGTATTTATTGAATTGACCAAGAAATGGTCTGTTTGACATGTAATCAACTAGGTCGATTGATCGATGTTTCGATCTGTGGTGGTTGATTGGGTGTCTATTCGAACTGTGCTAATTTGCAGGTGGAATCTGAAGCCAAGGTAAGTCCTTTAACCCGTATGTGCTTAGGCAGCTCATAGTGTATTGATTTTCTAATTGGGTCTTAGGAGGGTAGAACTCGCTGACACATTGTCTCACTGGTTATTGTATAACTATTTTCAGGTCCTTAGATGGTATTGATGGAGGACTGGAAGCCCCGAAGTTTGGGAAGGTGGAGATCGAAGAATCGGCGAACATGTTTGACCAGAGTGTCATAGGACAGTTCCTTTTTGTTAAGTCGATATTTTTGTAAACAACCTGACAGTGTATATATACACTGTTAGTTTTAAGAGGGTTATGTTGGTGTCGAAAATTGCGGCCCTACTTTCCTATCCTATTGTTTTATTGTCTTGGGATTTTATTATGTGCTTTCGCTTGCGTATTAAAATGAAAGGGTCGGCGACGCGTCTTGGGACGTCACTATTAATCGACCGAAGAGGGATGGGCACGTGACCAAGGATCGGGGCATGATATAATTTGTCAACAAAATGGGTATGACAATTCTTGCCAATCCAGTATCATCCTCTATTAGATCATAATAAAATTTACAAGATAGTCATGTTATCTTCGGGAGAGTTCTTCACATGATTACCACTGTCAATCTTGAACAATATTTTGACATGAAAATGGAAACCCTGGTACCAAATGCAGAAGCAGAGATAACACCAAAGAAAAAGAAAAAAAAAAAAAGAAACTGTTGGGAATAACGGATTCCCTAAAACGGATTCGACACTAAATCAAACCCCTAAAACGAATGCGGAAGACGATCAAAGATACACCATAGAATCGAGCGTACCTTATTGTCCACAGATTAAACACAAATGTTGAAGTTCGAGGAAGAATCACGATCTTGTTCTACCAAGGAGCGTATTGTTGCTTTGAAGGGGAGAAAACTCTGATTTTGAGGATATTGTACTTACGTTGTTTTTTGGGAGGGAGAAAGAGAAAAAGAACGTACGTTCACCAAAAGGTACGTTCTCCTTTTTTTCTTTTCTTTCTTAAAAAAAGTCTTCTCCAAAAGACGTATCTCCTCAACGTAACACCTTTTCCAAAAGACGCAACTCATCAACGTAAAACGTCCACTCCAAAAGACATAACATTTCATATCTCTACCCTTCATCCATGGGCCCTTATCTTGCGGGCCAGGCTTTTAGGCCCAACATGGGCGGACGGGCCTACTTAGGCCCATCAACGCATAGAAAAAAAACATCATCTCCCACTCGCACATGGTGGGCCGAACAGGATCCTCTTTACCTCTCTACAACATTCATACCGGTGAATAATCCGTGCGACCAGCATACTTTGAGAGCTCGTTGCCATATATCTATTAGGAATATATATAGTAGCTCATAATGGGCATCACACTCTGAGTAGATTTAGTATGCAGTACCCTAGATCGATCGATCACATTTATATCTCTCTGGATCTCTTTTTAAACAATGATATATTGTATTCACAATTATGATTATCCCAAAGACAGTCATAATTGGTCGACCAGTGAATACAAAAATAAAATGTGATTCTCCAAATTCGATCTTCCTCTTTACTTGAAACTCTCAATTTCAGTTCAACTTGTTTTTCTAGAAATGTCCCATTAGATCGAATCAATTCATGATCATTGGCAACATTCTAATATAGCAAACACTGAATAGAAATCTTGAGAATAAGTAAGAGTCATAAGGGAACTAAATTGAAGAACTTTATTCCTCAAGAGTCTCACACGACATGAAAGTTGAGATCAAAACTTTTGCCATTATTATTGGTCGTCTTATGCATACGTAGTATGAAATACGTATTACGGTATTAAATCATTTCCCATTGAGCGTATGTCTACACCTTCAATACCGTACAGATGATAGTTCAGACATACCCAATGTCTAACTTGAGTTCACGTATCTACTCTTTCACGGAATTTATCAGAACTCACATCTAGCATCATAGACAGATAAAGTAAAATATGTATGTTATTTTACTTTTGGACATAATATGTTTTATGTCCCCATCTTAACACTTAGTTAAAGCGACATATATATTTTAAGCTTGAGCTCTCAATTTTCACCTAGATAATAAGCTTAAAAACTGTCTCATCTCTATTTATCACATAGTAAATAGAGGCGATTACCCGTGTGAGTAAGCTAATTTTTCATCTGTCTGACATATTTTCTCAACTTTATATAATGCAGTAAGCATTAAGATGCATAAACGTCAGACAAAGATTCATAGGCATTAATAATGAAAAACACAAATTCATCAAATGTGAACACTTCAGAGAAATTACAATATTCGGTACATCAGCCTCTACGCAGTCCTAGAGATTTTACATAACCACAAAACACGTCTCTAGGTATTGGTTTTATCATAGGATCTGCTACCATTCTATGCATAGATATGTACTGTAAGTTCACATCTTTTCGTGCAACCATATCTTTGACGAAATTATACTTGGTATCTATATGTTTGGTCTTGCCATGATATTTTGGATCTTTGGTGTACGCTATAGCTGCTTGGCTATCACAGTTAACCAATAATAGATTTGCAGCATTCCCAATAACACCTAAATGATCCAAAAATCTCTTAAGCCAAACTCCTTCTTGTACAGCTCGCGATAATGCCACGAACTCAGCTTCCATTGTGGACAAGGCTATACACGTTTGTTTCTTACTGCTCCACGATATGGTGCCATTATTCAGTAAGAAAGCAAATCCAGAGGTAGATTTCCTTTCATCCAAATCTCCTCCCAAATCAGCATCTGAATAGCCTTCAAGTCGCAGATCCTTTCCTTGGTAATTCAGCTTGTAATTAGCAGTTCCCTTCAGATACCTCAGTATTCTTTTAACGGCTTTCCAATGTGCTTGACCTGGATTAGATTGGTAACTACTCACCATTCCAACTGCAAAACATATGTCAAGTCTTGTACACATCATAGCGTACATCAAGCTCCCAACAGCACTAGCATAAGGAACGTGTTTCATTTTTTCCTTCTCTTGTGGAGTCCTTGGACACAGTCTATGGCTCAATCCTTCATCTTTTGTAATAGGAGTATCTATGGGTTTACAATATTGCATACGAAATCGTTCAAGAACCTTATTTATGTATGTTTCTTGCGAAAGAAATAATGACCTCTTCAAACGATCTCTTGAAATCTTAACTCTAAGAATATATGCAGCCTCACCCATATCTTTCATCTCAAAGTTGGAAGATAATTAACTCTTGACAGTATCAACAAACTCCATATTGCTTCCGGCAATTAGTATATCATCAACATATAATGATATGATCACAAATTGATCTTTAGATCTTTTGATATATACACAATGATCCTCATCAATCATTGTAAAATCATATGCCATTATGGCATTATGAAAACGTATATACCATTGTCTTGACGACTGCTTAAGGCCATATATCGATATCAAAAATAGACATACCTTTTCTTCTTGGCCTTCCATAATAAAACCAGTAGGTTGTTCCATATATATTTCTTCATCTAATTCTCCATTGAGAAAAGCAGTCTTTATATCCATTTGATGTAACTCAAGATCCATACTTGTCACTATTGCTAGAATAATGCGAATCGAGGTAAATCTCATTACAGGAGAAAATGTTTCTTCATAATCAATTCCTTCCTGTTGATTATACCCTTTTGCCACAAAGCGAGCTTTATGTCTTTCTATTGAGCTATCAGCTTTACGCTTTATTTTGAGAACCCACTTGTTTCCAATGGCTTTGCGTCCTTTTGGAAGATCAACCAATTCCCAAACATGGTTTGACTTCATTGACTCCATCTCCTCTTCCATTGCATGCATCCATTTTTTCTTACTAGGGCAATTTAGAGCCTCATTAACATTTCTTGGCTCATCCTCATCTTGTGGAGGAACCATAAAAGTTTCCCCTTCAATGTCAAAGCATCGACGGGGAATACTTTTGTGACTTGTTCACCGTATGGGAGATTGTACACTTTGTACATTATTCCCCATTATGCTCCCACTTGGATTAGACAATGACAATATCATCTCATCATGTGGTTGTAATTGAGAGTGAGTTGAATTAAACTCACCACTTTTCATGTTACTCCCACTTGGACGAACTCCACTAAGTTCATTATCTTGATCTAAGGTTTCAAATAGGAGTAATCATCACCTATTTCGCCCTTCTTAGGAAATTCATTCTCTAAGAATGTGACATCCCGTGATTCGAATTTAGTTATACTTCCACTTTCCCGCTCACCTATAAACACAAACCCTTTCGAGTGTTCAGAGTATCTTATGAAAATACTCTTCTTTCCTCTGGGACCCAATTTTCCAAACTTGTGAGAGGGCTCATGAGTATAGGCAGCACAACCCCATGGCTTAAGAAAACTTAAGTTCGGTTTTCTACCTATCCATAACTCATATGGAGTGAAAGTAACTGATTTGGAAGGCACCCGATTAAGTATATAGGCAGCAGTTAATAACGCATCACTCCAAAAGGTGATAGGTAAGTTAGCATGCGCCATCATGGACCTAACCATTTCCAGTAGGGTTTTGTTCCTTCTCTCTGCAACACCATTTTGTTGAGGAGTATATGAAATAGATAACTGTCTTTTTATTCCTTTTTCATCACATAATTTTCTGAACTCATCAGATAAATATTCTCGACCTCGATCGGATCTCAATACTTCTATTTTCTTGTCTAATTGATTTTCTATCAAGTTCATAAACCTTTTGAAACAACTCAGTGCTTCAGATTTATGAGAAATCAAATAGACATATCTGAATCGAGTATAATCATCTATAAATGTGATGAAATAAACAACCCCATGCCTTCCTCTCACATTCATCGGACCATAGACGTCAAAATGGATTAATTGCAAAGGAAATTCAGCTCTTTTACCTTTTCCAAATGGTTTCCTTGTCATTTTCCCTACTAGGCAATGCTCACATATAGGCAAATCGACTTTTTCAATATTGCCCAACAAGCCCTCTTTGGCTAGCCTATTCATACGTTGTTGGCCAATATGACCAAGTCTAGCATGCCGCACATTCACATCATTATCATATGAATTAGAAGACCTGAAGAGGGAATAACAAAGATTGGCATTACTATAGTCAACATTTAATACAATAAAACCATCTAGAAAATAACCACAACCATAGTAGTTTGTATCCAAATACAAATCCACACCACTATTATGGAAGTTCATATTAAAACCAAGCTTAACCAACACTAAAACAGACACTAAATTCCGACGAATCTCCGGAGCATACAAAACATCATATAGGAATAAAGTGCGTCCACCACGCATGTTCAATTGAGAGATGCCAATTCCTTTTACTTAAGCTTTGGAGTTGTTTCCTACATAGATCCACTTAGTTCCAGTTGGTACTCATCGGAATTCCACGAAGAATTCTCTATCCTTCACTACGTGGTCTGTCGCTCCTGAATCTACAGTCCACAAAGGATTAGACTCAGTTAAGAATACAGAACTTGACACATAAGCAAAGTTCTCAAAAGTACAAGGGGTGTGTACCTTCTTTGGCTCGCGACAATCGCGAGCATAGTGACCATTCTTGTCACAATTGTAACACTTTACCCTTGTCAGCTTCTTCATTCGAGGACGCTTTCCTCTTTCATGTTGGTCAACCTTTGGTTTCTTCCTTGAAGAACTTGCTCCATTGCCTTTCCTTTTATTGAACCAATTGGGACGTTTGCGCTTGGAGCTCAAAGCTCCATGTGAGCTGGAACCAGCATGATAAATTTCAGTTTCCGGCTTAACCGCCAAGAGGCGGTCCTCTTCCAGCTCAAGATGACGCACTGCATCCTCAAAGGTTTTGATATTCTCATTATGGGTCAGGTGCACTTTCATATGCTCCCAACTCTAAGGTAAGAAACGAATCACTGCTTGCACTTGCTGCTCGTCAGTTAGGACATGACCAGCATCTTTCGGCTCATTAATCATGTTTGACATTTTTCTAAGGTGTTGCTTCATGGTCTGACCATGAGACTTCTTATAAGAGTCAAACCTAATAGTGAGCTGCCTTAGTCTGGTCACCGAAGTATGACCAAATCTTGCTGCCAATGTTTCCCACATTTCTTTGGCATTCTCAAAACGCCTGAACTCTCGCATGACATCATTCTCCATGCTACTCAGCAACGTAATGCGAGCAAGAGAGTTCTTTCTTTTCCATGCAGCAAATGCATCCTTATCTCTCTTATGTTGTGCAGTGTTTCCTTCTTGGGTTCTTCCATGGTCGGGTTAAGAGCTTCTAGTGCCTCTTGCTCTTCCAAAGCACATATTGGATTTTCATGTGCCATATTTCATAGTTATCGCCGTTGAGCTTCTCACCTTTGTTCAGCTCGGCGACTATACTCTTTGTGGCTGAGGCCATCGATCTGAACATATCAGACATATATGCACGAATTATTGATGCCTATCATTTATCCATCCATTTTGCACAAACCCATCATATTAATGAATAATTTCAAGTAAGGTTTCAGAATCAAAAGGTCACTATGTTTCCAATCATCATCCAAAATCCTAACTTGGAATTATTATTAATATAATATTCTATGCAAAATAAATTTTTTGAAATTACAAAAAATTTCTAAGAACTACCCACAACAGTTAATAAAAAAAAACATAAGCAAATAATATTTGATATCAAATAATGATATAATAATAATGCTTTCACATAACACAACTAACATATCGGTTGCTACATCAACAACAACTAGGTATAAAATATTTACATAAGATGTCCATAAAGCATACTAAATAAAGACCAGTCAAAACATCTAACGCCAAGTCAATATATGAACTGGGAAAGATCCTTTTTTGTTCAATTTCATGATCTTTTCTTTTGTAACAATCCGGTAATGTTCATCTATAAAAACCATTACAAGTCTCCTATACGAAGTAGCTCTGTTGACCTCTCATAGGCGATTCAACACTCCTTGCCATATCGGTGGTAGAGTGTTCACGAAGAATCGCACCATCTCAGATTGTGGCATGGGACGACCATTCCATATGACCTCTTGTATTTTACTGTTGACCGCGAGAACATGATCAATTAAGTCACCACTCTCCCATCGATAATCAGTCAGCTCAGCTATCAACCTAGACAGCCTTTCCTTTTGTTCATCGGTAATTGCGCGAATGGGTGTGTGCGCCTTAAGGGGAGGCATTGTTCCTGCAACAAATGCAGAACAAATAAGGGATTACATATAATCCACATTGACTTAATTGGGGAAAAAGAAACACATCCCTTTTTTTTTTTTTTTTTTTTATTTGCCAGTCAACGCCAGTCAACGGTGGTCAACTCCAGTCAACAATCAACGGATGACCAGGTCGAGTCAATGGGTCAATGGGTCGGGTCAAACGGGTCGGCGGTCAACGGTCAAGGTCGGTCGGGTCGGGTCGAGTCGAGTCGAACCGACCGACCCGACACGTGCAGCACGCGTACGCTAGATGACGTCACGATGACGTCAGCTGGCGCATGCGCGGCACATGTCAACAACCGCGTGACTGCGCGAGTGCATCGCATGCGCCTGGGGGAACGATCGGCCCGTGCAACGCATGGCAGCGCGTCCGGCGTTCCCCGGCGGCGATCCACCACTCGTTTTTCTCGTATCGACGAGACCTTAAATCCTATGCTCTCAGAAACGAACTTTGATTTACAGAAAATCAAAAAGACTGGGGGGAACAGTACGGTGTCGAGATTTTCCGTCCCCGATCGACCGACGGCGGCTTTTCTCGAAATTCACCCAAAAAATAAATCCAATAACATAAAAGGGGATCGGGAAACATGAACTACTGCTTTGATACCAATGTTGGGAATAACGGATTCCCTAAAACGGATTCGACACTAAATCAAACCCCTAAAATGAATGCGAAAGACGAGCCCAGAAATCACATGTATCACCGATCAAAGATACATCACAGAATCGAGCGTACCTTATTGTCCACAGATTAAACACCAATGTTGAAGTTCGAGGAAGAATCACGATCCTATTCTACCGAGGAGCGTACTGTTGCTTTGAATGGGAGAAAACTCTTATTTAGAGGGTACTGTACTTATGTTGTTTTTTGGGAGGGAGAAAGAGAAAAAGAACGTACGTTCGCCAAAATGTACGTTCTCCTTTTTTCTTTTCTTTCTTAAAAAAACGTCTTCTCCAAAAGACTTATCTCCTCAACGTAACACCTCTTCCAAAAGACGCAACTCATCAACGTAAGACGTCTCATCCAAAAGACATAACCTTTCATATCTCAACCTTTCATCCATGGGCCCTTATCTTGCGAGCTGGGTTTTTAGGCCCAACATGGGCGGACGGGCCTACTTAGGCCCATCAACGCATAGAAAAAAAACATCATAAACTTTTACAGATCTTCTATGTCACTAGTCTAGGACTCTTTAGGATCAATCTCACCATGCTCACTCACCTCATTAGCTTTGCTTTTCTCATTAAAAATGTCCCCCTCAATTTTTGCAGCTGGTGGCAGACCATCACTCTTCTTTGTGACATCTGGTTTCTGCTTCTTGATGCTGTCATCAATCAATTTTTCAACATCTTCTTGGATTTCTTTCTGTACTTGTTAGTATGACACGCATGAAGTTCAAAACAGTAATTGGTTTACCAGCATCCTGTATATAGGATGTCCCACTATGTACAGATTCGCAATTATTCTGGGAAGCGGAAGTTGTTGTTAATCATAAGAAAGGTAGATAAATCTCATCCTTCACCATACTGCCGGAAGATGGCGGGGTGACTCGCCTTTTTGACTGGTCATGATAAAAGAAAGACAAGATCCCAAAACAAAGTTGGTGCGTACGTCTCTTTCAGGGGACATTGCCAAGACATGTTTATTCTATTTTTATCCAATGATTCCTCGATTACAAAGGCAAAGAAAATATCTAACTTTTAAATTTACATATGCCCAATAAGAATGTAGAATAATCTTTTTAATTTTCGGTCTGGGAATATAGAATACTTTGGAGTAATAAGCTTTGAACTTCTATCCCTGCTTTAAGAAACTATAAATTAAATCTACTAATGGGACTTATTTGTAATGCTGTAGAAGTTATTGAGCTTTGCCTTCTTTTCTTCCGCAAACACATTTAGGTGCACTGATAAGCTACTCAAAGAACAAGGGCAACCCCGATATTACATTAACGGCATACCAGGTTCTAGCTAGGCAAAATGCTGGAGCACAAATAATCTCTTGTTTGGCCTCTGTCGGGCTTCTTTTGTCTAACCCGTCATTGAGGTCAGTAAATTAATTCATGAGCCACAATTTTTCTTATCTAATGCGGGTTTCCTTATCATTCAAAATTATGATTTCCTCCATATTTATTGATCATTCAGGAAAGAAGCATCACTCTTCTTTACCAAAGTAACCAGGAAACTGATAGCATAGACAGTCACTAATCAGCTTTCAAGTTTCCAAACATACAAGTTATTTCACCTCTCATATTCTGCAGCTGAAGAACCCAGGTCTCTCTCTCGCTCCCGAGACCCACCCCCGCCCCCCCCAACCCCCGGTTCTTCATGCCGATTGTCTTGAGTACTTTTTGCTTCTTTACAAGCCAAATTTTCCAATATTGTAGGTTTCATACTCCGAGCTTAGGTTATGCTTCGGCAATTGCACATTCTTTGGATTCTTAATGACTGTCTTTTAGCCAATGAATTAAAACACCTTTGTTTTGTCCCTTATGAATAGTAATAAGTTCCTACGGTTTAACTGTTAAGGGAAAAGCGAAAAAGAGATAGAGATAGGGAAAATATTGAAAGAAGTCTCGGTGAACTCTGGGGCAAGTTTTTGCCGAAAACGTGTAAAAGGGATGGCGGATCTCGTTCCCACTTCTATAGGGTATTCGTTGGTATAGCTAACCTTCAACAAGTGTAATCAAACGTAACGTTCTCTTATCTGCTGGCCGTGCCTGGGTGTTCGATTTTGCGTGAGCATGTGAACAGATGAATTGCCATCTTGGAACCAGGTGATCGACGTTCTGCATTTGTTTTGCTAGAAGTTTCATATCCATAGTTTTCTGGATTGTTTTAACAGAGTATACTAAGGATGTTGTTGCGGAAATAAGTGATCAAACAGTATAATAGATAGAACAAGAAAATAAATGAATCTCATTAGAATATCAACTCCACATGCACCTTTAATCGTTTCACAAGGATTTTTCGATACGACATACTCAATCACATATAAAGCAAACTACCGTTGCATCCATATCTAATAGGAGATCAACACACATTTTTTCAAATTCAACGGTTACAGCAACTTTGGCTCTATAAGCTTCACCTAGTTATGAGCACTATCTGTGTAGATTATTCCTTTAGTACCAATTACCTTGAAAGTTTCCTGTTGCAGTTCCACCTTGAGCTGAATACCATTTAGATATGTATGAATGCCATGATTACTACTAGCCGAAGACTTGTCAAATGTAACATTTTCACTAATAACAGGTGAATTCAATTCCAAGCATCACAACTGATGATCCTGCTCATCTTGTGCATAGTCTAGGAACATGCATTTTCTTGCATTCCCATTGAGCTTACTATCACTCACTCAAACATATTATAGGCAACCAAATTTTATAAAAGTAGAATAATTAGCAATGTTACTGGGCCACACTTGTTTAGGAGTCCGACATCCAGCGACAGTTGATGAGGATCTATTAATCGGGTAACTCACCATATTCAATGCATTTGTTAGGAATTTCCTAGCTATGCTAGAAATAGAGAACATTCTATGGGCATCTCTAAGAATGTTTTGCTCATCAACTTCATAACCTATTGTGGTTCACTAGCACTAGTGTAGTGTCCTACTACCCTTCCTTCATACAGAATTTGTTTAATAGCTCTAAGCAAAACTCTCAACTATCCGCATTTACTTGATCGTATTACCAATTTCACTTTCGATCAAAGCTCTCAATTGTCTGATCCTAAAAACAACATCAAATCTCCGCCTTAGCACAAACGCCTAAGTCCTCCTCAAGGTCATCCACAACTATTAGCACAAACCTGACACTCTTCTTTGAAAGAAACTACAATAGCCTATAAACATGCAAGTGAATTAACTTTACAATCTTTGTAGTTTCTCTGATAGTTGTACTAAATTGTACTTTTCGTTATTGGCTTAAGTCACTCCACTTGCATACATTCAGTTTTTCAATCACATAACCACCCAACAAATTCCTTTTAATTAGAATCTTCAAACTTCTCTCATCAATGTGCCCCAAATACATATGTCACAATTTGGACTCCCTTACATATGCATCTGATGTCGCCACAGTGAATTCCGTCACCATCTCGTCTTGAAGCTCATACAAACCACTATACTCGATTCATGTCATTATCGCTAGGACACCTCTAACAACCTTCTGAACTCCACCCTATGAAGTATGCTAACACATAACTAAATTCAAGGCACTTAAGGAAATTAGATTTGTCTTCAATTTTGGAACATGCCTCACTCCAGTCAATATCCCCACAATAACATCATGCATTTTGATTCTAACATCATTGACACCCACAACATCACACTCAGTGTTGTTCCTCAATTGCATTATACCACTATCCATGCATTGATAAGTAGTACACTAGTTGCTATTTGGTGTAGCGTTAAATGAACAATCAAAATTGATAATACATCTATCAAACAACAAATCCTTAGCAATAGACAAATCAAAATCTACACTATACAAATTACATTTAGTTATAGCTGCAACATTATCTGCAGACTCAACTTTAATTCGCTTACCATATTCGTTTTTTAGCTTAGGGTAATTCCTCCTAAGATGCCCCTCTTACCTCAACTCCAACAAACAACACAATTAGTCCTAACTAGTCCTAGACTGACTACTTTTGTTGAGGTTTTATACTAATTCCGCTAACACGGATCCTAGTTCTTCCGATAGCTTAACCTATTAAAGCAGTAGGTGTAGATTTACCAAATTCTCTTCTACGGATATCCTCACTCAAAATTAAATGATGAACCTCATCAAATGTCAAGCTTGTTGATTAAAAAGAATTACTAATAGTTATAATAGGACAGAAGTACAGCCCAAGTGCCAAAACTTGGCACGGATGGACACTTAAGTGCCAAAACTTTGAAAATGTACACTTAAGTGCCAAAATCGGAGTAAAATGAATCACTTAAGTGCCACTCCGGCCAAAATCCGTCCAAATTGCTGACGTGACAATTTTCCGGCAAGGTAAGTGCAAAACGGCATCGTTTTGCACGCTAACGTGGCGAGAAAATGCAAAAATGACGACGTTTTGGCCTCGATGTGTAAATAATTAATATAAAAATTAATTAAATTAAATTTAAAACTAAATTTATTCAAAATATTCTAAAAATTAAAAAAACCTAAAATTTAAAAACTTAAAAAGAAAAAAAAAGGGGGTCGAAGGAGGCGGCGAGGGGTGAGCCCCTCGCCGCCGCCGCCGCCGGAAGGCCTCCGCCCCGGCCGACCGGCGGCGAGGGCTTGCGGGCCCTCGCTGCCTATCGGCCGGCTTCGCGGACCCTAGCCAGGCCCGGCGACCCGGCGATGCTCCCCCACCGTCGCCGGCCCTTCCGGCGATGGCGACGAGGGCCCGCGAGCCCTCGCCGCCGGTCGGTCGGGGGCCAGCGACCCCGGCCGACCCTCCCCCTCCGTCGCCGGCCCTTCCTAGCGGCAACGGGAAGGCGGCGGCCGCAGCGGCGAGGGCTCAACCCTCAGCCGCGTCCTTCGGCCCCCCCTTTTTTAAGTTTTTAAATTTTTTTTTTTTTTATTTTTTAGAATATTTTAAATAAATTTAGTTTTAAATTTAATTTATTTATTTTTTATATTAATTATTTACACATCAGGCCAAAATGACGTCGTTTTGCATTTTCTCGCCACGTCAGCGTGCAAAACGACGCCGTTTTGCACTCACCTGCCGAAAATTGCCACGTCGGCAATTTGCTGATTTGGCGGAGTGGCACTTAAGTGATCCATTTTACTTTGAAATTGGCACTTAGTGTCCCTCTATGCCAAGTTTTGGCACTCCAGGTGTCCCAACCTTGTTATAATAGTAGTATTACAGCTATCGGCCATAGAAAATAATACAACCAAGGCACTTACCTTATCATCAAAGTGAATCTCAGCTAAACTCAATTAATTAACGACCACATTGAATATATTGATATGATTAGCAATTTACGCACTTTTCCCATCTTAAATAGATGTCACGTCATGTAGACCTTAATGATCGCAAAGGCTTCTTGTACATTTCTGAGAGAGCCTTCATCAAATCTGTAGTGTTCTTCTGTTTTGCAATGTTAAATGCAGCATTTCAAGCCAACATCGACCGCCAAATGCCCAATGTTTGTCTATCCAACAAATTCCAATTAACTTCCTTCATCAAATCTAGTTTCTCTTTAAACAAGGGTAACTTCATATTCCTCTAGTAAAGCTAATCATCAATCCGCATCTTCTAGATATTGAAATCCTTCCTAGCATAATTGTCGATTTTACTTTTCCTTCTTCTATCACCATCGATTCGCTTCAACTCAACTAAGCTTGGCTTTGATACCAATATTTGCTTAAACAAACGATCAAACAATATAATAGACACAATAAGAAAATAGATTTACATGGTTTGGTCGATGTCACCTACGTCCATGGGGAAAGCGGCACAAAGTTCCACTATAGATCAAGCAATATAACGAAGATGACAACGACACTTAAATTATTAAAACACTTTCAATGTTTTTCAGCCCCTAATTACATCCAATAACTCATACCCTATTTAGCCCTCACAATTCCTTTCAAAACAATTGCTCAATCTCACAATAGGATTCATGCATCTTACCTCAAGATTTATTTGCTTCAACATTCTCGAATTGCTCAAGGATGTAATTCATAAAGAAAACAATGAAGTCATGTTTTATACACAAGAGAATTGGATCCAAAGTAATAAATAAATAAATAAATAAAACATACTCAAACTTGGAAACTACTTAGCTAAGAAACCTATCCAAATTAGGAAACCCACTTAAATCAGGAAAGTTTTCTTTTCAAATTATTTTCCATAGAGGTGGTGTGAATGAGAGAGAGAGAGAGAGAGAGAGAGAGAGAGTTCTTGCATTCCACGTCTTCATTTCCTTCCTCGTCTATACTGATGAAAGATCATTTCTTCACTTTTCAGCAATGTCTTCAACACAAATTGCAGACAAGAAAGCAAAGATATTAGAGCTCTTGCGTGATAAGAGTGTAGCAAAAGTGGTTATTCAAGGGGAAGCTGGTATCGGAAAGACTTGGATGGCAAAGGAGATAAGTGATAGTGCGATAGAGGAGGGTCTATCCTGCGGCTGTATCTGGGTGTGTTGCACAAAAAAACACCATATCAGATGTATATTTGAAGATATCGTGCAGGAGTTTTCTCCAACTCACCCTAGTGAAGAGCTGGATGAAGTCAACGAGGGCAACGACAAGACCACAGGGAACTCCAATGTCTTGAAAGATAAGTTTCTCAAAATTATCACAGAAAAAACATCATCAAAGGATCGTGGGGAGAAGTTTCTTTTGATCGTCTTGGATGATGTTCCCATTGAAATGAAAGAGGCTGATATGACCACAGAACTGCTTGCACCTCATGGACAGAAAGTGAAGCTTTTAATCACAAGGAACTGTGAGCATAGACAAATTGTAATATTGGAACCAGGTGCATTACGTTCCCCATTTGTTTTGCCAAAAAGGAACTTGTAGACGCATAGTACCATCTCTTCATTTTCTTCCTCTTCTGTACTGATGAAGGATCATTTCTCTACTTTTCAGCAATGTCTTCAGCAAAAGTTGAAGAAACGAAAGTGAAGATATTACAGCTATTAGATGATGAAAGTGTGGCAATAGTTGTTATACAAGGGGAAGCTGGTGTTGGAAAGACTAGGATGGCAAGAGAGATGAGTAAGTGTGTGACGGAAAAGAGTCTATCCTGCTGCAATATCTGGGTGTCTTGCACGAACAAACGGGACATTAGATGCATATATGCAGATATTGTGCATCAACTTTCGCCAATACCCCCCAGTGAAGAAGGGGATGATAGTAATGAGGGCACCGATACGATCACAAAGAGCTCAGTTGTCCTGAAAGATAAGGTTCTTGAACTTATTGCTAAAAAGACGTCAGAGGATCAGGGAGAGAAGTTTGTTTTAATCATCTTGGATGATGTTCCCTCTGACATGAAAGAGGCCGATATAACCACAGAACTGCTTGTGCCTCATGGACAGAAAGTAAAGATTTTAATCACAAGAAGAGACTATTCTGGAAATGGTATTGAAGAAGCAACAAGAATAGTGGAGATTGAGCCGTTCCCTTCGAAAGATTTATCAACTTTGTTGCAAAATCTAGTTGATAAAGAGATCCGTGAGTTCCCAAATTTCGAGATGCTATCAATAGCAATTGCTGAAAAGAGCAGGGGTCTGCCTGCTGCGATTGTCATGATTGCTGCAGCTTTAAATTCCATTGCCCGAAACAAATCCAGCTGTTGGAGCCTAGAGAGCGCACTGCGAAGTTGCCAGTAGTGGAGGCCTTCCTGAGGACTTACCCAAGATGTTGCATTGTTGTCATGACATGTTGCCTAGCAAAGAAATGGCCAATTGCTTTTGGCACATCAGGCAATTCTTTCTCAGGCATGGTGGGATCCATTACAACGAGCTGATTGCCAACTGGATATTGGAGGGATACTTCAGTGATAGCGACCATGTCGAGAATTCTTATGCAAAGGGTCATCGTGTATTGATGGAGCTTCTGGATCGGCGCCTACTGAAAAAGCTGCATAATAATATTGTCTCCATAGAAGGATTAGCTCTGAAGATACCTGATCACAGGTATATCAGAACAAGCTGTCTAGGACTGGCTTGTGCATTTGATGATGGTAAATGGGAAGGCTTTGGGAGAATCGCATGGACAGACGGTATGATACAAACGCTCTGTAGGCCAAAGGACCAAACAATCACCACTCTACTAATTGATGGAAGCCGCCTCAGCAGGGAAGTTCCTGAAACCTTCTTTGAGCCCATGAAGGACCTTAAAATTCTTGCCCTCTTCAAGCCCAGATTTAAGTCTCTGCCCTTGCCCCTGCTCAAAATGGAGAAGCTTCTGGTGCTGGCACTCAGAGGCTCTGATCTGCTTGAAAGCATAAACGAGATTGACAAGCTCAAAGCATTGCTTATTCTCGAAATATCCAGTGCTAGCTCCCTGAAAACGATTCCTGATAATATTTTTGAGCATGTCATCCATATTAGAACTCTAAACCTGTCATCTGTCCCAATAAACAATCTGCCTTCTTCTTTTTCCCAACTGAATGGATTGCGTTGGCTCATCCTCAGAGACTGTCATTGCTTAGAAACACTCCCACGCCTTACAACTTTGGGGAACCTTGAGATGCTTGATGCCTCCGGCACAAATTTGAAGAAATTCCTTGACAAATGCTTTGCACCACTCAGGAAACTTCAGTATCTAAATCTCTCACAAACTAAGACTGTGCGCTTGCCCTTTATCTGTGATGCTGCAAGGCTCACATGTTTATTACTGCGAGGCTGTTCATGCTTATTCAGGCTGCCCAGTCTGCCAAGAAGCCTTCAGATTCTTGATCTTTCAGATTCTGCCTCAACTGAAATCGAGCCAGGCCTCAGAGCCACACAAAAAATATCAAATCCAGATGTTATCAGCCTTCGACATCTAAACTTGAGTGGCTGTGGTGCACTTGAGAAACTTCCACCTACTAAAGCATTTGAGAAGCTTGAGTTACTTGATGTTTCATATGCTGTTAATCTGAAGAAAATCGAAGATGAATCCTTCAGTCATCTGAAACACCTTAACGTACTCAATCTATCTAACACCAAAGTTGAGACCTTACCATCCCTTCACAGACTTGGCGATCTTCGTCAGCTCTTGCTCAAGGATTGTAAATTATTGAAAAGACTGCCCATTATGGAAGGTCTTCTGAGGCTCCAGGAACTTGCTCTTTCAGGTGCCTCTTCTTTGGAGGAAATGGGTCCTGAGTCTCCGCTCTGCGAGAAGTTCGACCTCCCAAACCTACAAAAGCTTTTACTGGCTGGTTGTGATCACCTGAAAAAGTTGCCTCCGTTGAATTCCCTAGAGAAACTGGACATTCTCAATATTTCAGGTTGTACTCTTCTTAACAAAATACCAGATGAATCCTTTGAACACATGCCTCGTCTTCATCTGCTAGATGTCTCTGAAACAAAGATTGAAAGCCTTCCGTCTGTTGCTAAACTTGGCAATTTGCACCGCCTCATCCTAAGGGACTGTCATCTCCTTACAACTCTAACTGGATTGGAATATCTAACAAAGCTTCAGGAGCTTGATCTTTGTGGCACGAGCTCCTTGGGGGAAGTCAAAGCTAAGTGCTTGGAGTGCATGCCTCAGCTTCAGATTCTCAAGTTATCTGGAATTAAGGTTGATGAATTACCATCCATATCAAATCTCCCCAATTTGACTCAGCTTTCACTGAGCGGCTGCTCAGGGTTTGCAGAATTGCCACATTTGGATGCACTGACCAAACTCAGGTACCTGGATCTTGTGGGAACAGAGATCAAATCTATAGCCTCCATTAAAACTCTGGGTAATCTCCAAGGACTGTCCCTGAGAAATTGTACAAGTTTAGAATCAGAAGAGTTGCCACCTCTTGAACCAGATAGTTGTTTGGAGGTGCTTGATCTGGTGGGAATCAGGATGAATGAGTTTCCCTATTGGATTTTCGAGATGACAAATTTAAAGTGCCTCCATTTGCCAGACCTCAACGTTATTCGACAGGTTGATTGGAGTAAAATAAAGTGCTTACCTGAACAAGTTAACTGGGAGGAATGTGGGATCTTTAAGCTTGAGGGGATCGTTACTGACAGTAACAGGACTTTCCTATCTGTTCGTGGTACTGACTTTTTTCAGTTCCTGGAGCAAAATTCGGCACTGAGAAATACATGCTTCAAACGATTTCATTTCAGTGTGTACCCTCCTAGAGAGCAAGGTAAAGGTGGTGACATCTATCGCTATCGGAATGACCTGGATCTTAGGAACATCTACAATGAGATCAGGCATCTCCCTGATCCTGGACAGCCTGACTGGGTTCTTGATCCTGCAAAGCCTGACTGGTTTCCTGACCCTAAACAACCTGACCAGCTTCCTGATCTTGGACAGCCTGACTGGTCACTAGAGTTCTACGGGTTTGATAGTTTGCATAAATATCCCAGAGAAGTGATCAAGCACGGTAACTGTATTTCTTTTACTGATGATTTGTGCATGAGTTGTTTGTCTGATTTGGGGGATGACAACTTGGAAGCACTCAAGGGTTGCTGGCTAGAGAGGTGCAATGGCATCAAATCCGTTTTTGCTGGATCAGATGTAACTACTCTGTGGGTTGCCAACCTTCCACATCTAAGAAACATATATAGTGAGACAGTGCAATCTAAGAGCCCTAAGAATCTGAAGAATCTGTACATAGATTGTTGCCCCATGCTCATGTGGGCTTTCTCTTCCTGCCAGCTTCCGGAAAACCTTGAAGTCATTCAGATAAAGTTTTGTGACAAATTGGAGACACTAATTGAGCATGAAACATCCACAGAGTGCAAGTTGCCAAATTTAAAGACCTTGCATCTGTTGGGACTGCCAATGTTGAAGAGAATAGGGCTCCAGCTTCTGGAAAACCTTGAAATTGTCCAGATACAAAATTGCGACAAAGTGGAGACACTGTTTGACCACGAAGCATCGAGGCTGTGCACATTGCCAAAGCTACACACCTTGCATCTATCGGAACTGCCCTTCTTGAAGAGCATTGGGGTCAGTAGTGCATCTCCCGGAACATGTGGAGTTCTTGAATGCCCAAATCTGAAGAATCTGCTCATAGATTTCTGCCCCATGATTGTGAGTGTTTCCTCCTCATCCCGACCTCCGAATGACCTTGAGGTCATCAAGATACAACATTGTGACAAATTGGAGAGTCTGTTTGAGGACATAACATCTGCAGAGTTTGCATTGCCAAAGTTACGCACCTTTCATCTATTGGAACTGCCCAGGTTGAAGAGATTAGGGGTCAGCAGAGCCGGATCATCTCTGGAACAATATATTCGTGGATGCCCAAATCTGCCAAAGGATCTTTGGAATCGCCAGCACTAAAGAGCTCTGAAATAAATTCTATCTGCTTCTTAATCCTAGAACAGCCTATTTCTTGATGTGTACGGACAATAACATATGCATGTTCCCAAAGCATATTTTACAGTTGTGCTAAGGATTATCGACTTCAAAGTCCATATAATCTCTTGCTAGCTGTGGTTTTCATTGAAACTCTTGATACAAGAAAGGGGAAGAAAAGAATAAAGAAAAAATGCCACACCAATCCTCGCGGCAGATTCAATGAGACCAATGTACAGTATCAATAGGTGTAAGCAAAAGAACAAAAGAGATTGATAGAAATGGTAAACCCCAAGATACATCTAATTTTATGAAGACGAGAAAAGGTCACATATCTTTATCCAACCTAGGACCACTAAGGGTATGTTTGTTTGTGTTTCTCGGATGTGTTCATGAACACATTTTCTGTTTTTGTTCTAGGGAACAAAAAAAGAAGCGAAAACGTGTTCGTTTGCGTTTTGTTCCAAATCTATTTTTTTGTTCTCGGGAACAAATTTGGAACAGAAATAAAAACAAGAAAAACTTGTTTCTTGTTTCTAGAACTCTTTGGAGAAACAAATTTTCTCTCTCTTCTCTCTTTTCTTCTCTTTCTTTTCTTTTTCATTTCTTTTTCTTTTTCTTTGGCCGGTTGCCAGCCTCGGCCATGACCGGTGACCGGCCGTCGAGGGCCGGCGACCTCACCGGAGCCGGCGAGGCTCGGCCTCGCCTTGGCTGGCGAGCTCGGGCTCGCCCGGATTCGGCGAGGCCGAGCTTGCCCGGCCAAGGCGAGGCCAACCTCGCGCCGGTCGGCGGACGCTCGGCCTCGCCAGGGGCTGGCGAGCCTCGCCGTGGCTGGGCGAGGCTGCCGGCCCTCGTCGGCAAGTCGCCGGCCATGGCGAGGCCGGCGACCGGCAAAAAGGAAGAAAAAAAGAAAAAAAAAAAGAAAAATACAATAAAAATATTAAAAAATTAAAAGAAATAAAAAAAAGAACAAAAATTTATCAAACGTGTTTATGTTCTTTTTTATTCCAAGAAACAAGTTTACCAAACGCGTTCTTCTGTTCAAAAATTGTTCCTCGGAACAGAAATAGTTCCCTGGAATAATTTTTAAATAGAAACGTTACCAAACGCATCCTAAATGTCTAGTTACGGGCATAACACGAGCGGGTTCGCCGTCATTTATGTAAGCTGAGAGCTACATTGAAGATTTAAAACCAGCGCAACTCGTAAAGAAATTATAAATTCCTCCTCCTACATGTTATGCTCAGCATTTATCGCTTCAGATGGGGGGAAATGTCGAAATGACAATAAAATTGATTTTCGTTAACAACGCTTTAGATCAATCAATGATAGAGGACATAAGGAAATCAAGAAAGCTATGATTTAGGTTTGGCTGCACGTTCTCGACGGAGTTCAAGAATGAAAGTTACTCAATACGTCTGTTACTTTATTTATTGTGTGTTTACTTTGTGCTTATGATAACTGTGTGTGGGGCTATTTTGTTTTCTTAATTAGATCCCCATCATTGACATTTGTGAATTGTTATGTCATTTTTTTTTTTTTATCATTGATGTTGGTAAACTTCAATTCCTATGCAAAGGGATAAAGTCATGAGTTGTAGATCAAGCCATAAGCACAAAGCCACGAGGTTCGGACCTCTGAAGTGCCAAAACTTGACACGGGGATACTTAAGTGTCTAAAGTTGGGAAATGTAAACTTAACTACCAAAATCGAAGCAAAATTGATCGGTTAAGTGCCAGTAGTAAGAAAATCTAGCCAAAATGCTAATTGGCGTTTTTCCAGCAAAATAAGTACAAAACGACATGCTAATCGGCGTTTTCCAGCGAAATAAATACAAAACGACGTCGTTTTGCACGCTGACATAACTAGATAAGCCAAAAACAATGTCGTTTTGCATGCGACATGGAAAGAAAAACAAAATATGATGTCTTTTTGCCTCAGATTTGAATTTGATATACATATTAATTAAATTTATTTAAAAAAAAAAAAAAAAAGAGGAAGAAGAAGAAGATTGTAGAAGGCAAGGGTTATGCAAGCCCTCGCCAAGCCTCTCCACCATTGTCAAGAAGGGTCGGCGACCGACAAGGAGAGCCTACAAGCCCTCGCCTAGATGCGGGGGCGAGGGTCGTGGCCCTCCCTAGATCCAACAAGGGTCATCGGCCCTCGCTCAATCTAGCCAAGGGCTATCGCTCGTGTGGGGGAGGCAACGACGAGGGTTATTCTACAATCAAATCCCTTTTTTTTTAGTTTTATATTTCATTTAATGAATATTTATATTAAAATTCAAATAAAAGGTAAAATGACGTCGTTTTGGCTCTTCTTTGCTAACTCGACTGTCCGGCAAGGCACATAGGTGAGTCATATCAATAAAAAATTGTCACATAGGATTTTCAATCAGGATCATTTGGACTTGGCACTTAGATGTCCCATTTTTTTAAAAAAAAGTAAACTTATGTGTACCTTTTGTAACTTTTATCATTTAAGTGTTCCCCGTGCCAAGTTTTGTCACTGTACTTTTGTCCAAAGCCACAAAGAAGAGAAAACACTCACAATAAGAAGTTCTCCCTCAAATTTCTAGTGCCTTTATTCCAAGTTTCCAAAGTTTATTATTATTCTTTTGGTTCCAACATTTGATATCATATCTAAAAATAACATTCACCAATTCCATTCAATTGCAATTTCCAAAGTTGAATAGGAGGAATTTCAATAACTAATCTATCAAGATGAAGATTCTTTTCAAATCGCAAGATTTGTACTAGTGGAGAACGACTACACCAAATTGGCTAATGTCGAAGTATTCAATGCTTTATGAAAGGGAGAGAAGGATTTTTAGTGGAATCTAGGAAGAAAGATCATAAAGCATTATTTGCAATCTTCCAAGCCGTAAAGAAAATGATATTTGCAAAATTTTTGTCACGCCCCGAACTTCGAGCGCGTGCCCATCCCTCTCTGGTCGATAATATCTTGCGACTTCCCAGGACGAGTCACCGATCCTTTTTGTTTTATTGCACATGCGGAAGCAGAAATATAATCCCCTGACAGTAATCACCTCGAGATATAAAAGCAAGACAACAGATTCAAAACAAACATGCTTTTATATTCACATAGAGTCATGTACAAGTATATGGCCAAAAGGCAACAAAAGTCTAGCCTTCCAAAAAGAAGCGGTCCTAGCCGACCCACACTTCCGATCACCTCCTCTCTGCTCCAGGTCCTCCACTCAATGACCTTGAAAATGGTTATTCAATAACTAGTGAGACAATATCTTAGCAAGTTCACCCACTAAACCCCGATTATGAGGGAAATACGCTAAGAAGCGTCCTAACCACACAATCACACATTCAGCAGAGAGGACTTACCTCGCCTCAGTTCCACCCTACAGTCAGCACAATTCATATACCTCATGCATGAAATCGATGCACCCGACAATTGAAACGCATTACTCAACTCAATAAATCACAGAAATCCAGATTATAGGACCAAATCGTTATGACACGTCCCATACCATGTCACACAATTTTGTCCCATAATCCGACGCATCTATTCCACTCAACATGCATTCCAATTAATAATTTCGCCCGCTCTAGGGTACGGCCTACTCAAAGTTCGGCGGTCTACTGGTGTAGCCAAGCATCGTCTCACCCCATTGAGCATGGTTACGTCTCTCGAAGACGACTTTCCCGAATGAGCATAGGTCCAGAATCTACTGCGACCCGAATCCCAATAGGATAACGTCCACCCGACACAGTTCGAGGACGGGTTCTCTTAACCATCACACGACCAATCAATCTCGGCTCAAGACACTGTACATTGTACTCAAATGTCTCAATTAAAATAGTGATCTGGCCTATTTTCTTCGTATTAAAAACATTCGGTGAAAATTAGTCGTGTGTGGGTACACGATCAGATTGGACCTGAAAAATTCATGACCTTCTTTTAAAATCCCACTGGTTTATATAGTACTTAAAACCATTTTCGGTGTTAAAACCCGACACCCGGGATTTTTTGAATAAATATTGGAAATTCACAATTTTTGGAATTAACTACCAAAAATCCAATCAGCATTCAATTTGCATAATTTAACACTCGATTGCACAAATTAACCACACCATTGCAATCAGCACGAAATTCCGATCACTAGCTATCCAAGCCTAATTTTCGGAAAAATAATAATTAATAATTAAATAATTACTGAAATTAATTGAATAAATACATTAAATACTCAAAATGCTAACTTATGCTAAATAAATTTAATCTAACCACCTATAGAGCTAAATAAATTATCCTAGCCGTTCTAACTAAATAACAGTACACTAATCTAATTACATATAAGTCTCTAACCACCTAATTTTTTAATCTAACTATCCTAATTTAACTAACTAAAATAATAATTAAACTAATTGCACTTAAATAAATCTAAACACCCCTTAGACGTCATTAGCCTACTAAGAAGAGCTTAGTAAATAAACTCACCAGTGTATCGCGAAAACCGGTTCACCGCGACGACGCCACAATGGCGGCCGAAATTTAAATTTTCGGCGGCGTCGGCGGACTTGGACCGGGCCTAAAACTTGGCCCAACAAATCTCAGCCCAAATCTGAGATTTGTCTTCAACTTGGGCTGGGCTTCAATTGACTGAGAATGGGCTGAATTTCGGGCCTGACTTTAAAGTTGAAAATGGGCTGAACTTGCAACTGATTGTGGGCTGAAAACTGCTGAAGATTGGGCTGCTGCAGCTGAATTCGTGGGCTGTTCATGCGGGCTGGATACGGGCCCAACTGCTGGGCCGTGATGCTGCGAAGGTGCGGGCGTGCGAAGGAGCTGCGGGTCAACGAAACCAGCGCCTGGCGGTGGGATGTTGACCGAGAGACATGCTGTTTCGATCACGCTGGCATCACCGTCGGGACTGGCTTCGTGGAGATGAAGACTGCTGGGCCGAAGACTGGCCGAACTCACAGCTTCAAAGGGCCGGGCTGATGGGCTTACGTGGGCTGATGGGCCTTCGATGGAGACCGAAATTTCGGTCGTTGATGGGAGAAACCGAAGCAGCGAAGGAGTCGTTGAAGTTGGCGGTTGACTGGGACGGCCGCTCGTGGACGGTGCTGCTTCGTTTGGTGTTGTTGGCGACAAGAAGACTTGAAGATCGGTGGACTTGGACGCGCGGCGCACGAGGACACGGCAGGGGTTGCTTCGGTCAACAGGGCATGAAGTCAGCCTCGGTGGAAGAAGACTGCCGCTTCGGTGACGCTGGGCGAAGAAACAGTGAAGGCACTCGAAGATCTGTGGCAGCGGCAAAGCAGGAGATTGTTCGGATGGACTGCTGGATCGATACCAGCTGGATTGAAGGTTTTCAAGCAGCTGAAGGAGCAGACGGAGAAGCAGCTTAGGTGGAAACGGACTTGCGGCCTTCTGCTGGGTCTTGACCGAAGAAGTGGTAGACCTGCACGCGTGGGCTGCGGGCAGGAGTTTGCTTCGGCAGAGGAAGCAGCTGGTCTTTGGTTCTGTTTTACTTTGTGGGAGTTGGTGACGATTGGGGGTTTGCTCGGTTAAAGAAGAAAGAAAGGATGGAATTTCAAATGAAATGAAGCAAGAGTAAAAGCAGAAGATTGATGGATCGGGGAAGGTTACGCGCGAGAGAGGGGGGATAGTGGCTGAGGTGTGTGAGGGAAGTTGCTGATGGGGGGCCCAAAGTCATGCATTCTCATCCCCTCCATTAATTTCATGTCCCCCCTAAAGCCTACAATCTTATCTCTTGGTCTCTAATACTTTCTTAATGATCCAATTTTAAAGCCAAAAATTACTGCCCTCTTCTAGTTCCGAATTTCACTCCTTTTCTTGATCTTCAATTTCTTTGACAAAATCCCCAAGTTGATGTCAAATTTTGATGTAGAAAAAGCCCACATAATTTCTACAAATCCCCTTTGCCATATAGCTCGATTTGCAAGTCCAAATTTCCTTCAATTTGGCCCATCCGAATTTTCGCTATTTTTCCGCGGCATCCGATTCGATTTTCCATAAAAATCTCGGAATCTCCGAAAATTTTTTGGAGGATGAGTCGACGGTCCTAAAATAGATCTTGACATCACAAAACTTTCAATTTCTGAAATCGGATTCAAATTCATGGTTAATTTCAATCCGATGCGATTTTAGTGTGACCTAGTCTACCGGGTAGTTTTTTTAGGAATTTTTAGTGCAATAGACCCGTGATCGATTTATCTCGAGTCACATAGTGCATCTTCGACACATTGGCGACTCTCGGTTGTCGTGAAAATCTCGAGGTTTTAATTACGGGCACCGAGTACTAAAACGATAGAAAAATCGGTCTAGTGCCGATCGACGAGTATTTTGCAATCAGGTGGAATCACCCACACTCTAATCACATATCTCAGCCAAATCGACCTATCTCCGGTCTCTGATCGATTTTGACAGTACCGTAATGACCCTTGCAGATGAACACAGTCGAGCAGTTGATCCCTGGTCGAATTCTCAAGTCCATTGCATTTAGATTCCTTAATTGCTTCCCCAGATAGACCAGTTATCTCATGAGTGATCAGCTCAGAGAATAGCACTATCGGCGCGTCGACGAAATGCCCGATTTATTTAATCGAAAATGAAATATGAAAATTCAGTCTGTCACAATTTTTGAGCACCAAGACCATGCAAGCAATGTGGGATATTTTTCAACAATTCTACTAAGGCGATGATCGTGTCTAACAAACCATTGTTAACCAATTGAGAGTTACTAGTGAAGAACTCCAAGATGTGCAAGTCATAGAAAACTTTTTGAGGTCTTTGACCAAAAAAATTGACTACGTTGTCGCGACAATCGAAGAAGGCCGAGATGTGTCAACCATGACATTGGAGCGGTTGATGGGTTCATTGTGCTCACATGAGCAAAGAATGAATCAAAAATCTTTCGGTTCGAATCCCGTGCAAGCATTGTAGAGTCGAATTGCTTAATCAAATCCAGGAGGCTATCAAGGTGGCCAAGATCGTGGATGTAATGTTTGACTCGTTAGGCCCCACAAAAATAAAAAGAAATGCAAATCAAAGGAAGGTTGAAAAGTCAAAAGAGAAAAAAAAAAAAAAAAAAAGGGCGGCTCGGCTATTGAAAGGTAGAGAGCACGCGGGGAAGAAAGAAAAGAAACAAGGAGAAAGAAAAAAAGAAGAAGAAGGAAAAGAGAAAAGGGCTTTGCAGGTACGCGCTACAGGGACCTCGTCAAGCCGAATCAACTACATATCCAAACGCCCGGTAAGAAATCGCGCCCCTCGTTCGTTCAGTCAGAGTAGTTTCGGATTTAAAGCTTGAAATTAGGAATTGTAGGAGATTTAGGTGGAGAAGTTTGATTTTTGGGTTGTTGAGCTACGTAGTTATATAGAAATGATAGTTTAGAGTGTCGTGGAGCTGTAGGATTTTACACAATTTGATTTGAGCTTATGGTTTACCCGAAACAAAACTTCGAAATTTCCCGTGTGTGATGAACAGTGAGTGTCTAGCAACTTCTGAGCCATATTTTGTTGGTTTCGGCTCAATTATGGGTCATCCAAGTTGTGGGTCTTCTAGTGCTTGGAAAGATCTTCATTTTGATTGTAAGATTGCTTGGAACGAGGTTCGGGTGAGACATTTATGGCGCAATCAAGTTTTGCGCTCAAATCCCACATTGTGAACAACTTTGAATAATTATATCGGGTAAGAGATTCGCAAGCGCAAAGGAGTCATTTTGTTAGTATTCAGGCATAGTTAAGCCTTTTTGTAATTGAGGTAGCATTTTCCTTGGTTTCAACATTAATTCTCATTTAATTGCTAAGATTACAAGATCATCGATTTGTTTAGCTTCACGTTCTTTGGTTTTGGACTTTCCAGGTGAGCGGTGCTATCTCCTTTTTAAATTTACAAACTCATATTTTGCAAATAAAAAGTATAATGTATATTATGTGCAAATTGTGATTTGGCTAAAAGAAAAAAGTAATGGATCGAACATTTACTACTTTTTATTCATTTGAGAATGATTTGAGAAACATGTTATGGAAGATATCGTGAAGATTAAATGTGTGTATTATGATGAGAACTGATTTTATGGAATGGGTACTTTGACAATTTGAGAAACATTTAATGAGAAAGACGTTTTGAAATGTTACTGATTTATGAAATGAATTTCATAATGTTGTGAGAAATATATTATGAAATATGTATATTTTATGAATAGAGTTGGGAAAGAGGATATATTTTGGGTTTTGGAAACTTTTTTTCTGAAAGAATTATGTTGACTTTGAGTATGGTTTATGAAAGGTGATTAGGTTCGGTGTATGAGACCAATTTATATACGGTTTCTGAATTTGTATTGTGGAAATAATTGATTTGTGAAAGGCTATGTTATGATTTGTGAAACCAATTGTGATATAGATTAGTAAAGGATTAAGTGCTACACGATAATGTAATTTCGTAAAAGTCACCTCTAGAGCGTTGTATTATTCATATGTGTTTGTTAAGGACCAAGTACCACTTGAAAATATAATTTCATGGAAACCACCTCTAGAGCCTTATAGTCAAGGGTTAAATGCTACACAATAACGTAATTTCGTAGGAGTCACCTCTAGGACATTGTACTACTCAAAGGCCAAATGTTACACAATAACATGGTCTCATGAGAGTCACCTCTAGGGTAATGAGATGTGATGTGCTATGAAATTGATTGGTAGAATAGACCATTAACGTATGATACGAGTTTAATTAATGGAATGAACCGTTGATATGAGATATAACGAGTTTGATTATTAAACCCAACCAATGATACTTGTTTTGATATTAGGGATGTACAGGAAATTATGCTATATGATATAGCTAGGTTGAAGTAATATCTAAGTCATTTTATTCTTGTAAATTGGTATATTTTAGATTGGCATTAGTGAGCCATGTATTTGAGTTTTAAATGTGTAATGTGGAGGCTCGATCTGCTTATGAGATATATGCTACTTACTGAGCTATGGTTACTCAGCCTACTCTTTCACAATATTTTCAAATCTCTCAGTTAGTGGCTGTTAGAGCAAAAGCATCATTGCACGAACTTTTAGGAGTTGGATTTTGATAGTTTGAGGTCACGTTCTTTGGTTAGAAGGATGGCTGTGTCATTCCCTTTTTTGCTAGGATTCAGGGTGTGACAATGGAGGTGGTCGAAGACATAGAGGTGGGAATTTAAATTTTATCGGAAAATATAGAATACGTGACAAATCAAAGGTCAAGTGTTTAAAGTGTAACAAATTTGGTTCGAACATCACAAATCTAAAAGACAAGCAAAGGTGACATATGAGTAAGCAGAACAAGCGCATGCGATTGATGTTGACGAAAAGATGGTGTTGGTGTGCAAGAAGGATGACTCAAGCACCGTGAACACCAACGTCTAGCAATTGATATTGGGTGCAGTAATGATATGATTGGCCGAAAGGAGTTCTTCTCACAATTGGATGAGACAGTTTATAGTGAAGTTGATTTTGGGAATAAATGCAAAGTTTTCGTAATGCGTAAAGGTAACATTAATATCAAGTCAAAAAATAATACTATTATTACCGTTGCAAACATTTACTTTATACCAGGATTTTTTTTTTAACATGTTAAGCGTTGGGCAACTTTCCGAAAGAGGCCATAAAGTCCATGTTGAAAATGGAGTTTGCATCATCACAGGTGTTAACAATAAGTTCATCATGACAGTGCATACGATGAACAACCGGATGTTCCCTCTGACGGTTCGGACAAAGAATTTTTTGAGATTTCAACTTTACCTCCCGATGCCTCAAAGGTGTTTGTCTGCGTTTTGAGTTTGCTTTGAGTCACCGTGAATCATGAAGAGCCCGAAATGAAGTCGACAGTGAATAAGAACTCATTCTCTGTCGACGTCGAGTGCTGCACCTTTTCTTCTATCACTTTCGTTTTGAATCACCTAGATGAATTACTGTACGAACCACCAGTGGGTTAACAGTTGTTTGATTGATGAGTATTAGTTTAAAAAACCATTCTGTGCTTTCGCTTCCTTCATTGCTCATCAGTCTCGGCCGGTCATGGGGTTCAGGCACATTAGCCACCCGATGCACGCTCTGGTGATCTGCAGCAAGGCCGACTATGAGCAAGTGCCGTGCGCGGCCTGCACTGACATGTGCAGCGGCATGACGTATGCATGCAAGCCATGCTGCTTTTATATCCACTACTGGTGCCTGGTCCCTGAAGATATCTCCCACCCCGTCCACCCCTCCCACCGTCTCCACCTTGACCTCCACCCTGTCCCTGCCGACTTCACCTGCTCTGCCTGCTGCCGCTCCTACACAACGGCTTCCGCTTCCTCTGTCGGGAGCCCTGCTGCAGCTTCACCATCGATGTCAAGTGCGCCTGCCCTCCCCCTGCCATCACCTACCCTAATCACCGCCATTACCTCAACTTCTTCGATGAGGTACTACGATTTAGAGCCTATCATGTCTTGTCATATTCAAATTTCAGAGTGCAAGTTCAATGTTTTCCCTTTTCTATTGCTTTTTCCGTAATCAGTTGCCGGAAGATGTCGAGTTATCTCGGTGCGATGCTTGTCGCAAACCTTGCAAATCATCGGTCCTGTACTGCTTGGGATGCAAATTTGGAGTGCATTTGTTGTGTGAGCGCCCCATGTGCATGTTCGAGCACAGGCACGGGGCGTTGCGGCTTCCACAGTCCCGCTGCCCCAGCAAAGATTGCCTCGAGCTCAAGGCTTCCATTGATGAGGAGGACTTCCCCCGCCATCTCCTTCGTCTCTGCCTTTACTGTCGGAAGGAGATAGGACCCCAGACTCCGCTTTACTACTGTAAAGATTGCAAGATGATTGCTCATGTTAAGTGTATATTCTCAAAGGTAAGTCATGTCTGAGATCTCTCGGAATTGGATCACTCTCTTGTTTGAGCAAAATTTTTTTGCTTTTCGTTGGGAGTTAGATATGAACAGAAATCCAGATCCAGTACATCATATCAGTTCAATTTTTCTCCAATGGAATCGTGACGGATCAATCCTCTTTTTCTGTGTTTCTGATCTGACAAAGTTAAGCTGGTCTCTTTAGTGCATTCTCGGCAACTGCAACTACCAACTCCAGATCTCTGTCCTATCTTAGATACTATGAAGTGGCTTATGTTGTACTTTACCTATTTATGAAGGCAAAGGGTCGAGGCGAAGTTTTGGAGATGATTCGTGCAGAAGCGAAGCAAGATGGTGAAAAACAAGGAGCCAAAGAGGCGGCAACGCAGCATGTTGAGACCTTCGGAAGTATGGCCGATTCTTTGAACGACAAAGAGAAGGCGGAGTTGGAGGATGTGCACAAGAGGCGGGTGGTGGAAATCATAAAGGTACTAGCCTGGCGAAACAGCACCGCAGGCAGCTCTGACGGCATCCCGAATTCGCCCTTTCTGGATGTGGCGTTCTCGGATTTCAGGAAGAAGCTTCCCCACGACATCCCACGGACTAATTCTCTCGCAGTGGCATCTGAGGATGAAAGGCTCTTTAAGGTGGCGGAGTACAAGATGACTCAGAAATTGGCTCCTGTCCTAAGAGAACTGTTTGTAACTCGCGGAGATGTGAGCGAGGAATCCAGATTAACCCAGAATCCGAGAATCATGGTCTTTGTAATGCTGTGCGGTACTATCTACAGCATGGCTAACACAAAAGTCGCCGAAGTCACTGAAGAGCTGTTGTACAACTGGTGGAAGTACCTGATGTTCATACACCTCTCGGGGTTCAAAATCCAATTTGCAATTGACCGACTAAAAGTCGTCATGCGCGCTCACTACACCGATCTCCAGGATGATAACAACTCCGTCTTGAGAATGGATAAAGAGATCAGGGAGCTCTCCGAAGAGATCGAGGAATCCAAGAGGGAATTACAGAGATTGAAGGACGAACGAGAACCCACGTCGAGCGTCACAGATGAAAGCTTAGTAGAAGCATGTTTGAAGAACGCGAGAGCTTGGAAGTACTAAAACATGGAGCCAACGCTAGAAGAGTTTATGTTTCCGTGAGCAAGAATTCGATTGGTACATCCAGGCGATGCCGGTGTCTGCGGATACGCCGGAAACGATGATGCTAGACAACGCGCAAGATTGAGGATTGTCGGGGGTATGGAATGCATTGCGGTAGAAAAAATAAGCAAAAAGTGAATGTGTAATTGACCACTCTATAGCACAGAAGGGCCAACCAATAATCACAGTCTTATCACCATGCAAAACTTGTACAAAACACCAGTGTTACTTGTGATTTTTTATTTTTTTTGGTCATACTGTGTTACTTGTAATTAATTAATGGGCTTTGCTAGCATAATAATTTTTGGGTTACAAAGAAAATAACATCTTATTGTGAATGAGAAATTCCTGAATGAGTGGACCGCACAACAATTTATAATTATTTATCATTAGATTTTATGTTGTCCAGAATAGACTGTTATCCTTATTATATTTTAAAGACTATCACCCAATCATTTATCTTAATTTATTGTAATTTGATTCCCATTAGGTGGAAGTGGGAGTCACTAACTGCCAACTAACAAAATCACTACCCATTAAAATGAGAGGGTTCATTTTCCAGCAGTTACTGTAAATAACTAGTCTTAGAGCAAAAGCTGCATGCTAAATAAAAATATTAAAAAAAGAAACAGAATATTAAATTGAGAATTACATTTATTTAAAAAAGAAAGGTCATTTTTTGAGTATAGAAAGTTGAGTGCTTGAACTAAGGGTGGAATTTATTCGTTAATTTTAGTAAACTTGACATAGATATAAATAAGAACATTTTAGTAGATTTGAAAGTAGACACCACTACTAAAAGGCCCCTTTAAAAATAGCATAATTATAGATAAGCACATTATTAAAATTATTCACATTCCCTCTTTAAAAGACAAATACTTGATCAATGGGTTTACCCCAGTGACCATCATTCCCATATGAAAAGAGGGAGACTGGAAGTTTAATTCCTCACCTTCTCAGGGAGCTAGGGGTGAGTGTTAGGATAATTCAATAGTAAATCATACATTCATCTAACAGTTTAAAAATGTTAAAAAAGTAAAAGAATATTAAATTGAGAATTACATTTAAAAAAAAAAAAAGGAAGAGGATAGTTATTTTTGAATAGAGAAAGTCAAGTGCTTGCATTAAGGGTGGAATTTATTCGTTAATTTTAGTGAATTTGACATAGATATAGATAAGAACATTTTAGTGGATTTGAAAGTAGACATCATTACTGAAAGTTTTCTTTATATCTAGCATAGATATAGATTACCACATCGTTAAAGTTATTCACATTCTCCACTTTAAAAAGAAAATACTTAATCACTCGAATTGTCCGATGGCCACCATTCCTACATGAGAAGGGGGAGATGAGGAGTTTGATTCCCCAACTTCTCAAGAGGGCTCGAAGTGGGTGTTCGAATAATTCAATAGTAAACCGCACCTTCATCTACAGTTTAAAAATGTTATTAAAAAAAAAAAAAAAGAGAATATTAAATTAAGGACTACATTAAAGACAAGGATAGTTATTTTTTTAGTAGAGAAAGCCGTGCCTCCATTAAGGGTGGAATTTATTCGTTAATTTTAGATATAGATGAGAACATTTTACTAGATTTGAAAGTAGACACCATTACTGAAAGTTCGCTTTATAAATAGCATAAATATAGATAAGCACATCATTAAAGTTATTCACATTCCCCAATTTAAAAGACAAATACTTAATCACTAGGGTTGCCCTAGTGGCTACCCTTCCCACATGGGAAGGGGGAGGTTGGAAGTTTGATTCCCAACTTTCTCAAAGGGCTTGGGGTGAATGTTAGAATAATTCAATAGTGAACCACACATTTATCTAATAGTTTGATTCTCAACCTTCTCAGAGGATGGAACTTATTCACTAATTTTAGTAAACTTTGACGTAGATATAGATAAGAACATTTTAGTAGATTTGAAAATAGACACCACTACTGAAAGTTCTCTTTATAAATAGCATAAATTTAGATAAGCACACCGTTAAAGTTATTCACATTCCCCTCTTTAAAAGACAAATGCTTAATCACAGAAGTTGCCCCGGTGGTTACCCTTCCCACATAGGAAGGGAGAGGGAGGAGTTTGATTCCCCATCTTTTTAGGGAGCTTGGAGGTGGTTGTTAGAATAATTTAATGATAAACTATACGTTCATCTGACAGTTAAAAAATGTTTAAAAATAATAATATTAAACTAAGAATTACTTTAAAAAAAAAAAAAAGATGGTAGTTATATTTTGAGTAGAGAGTTGAGTGCTTGCATTAAGGGTGGAATTTTTTTCATTAATTTTAGTAAATTTGACACAAATATAGATAAGAACATTTTAGTATATTTGAAAGTAGACACCACTACTTGAATAGGCATAAATATAGATAAGCAAGTTGTTAAAGTTATTTACAGGCCTCACTTTAAAAGACAAATACTTAATTATTGGGATTGCACCAGTGGCCACACTTCCCACATGGGAAAGAGAATGTGAGGAGTTTGATTGCCCATCTTCTTAGGGAGCCTGCAGTTAGGTGTTAGAATAATCCAATAGTAAACAACACCTTCATTTAACAGTTTAAACTTTTAAAACAATTGATAGCGGTCCCATGAAATTTCATATATGGTATCAAAGCCGGAGGTCTTGAGTTAAAGTCTTTCTAGACCCCATTTGCCTCCCCAATTAAATATATCCACGCTTAGTACTAGAAAAAAAGATTAGGCTAAGCATGAGGGAGAGTGTTAAAATAACTAAATATTAAACAATGCATTCATCTAACAGTTTAAATTCTTAGAACAGTTGGTAGTGGTCCCATGAAATTTCGCAGTGGGGACATTTAGTTTTAAATGTGAAATTCAACTCTCACATTATACAAAGAGGCAAAGCAAAGACTGAGAATGATTTGAGAGTTAGAATAGGACAGACAAAAAGAAAAAAAAGACAAATACTCATTTCTCTAATAACGTTGCGCACATGCATAGCAACGCGTATTTCAACAAAAATGAATTCTTAAGGCGAAAATAAGTGTGAGTCTATGGTCATTAGGTGCCTCTTGGAATTTTTACTATAAGGTTAAAAAGTGAAAAACCACAAATCGTTGAAATTGAGATATGTCGAACGGTTGAAATCTATTGCATTTCAATTTCAATTATGAAAACCACAGGGGTTTACCCCAGTGGCCACTCTTCCAACATGGAAGGGGGAGGTGGGGGGTTCGAATTCTCGCCTTCTCAGGGAGGTTGGGGTGGGGACGAAATAGTTTCAGGTGTGGGTTTCGACTCCCACGCCCTGCAAGGAGGCAGGGCAAAAGTCTGAGAGCGAGAGTTAGAGTAGAAGTAGAGTAAGACCGACCAAAAAAAAAAAATCAATGATGAAAACCTACAAGGGCACAATGTCTTCTAGAAAAGATAGAATCGCATGAGAAAACATGCTGTGAACTTGATTCCCCCCACTCTCTCTCTCTCTCTCTTTGTTTCACCTTTTTTTCCCCACTTCTTTTCTCCTTTTTTCATGATTCACCTTGTCGGCCAAAAATCACCATGGACCTATTTAATTTTGCATCAATAAAACAATTGAGTGAGAGAGAGAGAGAAAGAAGGGGGCGGGGGCCAAAAGCACCTTATTAATAGGTAAAAGTTCTTCCTTGCATCATTATTTTTACACTTGAAATTTCAATTTTATGTTAAAGAATTCCAAGAGTTGGATTTGTATAGCTGGTGCAACATTTCTGGCGTATTGTGAACCATGCGAACTTTGGGTTTTACTCGACTTTGCTATTCTCGAATGAGATTGAACGTTATATATAGATCTGCAGCTGCAAACTCTTTTCATGAGAATAATAATGTCCTGCAGTAGAATATGTGGAATTCGAAGTTTTTGCTTGAAGTTTAATCTGTCGTTGCAGCAGAATCTGCATGATCAGGTCAAAGAACATCTTTTTATTTGGCATATGAACTAATGAATCACAAGGAGGTTGAGTGGGGGAGTTGCTATGACATGTGGACTATGTGAACTTGGGGTTCTAATTGACTGTGCTCTTCTTGAATGAGATTGAACTTCATTTTATTATTATGCAGTGCAAACTCTCACCATGAGAACAATAGTGTCTCTGCATTAGAAGATGGGATTCAAAGCTTTGTATTTTTTCATAATTTGATCTTCATGGGTGCCGTTTAGCAGAATCCGCATGATCCGGTCACTGAACTTCTTTTTGTTTGGCATATGAACTTATGTATCGCAAGCAATATATGGTCTAATAGATTGTTTTTGTCTAGTTTTGACTTTCAAACTGGTGACAAGGGCAATTTAGACCATGCATATTTTTTTAGGGTTTTTTAAAGGAGCACTATAAAAGGTATGTGTTGCACGACACATTTCTAAATCTAGCCTCCACATTCTCCCTTCTCTTTGTTCTTCCTATCTTCTTGTTAGATCTTTAGATCTTGTGGCTCACCAAGTAATTTTTTGACATTTTTGGATTGCACTCTTGTACTTGTTGTAGAAGAAGTAAAGCTTGGTTTTTTCGGTCTGTGGTTTTCACATATATTTTGTGTCTTGTGTAATTTTGATTTTGTTTTTATCTCTTCCTATTTGTGCTTCAATTTGTGCATCTTTTTGTGTTGTTCCATAACAAATCGGTATCAGAGTGAAGGAATTTTGCTCTTTTGTTCAAGAGGGCATCTATCAAGTTCGAAGAGGCACCCTTCAATATACAAAAAAAATTCGGCTATGGAGGATCAAGATGAAAGCCTTGTTGTGTCAGGAAGGTTCAGTTAGAGCCTAGGACAGTAAGTACCTCAACAATATGACTTTGGTTGAGATAAAGGAGATAGAAGAGAGGTTGCATAGTATTATCTAATTGTCGTCATCCAACAAGGTGCTTCATTAGGTTGCCGATGAAGAAACAGTTTTGGGTGTTTGGAAGAAGGTCGAAAGCCTCTACATAAAGAAATCCTTTACAACGAGATTATTCTTGAAGCAACATCTTTACACGCTAAAGATGCAAAAGGTACTCATATCCAAGAACATCTAGATGAATTTAATAAGATCGTAATGGTTATGAAAAATCTAGGTTTGGAGTTAGATGATGAAAACCAAGCCCTAATTGTGTTATGCTTACTATCGAGCTTGTATAAGAATTTTGTGAATTTTAGGTTGTATAAAAGGGAATCCATAACTCTTGAGGATGTGAATGCCTCATTGAATTCTATCGAGATGCATACAAAGTTGAATGCGAGTGACAGTGATGATAAAGCCGATGGCTTAGCTGTTAAGGGAAGGTTGAACCGCCATGATAGACGCAATAGTAGTAAAGGATATTCGAAGTCTAGGTCAAGCCGAAGTAAGAACAAGATTGAGTGTTACTATTGTCATAAATTTGGACACTATAAAAATGAAAGTTCTTTGCTTAAGGCTAATGGAAAAAGTCGATGGATAGTTCCAATTTGGTTAGTCTGGTGAAGGATAACAAGTGAACCAATGCAAACAATGTTCTTACTATTTCTTCTTTGGATTTTCGTGTTGACGACAAATGGATTTTGGATTCGGCATATTCATACCACATGTATTAAAATAGAGCACATATGAGAAACTCAAAGATGGTTCAGTTTTGATGGACAACAATGCGATTTGTATGATTGCGGGTACTGATACGATGTGGATCAATGTCATGACAAGATAGCAAGAAATTTGACACACATTAAATATATATCAGATTTGAAGAAGTACCTTATTTCGTTGAGCAATTTGGATTAGATGCATGTACAAGGGTAGAGGTTGAGTTTTAAAAATTTCAAAGGGCTCCTTGCTTGTGATGAGAAGTAACAGGAAGAATTCTGTAAGCAAATGCCGTTGTGGGTTCTTCAAATAGATCATCATCTTCAGATTCTAAGATATGTAGTTGGGTCACATGAGCAAAAGAGGAATGAATACCTTGAGTAAACGTGGTTTTCTTTGTGGAAAGCATATGGTTTCACTTGACCTTTGCGAGTATTGTGTTTTCAAGAAGTAGCACAAAGTTCGTTTCAGTATTGGGGTGCACTCGATGAAGGGCACAATTAATGACATTCACTCCGATTTGTAGGGACCTGCATAGGTTACATTTAAGAGTGGTGCAGCAAATCTTCTTACATTTGAACCCTTCAAGTGCCAAAAGTTGGTACAAAGAGACACTTAAGTACCAAAACTTACGAAAGTGGCACTTAAGTGCCACTTTTTATGAAAAATGGGACACTTGAGTGCCATATTCGACAAACCTCACCAGAAATCTACGTGGCATTTTTTTATTAATTTTTTCGCTACGTGGCTTGCCGGAAGGCTGACTCAACAAACCACAAACAAAAACGACGTCATTTTGGTATAATTTGAATTTTAATATATTAATTAATTAAATTAAATTTTAATTAATTAATTAATTAAAAAAATGGGGGAAGGAGGAGGAGGGAGGAAGCCGGGCGAGGGCTCAGCCCTCACCATCGCCGCCTACCCTCCGTCGCTGGGAAGGCGGGAAGGTGGGGCGGTGTTGGCCGGGGCCGCCGAGCCCGGCCGGGGCCGACGGCCCCAACTAACCGGCGGTGAGGGCCTACGTGCCCTCGCCTAGATCAGGGCGAGGTCGTGGCCCCCCCGGATCCGGCGACCCTCGCCCCAGATGCGGGCGAGGGCACGCAAGCCCTCGCTGCCGAGTCGGTGGGCCGCCAACCCCCCGCCCAGGGGCTCGACGGCCCCGACCGACACTCCCCACCTTCCCGGCGACAGAGGGGAGGCGGCGGCGCGCGGGGCGAGCCCTCGGCCGCCGGGCGCCTCCCTCCTCTTCCCCCTCTCCCCCTTTAAATAATTATTTATTTATTTATTTAAATTTTAATTTAATTAATTATTATATTAAAATTCGAATTATACCAAAACGACGTCATTTTGAACTATTTAGCCACATCAACATGCAAAACGATGTCGTTTTGCACGCGGCTCGCCGAAAAATTGCCACGTCAGCGTTTTGGCTGGATTTTCTCGCTGGTGGCACTTAAGTGATCCATTTTGCTCCGATTTTGGCACTTAAGTATCACTTTCGTAACTTTTGGCACTTAAGTGTCCCTTTGTGCCAACTTTTGGCACTCCGAGGTCCGGGTGTCCATTTATTAATGACTTTTCTAAGAAAGTCTGGGTTTATTTCTTGAAGTGTAAGAGTGACATTTTTTATATGTTCAAGAAGTTGAAAGTATTCATTGAAAATCAAACCGGGATGAAGATAAAGCGTCTTAGAATAGACAATGGTCTTAACTTTTACGGAGGTGATTTCAACGAATGCTATGAAGATTCAAGGACTGTTTGACATCAAACAGTCAAGCACACACTTCAACAAAATGGGGTGCCGAAGCACATAAATCGGACACTTATGGAGAGAGCTAAGTATATGTTCTCTAATGTTGGACTTGGAAAATATATCTAGACTAAAGTCGTGAACATGGCATGTTATTTGGTGAATCGTTCTTTGACCACAATTGAATGTAAGACTCCAAATGATGTATGGTCATATGAACATTCATATTATTCTGGTTTGACAATATTTGGATGTCTACTTATTATTATGTAAAAGATGGTATGCTTGAACTTAGGGCCAAGAAATGTATTTTTGTTGGTTATGCAGATGAGATTAAGAATATGGGTTGTGATGTTCTAACCGACAATCACCAAAGTTTATAATCAGTAAGGATGTTACTTTTGATGAAAAATTCCATACTTGATCAAAGAAAGGTTGTTGTTGATTCTACAAGTATTCAAGAGAAGAATGTTGGGAAAGAAGTGGAGTTTCACGTGGAGAATCCACGGAGGACATTTGAAGATGGTTCTATTTAGCCATAAAGTGATGGTGAGTAACAAGACTTAGATTCGATCAAAGATGATGCAAAAGAAGTTGAGCTACCTCAAACCTTGGCTAAGGAAGATCACATTTGTAGGTTGAGACTCTCTTTTATGTTCTCAAGTAATCTCCAGGGCAATGGTACAAAAGGTTCATGGCTTTATGTTGAGTTGTGACCACTTGTGGAGTGCACATGACAATTGTGTGTGTGATCAAAGATTACATGATGGTTATTATGTTTATTTGTTGTTATATGTGAATGACATGCTCATTGCAGCAAAGCACATATTAGATATACAATGGTTGGAGAGGCGTATCCACAAGAAGTTTCAGATGAATGATCTTAGAGTTGCCAAGAAGATTTTAGGTATGGAAATTCATAAAGACAAACAGGTTAGGAAGTTATACCCTTCACAAAAGAGCCTTATTGAGAAAGTGCTTATGCATTTTGAAGAATGTCAAACCATTAAGTACTCTTTTGGAGTCCCATTTTAGACTTTCTGCTTCTTTGCCACCTAAAACCAAAGAAGATGAAAATGAGATGTCTTGAGTTTCATATTCTAATGTTGTGGATAATCTTGTGTATGCTATAATTTACACTTGTCCAGTCATTTCCTAAGCAGTTAGTATTGTGAGTAGGCATATGGCACATCCAAGTAAAGCTCATGGCAAGCCATGGAATGAATTCTTCGGGACATCCGAGGTACCTCAAATGCAAGTTTGGTCTCTCACAAGGGTTGTGATATAGGATATTCGGTTGTTGACTTCATTAATTCTGACTATGTAGGCAATCTTAACGAAAGGAGATCTTTACTGAGTTATGTTTTCCAATTGGTGATTCTGCAGTTCATTAGAAAACAATCTTATAGGACATTGCTACGTTGTCTACAACTAGAGTAGAGTACATGGCAGTGACCGAAGCAATAAAAAAAGCACTTCAGTTGAAGTGTTTGGTTACAGAACTTGGCGTGAAGTAGGAATGAGCCTTTGTTATATTTTGCAATAACTAAAGTGCGACCCAAATGACCAATAACACGACGTATCACCAAAAAACAAAACATATAAACATCCGATATCACTTTATGCATGATGAGATTGCCAATGGTACGGTCACGATGAAGAAAGAACCTATAGCAGATAACCCGACAGATATGTTGACCACACCAATTGCTTGAATTTAATTGGCCTTCCACAATTTGAGTTGCCTAGGCAAAGTTGATGGTGTTTCATCCCTTCTTTTCTACACCAAGTATGTTCACGTAGCCTTAAAGGTGTGTGTCGTCAATTCCACCATTTTAGGAGTGGCCTTGTGTGGAAGGTCAGAGGTCTTTTGGCATAACACTCTTCTGAAGTCAATGCAAAGATTTGTTGAGTTTTAACTTTAAAATTGGTGAAGAAGGCCATTTTGGACCATGCACATATGTTTTAGAGTTTCTTGACCATTTTGAATTGTACTATTGTACTTGTTGAAGAAAATAATGAAATCCCTTTTCCTCCCCGTGATCTTTTCCTATTTTGGGTTTCCATGCATATGTTGTATCCTGTGTGGTTTTAATTTTGCTTTCATCCCTTGTTATTTGGGCTTCAATTTATGCATCTTTTAAGGTAAAAGAACATATCAAGTGTCGTTACCAAAAAAAAAAAAGAACATATCAAGTGCCAAAACTTGGCATGGGGGACACTTAAGTACCAAAAATTAGGAAAATGATCCTTAAGTGTTACTTTTTTTTTTTAAATGGGACACCCGAGTGTCAAGTCTGGCGAACTCCACCAAAAATCTTACATGGTAATTTTTTTCATTAATATTACTCGCTTAGGTAGCTCGTCGGAGAGCTAACTCAACAAAGAAACCAAAACGACGTCGTTTTGGCACAAATTTAAATTTCAATATAAATAATAATTTAATTTAATTTATTAAAAAAAAACAATTGTAGAATTGCGAGGGTTGAGCCCTTGCCACCACCTCCCCCGTCGCCGGTGACTTCGGCCAACTAGCAACAAGGGACTATGAGCCCTTACCTAGATCTAGGGTGAGGGTCGTAGCCCCAAGGGGCGGTGGCCCTTGGCCCGGCGGGCGAGGGCTCATAGGCCCTCGCCGACGGTCAGCCAAGGTCGTCGGCCCCTAGCCAAGACTCGGCGACCCCGATTGACCCTCTCCCCATCATCATCGGCTCTTCCCTGGCAGCAACGGGGAGGCGACGGTAGAGGGGCGAGAGTTGAGCCCTCAACCGCTTGCAATCTTCATCTTCTTCCTCTTTTCTTTTAAAAATAAATAAATTTAGTTTTAAATTTAATTTAATTAATATTTATATTAATTATCTAGCCACGTCAGCAAAACGATATCGTGTTTGCACTTTTCTAGCTATGTCAGCGTGCAAAACGATATCATTTTGCTCTCGTCTCACCAAAAAAACATCACGTCAACATTTTGGCCGGATTTTCTCGTTGTTAGCACTTAATTAATTCATTTTGCTCCGATTTTACCACTTAAGTGTCACTTTCCTAATTTTTGACACAAGTGTCTTTCATATCAAGTTTTAGCACTCCAGGGTCCAGATGTCGATCTTTTAGTATTGTTCCGCAACAGTTTTCATGGTGAAGCACAGTTTTCTTTCATAGTCCATTGTTTGTCGTGATGGAGTTGCTTTTTACACTTGAGTTCCATGCACACTGATGAGCCGGGACTGCCTCACATTCTCAATGCTGGAGTTAAGAGAGGAACTGTGAGGGTCTGAAACCGAAAAAGCCCAGCATTGTTCTTCGTTGGCAGAAGTTCTTTTTACATATTTGGAATGAACTGACTGTGAGATTACATTCTTGTTAATGTTAGGCTAAATTGAAGATGGATAGGATTGAACATTTCAGCCACCCACACTGGTTGACAAAATGCACGATCAAGGCTTATGATGAGGAAGTTAAATGCTTTGCGTGCATGAAACGCTGCTTGAATCAATACTACAGCTGCAACCTGTGCCGATTTTTTCTCCATGAGGAATGCGCTAAGTTGCAGACAGAGTTCCCTGCACATCCCTTGCATCCTGTCCACCCTTTGACCCTCGGGCCAACATCATATTACATCGGAAGCGTCTACTGTCATGCCTGTGACAAAAGATGCCATGGTTTCACATTTCGGTGTGAGCAGTGTGACTTTGATCTCGACATTGACTGCGCTCTAAAATCCAGCAATTCTAGAGTCAAGGACCAATTTCAGCACTTCAGCCATGACCATCCCTTGGTATTGGAGGAGGTGATCGCTCATGACGAGGAAGCTTGGTGCCAAGCTTGTGATAAGCGCTGCTCGAGAAACACGTACACTTGCAGCTTGTGCGAATTCTTCCTCCATAAGTCATGTGCAGAGTTGAAGAGGGAGCTCCGACACTGGCGGCACAAGGAGCATGATCTGGAGCTGCGCACTAGTAGTAGTGTGGACGACGGAACAGCGTGGTGTAATCTCTGCTGGAAAAGGGTTCGTGGCTTTGTGTACCATTGTGAGATTTGTCAATTTGACCTGGATTTAGAATGTTCGCTCCAATTGCCTCCCACCTTGGATACCGGAGTTCAGAGACAGGAGATAGATCATTTTAGCCACAAGCACCCGCTGACCCTCGGAGAGGAGAGGCAAGATGACGTAGTCACGTGTGCAGCTTGTGGTGACGATTGTAGCTCATGTCAGATCTATGGCTGTGAGGAATGTGGTTATTTTCTCCATGATTCATGTGCAAATTTACCTCAAGAGATGAAACACCTCGATCACAAAGAACATCCATTGAAACTCCAGGTTGCCTTATACAGCGTCTGTGATATTTGCAAAGAAGGAATTAAGGGCTTCACGTACCGCTGTGAACAATGTGATTTTAATCTGGACATTGGATGTGCTCAGATGCTTTCCATCAGACCTGGAATAGCAAAGCAAGTCGAAGATATGAAAATGAAAAATTCTGGTCATGACCACGTGTTGACAAGGTGCGCAAAGAGGGAAGAGGAAGGAGTTGTTTGCAGTGCATGCGAGAAACCATGCTGTGGTCTCATATACGCCTGTGAGGGTTGTGGATTTATTCTAGATGAAGGTTGCGCAAAGTGTCGACATTTCTTTCATCCGCTCCATGAGCTCACCCTCCAGCACATTGATTCAGTGGTTTGCTGTAGTGCCTGTGAAAAGAAGTGCCGTGGCTTCACCTTCTCGTGCAGGGAATGCACGTTCCATTTGGATGTTGCCTGTGCTTTGATTACTGAAAAAATACATCATTTCAGTCATGGACATTCTTTGAAGCTCACTAAAATGGAATTGAACTGTAAGTGTTTAGCTTGCAACCGATCATTCTCAAACTCAAGCCAGATATATGGCTGTGAGGATTGCAACTATTTTCTCCATGAATCATGTGCCAAGTTACCATTAGAGAGGAGACACCCTTATCACGGAAGTCATCCCTTGAAACTCCAAGTTGCATCATACAATTACTGTGATTTTTGTGGAGAAAGAATTCAGGGATTCACATACTGCTGTTATCAATGTGATTTCAACCTGGATATGAAATGTGTGGGAACTCCTTCGATCAGCTCCGAAATGATGAAGAAAGTCGAAGCAATGAAAATCAGAAATTTTGCACATCACCATGAGTTGACAGGAAGCATGAAGAGGAAAGGGGATAAAGTTGTTTGCAGTGCATGCAAGAAAAAATGTACCGGTCTGACATATGCCTGCGACTGCAAGGATTGCAGCTTTTTCCTCCACAAGGGTTGTGCTGAATTGCCTCAAGAGTATGCACACTTCTTTCATCCAGGCCACAAACTCAACCTCCAGAGCAGTCATTCAAAGGTTTTCTGCAGCGCATGTAAAGAGAACTTTCATGGCTTCACCTTCTCTTGCAAGGAATGCAAGTTCCATTTGGATGTGGCATGTGCTATGATGGCTGAAAAATTAAATCATGGTGAATATATTCACCATCTTTGTCACGGACATCCCTTGAGACGCACTAAAAAGGAGTTCAAAGGTCAGTGTTTAGCTTGCTATCGATCACGCTCGGACTTTGGGGAGGTATATAGTTGTGACCACTGCAATCGGTGGGTCCATATTTCATGCACTGAACTACCGCAGAATGTCAGACATTTTCGTCATGATTTTCGTAAGTGTGACGGTAAACTCACCTTGGAAGGTAAACGTGCCTTAAAAGATGGGCAAGGGAAAAAGTGCAATGCCTGTCACCGCGTATGCCGGGGGTCTGTATTATACCATTGTAAACTCTGTAATTGCGCCTTTGATGTTGAATGCGCTTTAATGCCCTCTGAGACCCCCGAAGGTGCACAGATCAAATTTTTTCCTGCTGGCCATGGGCACCCGCTGCAGCTGTGTAGTATTAAAGAAGAAACTAAATTTCGCTCATGCTCTGTGTGCGACAATCCTTGCGACAATCCTCACGATGATCCTGCCTATAAATGCACCAAGTGTGAGGTGTTCATTGTCCACAAATCATGTATTGAATTGCCGCAGAGTATCCTGAGACCTTCCCATCATGAACACTCTATGAAGCTGATCAAGAAAAGCAGATTTACGTGTGCAGCCTGTCGCAAATCAAGTTCAGGCTTCAGTTATGACTGCAACACATGCTCTTCATTTTCCCTCCACATTGGCTGCATGAATCTCAAGCCCATCATAAAATATGGTGACCACCGTCATTATCTTGGCTTCTTCGAGAATATACACGAGAAAGTTACGTGCAGGAACTGTCATAGAGGAATATTGCCTTGTTCCAGCAAGGAAATGGAAATGGAAACTGAAAACAAGCAGGGACTTTTTCGTTGTGTGAGGTGTGATTACAATCTACATTTATTGTGTGGTCCATTACCTTGTTTAATCGAGTCTGACAACCACAAGCACGTTCTACAACTTGAGGACAAGTTTGTTGAGGACTATTCAGGCGAGTATTATTGCGACGCTTGTGAGAAGAAAAGAGACCCGGAGAAGTGCGTCTATAAATGTTCTCAAGAGAATTGCCCATATGTCGCTCACTTTGAATGTATGAAACCTGAGGTATGTCTAGTTTCTTTTATACCTCGATATTTCTGTCACTTGCCGAAAAAGTTCATGTTACTCTGCAATTTCGAAGCAAGAAGCATGGAGTCACAGAGACAGATGCTTCTAAAGTTTTCCTTCCGAACTATGTTCATGTAATGCAATTTCAGTGAAAATGCGGAATATAGGACATGGATATGCTGTAAGAAAACTATTTTCCTGTATACAGCCTTCCTTTTTTCTTTTCTTTTTTCAAGTCGCGGCATGTTGTCTTTCTCATCCGGGATAAAACAACTGTCCATGTTTCATAGCCGGTAATGCTAGTGTTCACTAATGGCCAATGTTCGCCGCTATCAATGAGAGTTAATTGGTTCATTTGATCCTAGAAAAAGAATTGCAGAATCTGAAAAATCGAGTCGGCGAAATAAGAATATAATGCAAATTACCCAACCATTTTTCCAGATAAGAGAACTTTTGGTAAGGGTACACAACTTGATCGGAAGAAAAGAAAAACGACCTCGTCTTCATCCTCAGACTACTCTTTAACATACTGCATCTGTCCTTCGTTACTGCTGCTGCAGCCATGACGTCCTGATTATGCTTCAAAATGTCATCTCAATTTATGTACGATTGTCAGGTGCTACGTTTACTAAAGGGTGAGCAAAAAGAAGTGGAATTAAGAACCCTTGGTACCAAACGCATTTATTGTAAAGTAATGATTGAAGTCCAGGATCCAACCGAGATGGCTCTGAAGAACGAGGAACAGGCATCCGATGAATCCAGAGAACAAGACACATGGACCTTAGAGAATTTACTGGATGCTTTCTTTCAAGACGAGCAAAACAAACTTCCGGGCACTTTTCAGATTTTAAAGAAGGAAATGATAGGGACAGGGCATGCATCTTTTTGGGGGCGGCTGGAATGCAGTGGTAGCATTGCATCAGTTTCCCCATACTCACAGCAAACTTTCACTCAGTTCATGGACTGGAGAGAACCTGGCAAAGAGAACTTAGAGTTCTCTACGATATTCTTTGAAAACGAAGAACTTGTCAAAGTTGAGAGATACACAGTCATCCGGAGCCTAGCCCCTATCCTGAAGCAGCTGCTCGAGAAGCGCAGAGACATAAGCACTGAGTCTGAGTTGAACTTGGAGTCGAAGAGCCTTATCTTTAACTTGCTATGCGGGGCAATAAGGAGCATGTCCACCACACAGGTCAACGAGCTCTCGGAGACCTTTCTCCATGATTGGTGGAACCAGGTTATGATGGCCAAGCATGCAGGATTCAAGATCCAATTTGCTTTGGATCATTTGCACGAAATTGTTCAAGCTTACTTTGCTCTCCGAGCAGAAGAAATTCAGAACCACAGGCTGAAAGAGTTGGAAGATCAAATCGGAAGTTGCCAGATTTCCTTGAAGGAAGTGACCCGTATAAGCAAGCAGTATAAGGAATCTGCAGAAGCAAGTTTGAGGCAGGAGCTTTTGGGCAAGGTGAAGGCGTTAGAGGGTAAAACAGTCGGCAGTGGGTTGCTGTGATGCTCATGCTCGCACGGGCATGCAACAGCTCTTGTTTGATGTGTTGTAAGAGACAATATAAGATAGGAGGTTTTACAATTGGGTTTTGATGCGGTATTGTGGATCTGTGACATTTTAATTCGTCACTCATGTGTGCAGATCGTCTAGTCTGCGTTCATTATTTGCCCTTCTCATAATATTTTAGTCGATTTCTAATAGATCTAACTGCTATAAAACAGCTTTGAAAGCAGTACTGCGACACACCGCAAATTTAGCAGTCAAAGACGTTCAGCTGTTGGAAGGATCTGCTCCATAGCTGCTCCTATTTAGTCGAATCTTTCACCTTTGGCTCGCCTACTAATCACCAAAGTTTGGTTGTAACAGATTCTCAGTGTCCCGTCCGTGTAGAGTGTTCGGGAACATGTTACCTAAACAGCAACCACAAAGAAGCCAGGAACCGTAGGTACTTTTAAGAAGATTCAGACATTATTGACCTAAAAAAAAAGAAGAAGAAGAGGAAGGGGAAGTGTTGTTGTTACAAGGGGAACAATACCAGCATTTTCTGTGTCCTAGAGCTCTCCATTACAGTAAGATAGCAGCAAATCATCCCAGACCGCCAGTTGACGCAAGTTTCCTCATTGCCGGTAACCATTGGTAAACAATCTTCTAATCTAGGTAACCAGTGAATTCATGCCAATATGATATTTTTTGGGATAAACGTGGCATGCATGAATGTACTAGTTTGGAATAAATGGGGCACAAATATATTAGTTTGCGATATGACTAAACCAACGGAGTAAGAGTAAGCAATATGAAATTAGGAGTGAGGCATAGGTCTAAGGTAGAACAAGGAACCAGACCGACCCAACCATAGGAACTAGTCCAATTCCAAGTCCTAGCAATTACCAATCCAATTCCCATCCTAGGTAAGAACCGAATCGGGAAGTGGGAATCAATGAATCTTGATTACGTGTTTTGAACTTTTTATTGTTTATTTTATTTTACGTGTTCATATTTTATAAATCGTTACTATTGACAAATGGGATTTTTTTTTTTTTTTTTATAGAGATTAGTTTCATGTTGCTAAACTAAAAAGTTACAAAGAAAAGGAAGAATAAAATGAAACAAAAAAAAGAAAGAAATTGGTCAGTTCTCAAGTAGACCCCAAGTTCTAGATTCCATATTAAGCAAGCTAAGTTCCAAGTTTCAAAAACTAGGGAACCAGCCCCAATAAGATAAGTTCACTTAAGTTCCAAGTGAAACTGAAACCGTCCCCGGAACTGCTTATCCTCATAAAGAATTAGTATAAACTAATAAGGTGCTAAACTGAAAAGAACACCAACTGCCAAGGCACTCTACCCGGTTATTACCTGTAATAACAGGAGCAAAGTTATACACTTACGTACAATGAATCTACATCTATCAACTAGTATTGGGTACTCCTACGTGGACAGAGGCGATTTACAACAGATTGGATTAGGAAATCATTTGCCGTTCACCAATGGCTACAATTCAAATGCCAGTGCAATGGACTTTTAGAATTTAAAGGAGATCCTTGGCCAGTCTCACTGGTTTTTCCTTCAGAAATGCAAAATCTCCATCGGGCAAGGTCAGCAAGTGATGATCTAGCTCATCCTCTTCACTGTCTGCTGTTACAGACGAAGGAGGCGAGTCCAAGGCATCATCTTCAATAGCACAATACAGAACTGTCAGACAAAGGGAAAAGGAACTGAACAGAAAAACAACTAAAACAGCAGCTTATTCCTCGCATGATGGGAAATGTTCAGCAGTCGCTGAGGACGCTTGTAGAAGTACCAGGAAGTCAGTCCACTATGACCTACATCCCTCATTCTGGAAACTTGGAACTTTTTTTTTTTTTCAGATCTCAATGATTATGTTCAAATATGGCTATCAATTCGTGTTCACACGTCATATTCCGGTTATACATTTGATTTTGGGGCACACACCAAAGAACTAACTTATTTAAAGTTTGTGTCAATTCGTGTCTTTTTCAAGTTTATTGATATTTGTTAGTATAAATGAGTCAAATCTTGTCAATATATATGAAAATTATTAACCCTATGGTTGAAGGATAGTTGAAGATTGAAATATTCTAAAATCTTCAAAAGAAAATAATTAGATTATCAGTGCCAACTATGCTTTTGGTAACATCTATACGTACTACAACACACATGAGTCTATAATTTGATGGACTAAGGACGAAAATTATCTACTACTTATTTGAACTATGAATCATGAACACCATTACTGTTTATTATTAACGTTAATTGTGACCATTAATTGACCTATATAAATTCTCTAAAGTCCATTAATGAGAGGGGTTTTTTGTAAGACAACTATAGCTAAAAAAAAAAAACAAGTACAAGTATAACAAATCATAAGGATGAAGTCTAATACAGGGTGAAAGTGCGGAGGACACAACAGGTGCATCAAACTTACCAGAATATGTTGAATGGTTAGGCAGATGTCGAACTGCTGCAACCTGTATGCTTTGTGGAAGCAGGCAGTTGAAGAAAGAACCTGAAACGTCAGAAGATTCTTCAACCATATAAACAACTAGGGACAACCAACAGCTAGAGCATGAATTTCTGAAGCCAGAAAGAGCAAGTAGGCATAACCAATTATGGGAAAGGCAATCTTTTTCTCAGTATGATCCATTACGACATCTTTTTTTTTTTCCCCAAGTCTCCACCATTTTCTTGACAAATCGTCTTTTTGACATCCAGGATGCAGATGACAAGATTAATCTTAAATCACAGGCACTGGAGAGTCAATTTCTATCTAAAGTTCTAGCAGATACACACCCTATAGTACCAGAAATATGTAACCATTCCAGAAGCTACATTTGCAATCTTGGGAAGGAGCTACAACTTTGTCAGATGGTAAATAAGCACACAAGAAACGAATTTTGGATTTCAGCTCTCACCTAACCGGGCCAGTCTATTTACCCATCCAGGAATTGACTTTCCAGTCAATTCTTTGCACACTTCATCAGTGAAATGATTACAATTCTTTGCAACCAAATGATAAGTGTCTCCATGATATTTTTTGCAGAGGTGCTCCATAAATGATTGAAATTCTGAACGAGACATGTTGGTACTGCCCAATAGCACTGATCTTCTGAAGATAAAGCCAGGGCAACTTCTTGGTTCCACCTCGAAAACCCCACTTGTAGGGTATTCATGAGCTCCAAACGCATATTCTAAGCCATGGGCTAACCAAACAAAACCAAGAAAATGTGTCAGCATGTTCACTTAGAGAAAGCTAAAGAAAAAGAACGGATAAATGGCCATCATAATTGAGCTAAACTGAGCACACTAACGATGTTAGTCAAATGCTTCCATTGAATTTCTTTTTTTTATATAAAAAAATATACAACATCCACGAAGGGAGACTTTAAATGAAGGATTCTTAACAATTTAACCTAGCTCCAACCATAAAGAGACATCTTGATGTAATCCAATGGAGCAAATTGTAAACCAAATAACTCACGGCAACATGATGAAAGCACCAGTCATGTAGTCCTAACGACTTGCAAAGCTTTACGAGTTTCAGCTGCAATCTCCAAGTTTCCAGAACAATAAGCCAAATACTGACTAATTCTGAGAAATTCAGATTTCTGTCTATTTCTTCTAAAGCAAAATATGTTCCAGACTATCTCAGCCCAGCTCCACAGAAAGTAAAAATGCATCCTTAGACACATGGATGTAGTTATGTGAATCGTAACCAGGGAAAATGCAGGAGGAGGAGGTCAAAATAACATGCCAATATACACCAATTCTACCTAGCATTGCATCTTCCTATGACAGTCAAAACCCAACAAATGTAAGTGAACATGTTATCCCTAACGTAGACATTGATCTCTCCAGCATAGTAACTAGTACACACACATTTTCGTATGATGCAACTAAAAAAGGAAAAAAGAAAAGGAAAGGAAAGAACATCCCCACAGAATCTGATTGATTTGGTTGATTATTTCTAAGATCTTCAGTGAATGGTTATGCCTAATGTAGACATTAATCTCTTCCACTCCAATGTTCTTTATGCCTCTTTTTGTACTTTTTATCTTCAGATACTAAACTTCTGGCAACCATTGCAACCCAATCCTTAACATATCACCCTTGATATGGTTGATAATGCCCGATGCAGCAAGATACAGACAAAACAGCTTTTACTTAAAAACGATCAGTCACTGAACTCTTATGTCCATAAAAGTAATTCCAACGCCCTTTAAGACAGACTACATATCTGGACTAATGCTGGTGTGTAAAACTCAATGACAATAAAGAGCTTTAAGCAGACAGCAAGTTGCAAGAAACATATTAGGACACCATATTAACGATCAGAGGGAAAAAAAGGTTGAAAGCAAAGCCGTCCCAAATAAATCAATAGACAGATTTACTCATCAGTCAAGCCAAGCGTCTGTACGTCAGGAAGACAAATTTCTCGGCTCCACTAAATATATATTTCCATCAAGGGCAATCACTGTGATTCAACTAAGCATCAGAAGTTAAAAAGCAGAATGATAACCAACAATGCCTGCAATAGCCTCAGCCAAACTACAATCATCATTCATAGAACTATAAAGTGAAAGCATTAGTTTATTCTCTTTAGTTCAACCAAATGCCACAGCTTCAACCAAAGAAAATGGCATATCTAGCTTGAACAATAAAAAGAACTCACCTTCAATGCCCGAATGGAAAATCCCGAGCCCAAAGCAGTAAAGATAGTTGTTAATTGGAGTGAGATCATAGACATTGAGATACAAAAGAGCACGATCGCGTCCTTCCTCCTTCACCAGGCTCGAGCCTGAGCTCGAGCTCGAGCCCGATGGAAACGACCTCATTATATTCTATCCTTCCACTCTAATTCTCCAATTAGTCACGCTACCACCAGCTCAACATCTCATAAGCCAAAATAGAGACCTCTCAAAAGAGACTGGAACACATGGAAAACGAAAAGTAAGCACATTGCATCACACCCCATTTCCAACATCAAGCCCATATAGAGAAATCCACATAAAAAATGTCAAGTTGATGATTCAAGAAACCCCATGTTCTGATTCCAGCTTTCTCTAATAGTGAAGCCGTTTTTTTCAAGAACCGAAGGGAATTCAGCGAAATCAACTGATACCCAGAATCAAAAAGAACATCTTCATGGTCTCACCTCACTAAATTTGAAACCTTGGCACCCAGAGAGAGAGAGAGAGAGTCTTTGCAACTCACAAAAGGAGAACTAGAGAGCGTAAAGTTGAAGATGATAAATATCCAAACAAGGGGAGACAAGGGGTAAGATGATATTGGTCGAATTGGCGATTAATTTGGGAGGAAATCAGGAATTTGTGAGATCAAGAGGGTGAGGAGGAGATCGGAGGCGGCCGAGAAGGGAATTCAAAGGCATTCACCACTCCTCTGTTTCTTCTGCGCGTCTGCACCTTAAAAGTGCCATTTCGGGTTTACTTGATTTCCACTTGTTTATCAATTTTGGATTTTCAAATTTAAAGTTAAAGAAAATCACAAAAAAAAAAAATCTCAAATTATATTTACTTTAAAATATTTATTCTTTTTTTATGCTTAAGGTCCCAAATTTGCACTTATTTTATCCTTAATATGTTACACAAGTACAAGCTTGGAAAGTTTAAGATCAATGTGCCGTGGTGAATATAATTTTGAATTTTTTTATGTCACAAAAAGAAAATTCAAGATAAATGTGTCATAATTTGAAACTTTTTGTGACTTTTTTTCCTGACATCCATTATTTTGCACGCAAACTTAGTTATTTGTGACCGTAAAGAATTTAAAATTTTAGTTTAAATTTTGCTTCAAAAAAGATTTATTAAATATGTTAATTAGCATATTTTCCTTCGCTTTCTATATCATTTTCAAAACGGAGTACATAAAATATAGTGAATTACCACTGCTATGTGAACTGCTTAAGGCGCTATAATTATCTTGGTCTCCATTTATCACACATTAAGCTAACCTAGTTAATTGATTCTTATTTGTTTAGCAAAAATAGGGCACCGATATTGCTTATGGATTATATTAGATCGACATGGAAAAGGCGAAAATGATTTTCCAACAATAAGTTCCGTCACATGATATGCATCGAATAAATTTAAATTTTCTTATGTTCGTTGTGAAATCGACCTTTGCCGACAGCAGTTCTGAAAAAACTGTAAAAAACTGAAAAGCCTTTTTGCCGACGGCAATTGTGAATCCGTAGTAATGGCGGATCCTTTTCAGGAAATGTGGGCCAACCCAATATCCGGAACATACACTTGTCCATTCACACATTAAATAACATGTAAGATCATTTGCAGTTTGTGCTTTGGTGTCCAGCACTGTCACTGGTTACTGTGTTTTCTTTTATATTTTCATTGTATTTTGTAAACAGGAAGAACGTGATAGCTTTTAAACTTCAAAACTATCATGTATACCTCCAACCGATTCAAGGATAAGCGACTTCAAAATCTACCAAACAATGGCCAATTCCTTATATTTATTTCAATTTTTATTCGTTTTTTATTTCATTTTTGAATTAAGTAAAATGAAAGTTAAAGTAACAATAAATATCTCATCCATTAAAAGATAAACACATAAAATAAAATAAACAACAAAAATTTTAATATACGCCATATGAATAGTTAGGCTCTTTGATTCTTGATTCGGGTCTTAGAAGTTTCGGTTCCCAATAGGAAACAAATTGTGCATTATAGGTTTCAAAAAATTTGGAACCAAGAATCGAAACGATTTCTACGGGAATGTGGATTAGTTTTACTGAGAACCCATGCTCTATCCCTTGTAAGATCAACATTGTATGGATATTGCATATCAAAATACATATCACAAGAAAGCATTAAAAGGACAGTTGGGTTGTGGATGCGTTTCACGTTCCCTCTACTGCATTTGTTCAAAAGACAGTTTCGAGAAGAAGCAAAGCCAAGCTTTACAGAAATATCAGATTCACTTCATTCATCTTTTACTGTATCGAGACCAAGATATATATACTCCTAAATCCTCTACTACAAGTCTACAACTAAGTGGAATATACACCGATCACCCTCTATACTCAATGTCCATCACATTCTCTGCTTTACGAGAATGTGATGGACATTAACACTATTTTGAAGTCCAATTGCAGTTTGCTTGATAAACAGATTTTCGAATATACTGTTCTGCCGCATTATATGTATCGTATAAATTTAAATTTTCTTACATTCTTCGTGAAATTGATAGTGGTAACGGGCAAAAAAAAAAAAAAAGGAAAATTGTTTATTCTCGACATTGACAATGTTGGCCTGCCTGCTATGGAATTCAACATTTCAAATGCGCCAGCGAAGGGCAAGAGTCTTGTAAAAGATTCTCAAATACGTGATATATAGTCCTGCGAAAGCTGTTCTAATTTGCTCATTTTGAGGAGATATACACTCGTAACTGTAAAAACTGACAAACCTTGCCGACAGCAATTCTTGAACCGTAGAATGGCTGGACCCCTTCAGGAAATGTGGGCCATCCCAATATCTGAAACATGAATTTGTCCATTCATTCGTTATATAATATCTAAACATCATGCCAGTTTGTGAATAAGGACAATTGGATGAGCTGCGGATGCGTTTCGCGTCCCTCTTCAAGAAGAAGCAAAGCAAAAGCTCGATAGAGAAATCACCTTTATTCATCAACTAAGTGGATATACAACAGTCACCTTGTATATACAATACCCGTCAAATTCTCTGCTTTACAATAACTACGTGCATTGAGGAAGACCTCTGTAATTACATGTTCATCTTGCCTGTTGCTGCGACATTCGGTAATATAACTGCTGGGATGGAAATGAATGAACTACGCTCATATTAGAAAACCCACAGAGGCTTCAGCTTGCTTGGCAGTTTGAATCAAGAGAGTCAACGACATTATAGTAGAGGGAGGATTGCCTGCCGTCAAACTTGGAAATTACTTGCTGAGCCGATAAACCACAGTAACGTTGCCCAAGCCGAGCAATGCAGATGTCGATGATTTTCTTGAACATTGAATCGCCTTGGATGAGTGGCTGCTCAACAAACTCTTCTAGTGGCATCCACTGAGTCACGATATCAATATAAATTCTCCAATTAGGCAGTAACACTATGTTGAAGTCCCATAGCAGTTTGCTTGATAAACAAATTTTAGAGAAACGAAGTGAAAAACCCTGGTTCTTTGTTCCACGGTCAAGTAGGTACCCACCTTGGCTGCTTCAATCTCAAAATCATCAACAACGATCCGGGTCGATAGGGGTTTTAGCATGCAGATAAAGAACAAGTCTGACTTTTGAAAGGCCACATTGTGAACATGCCTGAAAATAGAGTCAATTTGGAAAGACTGTCAGGAGTCTTGCTTGACAAGACAAAGCGGAAACGAGATATCCATTCAGCTTCGAGATTAATTTCAAGAGGACAATTTCTTTTTGTCATGGCGCTATGCATTCTTATAAGAAAGGCTGAGAGGTCATAGCCTGGTATAATCCTGATTTGAAATTTCTCGTTTGGTTTAATGTCAACTTTGACAGGTGAAACACAACCATACTTGATTGTCGTTCGTAGTAATCTTAATGAAAATAAATCTAACTCATTCCTTCCATATGAACATAGTCCAGTGCCACATGATATAAATTGAAAGTTTCACCGAGACAGTTTTTAGCATAATATTTAGACCAGAAGCAAACAGGCAAGGCACCGATACTGTTACCTGAATGCTATCACTTCCATAAACTCTGTATCAATCTGCAGAGAGAAAGAACTTAAGAATGATTAAACTAGAACTGATTTATTCAGAACTCTTTTGTACAGATTTTTTTTTCTTGTAGACTACATGGATTTTAGACGATAATACTTTTTGCCTAGACAAGTCTTACCCCTGTTTCCTCCTTGACTTCTCTGACAGCACCAGCAAAAATCTCCTCCAACTGATTGGAAAAGATAAAATATACAGAATGAATAAGAAAAGCACGTTCTTACAATCATCTGCTAACTTTAATTTCAACATTACACGTGACACTCTTCAAATTAAAAGCTCTACCTCAAGAATAAATCCAGTAGGTAACTTCCAGAGGCCGTGGCATGTTGGAGGACAGTACCTCTCTTGCACTACGAGAACCTACAGCAAGTTTGTTTCTCTCTGTTATTGATCACGATAGTAAAATTAGATATTGACACGTCTAGCTGATATAAGAACTATTAAAAGCTCCCACAACATCAAACTCTTTGATACCATCACAATTTATCAGTACTCAACAAAACAATTTTCGCATTGTGGCAACTTATATTTGGCTCTGTAACTTCAAATCTCCAATTACTTTTCTAAGACATGAGCTAATTCTCTTGGATTAGTGAGACACCTAAGTAGATAAGGTATAAAAGCCAGTGGAGAAGGTGTTTACCAATTTCAAGCGAAAAAGACAAGCAGGTCACTTTGCACTTACAGCGAATTACTGTGATAATCCAACTCACCTCATTTTTGTCATTGACAACAAAACCTCCAACTCCTACTTGATGAGAAGCATTAGCGGGAAGTAAGCAAGGCCCATCGGGAATCCAGTATGTCAGCATGACATATCCTCTTTCGGCATGATGATATTGAAAACCTTCCTACATTATTGAAGTAAATTGACTAAACTAATAATCGGCTCACTCTGTGAGTTTCTTTTATGGTAGAGAATTCTATATTTTCGTCTCAACCACCAACCATGAAAATAGCATAGGTAACTCGTCACTTCATTGTTTTGTCATCAGATACTTGAGGACAAGAGGAGTACCTTAACAGCTATGGGAACAAACTCAGACAACTCCGACGGTAACTTAAGCCAAATACCCTTCTTTCCCTGTAATTAATACGAAGTAAGGAATATAAGTGCTATTATTAAAAAGGAGATATTGGTCTCTGAATGCCTTTTGAAAGGAAATGACATGGAATTTACTCACATCGAATTACTAACACGTTTGAAAATTTACCATCACCTAGAAACAATTAGCAATCATAAATATTCATAAATTCGGTTTGTGGATCAGTACAACTTGCTTCCATTTGAGGTCATTATTAGCCAAAAAAAGTTGAATCTAGATAGTAAAGTTCTTAAGATTATAGCTTGTCCCATCCTTCTTTTAAACTAACACAGCTCAAGCACATTTCAATCACCTCGCTCCTAATCTGCATGTAAAGTGTCATTTTCTTCTGTATAACTCACGACTCCCTCAATGAAGCATCATATGTGTCTAGCGGCCATTTCAGCAAGTTAAAAACATACCTCTATTTTCCATTGACGAAGGGACAAACGAAGCATCGAGGCAAATAGATTTGCTTCAGCTGGTAATTTATCTGGATCAACGACAACTCCATCATACTCATCACCATAGGCATCAAGTACTCTCAACTCGCAGGCATGAGGACTAGAAGCAGGTTTTACTCCGTTGATGTGAATTGAATAAGTTTCTGTGGAAAGTTTATCCTGAGCAATTGAACCTACAGCTCTGACTGACAGATGCATATCCCTTGACGTCCTTGAATAAGAAGCCATAGCTAAAGCACCTGAAAATGAACATTGCAAAGAAAATATGACAAGCCACAATCTTGGCCAAGCCAAATCCTTTGTTAGGAAAAAATAGTGACTGAATTTCAAACTTCAAAAAAGAAGACTCTTTAGAAAGAATGGTGGTCGGTAGCTCCTTGTATGGCCGACGGTACTAAGACAAAATGCATAGTACTTCATTTAACATTTATCAGAAATATTCAACTAAACCAGCACAGATATGACATCTATTCCCACTCTTAGGTTCAAAAAGGGCGGATTCATACCCACAAAGGATTTGTATATCCCATTGTTGCATCCCTTCATCATCTCCATTCATGTCGGATAAGAAAAGATTGCTAACTCATCATGAACTTCTAAATTGTCAAATACCCATGATTCCAGAAACTACCAATGTAATCCCAAGTACATCCGGCAAAAGAAACATTCAATTCGTGAGGCAACATGAAGAATAAATGAGACAAGTTTCCAATCATATCCCCAGTAAACTTATGCTGAAAGAGCACCATTTTATAAAAATGCTTCCCATGGGCAAGAAAAGCATTACCTCCGCAGCAAGAAGCCTGTAAGTTTGAGAACGCGTGTGACAATGATCTTTTTCTCATGTGGGTAGCCTCTGAAGCAAACAGAGACTTTGCCTCCAACAGTTTCAGCTCCATAATAACCAGCTCGCAAATGTCACCCCCACCCACCTCACTCTTTTGACACTTATCACCACCACCACCACCACCCCACCCCAAAACACCAATCTCTCCTTATATACTACCTTATTGCAAAGGAACAATGGAGCTGTCCGAAAAATCTAGAGATTCCGGAACAAGGTTGACAAACAGGACCAAAACAAGGGACCCTTGGAAGGGACGCCAATCGGTATAAACTAAGAGAAAACTGGGTAAGGCATCACCCAGTGAAAGACTGCGACTCAAAAGAAACCGCGAAGGACTCTGGCGATATGGGCAAGCGTATGAGAAGCTCTGAAAAATCTGGATGGTGCAAATATCACTATCCCCAAGCAAAGATTCACGTTTGTCGTTCGTGGCCATTTTGACGAACGTGTGGTGGATAATGGGTGGCGTCCGACGAGGACAAGGAATGGTGGGAACCAACGTGTTTTCCGCGGGGAAAAAAATGCAAAGAGGGAGGAAAAGATCTTTCCATTTCTCCCGTGCCCGGCACGTGTATCTAGAAAATCGCAGGGGAGGGTAACAATCCAAAAGATAGAAGTGAAAGACCCAAGAAAAGGGGTGGTCAAAGAGCAATGGTTAGGAACGTAATTTTCACCCTGGCTCTCAATGTTGCCTAGAATTGGACCACGTTCTTTACTATTGAGATTTCATACAAAAATTAAAACTCAATTGACAAAATTGAAGAGTCATTCAATAAGTTTATGATTGATTGGATAATTTTTCTCAGATAAAATGTGATGTAATTTTATTATAATTTTCCAATAGATTAAAGAAATCTTGAGAAAATTAAAGTCTTATCATTTTCTTCATCGCCCCTAATTGGTGGTAGGTTCTTCCAATCATATTTTTAGTTAGTAAGTTAAAATATTTTGATATCACCCATATTAAATTAAGAATGAGCGATGTTCATATCCGAAATATCCGCATTGTATAGGAAAATATGGCCCAAAAATGAATTATCTTGCCTCTCCAAATTCTCAGCAATCTATAAATTTTCGATAATAATAAAATTTCATGCCATGACATTATTATTGTTGTTGTTGTTGTTATTATTATTATTGTGGGATTATAAAATATTGGTTTAGGACTCAAGATGAGAGAGCCGTCATTTCCTCAAAATATCAAATAATCAATCAAATCGTCTGGTTTCGTCAAAAAAAAAAAAAATCAAATCGTCTGGACAAGCTCCTCCTCCTGCGCGTGCGCGGGGGCGATCGCTGCCAATTGACTTTTCAGCGGACGGCAATTAAAGCACGTGACTAGTAGGAAGGGAACACGGGGACGAACGAAAAGGGTCGGGACACGAACCGGGTTCTAAGACTAGGGCTATGATCAGCCAACGGTGGTACCCCCATCGGGACTTAAAGTACCGCTGGATCTTACGGCGGATGGAAAGATAGGTGTAGGCTCAGCTGGAGCCGGTGCACCTAATCTTTTTCTCTCTTTCTGCCCGATGCGTGCTTGAAGTTCCATCGTTCACGGGAATGGATAGTCCTATGCGACCGGACAAGCCCCCGGCTCGAGACCAAGAACGCGATGGTTGGTGACATGGTTCGAGATGGACCCGACTCAATTAATGTCGATTCGATTTGATTCGAGTAGTTTGAAATCAATGATGATCGACACGCTTTCGATTTTTTTTAATGAAAATTGGTTTTTAAACTCAAAGATCACGAGTGAGCGAAATCTCGATACAAGCTCGATAGAAAATTATTACAATCTAGAGTTACAGATTTATATCAATTACAGCTTCATCGGATGCCATTTTCCACAATAATTTCTGAGAATTGTTTCAACATAGTTAGAGAAACTTCTAATCACCAATCATATCTCAAGCCTTGTCTTGAGCAATTACACTCAAAAGAAAGGATGATCTTGAGTTTTGTGTTTCAAGTTACACGAAAAAGACCGTAAGGATCAATTTGTGAAAAGCGAGCAACCCATCGAAAGTTATCATCCAAGCTGTGAAACTAAGTTTTGGTAACTTCGAAGCAAACCATAACCAATCGATTCCAATCAACCTTAGGCCTCTTTTAAATCCCCAAAAGTGGACTCCTCAAAAATGGAAACCCCAAGACTTCGAGATAATGAAGATCAACATTGATGGCTCTTTTGTAGCCAATTCAACGAGAAGAGCCATAGCATGTGCCAATCGAGACTCATACGGATAATTGGTAGATAGCTTTGCAAAGTTGGTGGAAGTGAACCTAGCTGAACAAGCGGAAGTGATGGCGCTGGTGGAATCCTTACTTTTTCTCTCTCCTGATCTGAACTGAAGCTTTCCATGGAGTCTAATTGTGATGTACCGGTGGGAAGTGTTCTTGCTTCTATATCGTTAAGTTGGGAAGTATTGGCACTTGTTAAACAAGCCAATGCACTATTGGGAACTTTGCGAGCCTAAGTTTAGCCCGCTATAGTAGGAAATCTAATAAAATTGTGGATTTGATTGCCAAGGCCAAACAAACAAATTGCCTACCTTGGAATTAGGTTATGGATCTCCCGCTTGCCTTGTTTGATTTGTTGTGCTTTGAAGCTTTAGACTTGTATTCACTAAACTGTTTTAAGTAGATGATATCGATCTATTTCCAAACAAAAAAAAAATTCCTAAATGTGTTCCAAGCATCAACAATAGCGGGAGCCATTCTAAGATACCAGTAGAAGTCTCCGTATTTTTAGCTAGAGGATTGGGAAGAACAGAACCGTCACATAAGGCCACCCGAACAAATCTCTAATCATAGAGAAATAGGGAAAATTCCAAATAAGAATCTAAAATGCCCTTATTTTCTCAAATAATTGTCCGAAGTGAACTTTGTGTCAAATAAGGGCATTAAGAGATAATGGTTGTTTCAAATAAGAGCCTAAAGTGGTTATGACAATGTCAAATTAGAGTCTAACCTCACCAGTCATCGACAAACTAAATATTCCAACTGGCCAGGGGGCGTTTTCGTCCAATTACAATTTTAATCTTATTTCTTATTCTTTTCTTTTATTTCCTATTTTCACTTTTTTTTTTGGGACTAGGACCAACGGCCACCAACAAGAGCTCTGCCAACCTTTGCCAAGCAAGGGTTGCCTTGCCCAGGCGAGGCCGTCCCTCGCTTGGCTTTAGCGAGGGCCGACCTCGCCTATGGCGCAAGGGCAACCTCCACTAGGGTGAGGGTTGACTCACTAGTGATTGGTGCCAAAGTCAACTTGCCAACAGCCAGCGCCAAGCCCTCGTTGGCCCCAAGCGAGGCTGACCCTCACCTGATCTAGTGAGGGTGGCCTCACTCGTGGCCAATGAGGGTTGGCAAGCCCTAGTCGGCCCTTACCAGCGATCGGCGAGAGTGGCCTTTGCCAAGTCATGTGAGGACAATCCTCGCCCAGCCCTTTCCAACCATCGACAAAAGAGAAAGCAAAACTAGAAAAAGGAAAAAAAATGAAAAAATTCAAAACAATATAAATGACTAAAATACCCTTGATTAGCCAAAAAGTCAAACCCTTTTTTGAAACAAATATAATCACTTGAGACCCTTATTTGAAACAAAATTTACTTTAAACTTCTATTTGAGAAAATAATGACACTTTAAACTTTTGTTTGAAATAAAGTCCACTTTATGCTTTTATTTGAAAAAATAAATGTGTTTTAAGCCCTTATTTAGAATTTTCCGTAGAGAAATATAAGCAATCCTCTTGCTAGTATTTTTCTTCTATACATATCCGCAGTTGCTGGCTAGCAGCAGTAGCGAAGCAGGCTATATCCATGGATCAAGACGATTGTGGTCTCATTGAGTGGAAAATTGGGCCTTAAGGCAGTAAGGCCCTCAAAATTGGATTGGGGCCTATACTAGCCACCTCCCTCCAACCCCACTTTTCCAAATTTTGCATTGGCGCCGTAGCATTTGACTTCCAACTGCAACATATATTTGTTGGACCCGCTTTTCTGTGGCCAATCAATTGTTCATTTTCTTTTGATGGTGACCATTCCACGGGATTGAGATGAGCCTCGACTTGCTTTGTCATTACCTATCCAATAAGCTAAATCGCATGGTAAAATGATATACACACATCTCACGTAAAAGCTTAATTTTACTGCATAGAAAAAAAAGTTTTTCCTTTATTTAAGATGGTTTGTTGAGGAGGAAAAGGAAATTAATAGTACAAGCCTGTTACAAAGTGGTCAACTGTATGAAACTCAGTATATATCGACTTAGCACACTAATTAAAAATCCACAATCTCATGATGAATTTTCAATACGGTGTTTTCTTTAATCAATCCTCTTTCATCAATCAAAGTTGATCGTCCATCTTAATAAATTACTTTACGGTATATCTCAAACTTTATCACTTTTAAATTTAATTAAGTAGAAATGACCAATAACTTGACCATTTTACCTTTCAGGGAAACATTATACTCTACTGTATATTGTGTGCGTATAATTACTACATGAACATTTTTTTTTTTTGTGCTATAAGCTACTACATGAACATTGTGAATGGTCATTTGATCTCTCTATCCATCGACAATCATGAGTTGGGTCTTTGTGTTAAAGTAGTAGTCAATGGTCATACAGTAACACATGGCAGCCATGGTATTGGATTTGTGTATGACTTTCAGCGGCTAAATGGTCAGACACACGTGCTTAAAACAGCCAAAAACGACGTCTATTTCAAGGAATTAAATAACATTGAACATATATGCGGTCCAATAACGATATTCGGACGATAATTTGAAGCAAAGACACATTAGAAAAAAGGCCGGAAAAAACAACGTTATCGCCGGCGTACGTCATCCCATGCAGAACGAGAACGACAATTTGACTTTGACTGGTTATAGTGATCAATGTCTCAGAGCCCGAAAATGAATAAACTACTTCATCGAGAGCCCATATTTCCAAACTATCAACGTTGATATCGCGCCGCACCTGGAATTTGATAGCTGGAGGCGGTATCGGAGTAGGTTTTTTACTCTGTACGTCGTTTCTATTTTCAACGGTGATGGGAAGATCATTTCAGACATGTTCACACTTTTTTAACGTTGGTTTTTGAAGAGATCGAAGAGGCCAAGAGGTCATCTGAATTCTTCAACAGATGTAAATAGTGGTAACATATTATATTCTGCAGGCATATTATAAGGAAAAGGTCGAGGGCCCTTGGCAGAAGAAAGGGCTCCAGTTTGAAAAAAATACAGAAAGAACCCCAAAAGGCGTGGTTATCTTTTGTCAGCCAGAAGACCCAAGGATAAACATTTGTGGTCCGAAAGTCGTACATTGCTGCTCATAAATAATTCACGTATGCCCACTTAGAGTGAGGTAAGGACACGATTCTGTGGCTTTCGCGTGGAATAAGTCAGTTAAAGATAAAGCTCGCGAAGACTAGCTCTACCATTTCTTTTGACTATCTCTCCCAGATAGGACACACACAATTAATGCCTCCCTTGCACATGCGACTTTGACCTAGCTCAGTTCGTTGAAGAACTTTCTTTGCATTCTTTATCCATTGGCAAAGCCTAGAACAAGTAAATAAAGGAACAATTTAAAAATAGAAAGCGTTAATATCATGAAAAATCTCAAACCGATATGCCAACTTTACCTTCTATCAGTTTTCGTTAAATTTTATTATCAAATTGCTAAACTGGATGACACATAACAATTGACGGTTTTGGGTTTCTTTTGTTTGTCATAAGTGTACCAATTTTTGATTTATTGTGATGTTAATCCAATTTAAATAAAACTAACAGAGGATAACGTTGTCATAAATGTATCAGTTTTGGGTTATCAGTGAGGTTTTTTATGGTCAAAAAATTAATTTTGAATAAATTTATCACAAAAGTACCAATTTAGAGTTTTTCATGGTATTAACCCTAACAAAATTCACTCCTTCAGCTGGTTTTTACATCATTGCTTACAATCTCATCTTGGTGGCTACAACGAGCGGAGTCGATTATACCAAGCAAATTGACAGGAAATCACTTCATCATGTGCGCCTTCGATAGGGTAGATGGGGGTCTTCAATGTTGTAGTAGGAGGAGTGGCCATGCACGGTGACCTCGATGACCAATGCCAAGGAGTGACCTCTTGGCCATGATGATGAGCCGCTATATGTTGTTCGGCCGCCCCAGCATGATGAAGATTGTTATCACTTAAAGAGATAGTCATCTTGAGCGCAACGCAAAACTTGCATTGAAAAGACAATAGATGTATGGTAGATCTATACGATACGAGTCCAAGCATTCTTGTAGGTAAGATTGTAAAAAATAACATAAACGCCTACATCTAAAGAAAGAAAATATCTATATAAACTATAAATCCCTATTTTTAAATGAGCTGTCAGACAATATGACCATGACTTTGGAGGCTTCAAAGATTGATTAGTTTGCATGTCCAATTTCATATGACCTCTGTATAAAATAAGGGGGAAAAAAAGAACCTTCGCAAAGTAGATAGATTGTCAGAAATGAACTTCTTTAGATTTGAGGAATGGTAAAAACCCAACAAATCAAACCCCCAAACCCTATTCATCTTTTAGAATTGTAGATCTAGTATTGCAGGAGTTTTACTTCACGAAGCGAGGGAAACCAAGTCGGGAGGAGATTGACTTTGAATTTTCTCACATGCCTGCCAACGAAAATAATGGGCCATCCATGTGGTAATAAAAGTGTCAATCCTTTGATTTATGGAGCACGGCGACATTCAAACCATAGGTGCATCTTTCCAGTCAACGTAATCATTAGCGTGAAGAAGCAAGTAAGCATCGTTTTACACGCCATTTTTTAAGTTTCTCCAAAGAATCATTAAGAGAAGCATGAGTATACTTCTGCATTCATTAAACAGTAGATAAAATATAATAAAATCTCTGAATTTTATATCAAATCGACCCAGTTATATCCTGACTAGAAATTTAAACAACTAAACGCAGTCCAAGTGATTATTTATTGTGTTCTTTTGTGCATCCCATATATGCCTAGATTTGTTCCGTGGAAGGGACTGATGGAGCAAACCTTCTTTATTTCCTTTATCTTTTATCTTTCTTTACATCAACGATGCATCAATTTATATCGGGAAGTGCTAAGTTTAGATGTTTCAACTTTAGTGACTATGATATGTTTATGTATGATATATTTAGTGATGTGTATTATTGAGAATGATGCAAGGAATAAGGATATATTCACAAAAAGGTTGTAAAAATAGAAGTTAACCTATACAAGGGATAGGGATGTTCTTTTTTTTTTTTTTGGGGGGGGGTCAGAAAGATGTTTCAACTTTAGTAACACCTAATAGTGTCAGCTCTACTTCATTATATAATTTGGTTTCATTGGATCTAAAGAGATTTTTAGACAAATCGGATATCGATTTGATCAAGACTTTAAGCTAACCCGAACAGGATAAACCTCCCAATTTGTTTGATTCCGATTACATTTGATATTGCAATTATTTGATCAAAAGTTGAGGCTTCTTTTTACAAAACCAATTATTGATAAAACCAGGATTTGGCATTTGGTTCAATTCGGTTCAATCCAGATAATCGGTCTTTCCATATTTCCCGAACGTTTCAATCAATCATTCATCTTCATTTTGGCCCAAAGATTGTCATTTGCTACGCAAAACATTCACCTCGAAGTGATCATTCATCTCAATGATCATCTTCTCAACTCCTAATCCTAACATCACCGAACTATGCACATCGTTTCTCCAAGAAAGAAAGCGAAAAAGAAGAGACTCTTCTCAGACGACCATGAGCTGAGGAAACCCTAACGCCGGAATCGGAGATAACGGCGACAGCAGTGGAACGTAGAAGATCCCCATCGCGTCATCACAGTCCCAAGTCCCCGTCCAACTAGACGGCGTCAAAGGACCGTCCCTACACTTGCCGGCATCGGACTCCACCACCTTCTCCTTCTTCACGATGACCTCGCTCTCCTCCTCCTCCTCCTCCTCCTCACGGAGTCGTTTCTTGTCATCGGCCGGGGCCGCCGGCTTAAGCTTGCCGGCTTCGAGAGGGAAGTTGAGGACCGCCTTTGATCCACGGAGTTCGAAGGCGGCTTGGTCGTAGGCCCTTGCAGCTTCGATCGCGGTGTCAAAAGTTCCGAGCCAGACGCGCGAGCCCTTCCGGTTCGGGTCTCGGATCTCTGCCGCAAACTTCCCCCACGGCCTCCGCCGGACTCCCTATAGTGCCTCTGTTCGTCGTGTGCTTGATTCGAACCCTTTTGAACCGTCTGATTCGCCTTGTCGAATTGCAGCAACTCGACTTTTCTCGGCAGCGTGATCTTCAGCGATGGTTTCTTGCTTGATTGCGAGGTTTTGGAAGCCGTTTTACTGATAATGACCGGCTTCGCTTCAAACTCGAAGAAAGGCTCCGTTTCGGAGCTCATCGATGAGCTCCAGTTAGCTGCCATCGGAGGAATTAGGTCGAGCTTTTGAGGTTTCGCTTCGAAACTGAAGCTCTCGCTGTGGTTTTCCTCGAAAGCGATCGAGCTGACATCGAACTCGAAGAGATCTTCATGTGGGAGGCAATCGAAGTGGGAGAAGGAGACGGAGGAGTGAGATTCGGAGCGAGAGGGTTCGATTGCGGGTTCGAAAGCGATGGAGTCGGAGGATGAGGAGGTGGCGGTGGTCGCGAGGTCAGCCATGAAGGCAGCTCCGATCGGGGAGGACTCGCCGAGGAGGTGTTGCTCGATGAGCTGAAGCCTCGCGGACAATCGAGGGCTCGATGATGTCGCCATTTCTGAAGGAGCTTGGGGCAGATTGAGCTTTGAGAGAGTGGGCTAGAGAGAGAGAGAGAGCAGAGCAGAGAAGAGGGATGGTGGATGGCGGATGAGGGTGGAGGAAAGAGTGGAGATGGGTATTTATAGTAGGGAGAAAATAGAGGGTGGGGAGGGTTGAATTCAAACTTTGGAGGAGCTTTCGTTTTGTGGTTCCTACGCTTCTCCTCCTTCTTCCTCTCTCTCTCTCTCTCTCTCTCTCTCTCTCCGTTGGATCAACTCGTTGTTTGAAAGTCAAAGGGGCCCTCAACGGCGACGATCGTTTTAGCAGCTGACGTTCGCCCAGGTTTCCGTTACATTCATAGAAAGAACGATCTGCGGTCACTTTCTTTTTCTTCCTCAAGTGGATGTAATCAGGAGCCCTACAACGGTTTACGATCATATATTATTTTTCATTTATCCAGGAAGGAAAAGAAATGAAGAATTTATGGCTCGTTTTTATAACCAGCAAATGGGTAAAAAAAAGTACTTCATCATGCCCTAAAACGCTGTAGATGAGTGTTTGCCATGTGGTGGTAAGAGAAGTGGCCATGCTTGGTGGCCTCGAGGGCCTCGGCAACGAATGCTAAGAAGTGACCTCCCGGCCATAAGGAAGCACCGCCACTGATCGTTCGGCGGCGTGGTGATAATTGCTATGACCCAAGAGATCATCATTTTGAGCATCGCTCAAAATTGCACTGAAAAAAATAATGGGTATGGGTTAAGTTTGTTTCACCAAAAATTTCATGATAAAGGAATATATTTTTCATGTAACTAATTTTCAGGAAAATTTATTATTTATTATTTTTTTTATAGTTTAGGAAAATTTCCCCTTTCATTTCATGAAAAACGTTTTCCATAAATCAATTAGTTTTCTGTTGTCCAAATATTGGAAAGTCTAAAAATAATTATTTAGAAGTAGTTTTCTTCAAACAAACAGGCCAATAGTAGATCAATGCAATACGATTTCAAGCATTTTCAAAGTCAAGGTTGGAAAAAAAAAGTAGCATATATGCATGTATCTAAGAAAGGGAAATATTTGTTTAAATTATAAATGTCTATTTGTATATGAGCCGTCAAACTATATGACCATGAGTTTGGTGGTTTCAAAGGTTACAAGTTGTCAACATATGCTGACAACACAACAATCATGGGCCTCCTTATAATGAGAAGGCTGAATCTACTTTGACTTAGTATTACACATGTTTCCCATACTGCATAGAGTAAAATAAAAATAAAAAAATTATTAAGAGTCATGAAAGAGATGTTTGGAGCATGCAGCAAAAATATGATATCTTCATTTGGGGAGATCAACAAGAGAAAGCCTAAGCTGGAACTCGTCAACTTATTCAGTTGAACTCACATTTACTTAAAAACTTAAATTGATGAGTTATAAGCCAATTATTGTACATTAACTGCTACACCATGCTAACTCTTTGATGTGAAACTTGTCTATCACAATTCACACATGCAACTCAACAATCACCCTTGCATGTATGAGCTTAGTGTAAAGTATGTTCTCCCTTATCCGAGTCTCCTTCTACATTAAGACATCTTAACTTGATTCTCTCATCGACACCTAACTTTTCTCTGTTCTCTTTCTCCAAACTAAACCATCAAGTATGCTATTGGGTCTGTGTTGCTACACCACAATTTCTACTGCTCGGAAACCGCATTTGTCACCAAATTCCTTCTTTGAAATATTCACCAAACACCATAAATGATTAGGGCCTCACTAATCTATCATCAACTCGTATACCATTTGTTGGGAGTGTGTAGTAAAAACCTAATATCTTCATCCATTAAAATCGTCAAAAGAATACTCAATTTTGAACCCATTAATACATCTAATTCAACCCAACTTTACTTAATAACTTATGCTAGCAAGTTTTGGATCAATTAAAATATATTAACTACTCCACCTTTGTATCGATTCTCCGATATGAGACTTCTCTAACACAACTCATATGTGCAACTTAACAAGTTTAGCTTGGGCATCCAGTCCCTCAATGAGACATAAAGAACACTTTAGTGTAACAACTGGTTTCGGCTTGTCGTGACCTCATAGGAGAATGGCATCAACTCTGGACTAGCTTGTGCCTAAGAGGCAATCCCTGCATTAAAAAATCCTCTAAGATGGTACTTACTCCACTCCAAGACTCCTAAAACAAACACCCTAACGCCACTCTTATGAACAAGTTATATCATCCTTTTGCATTACTCACTCTTTACCTCAATAATACAAAACTTCATTTTTCAGCTGACAAGGATATGGGAGAATTCGCTATGACATTTTTTCCCACCCAATTTCACAATGCCCTTATTGCAGGCTACTTTGTCACTTCCTTGTGTTTTACAACCATCAATACCACTCTCTCGAGACTTACATGAATAGCAACGCTCGCCAAACAGAATAATCCGCGCCACTATACTAGTAGCTTACCTCAATCAAAGTTATTTACGAAACCTCAAGTCACTTGTACTCTCCCTAACAAGTGTAGCATCCTCAGCCAACTATGCTCCCTCGGTAGCTTGCCCACTAGGCTTCTCATGATCTCAACGGACTTGTTGGAAACATTCTCTTGAGATTCACCCATGCTCTAGGAACATTTTCCCAATTTGGTAAGCAATTTGGTTCATTTCTTCCCCTCTTCCTTGCCATCCTCGAAGCTAGACAAGAGCTGCACCTTGTCTAAGCCCTCTTAACCACGACGATCACTTCCCTCCCCCAAAGGATCGAGTGGACTATAGGCTTTCCCCAAATCACCCATTTGCTTAAGGGATCTCGCTTTGATACAATTCGTCACGAGCCGACAAATTTTTGGCCGTGGAGTAGCCTATTCGGCGCCTGGTGAGCCAAGAACACTAGGCCAACTTTCCTTCTAAAGATTATACCTAAGTTCAGTATGACAAATCGCATCCTCATATCGGATTGTTCCACATCTAGTTTAGCTTAGGCATCTAGTCTCTCAAGCCAGACATACATTATATTTCGGTACTAACAATTTTCATATGAAACATTCAACAATTTTTATTTGTTGAGAACATATAGGTTTATTTTTTATAATCTACGGTATAGGTACTACATGTGCTTTTGATTATCATAAATGAACTTCTTAAATTAGATAGTATATCATAAATGAACTTCTTCAATACCCTATTGCTGGAGTCATACTCCATAAAGCAATACTCACGCATGGATGCCCAAGCGAAGTAAACCAAGTTGAGAAGAGACCGATTTGAGTCCGGACCGTTTGCAAGGACCTTCGTGGCTGTCATTGAATTTTCACATGCGTGAAACATCGACGTGGTGACCAGAAAGTCAATGTTTTGATAATCAAGGTATAATGACATTCAAACCACGTGTACATCTTTCGAGTCAAGATAATCATTTGGGTAAAGATCAAGTAAGCAATGCTTTCAAGTCATCATAAGTTCTTGAGACAGTTATTAAGGTTCATTTGTTTAATGAAAAATCCATGTTTTGGAGAACATTTTTTCAGAAAAGAATGCTACTATTGCTTACAAAAATGAATGAACGAAAAATATTTTCATCATCCATCATTCATGAAAATGTTTAAGTATAAATTGTTATCGATGATGAAAACATTTTTTTTGTTGGCTAATTATTCTCAACATTATAACCAAATATTTTTATTTTCAAATCATTTATTTATCGTGAAATAAACACATAGCGAGAATCGCTTGGTTAGTAAATCCCATATGTCGTAAAAGTGGTATTTGGTATGGTCCTTTGTGCATCCTATATACGACTAGATTTGCTCCACGGAAGGGATTGACCAAGCAAGTTTTTTTTACTTCCTTTACCTTTCCTCTTTCTTTGACTAGACAGTGCATTTATTTATGTCGGGAATTATTAAGTTGGCATGTTTCAACTTTATTAATTATATACATGAGGAAAGCCTGTGATATATTTATGTATGATATAATTAGTGACTCCTATTATGAAGAGAAATATGAGGGGTAAAGAAATATTTACAGAAGCTTTGCGTGTATTTGTCGCTGCGATACGCGGTCGCCATGGCCTTTCCATAGTGCGAAGACTACCATATTTGGTTGGATTTAGTTCAATCCCGATAATCAATTTCCATTTTTAACGAGTGTTTCGATGGATCCTTCATTTTAGCCAAAAGATTGTCATTCGGCATGCCTTACATGCACCTCAAAGTGATCAATCATCTCAAAAAACCATCTTCTGAGCACCTAGTCCTAACATCACCAAACTATGCACACAGTTGCTCCAAAACAAAGAAGACACTTCTCATTTGACCATGAGCTGCGGGAACCCTAACGTCGGAATCGGAGATAACGGCGGCAGCAGAGGAACGTCAAAGATCCCCATCGTGTCATCACAGTCCCAGGTCCCCTTCCAACAAGACGGCGTCAAGGGAGCGTCCCTCCACTTGCCGACGTCAGACTCCACCACCTTCTCCTTCTTCACGATGACCTCGTTCTCCTCCTCCTTCTCCTCGCGGGGTCGTTTCTTGCCATTGGCCGGGGCCACCAGCGGCCCGAGCTTGCCGGCCTCGAGAGGGAAGTTGAGGATCGCCTTTGATCCGCGGAGCTGGAAGGCAGCTTGGTCGTAGGCCCTCGCAGCTTCGATCGCGGTGTCAAAAGTTCCTAGCCAGACGCGCGAGCCCTTCCGGTTGGGGTCTCGGATTTCCGCCGCGAACTTCCCCCAAGGCCTCCGCCGGACTCCTCTATAGTGCCTCTGTTCGTCGCGTGCTTGATTCGAACCCTTTTGAGCCGTCTGATTCGCCTTGGAGAATTGCAGCAACTCCACTTTTCTCGGCAGCTCGATCTTCAGCGATGGCTTCTTGCTTGATTGCGAGGTTTTGGAGGCCGTTTCACTGATAATTACCGGCTTCGCTTCAAACTCCAAGAACGACTCCGTTTCGGAGCTCATCCATGAGCTCGAACTCGTCCCCACCGAAGGGATAAGGTCGAGCTTTTGAGGTTTTGCTTCGAAACTGAAGCTCTGGCTCTGGTTTTGCTCGAAGTCAAGCGAGCTGACATCGAACTCGAAGAGATCTTCATTTGGGAGGCAATCGAAGTCGGAGAAGGAGACGGAGGAGAGAGATTCGGAGCGAGTAGGTTCGACTGCGGGTTCGAAAGAGATGGAGTAGGAGGATGGGGCGGGGGCGAGATGAGCCGGGAAGGCGGCGTCGATGGGGAGAATTCGCCGAGGAGGTGTTGCTCGATGAGCTGAAGCCTCGTCGACACTTCGGTGATCGATGACGTCGCCATTTCTGAAGGAGCTCGGGGCAGATTGAGCTTTTGAGTGAGTGGGCGAGAGAGAGACAGAGAGAGAGAGAGAGAGAGAGAAGAGAGGGATGATAGATGCCGGATGAGAGTGGAAGAGAGAGTAGAAATGAGTATTTATAGAGGGAGGGAGGGAGAGGGAGGGGTTGAATTCAGACAGGGGAGGAGCCTTTCTTGAGTGGTTCCTGCGCTTCTCCTTCTTCTTCCTCTCTCCTTCTTATCCCGTCTCTCTCTCGCCCTTTGATGTATTCTTGCCGTTGGATCAACTCATTTGTTTGAAAGTCAAAGGGACCCTCAACGGCGACGATCGCTATTGCAGTAAACGCCCCAGCCCCGGTCTTTTTGTCGTGTACTGTGCATCTTTTGAGAGAGAGAGCAATTGCGGTCGTGTTTTCTTCCTTCGCGGAGTTGACAATTTAAGAGCCTTTTTTTTTTTTTTTTTTTTTGTTTCGGTCCGCTCCTTTGTGACGGTGGTAATGCGTTCGACGATTTAAAGCAACGCAAGTTGCGTCGCCTGAGGGTTCTGACTTCTGATCTGGAGCAAAATGATTACCGATTAGAAATCGCTCGACCTATTATGGAAAATCATCTCACGAACGTCTTGAAAATACCAAATGACAATATGTCGACCGCGAATTTCGACTGTCCATTTAATGTTGGAGTTTGTTAAGTCGTCAGACAAGTGTCGCTCTTACTTACATTCGAATAATACATGTACCTATGGGACCTCTAGTGTGTGGTACGCAGTTTGACACGTATCTAGTTGCCAACGTCTTTTAAAGTCGACAAAAGCTAGGGGGACAAACTTTGGTTATTTCAAGTATTAAGATGACTCGGTTTGCACGAATCAAGTTAATTAGTTACGGATTATGGTCGTATAGCTAAGTTAATATATGAATGCGTGTAATATAAAGATTATCATTAGATTTATCGTCAACGTAGGAAAAATCTTTACACGTTCATTATCGGACGAATGACAAGGGTTTTTGAACTGATACAACCATTCAATGATGAACGTGTAGCTTGTTCATTACATAAAACATCTGATAAAAAAAAAATCTCGAAAACGACGAAAACTTATCGAGGTTCTAGAAATACTTGGTTATGAAAAAGTAAGATATTCACATGCGTGTATGCCCGTATGCGTACGTCAACGGTGGATAAAAGAAAGACAAGTCCACGATGAAAGGGGCAAAAATGAGAAAGAAAAAGGGATGCGATGCCTGCATTGTTGATGGGGAAAGGTCCATGATTTGGTCACGGATCCAAAGTAGTTTCGACTCACAAGGCACGTTATCTCCATCTCTTTCAAGACTTTCTATATCTTTCTTTATTTCTTCTAGAAACACTCTCTATCTAAGCAAGTTTCTAGACAATGCGTGGTTTAATACAATCCCCACCTCCCAGGTGTACAAGATTCGGGAATTTGACGTAAGGTACAAGAAATTATAGCGCGTTATCTATTCACTAAAATCGCACCAAGCATCGATCTGCAATGCCATCTATCTATTGGAAACCGATGTGTTTAATTAGAGTCAATATAACTGCTCCGAATTTTAGGTGGATGGCCCAACAAATGGTCATCTATGGGAATTGGTTTATTGACTTCGCAAACAGTAGTACAAGAATCGTAGTAAACTCCATCTCTAGCAAGACTTCCTATATCTTCCTCTATTTCTTCTAGAAACACTTCCTGTCTAAGCAACTTTCTAGACAATGAGTGTTTTCTTACAATATCCACCTCGAGGAAGTCCGAGATTCGGGAATTTGATGTGAGGTACGAGGAATTATAGCACATCATCTGTTCACTAAAATCACATCGAGAATTGATTTGCAGTGACATCTGTCTATCAGAAACCATTGTGCTTAACTAGAGTCGACAAAACTACCTTAGGTTTTAAGTGGATGGCACAACGAATGAGCATCTATAGGAATTAGTTTATCGACTTCCCGAACAGTAGTGCAAGGACCATACTAATCACACCCCCCAAAATCCCCTAATTGTACTTGCTCTCCCATGAAAATAACACGTTTTGGTTCGGGCATTAGCTCATATGATCTCACTGATATTTCAACCGTGTGAGCAGACTTCGCGTGCCGAAGAAGAAGTACCATAAAAGTCAACTTCCCTTCGGGCAAAAGCAATAGAAAGCTCAACTCGAGGGTTTCTAGCTAAGTTGGACAATTTATTGGCAACGGAGAGGGAATGCGAGAACCCCTTTTGTCAAAAATGGAATATTTCAAAAGCCTCTCTCAATGTGAAGCCTGCTGTATTGTACTGATTACCGCTTTAGACCTGAGATGTCACGAAAGGGTCTTCGGTTGAATAACGGGAACAGAACAAGAACAAGCTGCGGTCTATTCCTGCTGTCATATATATATTAATGATTGTTTCGGTCCACGGTCTCCGACGCCGACAGCCCTCGATTATTAAAATGGCGTCGGAGGTGAGTGCTTGATTTGGTAAGCTGTCCGAAAGCATCTCGCCATCTAATCTTTTGTCCCGTTATTGATCTGACCATGTCCCCCAAAAGCAATTGAAGCGAAGGAGGCGACATTCGAGGAACGTATGATTAGGGGCTTGCACTAGTTGTTGGAGTCTAGCTAATAGGCACTTAACCGTGGAGAAAATGAAAGGGGCGGACCCGGCGCGTCTTCTTTTGTATGATGGTTATGACTTATATCTCCAAAAGGGTAAAATTCCCGAATTCGGCACGGACCCTTTTAGTCCAGCCCTTACTCATCACCCCGAAAAAAGCTCGAATGAATTGCCTTTGATCAAACGAGAAAGGTGAACTTAGCGGGGTACGAGTAAATCGGCTCGGAACACCGTTTGACTGTAGCTAGACTCATCGAAATGGGTCGTTGACCTATTTCTTAACTTATATGAGTGTTAAATGAATCATACATGAGTTAATTATATTAAATAAAGGTTTAAACATGATATGATTGTTAAATGGGTCATAAATGAATTATAAACGGGTTTATAACTTATTTAGACCAAATTTACCTCTACTAATTCCTGGAAAATATAAATTTGTATTACTCTCTCTTCATGCTTTATTGCCCTTACTCAATCTCGCGTCCGCTTACTCCGTACTCTCATCTCAATTTGGGTATGATTTTTTTTTTATAGATTATATTAAATATGAAGGTGTTTTAATAATATGGGTAGTCGGGTATAAGTCATTATATTTGTATTGCATGGAAATTGATCAAAACGGACTAAATGAATTTATTTGAATTAATCCAATCTAGACCTGACCTGACTCGACCCCACCCGATCGACAGGTGTAGCGGAAAATCAAAGAGAATCATGGTCAACCATTCCATTTTAATTTGTCAAAGCCCGACGTGTGACCTAGCTCTCTCACCTAAATTAGCTAGGGCGAAAAGGTAAGAAACGACGAATGAAAGTTGCAATTGCGGCGTCAAAATTTTCAGCACGTCCTCCACTGTGAAAGATTTTGCAGTTGAAATCTATCCGCTCAAATTACCGAAACAAGCGTGTGTTGCGATGATCTTACAGCATCGTCAAAGATTTGATTTGTTGACTGTGTAAAATTATACAGGAGGAAAAGCTCAAAGAAACCCATATTTACTGGCACGTCCTAACTAAAGTTTGACACAGCCCGAGCATCTCATATACACTAGTAACCTCTTAATATGCGCCCGATTCGAAGTCCCTCTCGCGCCACTGCGGCCGGCGGTTCCAACACTATACTGGATAAGTGTCGACACGGGGCACAAAAATTGGGCCCGAGCATAAAAGAAGCTGATAGACCAAAAACAGACCATACACTTAATCCGCAAGGTCCACTAGATAGAATGTCCAACAAGCTCATTCATAGATCATAATTATATGATAAACCGAGATAGCTCATCAATGGAATGTCTGAAGAGCTGATCAATCATGAGTTTCCATTGGATAAAGTCTAAGTGAAGGTCATGACACATGGCAATGATTGTTTGAGAGATGAAAAGAAGTGCAAGCTAGAGTCCAAGAGGTTCTGTTGATCAAGGGGTAACTATAGTTAAAGGATCGGTAACGGTTACAGATTATCTCTAGAGTAGCACACAAGTCAAGAGACAATTGGAGATTCTTGCGAAGGAAAATTAAAAGGAATGTCCTATTAAAGATACATGAGAATCAAGGTAAAGTATATGTGACACGTATCTTAGCACACGCTCAACAAAGAAAAGACGCTACAAACAAGAATCAATAGACAAAAAATCGCGAGAAGCCCATTGGATTTAGATGAAAGTCGTTTAGATTAGAATTTGCCCAAGCTTCAAATTCAAATTCGACTAAGATTTGGGTTTCCTAATTCTAGCACTTGTCCTTGATTGTAAAAACTTTCAAGTCCTACCTTGTGAGTTTTTCAACTTCCCTAGGCACTTCATCAATTTCCTTTAAAGGGTTTGTGTCCAATTTCGATCATCGAACAAATATGACATCTATGATTCAATAAAATTCCTTGCAATTATCTTATTTGTTTTCAATTTATTGTCTGCTCCTTGTATTTGGTAATATGAATTTTATAAAGTAGTTGAGGTTTCGATGCATATTAAATACTATTTACTTTTGATTTGAAGTCAAATTCTTTGTACTTAAAATGATGAGAAACGGTGCAGAAAGGCCTAAAATTAGCTTACACCCATTCTGTCAAACAAAAAAACTATTAATACCACCAAAAACCTTAAATTAGAATATCCTTGACAAATTTACTTCAAACTAATTTTTTAACCATCAAAAACTCCAAATTGATACACCTATAATCAATTTTTTTTATAATTTTCGTTAAATTGAATTAATACCATAAAAAAATCACAAAATAATACGACACACCTTTCGAGCCCACGAACGGAAGATGGATTTCGAGTCTGAAAGGTGCCAACGGCTTTTGTTATTACGGGTCTGGGAATTCCTCCTGTTCTAGAAATTCGCTAGCACTGATGCCAGCGCTATTGATGAGAAGGGGAAGAAAATGTCCAATTTCAACAGTCCCTTTCAATACCTTGTCCATTTTCGACCATAAAAAAATTCAAGAGAAAGTATTAAAGATATATCTCGACTAACCAAGTGCATATCTCTACTTTTTTATATATCAAATAAATATTTGAATTATACTTTTAGAGACCAATTTACACATTTACGTCAATTATCTTTGTATTCTTTCTGATGATGCCCTCCCCAAGTTCTAAATTCTCACATCCATCGGAAACACTCAAAATCAACTATAGTCCAAACCACCTAAAGTCTAAGCAAGATGCCAAAATTAGTTTAATTTGATCTTTTCGATGTTGGGTTTTGTTTAGACGTATCTATATGGCACTTGCAAAGTTAGAGTTTAAAAATATGTGTGTGGTTATTGGGCCGAAAGTGACCGTATATTTTTGTTACTTTTCCATGAATCATCAACCATAGATAAGAAGTATATTTAACCCCCAAAAACTGTCGATATCACAAGTCTCGTGACCCTTCTCGGATCAAAAGTACGGTTCATTAATTGACAAGTGCGCCACTTCCTACTCTTGGCTCGTCTTTTTGATTTCCAGTTACTTGGACTTATTAAAAATTAATTAGCAACAATGAAGCATGTTCAATTTTAAGAGTTCCTTTCACAAATTCTATGCCATCAACTAATCGATAATAAGCAGGCATAAAAAAAAAAGTGTTTCCTATGAACTTGCCCATCTCAAAGAATTGGAACTTCCAATGGAATTAGGAAAAAGAAAAAAAGTTCCATCGCAACTCAACAAGTTTTCTCTAATTCTACTTTTACGGCGTAAAATAAATCAACGCTAACCACATATATTTTAGCTAAAATATATGTTGACAAATCAAGTCATGAGGGGGATCAATAAGGAGAAAAAATAATATAGGAAATTCTTCCACATGTGATTATGAATGCACAAAGATATTGCTTTATTTATATAAAGAGGATAAACTAAAAATAATGCATGTTGCATTAATTTAGTGGCTCAAAGAATCCAAATCAAACACTCGTGATCAACCAAAATTCCCTAGTTAAATAATATATAGTGGATATAATATATATTTCATTATTTTGGTTTCACATGGAGGACCGGCAAGGGGGGAGTTATCCTAATTTTTCCTTTTCTTTTTTTAAGCCGCCAAAAAAAAAGAGAATTTTCGCAGGTGGGTGTCCGCACACGTGCGGCGACTTGTTCCCAAGGGATACCCAAATGTAGAAACCGAGACCAATCAAAGTCAAAGTCAGGTTTGACCGGAGGCTGGTCAGCTTCTAAGGGTTCCACTCGGCTGACGTGGCGCTTCCCTCGTCGTCCTCGAGAGATGTGCGTTCTATATCGGACGGCACTAAATGCGCTTTGAATACTTTTCATCTTCACACAATCCGATGCATATTGTCGCTCTCCTTATCCTTTCCAATTTGACTATTATGCACATCATCAATTTTCTGAACGGCATCCCCCAAAAGAATATGAATAAGAATTTAGACATGGAAATTGAACATATACTTAAATCAGCCGATCGGATAGACTAACTATACAAATCCAACTATGTAAATATTGATTGTTTGGATTCTATTAATCAAATCTTTCATTTTTTTTTTGTCAATGAAGAATTTGTCGAATTCATAAATCGAATTTTAATAGACGATTCATTAAATATCTCATCATTGATTATCTCATTTTTTGTTCTTTTTAGTGCCCGAAGAAGGCATCACAACACATGTTTTTCATGTGTCGATCACCATATATATATATATATATATATATATATATATATATATTAACTATATCTTTTGTCATGTTGTCTCAATTATCGCAACTAAATTATGTTAACCCGCCAGGCACTTGGTGGCAGGCAATATGGCTCACCATCAATGAGATTCAAAGGCGAAACTTCTGTAACTAATCAGACTTTTTCTTTTTCCCTAAACACGAAATAGTCAATCTAAATTTTACACATGGGTTCATGGCTAAAACGGCAAAAACAACAAGAGTATTCTCACCCAGCGATCGAATTTATTATGAAAGTTTACTATGAAACTCGTGGGCACTTTGTAGAAGGGTCACGTTAAAACTATCTGAGAAAAAGCGGACAGATCCACTCACGTGCCCAAAAATCGTCGATATGATCACATCATTTTATCTTGGGGGGGCAGATAGATACAGCCGGTGCTAATGAGATCACCATGAAAACGAAATGGATTGGATCGGAGCTCGCTCCATCTCCTCTTCCTCCTCTTCAAAGCACAAAATAAGGTTGAAAGGCCACAAAAGGGAGGGGGCCTCCGCTTCAAAAGGTGGATCTTGGGAAAACGATTCGTGTCGCTAGTGGCCACCACCAAATCCCCACCAACCCAATCAAAAAGCAACCTTTCATTTCGATCGAAGAAAAGCAAATCCCCACCGCCACTCGAACACGACGACACCGATTAAGACACTAATACCAATCTAATGCTTGGAAAAGAGGCCAAAATCAATCGCCCTCTCCTTCCTAGAAAGGGCTCAAAAAAAAGGTAGGAAGCTCGCAATTTGATGGGGTGGCCCGCCACCGCATATATCTTAATGGGGCAATTCGCTTCGTAGGAAGAGTTATCCGCCAGAGAAATCATAGAGAATGCTGTTTAATGCACATGTGTCCATTAGAGCTTTAAAAAAGGGGTTAAATTACATTATCTCGTGCGAACGATGTGACGACCGAACTCCGCTTATCAAATGATTTCATGAATGTCTATTGTATAAGATCGCTTTGCCATGATTTAACAACCATTTAAATGATGCGACATAATTTCCTCGTACTATTTGATATACTTAATATCGAATATTTCCTTGTGCGTCAAAATGAGTGATGCTCATTTTTTTATTCATATTCGATGGATTGAGTTATTATATGAGTTAATCATATCTAGTAAATGAGTTATAAATAGATTAAGAACATGAATGTTAAATGGGTTCAATTTACTTAATCCTAGCTCACTTCTATAACTCTCTCTTCACTCTTTATTACCCTCACTCAATCCCATACATGCTCACTCTATGCTTTAATCTCAATTTATTTATGAGTTTTTCTACATTGAGTTATATAACTAAGTCCTTTAGCAATATGGTGGGGTCGGTCGGGTATGAATTGACTAAGGGTTGTGCGTGTACGAGCTACTAGACTTGCATTGCAATGGAATGCATCTATTCGAATCGCAGTAAAAGATAGAGATATTTATCCTGAAATCCCGAATGTCCTTCACGAGTATGAATACGGAGGGAAGTTGTTCCATGTGAATCCTCTGAATTTTCTAATGACCTCGAATTTCTTTATCGCAAGTGGACGTGCAGATGGACTCGAAGTCGCTGTGCGACAAAATAGAGGAAATTAATCCGATCGCAGCATTAAACAAAGAGCAAATTGAACAAGAAGCGATTGACCGACGACGGGCATTGAGGGGCAAATGGACAAAAAGAGAGGGCAAGATTTGATGATGTTATTTTAATGGCGACTAGAGCACGTTTCTATATTTCCACCCGAAGCCACTATCAGCACACGCACGGAACCTTCATGGAAACCCGAGGGGGGTCCCCTAGAAAATCGAAATCGAAATGATGAAAATGGCAAAACAAGACGTTGAAAAGTATGTGCACAAAGCTTCCGAAACAGGAGTCGTCAGGACAAACCAAACCACCAGGTACATGAATCTCTCCCCTCCTGTAGGGCGACCCTACCCAGGTCGGCTGTAAGCCCCCCCCTTGGGGCTTGCCCGTCAGCTCGATCTCCCCCCTGTATATATACCCACCATCTTCTTCAAACTCTTGACAATTCCCTAGCAAACTTACAACTCTCTCTCTCTCTCTCTCTCTCTCTCTCTCTCAAGATATTAAGTGAGTTGGCCTAAGATATTGACGTACCCAAGATTGGATTTTGAGCATTTCTAGCATCAAGAAATCCTGGGTTGGAAAGATGTATGCAGAGAGTTTCCAGGAGTCCGACCTAGCCCTTCTTGAATCCATCAGCAGGCAATTGTTGCTCGACGACTCGGAGAGTCGGCTCCTCTCGGGTTGTCCGAACGGAGCTCAGTCGTGGAGCGCCGGCCTCGGCGGTAACCCGTGCCCGTATGTGGCCGAGAACTGGGGAGGGCTCCCTCTCAGGGAAGACGACCCGGACGACGTGGTCCTTTACAGGCTCCTAAACGAGCCTGCCTACTTCGGCTCGGCCCCGTCGGGCTCGCAGGAGGCCCGCCTGCCCGGCTTCACGGCGCAGGTTTCGGTGAAGCCAGAGCCGGAGTCCTCCCCGACTTGGTCGCCGGAGTGTGTCGCGACTCGGCCACCTGTTGCGGTCCCGGCGACGGCGACGGGGAGGCACTACAGAGGAGTGAGGCAGCGGCCGTGGGGAAGTTCGCGGCGGAGATCCGCGACCCGGCGAAGAATGGGGCCCGGGTGTGGCTCGGGACTTACGAGACCGCGGAGGGTGCGGCGCTGGCCTACGACCGAGCTGCCTACAGAATGCGCGGCTCGCGGGCCTTGCTCAATTTCCCGCTCCGGATCAATTCGGGCGAGCCCGAGCCGGTCAGGGTGACGTCGAAGCGATCGTCGCCGAAACGGCCATCACCGGAGTCGTCGGCTTCGTCATCGTCATCACTGGACGACGGCGCTGGGAAGAGGAGGAAGAAGGCGGTGGGCTCGTCGGTGGCTCCCGCGGCGGCACGCGTGGCCACACCAGCGAATGAGACGAAGGGATTCCAAGTAAGACGACAAGTGGGAACGTCCACAAAATGGTGAACAGCTGTTGGTTAGCTTATGATTTACATCTTCTTTCCCTGTAACACAATGTGGGTCAGGACAGAGAGGGAACCTTTGTGGAAATTTTTTTTTTTTTTTGTTTCTTTTCGGGTTGTGTTTTTTGCCGAGGATTTTGTGACCATGGGAAGCCAAATAAGACACGACTAAGATGGAAAGGGGCTTTTCCTAGAAATTCTTGGGCTGGTTGTTTCTCTTCTTGTTTGGCAAGTAGGGTCTTAGCATACATACCGACCGATGCATAGTCGCTTCACAGAAAGGAATGACCGAGAAATTTCTATTCCATGATCATGAGGCCAAACGTGTGTTGCGGAGTAGAAGAAAGTGATCGACAACTTAAGAGATGTGCATTCACGACGTGAGAGGATTCGAGATTTGGCATTGCTCGAGCGCGACTCTACATTGCCTCGACACTCATTCACTTCGAATAACAGGAAAATGAACATACAATGTATTCCTTCGCTCAACAGCGACATAGACACGTGTAAGAAAAGGAGGGACTACTTTTAGAGTAGGTATTGATTTCTCTGATCAATACGAATGTGTTATGCCTACCACTGACAAGACGATGAATTAAAGTATGACTTCTATCTGATCAAAATCAATCGAGGGTCCTTCGCTCAAACTTTGGTATCATTCAAGGGCATTTGCCCTGCCCATTACTTGAATCCATCAATGATGGGATGATTATCAAGGACGTGTTAAACTTATTATACAAATATTCAATTATAAACTTTCCAATTTTGCCAATTTAATCCTAAATTTATGACCATTTGCCAATGTAGTTTACTAACGTGGAGGACGACCGTCCTACGTGAACAACATTTGCAATTTTTTCTGAATTTTTGTGTAAATTTTGTACTCTCTTTTTTTCACCTTGGGCCTAGGGGGTGAAAGAAAATAAAAGAAAAAAAATTCATAAAAAAAGTTACAAAAAAGTCCTCGTCAATTCCGGTCATGCCACGCAAGATTGTTAGCATCCACGTTAACGATGTCCGGCTAAAATTAGTTTGAAAAATTATATTAGCAAATTGTAAAAATATTTAGACTAAATCAATCGAATTTAAAAAATTTAGAACCAATTTGACATTCATACAAAAGATTTACTGATTTAGAATTTCTTTCGATTTTTCCCATCAACAATGTTACACCGGTCCGTTCATAAACGAGCTCCTTTCTTATATGCGTCAAGCAGATGAACGAAGCGACTGCTCCACAACTACTATTACACATGCAAGCCGACCATGAGGTTCACGATGGCCAATGGCCAAAAGCTCCGACAGGACAGCACATCGTATCGTTCCCCTGGCGGCTCCATACGAATTCTTCGAACCATGATGGGTTCACTGCTCTCAAATCGCATAGAAAAGTCTAACCATCCGTTCCCTCTCCCTTCTGTCCCCGGAAGTTTTGACTCGACTTTCTTCCGGCTTTTGGTAATGTCAACGCGTGATTTTCATTTCCCAAGCTTCATTTCAAAAGTGACGACCCTCTTCTCTCGCATTCGCATGTCTTTCGCAATGTTCTCAGGGAAGCTACGCATTGAAAGAAACTCTCTCTAGAAATGTAATTTAACCTTGACGTTCAACTTCCTAGCTATCACGCATGTCATCGTTTTTCTCCCTTTCCTTTCTGTATCATCTCATGAACTAGTACCAGTTACGTCACACAAACCCCTAAAGCATATAGCCGAATCATTTTATGTGCCGTGTAAAGTAACGATGTCATTCGAAACCGAGAAGTTCATGATGCATACCTTCCACGTAAAATGAAATGAACTCATCAAGCCATGATGAAGCATCAAAAGGCAGCTGTCTCCTACGCAAAGCAATAAGCCTACGAGTTTCAGCTGCATAACATCCGTTTCACCACTTTTGGACACAGCAGTAACATCTAAACCCAATGAGTCGTTCATAGACCTAAAAGCGAACGATCCACAAGTCACAGATTACGGGCCCTCTAGTGAGTAGCAAGTTATTCTTATGGATACTTAATACGATACTCTGAAAGAACTGACATCCATCTGGGAAAGCAACGATCAGTATGTCCACAGCGAGGGTAACTTGACGAGCTCCATTATAGACATTATATGCCTCAAACCTTCTTAGAAAGAGCCATGACATTGAAGTTGAGTGAATCTGGATTTTTCTGGATCATTTCTCGGATGACATTAGCTGCATCCTGTCATGCAAAAAATTGGTTAGATAAAACTCCAATAGAATGGGTGATGATAGTAGATAACCGTTACCACCCAAAAAATAATAATAATAGTAATATAGGGTGACCAAATTGCTAGATCATTTGAGTTAAAGAACGTGAAATATCCCTATGAATCAAGTTTCTCACACCGGAAACCTACTCCTGCCCCAAAACCCCACGCCCTTACTCCCCTGGCACCACAATTACATCAGTATAGTTTCCAAGGAACCCAACAAATCCTAGATAACAGCTAAGAAAGAAAATTAGAAGATAGAGTCCAGAAAAATTGACAGTGATAATAACCTGCAATAAGCTGCTTGGTGAGGATGGACCATGTGATATAGGACTGGACTTTCTTCCATCCAGCTCAAACAGTTCACCTACATATTTGTGGAGGCAACTGATCCCATTAGATCAACAGACTTTAGTCAAGTGACTGGTACGCCTTTGTCTTCAGATGAAGAAGTTTCTTCTTGCAGAATAAAAAAGGGCGCACAGAGAGAGAGAGAGAGAGCAGGAAGAGAAAAGAGGAAGGAAAGAGAAAGGGGGGGGATGCTTACCATCTACACAAGTGAAGCAGATAAAATGTGCATCAACAATCTCTGATGCCTGTCAAGAATAATTAGTGGGACAGGATGAACAGTCAGTGCTCAAATTGAAAGTTAACAAGAAGAATTTAGCTCATAGCTTCAGAACAATCCTATTACCGTGGATTAGTGTAAAAGTGATCCATGACAATCTATATCTAAAGTTCATGAGGATAATAAAACCTTACCTCTGTTTCACCCGCTGTAGCAGCTACTGAGTGGGCGACTTCCATGTCTCTATCATTCTCCAGAAATGCAGCACGCTAAGGACATAGATGGAGAAGGATGCAAACACTATGAGTTAACCAGAGGAAACCATTGCTAAACAAATTGATGAAACTCAGTGACCACTGTGTGCTTATTCATTTGTGCGCACATGAGAGAGAGAGAGAGAGAGAGAGAGAGGCAGAGAGAGAGATATTACCTGATAAGGATCCATATTTGCAGTGGACTTGAAATACCTATCAAAATAGGATCCCTCCACTGAAAGAGAAGAAAAGGAAAAATATATGTCCAAAGGAGTTTAAATGGAGAGAGTCATCTAATTTAGAAATGTCTAATAAAAATGAATATTTATCCTCTACATAAAAAAAATCTACTACTGGCAAAGTTCCCGATGAAGAGCATGGCCATCATTGCAGATATGAGATTGTATATTCCACAACATAATTCAAAATTTTGCCTCCTAGTCATGAAAAACTTAGCATGAGTTCGTAAATATGATAGCTCTAATCCATGTAAAGAAGATGTTCAAGTCCTGTCCTTTTCTTCAAAGAGCTCTGGATGACAGTAGCAGTTTTACTTTCTTTTCTTTTCCCTTCTTTAATCGTTTGTACCTGTTTTGTACTTTTAACATTGCTAAGGCCATCTCTAAGGTTTAAATGTATCTTAGACTAGATGATTCCAACACTTGAGGGTCCTAATAGTATCATCATTCCTCCAAATTCTTAATAATTCTTCCCTAGGTCAGTGTGATTGGGGTGTGAAGTGAAAACGTAACACCAGTCAATCGTCCTACAGAAAGGACTCGTGATTCCTATGTTTACCTTCTACAGCTCTTTTAACAAGAACTTCTGAGGTTTTGGAGGATGTATGCTTCTTCACAAGCTTATCATGCACTTACAAAGAGCAGAGACAGTCCAAATAAAGGAAACTAGAGGAAACTTACCAAGCTTGATCTCTGAAGTGATGTTCCCAACAGCATGCAGAAGTCCAACTGTTCCACAAGCATTGCCCACAGTTTGTTTCATGAAATAAACTTTACTGCTACACTCCTAACATCAGGATGATAAGCAGAAGTCATGACCAAAGTTTACCAAAATTTTTAAGAAGAGAGCTGAATAAATATTGTAAAATAGCTACTGAAAGCCATGGGTACTTGAAGCATTATCGCATGCCATCATAGATTAGTAATTGGCAACAGAATAAATAGAAGTAAAACACAATGGGTTTCATCCATTATTAATTTGAAAGGCATCATTGAAAGTATGTTCAAAATAAACATTATTCACTCTTCACCTGTCAATACATTTATGACATATGCATAAAAAGACGAAGAAACCCTACCTTCTTCAAACTTTCTTGCTGTTTTCTCTCTTCTTCCGACTAAAACAGAGAAAGCGTCATGTGAGTCAGCATTAAGTATCTTGTCTCCCTTTATCCACAAGAAATTGACAGACATACTAAAAGGATGGAAGCACAACGAAATCTAGGCACCTGCGCCGTGATGGGATAGAGGAACAAAACAGCGAGTACAGGCTTCGGGACCATCTCCAAGAGTTCATCATCTAACCCAAAGACGTCGAAGCACTCGACCTCGTCCTCCTGAAGACCAAGGCCCCACAAGAACTGAAAAGGAAAACAACCCAGATAGCTATCCGCATTAGAAAATTTTCTAAATAAATTAATCTACCCGTGATGCGATACCAACCAACCCAAAGACATCCATGTATGTCATTCTACACATGCACAGTGGGTGAAGCAGAAGACTGACTAAAGGTCTTTTTTTTTTTCTTTTTCTTTTTTTCAGCCAATTGGCTAGAGGTAATCACAAAAAAACTACAGAATTTCAAACACACTTCACTAGTTTCACACAGGGACCAGAGCAACATAGCCAAAATCGAACAATCTGGACAGAACCCGCTTCTAGAATGGTGTCATTGCTGAATTACACGCAAAATCATCAACCAGTTTATTCATGGACCCAACAATCGGAACCACCTTCACTAATAAGCGCAATCACCTTGAACATTCACCTAAGCAATTAGGATCAGGACTGGCCCAGTCACTTCAGTAACAACAAAACTAGCCAGTCGTCCACATCACTCCACACTCATCTCCACGAAGAAACAATCATTCGCTTCGCCCAGTCGACATAATCCCCAACTAACGACCGTCGCCGCGTTCGTTTCGCACGATTCATCCGCCACGAGATCAAACAAAACCAACTCTCGAACGCCCGATCGCGAATCCCCACCTTCCTTCCACCGAGGTCGAAATCGAAGCGCCGCTCGACGCCGCCGAATCGGGCGTCGCCGATTCCCGTTCCCGTCAATCCGAACTCGCGCCGGCACCGAAAAAGACAAAAAAAAAAAAAAGGAGGAGCAGCAGCAGACGCAACTTACCTGGTTCATGACATCGGGGTTAGCTTCGAGAGGAAGCCACCTCTTGCCGGATGGGCTCTCGTCTGCCGTCGCCATCGAAAGTGACCACCTGCTTCGAGCTTCTGCAACCGAGAAGTGAAAAAAGGAGGCGAGAATCTCTCGATGGAGAAGGAAGGGCGCAGGGGTTTTCGATTTCGATTTCGATCGCGACGGCAAATGCGAAGCGACGCGAGAGGCACGGGCTTTTTTTTTTATAAATATGTTTCGGTTCGAGTTGACACGTCGCCGAGTCCCGACTCGCTCGAACCTCCTCCATCGAAATGAAGATCGATTAATTAATTAAATCTAATTCGTTTCTTTCCACCTTTAATTAAAATTCTTTGCTTTGCGAAAAATAAATGAATTGAAAAATATTTTTCTAAAAATAGTCACTCTTATTATTTTTAAAATAATTGGCCATGAAAGCGTTTTCATCATCTACAATAATTAATATCTAAGTATATTTGCGGATAATGAAATTATTTTTTGTACTTATAAATAATATAAAAAATTATTTTTTTCAATAATTCATTTTATACGAAACAAACGAATCCTCGGTGTGACAAAATCGAGCTCAAGATTAAGCGGATTCGTAATTAATTGCTTCGTGGTTGCATGACTAACATCAAATAAAATTCATATTAAGTATGTTGAGAGTGACCTATGAACTTCGTATATCAAACGACATCACTTCAAGGAGGTATTTAAATGTTGGAAAAATAATTGACTTGAAATTTTTTTCTATAAAAATAGCCACTCTTATTTTTAAATAATTAGCTAGTGAAAATACTTTCATTATCGGCAGTGATTTGTATTTATCTTGTTTAATTTTATAAGCGACATAAATAATTATTTTTTGGAAAACATTTTCTCGATCATTCATTTTTTATTAAACAAATGAAGGCTAAGCGTGACGAATCGAGCTCGAGATAAAGTAGATTCATAATTAATTGCTTCATGGTTGCTTGATCATATTAGATATATTGAGAGTGAATTATGAACTTCATATATTGAGCGACACCATTTCAAGGAGGCATTTAAATAAGGAGTCCTTAACATGTTCTTGAAAAGGATAATTTCTCGTATAGATTCATCATCATCTGAATTCACTAGGCCAATGTGAAGAATTAAAGTTTTTAAGATCACCCAAGGAGTAGGATCAGTCGAGGCGCAAGAAAGCCGACCTAGACACCGCCCAACCACTTAAGAAGGAGCTTTTCTTTCTCTCAAACCCTTGATTAATAAGTACAATTGCTAATTATTATGTTATAATTGTATAATTAGTGTTCAATTTGTGGCACTGTCTTATAATACATTATTTTGACCAGTAATTAAGTAATCAACAGGAACATAGCCATATTAGGCCCAACGCAAGTGTGCATATTGCAAATTATATAATTAACGACCATTGAAAAAGAAAATTAATTCCATGATGCATGATATTCAATCTTCGTTGCACTTGGGACGTTCAACTTGTTTGTCAATGAATCTCGACAGTGATTCAAGCTCAATCGTCACCTCTTTGTTGTCAACAAATTGGATTCATCCATCATCATGCATTGTCATGAAAAATGGCGACTTGAAAATCATGAGTTACTTCGCTCGTCGCAACTATATTTGAAGAGCATTTGTGCAATCTCAATGGCTCAGTCTAGAATCAGCAATGCGGCAGAAACATCATCATACATTATCAAGAAGCAACTCAAATTCAAATATGATTTACGTGCCTCCGAAATCTTGAATTCTTCGGACCCTCTCGGCTAGAAACAGGGTAAAATCATTAGCTGGCAGCGAGTCGTGGGGAACTACGCTACGCGACATAGGAAACAACAGGCAACGGAGCAGCAACGTCACTTGTGCAGCAACGAAGAGCAGCAAAATCAACGCTAATGGAGCTCGTCACTTGTGCTTCCCGTAGCCAACAGCGGTGACAGCGACAAAACAAGAGAAGCGTCAAGTCGTGATTCGTTATCTGGAGTCGTGATAGAAATTTTCGAGGAGGAAGAACGCCAAAGAAACGAATGAAATTGCTCAAGAAAAAGAAAGCCAAAGTCGACGAGGTAAGAATAGAAGGAAAAGAATGAAGTTGCCGGGCTGGACTCTTAGAGAAGAAAAATTAGGGTTTTAATTATCCTAGTCCGATTCCCTTGCCGGTTCCCAAAAAGGTGAAATTGAGAACCGGACCATCTCTCCCTAGAACCTAGAACCGAGCCAATTCACACTGATCAGATTTTCCAATTCCTGATTTTACCTTGAAATCATGCTCATTCCTTTTCGTGAGTGATACTTGTTCGTACAAATAAGCTCGTTTGGGGGAACAAAATTGAGTTATCCTCGCAAATATCTTTTACACACCCTAATGATACGACCATGATTAATCGGATACCTGAAGAGAAACTAATATGAGAATCCACTGTAATGACAAAATCTAAGTGCCTCTGTCCGGGAACCGAACCCACGACCATTGATTTTCATAGCCGAATCCATAATTAGACTTGTTATCCCCCAAGGAGGTCATTAATCTTGGCAAGCAAAACCTAAATTTTACAAAGACGCTAGCTGAAAGCCTTGACTCAAAGTTCAAATGCTACTATGGTTAAATATAGAATTGGACAGTGCTCTTAGTCTTGATTTATTCACTAATGTCAACTGGATTCCCATCAACTCGAAGGGGACACTGATTTTCTGTGAAGCTAAAGTTGGCGTCAAAATGTGAGCACGCATGAACGGGTCCCCCTCGAATCTCGCCACATTAACCGTACATCCCATGATGTCTCCATGAAAGATGCGATCAGAGAAAGTGCGAGAGGCTTACTCGAGAGAGCCATATAGACTCGTTTCCTGAGGTTTACAACATTCAGATCCCAGAAGATCACCACAATTTCCACTCCGGTTCTACATGAATAACATTGATTCTTCCCTAGCTGGGTCATTAGAATGAAACTAAATCAGATGATTGAATTTGGGTTACCTATAGTCAACTGTTGAATGCTAAGTTAATTCGCAGGATCAGTCTTTCGCTTTACATCGGGTCCCTCATTCCGATAGCTCTCGAGGATCGCATTACAGTTGTTCATTGTGGATGCATCAAGAAGGCCATGATTCCACAGTTTGATCATAAATAATCTCCAGCACCTGAAAAGCGAGAACCGACAAAATTTGACCAAGCTTGCATCTCGTATAGTGGCAGAACAATAGCATTTGGCAAAACTCAAATAACATTTGATTTGGAGGATTAAGGGGCGAACAGATTCTCATTCAGTGTAACAAGCATTAGAGCCAGAGCACAAGAGACGCTACCAAAAGAGAGCGGGAGATTCAACAAGCTTCTTGCTGTTATGTTTTGAGAACGCTTCGCATGCCCATGGTACATGACCATCTGCCAGAACCCTGTGCCAATCAAGAATGACTTACTCGTGATACATTAACTGATAAAAGAGACTTGGGGTTTTGGGGGGGAAGGGGAGGCGCCTATTAGCAGCATTCACTGATGAGAACAATCTGAAAAAGTAAATTTATTTTTCGTTTTTCTCTATTCGACTGATAAAACATGAGAGAGACGTGATGATTACTTCTGTTTTCTGACAAACGAGTTCCAGAGATGCATGAGATCTTTTTCGTCCTTGGTGACGTCCACAAAATCATCCAGCATCTGCAAACAAAAGATTTAACTAGTGATTGACACTTCCAATTTACAGGTTGAGAAAAGATTGTTCCACTGGGTTCTACTGAGAACTGTTGATGGTCTTAATAGACGAGATAGTTTGAGCAAATACTTATCACTTTCTGCTTCTCCACTGAGGAACTCATGTATGAAAGTACCCAAATATCTCGTGTGACACATCCCTAAATTGTCGAGTTAAACAAAAGGGTATCTAAAACGAGAGTATTCTTAAAATGCCCCAGTTTGGCAGTTTGGAATTCCCGGGAGTAATTTTTCATCGGGAAAATCACAAATTCTCGCTCTTCTATGTATATATGGCCCATCCCATTGAATTGCAGAAGCAGATACTAGAAAGGAAGCAGCAGATATCCCATCCATTAAATCTTAAGTGCCGTGAGTAGATCCTGTTGCTGAATCATATATTTTTTTGAGCCATGAATGAACTAGGAGAAAGCTGTTTCCAGAGAGCAGCTTCAGTTAATCTATTTCTGCTCTAAGATGAAGAATCAAATTGAAAGCTGTCCTTATGTTTAAGGTCTCTTGGCTACAATACAAGATCATCCAATGTTAGCTCTAGAACCGATTCTGAGAAGGGGAAAACACCAGGCAGACATAGAAGCTACAAACCTGCTACTGATTTATTTTAGAACATACAAAGTCAAACCGATTAGCCCAAAAATCATCATAATGCTGCAATGTATCTAACATCAGACAGAGATTCTACTTCCAATCTGTAGAAAATTCCAGTTTTTCAATTGACTCAGATCTGAGTATGTCAATACTCTTTCATATCAGTAATTAGAAAAAGTACATACCCTTCGATCCTCAAAATCTGCAATGTCATCGTCTACTTCATCCTCACTGTCCCGATCTGATAATACTTGGTCCATTTCCATGGGCTTCAAAAAAGAAGCAAGTTCATTGAAATCATGTCAGGCACATTATTTTGGTGATGTACTAGGATGGCATGAACATTTTAGCGAAAAGATTTCCAGACCTCGAAGAGATATTATTTTTGATTAAGCGGAATATACTCTTAAAGGAGGAGGATGTTTTTGCCGAGAAAAGAGGAGCCAAACATGATAACTACCAACTCTTAAGGGAACAGCAACAGTAACAACATCCTAAATGAGGATATTCCCACATCATTATAGTTTTAGGAGGGTTATACTCGCATGGAACTCATAAGTGTGGTTGCAAGAAGGCTATTTCCATGACTTCAAATTTATGAGATCCAGGTTATCATGGAACAATCTCAACTAGAAACAGCACTCCTGGTGAAAAACAACAAAAAAAGAAGGAAATAGACAACATATCCTGCCAATCATTATGCCACACCTAATCCTATAGATTCAAAGACTTGATCATGATTTTCACTTGTATTCAAATTAACAAATTTCAATCCGGAAATCTAGGAAGACTTTCACAAAGATAAGAACATGATCATGCGGATGTAATTGCTAGACAACTAAATTATTCAGTGCCAAAACTGTAAATGGAAAGGCCAACGGCTGGGTGAGTTAGTTCCATTGGGCATCACAAAAAAGGTCACAACTTTCATTACATAGAATTGCTAAAATAAATAACAAAATGCTACTGCCAGAAAGATTTTTCTCAGCATTAATTGTTTGCAAGATCCACAGGTTGAAGAGCACAAATTGAATATATGGAATGGCAAACCATAGAGGGATCCTACTGACAAAGATAACTTAATTCAAAGATGGATCTGAGTTTAGCAATCACCTGAACTCTGTGAGAGTGATAGAACTGTCGTCTCTGCAATTGCCCACGGCTGAAATAAATATGTTACAATAACAGTGAGCCATTAGTAGACATAATATGCACTCCAACTAATCTGTTCAGGCAGAAGTTAACAGCCCACTGAACGTGCTTCAAATGGATGACTTGTCAAAGAATTGGGCGTACGTACTTCCTAGGTTCTGAACGTTCCACCACAATTTTCCTTGCCTTTGATGTTTGTAGAATAGCTGGATCACTTCCAGCGGATGATTTTATGCATTCATGGTCTATAGAAGATTGAGCCATGGAAGTTGGAGTCCCTGAAACATTGAAACTGGATGCGACATGCTCTAAACACTCAGCTGTATTAGGATCGTCGGGATAGAAATTTTCTGCTTCATGCACTCCATTCTGCATAGCTGTGACAGATAAAATAGGTCAGTAGATTTTCCAACCATCAAGAGAAGTCATCCTAATCAAATTATACCTTGAACCTTCAAGGCTGCATGCGTACAGGAAGAAATTGTATGATGAAAATTTGACTTTGATCAGGCAAGATATTGTCAGTAACATTTCATGACCTGTGATTGCTAAGCGAATAATCTCTGCCATATTGCCCCATAAAAATAATGGCTCTTTCTCCTTTCCCACAACGAGTTCATTTCTTAGTTATGTGAGTTTGATATGCATACTCTCCGATATGTTCGTTTCATTTTCAAACAAAGTTAATGGGAGAAACTTTGCTATAAATGCGGCATGAATTAACAACTATCATATACCCATCGGTACGCTTTACCAACTTTTTTAAGAGCAATTCATGATGATGTGAAATTAGTCAGAATGATAACAACCAAAATAACAATTTAACTGTCAGCATATAATTTGATCAACATGAGGGATGCATATCCTTTTAAGTTAAAAAGATAAGAGCAAACCAAAATAACAATTTAACTGTCAGCATATAATTTGATCAACATGAGGGATGCATATCCTTTTAAGTTAAAAAGATAAGAGCAAAAAAATGTTTTTCACTGAGTATGTGAAATTGACCATGCTAGCAAAGTAAAATCTCAAACCTCAAACCAGGGTAAAAGGATACAAATAATCTTCATCGAACAGCTAAAAATGAGCAACAACTCATCGGCACACCAAGCATGAGAGGCATTGTAAATCACTATTCACACATCAGCCAGTACCTTTCAAACTAAGTAAGTGAGGATAACAAAAATATGTTAGCAGAATTGTGTTTCTTCGTCAAGAGTGATTTGTGGCAAGAGCAACCAATCCTTCGAAGGACACTACTAAAGTATGCTAATACTCTAAAGACACTAGGTATATAAATTCAAATTTTCATATTTCAATTTTGATGTCCTTATATGAAGAATTAAACAGGAAACTTCTCACTTCTTTTCCGATCCCAAATTTCATTAACAAACTGAGACAACAAAGAAAATTTCATTATGCATCAAGTCTATAAAGAAATTAAAATATAGACCATATATAAGTGTTATTGAAATGAAACATGATCATGCAGGTGGCTGTTTACTAGTTGTTATGCTTTAAGAATTAATAGTGAAATTATCACCATTTTCAACTTCCTGAAGTCCTTTCTGCAACCCCTCACTGGCCAATTGGGATGGATCAAATTCCAAGAACTCAACTTGGACATGCTTCCTATTTTGAGCAGAATAATTTGGCTGACGCCTTCGTGGTTTTGAGCTGAAGATATAGTTTGTATTAACCTTTAATTCTGGTATTATTCAAAGATGAGGAATACAAAGGATAGTGAAAAGAGTGTGGAATTGAAAGAATGAAAGACTAACCAGAAGAAGAATGTCCACAATCTAGGGTCTGTTTCTTCAGTCAGAACCTGCACAAACATTGAATGCAACAAGTTGTATGGGCATTCAATTATCTAACAAAATGTCCTTTTCAAGTAAGATACTTCACAAAAATGATTTCCTGTTAGACACTAGTAAAGACTGCATCATGTTCTCAAGTCATACAAACAAGTTTTTTTTTAAGTTTCCTTCATGTCAACTTCCGATTAAAGAATAGCCAAAAACCACTTTTCACTTAAAGCTTTAGTTGGGAATTGAACAAGTGGTTGGGTTTCAGGGGTCTAGGGGCCTTGCAGAGGGGTTGAAAGACCTATAACTTAAGAAGAGAAAAATGAGACATTGCTTTTCGTCAAATACATGCTTATCCCATGAGACATTGCATTTCCTCAAAACCCATCACCACAATGAGGAAGTGCCACATTCCCCAGCCACTCCTCTTCATCATTCAGATAAGGCAAAAGGACCAGCAAAATGATTCAGTTGATTTACTCCTCATCTACGACAATACAGCACTAACAAGTTACAATCTGGCACTTATTATATCTTAATGTATTGAAATAGTCACAGACAATTCAAATAATCTCTGCTCGCTTCTGATAAATTTTGGAAAATGAGGGGCAAAAATTTAATAGTAAGGTACCCAAGTGCAGCCCACAAGCATAACATCCCATTCATTATAATGGAACCAATCAATGCATAAAGGTTATATCAAAGAATTAAACATCCAATAATCAAAGCAATTGACTGTAAAAAAGTTATTTTGAGTGGAAATATATTACCTCGGATCTCAGCATTTCAACTTTAACAGAGACATTCACTGCCTGATACTCTTCACGAACCTAAAAAACCACTTTCAGTTTAACAGCAGGTGCTGGAGGAAAAGTAACATTTTATTTATCAACCCGGCAACTGGTTACCAACCCAAAACTCGAAGTTGAACAAGTCGTGCGATGAGCATAAATGCAACCTTAGACCCTGAAAACAAAGATATCAAGGAACAGTTATCTTGCTTAATATATCATGCAAAAAAGTTGTCAGGTGAAAAATTCTCAAGAATCATGCTGTTGAGAAGTATTTTTCTGAAGGGTGAATGAAAGAGTACATTAGGTGTTGCTCAATTGAGAAGTACACAATAAGTTGGCATCAATAGCTGGGTGCAGTTGCATTATAGAGAGAACCCTTATTTTGTATGTGCCCAGAACAACTCAAGATATGGCCGAAGTTCCAAAAGAATTGGAAAGCAAAGTGAACTCTAAAATGAGGCAATTTAGATAGTTGAAATGCCAGCTGGATTTAAGAGCCTAAAGTGCAAAGAAGCCCTTGTTGTGTGAAACCCAAGTTCTCTATGCATAAGACGTGCGTCATATCAAATAAAACTTCGCCAAGATGCCAAATTCCAGTTAGTTCAGAAACTCCATGGAGTGATGGAAAGTATGCAAAATGCCTAAAAAAAGAGCAGTATTTCTTTCTTATTCAAACAAATAAAAGCTCAAGTTTTTTCATCAAAATTATGCAAACATGTATGAGTTGAAAAGAGAGATAAAAGGGTGAGAGCATGATACTAGAGAAACCAATGATGAAAAACCTTACCTTAAAGCTTGCACATTGCATTAAGCAAAATGGGCAAGAGAAATCTTCAGTTACTGCATTTTTAAAACAAAGGCAACAATTAAAAGTTTTTACTACCGAAGCTTGGCCCATCCTTGTACAAATAGAGCAAATTTCGACAGGAAAAGAATAAAACAGTAGCTTCAAAGAGGCACTGCCATTCATTAATGTCCCTACTGTACTTTGGGAGGTAGACACAGTGAACTTCAGTCTAAAGCTCTGAAGCAAAGAATATTTTTCAGGATATGTCATGTAAATTTGCTCATTCTACACCCACTCAAAATCCTTTCCTCTTAAAAATATTGATGCTTTAGAAGCAGGCTGCAAGGATAGAAAGGTTATTTTGAGACAAAAGTAGCAGTGCTACAACACAGCAACTCAGTGAGTTTGTCATTAACCTTGTAGTATCTTATAGTCAGAGAGATACAATCAACTTCCAAAGTTAGTAAGATAACCGGGGCCCCGCGGGGGGGAGGGGGAGAGCAAAAGTTCCAAGGTCTATTTCTACTTCTGCATTTCCACACTAACTATGTTCGCATTGCATGTGTTTTACCTTCTTCTTATAAGAAGAGTAAACCGATATCTAGCCCTAGCATGTTGTAGTCGCTTTACGTTGCATCATAGAAAATTAACCACAACAAAAAATGTTGAGACGGAGAAGATGCAAAATTCAAACTATTAATTAATCCATGTACCTTCAATCTTTTGATGCACGTTGTTGCGGTCCCTATAGTTGAAAATGACTATTCCAGCCCTCAACCTAGACAATTAGTACAAAAATGGTAAATGTCAGAGCAACCCCAAAATAGGAGAAGAATCACATGAAGGACAATAATAAAGTGGACAGATATTTTCGATAAAGAAAAGAAAAGAGAGAGGATCACTAGAATGAGAAAATAAACTTGTTAGGAAAAGAAAAGAGAGAACATGGCTAGACATGTGTCATCTTGGCCCCCCCAAAAAAAAGGGGGAAATGGCTGCTGTTCTCTAGCAGTTTAATCAACTAAATGAGAAAATGAGAACAAAAATGTTGCATGCCCTGCTACTTGTGCATCCAAAGAAGGAACCAACAACAGCAACAACATAAAATCCACCACATTAAGAGGTCTTTAGAAGCCATTCGATCACAAACGGGCTTGATTTACCATTCTTTTTAGAAATAGCCACAAATACAAGGACTTTGTACATTTTGTTTCTCTTGTGTCAAAAGCCCATATATGCAATAACATTTCGCTATATGAAACCAAAGGCCCATGAAATATTCCTATAAATTACGGAATAGTAAATACACACAAACTCCTTTTCAGGGTATCAAAGTTACATAGAAGAGCATGAGCTTGGACAGAAGCACTGAGGGAATAGCCACTAGAAGCACTAAAGTACTGTAATTTCAAAGAATATAGCTGGAAAATAAAATTAAAATCAACACAAAGATCCCCTAGCAATGATTGAGGAATAGTAGCCTAGTATGTAGTTGGATGAAAATTCTCACCTCTTATTACGCTTACGCCTTGCTTGTATTTTGAAACGCAAACATCTCCGGAGGAAAGAAGGCTAGAGCACAAACAGATGCTTGATCAGCATGTTAGAATGGACGGATCCAAAAAATCAGAACAAGGAACGTATCTTAGAATTATGAAAGCCATGAAAACCCGAGGGACTTTATATCTTAGCCCTATGATGATAGCATTCAGATATCATCTGTTCAACAGGATCAGGATAAGGTAAGGAGTCACCAACACCTAAAAATTATCTTTTGGCTAGCCCAACTTTTGAAGAGACCAGATATTATTATTATTATTATTTTTTTTTTTTTTTACCTTTTGAGAGTACCGCCCAAGAGTAGAGTTTAAGATTGTTGTAAAATGAGTTACACTACATAAATATCTACAACAAGGGACTATATCGCAGGTATTCCCTCTCTCAATATACCCATCTACAGTCAAAGCTGATCATCCCAATTGGTGTTTCCAGGGAAGTATATATATTAAGGGAAAGCCAAAACATAGAGTTTGCAAAAGAGAGCATTATGAAACAATTACATTATGTATGGCACGGCGGTGTAGAATATTGTATAGCTCAACAGGCTTGCAATACACCAGGAGACTCTCTTCTGCTGCAGTTGCATCTTCATCAGAAAAATGTTCACAAGAACTTTGATGGCACATTGTAACCCAAAGTAAGCAACGGCAACCGAATCTGTTTCATGAATGTAGACATTTATGAGAAGCAGGTAATCTTACTAGTGAAAAGCAACTAATTTTCGAAATAATCTTACTAGTGAAAAGCCAGTGCATATATAATTTCCTCAACAGATGAAAACTCCGACACAGCAGATGACTTCCTTAAAAGGAGAAATCATTAAACTACCATCGTATAGGAAAACCTCATAAAAATCGATATCTCTCGAATTTAATTCTGAGAAAACACTAACCAACCGTCCGATTTTTTCGGCCATAGCAGAAGACAATCTTAGCAATGCATTTAGTAAAAGGATTACAATGTAAAAAACAGAAAAAAGAAAAAAAAAATCTAGTCCCCCTCAACGAATCGACATTGTAGCAGCAACAGACGCCGAAATCCAGACCCCGCGTCACGTGATTCGCACGCAATTTTGATGACGAGAATCGCCTCGAGCGACAATCGTGCGACCGAGTCTCTTCCCTTCTTTCGTTACCGTCGCAACCGCCGATGCCGCGACGAAACCGCATCGTTGGCGTCGCCTTCGAGCAGCGCATCGAGCGACGATGACGAAGCGACTCGAAGCCTTAATCGAATGGAAAATTGCGGCTCGAGGAGGAGAGGAGATTCGAGGTGAACTCACCGGTCGCGGCGATCGGGGGAGGCGGCGATTGATGAGGTCTTCTCGGAGCTCCGGCGAACGAGCTGCGCGAGTGAACAGTCGTCGCCGTCAGGTCAACCAACGGAATTTTGATTGATTTCGCTTGTCTTCTGCTGTTGGTGTCTTAAAATTGATAGATTAACAGCGAACGTGAGCTGAAATTTCTTTGCAGTGATAAAATAATTGAAACTCTCTCCGTCGTGGGCGCGTTGGTTTGAGGCATTTTCCTCTAATTGCGGAAGGAGGAGGTTCGAGTCGTGCACATATAAGACGACTTAAGTAGAGAAGCAGTGAGAGATGGCCCCCACATCGGCCCCTTGCGGAAGTTTCGCCGAGCGAAATAAGACGCGTGAACCGGTTCGGTTCCTCAAGTTCCAAAAAAAAAAAAGAATTGAATATTGTAAAGGTGCAAATCATTTTGATCAGAAATTAATTTTCAAAAGAGAAATAAATTTTTTTATTTCTATTTTTGAATTAGTTTCTAAGCAAAAATTCATATTTGATAACAATGCAAAGTTTCTGTTCCCACAATAGAATTTCGAACCAAGAATATCTTATTGTTGCTCAAAATGAGTGCTTAAAACCGTTATATTAAGACCTTATTAAAGTTTCAGATTCTCAATGAGCTTACAAAACTTTTTATGTCAACAAATGAATTGAGCAAAATCGAGAAAATATGCGACTAGTAATCAATTACAAGCTCCTCAACCTTTTTCCCTCCAAGATGATAAATTCCCATTGCCCTCTCGAAATTCACAAAATTTCTCCTTCCCAAGGGAGGTGGATGATGATCGGCGACTGACAACAACTAATGGTAACCGACTAGTAGCGAGGTTAAGCCATGAATAGAGTTTTTATTTATCATTTCTGTTTTAGAAATAAAAAAGTAAAAAATAGTTACTTTTCAATTATGTTCCAAACCTATTTATAAATTGAAAATTTGTTCTAGAAATTAAAAAATAAAATTAGGTCACCAAACAAATTTATGTTCCAGAAACAAGTCTGGAACAAAAAAATTATTCTTGAACAAAAATGAAATGGTTGTCATGGGCGTCCTAGAACTTATCAAGAACTTGCAATTTGGTCCTAAAATTTTAAAAGTTGCAAGACTAAAAATTTGTCAAATTAGTGCAATAAAATTATTCGGTTAACTCCGTCTAATTTAGTTAGCAAAAAATACTAATTTTTGTTAATTATTTTTCTCTCCTACGTGATGCTAACATGGCTAAAATATGAAGGATAAAGCCAAATGATGTCATTTTTGTCCAAATCTAATTTTTTTAATCTTAATATATTTAAATTAGAGGTCTCACTTTTGGTTAGTTAGGGTCATGGACGAGGTCCAACAACCTCGGTTGACCCTTGCCCCACCATCATTGACACTTTTCAATGATGGTTTAGCACTAGCTAGTTTAGAGCTCCTTATGCATTTTTTTAATCTAATTTAAATTTAAAAATCAGATTAAGACCAAAATGGCATCGTCTTGGCCATATTTTTCCATATTTTAGCCATATCAAATTGCTTCGTAGGAAAAATAAAATAATTAAAAAAATCTATGTTAGTATTTTTTGTTAGTCAAATTGAAGAAAGTTAACCGTATGTCACAATTGGACAAATTTGACAAATTTTAGAGCTTGATTACAATTTTAAAAAATTTTAAGACTTTCAATAGACTTATTCTTTTTACTGCCGGACTTTTTTTTTTCATCTAATACAAATTCCATAGTTCATATAGTAGTATTTTTTTATCTAAGAAAAAAAGATATGAATGATTTCATAATTTTCTTAATTTTTAAACCAAATAGAGTGATGTAATTTTTGTATTGATGGAAGGATTGCTACACTTTCTTCATATATGGGCAACAAGGCCTCCCTTAAAAAAAATTCTCAACTTTATATTCAATCTCAATTTTGCTCCAAACTTTTTTTGTTTAAAAAAATCTCAAACTTTCACTCTAGTTCCAAATTTACCCACCCACCCAAAAATCATTATTAGTTTCCATAAAATTATCAACATTAAGGTCAGTTCAACGATAATTATCAGAACCTTGATGTTGGGAGTTAGTCCAGTACCACGATGAAACGACACGGATATGTGTTAATCCAAATATTGGACTTGTGAAGACGGATTATGCGGATCTAATGGTAGGCCCAATGGCTTACTAGCATCGAGCCCGACGACAAGTTGGGGCGGGCCTGGAAATGGCAGAGTCGTCCAAATGGGCCAGAGATGGGCCCGAGCGGGGCCCGTTCAACAAAAAGCACTATGCAATTTTCATTGATAGGAGGGATTGGCAACTCGTTCGGCCCAAATTGAGGGCTTATCCTGCTTAATTTCTGGTCGATTTTTTTTTTTCTTGAAAAAATGCGAGGAGTTATATGTAGCGTGGGCCCGCTTGATTGGCCCGCTCATCATGTGTGCTTTTTCATGTTTCGGAAGGAGGTTGGGTTGGGTATAAAAAATACGTGCGATAATTTATGTTTTTTCTTCTTTTTTTTATTTATTTATGTTCCGTTTGTTTCACCAAAAATAAATATTTTGCAAAAAATTCTCCTAATAATAATCGCTTGTGTTGTTTGAAATAATTAATCAATAAAAAATGCTTTCGAGTCTTGGCAAAAATTTATGTTTGGACATTTTCGTTGGCTATAGAAAATGTCCAATCCGAGTTAATTGCTATCCTTTAATAAGAAAAGATTAACCACTGGGTTTACCCAGTGGCCACCCTTCCAACTTGGAAGGGGAAGGTGGGGGGTTCGAATCCCCACCTTCTCAGGAAGGGTTGGGGTGGGGACGCATTAGTTTCAGGAGTGGGTTTCGACTCCCACGCTCTACAAAGAGGCAGGACAAAAGGCTAAGAGTGAGCGTTAGAATAAGAGTAGAGTAGGACCGAAAAAAAAAAAAAAAAAACCCTAGTTATCAGAGCCTTATAGGGGTTACAAACAAAATGAGCTCAAAAGACGCAAGTAAAATCTAAGGTTTGTCAAAAAAAATTACAAGAAATAGAGAAACAAAATGAAACCGACCTTTCGAAAATTACTCGGTAGAGATGAAAATTGAAATTTATCTCTGAAAATCAAATTGACCCCCTCCATCTGGCTCGAACATTTCGATGCACATTTTAGGTTACGACGAGATTGGGCAACAAGCAGGCCTGACTTTCGAACTTAATTCAAGCCCTTCTGATGATCACTAATTAGTCGAAATAGAAATATGTTTTTCGTATCATTTTCAAGCGATTTCCCCATCCGCATGGGGAGTCAAATTTCAAGAATTCATGTGGCCGAAAGAACAGTAAATTTGAGGTCAAGAACCGCCGCGCCAATACAAAGTCTAAATTGAAGTCTTAACTAAGCTCTAAAAGCTCTTCAACATTTAAGTGCAGGTCGGAATTGAAATCTATTTAGTCCAAGGGAGAATATGAAAGTGAAAAAAGGGAGAGAGAAAAAAAGAGAGGAAAGAAGCTAGACTTTAGAAAAGACCAATGCGAGACCCTTCAGGAGTCGGAGAGGTGCTAATTATTATTTATCTTTTTTTAGATAAGGAGAAAGTAGAAAAAAAAAAGGGGGAAATCGATTAGTCAATGGTTTTGGATGTTGATTTCAAGGTCCGCTTGGATGAGATATTTGTTTTGCAAAAAACGAAAAATTTGAAAGAATATTTTCAGATAGATGATTGTTTGATTTTGTAATTAATTAGTCAATAAAAAATAATTACATTATCGAAAATAATTTATATTTAAATATTTTCGTACGTGATAAAAATAATTTTCGTTTATATATTTTTAAGCGATACAAATAATTATATTTAAAAAAATAGTCTCCCAATCATTGTGAAATGATTACTACTTAATTGTCAAAAATTATTTATTGGCGAGTTCAAGAGAAGGGTTTGAGCTGGAAACCATGATAACCTTAAGGGATCTCCCTAAATTATGAAAAATACACAAATCAATACATAGTAATTAAATAATCAGGGTTCACCCTTATGTTGCAAAGAAAAGTACATAAAGCATTTTGAACGTATTTTACCATTTGGTTTTGATAGAGCCATTCTTCATAATATTTTCGTGAAATTTTCTACAACCATCTCAATACTTCTGGTTGGTAAAATGGCAATGCCATTTAATCATTTGCTTAGCAATTGACTTATAACCCTACATGGTCCCGAAACTAGTCAAGTTCACATCAAGCATTTTGACCCTCGATGTTTGTTAGCAGTGATTAACGTGATTAAAAAAAAAAAAAAAGAGTGCAAAAAAATTTTCTCGTTTTTTTTTTTGAATAAGTAAAAAGTTCATTATGAGAAACAAAGAAATTGAACCGTAATTTCCTGAGTCTACCTAAGTCAACTCTCTTGAGATGTGCCTCACATTTTAGGGATAGACCTCTTCGTGGACCATGAACCCCGTGATTACCGATTCCAACGATTTCATGTATATTTAGATAAGAGATGGGGTCATTTGTCCAAAAAAAAAAATCATTTGTCAGACTGCATTAATTCCTACCTACTATCAAGTACAAATTGCACATATATCGATAGAAATTTGCTGATTATGAAAATATGTAGATGATAAGATCTACTAAAAGAAAATTTATTGTAAGGTATATTGGACTTATTTGTCGAATCATATAAAAAAGTTGACTGTAACTTTTTTTTTAAAAAAATTATTAGGCAGAGATAATTTATGCATAAGAACTGGGAGTTTGGTAAGCTATAACTCCCGTGCCTTGTCCTGTGCTCTGTTAAAAATTGGGACTTCATTCATTTAAAAAAGCAAAAGGATCGGACGATTTGCCATTTCACTAACAAAATGCACTTTTCAAAAGAAAGGTTTTAGATGGAGGAAGAATCGATTAGCCTACTCCCTTCAATCGAGTAATTTCAAGGAAGAAATCTGTGGTCTGAACTCGAGAAGAACCAGGCAAATTAAAGGGGAACAAAAGAAGACTTTACATCGGATAAATGTCTTTTTGTTCAATGTGATAATAATAAATAAAAAGTATGGAAGGCTCTAAATTCAATTAAGAACCATTGACATTTGTAGTCATAGAATTGTTTCTCAATGCCGACATTGTAAAATGATCATTGACCGATCTAAAATAATTTAAGCTGTTAAATAAACATGTAGTTTGATAGATAAATGCTTTAATTTGTTGAAGTCTAGATTGCTCGGACTTTTCCCAACACTTGTGCAATATGTGGTAAATTTATAAAGTAATTTGTGATTTTTAAGATTATTTTTTGAGACGAGAGGTATGTAATTTTCTTGTTCATATGCCATTCATTCATTATTAATTGACGAGTAGTTGTAAATGGGAATGCCCCATCAGCAGCCAATACAGATAAAATTCAGCAGATCATCTTGAACAGGATTTAAGGAAATATGATAAAAGAGTTAGTCATTCAATATCTTAAATCCCGTTTAAGTCATAAGTTTTGTGGGATTTTCCATATTTTGGGCGCACGAGTCGGAGTCGCTCTCCTCCACCTAATGCTAGCGTGACCTATGTGGCAAGACCGTTGACTAATCCAATTGGGGTCAACATAATATGTGGTCGAGCGGTTAGATTTCATGACAAGAAGAAATGTCAAGTCAATTTCATGGAAATTTTTTTTGAAGTGGGTGCCAGTGGGTGCCGACAGATCTATAAAGAAGTGGGTAAGCGTGAAAAGAAATTATGTCGGCGTAACTTACTGATGATTACTCAAAACTTTTATAAAGTTACCAACTCTTATTGACAGTTTACAAATTTGTATCTTTTTTTCTCTTCCTTTTTATTTTTTTGCCAACTTTTATTTATCTCTCTTACAACAACCCTGTGTTTATCACAAACACTCATCGAAATAAATTTGCTATTAACACATGATTAATTTCAATTTCGCCAAATCACTTGATAAACAAATCTCGATGACCATCATGAGCCTTTGTTATAACTATCAATCGAGCAATCTTAGATGCCAAATCAATCCCTTTTGGTCATTATAACTTTATACTATTCCTACATCAACATACCCTCAATACTAGGAAAATTGTCCCAAAAATCTTAAATCTATTGTATTTTTGTTAATTCTGTCATAAACATTTTAAGTTTGTTAATTAAGTCCTAAACATTTTTACACTTTGTCAATTTAGTCAATCTGACCAATTTTGGTCAAACCAAAATTGTTGACGTCAATGTTGGCCTTCCTACATGGCACGGTTGGTGCTAATGAACCTCGTGTGACACAAAAAAATAAAAATAAAAACTGAAAGAAAAAAGGAAATTCAAAAAAATAAAGAATAAAAAATTGTCTATATTAGCATCAGCTATGTCACGTAGAACAACCGGCATTCATGTAAGCGATTTCCAACCAAAATTAGTTGGATGAAATTAATTGGCAAAGTATAAAAAGGTTCAGGACTTAATTAATAAAATTGAAAAGTTTAGGACTGAATTGACAAAAGTGCATAAAAATTATGATTTTTCGGAAAATTTTTCCTTCAATACTACAGTAGAAGTCTAATTATATGGTTTTGAGATTTTTCTAAGAAGACTAGCTGTCTAAGAAGGAACAAATGGGAACATATCTTTATGTCCTTTTTTTCCTCTTCTTTTTGAATGTTCATCGGTCAACATTGAGGAACCCTACTTCAGTTTGGCATCGTGAACTCATCCGGATTCGCTGGCATGCGAAGCCGATCGTATCCTGCTACAATGGATTATTCAAAGATAAAACGCCACCTTCGCGCTTTATTTTAGTTAAATCTCATGCATGTACGAATGTCAAACTATGCAAGCACATGCTCGGGCGCCTTGTCCCGCTCGAAATATTCCGTCCAGAGTCAACCTGGGGATGCCCATCTCGTCCTCGGTCCGTCGTAGTTAGGCAGGCGAATTCAAGAAGGGGGAAAATTGAAAAGAAAAGAGAGAGAGTGGCCGGAAAGGAGGAAAAAAAAGTGAAAAGGAGAGAGCCTTTTCTGCAATTTCATGCACTTTCCTGGAAGGGGAGGGAGAGAGAGAAAGAGAGATGCCAAAGTTCATTTGAAATGCTTATTCTGCTTCATGTTCATCTTCATCTTCTTGGGCTTCCAAGTTTCACACCGTGACGAGTTAAACTTTCTTCTTGGGTAGCTATGAATGACGAAATCTTAAGTCAACTGTCAAACATTCGATAAATTCAGCTTGGTTTTTATATTCAAAGCATGTCACTCGCTGTCCTCTCTTTAATGTTCGTGGAAAAAGCCTTATATCTATCCACTGCGTGAGTCTCGATCGGCATGAAGACGAACAAAAGTTCAGTTTCACGAGCTTGAAGAGAAGGTGAGCATGCATGGCATGCATTGCGAAAGCCTTTTTGTGTTGTGTATGTATTCCCAAAATTAGTGTCTATTGGTCCTTTTCGCACGCCATTCATTTGGATAGACGGTGACTGAATGCGTAAATTGAGAGCATTTATTGGAGTAACATGCGGTCATCCACACGGTCAATGTGGTGTCGCAAGTCCTATTTTATGGAAGAGTAATTTTGGTACGAGGAACATAACATGTTCGTTACAACACCAAAGTTGTTGTAGTTGCTAGGGACCATTTGAGGATTCTCAACTAAGAATAGGAGGTCACATGTTAGGATTTGGGTCAAAGTGACATGTATAGGTCAAAAGGTTTGAACTCAATCTATTCATAAGGCAATGGTGACTGAATGTGTAAATTGAGAGCATTTATTGGAGTACTATATAGTCATCTACTTGATCAATGACCCCGGTGTCGCAAGTCCCATCTTATGGAACAGTATTTTTGGTACAAGGAACATAAGATGTTCATTACAATGCCGAAATTGACGCAATTGGTGGGGACCATTTGAGGATTCTCAGCTAAGAATAGGAGGTCACATGTTAAGATTTGAGTCAGAGTGACCTATATAAATCAAAAGGCTTGAAGTTAATCGGTTCATACGGCAACGATGTTTCATGAGCCTTCACATAGTGTGATTTGATATGCTTCTAGTCGATCAAAGATGAGTAACTCAATAGAGAAGTTTGGAACTGTAAAAAAAAAAAAGTCCATAAATAAAGAGTTGACCGAAAAATAGTTAATAATTTAATTGGATAAAAGTCGGTATATTGCTATAGATAAGGTTGGAAATTTTGTAGTATAACCATTTTAAAATTCAAAAATTTGCTAAGTTATGCAAATAAAGACCGGTAAGTTAGTGAAAGAAACAGTCATTATGCATTATATAAAAAGAAGTTGAGAATTTCTCGAAAGTGTCGGTAAGTTACTAGAAAGTTACGTGGAAAAAAAGTAATCGATCATCTTTTTTACCAATGACAATTTTTTGACACTTATGAACATTTTATTTTAAATTATCCTTACAGAAAAACAAAATTGTATTTTTTTAGCATGGCATGTTAGAATTTTGGTAGTTCCTAAAACTGTGAATGAATGTAGCTAACAAAGCGGCTATTGTCACATACGTCCGTTTCCTCGAAACAAGAAAACAAACTTTTCCACAAGCTAATGTGAATCGAGGTTCCGCAAGCTGCGCAAGTTTCATCCGTGCATGCCGGGAAAAGCACCGTCAAATCAAGTGTCGGCCTCGTGCAGCAGCAGGCGAAGCGATAAATGTTAATGCCAGCTCTTTTATCGAGCGACCATCGACTTCTGTAGACCTTCGATACATGGATTTCATTCGTTTGGAACGCCGCCACATCACTCATTAAAGAGTTCCAAATTTCCCGGTAGACCTACCAAAGAAATCAAGTTTTCCGGTTACGCGTAGAACCATAATTATGTCTTCAAAACAATCTTGTCACTCTCTCTCTCTCTCTCTGACCAACCAAAGTGCGACTTGAAGAAGAAGCAGCAACGAGGGGATGACTTGGAAAAAGGCATTCCACATCGCACGGCCACGGGAAGGCGTTTACTCCTGGCTTCCTCTGCATTGTGAGTTTTCACATTGCAAAGGTCAACTTTCTTACTCCGGCCAGTGGGAAACGACCCTCGATCGTCAATGATCCACTTCGAGTACGATCCAATGAGGTCTTCCCGTACGCTCAGCGACACAATCACACTGTATCCGAATGGTGGACTTGGGACTCGCACACTTGACTAGAGTGATGATGTCCTTCAACGCGTAACCACCGATCTTTGTGAATCGAAGTCACTCGTTAACACCGACAGTTCTGTTGTTCCATTCTTAGAAATATGAATATCTTCCTTCGTGTCAAAAGAACCATTTGAAAAAAAACTTGCCTTGAAACTTAATCGAAGAAGTTGGTGGTCACTCCCGTTGAGGTTGATAATTTCTGAAAGAGTTGGTGATCTAATTTAGGGTATTATGAAAAAATAGAAATTAAAGTGTATAAACGATGAAAAAAGAAAACGTTGACAAATTAAGAAAACAAAGTGGGTGAGTAACTTAAACGAGGGTTGACAACCCAATACCAAGTGGGTTTTTTATTCGAAAAAAAAGTTGAGGGATCACGTTAACTTGAAATGGCATTCTTTAAAAAGAATTAGCAAAAGTAAGGTATTTTTTTATCAAGATAAATAAAAGTTGCTTACTTATTATGAAAATATGTAAATTTGAAAGGGAAAAAGCCAAAAAAAACCCCAAACTTTGCATCGAGTGACAGATTTACCCCAAACTTTATTTTGTGACGTGAAAAATCCCGAACTTTGAACCGTGACACATTTACCCCAAACTTTTATTTGTGACACAAAAAACCCTGAACTTTCATTTGTGTGACACATTTACCCTAAATCATAGGGGCATTTTGGTCTTTTTACTTTTAAAAACTTTTTTTCTTTTTTTTTTTCTTTTTCTTCGCCGGCGGAGGAGGCCTCGCCGGCGTCCGGCGAGGGCGGCCTCGCCGCGTCGAGCGAGGGCGGCTTGACGCCGGCGAGGGCACCCCTCGCCGACGCCGCGAGGGCGGCCCTCGTCGGCGTCGGCGAGGGCCTCCTCGCGACGCGAGCGAGGGGTGCCCTCGCCGGCGTCGGGCGAGGTGCCCTCGCCGGATCCGGCGAGCCGCCCTCGCTGCGTCGGGCGAGGGGTGCCCTCGCCACCCTCGCTGCGTCGGGCGAGGGGGCCCTCGCCCGGCCAGCGAGGGCCGCCCTCGCCCGACGCCGGCGAGGGCGCCCCTAGCCGCCGGCTCGGGAGGCGGCCCTCGCCGGACGCGGCTTCCCTCCGCCGGCTCCGGCGGAGGGAAGAGAGAATAAAAAAAAATAAAAAATAAAAAAAAAAATAAAGAAAAGACGAAAATACCCTTAATGGGGTAAATGTGTCACGGTTGAAAGTTCGGGGTTTTCACGTCACAAAACAAAGTTTGGGGTAAATCTGTCACTCGAGGCAAAGTTTGGGGTTTTTTTTTGCTTTTTCCCAATTTGAAAACACTATGAGTTGATAAGTAACGTAAGTTAGAGTTGGCAACCGAAAATCCGTTGGTACATTAACCTAACAAAAGCTGGTGAGTAACTCTAACTTAAGATAACAATTTCGTATTGAAACTTAATAAATTCAAAACGCCAGCAAGTCGTGCAAATAAAAGTGTATAATTTGGTACAAAAAATCGATCATCTACGGACCACTAAAAATTGTTTAAAACAATACCTTTTGCTTTTTACCAATATTTATTATAATTTACCGGTACGGAAAGAAAAAAAGTACGCGCTTTATGGACGAAATTTTACGGTCCTTCGTGTGTACGGGTTATGGGAAAGGATGAAACATGAAAAGGTCTTTCCAGGGGATCAAAATCGCACTTCCTTGTTGTCAGAAAACGACAGTAGAAGATTGCGCGAGCGACGCCCTCGTTGCCCTCGTGGGGCGGTGCGACCAAAAGACTCTTCAATCCTGGTTGTTTTCTGTACGACCAGTTCTCTGATTGATGAGATGTCCGTATCGACATCATCTCGATTTGCAGCCGAGGTAACACGTAGCGCGACGAGGTATGGATCCCATGCTTCTGATTAAGAAAAGTCGTGCACGAGGTGAGGTTCACATCGATTCTCTTGACATGTTCGGGTCGTGTGCTGTGTATATAGCCGAGGCGATGTTGTGTCGTGGTTTTGTCATGACTCGAGGGTTTTCAGTGAAACGTGATTTGAAGTTATGATTCTTAGAAGCATCCGTCTGTAAGCTACAGTCGGGTGAAGTGATTGCCAAATTGCCTCATAGGAGCCAAAAAAACCGATAGCTATAACAGATGGGACGTGTGTTTAAAAAGTGGGTGCGCCCTTTATCGCGCCGAAATAGTCTTGACATGCCATCATTTCTATCTATACATAAGGGCGCAATAATTTGCAGCATGTGTCAACTTTAATAGGGTGAAGTGAAATTCGTAAATAGACACACTTGTAACTTTGATAGAGAAGATAAGATCCGCCCATTACCAAACTTTCCAAAATGCACCTTCTTATGTATCCTACGTGAGATGACGTCGTGGTTTTTGCACGTGGGTCGCCATGCCCGCATCGTCCGAGCTACCTTACGTGATCATGACTGAAGGGTAAATTTCCCTATCATCAAAACTACTCCTCGAAGAGCTTCTTCTCCCTCCTTCCTTTGTCTGTTCTTTCTCCCCTCCCCTGCCCCGCTCCGTCCATGACCATCTCAATAGTCCTACCTTGTGGGGCACATGGTCGGCGTTGGTCTGCTTTCGCTTTTAGGCGACAGACACGAGGAGTCCATCACACGTAAAAACTCCCTTCCAAAATACGACCAAACCTTCACCATGCCATCAAGTCTTGTCGCGTACATGTCACCCGAACCCCTTCACTAAAAGAAAACCGATCACGCCCCCTTGTCTCGTAGCGTTCGCACGCGTTTGCATTTGCACCTCGTGCATCACATTCTGCCCACTCATCCTCTTTTTTCTTTCCCCCTTTTCCAGAAGTATAGTGGACTGCTCTCTCCACTACTCATGCATGCCCCACGTTTTCCATAAATAAGTCGAGATAACTCGCTTTTCCTGCCTTTGATTATTGATGGATCGGCCTAATGATGCATTGCACTGTGCCCCCCTCCACTCGCTTTCAGCTTAAACGAGGATTTCAAAGGATATAATCATGTGCTAAATGGGATATTTTTGCATCACATTTTGGGCTTTTGCTTTTTCCGAGTGATCTCGACCGTAATCTCTCCACTTTTCCCGCCGCATTGCCTGGTTCGGCATTGGAATCTTCTACTCCCATGACTCAAAGATGAAGTGCACGTGGCATGTAGCATGTGGCACCACATGGAGCAATACACTATAGCTAGGAGGCATGACAAAAGTCTGAGAGTGAGAGTTAGAGTAGGAATAGAGTAGGACCGACCAAAGAAAAAAAAATTAAGAGCTTGTTTGATAACCACGCTGTTCACATTTCCAATACTCAATTATATGACCTAAACTACCCCTAAGTACCCATATCTACTACAGTACCTACGTTCTCGCATACAAGATCATACCTAATAATACATGGCATTAAGGAGAAGCAAATACATGATCACATCAAAAGCCCGATTTGAATATGAGCATGTGGTACAAGTTGGAGCTTTTTTAACCTATAGCATGTGGCCTTGCTATCGTATAGAGTAGTGCACTATAGCTAGTAAGCTAAAGGCTTGTTTGATAATCACGCTATTTCGCACTTCCATTGCTATATTATTTTCTATTTTATATGACTAAACCGCTCCTAAGTATCTATACGTACTACAATACGTACGGTCTTGCATACAAGATCATACCTAATAATACATGGCATTAAGGAGAAGCAAATACATGATTGCTTCAAAAGCCCGATTTGAATATGAGCATGTGGTACAAGTTGGAGCTTTTTTAACCTATAGCATGGGGCCTTGCTATCGTATAGAGTAGTGCACTATAGCTAGTAAGCTAAAGGCTTGTTTGATAATCCCACTATTTCGCACTTTCATTGCTCAATTATTTTCCATTTCATATGACCTAAACCGCTCCTAAGTATCTATACCTACTACAGTACGTACGGTCTCGCATACAAGATCATACCTAATAATACATGGCATTAAGGAGAAGCAAATACACACGATTGCGTCGAAGACCCGATTTGAATGTGGGCATGTGGTATGAATTGGAGCTTTTTTAACGTGTAGTATGTGGCCTTTCTATCGCGTAGAGTAGTGCACTATAGCTAGTAAACTAAGGGCTTGTTTGATAATCACGCTACTTCACACTTCCATTGCTCAATTATTTTCCATTTTATATGACCTAAATTGCCCCTAAGTATATGTACCTACTATAGTACGTATAGTCTCGCATACAAAATCATACCTAATAATGCATGTCGTTAGGAAAAGCAAATACAGACGATTGCGTCGAAGACTCGATTTGAATATGTGCATGTGGTACGAGTTGGAGCTTTATTAACTTGTAGCATGTGGCCTTGTCGTCATGTATAGTAGTACACTATAGCTATTAAACCAAGGGCTTGTCTAATAATCATGCTATTTGCACTTCCGTTGCTCGATTATTTTCAATTTATACGACCTAGATTGCCCCTAAGTATCTGTACCTACTATGGTTCGTACGGTCTCGCACACAAGATCATACCTGATGATACGTGGCATTAAGGAAAAGTGAATACATGATGGCGTTGAAGACTCGATTTGAATATGCGCATGTGGTACGAGTTGGAGCTTTTTTTAACCTATTTATATGACTTTTAGAGACTTACTCAATTCTCACATGGCCCACGTTTGCTCTTTATTTTTTCCATCTCTGCATAATTTTTTCTTCTTGCTTTTTGAAGAGATATTAAGCAAAAGGAACAAAAGATTATTTAATCTAAACTCAAGAGCACACTCTTTTCTAATTCCTTTTTCTTGGTAAACAAGAGCACGCCCTCTTGGCATTATTTTCAGGAAGTGACCTAGGATGGGTCATACCTTGTTGATAGGTGTATCATATGATGCGCATGGTAGATGATGGTGTTGGATATGCTCAAATTTAGACACACATCGTCAGAAAGCAAAATCATAGCTATACAAAGAGATCCCAATATATTCATTTTGGATGACGATGCAAGATTTTATGATTCGCTATTGATTCTTTTATTTTGATACAGTCACGAATCTGTTCTTGAGGGGTGGGCGTGTGTTGAACCCTATCGACCATGCTCTGATGATCCACCTTGATTTCTAGAATTTGGTTTGCTTTGTAGTTTTGACGGAAAATTGTTCACCTACTGCACTTTTGTCAGTTTACTTTTAAATAATATCACGTTTTATCAATTAAATCCAAAACATTTCCATATTTTGTCAATTAAGTCCATCCAGTCACTTTTAATTAAAAGCTACTAACATGGACACTGAACATCCTACTCCGTTGATGCTAACATGGACAAATAATAAGGTTTTAATATATTTTTTGAATTTTTATTATTTTTTTTCTCTAACCTCAAGCTGATGAGGTCACTAGCCAACCCTCACTTGCCATGAGCAAGGGTCAGTGACCCTTGCTTGGTCTCGACGAGGGCGCTAATACCCTCGCTAACGACGGGCAATGTCGTTGACTAGTAAGGGTCGTTGGCGACCTTGCTAGCCTAGGATTAGGGAAAAAAAGAGGAAAATGAAACAAAAATAGTAGAAATTAAAAAAATATATCATTAAAAATTGTCAACGTCAATGTCAATGGCATCATGTAAAATGATTGGCATTGTTAGTGATTTCTAACTAAAATTGTCAAGATTGATTTAATTGGTAAAATGTGAAAAAATTTAAAACTTATTAATAAAATTTAAAAAATTTAATGCTGGATTGTTAAAAGTGTAATGAATGTAAGATTTCTTGGACAATTTTCTCTTTGTTTTACTGCAACGAACTCTGAGATTTGCCATCATGTGTTATGTTGAATCCGAAAGAAATTTTCTTTTGACAAAAAAAAAGTCAGAATACGTGGACGAATCTCAGGTGCAAGGAGGAAAATAAGTGCGGGGAGGTAGGGCGAAAGTAAAATTAAATGAAATTGAAATTATGTGATCGCAAAGTCTCTAGATTTCTGTGTCCCCTTTGAGGACCCATCATGAAAAAGAAAAGCTGATTTTGCATGTTAAAATTGCTTTTGTCGCGCCTTTCATGTGCTGTGACCTTTTATTGCGCACAATTATTTTTATTCTGGTTCGGAAAGTCGTATTATTTTAATTTATTCAAGAGTAGCTTAGCCATTAATTTGATGACGTAGGAATTTTCGCAAACGCGATTTCAACTGTGATGCGACACCACGAGACACGGTTGCTTTAGTGAACCGTCCGCAATTCTCACATTTATTTAATTTTTTATATTTTATAATAAAGTTAAGATAAAAACGAGGTCCATGAATAATGTACATATCAACCCGACAGTGGCGCGCGAGAAAAATCCATAAAAAAAAAAAAAATGACCAAAACATGAAATTGCTAGCATTTGAAGGATGCCCGCCTACACCGCCCACGAGCTCGCATTTAACTGCTAAACTAACTCCACTAGGAACGACTTTAATTTTTTTAGAAAAAGAGATTTTTTTTTTCCTTGCTGGTGGATTGTTGAAAATGTCGCAAGTGATGAAAACATGTTGATAGAAATGATTATTAGAAAAATTATCTAAAAGGTCCTAAACTTATCATATTTGTGTTAATTTGGTCCTAATTTTTTTAACTAATTTTGACAATTTATCATTTCAGTTCATCTAATCAATTTTAACTGGAAATCGTTGACGTGAACGCCAATCATCTTACTTTGTGTTGCCAACACTAATGTGAACAATTTTTAACAATATTTTTTTTTTTGAATTCCTTTATCAAAATTTTCTCCTTTTTTTTTTTCTATTTTTTCTTTATGGAGGCTTGAACTCTTCGTCTCTACCCAAGGTTGAGCTCGCTAGCAACTAGGTTGGCGAGGCTCGCCCTTACCGGATACAACAAGGCTTAGCAAGGATCAAGCCTTGGGACTTGACCTAACCGTTGGCAAGGTCAACCTCACCTAGCGATAGCAAGGTCAAGCTTTGTTTGGCCTGCAACCTCATCGACCTCACCAGATCTAGCGAGGCTTAGATGACGTAAGAACTTTTAGTCTAAACTTTTTGACAATTTGCAATTTAGTCTATCTAGTCAATTTCAGCTGAAAAATGTTGACGTTTATGCCAACCATCCTATATAGTGTTGACATGGATAATTTTGATAATATTTTAATATTTTTCATAAATTTCATCTCACTGTACTCTTGACAAGAAATTTTCAATGGAAAGCATCAATTTTTTTTTTTGTCTAGTCCCATCTTTTATTTGTTTTATTTGTAATTGTGTGTGCTATGTGCTGTGCACAAAGTGTGAAACCCTGTTTAGTCACACACGCGTTCCCACCCAAGCCTCCGAGAAAGTGAGGAATCAAATACTTCACTTCTTTCTTCTGAAGTGAGAAGCGTGACTACTGGATCAACCTCAAATGATTATATAATCCATACATTACATCTATTGAACTACATGTAATCTTTTGGCTCAAGAAAGAACCAAAAGACAAAAAGAAAAAGGATAAACCTACCCGTGACTTAACTTATCGTGTTGAACGACAATTGTGGACAAACTTTTCCGAAAAGCGCCGATGAACTTCCCTAGTCTTGATCACTTTCACGCATGTCTTTGCCTAGTTGTAACCCAGCACAGGAAACCTTGTACTAGTGAAACTCGAATCGGTCAAGATTCCCCTCGGTGAAGTTTCGTGCTTGCTTCCTCCTTTTGACGCTTCTCGTTTCTTGTCTCCAGTTTTCCAATGACAAGACATAATTTTAAGCGCTTTAGTAGTAGAAAGTAACCCTAATATCTAGATCTCCCGTTATTCTATCTCTCTGTCTCTCTATTTCTGAATTCTAGGATTTTGTCATCTTGACTTTAACTTGTCTCTCGTCAATACATTTTACGTAAGGGAGTATGTGGTCGGAGATAGAGAGAGGTGTTCGGTGAAGTTAGGAGTTCTGTGCGTTCGCTTTGTAAACTTGGCAACGTCGCCAAAGCCCGGGACAACCACCCTTTTCTCCAAGTGATTTGACTTCGAATGTTTTCTTTGACTTTTGACTTGGGGAACTCTCCCTTTTCTTTTCTTTTTTTGTTCTTTAAGTTTGACTTGGAAGCCCGCCACCCTTATCACCTTTCCACCCCCCAACCCCAAAAAAAAAAAAATCCCCATCTTTCGATTATCTCTAATGTATTGTATCTTACCCCCATGACTCCTACATAGATATAAACTTTCATTTACACACCCATACATGCAATGCTACTCACATGACATTTATTTAATAAAGTGAATAGACGTGCCCTTTTACTTTGGTATTACGAAATCGATGCATAACCTATTTTTGGGATTTAAGGAGATCCTATACGAATGATTGTGTGGGATCTGAAAGATTCAGTGTGATCACATGGTATGTGATCGCATTAGAAAAATGTTTGGCGTGCCCAGTTCACTATGGTATTGCTGCAACTTTCATGTACACTCAACGTAATTAATTATAAATTAGCCAAGACAAAAACCAGTATTAATTACTTGTGATACCCAATGGGAGCAACACGAGCAGTGTGAATTGATTGCCATGTGCCGGCCAAAATGAACTTCCGTTTTCCTCAATTCTCAGAAATAGTATGTCAATATATGAGGCAACCTAAGCATCAAGTTTTTGTTCCCCCTTTTTGGGTCTTAACCTAAATATCCAGTTGACTTTACTGAAATCGACAGTGTTTTTCGTGCAAGAAGGCGAGTTGACTTTTAGCATAGTGGGATTAAATGAGAAAATATGAGGTCGCAGTCAAATCAAATTTTCAGCTTTAGGTAGGTTGGCATTGTAGCTCTCTTTTTGCTGATATAATAACTTTTTTGAGGTGGCTAATGAAAGGATAGTCGAACAATCAATCAATCCTATTATCTATAATAATAAAAATGTACATAATATTTACTACTTAATGAAAACCCAAATAGGGACACAGAGCTAAAGTACAAAGGGGTCATTATTGATTTCGCGTCATCCCGTGTTTTGCAAAATTTATGTCCAAATCGAATCGTGTTGTAACTTTGAAGTGGGAACTCAAAATTTCTGTTTATCTATTATTATACAACGTGAAACATTGAACGTATTAAAAAATAAAAAAAAACATGCCATTGATTCACATTTGCCTGGCGGCGATGGCTTATTTTCTATTTTTATTCCAAAAATTACAAGGTAAAAATTTTTTACTTCTCATTTCTGTTTCAAATATAATTTTGGACTAAGAATTGGTATAAGAAATAGAAAAATGAAATTACATAACTAAATAAATTTTTCTTCCCAAACGTGATCCAAAAAACAGAAAAATAGAGAACCGGAATAATTATTATGCATGCCCTAAAAGTATTGGATCAATAAAAAGTCGCATGATTATATTTATAATACGCGTCAAAACATTTTATAAGTGATATGGATCCGATCATGTACCTTCGCTAGGACATGCTTAACTCATCTATTTTTTTATTGGCTTATAAATTAGATACACAGTGAAGGGAAAAAGAGAAAAAAATATACTAAAACATCATTATCCACACAATACATATTGGAAAAATTTGATTAAATTACCATAATTATTGGCGAAAATTACCAAAATAAGTGTCAATGTTATTACATGGATGCTAATTTAATTATGAACATTTCAATCTAACTAATTTGGTCCTAAGCTTTATTGACAAATTTATCAATGTGGTCCTTCCGACTAATTTTGACCGAAAATCAATCGCATGGATCTAGCCATCCTATGTGACACAAGCGACACTGACATGGACAATTTGTACAATTTTTTAAAAATTTTAAAATTTTTGAAATTTTTATTTATTGTGACCGACCACTAGGTGAGGTCTTGCAAACCCTTGCCAAATCCAGCAATGGTGGCCCTTGCTTTTGTTCAACAACCCTCTACCACCAAGGCCCCACGATCAGAAAAGGAAAATAGGAAGAAGGAAATAAAGTCAAATAAATTACAAAAAAAAAATTGCAAAAATCGTCGACATCAATGATTTCCAAACAAAAATTACTCGGAATGACTGAATTGACAGAACGTCAAAATGTTAATGATTAAATTGGCATACTTGAAATATTTATCACTGAATTGGATATCACAAAGTGGGTTTAGAAGTTTTTGGATAACTTTCCTTTGTAATTATTACCGGGCGGCTTGCTCAAGCGAATAACGACTCTTAAGGACCAATCCCATGTTTTTCCAAAGAAAGAACCGGCTTGTCGTGACCAACAAGGAGCAAGGAGCGAAACTCGATCTCTCAAGGCAACTAGTCAGCCACATATATATTAAGGCTCCTGCTGACGGGGGACCTGATCTCACGTTGATTATGCCATCGCAACATTTGCGTATTCAGTAGGAGCAGCAGTTGAGGAAAGTGCGCGTCCATACAATTCATCGTCCGTCGGGTCCAAGAAAGGAGCAGTTTACTCCCTTTTTTTTTTTTTTTTTTTGTAAGATCTCTTCCCTTTTGCTTTACCAATAAATTTGATTCCGTCTCAATTCGATTGCAGCATCCCAGGGAAGGAAGAGACTGGCCATCTTCGGCGTGGACTTTTCTGGATGCTCTCCTTATCCTCCTCCTTTTCCCGTATTCTTCGCGGCCGAAAAGAACCAAAAAATTAGGGCCCGATCTACAAGATCGAGTTACGGAGATGGCCACCTCCTTCTTGGACGGTCGGGGCCCCCCGATCGAACGCGTCCCTTTGCGAGTTTGCGAGTTGATTTTGTGAGAGTCGCGCGGATTCATGTGGTCCTGACCTTACCTCAATCATTCAAACGGGAGAGAGATAGAAAAAAATAGTCAAAATGCCCAGGTAGCTTCGAGGACATTCCCCCTCTCCAAGCTTGGCCGCGTCCAACATTCCATGAATTCCAAATTTTTGAGCACATAAAGTTAAGATAGTCCCCACGTAAATTAATTAAGACGAAACCGGATGTAGATTGCATATGGGGGTGAAGGCTGATCCGGAAAAAACAGCTCTATAAATACCACCTTTCGTCCTTTCCATCTCACTTGGTTTCTGTCTCTCCCTCTCCCTCTCTCTCTCGCTCTCTCTCTCTCTCGCGCTCTCGTCTGAACATGGCGGTCAGTCCGGCTCTTCCTGCTCACCGCCTCAACGTCTTCCAGCCGAAACTTTCGAGCTACAGAAGCCGAATATCCCCATTGAACCCGGTCACGAAGCCGAGAAGCGCGCTGCTGGCGAACGCCGAGGATGTCGCGAGGACGAGGAGGATATCGGTGGGCACCGAGTCGACCAAAATGCACCTCGCGAACCTCGATAGGCTCCTGCAGAAGTCGAGCACGCTCGACCCGCAACCGCCGCCTCTTCAGTGGGATATTGGGGAAACCGTGAAGCCCGGGGATGTCTCGCCTCCTCCGTCGAAGGAGGAGGAGGAGAGCGCCGGGAGGGGCCTGCTGGAGGGCCTCAACTTCGCCAGGATCTGGCCCGGGGCGAAGGCGGCCGAGGAGGTGTCGCCGCGGCACCTCCACCGCCTCCAGCGTCTCCTCTCTATGACGCCGGAGTATTCCCCTCGGAATAGCCTCGCCGCCCGGTGGCGGGAATACCATGGCTGCAATGACTGGGACGGGATGCTCGACCCGCTCGACGAGAACCTCCGGAGGGAGGTGGTGCGGTACGGGGAGTTTGTGCAGGCGGCCTACCAGGCCTTCCACGAAGACCCCGCCACGTCGGCCCAGGTAGCCCCGCCGCCGCGCCATGTGACCCTCCCGGACCGGTCCTACAAGGTGACCAAGAGCCTGTACGCCACGTCATCAATCGCCCTGCCCAAGTGGGTGGACGACGTGGCGCCGGACCTGGATTGGATGACGCAGCGGTCGAGCTGGATTGGGTACGTCGCGGTGTGTGAGGACCGGAGGGAGATCCAGCGGATGGGGAGGAGGGACATCGTGATCGCCCTGCGCGGGACCGCCACCTGCCTCGAGTGGGTTGAGAACATGAGGGCGAACCTCGTCGACATGCCTCACGTCGGCAGCCCGTTGCCGGGAGCGCAAGGGCAATCCAAGGTGGAATGCGGGTTCCAGAGCCTGTACCGGACGGGCGGGGCTCACGTCCCGAGCCTGGCCGAGTCCGTGGTCGAGGAGGTGAAGAGGCTCCTGAAACTATACGAGGGCGAGACCCTCAGCATCACCGTCACGGGGCACAGCCTCGGCGCGGCCCTGGCGGTCCTGGTGGCCGACGAGCTTAGCACGTGCACCGCGGAATCCTCGTCCTCCTCCTCGCCCCCGCACGTGGCAGTGTTCTCCTTCGGTGGGCCTAGGGTAGGTAACAAAGCGTTTGCAAACAGGATCAATGCCAAAAACGTGAAGGTCCTGAGAATAGTGAACAACCAGGACATAATCACGAGGGTCCCTGGCACGTTCCTGAGCGAGGACCTGGAGCAGAAATTGAGGGACACCAAGCTGCAGGGCGTGCTCGACGACAACATGCCGTGGGACTACTCCCACGTCGGCACCGAGCTGAGGGTGGACACAAGGATGTCGCCGTTCCTGAAGCCGGACGCGGATGTGGCGTGCTGCCACGATCTGGAGGCTTACTTGCACTTGGTCGATGGGTTCTCGTCATCGAGCTGCCCATTCCGGGCCAACGCCAAGAGAAGCCTGGGGAGATTGCTCAAGGAGCAGGCGTCCAATGTGAAGAGATTGTACACGAGCAAGGCCAAGGCCTTAACCTTGAATATTGGGAGTAAAAGGGATCATCAGGGCATGCCCTTGTCTAATTGCTTGCCAAGCCCCTCTTAACCCACCGAAATATAAAGAGAAAAAAGACCCCCAAAAAAAAAAATCAATCTTGATTTTGGTACATATCTTTGTACACATACACAATCTGGAGAAGGGTAAATTATAAAGAAGCCCATCAGATTTCGATTGTTAGCTGTTCTGTTCTCACTTCTTCCTCAAAAATGAATGGAAGGTTGCTCCCTCTTGATAGTCTCCTAAGAAGCAAATCTCATCCATTCCCTAGTTTTTTCAATGCTCACCATAAAAAACATTCCATTTTCTATCTATGGATGATCAACACCCAACTCGTGTCATCGAGGCGAGTCTACGTTTCACGTCCGACGAGCTTGTGATGGCTAGAACTAAACCGTCAACGTCATCACGCCTCTTCCGACTCACGACTGTACCCGTGATTTTTTCTCGGTTGTTAATTGGATTTCTATCTAATCTGGTGCGTAGTTCAAAAGGGTTGGAATAAACATAGACCTCAGTGCGAAGAATTTGAAAGAGATTAGGTGCGCCCAAAAGGATATTCTAAAGCGCACCAACCAGTGGAAAAGAAGACACTGCTCTTCCCTCGGTATTTTCAACTGCGAGGAGGGCACTAAAGTCAAGAAGCAAATGCACTGAAGTTCACTGACTGCTCCTTCTCTTCAATTTACTGGTTTTCCATGTCCCCCACCGACAGCAGAAATGGTCGTGACTTGTGTGGCCAGTGAAAGGTGAAAAGAAAAACATCAAATCTTCTTTTGACCTCGGGATGTTGCAGACACGTACATGGAAATTTGGGAAAGTGGCCGACGACCGCATTAGCCAACAACCCGCGCCATAATATCTTAGGACGGCAAGATATCAGCAGAAGAAGAAAAAAAGAAGAAAAATTTGAATTTGGACAGAAACCAGCTACTGTATGGTTCTTGATGAAATGGTTGAAAGGGTAGATGTACCATGCAGTAAATTGCGCGGTTCCGACTGCCGTCGTGTCTGAAGTTGGAGTAGTCATTGGATGTTTTGCCAGCCACCCGTCGTGAAGCGATAAAGGTCGTTGGATCGTGGGAATCCTTCCTTTTTTGGGGGGGCCAGCACCTTTGTTGTCGGGCTTTTTATTGGCTGCATGTCGAGCTGCGAATTTGTGGTGGGGTCGTATCTTCAGCAACGAAATCTCCTCCGTCCCCGCCATGGCGCTTGCAGTGCGGGGCGGGGACGAGTATACGACGTCCCTAGATTACGAATAGGTACCAAAACGGGGTTGTTTGGATTCTGTAAAATGCGAAAATTCGATGAAAAAGCATGCTGGGGACGTCCCTTTTGCTTTGTAGAACAACGACGCGAGGAAAGAGGTGCGTCCCACGCCAGAGGGATTACTATCGACCTTGTCTTTTTCGGCTTCTCCTTTCTTTCACCCTTTGATTCCCAACTCGGTCACTCTCTCTCTCTCTCCTCTAACTTGCCATCCAACTCAGTGGCTCCATCGAGCTCCTCTCATTCTCTCGCTCCCTCGCTCACGCCGTTTTCTCCGTCGAACTTCACTCTGTCTTCTCCCTGCCCGTGTCGCTCTCCCGTGCTCAAGCTCTGGGGCTTCACCAGCTAATCGCTGAAGTACCAGTACGAGTGACAGGGCAGTTAGTGTTAAGTCGCGTAACCATGTGATTATTTTTTGTTGTAGTTGAGCATGAGCTCAAGCTCTAGCTTCATGTGGTAATGGATGTGAAAGGGTCTTCTTTCTTACAATTGTTTAAATATTTGAGAGCCTAGTCTAGTTATGCTCCTACGCTCGTGTGGACTGCTCGATTGAGTGTAATAAAATGGCGATGTGCGGTGCATTTGTTAGTTGGGGTATTACAAGAATTATATGTATTTGTTGAGCTGGCTCGAGGTTAGAAAGTTCATGATTTAGGAGACAGAGTTTGCAGCTTCGATGCTGGAAGTGTTTCTGTTAGCTGGAGTTAGCATCTTTTCATATTTCCATCTCTATTGATCTCGAGTTGGTTGTCGGTGCGTAAAATTCAAAGCCCATTGTCTAGGATACTGAGAAGTTCTGATTTTCTGTCTTCTTTCCAGTCGAGAAAGGATGTCTCTCTTAATGTAGTTTTTGATTGCTTCATTGGAGTAACTAGGGATGATGAATAATGTCCTGTCATGCTCCTGTCAAATTGGAGCTTGAAAATTAACCATATAGTTGTCAAGTCTCAATTTTCATGGTGTGGACATCTGTTGGTTTACGTTTCTTTCTACTGGGCAATCATCGAGTGGGACTGAAGCAAATCAGTGGACTGACTATACAACCAGTATGAAACCTGATTACTGTTAGATACTCCAGTGTTCTTCCAATTTGAAGATTGCTGCATAATAGCATGGTCAGATATGGGTGTTGGCTGGGCAAGTCTTGTCTCTGTTGACGAATTGTAGTTCTTACGGCAGTCTGTTAGGATAAGTTAGTCCTGAAGATCGTTGAAGGGAAGAGGTACTATACCCATAGCAGCCGTGGTCGGGGCTTGGTCATGGTTCAAGAGGTGGGTATGGTGGTGGAAACATGAACAATGTGGCAGCTCCTCCTATCGAAGATGCCGGGCAGTTACCCACCTCAGGTGCCAAGAAGCGAGATCTCATTATCCAAGCTCTCTCTTGGGTTCTCGCTTCGAGTTATCATTCAGTCAAAAGCGTGCGACCGCTCATTAACAAGAACAGAATCTTCTGTGGGGAACCTCATTTAAGGATCGATGCCATTGGCTACTTTGCATGTGTATCTAACCCCTTTTCTTCTATCTTTTCAAGGTCTGTATGGGGTCGTTCTCCAGCTATGTCCAAGACACAGAAGTTGCATCGGCTCGATTGGTATCAGATTCAAAATGTATATGAATCTTTCCATCTTCTTAACTTTCAAGATAATGATACAATGTGTCCTGATTAGTTGGTCCTATGAATGATATAGGCTTTCATGCTGCAATGAAAAGTTCTTGGTCCTAGTACTGAGATTGAGCACCATAGGAGGTTTGTGTGGATTATATGGTGGCTTACCCACCAAAAAGGAGCTGTCTTTTTTTTTTTTTTTTTTTTTTTTTTTTTTTCTGAAGGAGAGCTGTAATAAAAGAAAGTTCCACAAATGATTAACTTTCACAATGGGACACTTCCCTTTTTTATGTTTTGCCACACCTAGTATTAAGTTGGTCATTGGATGGACAGGCGACACTAAGGGTTTGTTTGGTTTAGCATTTTCAAGGAACTTTCAACCTCCAAAGCCTTTTACGGAAATACTAAACTGTTTGGCAACAATTTTAAATGAGCTTTCACTTAAATGTCAACATTATGAATGTTGAAAGTCCAATGCTAGTAAGGACTAATTTGGGCTTTCAACATTTAACCAAATGCTGAAACTCATTTTTTCTTCTAAAACTACCATCACTAATTCTTCAAAATTCCAATTTCATCCTTCATTAGTTTAAAAAAAAAAGGACCAAACCCTTCGTCGGACCGACAAAAGGTTTGGTCATATATATATATATACATTCAGAGCCCATTGCAAAAGTTTTTTTTACCAAATACACATTTAACTTACAATCCATTTGCAAAGAGGTTTTAACCAAACACAATTTGCATTTCCCCAAATAATTTGATTTTCAGCATTTGTTTTACACCCAAAGTCCATTTGCAAAGCCGAACCAAAGGCATAAGACCTGAGGATCTCCTTTTGAAATACTTGAAAAATCTTTCGGGACTTTTCGAGCTTCTTAAATGCACAATTTGGTCGACTTGAGCCTACATAATTGTTTCCGTTTCCTTTTTCTAGTTCTACATTTTGAGAGCGTCCTTTGGTTTTAAGGATGCGTTTGGGACTTGCATTGGAAATGGGCTTTGGACACCCAAAGGCCTTTTGGCTAAATATGGGGTGTTTGGGAAAGATTTTATAAATCCCATTAGGGGAAAGCTGGCCTTCTAAAGGTTGAAAGCCCAAAGCACCTTGGGCTTTCAGCCTTCGAGTTTGCCCTTGTTTCTTCACTATTCATCTTCTCCATTGAGGGTTGATGTTGCGCAGGGCTGCGGAGGGCCAGTGATGGACTAGAGAGAGGCCGGCGACGGTCACGACGACCTAGGCAACCGTCGCCAATGGGTCACGCAACCTTCAACTGTATCTAGGCCACACGATCTAGTTGCACGACCCTAGTGAGACCCTCGCCTGAGGTCGCGTGGCCTCAACGAGGGTCGCCTATGGTCGGGCAACCCCCGGTGAGGGCCGCATGACCTTAGGTGAGGGTCTCGACTGGGTCACGCGACCCTCGTTGAGGGTCACTCAACCCTCTTCAGCAGTCACCTGACCTAGGCGACCCTCATCAGTGGTCTCCAGGGGCTGCCTAAGGTCCAGCGGCCCATCACCAACGGCCGCGACTCGCCTTCCACCAATCAAATTTTTTTAATAATAAAGGTCATTGTAAATATAACTTATCCAAATATATGGATTTTTATATTACAATTTACCAAATGCAATTTGTATTTTGAAAAACCTCTCTAAATTAAAGTCCTTTACATTTTCCCATAAACTTTTTCCAAAAGTCTAACCAAACATACCCAAATTCCTCAACCATCAACCCGGGCAGAAAAAAACACTGTTTTTTAAAACTCAACCGTTTCGAGTTGTTAAGCTACGAAAGCTTTCAATTTGATTTGCCCCCCATCAGCATTGTCTTTTTTGTCGAACATGCCTCAAAGACGACGCATCGCTGAGCTGGTCGATTTTGAATTTAGTTATTGACTTCTCACATATCATTTTGTTAGCCAACCTTAGAAATTGCGGTATGAGGACACTATAATTATCATTACTTCTGTATGTAACTTACTTGAATGCCATAACTTGTTTGTGATTATTTGTCATAATTTCTTAAAAAACATTTGCTTAAGTGTCATGACTTAATTGATCACTTGTATGTTATAACTTTTTTATAATGTCCACCCAAGTGCAAGAAATCTGACGAGGGAGAGCACTCGTGAGAAACGATTGTAAAAGTTCATCACACTAAGATCGAATGAAAAAATTGGTGCACATCCCATGGGAGTGCTGGAAAAGTCTGAATATAACTACTTGTCACGATACCTGTATGTGACCGAGTTAAATCTCTGCAGCTCTACATTTCAGTCAAATCTTTCTCGTGGAGCAAATCCGCGTCGCAACAAATGTTATCATGCAATACACAGAACAATTTCCAAGAAAAATGAGTGATGAATCTATCTAGCCGCACCAGAAAACGTCGCCTCCCAGGCTCCTTCAAGTTAAAGATCCGATCTTTGATCACCCTCAGAGCCGCTTCTTTCTCTTCCTTAGCAGCCGAAGACCCGCGTACGGATTCGAACGATGAATACAATTCAGCGAGTTTTAGCTATTCCCAAGTCCCCAGAACCCCCCAGTTGGTATCCTCCGGTGACGTGAGTGATCGGCGTGAATTCGATGAGGTAGTCCAGTCGAATAAGGCGATCGCCCGGTGCCTTCGAGCCAATGACTTGGATTCTGCTCTCAGAGTGTTCGACGGCATGAGGGCCAAGACGCTTGTCACTTGGAATTCGATTCTTGCCGGGTATGCCAAGAGACCGGAGAAATTTCAGGAAGCCCGCAGGATGTTTGATAAAATTCCCGAACGGGATGCTGTTTCTTATAACATCATGTTGGCTTGTTATTTGAGGACTTTTGGCGTGAACACGGCTCGGGCTTACTTCGATAAAATGCCGGTGAAGGATGCGCCTCTTGGAACACGTTGATATCGGGGAATGTTCGGAAGGGGGAGATGGGTCGGGCATGTGAGTTGTTTTCTGCAATGCCTGAGAAGAACAGTGTCTCGTGGAGTGCGATGATATCTGGGTATGTGGAGTGTGGTGACCTGGAGTCAGCGGTGAGATTCTTTGAGGCTGCACCGATTAAGAGTGTAGTGGCTTGGACAGCGATGATTAATGGATATATGAAATCTGGAAAGGTCAAAGCTGCGGAAAAGCTATTTCGAGAGATGCCTGGCAGGAATTTGGTGACATGGAATGCAGTTATTGCAGGTTATGTTGAGAATAGTCGTGCTGAGGAGGGTTTGAAGCTTTTTAAGAACATGAAGGGATATGGAATAAGACCCAATCCTTCTACTTTGAGTAGTGTTCTACTGGGCTGTAGCAATTTGTCTGCCTTGCAGTTGGGCAAGCAAGTTCATCAATCTACCATTAAAAGCCCATTAAGTAGCGACACAACCGTGGGCACTTCATTGATCAGCATGTATTGGAAGTGTGGAGATTTGAGGGATGCTAGGAAGTTGTTTCTTGAGATGCCTCATAGGGACATTGTCTCTTGGAATGCGATGATATCAGGGTACGCTCAGCATGGTTTAGGACAAGTAGCTCTTACTTTCTTTGATGAGATGAGAAATGAGGGAATTAAACCAGATTGGATCACTTTTGTCGCTGTATTAGTGGCTTGCAACCATGCCGGGCTGGTTGATCAAGGAGTAAAGTATTTTAATTCTATAATGAAAGATTATAGAGTTGAAGTGAAACCGGATCACTACTCCTGCATGGTGGACCTCCTGTGTAGAGCTGGAAAATTAGATGAAGCTGTAGATTTGATAAAGAGAATGCCTTTTAGACCCCATTCAGCTATATTTGGAACACTTTTGGGTGCGTGCAGGATCCACAAGAACTTGGAGTTGGCTGAATTCGCTGCCAAGAGTTTGCTCAATCTTGATCCTACAAACGTGGCTGGTTACGTTCAATTGGCCAATGTTTATGCAGCAATGAACAGATGGGAAGGAGTCAGTGAGATTAGGAAATCGATGAAACAAAATAAGATGGTCAAAACACCAGGCTATAGTTGGATTGAGGTAAAAAGTGTTGTTCATGAGTTCAGATCAGGAGACCAGATTCACTGTGAACTACCTTTAATACACTCAAAACTGGATGCCTTGGTGAAGAAAATGAGACTAGCAGGATATGTGCCTGATCTTGAATGTGCATTGCATGATGTGGAAAAAGAGCAGAAAGAGCAGCTTCTCCTTGGACACAGTGAAAAGTTGGCTATTGCTTTTGGGCTCATAAAGCTTCCACCAGGAATACCGATCCGGGTTTTCAAGAACTTGAGGATTTGTGGGGATTGCCACAGTGCTGCAAAATACATATCGGCAATTGAATGTAGAGAGATTATTGTCAGAGATACCTCGAGATTTCATCACTTCAAGGATGGAATTTGCTCCTGTGGAGACTATTGGTAGGGACGTGTGCAGATTATCCGCTAATGGTCATCCAACCGGCATAGATGTCTTTTGTCAGTAGTGATGATTACAAGATAGTGCATCTTCTGAGGACTCACTCTTGCTATGACGGTCGTGAGTTTTCAAATTCTAACATTTTAAAACTGTGTCTCCCTTATCACACCTTCCAGTTGGAACTTTTCTAGAGAAATCACATTGGTATGAGGAGAAGATTGAATTTACCAAGTATGGCGAAGCTTGGGAGCTAGGGGAATGAAATGGCATATTCTTCACAAGGATTGATCTGAGGATTAACTATTGCTTTTGGGGGTATGTGAAGGTTTGCACATGTCCGACCAAAAAAAAAGTTCTGCACATGGGAGATGCCGCTAGGAAGTGAAGGCGAATGTTTGCACATGGAAGGTGCTGCGAGGAACCAAAGGCAATTGATTCAAAGTTCCTAGAAGCCACTATTTATTCTTCAGGTTTGAGACCAGCGTGTTTTCGCCCGCTGGACATAGGAGTCTGAGTTCATGTTTAGTGCTCGGCCTGTTTTAACTTCTAGATCAATGAGTTTAATGCATCTTTTCTGGGGCATGCACCTGATCCATAAAGTTAAAGTGCACAGTTGAGATGAAAGGCGACGGGATCATTGGATGGTTACCTAGACAGTTGCCTAGACATCAGTTTCATGTGCTCGAGGGGTCGAAAGATGACGCAATGAAGTGGCCCCGGCTTGCATTCTGATCGAGAGATTCATCATGCCTCCGTACTTATAACTCTGGTTTAGAGAGAATCATGGACCACTCAACCCCTATTTCAATAATTGTTCCTTGTTCACCGTCGCAACTATGCTGATCGTGCAAATTTTTAATTACAATTCAAAAATTTCAATGAGCGTTGCTCATGTTATTTGCATGAAGCCGCAGTTATGCTTTCATCATCCGACATGGGGTACAAAGGATCATAATTTAGACCATAGCATGCCTAGGGAGTGCTGTAATGACTCAACTGCACATCTACAGACGTAGGATTCAAAACTTTCCCTTGAGCTTCAAAATGCAAAAGAAAACAACGTCAAGAGTTCACCCAAACCCCAAATAATTCAAGAATTGGTAGAAGCAACGAAATGGCTATTTCGCGTGAGCGCATGAAGCTAATTTTTACACGTGTGCAGAATCGGATACACCGAAAAGAATGGGAAATTTCCACAAATAACTGAAATAACAGGAGAAGTATTCCATAGCCAACAGTTTTCATATCCAACCAAGCATTCTGACAGACTGAAACTAGTTTTACACGTCACGGTCACAGAACAGAGATAAACATTGCATTCCCCCAGGATGAATTTTCAGCTTCAAGATGAGCAGCAACCAGCCTTTTGGTTGACGGGCTGTCCCCTGATGTTCACAGTCGGAGGTCGAGCATTGTTCATGGCTGGTTGGCTCGCCATCCTGCACATGCCGGCGATCAACAATCAGTTAGTTGAGGATAATGTGAGCTCCGTTTCTACTTTTAGCAACAGGAGAAATCAAAGTATTATCCACTTCAACAGGCATCATCGTAATTAGTTACACGGCCATTAAGTTCTCATTTCGTTTTATCAGACAAACTAGAAACACACTATACCTGTTCTTGATGGCTGCAGCCATGGCCATGAAAGCCTGTTCCACATTGGTGGCGTTCTTTGCACTAGTCTCCATGAATGGAATCCCAATCTCATCCGCAAAAGCCTAAACAAGCAAAATAAATTACAATGCATTCAAATAAAAAAGTCATAATCAACATCGGCAGAGCAGCAAATGTCAATCTTTACCTTTGCTGTCTCATAAGAAACAACCTTCTGGGCCGTTAGGTCACATTTGTTCCCAACAAGTAGCTTGTTAACGTTTTCACTTGCATAGCGGTCAATCTCACTTAACCACTGCTTAACATTATTGAAGCTCTCTTGATCTGTGACATCATAAACGACCTACCCTCAAAGGGCCACCAGTAGAAGGGTGAATTTTCACATAGAGAGCAAACATGGGAAGGCCACCTCTACACCAGCAGAGAAGAAAATTTGACACTTACAATGATCCCATGAGCCCCGCGGTAGTAACTGCTTGTGATAGTTCTAAAACGTTCCTGGCCTGCAGTATCCCACTGCATGACAAGAGCCGGAAAGGATATGAACACCATACTTCTATATGACACTTAAGTAGAAAGAAGTTGTGACAAATGAATGTAGAAAGTATGTCTTAGGGAATTAAATTTCTCAGATTGAGCACTGAAAGCAACCTGCAGAAGTATTAAAATCATAGACCCTCCAAAAAGTTTGAAAATATCTCAAGTCTATACAATTACACTTTAAATATGTGACATTGTAGTTTCCTGGGTATAAATCCTTCTAAAAGCGGCCACTGTAAAGAGAACAAACAGCAGTACCAAACAGAAGATAGCTGAAATAAAAAGAAAAAAAAAATAGAAAACATACTATCTGCAGTTTGATTGTTTTGCCATCCTGTTCGACCGTGCGGATTTTCTGTATGACATATGTGATATAAAAGTTAGCCACCGGAAATAGTTACTATATTATGTCAGAAGGACCAAAATGAAAAGTAAAATTGCTTACAAAGTCAACTCCAATGGTGCTGATGTAGCTCTCTAAATATGAGTCATCCTGGTCCAAGAAATAAAGAAAGAGGTTTACTTGGGTAATGGCAACAAGTCTTAGTTTTCAGCAAAAATTGCAATGAGTCTTACTTCACAAGCAAGATTAACACAATCATAGTCACATGCATATCGAGGGAAAAGAAACAGAAAGCTGCCATCAGCAAGGGACACTGAAAGTAAATGTAGATCAGTAGTATAAAGCAGACAGCATAAGAAAGCTCGTGATTCCGATGAATAAAAATACTTCAATATCTCCCATCCATTGAATTTGAATTTATACCATGGAAAGGAACCACAGGTAAACTAAAACCAAAAATTAAAAAGGATAACCACAACCAACTTACAGCAAACCTAAGGAGCAGACAGGATTTGCCAACACCAGAATCTCCAATGAGTAAAAGCTTAAACAAATAGTCACTGCATGAAAACAAGGATGAGAATAAGCACATATATAAAGGTTCAAGATAGAGATCAGTCCGTTTCACACAAGCATATATCGTGCACGATTCCCAGGAAACTGATGATGACAACTGTGCACGTGCAGAACTCCAAATCAAAGAATGTCATCCACTCCCAATCTAGCATGACGATAAACTACACAAATAAAGGTCAATCCAAGTGCTCAGCACAATGAAGAAAGATGCAACAAATCAGACAAGCATCAAAGGCGACAAAACTGGAAGAAACCAATCATAATCATGGACAAATATCTGGTCTATCAGAGCATCAGCATCGTGGACTAATTTGCCAAGAATGCCCAAATGCATGTCCATGAATCCTGAGCTCTCAGCCACCAGCCACTTCTACTCGCAGATTAGCAAGTACTTCAGCGGCTGGGCAGCCGGCAAAAACCAAGCTGGGAATCTCAATTCTGCTCTTTTTAACGATCGTCAGCAAGAGCCAATCGCAATCCCAGCTGCACGCAGCTTGAATCCTTCTAATCACAAACCGCGTCCCCCACAATTTCACAGAATTCAATCCATCGCCGCACGATCTCACGCAACCTAGACGATCGAAGCGAAACATCCTCATCCCCGCACGATTCTATCAGCCTAGGATGGACCGATCAGGTCAACGGATCTGAAACCCGAAGCCTCCCGATCTCCGAACCGGCACTAAACCGCCGTCGCCGATCAACCGTCAGCCAAAAATCGCATCACCGGCATCACCGACAACGCGCGACCGGAAAATCCAGCTCGCGTAGACGATCTAAGCTATCGCCGATCTAATCTAATACCGAATTACGCGGGACCGAGCAAGAAGAGGCCAAGATAATCGACCAACCGACGACCGACCGTCATCGAGGGTTCGATTTGAAAGAGGGGGGATGGAGGATAACCGAAAGGGCTTACTATTCCGGATTCATGGCGGCGAGATCGAATCGAATCGCGGGAAATTCAAACTGCGCGACGGAGAACGGCGGAGATTGATTCCGATTCCAGCGAGAGCGCCACCGATTCTGCTGGGATTTTCGCCGGAGAGAGAGAGAGAGAGAGAGTTGAACGAACAATGAAGAGGAAAAACCAAAGGAGTAGAGAGAGAGAGAGACGTGTTATAAAGAAACCGAATTTTGTTTTAACCGTATTCTTAAAAAAAAAAAAAAAAAAAAAAAAAAAAAAAAGACTTGTAATTTTTTTTAATTGTAATTTTTATTTTATTTTTTCCTTCAAATTTGGTTTTTTTTTTTTTTTTTTTTATTCAATGAGTGTCGAGTGCCAGGTGATCGTTTTGTATAACTTTCGGAATTTAATTAAACGCGCAGAAAAAATTTAATTTGTTAAAAATTATATTTAGATCGAGAATATTTTTGTTGAGAAGAATAGCTTTTTCCTTTAGATGTGGTTAATTGATTAATTAATACGTCGTGGGGGAGGAAAGGACGAAAAAGACTTAAGTGAGGGCGACGTGTGAACGGTGCAACTCCTACGTACCTTCCACTTCAATTAATTAATTTATTTATTTGGGAATTTTAGTTAAATAATGGTCAAACTTTTTTTTTTTGCGGACATAATTCTATGTTATCACGTAGTGAACACGATGTTTAATTTAAGGGCTAATACTGACAAGAATACTAAACTCTCACAAAAAACCCAAATCGATACACCCATTTCACATTTATCCTCAAGATTAATTTTTGTATAACCAAAAATTATGGATTTTGGTGTTTTTTCAAATCTCAATTTTCCAATTTAATATTTTGGGATTTGAGTTTTTTTTTTTTGTGATACAAATGAAACTAGTGTATCAGTTTGATGTTTTCAATGACACGAAAATTAATTTTGAATAAATATGAAGTTAATATACTGGTTTCAAATTTTTCATAAAAGAAAAATTAAATTAGGATAGACATAATACATGGATATTAGTTTGGAAATTTTTTTGGTATTAATCCAACTATAACAAGTCATGTGCATATCATCCATGACCGTTGAACACTTCATTTGTCATTTTATTTTTGTAATTTTCATAATTTAAAATCAAAATTCTATCCGATGTTGAACAAATCGCATCTTCAATTCAAATGGAAAAATGCCTTCTTGGACTTTTAAAAGTTATATGTCGTCAACCAACTCACGACTTCTCAAATGTTATATTAAGCTAGAATTATACCTAGATTTTTCTACCTCATAATTGGTCATATTCCCATATGATCATCTATGTGCTATTTTCCTAGAGCAAATGTGAATACATTATTAAGACAAAAATGCTAAAGATTTATCATAATGCTAAATATTTTTTCACTCATGATAATATTTATTTCTATGTCATCAGTAATCTCTAATTATTTAGGAAAAGTTTTAAAAAGGTCAAATTGAGTTACACCAATTTGATTCTATTAGGGAGATTTTTGTTTTGATTCGAATTCCAATAGACACAAAATACACCAAAATCATGATTAGGTGTGTTATCGCAAGATCAACCACATGACAAATAATCAAATTTATTCCATTCTCTTAATCCGGATCTACATGAGTAATATATGTTTAACTAAATTTGCGATTAGTAATCGATAATAAGTTACCGATTACTCGATCAGGTGATACAGAACAGGAAATCAGTTTGGCTTGGTTAGGTTAGATCTGGATTCGATTTGAATTGATCATGCCAACTCTAATCAATTTAAAGTTATTTTCTGTTCCTTTTTAAATCGAAATAATTCGATTAAAATTCCAAGCGCACGCGGAATCGAATTGACCCGAACTCGCGAAAGCGACCGGTCTAGCCGGTCGACCCCGGAGTACGGTCAAAGAAAAGCAGCGCTCAAAGCTTCGTCCCTCGTTCATTCTCGCCTCCCGTCGGCCATCCGCTCGCGCCGTCGCAGCCGGAGCGAAGGAGAAGCCCGAGGAGACTCTCCGGCCCGGCCGGCGATCGCCGGCGCGTTCCGGTCGAGGAAGGAGGATCATGCGGCGGTCGTCGAGCGCTCCGCGGGTCTCCGACGAGGCTCCTTCGCCGACGCCGACGCCGCCGACGAAGACTTCGCAGTCGCGATGCTCGAGGACCGGGGAGCCAGACGACGACCGGCGGGAGCAGCAGCTGCCGACGTGCGATCCACTGTCGCACGCGGCGAGGAAGGAGCGGTCGCGACTCAGGTCGGCAGAGAACGCCGTCCACGCGATCCCTGTGTTGCTGGTCCTCTGCGCGTTCCTCCTCTGGTTCTTCTCCGCTCCAGGTATTTCCTCATCTCTCTCTCTCTCTCTGTCTGTGGCTCTGTGACCTTACGTGCATCCTGCTGAAGTCGTGATTTGATGTTTTTGTCGACTGTGTCCATCTTAAATTCTCGATTGGCACGTTGATTGATTAGTCGCTCTTGTACTCTCTGTCTTTTTCAATCAATCTGATAGTAAGTTGAATCTCGATCGATTTAAGTATTCGAGGATGAACATCTGAGGCTTGTTCACTTAGAATCTGGATTGAGCTCGGCGAAACGGAAAAGCAAATCGGTATCATCGGATGCTGATTTTTCCAATTTGAACACTTCTCGAACCAAATGAAGTGCTTGTGCTTGCGCATTCGACCGACGTATTAAAAAACCTGCATCTCTTCAATTGCAAGCGCGTCTTAGGAAATCCGCTCGATTTTGAATTCGTCTCTGATGGCTTCTCGGCTAATGCAGGATCCGAGTTCTGAGAATCACCAGAAGGCAGGCACGTCTGTCGGATCTTCGCCGGAGTTCTTCTGAATTCGTCTTAGTTTCTTGCCGAGGATGGAAATCTGGCTTTCGAATTCTTTTGGCCCATGTCGATACGTGAAATTCAATTACTTGCTTTGGATTGACAATGTAATGCCATCTCTGATCAACAGAGGTAAAGAGCTGTTCTTCGTTTCTTAGTGCACCAGCGTGTTCTCGGTGCATCTTCCTTATGACCCTCGTGTTGGAAGTTCCCGATTTTCAATCTCTCTTCCCGATTTTCGATCTCCGGTTTTCGATCTCACTCGCTGCGAATGGCAAATCAGCCGAAATCAGGTGAACTGCGAATGGCAAATCAGCCGAAATCAGGTGAACATCGATTCGAATGATGAGGCAAACACGAGACAATAAAACAGAGCACCACACAGAAAAAGTACAGAATCCGATCAGATAAACAGTGACCGAAACGAATGGAGAGGGGGAGGAAAACATCTACCATCATTACCTAACCTACTTGGTCGTGCATGGCGAGTTCAGCTAAGATGAGCAGGTCTATAGTTAGTTCGAGTTGCGAAAATTATGCGCGAGTATTAGAGACCCGAAAAACCTTTCGGGAAGGTTAACCAGGATGCAATGACATTGCTCAAAGCCGATTCGAGATCTCGAGGTGCTATATATCTGGCTCTGCACCTCTGCCGGCCGAGCTATGGATGAGGCAATACATGGTGGATGACCTATTTCTTCAGGACTGAAGACTCGATACTTGCATCGAACGAATCCGCGTACCGAGCAAATGGTACGGACTAAGCGTGATCACTAAGTAGATATAGAGTCTATCCGATAACAGGAAGTAATGCATTGACGTATGAGCGGGAATCGTTCACATTTCATTTCCCTTTATACTAACCAAAAAATCTATCTATGGCACATCATCTTACACTTATTACAGACAGAATTGCTATGAAGCTGGCTAGTGCGAGCCACATCCAAAGTTAGTCAGACCTCTAAAAGCACAATGCGTCGTACTTGTAGTGACCGATCGGCATTTTCTCAGCTTCGCGTCGGGCTTTCCTATAGATTTCCCTGGTCTCGTGTACTGTCGTGTGCAGCCATGTCGGCATTCATTTTTTGTTGATGAGGAGAGGCTGAGTTGCTGGATCTGATAAAGACGACATTAGCAGATGAGTACATAGCCATGAACTATAAATCGAGACCGTGAATGAGGAGAGAAAAAGAGAAGTACACATTACCTCCACGACCTTGCTGTGTGTCGGACAATGGGATTCGTTTCGCCGCTTTCTCTGAAATCTCGTCGATGACCAACCTTGACAAGAGCAATCCGGCAATAAGAGCACCAGCCATTAGCATCAAGAAAACCATGTCCCAGCCCTTTGTCGAAATGAACCCAGTAAGAAGAGGGCCAAGAGCTGCACCAGCAGATCCGGTTCCATCAATAATGGCAGTTACAGTGGCGAGTGCCCTTGAATCCCCTTTGAGAGAACTGTGCGTGCCAAGGTCTGCCGAAACCGCTGTGGTGATCAGTGCATATGGCCCGTTTACGAACAATCCCGCTAACATCATGAGCACGATGTTGATGGTGTGTGACATGCCCCCATATGAGCGGTACGCCAGCATGGATGGTATCGCAGCATACATGAAACTGGCTGCCGTGATAGCCCGAGCGTTGAGCTTGTCCGATATATAACCAGCAAGAATCCCCCCAACGATTCCGCCCACGTCAAAAAGGGTTGACAGGTTTCCAGCTGATTTCACAGAGACATACTCACCTCCGATTTCTGCCACATTTGAGAAACGAAGTGAGTCAGAAACCACAAATGTTGGATCTTCAAAACTGGTTGAATTCAGAGTAAAAGGAAAACTTCCCTACCATGCTTTTGGACAGGCCAGGGGAAAACCATGACCTATTCTGGACAACAATAAGCATCATACGGCAAGTATGTCATTAACTAGTCTCTGTCCTAGAAATTAGAACGGTTTCTTTGCCAGCGAAATCATGTAATGCTAACACTGAAACAACACCATAGAGAAGACATTGCTCATTAGCCATTTCTCAGTGCTTTCTCCCACGGACATTCCAAAGTTTCGAGGAACTTCAGAAAAGCGAAGAAAGATCTGATTCGAAGATAGGATGACAACCACTCGACATAGAACCTGAAGAAAGATTCGATACGGAGACATGTTTTTCCCGACACGACTCTCTCTTTCAGTACAAGTAATTGAATGGAGCAGGAGATAAGAAGATACCTGTTTGACTTAAATAAAATGGTAACCAATAGAGGAAGGTATAAGCCACCAGCTTTGAGAAGAATAAGCACAACGCGAATGGAATCACTCCCGGGATCAAACAGGCTTGAACAAGCCCAACACTCCTCTTAGTCCCCGAACCAACTAAGGAACTTCGTGATTGGGATTCTACATCATTGGGAGGAACCGTCTCTATGGCCCTGGATGGATCATCCGGAAAAGGAAATCCAACATCCTCTGGATATGCAGCCAAGAACAGGAAAACCAGTACCCCTCCAAGAAAGATCAAGCCGCCAGGAACGATGAACGACCAGCCCCACCCATAATCCAAGACACTAGCCGCAAGAAGGGAACCGCTAATATTCCCCACCGAAGTATGCGCATTCCACACGCCCATTATCAAGCCCCTCTTCCTCTTCCCGAACCAATTGCCAATAACAGCCACCACCGACGGCCACCCGGTCGCTTGGAACAACCCGGCAGCCATTTGCATGGCCAAATAGAATCCGAAAACGTGCACATTCCAAAAATATCCCATCCCAAAGAGCCCCACAAAAATGCCACTGCCGATCATTCCAGTCGTCAAGAACAACCGCAAGTCCAACGTATCTCCCAAATGCCCCGCGACGTACATCCCCATCGAATAACAGGCCAAAAACGCGACGTCGATTTCGCCCAATTTCGACGTCCCATCGGGTCCATTGAAGGGAGCCCAACCCCCGTACTTGAATCTACCGGTCACGTTACCGCCATTCCCTAGCTCTTCCCTCGCAAAGACTTCGCCCAACGGCCACGACCGCCGCGCATGGACGGTGGCGGTCTCGGGATACAGGACACTCTTCACAATGCTACTAGGCTTCCGCGAAGCATGATAACAAGCGTACGCAATGAAGGTAATGAGCAAGACGACGTATCTGTAAGTCTTGAGGCTCCAATTCCTGCCCCCAATTCTCCTCACGAGCAAAATCCCAGGTGGGGTTCCTCTCGTAGCATCAAGACCGCGAGACATTTCCTTTCGAACCGACCAAAAAGTTCGAAACTTACAACCCCCTTTGGAAAGGAAAAAAACTGCCCACGAAAAAAAGCCTGGCCGAGGTTCCCTTAATCGCTCCTGCAGATAAATTCAAGCGAAACGATCGTCAAGAATATTCGCACCCGACATTCCATATTCCCCGGACCCAAGAACACCCAAGAATCAACAGGCAACTAAACGAAACGAATCCGAAAGCAAGAGTGATGTCGCTACCGATCACGAGACGTCGAGCAGATTCAGAAACGGATCGAGGTAGAGACCCATGATTGGATTCGTGCGAAGAACACTCCGTCGAGAGGAGGAAGAAGAGAGAGAAGGTATGGAAGGGAGTCCGAGGTTGGCGGGGAGAGAGAGAGAGAAGGCCGGACACGTGGCAACCTCGACGGGAGAGGGGGATCGCTTGAGTGCCACGCAGGACCCGACGACGATCCTCGTGTGCGCGCTCCTGGTCGGGCCGGGCCTGGACTGAGTTGGGCTTGGTCTTGGGCCTGCTGATCCGGGCCGGGCCCACTGGTGGATCGACACTGGGAAGAGAGCCCGGGTCCAAGCGCGTCCAGCGGGATTAAAAAAAAGCATTACATTAGTCTTGCTGATGCTTGCTTAAGAGAGGTAAATGCTTCTGTTTTGTCGTGATTAGAACGGAACGACTCTACCGATGGATGTGTAGTATTGGTAGCGTACGGGCAACCATAATGATGATTATAATTTAATTAATGATTTAGTGCCGGATTAGCGATAATTTCCTAGGTTGCTAATTTGTCGGTTGTACCACTACGCAAGACACCGAATGCAACTAGACGTACGGAAATACCCATTTTCATGAGACCGCAAGGGGCGGTTTTCATGACAATGTTACCGTCCCAATAAGCTAACTGCGTATAAATTGATTTAGGAGGACAAGTATAGAAGTGTTTTGAAAGTAAAGATTTTTTTTGTATGATTTTGGACAACCCGTACATAAGTGTTTTGAAAGTAAAGATTGATTTTTTTTTTTTTTTGTAAGAAAGCCATTTTAAAATATTTAACTATCAAATTACATCTTTATCTAAAAGTTTGGAGATTAAGAAGATAAATAAGGGATTGAAAAATTCGAACTCAAGACCCCCTAATTCGAATATTATATGAGATTATATAGGATCATCACTAACTATTTTAAAAAATTAAAGTTATTAAATGAAAGCGTAGCTTAATATTTAAATAGTCTAACGGCCCAAAACAATTTTTTCAGCTAATTTAGAAAAATTAGCTTGCAATTTAAACTTAATCACGCAATAAAGCTATCATTATCACATACATATTCATGCACGCGACATCCACAAGAAGTCATCGTCCTCTCGAGGGGTTTCCGTTTTGCGTCTAAGCAATCTCGTAAGGTTATAGTCAGCTTCGGCAATCATTCCATACCTCCTCTCGAATTTCTCTACCCACCATCAGAACTTGGCTTCCACGAGAATCAAGAAGGGGCCGATCCGATACGCTCGTGCTTCGTTTGAGCTGACTTACCAACCCCTTTTGGGAGGGCTTCAGTTGCCGCTTTTCCAACCTCCGATGTTGTCTGGTCGGAGTCGATTCTTGATCCGCTGACGTCGGTCACCCCGCGAGGTTTGCAGATCACGCTTGCTGCATGACGCCTTGCGCGAGCTCTTGCCGTGTTTGACTTAAAAACTTAGGTCGAGTTCTGCTGTGCGGAATTAGCGGTGCTTATCTTATTTGGGCCTATAAAGATTCAAGATACGGCTAGCGGACAACGAGGTAACAGTCTCTCTGTCTCTCTCTGTGACGGAGGTTTTGGAGTTCGTGGGTTCTTTTGTCTATGGCGGTGAGTGAATGAGGTGGGGCTGATCAATCACTAAAAAGGGGTTCGCGGGGTCGCTGGAGGAAAAGGGTTGATCTCTCCGGTGTCAGTGGGGGGACCGAAATGGCCGGCGCCGGTCGTCCTCTGATCTCTGTTCATCCCGACGAGCTCAAATTCACTTGTACCTCTCTCTCTCTCTCTCTCTGTGGGTTATCAGTTTCATCTCTAATTAGCAGATTTCTGGGTAGATGACATGCGAGTGAATTCATTTTCTCCTGGGTTTTTGCTCGGTTTAGAGAATAGAGTGGCACCGAAGTTACGAAAGGAATCGTTGGTAAAGATGAAAAGGGTCACCGCGTTTTCTGCCGATAAGTAGTGCTCTGCTATTAGAATTCTCTGTAGACCAGCTAAAGTTTGGATTTTGTTCGGAGAAAGCCCTTCGCAGCCATTCTGGATCCTGTCGCCTTACTCCTAGGACAATCTTGGACGGATGGAGAAAAGGTCTCATTAGGTCGGTTGTCTTCTTTCAGGCCAGATATGTAAGCAAAATCGGCTTTAATATGCTAAAGCTGGTGGGTTTTGACAGGGTTGAATCAGTGAGAAGATCTTCTCAAGTGCTTTTTTTAGGCCTGACCTCCTTTGAGGAGATTAGAAGATGACAATGTGTAGAAACTTGAGAAAAGGCTGCATGGATGATTATAATATGCGAAAATCATTCCCATGAGATTGTAATGTTGTTCTGGCTACTGCAGCAAGGGGGGCTGTGAAAGAATGTAGACATTAATATTGAAGTCAGGGCAATGTGTGAAAAGGATATGGGAGAGGGGGGAGTATTTATCTGAAGCTAGCTGGTGCTTTTTTCTAATTTATTTCAACCATTGTATACAGTTTTGAAAATCTCAGGAGAGAGTTGGCTTATTAATTTGGAAAAAAAATATGTATCATAAGGTAAAATGTTTCTTGTGAAGGAATAAAAGGAATGCACAATGGAGCAGTTGCCAGGTGAATTGTGCTACCAGTATTTGCTATTCAGTAGAATTGTAGGCTTCTCCAAACTGTAAGTTTCAAATCTTTAAAATCATGGGAGGGTGGTGATCTCGAACAGTTAATGATCATTTTATCAGCAACAAATGAGAGTAAGTCCTTCAGCTGCCGTTAGCTCAATGGGTTTTTGGGTGCTTTTTGAAACGTTCTAAACTCAACCCTGACTACTGGAAACAGAGTTTAGCATTCTTGTGATGAATGGTGTGCTCAATTTCTACTTGAGCAAGATCTTCCAGCCTTAATATCACTTCAGGGTAGTAAGGGTATCTCTTGTTCCGAATGGACATGATTCTGGGCCTGTTGTTAAGGAGGCCAAGGACTGTGAGCTTTTTATTTGATTGAGAGCCAAATACTTGTTTAACATTCCTTTTGCTAGTTGAAAGTGAACTTGGACTCTTTATTTGCAGGGGAAGGCATGTTGTCATGTCATTTCTGCATTTAGTAATGCTCATGTACTTGTATTCCCCACTTGTTTTCCTTTCATAATTTGTTTATTCGTGCTTATGGACATAAACTGCATAATGGTGTCTCTTTCGTCCTTAATAATGGAATAAATTGTTCATTCTTCTCTGTGATAAGGGGAAGATTCAAATTTGATCTTCTTTGCATTTTGACTGGTAAAATCAGGTTAGATATCCAGAAGCATGATCTTTTAATGTCTGCTCATAAACAAAGTGTCAAAGAATTGCTATTTTTATAGAGGAAGAGACTGGAAAGCGGGATATACTGCATTGCATGATTATACGGAGAGTTTGATATATGAAAAATGTCTGTTTATGTCAGTTTTTTCTTACTTTGTGACCTAGGAGAGCCTTCCTTTCTAGCTCTCTCATGTTAATGGATGGACTTCTGATGTTCAAATTTATGTAAACAGTTGAGCTGGAAAAGCAGAGCCATTGTGATCTCAAAGTTGTGAACAACACAGAAGACCATGTTGCATTTAAGGTACACTTTGGTCAATGTGTAGGCTTGTGCACATTTTTGCATAAATATATCCCATTTTTGTGTAGGCTTGGTCAATGTGTTGCCTCATTTAGATTTAAATTCTTCCTATTATGCTTTTCATGGTACAATGCAGTCTCAATCTGTTCTCAAGTCTTTCCTTCTGCTAGGTTAAAACAACTTCACCTAAAAAGTACTTTGTACGACCAAACTCTTGTACGATACAACCTCAAGGTTCCTGTCAAGTAAGAGGTACTGCTTATTATGTCAACCTGACTATCTTCTCATGATGGCTTCTGTTCACTCTGATAGATGTGCTTTTTTCACAAATGCTTCTTTCAGCACTTTGCCTATTGATATTTTTCTGGGACTTCCTCGCTGTTTTTATTTCTGATGTGCCTTTTTTATGTTGATGTGAAGTTACTCTCCAAGCCCAACAAGAATACCCACCTGATATGCAATGCAAGGACAAATTTCTTCTTCAAAGCACCATTTTGCCCTCTAATACTGATGGCAAAGAACTTCCGCCTGATACTGTGAGGATCAATACTCTGACAATTGACCTTGGTCATTAACTCTGGAAACTGGATAATGGCATTCTTTCTCTGTGTTGACTTGATATTTATGTCATATCCAGTTCAATAAGGGTGGTGGAAGATTAGTAGAGGAATGCAGACTCGGAGTTGTTTATATTCTTCCCAGCTCACCTCAAGAAAAGTCCGGAGAGGAAGCCTTTAGGAGCTCAATACAAAGTTCTGATGATGATACGGTGAGCTCATTTTGCTCCTTGTATAGTTAGATTTTAAAGGTTCTAAAGGTTTAAAAATTTTTGGTCAATTTGCTGGTCACGTCCTAAAAGATTGCTACCTCCAAACCGAGAACAGCCTTGATCTAATAGAACATTGAAGTATGCACTCTCATGGTTAATTTGCATAGACATATGTCTGAAGTGTAATTAGATGGTGAAATTAGCTGCTGATAGATGTGTAGTGGCATGAGGTACAATGAAAAATTTATAGAAAATGTTTTCTCTCCAGGTGGATAGTTCATCCCAGGAGAGTTTTTCTTTTCTAACTAAGAATTCAAGAGGTATCAAACTGATCCAGTGAGAATTAGATATTCTGATAATTATCTAAAAGAAGAACGAGTGTTCTAATTTACAAGAAGAGAACATGGGATGATCTTTGTATGCTGTCCTACTGCCAGCAGGCATGCATATCTGGCAACTGGCATTGCCTGTCCTAGTTCTTTGTCCCTCTGTATCTGCCATGGCTGTTGTGAAACTTGTTCTGAGTAGAGACTTCTTTCGTTGTTCATTTTCTCCTCTCTGTCAGTGTTTCGGTAGGTCTTTTGCCAAAAAATCTGAGGCAGTCATGTACCTACATCTTCAGGAATACTTTTGAATGGAAGTGGTTTTTTTTTTTTTCATCCGAATTGCGATGATAAGTGCTCTTTATGGTGATTAACAATACACTTATTATTTCCCTCCCTTTTCAGAGTCTGGCTTTGCAGCGGATGAAGGATGAGCGAGACGCAGCTGTTCGGCAAGCACAGTTGTTTCAGAAAGATATTGTGAGTCCCATCCGTTATTTTGTAAGATTTAGTCCACTAGCATACCAATTAACAATGGGTGACTCCAACATCATCTTTCTTGATTAATTATAGTTTCCGTTCCCCGATATTTGCAGGACATGATGGAAACACAAATACAACGGAGAAGCGGCCAAGGGTTCTCCTTCATGTGGGCACTCGCCGTGGCTTTCGTTGGTCTAATGATCGGATTCATGTTAGCCTTCTTGTACCCGTCCCCATCTGCAGAATGAGTAGCTACTGGTCAGAGCTGCAAGAGGCAGGTGGTTGATTTAGTTCCTTGTAAAAAAAAGTTTAAGCTTGGTCGGAGTGTTCTCTCGTTTGCTTTATTCTTTCTGTAGATCTTCTCCCTCGCATGTCTGCAGAGTCTGTTGCATGGTAGATAGTCTCTTCTTCAAAATTTGCAAAAATTGCGAAGCTGCTAGGGAAGTCTTTCCTATTCTAAGCCCCAAACTGAACATGGGAGTCAGGATATAATAATCACAATGTATCCATAGAACATGAATCTAGCCAGAACTGTCTTGTTTCATTCCTTAGCTAGGATGTGCACTTTTTTATGTGGTCTTACATTCGCAGAATTATTTAGAAAATCCCGCATTTAAAAATTGGAAGCGCCGAGGATTGGATTCAAAATTGTGAAAGATGTTTGGAAAGGAGCCGAGTGCATGGCGTGATTGCTGCAAGATCTGGCCTATTTTTATAGCACCACGATGCTTGTTATTGTCCAGCTGCAAAGGTTCTCTTATCGTTCCATAAACATCATTAGATTCACTTGAAAAAAGTTGGGATTAATACCATGAAAAATCCAAAATTGATGCATGCATAGTATACTTACTCAAAATTAATTTTTTGACTATCAAAAATCCTAAATTTGTTCATGTTTTGTGACAAAGTTATTTTTCGTTAGTTTTCATTAAATGTGATTAATATTACGATAAATTACAAATTGGTACATTTGTGATAAATCGACGGTAAAATGCGAAATTAGTATACAAATTAATTGTCATGTGTCATTTAACTTAACATTTAATGAAAATTAATGAATAGTAAATTTGTTAAGCAATCCCGTCTTTCACTTTTTTTTTTTTGGTCGGTCCTACGCTACCCCTAGTCTAACTCTCACTCTCAGACTTTTTTTTTTTTTAAGCAATCCTGTCTTTCACGGTAACCACTTTTGGTGAGAAAGTTGCTATCCCTTTAAGAATTCAAATTTATTTTGCTTCATCGGGGATTTACCGGGATCCCATTATGTTTGAAAATTTATCTTTAGTTGACTAAAAGCCCTTGATCTACCGGTTCTCGGTTTCCCGATTAAAGCAGGAACTCATCTTATTCGATCAAATTTCTGTTTTTCTCCGGACAAGTCCTACTCGAATTAGTAAGAACTCACTTATATATAGACCGAGTCCCCATGATTTTTTACTATGAACTTCAAAGCCCTCAAATTGCTTCACTTCAACCGGCGCTGTCGATTTCTGCGTTACCAACTCTTCGGATCCATGGCCACTTACACCTACAACTACTATGAATCTGGGGCCGTGAGCGCGCAAAGGGTGCGTGTCGCGAGCGACTCGATTACCGGCGACAATCATCGGATCTTGTTCAAGTTGGATATCCTCGTTAAATACATCCTCCGGTGCGGGCATCGGGAAGGAGTCCAGTACGCGATCCCGTCCCTAGGGACTACTCTGGTTTGGTCCGACAAGCTCCTCCAGAACAATGGCCAGGTTAGAATCTTTTGACACCGTTGCAAATTCACGAGATCTTTGATAAGGAAAACCAGATTCTATGATGTTCTAATGAATGGAACGAGTAGAGTAGCGTTGACTTTTCAAAGTCTTATTCAAACTGCCGGTTGACTTTGGAGCTTATATTAGGAGAATCTTAAAAATCAGATTCGAATTGTAAACACGAAGCATGATCCATCATGCACTAACCCGATGCCTTGTGATGCAATGCACCAGTTTTTATCCGGATTTCTCTCCAAAATTGGAGTTCCTGGGGGATATCAGCTGCCGATCATCCAACAGATGTACGACAAGGCGGCTCGGATGGTGGTGGCCTCCGCCGGTGACCGCGCTAATCTCGTCCATATGGAAGTAATCATCTCCGCCGTGACTCATGTAATCTCGGAAGATGATGATTCGTTGGCGCCGCTCAGGATACAGCCTTGGAGTTTCGAGCCGGGCGGGAGACAACCTTCGAGTTTTGAGCCGGCGACAAGATTGTCTATCGAGAATTTGGAGAGATTTAGGGTGACCGATGGCAATCCGACTAGTGAGTGCACCATCTGCATGGAGGAGCTCGCGGCCGGGATGGACGCGTCGAGACTGCCCTGCTCGCATGTTTTTCACGCAGATTGCATCAGGCACTGGTTAGAGAAGAGCCATTGTTGCCCCTTGTGTTAGCACGCGATGCCGACGCAGCTCCCGACGGTTGGACAGTGACGTTGATCGAGCTGTAAGAATTATTATGACCCACATGATATGATTTATTATATGGTTTAATAATTATTGAAATGCTATAAAATAAATAATTATTGGTTACGAGAAGTTGCGACTCTAATAAATTGAAAGGGTATATCGCTTTGATGGAAGGCACCTTTTCAACGAATGTATAAATAGAGTCCGGTCCTCTCTCCACCCACAATGAACAACAATAACCTAAAGGAATTGGGTATTCTCTCCTCCATCAATTGAATACATTAAGGAATAGTGCGTTAAGGGAGAGAAATCAGATTTCTTCATTTGGTTTGAGTTCTTTGGATTTGCTACAACGATCATCATCAAGTGTAGCGCTATGGATAAAGGTATGTCTTCATCTATTTGTGAAAATCATGAAGATCAAAGATCGTTGTTTTACTTTGAATTTCCGCATCAAAGTATTGTATATATAATCTAACACGAGCAAATTGGATTCGATCGTGGATTCAAATACTTGCTGTTTTCTTCTTGAATTCGAATATATGTATGAGTTGCAGTTCAAACCGATTTTCTTTACTATAATTATGGTTCACAGCGATGCTGTTATTGTTACTTGTACATCCTAGATTTCTTTAAAAAATAATGCATGCATCGCCATGCTAGGGTTTAGCAGTTCAAGCTCTTTCTCGACTAAGTATATAAGCAGCGTTCAGAGACATGGTGATGAGAATCCTCATCTCCCTATTCCTCTCACCCAGAGGGTTCGGAACTCCGCCCGTGAGCGCCCCGCACTTGCTTCCGTGCGCCTGCGGCGCGCCTCTCAAGCCTGCGACAAGGACCGAATAGTTCTTCTCGCTGAGTGCTCTGAGCCCGTCCTGGAACGGTCCCAAGATCTCCAAGTACCCGTCTATGCAGTTCTTGATGTAGTCCAGAAGATCCTCGTCGGTCACTTGCCCCGCGAGCAGCCTTGCGAAGACCAGGGTGTCGGTGTCGTTCTCCAGGCCTTGCTCTAGGGCTATCTGCGCGAGGCCTTGCATGTCCGTCTCTTGGCCAGGGATGTGCGGTTCGAAGGTCTTGTCGCAGAAAACGTAGTCCTCGGTCTGGCGGCAGATCCGGTCGATCAGCTGCTGCGTCTGCGGGCCGACGGCGAGGGCGTTCGAGAAGAGGAGGAAGGTGAAGAAGAGAGCAGCGGCAGCGGCGGCGGAACGTTCCATATTTCTTTTGGTTTATCTACGTAGTGTGCCTTGCGGATACTAGGAAGAAATTAGTCATTTTATAGTAAGGTCTTCGTTCCCCTTCAAGTCTTCCGTGCTCAACTTTTTTCTAAGGCAATTTCCTATTTATAGTAAGAAATTTATAATAGCAGATAATTTTAAAAAAGAATATACTCAGTGATTTTCTTTCCTAAACTGGGAGAGGGACAAATGGGCCGCTGCACCTTGTTTAGTATCCATAAAAACTCATCCATTGTATCTCACCAGAAATCTCCCCGAAAACGATAACTTTAATAAACTTAAAAGAAATCATGTCTTCAGAATAAAATCCTTATAATAGTAATTTTAACTTGGATTTTACTAGCATAATAGTCTTTATATCACTACGACAAAATCAAAATTTAAAAATCTCCCGAAAACGACAAATTTAATAAAGTTAAAAGAAATCATGTCTTCAGATTAAAATCCTTATAATAGTAATATTGACTTAGGTTTTACTAGTAAAATAGTCTTTGTACCACTTCGACAAAATCAAAACTTAAGATAGATCCTCTATACTTCGTTAATTGATCGGTAAAAATGTAGAAAATAAATAAAAGTTGAAGTACTTTTACACAAGGATAACACATCATGTGTACGACGTGTTTTAGTCCAAAAGACCGGGTATTTATCTGTAAGGTTTTCCTTCCCCTTCAAATCTTCCATGCTCAACTTTTTTCTAGGGGAATTTCCTATTTATAGCAAGAAATTTATAATTTTTAAAAAGAATATACTCAGTGATTTTCTTTCATAAACTGGGAAGAGGGACTAATGAGCCACTGCACCTTGTTTAGTATCTATAAAAACTCACCCATTGTATCTCATCAAAAATCTCCCAAAAAACGACAATTTTAATAAAGTTAAAAGAAATCACGTCTTCAAAGTAAAATCCTTATAATAATAATATTAACTTGGATTTTACTAGTATAATAGTCTTTGTACCACTGCCATAAAATCAAAACTTAACATAGATCCTCTATACCTCATTAATTGATCGGTAAAATGTAGAAAATAAATAAAAAGTTGAATTACTTTTATACGGGGATAATACATCATGTGTACGACGTGTTTTAGACCAAAAGGCCAGGTATTTTTTTGTAAGTCGATACATACGTATGTGTATTTTAGTAGTGAGGGTAAGATTTCAAATCTCAAAATATTTTTCTCTATCCTTGCATATTTATGTTAATTTAGTATAGTGCATTTTAGTCGATAATTTCTTGTGATTAATTAATAATTCAAGTATTTCATAATAAAGTCTTAATGCTTGATCTTTCAAACGTCAATGTCTTTCTGTGTATACACATTTACTAGCAAATGCATTTTGCCTCTAATAATGATATGTTGTTGCTATATCTTGTGCAATAAAAGTCACAGGATAATCATCCAAAAAATTCTAAACTTATTGTATGAGAGACTATTCAATTATAAACATTTCAATTTCGTCAATTTAGTTCTAAATCTTTTAACAACGTACCAATGTAATCTTTATAACTAATTTTAGTTAGAAAGTGTTGACGTAGACCTAAGACAGCCAACACTGACGTGGAAGAATTTTGCAAAACTTTCTAAATTTTATAATTTTTTTTCTTTTTTCCTATTTCCCTCCACTAGCCATCCGTGAGGCCTAGAGATTGTTTGGAGGGAAATAGGAAAAGAAGAAAAAAGAAGAAAAAAGAAGAAAGAAAGGAAAAAGAAAATGAGAACTTAAAAAAAAAATGCAAAAATCATCCATGTCGATGTTGGTTGTGCCATGTAAGATGGCCAATGCTAGCTAGATTGTCACGCCAACCATTTCTAGCCAAAATTTGCAAGAGTATCTAAATTGGCAAATAGTCTCAATTTGGCCGAATGAAATGGGATGTTTAGGGAAAAAAAAAGAATTGGTCAAATTGAAAAAATTTATAATTAAATTGACTACCGTACAATATGTTTAGTACAATATGTTTAGGACTTTTTAGATAAGATTATTATAAAAATCACACTCTAAATATGTTCATTATCTAGCATGTGCATTGATTTTACACCATGACTATAGAATTAAAGTCGTTCATATCAAGTCAAAGTTGTATAGAGTGAATTTGTCGTACCGTCGATTCTCAGCTGGAATAGCCAATCTCTCTCTCTCTCTCTCTCTCTCTCTCTCTTCTTTTCACGAAGTTAAAAAACTGTAATACGTTAACTGCGAAAGCGAGCCCTTTTAGACGAACTTCACCATCTCATTTGGATGCATGATTTCCTTATTTGAACAACACCAGACATTAATAAAAAGGAGAAAAGAACAACAGAAAATCACTTTGAAACACTGAAACTAAAGCAGACGTCACGCTCTTCTTCCACGGAGAAGACTGTCTGCAGTCGCAACACCCATGGTGATGAGAATCCTCTCCTCCCTGTTATACTCGTAGAGAGGATTCTGGATACCACGTTTGTTGCTATACTGCCCGCACTGAGTCGCTTGCACCTTCGCCGAATTCAGGAAGTTAATCAACACGGTCCTGTAGTTCTTGTTCCCGAAGACCCTGTCCGCGTTCTCTATCAAATCCAGCGTTTTCAGGTACCCGTCGATACAGGTCTTGAGATAATCCATCAGTTCTTGGTCGGTCGCGTCACGCAGAGCTTGCTTGGCGAGAATCAGCGTGCTGGACGCATTGGTCAGGCTCTGCTCGATGGCTATTTGGGCCAGGGCAGTCATGTCGGCCTCCGGGGTGAAGATATGCTCGGAGAAGCACTTGTTGCAGAACCCGTAGTCCTCCATCTGGCGGCAGATGGTGTCGATCAGCTCCTGCGTCCTGGGTCCAAACGCCCAGGTGCAAGCGATCGACGACACGACGACGAACAGGAGAAAAATGGGGTGTTTGTGAGGAGCTCGACCCATCTTTTGTTGGCTACGTAGGTTGGAGGATACGTGCATGAGCGGGGGAGAACAGGGGTATTTATGGTGGGAGCGTGTAGTTGATGATCAGTAAGGCGTAGTACACAATTTAGCTCCGGATTTGGCTAAGGTTAATGCTATTTTAAGTACGTAATTAAACACATATCAAGTATGGAAAAAGGAAAGTATCTGTTAAGTTGTTAATTAAACGCGAATCATGTATGGAAAAATTGTATGTTCTTGTCCATCTTCTAGTCATGCAAAGTTTGAAATTGGTGGATTTTCTTCACGCCGCTCGGTTAAAAAGCTATTACGGAATATTTACTGTCGCTCTTGTACATTTATGGTAAAATGCAACATTACTTGGGTTTTCTTCCCTAAACAAGTCGATATGACAGTACTAGGTGGCTGCAAACTGACTGCCTTCACAGCTACGATCGATGTATTTTTCTCTTTTTGTAGCTTTCCCAATATAATTACTAAGGAAAAGAGTTCAAAACTCTCACCGGCAAATAACCTATTATTTTGACTCAAAAGGAAACGTATTAGCCTCGTTTGGTTCGGCTTTTGGAATGGGATTTGGAACTCTAAAGCCTCTTGGCCAAATGCAAACGTGCTTGGTTTGTGCTTTTGCTCAATTTTGGAAAATACAATTGCATCTCTAAAGAACTCTAAAGGCCCTTAGTCCAAAATAGGTCTGGAGGTCCCTTGAGAACTTGCATTTTCGGAATGCCGATCGGAGGCCGATGACCACCGGCCAAGGGGTCGCGTGCACCAGCAACCTCCGCCTGAGGGTCGCCTGACCCCGGCGACCGTCACCGGACCTCAGGCGACACCTGACTGATGGCCTAAATCGCGTGACCCAGGTGGCCGTCTCCAGACCTAGGCAGCCATCGCCTGTCGCCTGGGTCGAGTGACGCAGCGGCGACGCATCCGTAGCCGAGATCCGGCCAATCGGTGGCAGATTTAAAAAAAAAAAAATACAAATAATTTTTTTTTAATTTAATAAAAGTAATTTACAAATGCAAATTTTATCAAATGGTATTTTGGTCAAAGTTGTTTCTTAATACATGTTAGAATTTCAATTTACCAAACGCTATTTGCATTTCAAAAAACCCCCTTCACCCAAAGGTATTTGCATTTTTGCAAATACATTCCCCAAAAGCCGAACTAAATGGGGCCTTAACCCATAATTGTTGAAATGGGTAATGTATGGGCCATCTCAAATTTCACGGCCAGGTCATAATGGATTTTAAAATAAAATGGCCAAAACAAATGGATTTCCATAGATTTGTTATGAACCTATTTACAACCAACTTAACTCATTTCTAATGAAAACCCCAGCTAGGGAACCCAAATATGAATTTCCATAATCGTTGTCACTCACGAATGAAGCAGAGACCACCAATCAATTGATTGAGTGCCGTAGTTCGCGTAAAAAAAAAAAGAGGCCAAAATAAATGAGTTTCGATAGATTTGTTATGAATCTATTTACAACTCATTTAACTCATTTTTAATGAAAAAGCCTAACTAGGGAACCCAAATATGAATTTCCATGATCATTGTTGCTCACGAATGAAGTACAGACCACGGATCAATTGATTGAATGTCGTAGTTTGCAACGCTAAAGGAGCATGGTGACACATCACCTCGTGATGTAGAACCTTATTCTCTACTTGCTTACCTCCTTTGTGATGGCGACGACGCCTCCCTCCTCAACATCTTTCCATTGTGATCGAAATGGATTTTTCATCGGGGCACATGATTGGTAGTCATGTGAAGATTTTACTTTTTCCAACCACCTTATAGCCATGTGAACCCGTTTCAAGATTTATAAGTGGTCAGGGCTGGATTTCACCACCACCTTTTCACTCTCCTCCATCACTCGCCCCCAAGCTCCCTTACTAACTCAACAAATTGATCTATGAAGTGGCTTCTTCTTCAATGATAACAATTTAAGGAGAAAAATTACAAAAAATAGATCTCGGATTGGGTTTGGTCCATGTCAGGTCGATTATGTTGCTAAATCTATATTGCATAAAAATTAGTTAAAATAGGTTACATAGGTTAATTTGGGTCGAATCATTTTTAACTCGATTTGATCCACTTATTCGATGGGTCTATCAGTAATTTAGTTGCTTCGAACATATAAAGCAAAAAAGAATGATGTGGCCCAATATTCCTTTTTTCCTTTGGAAAAAGAATAATTCGGGAAAACAAAAAAAAAAAACAAAGTAAGCTGGCAAAAAAGGATGTGGTTCAATGGATTCTTTTCCCTTTTTGCACGGAAGTTATAAGAGATAACATAGACAAAGCGAATATATAAGAAAGATTATATTGGATTATAACTTGCGTTAAAAATCGATCCATGAGTTAAAAAAAAAAAAAAAGGTTGTCAGATATTTTTATTTATGGCCCGAGAATCTAACACATCTGGTTCTAGGATACCGCCATGATATTATGTTATGAAGGAACTTTTGCCCCCTCAAGATTGTGCATTTTTACAACCCTTTTCAACGAGTTCCACAGCATCACTCGTTAAGGATATTAGATAAGAAATAATTTAATTTCCAGATATAACATTTCAAAAATCTGATTGCGGATATATTCCACCAGAACTTCAAAGATTACGAGTAAAATTCATCCCTTGGTAGTTACATTATATATTGTGTTATGGTAGATTTCGAATTGACGAATGCTATTCCAATCCAACCAATAATTTATCGACTTAGGCTGCATTTGTTTATGTTCTTTATTTCTGTTTTCGAACAAAAATTTTATTTTTTTGTTTAGGAACAAAAAAAAGAAAGTAAAACCCGTTTGTTTGCGTTTTTTTTAAATCTGTTTTTTTTTTGTTCGCAGGAAAAAAAAAAAGAAACAAGAAACAAAAAAAAAAAAATATTTCTTGTTTCTAGAACAACTTTTAAGAACAAATTTTCTCTCTCACTCTTTTTCTCTTCTTCTTTTTCTTTTCTTCTTTTTTTCTTTGGCTAGTCGCCGGCCTCGGCCATGGCCGGCGACCTCACTGGAGCGTCGCCGGCCCCAGGCGAGGCCGAGCATCGCCGGCCCCTGGCGAGGCCGAGCCTCCCCAACCACGGCGAGGCTCGGCCTCACTGGGGGCCGCCGAGCCTCGCTGTGGCTGGGCGAGGCCGCCGGCCCTCGTCGGCCGATCGCCGGCCATGGCCGAGGCCGGCAACCGGCCAAAAGAAGAAAAAAAAAGAAAAAGAAAATAAAAATATTAAAAAATTAAAAGAAACAAAAAAAGAACACAAATTTACCAAACGTGTTTCTATTCTTTTTTTATTCCGGAACAAGTTTACCAACGTGTTTTTCTAGTCAAAAATTGTTCCCCGGAATAGAAATAGTTTTTTCTATTTCCGTTTCTCGAAACAAAAAAAGAACAGAAACACAAACAAACGCACCCTTAGTCTTAGGTAACTTTCTCATCGAATTTTCGGATTCCCACCCAAAAGCCAACGGGTATAAAACTAAAAAGGTTTCGATCATGAAGTTCAATCAAAATGAGAGTCAAGCCAGACGTGCCAAATCTAGAAAATGAATTTTGCTAATCGGGACTAGGTCGACCCGAGCGCTCCATATGGCTTGGTCCGGATAAATGGTCACCCCTACTGACTAGGGATGTGCAACCGGACCGGGTATACTCGGAAACCAAACCGGCCCACCCAGAAAACAAGGTCGGGAACTGGTTCCCATTGAAACCGGTCTGGGAACTGGTTCCCAAAATTTGGAATTGGTTTAAACCGGTCTGGAAACCTGGTCCGATTAATTACCCACCCAGAAATCGATTTCTGGACCGGTTTTGGAACCGGTTTGGGAACCGATTTTATAAGTATAGGTCCAAAATCCTATTTTTTTTTCCTTATTTCTATTTTTACTCTCGCAATCACACGACGTTTTTCCTCAACACGCACAGCACTCCTTCGTCGTTCCTCTTCCTCATTTACTTCCCTCTCGGCTCCCTCTCGCACTGTTCGACGGACAGACGGTGTTTGTCGCCGCTAAATTCTCGTGTACCACGTGAATTAGCTCACCTAATTTATATTTTGTAGGAGGATTTATGCCTGCATAAATAAGTAATTTCATGTAATAGTTGTGGGAATAAGACTAATATTTGACTTATGTTTGTTGCTAATTCTTTGCCTTATGATTTTATTTATTATAATTAACCATGTGGATCCTTAATTTTTCTTTCAGTCAAAAAGTTTATGTATATATTTATCACAAGTGCTTAATGTTTTGATACAAATTAGGAAGATTATGTTATCTTCTCACGTATTAATATAAAGTTCGAAGTCGTATAAGATATTGGAAGATTACAAAACAGGTTCCAATAGAAACATGATTGACTCTGGAACTGGACCGGAAAAACAGGATGGGTCGAGTACAGATCCAATACAAACAGGATCGAGTACATGATCCAAAAAATGGGAACCAGTTATAATAGGATCGGATACATAACCCAAGTTTAGAACTTATCCTTCCTGAACCTGATCACCCTTACAAGCAGCTTCCTAGCAAAGTTTTCGAAAATTAAGAGGGTTTTAGCCCGTTCCATCCGACGAAACCGAGAGGAAATGAGGTGGCGACTTTTTACTGGAGACCTTGACGTGGCAATTTCCACGTAACCGGGCCCCACAGCTCCATCGTATTACTTAGCGAGAAAGCGATCGGATGCGCATTGCGATGGTGACGCGATGTTTCGTTTCATGTGATGCTTTTACTTTCCTGTCACCGTCAAGGAAAGTCGTCGGCGATTATTGCGAGCTACCCTCTCATTACGACGAAGTTTCCAGGTACCTCCCCCAACTTCCTCGTTCCCTTTATGCCCCTGAATTTCGGAGATTTTACGTTGGGTCATGCTTGACCCGGGTTGTGCAAATCGGGTTCCCCCGATTCGAACCAAAAGATAAAAAAAAAAAAAAAAAGAACTCTACAAAGAAAGATTGAAACAGTGTACTTAAATTGGAACATATTTACTTCGAGTGAGAAATTATCCTATACTGTCATTTATCACTATTTTCGCTCTTATCATAATTTTGCTTGATTAGTGTACAAAATAAAGAGTATATCCTACTTTTAGAGGATATTGATCGTTCTTCTCTTCCTTAAATATCCTTATTTCACTTGTTTACTTATAGATTTATACGTAAATTTATAATTTCATGTTATCTGTCGCATATTTCAGCTTTCAACTTTTCAAACTTCTTATGTATCACAACAACCTTCTAGAAAAAGTTCAAATCTTAAAACGATTTATATATGTATACTTTTTTCTACTTTTCATTATTTATTTCAATTAATTTCTTTGATTGGAAATACTTATTAGTGAGAAAATTTTACTTGAAATTTTGAAATGCCACTTTCTTGTACGTACGTAATGCAGCTTGCACCTTGGCTAGTCCTCATATAAGATAAATTGAGTGTGTTTGAATAGACTTTCACTTTTTATGTAATTTAAATTTTGCAATAGATTAATTTTGATTGTAAAAAAATATTTTTCAAATTATTAATTACATTTGAATTTTCAGAATGAGCCTATCTTTTATCAACTGAAACTCAATGACCAACCGAAACCATACAAAACGCCAAATTAATCTCCCCATCCGGCTCCACCACCATTTTTACTTTACGCGGCCAATCGGATCCGGGTCAAACCTCGGACGCCCCGAAGGGCACGGCGTACTTCGACCCGAAGGACCCCGAACGATCTAGCAAATGAAATCCGACTATAAATAAGGAAACCGTGAGCCCCGAAAATCCAACGATTCTCTCCGATTTCGAAGAACCGAGTTTGGTAGACGATTTCGCGATCCGCCCGCCTTCAAAAACCTTCATCTTCCTCTCGATCGATCGTTTCTCGCCAAGCATCGAATCGACATGGACGCGTTCGCTTCCCTGTTCCAGTCGAGCAGCACGAAGTGGAGCCAGGATTCCCTCAAGAACTTCCGCCAGATATCTCCCGCCGTCCAATCTCACCTCAAGAATGTGAGAAATTCCTGCCTTAAATCTCCGTCCAAGTTCCCGTTTTGGGACGAGTTTTTCCAGTCTTAATCGCTTGTCTACGGTGGGTTTTGCTCTGAAAGACGCGGCGTCCGCCGTCGTCGGCCTTCGGAGAAATCTAGGGTTTCGGTCGGTGTTTTGAGTTCCCCCTGTGCTTTGGCTTGCTATTGATCAGATTGTCAGAGATAATCAGTTGTTTTAGATGATCAATTGTTGGACGTGGTTTATGTTCTGAACGTGTTCGATCCATTTACTTCGAGGGATTCTGCCGTACCCTCTTGACCTGTCGAATTCTCGGGCGAAAACCCATCTATGACGGCATGCTTCCTTCGGTTGGTTTTATTTGGTGACGTGACGATGACGTTTGTTTCGCATGCGTTGCAAAATCTCAGGTTTATCTGTCCTTATGCTGTGCCTTGATGGCTTCGGCCGGTGGTGCTTACCTGCATCTGGTGCTGAACATCGGCGGGCTCCTCACGACAGTTGCTTGCGTCGGAAGCATCGTGTGGCTGCTTTCGATTCCTCCACATGAAGAGGTACGCTCTGAAGTGATATGTAATGTCTAATTACTTCTTTGGACCACTTGTCACGGTGGGAGTGGCGATTTGTGAGAATTTGAGAATTGAATGGCCTCTGTGTCGTCTGGTATGCAGCAAAAGAGGTTTGGGCTGCTCATGGCGGCGGCTCTCTTTGAAGGAGCGTGTGTCGGTCCTCTCATCGAAATGGCCATTAAGGTCGATCCAAGGTATATATCTCATCTCTTTTCTTCCTTGTAATTGGTGCTGATGTGTCAAATTTGATGTGCTTCAGCCTTCTGTGGCCCCGCCTGTATAAAGTACTTTTGTATTTGCCCTGACTGGAATTCTGTGTCTTGGTGCAGCATTGTGATAAGCGCATTTGTGGGATCTGCGCTGGCCTTCGCTTGTTTCTCGGGCGCAGCCATGTTGGCTAGGCGGAGGGAGTACCTATATCTTGGTGGCTTGCTTTCTTCTGGGCTCTCCATGCTCATGTGGCTGCACTTTGCCTCGGCTGTCTTTGGTGGGTCTGCAGCCATCTTTAAGTTTGAGGTGAGCAACGGCGTGGTCCTGGTCTCCATTTTCTGAACCGTGCATGGACGACTAATTGATCTGTTTGATTTTGCAGATATACTTTGGGCTTTTAGTATTCATCGGCTATGTGGTCGTGGACACTCAAGAGATAATCGAGCTAGCACACCATGGTGATATGGACTACGTGAGGCATTCGTTGAACCTCTTCACTGATTTCGTGGCTATTTTTGTCCGAATCCTCATCATCATGGTAAGTGTAATGAAAATGAATGCTTGCTTAGGATTACTCGATTGATCGAATAATGTGCCATTCTTCCGAGTCCTTTCAAGTTTTAACTCTTGGCTCATGGAAATTTGGTTTGTGCAGCTAAAAAACTCTGCCGAGAAGGAGAAGAACGAGAAGAAGAAGAAAAGAAGAGATTGAAGTGGTCGTGGGTCAATCGTGGCGAAAATCCATCTCGTACTTAAGTACTTTCTTCCATGCAAAGTTGATGGAACGCTGTCCTCCATAGCTTCCGTGTCGGTGTGATGTTTTTCCTCTTTTGTGTATAGAATTACTATCTGACTTCTTTAGCGTAGTTTCCCTCAAGTGCTTTCTTAATCTGTTTTGGCATGTCGTCGCACATTATCTACGGCTTACCGATAAAAGTCTAAGGTCTATGAATAAACATGCGCGTATAACTTCTAATGAAGGAGGTGCGCGACCTCCCTGCACTGAGACTCTGCCTTACCCAAGTGCACTTTTCTTGGCCTATCCTTCGCATATGAAATAGTACTACTGGCTCTTACCCTTTTATTGCAGGAGTACTTCTAATCTTCTACTCGCCGCAGGTGTGTGTTTCCGGGTTTTATCCAAGTAAATTTCATAATTCTGGTTGTGTCCAGGCAACTTCCAATTATTAATTGTCGTATTTTTTACGAGCCATCTATCTATAGTAATCCTATGTCGCCGATTATTCAGTTGGCCAGAAAAGCGTGCGACTGGTTCTATTCGATTGTACACGTTTGAATGGGCTGAGTGTATGTCTCTTACGTCTATTTCATTATGGGGATAATCGGCGCAAGCAAGCAGACGACAAGACAAGAATTCTTGATCACAAGATTTAAGCAGAACTGCCAAAAAAAACGGGGACCTCCATCTCAGGAAATGTCGATGGGGAGGTCTAAATGAAATTCAAATGTATATGTTTAATTGTGCATGCAGCGCGATGTCGGCACTTATGTAATACCGAAACGGAAACGGACATACTGAGACATGCTCATCCGACTCATTATATGTTAAATATATATTTTATATATAATGCAAAAAATATATAAATAATAATAAAAAGTATAGAATTAATTTATATTAAAAATATTATTTTAATACTAATTAATATTATTCATTATTTTAATTTGACAGAGATTGAATGAGAAATTGAAAAATTACAAACATAAAAGAGTAAATTTGAAGGAATATATCTTATCTTTTTATCCTTATCGGAGATTAGTGAGATTTCTTATAATGTTAGATAGAGTTTAAAGTTCCTGATAAAGTTGGCTTGAAGCTTCTCGACAAAACGAGGTTCGAGAAAAATGAAAATTCAAGACAAGAATTCTCAAAGTATGACTAAAAGAAAAGGAAGTCACTACATTTGCCATGAAAAATGTGAGAGATAACTCACAAGCCAATGATATAGGCCAAAAGAGATAACTCGCAGGCAACGTTTGCGAGAGGCAAAAGGAAGCAACCAAAAGAGAAAAAAAATGACAATTTTAAGTTAGCTTTCACGAATCTATGAATCATTCATCCTTATCAATCTTTTTGACCATGAGTCGACTATCCACAATTGGATCACGAAATCAATAAATCCAAACTAGTAAAAAGATGAAATTTCTTAACCAGATCTCATCCCGAAAGTAACGAAACTACTCAAATTTCAAGTTCCGATTGAATCTGACTCCTTACAGCAAACGTCGACCCTATCTGACTTTTTCCCGGGTGCAACTACACAACGACATGGGATCTCCCGGAAACGGTCGCTAGACAACATAGTTGGATAAGTTTGCACACGACAAGCAACCCTTTGAGAAAATTCCAGACCCTAATTGGTCGAATTAAGCCAAGAAAAGGGTACGGAAACACACTTGGTGTAGGTGAGGTCGGGGTTAGTTGGTGTGGGGCGGAGGCGATTGGTGGCAGGCTGCGGGAGTGATGCCAACGAGAGGCGCGATGCTGGCAATAACAGGGGCATTCGATCATCACTCACGGGAAAGTTAGAACTCAAAAGTGAGAAACTTGAGAGTGAGAATTTTCTTCTTTCCCTTTTATTTTTATTATTTTCATTTTTTTTTCATGTATTTACATTTTGACCCTCTAAGTATTGAAATTTTTTTAAAATGTACCTTATACGTGTTGGAATCGCGTGTCGGAATTTCAGACTCGCGTGTCGGGAAGAATTGATATGTGTCGGATTTTCCGACACTCATTGACTATGTGTCGGAATGTATCGAAGTGTGTTGGATACGTGTCGAAGTGTCGGACATGAAACGAAAGCTCTCGGAAAGTGTCGGTATTTTTTAGATCGGCATAAGGGGCAAGTGTGACTCTATTCTTGCCACTCTCTGATGCATCTATTATGATAGATGTGTGAGCAAGGCATCCTGTTGGCTTCTGTCCTTCGCAGAATCTCCTCCAACTAGATAGTAGATTGGCACGTAGATCCTCCTAAATCTATCGTGACCCTCTAGTGCTTCTATCGATGATTTCGCCGACGACATGTGAAGTGGTTGATCTCCGAAAGATTTCGTCGCTGCTGTGTTGATCCATTCAATTTCAATGTCCAGGAGTGGGGTAGTTAGGACTGATTGGTTCCTGGTCCAGTCCGGTTCCAAGGTGGAACCTGGAATTGGACCAGGAGGACCGGCTCCCAGATGCTTGGATTGGGAACCGGATCGACCAATCTTGGAATTGGGAATTGGACCGACTAACCGGTGTGGTCCGATCCGGTGGAACCGGCAATTTGCTGTTTCAGGTAAAAAAAATAAATTGAAAAATGTTGCAGCTTGCTGCCTGTGGCACATAAAATGTTGCACAAGCATTTGGAGAACCAATTCGAGTTTGAGAGGGGCGTGAGCTCTTCAAACGACGGCAGCTCGTGTTCCCATTTGGAGAACCAATTCGAGTCCTCTTCCCTCATTCTTGGGTCGCTTCTCTGAGGTGAACATAAGAATTATCAACTTGCTCACTGTTATTCACCTCTCTTGGCATAACTGCGCTTGGAGAGAACTCTGGAAGCATAAAGTTGCAAGACTTTCTGTAGCATAGCCACAAGCCCAGGCTGGTCTCCATCTTCTTTTGCCTGCACACAGTATCGATATAAAAACCCAGTAACATGCACAAAGACTTATCGAAGAGAAATTGGCATTATAGTTTTGCTTGCAAAGGAAACAGACAAAGATGGTATTATCAAATAAACAATCTTCATTGTGATGAAATTTTATTAGCATGAAATTGAAATGTCAATCCTAGAACACTCTACCTCACATTTGAGTTGAGTTGCTATCATGAACCAGTCTGGTCGGTCCGATCCTCACCTTAGAATCGGGAACCAGACTGGCCAGCCACCGGTTCCAAGAATGGGAATTGGGAACAGGACTGTGCTCCTTGGTAATCACCCAGAATTGGCTGGTTTAGTCTAGTCCAGGCGGTTCTCGGTTTGGGTGGTTCCCATTGTAAATGCCTATAGGTAGTTCTCTTAAAAAGGGAGGTTTGTACAGATCACTTCCATGTGTAGGAGTCAATGCACGGCATTGATAGGATAGTTGGACATGAGATTAGCCTTCTCGTATATCGTGTTGATGATAGGCTCTTGGCGGTCGATACAATGAAGCAAGCCATATTACCTGCGCGTGCATGGTACCAGAACTCATGCGGGTCCAAGAGTCGCTGTTACAAACGTTTGAACTCATGCGAAAAATACGATGGTCGTTTGCGTTCAGACTGTCTTGGTGATTGCACGAGTGGTTTCCAATCTCGGGAGTTTTAACAATCGAAACATGAGTTACTAAAGAAGATGGTTTTAACAATCGAAACATGAGTTACTAAAGAAGATGGAATCATCCAAACGAAGAATATTGGTGAAAATGGCGAATATGTTCTGTAATATGGTAGATCATCGCCCATCAATAGAAACCATGGATGAGATCCACCAACCTCACAGCTAGAACCTTTTCTCCTAAAATAAGTTTAACTTCAAATATAAAGTTAATGGTAGGGGTTAGATTTTGAATAGGAGTGAAGTTTGTGATTTTTTACGTGACAAAAAAGTTTGGGCCAGATTTGTCACTCAACCTAAAGTTGGTCTTTTTACAAGACAAAAAAAGTTTGGGCCAGGATTTGTCACTCGACCTAAAATTTGTGCTTTTTATGAGACAAAAAAAAAGTTTGTCCGAGTCTTAACTAGTTCTGTTGGTCGAGTCTTAACTAGATTTTTTTTTTTTTTTTTTTTTTTTGGTCAAAGGAGTCTTAACTAGATTGAATTAACGCACTCCTACCTCAGAATGCCCATCTAGAAACTCGGAGCCGAGGAGTCGGTTGTCTAAGGTACGGCAATCGTACTCATCGCAAACGATGCAAGCCGTCTTCATCGGCGTAGATGGGGCTTCGAGTTATTTGTTGAAGACTGAAGTGCAGCAAGAACCAGACCGATCGCCAGGACCATTGGAGCTGCTGCGACTGTCTTGTGCGGTTCTCCGTTGACACACTGCGTAGTCATAGATCCTGTTCCTGTCCCTGTCCCTGTCCCTGTCCCTCCTGTCCCTTTCGCAGCACGAGAGAGCCTTTTTTCTGATTTGGAGAAGGATGATCTCAAGGGAAGTGCCAGCGGTATTAGGAAGTGAGAGAATGATTAACTTGATGAGTATTTGCAAATATACTTTTCTCATATCTATCTAAATGTAGGTATGTATTTCGGGAGACTGTCTTGTTTACATAGGAGTGCTAGTTTCAATTATCATCACCAAATCGGTTGTGGATTATTTAAAAATTATCTGTTTGAGATTCATGAAACTTGTTAGCGTGTAAATGCAAACAAAACACCAAGGATTCCTTTTGGTCATCTAAATTTCTAGTATTAAATAGAATAGTTTCTATCTACTTTTTTTTTTTTTGCATAAAACCGAATATTTTTATATCCTATCATATCCATTATTTTTCCTCTCTTTTTTTATTCCCTTCCATCATTACCTCTTAATTTTTTTTTATTAAATAATAATTATACTAATATGCCTAAAACATGTAATAAACATAGGTACTAACAATACACACACACACACACACAAAAGTTATATAATCGAACAACAATAAATTCAAATATATATAACGAAAATTGTCCATCATCTTTTCTTTTCTTTTTTTAATTTTCTTTTTTATATTAGAATCCAAATATTATTTTGTATTAATTATTATTTTAATTTTTTAAAGTTAAAAAGTTTGTTATTCAAGAAAAACAGCTTTTATACCATGGAAATGAGAAATCATATCTATATTTATCCCACCTCTCAAAGAGATTAAATTAATAAATCATTAAAATGTTTATAACTAAAACCGCACAATTGAAAGATTTAAGATTGGATTGGTCACTGTTAAACATGTCAAAATAGGTCATTGAACACATTTTTGGTGGACCAAGTCATTATATCTGTTAGCTATATTTAATAAATGATTTATAAATTATTTTAAATGGCAAAACCTAAAAATATATGGGTGATAATGGGTTTATGATTTACTCAAATCTAACTAAACCCACTTTTGTGACTCTCTATTCACTTTTCTGAGAAAATAATAAATTCTTTGAATTGTTTCAAGTTCAAATAAGTCTTGGTGGGCTCACAAGATGGGCTTCACTTCACCCTTATTAAAAATAGGGAAAAAGCCACCAAAAACTCCCAACTTCGCTCGAGTGGCATTTACCCCAAACTTTGTTTTGCGACGTAAAAAACCCCGAAGTTTGCTAAGCGTGACACATTTATCCCAAACTTTTATTTGTGACACAAAAACCCCGAACTTTCATTTGTATGACACATTTACCCTAAATCATAGGGGCATTTTAGTCTTTTTACTTTTAAAAACTTTTTTTTTTTCTTCTTCTTCTTCTTCTTCTTCTTTCTTCCCTCCACCGGCTCCACCATGGCCGGCGGAGGGAAGCCTCGCCGGCGTCGAGCGAGGGCCGCCCTCGCCCGACGCGGGCGAGAGGTGCCCTCTAGCGAGGAGGCCCTCGCCGACGCCGACGAGGGCACCCCTCGCCAGCCCTCGCCCGACGTAGGTGAGGAGGCCCTCGTCGGGGTCGGACGAGGGCACCCCTCCTCGCCGACCCTCGCGGCGAGGGCACCCTGCCGACGCCGGCGAGGGCACCCTCGCGAGGACCCTCGCCGGCGTCGGGCGAGGGAGGAGGGAGGCCCTCGCTCGACCCGCTTGAGGGCCGCCCTCGCCCGACGCCGGCTTCCCTCCACCGGCCCCGCCATGGCCGGCGAAGGGAAGAAAGAAGAAGAAAAAAATAAAAAAGAAAAAAGAAAAAGAAAAAAATAAAGAATAAGACGAAAATACCCTTAATGGGGTAAATGTGTCACAGTTTGCAAAGTTCGGGGTTTTTCACGTCACAAAACAAAGTTTGGGGTAAATCTGTCACTCGAGGCAAACTTGGGGGTTTTTGGTGGCTTTTTCCTTAAAAATATGAGATAAGTGCACCATAAGTCCTAAAACTCATGATGAAAGTGCAATTAAATATTAAAATTTGTTAACAGTTTCTATTTGTCAAGTTGGATAGAGTTTATGGAGGATTTTGATTGCATCAACTTGATAAATTTTACAACTTGATTGTACTTTTGAACATTTTAGGGCTTAATTGCATATGTGCGACAAGTTTTAGGACTTTCAATAACTTATCTCCAAAAATATCAAGATGGCTTATTCTTTCCCCATTAATTTTTATTTTTATTAATCTTGTAAGTTTTGTTTGTAAGTTATTGGAGTATATCTTTTCTTGATTGCATTTGAAATTGTTATTTTTATGTACGATTCTAATCTTAGTATTTGTCATTACATTTTGTGGTATGCATAACTTATCTTCTTTAATATCTTACAATCCATGTTATTTGTTGTTGCGATTTTATAAATTCACTACCAAGTATTAATTTCTCTTATTATTTGTTATAAATCAATGCAAAAAATGAAATTCTATTTATTGTTGAAAGCCAATTCCTTAGCATCTTATAATTGAAATAATGATGTTACTCACATAACATGCACACATGAAGAGCTTAAAGTGAATTAACTAGATAGACATGGATTTTCATTGGTCAGACTAAATATGAAAATATTTTAGTAAACGGGTTGGTTCAAGTACGGATTAAGTCAAGTATATGTCATTAAATTTGTATTGCATTAATGATTCAATTTGGGTCAAACTACTTTTGACTCAATCCAAATTGACTTGATCACCCATTTGATGTCTCTAATCACTGTTATATATGTTTAGGACCTTTTAGATAATTTTCCATTCTTCAATTGGACTTGAAAAGAATGGAGATTGACGAACTTAGATAGGTTTAGACAGGAACAATGAGAGAACTCGAACATGGGCTGGGTTGGAATTCGAAGTGACTAGATAAGTTGTTAAGAGAATAGAATATATAATAAACCAAAAGTGCAAAGAGAGGTCATAATGGTATGGTCAGTGCGTTGCTCATGATTCCATATTTAAACGTCTATAAACTGGATCCCGGATCTACTTAAGTTCTCCCAATTATTAAATGCATATCTATATGATATATATACATATACACATATGGGAATACGGTATTTTCGCAATATTTCTAATTGCTTTGTTCACTGTTTCTATTTGAAATAATTTTTTAGGGAAATCATATCGTTTACACCGAGTTGAAATATATGATATGTCAATGTCTCTAGTAAAATAAACTATAAGCAATCCCCTTTATATGAAAAAAAAAAAGTTCTAGAGAGGTACTCCGAAAATAAAAAATTAAAAGGCAGAAGTACCTTTTTTCCCGGCCTAACTTGGCAAATCAGTAGCTAATCTGACCAATTTTTCTTTCAAATCATAAATTAAAAGATATTTTTGGTGATTCATTTTCATTATTCACGAACTTACTTTTGAGTATATGTTTGTAAAAGTATCGACTTGACTTGTACACTCTATTTTATTTCAACCAAATGGACAATTGCAAAGTTCAACTTTGCTTGCAATTCTCTCATTTGAACATTATTTTGACCTCCCACTGCCAAGAACTTTCATGAGTTAACGCCATTGCAAGTTTCGGTCATGCTCAATTGATGTTCATGTTATTTTAATAAGCTTTAATCTAATCGACACATTCAGAGAAATAAAATGATTGGGATGCATTTTCTTCATCCACTAAAATAATTAAATATTTCGTTACGGAGTTTAGGCGGCGGCTTATTAATCTTTATTGTGTGTGTATATATATATATATATTTTTTTTTCATGTCATTGCGTGCCTCAGATCTCGACATTGATGTGGTTAGCGCCGTACATGAAGACGCGGGAGAATGACGCAATGAGGGAGAGATCTCGACCCGGCCTGGCCCCGACTCAGTTTGGTCAAACGTGCCAACCCCTTCGTGCACGGCATTGGACCTTAAGAAAGCAAATTTCATCCTCACCGTCTAAAATACTTCCTTTATTCATTTCATTGAGATGTGTGTTGAGGGGGAAACGATCGGTTACCATCTTCTCATCACGAGAAAATGATATAAATGGTTACTAAATTTCGACTCAACCTATAGTATGATTTTCGAATTTTTAATTTATTTGACGTGATCCTTGACTTTAACTTAACATGTAATGTTATCCCCAAATTGAATTTAGTTCCTATACTTGATAATTCATGAATCAAATTGAACTAGCGGTTTAATAATTTAAGAAATAGAATGGACATTTACTAAAAATTTCGGGACTATATTACACAAATTAAATATTCTGGAGCTACATTACACATTGGATTAAAATTCAGTGACACATTGCATACCAAGTCAAAGTTCATAAACCGTTCATGTAGTTATCCCCTCCATTTTCTTGACAAATCGAAAAGTTGGGAATGGGCCTAGCGTGGCTATCCTTTTTAAACCTTATTATCATGGTGGTCACCAAAACTTCGTCTTTTTAAGATTGTGAAAAGAATCGCAATCAACCGGTCTTTATTGAGGTGCAAGAAATTCACAATTCATTTATTAAAATGACATCTTGAATTGTCATCTTAAGCCAATTAGAATTCGTGAATTCCCAATTGGATTACATTTTTCCCCTTTCTTTAAGTTATTTGACATATCTTGTGAAACCTAAGGAAGCCTTCAACGTGCCACGTAGCGTGTAATGGTCAAACCAATGAGATAACCCACTTTATGTATAACTGGTCTTGCTTGCTTGTCCTATCTTCCCCCTTTCGTACCCTTTCAATGTTCTTCGGTATGCCATTGTTGAGAAAGTCATACATAGGAGGTCTAGACACCAAAAAGATAGTTGGTCGCCTTTGTCCCTCACAAGATCATGGGTTCAATTTACATTGCGCAGCACGACATACCTCACTGGAAGAGATTTTGCAACTTGCTAACGTCCTAATTACGATGATGGGCTCAACAATCTCAATCTTTCGAATTGCAGAGTGGTTTGGAGCAATTATGGCTCAGACTGAACATTCGGCGACAATCGTTGAGAATTTTTTATGGTAACATGTAGAGAAGTTGCTAGTATCGGTTGCTCGTTCCTGTATTGCATCGATAGAAGAATACATCGACAGAAGGAATATTATACATAAAGTATAGAAAAATCCATGAAGATGAAATCAACCCAAGTTGCCTTATTCAATTTTCTTTCATAGCGTTTGTATCTTTTATCATTTGTTATCTTTTTTCCGAAAGCAAATTCTTGAAAAATAGCTATAAGGTGGTGATTTTATTCAAGATAAAGAAAACACAAAATAAGAACTGTTCTTGCTGTAAATATCTCTTTAGATTAAACAATTATTTTTTTTTATTTTGTAAAATGCGTTCAGATTAATCCTTGGCAAAGGAAGAAAAGTAAATAATAAATAATAGTCCAAACCTGCGTTCTTTTCTTTAGTATATTTTTCTTTTACTGAATCACCCTTTGACCCGTTACCATACTTAGGCGTTAAGGTTCTTAAGCTTTTGATGAGAGAGCATGGCTCATAAAAGACACTAAAAAAAGGGCTAAAACAAAACCCACGACCCAATTGTTTATTTTTTTCTTTTTTTTTACTTAGTCGATTTTATCAAGCGATTTGATTTAATATATATCAAGATTGCGTCACATCATAAAAATTTAAAAAGTCACCTGCTTTTCTCTTAAAGAGAAATTTAAGACATGAAAGAGCCAATTAATTTATGCCCTTTCCTTTTTAACTTTCCTATCGTCATCTAACAATGGTCTTTCCCTTGCTTTACCATCGAATTTCACCCGCATCTATTATTTGTGATTACTCGAAATCACATTTATAAGGATAGACAAGAAAATTACAATCCATACCTAATAAAAGTCAATCGAATTATCTCGGGATTAGATTCCAATGAATTAAGTGGGCAAGTTAATCAATCCTATCCTACACCCCTTTTCTTGTTTTTTGATTTTTTTCCCTATCTCGATTCGTATTAGAAATCAAGAACCACTAAAAAGGCAAAAGAACAAGCTGATTGACCAAAAAAGAAAAAGAAAAAAGAGTTCATCTTCATCATGTGTCATATTTTTAAAAGAGTGAAAAGGGAAGGAGGAGAAGAAGAGAAGGTGGTCATTGGTCATGTAGACATAGAAACGCCCACTTTTCTCTCTCTCATTCTCTCTCTCTACCTTCACCTATTTCACCTCCCTTTTTCCACACCCATTAATTAGATTCCTTTACCCATTGAACTTATACGGGGGATTCCCAGCTCTCTCTCCATACCCAATACCCATCTCAAATCTCCTTACTCGCCCTTGACTTTCCTCCATTCTTTTTTTTTGTGTGTGTGTGGAGGGTTGCTTTTGGGTTTGATTTATAATCTTGACACCCACCCAATACATAAAAAGAACTTTCAGGACTCTTTCTCTATCTCTCTCGGGTTCTTCAGTCCTCTGCAAATTTTTCTTGTTTTTGTGTATGTTCTTGGTTTGTCCCCCTTGAATTGCTCGAGCTGTATATGCGTTACAGGGCCTGGGGGAGGATTGATCAGTTTTTTTTCTTTTTTTTGGTTTTTAATTTGGCTTTGTGGGTCGTTTCAGATTTTTCTGTCAATAAATTTGGGCTTGCTACTGTTTTTCTCTGGGTTTTCTTTGGAATTTCTGATTTTCTTCTCGATTAAGATAGAGAGAGAAAGAGAGAGATGGTTAAGCAGGGGCCTTGCTGTCACTGTGGAGTTACAAGTGAGTTCTTGTTCCTCCCATTTTTGGCGTTTTTGAATTATAGTCTTGGGGGAAAAAGAAAGTGAGGTGCTTTTGTCTTGATCCTGCATATGCAGAAAGTTTGATTATATAGATGTATCAGCTGAACAGTTGAGAAGAAAAAGAGCATACCCATGTTCAGACATTATAAGATTGATATTTGGTGTTGTTTGTGTGGTTCTGTTTGAATATAATTTGGGAAAATGAGGGGAAAAAACACTGATGTTATTGTTAAAGTTTTATGATTACATTAATTTGAGTTTGACTATCCCAATTCATTGATCTAAATCTGTGTATCTGTTGAAACTTCCGTGGTTTTATTCGGGTCTCTTGAATGGTATGAGTAGTTGCCAATTGTGTAATCAATTAATTAGTGATACAATACCCACCTCAAAGCTGTTGAGGATCTGCAGAAGTCTCAGTACACTAATAATTAACTGAAATAAATTGATTCCTAATGAGTTTACCTGCAAACAAAATTTTCTGCTAAAATCACATTAGACTTTCTAGTGATGTTTGATCTGGGCCTTCCAGATTAAACTCATTCTCTCCATGACTTATCCAAGATGTCTTGCCCAAGGGCCAGTTGCTCTGTACTGTTCTGCTCGTGCAAGTCGTCACTAACTTCACTCTTAGCCCCATCGAGATGTAATTATAGTGTCCTGATTTAATTGGTTGGAATTTGTTACAAGTAATGAGGTGATCTCCATATTATTGGAAGTTATCTGACAATGTAATACTGATTCCTCATTAATCTCTACTTGGGAAACCATCACGACATATCCATCCTGGATCATACTATTAGGTGCCTCTGAAACAGCCTATTCCTGGAGTTTGTACAGATCTTCTCTCTTAATACCTTGTTGGGTTCAGTTGTCATAGCTTCATTTAAAAACAAGCTTGAAGTGTCAATGCAGATTCACCCTTTTCAGCATACTGGGAACATGTTCGTTTCATTCAGCTAATTTATGGTTTTCTTGAGCTGTGACAATTTGCCGGGACAAGTCCATGGAGTTCAAGTTGGGGGCATCTTGAGTTGCTCTTTCGTTGTATCCACTATTAATCTCTATAATGGTCTATGAGGGTGATTTCTGCTTGCCTGTGTGTTTAATCACACTATAAGAGTATTTTACTGGGGCATTCATCATGTTTTAGGGTACTGCATGCCACATTGAATTATATCTCTTGCTTTGCCTAGCAAATGTTAAATGTTGCTGTGCTTTTAAAGTAATCTGGAGTGGACATTAGAGTAATGATTGTAGAATAGACAAATACTTTTGCCCTTTCGACTTTCCACTTTTACACTTTCCTTATGGTTATTGATATGAAAAGTCTCATTTGGTTCAATTTGAATTGTTGGGCACTTCTCGTCATCTTGTATGCACAGAAGCATTTCTAGTCCTCAAACAACAGTCCTCCAAGTACACTGGCACTATTTGCTTGTTCTTTGCGGGGACATATATTTCTTTAGAGTTCTCATGATAACTAAATGTTGCTATAGGCACACCTCTTTGGCGAAATGGACCTCCGGAGAAGCCAGTACTGTGTAATGCATGTGGTTCTCGATGGAGGACAAAAGGGACGCTGGCCAATTATACCCCTCTCCATTCTCGAGCCGATCCTGAAAACTATGAAGACCACAGAGTTGCCAGAACAAAAAGCATGTCCGTGAACAAAAAGAAGGAAGTGAGGGTCCTTAAGCGAAAGTATGATAGTGAAAATACTACTGTAAGAGGAAATTCACATGAATATAGTCAGAGTTTCCATAAGTTTGCAGATGATGATACTAGTAACTGGTCTAGTTCTGGATCGGCTCTTTCCAACTCTGAAAGCTGCGCACAGTTTGGTAGTGCAGATGCCAGTGATTTGACAGGTTGAACTTTCAAACAAAAGCTAGTCTTCTCCTTTTCTTGTGCTCAGTTCGTTACCATTCAAACTCAATTCGACCAAGTTCCCTTTTATTCTCAGTGAAGGGATTGACAGGGCGAATAGATGTCTTTATTCTGCATAATGCAAATAATTGGCAGTAACGAGAATGAACATTGACCACTCTCTTTAGTTAGCTGAGTGATGCTAATCATATGTGCCACTCGATTTGTTAGGTCCAGCTCAATCGGTTGTATGGGATTCATTGGTGCCTTCCAAGAAGAGGACATGTGTGAATCGTCCAAAGCCATCTGCAGTTGAGAAGCTTGCCAGAGATCTGCACACTATATTACATGAACAACAGTCTTCATGTTTATCTGGATCCTCTGAAGAGGATTTGCTTTTAGAGAGTGAAACTCCGATGGTTTCTGTTGAGATTGGACATGGATCGGTCCTCATCAGACATCCGAGTTCAATAGCTCGAGAAGAAGAATCTGAAGCTAGCTCTCTTTCAGTTGATAACAAGCAGTTGAAAATAAATGATGTACATTCTCATCCTCTGACCATTCCTGTACATAACAACAAATGTGTAAATCTTCCAAGTTCAAAAGCACAGACTTTAGAGAGTCCTTTTGGGCAAGGGAAGGAACAAGGGCAGCTTAAGAGGTAACTTAACTCATTTTTAATCATAAAATTGGAAGAACTAATGATGATTTCATGGCATCCTTTATTGAACTCACATCTAGAAATTTTAAAGTCTTCAAGTGCAAGGAGCAGTTGCTCTCTCTGGAATTAATAAAAGAGTGTAGGGGTCTTTGAATTTTGCATTCTCCTTCTTTCATACAAATAATGTAATAATGCATGCTCTGTATTGGAAAATTGTCTTTTAGGTGAAAGATGGTCTAGAAGGGGGACAAAATAAGTAACAATCCATTCTTAACATTTAATTTATTGTTGCATTGCAGGGACAAGTCCCAGCATGAAAAGCTGCGCATGTTAGGAACTCGAAGTTTACTAGTTTCTATTGAGCTTAGAGTAAGTGACATGATACTGCTTTCTCATAGTAACACTATGGAAATTTTTGCACACTTTTGTAGCTCTTTCTTATATCCATCAGATTATTTTATCCAACCTATTAGTAAGTTACTACTCGTCTTTGGGTCATGATGCTATACCTTGCGAATGCTCCAGAGGTTTGTAAGAATGAGATCCTCATTGTGATGAACTACCATGACATGTTACTGAATAGATAGCGAATAGCCTAAACTTTAGGTTGCTCCATGTCCATTGTGGCTTGGTGGTGAACTGATGATGAACCTAATCTTGATCCATTGTATTTGAAGAAACTTCACATTCATTGAATGCTCATCCTGTCTTCTTATGATTGGTGTAGGATGTCTTAAACTTTGATCAGTTTGTCAAATATTTGACCTATGAAGAGCAACAACAGCTATTGAAGTATCTGCCTCAGGTTGATAGAGCAAACTTTCCAGATAGGTTAGCATTCTTTTTACAGTTTCCAGTTAATTTTTTGTGTGCTAAGGTATCACGATGATCTCTGGCCAAAAACATAAGAGAAAGAAACACAAACAATGTACCGTGTCAAATTGTGATTGCTAAAGGGCAGTCAAGGACTTCTGGCTTTCATTCTTTCATGCTGGTGCTCTTATTAACATGTCTTTGCTTGCATGTGCAGTCTCAGAAGCATGTTTGATGGTGCTGCATTCCTTGAGAACTCATCTTCTTTTCAGCATCTGCTTGCTGAAGGGTTGTTTGATGCCTCATTGTCTGTGGCAAAAGGGGAAGACTACAAGACTCTACAGAGGCTTGTGCTGTCCGACTCGATCAAGTGCAAATGGATCGAACATTACCACCAAGTCAAGGTACAATGAAACTTATGTTTTGTCATCCATAAATGTGGAGATTGTGCATGATAATGGCATTCTAACAATGATCTTGCTGCAGAAATGTAAGGGTGGTTCTGTAAAGCCCAGCTCTCAAGGAGGTCGTGAGACTGTATCTAGTAATTTAATCAAAGGAAATGGATTACATGACATTCAGAAACAGAAGTATACAGGTTGTCCTCATCTTCTGGCACTTGTGTGCTTTAATTAGATAGAGGTCGTAGTTCTTCCAAATTTCATCACAGAACTGGAAAGCTTTGGTTTGCCAAAGTATTGTTGTGCTGCAAGAAGAAAGACTCAACTGAAGCTAATGGAAAAATTACTATCGTATGGCAGTAGAATGATAAGCTAACAGAAGCTCAAGGACATAAAGTTTATCCAGAAGTAGCTTTGGCAGTGGCATCTGAATCATATCCCATTAGTTAGTCCTTGTGCAGCAATTTCTATAATTATTTACCCAATGATATACACGTGTCAACCATGAGAACTTATAATCTTATGTAGGTGACTATCCTGTTATACCTCAGAGAAAACTGATCAGCTTTGCTTCTTGAATTACTTAATTGATATATGATGTTTGGCATTCTCATGAGATTTTCTGTATTTCAGATGTAAATGCAAAAATGAAGAGCCCCAGAAGAATAATCACGGGTGGAAGCTCCAAAAACAAGGAAATCGCAGAGAGTGATGGATCTTGCTTCAGTCCAAGAAGCCTATTTGCAGTGCCTCCTGATGGTGATGCTCTTTTGCTAGATTCTTTACATGTCACTGATGATAACTCTGAGCAGGATCTGCTGCTCGATGTGCCATCAAACAGCTCATTCCCACAAGCAGAGCTCCTCCATCCGGCTATGAGCTTTGTCTCCCAGCAGGCAAGCACTAGCAGTAGCTCACTGTACCCACAGCTTGTTTATCCCTGATAATGTGGCATCACCGAAGCATTCGGGCCTTATATATAATACACACCCTTTTGGGTAGAGTGGCTTCTTCGGTCGTGCTTGTTGAACAGGAGGTTAAATCTTTCATGAGGTTTTATGGTTGTTTTTCATCACCGTCTCCTTTCAACTTGGTATATTAAAGGGATGAACAGAGGTGCTCTTTCGTATAGGACAGATGATAGGTGGCAGCGTATACCTCAGGATGCAAATGGTGATGACTTATAATTCCTGGATATCTTTTATCAACCTCAGTCACTTTATTGCACAATCTTTCAGTTGTTAGCCTTACGTATCATGCTAATTGAAGAAAACCGAGCAGCAGAATGATCATTGGCTTTAGTCGAGGGTATCTGTTCAGAAGTTGGGAGTTTGCTGGTTCTTGGATAGCTGATTGCAAAATCAACATGAGTATCTTCATCTCCATCTTGTTGGAGTTTTCTGATTACTGTTCTTTTAGCACGCGAGAAATTTGCTGCCAGGACGATTTGTGGTATTAGATAGCGAAACATCTATGGAAACTAGAGGAATTTAGCAAGTCTGATGACTAAGCGAGGTTTGCACTTTTATAAAATATGTATCCACGATTAATAAAAAGTACCAAGCCAAGTTCTCAACCCGTTATGATGGAACAAATACCGGCTGCAGACGTGGCATGATCTTGAACAAGACTATCAAGTTCTCCGTGACAAGCATGCATGTCAAGGCCGTGGACATGAAATGTCAGCAATTTATCTTAGACGTTAATTGTGTTGCTTGAAGCACCCTAAAGGAGGCAACGATTGTCACATTATGGTCAAGCTCAAAGCACGATAATCTCAATAATCTAAACTTTCTGTTATTATAAAGCTGCTGTACATTGTGCATTCATTTACGAGAACAGAACAAGATAAACATACAAAAGCTGTCTATACATGGTCTTGCAGTCCTCTTGTAGAGAAGTTTCTCTGAGCAGCATCTAGTTCACCGGATTTAATTGTATTAGATTTCCAGGTCTAGCAAATCTGTATCTTCATCTTTTCCAGGTTCAAACGGTTCATTTCTGTTCCCGAAAGAGTACCTCCAACGTCAAATCAATTATTTGCCAGAAGAAAGTCAAAGTCATTGGATTGAATCTACTGCATTGGACCAATGTCCTCTAAACGGTCAAATCACCATGGAACAGCAGTGCAAAAATCCCAAAGTCCCCATCCAAACTATTCATCCTCCACCTTTTTCTTCTGCTCTGTACTCCCTGTCCCGTGACCATACCGGCCTGGGAAAAGTCAGGCCACGACTCTTCACAATATGCATAATATTGGTATTTTCAAGGGTACGATCTCCATGAGTTCCCACGATCATATTCAAAACATCCAAAAGGTTCACATCCTTCTCTATCAAAGGGAAACAAGCAGGCGGCCGTAGCTGCGATTCCGCATCCTTTTCTTTGCCTTGCCCCTGAATTGACGATGGCAATTTCCTCACTCCTCGAGCATCCTGAGGAGAACCGGCGGCATTATTATTTACACCAACACCCTGAAATCTTTCGACATCCACACTTGCGTTTCTATTTATCTGCCCTTCACAATTGTTGCATCCTTCAGTTTCATGTCTTTCCACATTCCTCATTCTATTCCTTTCAATTTCTGCAATTTTCCTGCCCTTGTTACGCAAATTAGAAGTCTTACCTGTGTATCTGAAACTTTCAATGTCCTCTATGCTCTTCCAACCTGATTCTTTGCAAGCAACTCTTTGTCCATTATCAGTAGCAGGAACTTCTCTACCGATCACTGTGCCCTCGCAACCTTTATCAACTTCATTAACCATAGAATTATCCTGGACCGTGTACTCTCTGGACAGTGAAGCAACGTCTCTTTCTTTGCTCTTCAGACCCGTTTCTTCAGAAGCATATCTTTGGCCATTAACAGTTGCAGGAACTTCTCTACCAATCACTGAGCCCTCAGTACCTCTATTGACTTTATCAACTGCTAAATTATCCTTGACTGAGGCTACTCTGGACAATAAACTTTCCATGCTCTTCTGCCCCAATTCCTCGCAAGCAACTCTTTGTCCATTATCAGTCGGGGAAACTTTGCTCCCAAGCACTGTACCCTCAGTAACTCTATTGACTTCATTTACTGCCGAACTATCCTTCGTTGTGTGTTCTCTGGCCAATAAACCGCCGTCTCCTTCTATTCTCTTCTGTCCTGATTCTTTACAAGCAATTCTTTGTCCGTTATCCATTGGAGGAACTTCTTTATCGTTCACTGTGCCCTCAGGACCTCTATCAATTTCATTAACTGCAGAATCATCCTTCACCGTGTGCTCTCTGGACAGTAACCCGCCGTCTCTTTCTTCAACCTCCAAATCCATGATCCTTATGTCATTAGTACACTCGACCCTCAAATTCAACTTCCTTTTCCGCAAACTCCCTTCGCAAACTTCAGCATCTCGCTGCAAATCAGACCCGTAATTCTTCAAATTTTCCACGGATTTCACCAGGCTCTCCCTGATTTTCTCTGTGACTACCCCTAAAGGCGCATTCGGAGCCTCCAAACGCAACTTTATCTCTAAAATTCTCAAACTTTCGGCAGGATTAGCAGTTGAGCGATCTTTCAAAGCTGATGATACCCCCAAAGTTTCTCTACTCCTAACTTTCACCACGGCGGGACTCCCCGAACATCTCATCCTCTTTGCCGGAGACTCCCGCAAACTCTCACCGGAAGCAGGTGTTCTCACCTTCTCTACTTCTCCGCTCGAAACGCCCAGGTGGGACTCGGTATCCACTCTCTGCGTCATTTCTAGCTCCACCGAGAAACCCAAATCCGTGTCCCTCCCCAGATCGACGGCCCTACCGCTGTCCAAGCCACCCCAATCGACGGCCGCCGCGTCGCCTTCGTTCGCGGAATGCTCGGGCGGCGTGTGGTAGACGTCCTCCTGAGGGGTGGTGCCCCGTCGTTCCGCGCGCTCTCCGGCAGCGAGACAATGAAAACCCCCGTGGGATCGACGGACGGCTCGCCGGCCTCCTGGGTCCCCACCTCCCCGTCGCCTCCGCCGGCGGCCCCCGCCGGTTCCGGCTCGCCGGCGAAGCGGCAGCTCCGGAGGAGCCGTTCTTGCGAGGGTGGGACGAGGCAGTGCTCGACGATCGAAGCGAACGGATCGATTTGCATCGCTGGAGGGAACCGATTCCGATTCGATTCGATTTCGCTGCGAATCGAAGTATGGCCGGCGATTTCAGGGAGGAGGCATGGAGGATTTGGATTTCTAGGGTTTCTGCGTCGTCGACGGAAGTTGCAGTGTTCCGTGGCAGAAGAAAGTTCCCGCTCTTTCTTTTCCTGTTTTGAGGTCGGATATAATTGTTTTTCGTGTTTTTTCTTTTTGGGGCAAAATGCAGAAATAGAAAAGAAGAAGAAGAAGAAGAAATATTATAATTTAAACACATTGCCTGTACAGAAAATAAAGAGAGCTGGCATGGACTTATCTTTTTGAAACATACCAAATATCAGAATTTTGTGGGAAAAAAAAAACCTTTTGACCGTAATGAACAAAGCCCAAAATTTGTATTTTCGAAAGGATTCACCTAGTGAGCTTTTGTTTCATCTAAATTATTGGTGCTAGAATGGTACTTAACTTTATTTTGGACTGTTTTTATAAATTGGACGAGAGTTTAGTTAAAAAATGACAATTTATTAATGCACAATGCCCAATTACCAGCAAGTGGCTTTCTAAGGCGTATTGGCTATAGTTTTTAGGTGTCATGCTCTTGATTTCATGTTTAATTTTCATACATATTAAATGTGAAAGCTTTATAAGAAAATAACTTTTTCATATAATTTCGTGCATCCAGCGATAGTACTACGTGATAATTGGATAGTACTGCGTGATAAATGACACAGCAAAAATAAATAAAATTAATTAGGAAGTAGCAAATTTTTTAAAATTCAAATAAAAAATCAATTGAGATGCGTATATATATAATTATAATACCTGACGCAATATTACTTTGGCTCCCTGAAACTAACTTCTAAGTTCTAACTGATTTCATTTTGCCGCGAAACTCAACCCGCTAAAGCTCTGTCTCTGTCTCTGTCTCTGTCTCGCTCTCGCACGCATGAACTTTTCGAGTCTTCACTCTCCGTCTCCGATCACCATCGACATCCCTCGCTTTCGACTCCATGATTCCTCTTAACAAGACGGCAATCGCTTCCTTTCGTCCACTCTCAGGCATGCACATTCGTTCTCCTACTCTGTTCATACTTCTTTCCCCTGCTCCGATGTTTTCCTTGATCGATTCGATGACGGGTCAGTACCTTTCGATTGAATTTTCATTTTTGATTGTGGGTTGATGTACGCTGGGGTGAAGTATTGCTGTCGAACTCTAAGCCCAAAGCGCATGGATCGACTGGAGATTTTTTAGGGATGAATGGAAACTCGACATATGTCGGTTAGGGCTCAAGAAATCAGGAGGAGCGGGTCTTTGCAAATGGCTTTGTTCTGGGTCTGATTTGCTGATTCGCGCTGCGAATGCTGATGCGATCCCCATTCGTCTGGGGGATCATGGCGTATTTTTTTTGGCAATCTGCATCTTGTCATGTGCTGTATGTGTGCGAATGGAGTCTGGCTTTGTACTGTGAATTTTGCTCCAGTCAAGAAAGTTCCGACTTCAGACTTCATATGGGTTTTCATCAATTGAAAAGCGGGGGAAAGCTAGCCATAAAGGGCAGCATGCTATCGCCTTAATGATTTTCTTTTAACTATCTTCAAAGATCAAGGATAGGATGATGGCAAGTTATCTTTCAATCTGGCAATCTGAAATGTAATTTGTTCGGAGGGAATAATTGCTAAATATGTCATCTCCTGTTTTCAATCTTTTTATCAGTCACAAGGTTGTTCTGTGCTACCGAAATGGTGACGGGATGCTGGTAGAACGGAGTTTGAGTGGCGGAAAGTTTCCCCTGTTCGTGATTGTCCACCAGGATGTGGACCTTTTGCTCTACAAATTTCTTTTTGGAACCAGCAGTTGATGCAAGCGACGTCAACAGCATTCGGGAAGGAGGAGGATACAGCCTAGACTTTTTATATGTTCATGGGAGGTTCTGAAGTTGGAACTGAGCCTCAACATCTCAAGGCGTCTAATGCCTCTCCTTGCACGAATAAATGCTTTAGAATCTCGGTCGGGAAAAGTGGGAGATGGGCTAATGCAGTTGACAGTTTACACTTGGTCAGTGAGGACGAAGCAGCAATTACATCTCTGCGGGCCTGGGATAGTAATGGGAAGAGTTGAATTTGCAGAAGCTACAAAGTTTGAGTGCTCTGCTATGGATGCTAGAAGTAGGAGAACCAAAGTGGAGATATTACGCACGCTCCATACTTGGTACAGGACGCTCTCGCATGAAAGAGAAGCTAAGTCCATGGAACAGAGAGGGCTTGACCTTCAAGCACAGAAAAATTCATAAGGCATGTTTATCCACCCTGCAAAGCAAATACTGGGTCCTGTGGAGCACACAATGATGATCTAGATGGCTGGATGCACAGGGAGGCAGAAGGCCAGAAACTCAAGGAAGGTAACCTTGCTCTGAAGAACAGCATATCTGCAAAGAATCTGTGAGGGTGTTCTGGGAGATGAGAGAGAGAACAGAATCTGACTCTGCCGGTGCAAGAACATAGATGGAGGTTATATATATATATATATATGACTATATCTGGCGGAAAAGTTTTGGCAGGAAAAGAGCCCACACGGCGTCATCATACTCAAGTTTGTTTGGATCGGATTCCTGGCCAACTAGACCTTGTTAGCAAAGAACGGAAGAAATGGAAGAAATGGGGAGTGCAGGTGCATCTCTATTCAAAAGATATTTCACAAGGGAAAGAGTTGATTCCTAATCGGCTGTAGACAACATCAACGATGAGAAGCCCCCGTCATTTAACTACATAACACGTGCGGTATATATCCTGAATGGTTCCGGCCCACCCTGGCAATGATTGTGATTGTTCTGGAGGTTGCTCGGATTCAAAAAATGTCCTCGTATCATCAAGAAAGAGGGGACTTCCCAAACAACCGGAATGGAGCTTGCGTAGAAGTTGGAGTAATTTAACGTGTGTTATATGAAAGGAGGATTTTGATTTCGACATCTACGGGACTGTGACGCGATTCTTCACCCGCAGCTGCTCTCCTGATCTTCGCTACGAACCCCTCCATTACGATCACGGGAACAAGAGACTACCACAGTTAGGGCGCGCTTGACAAAATTTATATTTCAGAAATTGATTTCTCAATTTCTATTCTCCGGACAAGTTTACGAAGAAGAAAGTTAAAACCCGTTTGATAACGATTCAAAATTTCTATTTCTAGGAATAGAAATTGATTAGATAACAACATAGGAAATCCTCAAATACAAAATAATAGTCGAAATAATACTAATACATTAAAAAAGTTGAAAATACAATTTCATGGAATTTTCGACATGTTATGATCCCTTGCCATTTTATTGGCAATGGTTTTCCTAAGTGTATTTATTTGGTTTCCCTCTTCGGTCAATGTATTGTTTGCAAACTCATCCTGCGTAGGTTCAAACAAGTATTGTGGATCTTTATATAGGGAAAAGTTCTTATCCATCTTGTCCTGATTACAGATGTAATTATGAATGGCACAACATGCAATTACAATATGTGCTTGCTTTCGAATTACAAATGAGGACATGTGTCTCAATATGCAAAAACAATTCTTCAATACCGCAAATGATCTTTTAATGACATTCATTTCCTACCTCTAAATGTGATTTGCTTTGACACAAGTACAAAAGCATGAATATGGGTGCCATCAATGGTGCCTATACAACCCTATCATATTATCAAAGACTAGTATTATACAAGATTATCAACAAAATAAAATTGATGATGTAAAGGAATATATGAGAATTCTACCTTGAAGTAACGTTTATGGTTAGGAACCAATCGGGGAAAGGTCGGTTTATTTTGATTCTTGAATTGAATCAGTCCAGTTGCTTATCCCTAATTTCTTAGCAAAGAGGGAGATTCTCTTGAATCTCTTGCATTCGAATTAAAATTCAAGATTGTATAACAATCTAATTATTTTGATTTTGCAATAATTTTGAATCTATAAAGAAATAAGGTTAAATTTCTAGGCACGTTTTTTTTTTTTTTTATACCCTAGGGAACCCCGCATGACTGGCCGGCGGCGGCGGGTAAACCTTAGGGCAACGCTAGCGGGGAAACCACCACCCCGGCGCCGTGCTTAAATCACCTAATGAAACCGCCAGCCCCCTTGCGTTGCAAGGACTTCGAACTTCTCACCTCTCGATAAAGGAATCACCGAAGCCTACCCAGCGGAGCCACCACGGTCGGTGGTTCTAGGCACGTTTTTTATTCATCTATTGCGTAAGAATTTTTTCTTCAACTGGCCATGCGCGTGCCCTTTCTAGGAGGAAAGAGCTCCATTGTTTTTAAGTAAGCATTTAAGAACTTTGGTCGTTTTTTTAAAATTGGGGACCCATTTGATTGCCTTTCATTCTAAAGAGGAAGTTATAAAAAAAAATTGAAAAAAAATGAAAAAAAATGAAAAAAAAGGAGCAAAATAAGAAAAAGAAAATTAGCAATAATTTGTGAAGTTGTGGTTATGAGCGAATTAAGTTAGCAAGAAAGTGCAATGTTCTTTTATATAGTTTGATTTCAGCTTCTAATTTTTATTTCAGAAACTGAGAAGTTAAAAATTTCAGCTTCTGATTTCTTCAATTTCTCTTTCTTACGTTACCAAACGGATTTCTATTTCAAATCTGTTCCGGGAAACAGAGAAACAGAGAAATCAAGAAATATAAATTTTATCATGCTCGCTCTTAGTGTTCTTTAGCTGCTAAAAACATTCCACCTCTGCAGGAGTCGACAATCTTGTACCATAACATCAAGACAACCCGATTAGGTTCGTGATTCCGATGGAAATGCTGAGAATGAAAGTTAGAGGATGAAATAGCAAGCTCCTAAGAGAAGTGTGAATTAATAATTTCGGCTTTGGAAACTTTGGCCTCTTATACTTTAATAATGTAGGGTAACCTTTTTTTGGGTAAAAAAATTGCAGGGGTAATTGAAAAAGGCTTTAAAAGGGATATAAATCTCACGTTTCTATTTGTAGCGTTAAATAAATTAATTAGCAGCCCTATTTTTCCAAAAGACACAAGGATCTCATTTCTCAAGCTTAGCAAAAAGAGGGAAAAAAAATAAATCACTGCAAAACAATAGCACCGTGCAATCCTCGTCACTTTACTGATTTTTCCATGTTTTCCACAAAAAGCATAAATTTATAAAAATCGCCGTCGCGCCCGCGAACCTGCCTGGCTTCGCCGCCGCCGCCGCCGCCGAATCCTCTCTCGCCGGGACGCGGTCCGGCGTTTCTCCTCTACCCTCCCCCCTCCCCGCGGGCTCCCTCCCTGGGTTCCGTCTCGTCATCTCTCGTCGCGGGTCCTCGGTCTGGATGGCCCTCGTCCTCCGATGTACGTGTTCGCATCCTCGGTTGATTTCGGTTCCCTTCTCTGATTCGTTGTTTAGTTGTCTTGACCGGAGTTTTGTTTTCCCTCTCGTTTTGATTGGGGGGCGCAGAGGGGTTGAACCGGTGCGGCTCGGTTCGAATTTCTGCTGTTCTGAGCGCGTCGGAACAGAATTGGAAACGGATCGGTAGCTGTTGGAGCATCGGCAGATTGGGCATGCGTGGTGCGGGAAAATTGGGATTTTGATTCGGCTCGACTGGCTCTGTAAGTTTTGCGGTGAGTGGGGGAAAACGAGGTCGGTCCGTGTTAATGCTCCGTGGGTGGCCATGCGATTATCGTTCGTTTGGAATATAGTTTCGGCTCGTGTTTGTCTATTCGTAGCGGTTCGCATGGGTTGAGGTTCTAAGCAGTGTCTATTAGGCACAAGCGATGTGCGCTTGAGTGCAGAGAGGGTTTTTCGAGGTGCTCGACCTGTGCGTTGTCATTCTTGGATGAAACTAAAGAAATTCATTATGTTCTGCTTTGGCGGATATGGAACACGTGTTCCAGGAGTACTTGGAGATTTTTCGTAAGTGGGGCAATGATTTTTATGAATTGGTGGATGGTCATCTGCCGTTTGTGTTGTGCTTGTGTGGCCCATAGAGGTTTTACTGTATTGGTGTATGGTTAATTTCCAAAACACATTGATGATCGTGGTTGATGATATCGGATTATTTTTTGGTCTTCCTGTGTAGTGTGATTTGTCTAACGTGGATAATATAGATCTGTTCTAGCTTTGTCCCATTCTGTCTTGGCCAAAATAGATGGTTCACTAATACTCTTGTTGATGGTTGTTTAATCTTTTACGCAATTTTGAGTGTCTTACTGCTTTTTTATTCAGAATTCAATGGCTGTCCTAAATAATACGCTTCGTCATGAGCTGTCAAGAGCCGTAACTTCTGTTTATGGGTGTAGTTCTGTGTGGAGATCTGGATTACCTGTGATGGCTAATGGCAATTGCTACTCTCGTAATGGCGCACCTAAGTACAAGCGAAGGATGGTTTCTGCTATTCGTGATTTTCCTCCAGGATGTGGACGATTTGCTCCAAGAATCAATGTGGAACCAACAAAGAGTTCAGTTTACATTGCCAGCTCTCAGAATAAGGGGACTGCAGCTGAGGCTGTTGATGCATCATGGGGAGGTCATGTTGATTCTAGAGTCGGAGATTCTACAGCTATCCTCACGCAAACAGGTGTTGTAGAATCTAATTTGAAAAAGTTGGGGCAGGTAGCTGATGTGGTTGATGGTCTAAGCTCAGTGAGTGAGAAGCAACCGACAGGAATGTCTCTGGGGACTTTAGAGAGCACAGGAATTGTAGAACCTAGAAAAGCTTTGGAATCTGAATTGTTCGAGAGAGATGGTGGGGTTGCTGCTGCTCCTCAAAATAAAACTGAATCAAGCGATGCTAATTTTTGTGCTGGGCATGCTTCATTAACTACCGGTTCCCTGGGCAAGTCTCTTGAGAAACCTAAAGCTAGAAGCTATCCTCCTAGGAGAAGGGTTTCGGCGATTAGAGAATTCCCACCTCATTGTGGAAGGAATGCTCCTCTACTTAATAAGGAAGTCTGCTTGGATGTGGCCACCCCTTTGAAGGAAATAAAGGTCACTGCGGAAAGCCACTTGAAGGATGAGAAAACTCTAAGGCGGACAGAAGTGACTGGCACAAATTTGATTGTAGAAAGTTTACGAGATTTGGATTCTCAGGAGTGCAAATCTTTAAATAAGGTAACTGAAGCAATTAAAGCTGAAGTTCAGGCTGAACATGAGGAGAATGGTGTTGAAGGCAAGAGAGAGCGAGATAAGTTGGGAACATTTTCGGAGACAAACATAAAACCTGAGGTTGCCGATGATGATGGTTGGGGTGGATCTCCGCGTGGAAGTAATCCAGATCTTTCCATCTGTCAGTCTGAGGCATATAGTGATAAAAGGATCGGGCACAAGAGAAAACGGGCAAAGAAAATGGTTGCATACTACAAGGACGAAAGCCTCAAGAGAAAGCGTGCAGATGGATTGGGAACTCACGCATCGGAAGACAATGCCGGCTCATCGGAAGTTTCATCTGGAAGGGTTCTTGTGCAATGTCTGATGGCTGCACCGTTTTGTCCTTGGCAGCAGAGCAAAGAGGGAAGCAAAATGTCTTCTCCTGATAATATGACTGCAAGGATAGGGAAGAAAGAAGATCCTGTAGGCCCTGAGAAATCAAAATTAACACCTAAGAAAAAAGACCCTGTGGTCCCTGAGAAATCAAAATTAACTCCAAAGGTAAAGCCTATAGAGGCAAAAACCTCTGAGGGAAAGACTCCGCAGAAGAGCCAACCTTTTAAAGAAGAGTCTGCTCATGAAAGCACTAGCGAACTGGCGGTTTGGGAAAATGAGGATGTTGTGGACATTGACGAGCACCATGAAGATCTTCAGGTGTCTTTGCGTCCTAGAGCATTTACTGTGAACCCACCTCCTTTTGGTCATGGTCTTTTAGAAAGTAAAGGCAATGATGATGTTACTCGACACAAAGTCAGGGAGACACTGCGTCTGTTCCAAGCTGTCTTCAGGAAGCTCTTGCAGGAAGAAGAAGCCAAGACCAAAGGTGAAAACAAACATAAAAGGATTGATTATCAAGCGGGAAAAATCTTGAAGGACAAGGGAAGATATGTTAACACTGGAAAACAAATCATAGGTCCTGTACCTGGAGTTGAAGTTGGGGATGAGTTTCAGTATAGAATAGAGCTGAATATTATTGGCCTTCATCGCCAGATTCAGAGCGGTATCGATTATAAAAACAAAGGTGGAAAGGTCCTGGCAACAAGTATCGTGTCATCGGGTTCATATTGTGATGATCTGGATAACTCAGATTTTGTGATATACACTGGCTCGGGAGGGAATGTGCTTGGCAAGGACAAGAAGCCTGAAGATCAGAAACTTGAAAAAGGTAACCTTGCTCTGAGTAACAGCATATCTGAAAGGAATCCTGTGAGGGTGATTCGGGGATTGAAAGAAACAAGGTCATCTGATACCGCTGAACCAAAACCTAGAATGGTTACTACCTATACTTATGATGGGCTGTATGTGGTGGACGAATGTTGGCAGGAACCGGGGCCACGTGGCAAGCTGGTCTTTAAGTTCCGTCTGAACCGGATTCCTGGTCAGCCCGAACTTGCCTGGAAAGTGGTGAAGAAATCGAAAAAGTTTGAAGCACGGGAGGGTCTCTGCTTGCGTGATATTTCACAGGGGAAAGAGTCCATTCCAATATCTGTTGTCAACACCTTCGATAACGAAAAGCCCCTTCCATTTAAGTACATTACTCGCATGATATATCCTGACTGGCTCCACCTTCTGCCCTCTAGAGGTTGTGATTGTTCTTGGGGATGCTCAGATACGGAGAAGTGCATTTGTACCGTCAAGAATGGAGGAGAAATTCCGTACAATTACAATGGAGCTATTGTTGAAGCAAAGCCCTTGGTTTATGAGTGTGGACCTTCTTGCAAGTGCCCTTCCTCTTGCCACAATAGGGTCACCCAGCGTGGTCTCAAGTTTCAGCTAGAAATTTTCAAGACTGAATTAAGGGGTTGGGGTGTGAGATCCCTTAATTCTATCCCCTCTGGAAGTTTTATATGTGAGTATATAGGAGAGCTCCTTGAAGACACGGAAGCAGAAGAACGGACTGGAAATGATGAGTATTTATTCGACATTGGCAATAACTACAACGACAGTAATCTTTGGGATGGGCTCTCAACCCTTATGCCTGATGTGCACATGGATTCTTGCAAAGTTGTGCGGCAGGTTGGTTTTACCATTGATGCAGCCAAGTATGGGAATGTTGGGAGGTTCATTAACCACAGCTGTTCTCCCAATCTGTATGCCCAAAATGTCCTCTATGATCGTGAGGACAAGCGAGTTCCTCACATAATGTTCTTTGCTGCTGAAAATATTCCTCCTTTGCAGGAATTAACGTACCATTACAATTATACGATAGGTCAGGTTAGTGACTCTAATGGCAATATTAACAAAAAAGATTGCCACTGTGGTTCTGCGGAGTGCACGGGAAGGCTGTATTAAGGAGAAATGACTGAAGTATGTTTTTGGGTTTTTGAGAAGGAAGGTGTGCTGTTGGCCAAAAAGAAGAGAAGGAACTTGTGCTTTCTCAGGTAAGGTCCCTACTGAACGCAGGCTCTCATAACATGTTGCTAGTGATATATATGCCTGTACCTGACATGACATTAGAAATTACCCAAGCTTCTTGCTTCACCGCTCTTATTTGTTTGTTAATCAAACATGGAGGATAGTTGGTGTCATTGCAATTGCACATGACAAGAAAACATGCAGAATCCAAGCCGTTGTTAGTTTGAATTTAGCTTTTTTGTAGATACGGTACTAAGTTGTATTTGGGGCGAAATTTTATATGACAGGAGGTGAATTCTGAATTCTGAATTCTTCAGCATACTCTGTTTTTGGTCTGAGTTGATATAAAGTTTTCTTAGGCTTCGTTTATTTCACGAAAAATAAAAGACTTAGAAATATTTTCTAAAAAAATACTCACTTGCGTTGCTTATAAAAATAACTATCCGAAAAATATTTTTATTGTTTGCAGAAATATTTGCACATAAAAAAAATACTCACCTGCATTTCTTTTCCTGTTTTGAGGTTGGATATAATTGTTTTTCGCATTTTTAGTTTTTGGGACAAAATGCAGAAATAGAAAAGAAGAAGAAGACGAAGAAGAAATATTATCATTTAAAGACATTTCCTGTACAGAAAATAATGAGAGCTGGCATGGACTTATCTTTTTGAAACATACCAAATATCAGAATTTTGAGGGAAAAAAATAACCTTTTGAACTTAATAAACGGAGCCCAAAATTTATATTTTCGAAAGGATTCACCTAGTGAGCTTTTGTTTCATCTAAATTATTGGTGCTAGAATGGTACTTTACTTTATTTTGGACTGTTTTTTATAAATTGGATGAGAATTTAGTTAAATAATGACAATTTATTAATGCACTATGCTCAATTACCAGCAAATGGCTTTCTAAGGCATATTTGGCTACATTTTTTAGAAAAGAACTTCCTTTCATATCATTTCGTGCATCCAATGATAGCACTGCATGATAAATGACATGGCAAAAATAAATAAAATTAATTAGGAACTAGCAATTTTTTTGAAATTCAAATAAAAAAACAATTGAGATGCGTATATATAATTATAATACCTGACGCATCGCTACTGTTTGGCTTCCTCAAACTAACTTTGTAACCGATTTCGTTTTGCCGCAAAACTCAAACCACGAGAACTCTCTCTCTCTCTCTTATGCATGAACTTTCGAGTCTTCACTCTCTGTCTCCGATCACCATCGACATCCCTCGCTTTCGACTCCATGATTCCTCTCACCAAGACGGCAATCGCTTCCTTTCATTCACTCTCAGGCATGCATATTCGTTCTCCTACTCTGTTCATACTTCTTTCCCCTGCTCCGATGTTTTCTTCGATTCGATGACGTGTCAGTACCTTCCGATTGAATTTTCATTTTTGAAAATTTTTGTGGGTTTATGTACGTCAGGGTGAATCATCGCTGTCGAACTTTATGCCCAGAGCGCATGGATTGATTGGAGATTTTTTAGGGATGAATGGAAACTCAACATATGTCGGTTAGGGCTTAAGAAATCAGGAGGAGCGGGTCTTTGCAAATGGCTTTGTTCCGGGTCTGATTCGCTGATTCGCGCTGCAAATGCTGATACGATCCCCATTCGTTTGGGGGATCATGACGTATTTTTTGGCCATCTGCATCTTGTTATGTGCTGTATGTGTGCAAATGGAGTCTGGCTTTGTACTGTGAATTTTGCTCCAGTCAAGAAAGTTCCGACTTCAGACTTCATATTGGGTTTCATAAATTGAAAAGCGGGGGAAAGCTAGCCATAAAGGGCAGCATGCTATCGCCTTTATGATTTTCTTCTAACTATCTTCAAAGATCAAGGATAGGATTATGGCAAGTTATCTTTCAATCTTGCAATCTGAAATGTAATTTGTTCGGAGGGAATAATCGCTAAATATGTCATCTCCTGTTTTCAATCTTTTTACTAGTCACATGGTTGTTCTGTGCTTTTCCTGTCAATATTCTCTTTCTTTTTCCTCTGTTGCATAGTTTTGAATGCGGCACTGAATTTTAGGTCGAAGGCAAAAGCCGGAACTAGTTAACCAAGAACTGTTGCATCGGTTGATGGGGATATCCCAAAAGGGAAAAAAGGATCATTAGCTATGGAAATGGTGAAGGGATGCTGGTACAACGGAGTTTGAGTGGTGGAAAGTTTCCTCTGTTCATGATTGTCCACCAGGATGTGGACCTTTTGCTCTGCAAATTTCTTTTTGGAACCAGCAGCTGATGCAAGCGACGTCAACAGCATTCGGGAAGGAGGAGAATACAGCCTAGACTGTTCATATGTTCATGGGAGGTTCTGAAGTTGGAACTGAGCCTCAACCTCTCAAGGCGTCTAATGTCTCTCCTTGCACGAATAAATGCTTTAGAATCTCAGTCGGGAAATGTGGGAGATGGGCTAGATGGGCTAATGCAGTTAACAGTTGGTCAGTGAGGACGAAGCAGCAATTACATCTCTGCGGGCCTGGGATAGTAATGGGAAGAGTTGAACTTGCAGAAGCTACAAAGTTTGAGTGCACTGCTATGGATGCTAGAAGTAGGAGAACCAAAGTGGAGATATTACGCACGCTCCAAAGTGGAGATATTACGCATGCTCCATACTTGGTACAGGAAGCTCTCGGATGAAAGAGAAGCTAAGTCCATAGAACAGAGAGGGCTTGACCTTCAAGCACAGAAAAATTCATAAGGCATGTTTATCCACCCTGCAAAGCAAATACTGGGTCCTGTGGAGCACACAATGATGATCTAGATGGCTGGATGCACAGGGAGGCAGAAGGCCAGAAACTCAAGCAAGGTAACCTTGCTCTGAAGAACAGCATATCTGCAAAGAATCTGTGAGGGTGTTCTGGGAGATGAGAGAGAGAACAGAATCTGACTCTGCCGGTGCAAGAACATAGATGGGGGTTATATATATATATATATATATGACTATATCTGGCAGAAAAGTTTTGGCAGGAAAAGAGCCCACACGGCGTCCTCATACTCAAGTTTGTTTGGATCGGATTCCTGGCCAACTAGACCTTGTTAGCAAAGTAGTGGAAGAAGTGTGGAGTGCAGGTGCATCTCTGTTCAGAAGATATTTCACAAGGGAAAGAGTTAATTCCTAATCGGCTGTAGACACCATCAACGATGAGAAGCCCGTCATTTAACTACATAACATGTGCGGTATCTATCCTGAATGGTTCCGGCCCACCCTGGTGATGATTGTGATTGTTCTGGAGGTTGCTCGGATTCAGGAAATTTCCTTGTATCATCAAGAAAGGGGGGACATCCCAAATAACCACAATGGAGCTTGCGTAGAAGTCGGAGTAATTTAACCTGTCATACGAATGGGGGATTTTGATTTCGACATCTACGGGACTGTGACGCGATTCTTCACCCACAGCTGCTCTCCCGACCTTCGCCACGAACCCTTCCATTACGATCACGGGAACAAGAGACTGCCACAGTTGGTCTTCTTTAGCTGCTGAAAACATTCCACCTCTGTAGGAGTCGACAATCCACGTACCATAACAACAAGGCAACCCGATCAGGTTCATGATTCCGATGGAAACGCTGAGAATGAAAGTTGCTGCTATTTTGATTCTAGAGCGTTGCGGGTGAATGTGAGAAAAACTGATGGAAGAAGAAACTTTTCATGTCATGGAGAACTATCTTGGTGTTGGCCTAGGATGGTGCCCGTCCGAGCTCTGTAAAGCTTCCCAGGGGCGTGCGCACGCGATTCACATTTCGCGCATGATCCTCGCATATTGCTTTAGAAAGTCAGTATGATTTCCCAGCTGTTTTACCGTTCTCATGTTGAATGCACGCGAAAAGGCGACAAGGCATGCGTGATTGCCTTGTGATCACTCTCAAATGACAATCAGTTTGATATCATTTACTGCGGCATGAATTTGTTAATATCATTTTCCCATCTGATGGAGCCTTGAGTTTTGATTTAATTTTCTCTGGACTTTTTTTTTCCCAATTGATGATTGACCCTCATCTGCATGTAACCAAGACAACGAATCTTTACTTGCCACTGAACCGAATCATAACATCATAATCACATGATAAGTAATAATCATAACTATTCTCAAAAGAAAAATCTTTTGAAAATGGAGTCAAATATAAGGCTCATGACTCGATTTCAACGGAGTCAAATAGAAGGTTTATAACTCGATTTTAACACAAATAAGAATCAGTGACCAAATCACATAATATATAAAAGAATAAAAGAATTGCAGAGGAAAAAAATATCGATTTTTAAGATGACAAATTTAACCATAAGAAAATTTGAATAGCTCACTAGCATTGTATAAAAAGAAAATGGCTAGGTAAATTTGAATAGCTCACTAGCATTGTATAAAAAGAAAATGGCTAGGTACATAAGGTAGAGGATGAAATAGCAAGCTCGTAAGAAAAGTGTGAACTAGTAATTTTGGCTTTGGAAACTTTGGCCTCTTATACTTTAATAATGTAGGGTAACTTTTTTTTTTGGTAAAAAAATTGCAGGGGTAATTGAAAAAGGCTTTAAAAGGGATATAAATCTCACCTTTCTATTTGTAGCGTTAAATAAATTAATTAGCAGCACTATTTTTCCAAAAGACACGAGGATCGCATTTCTTAAGCTTAGCAAAAAGAGGAAAAAAAAAAAAAAAGTCACGGCAAAGCAAAAGCACTGTGCAATCCTCGTCACTTTACTGATTATTTTCCATGTTGTCCACAAAAAATATAAATTTATAAAAACCATCGCCCTGCTATATATTCACTTTTCTCTGTAATATAATTTTTAATTTCTCTCCATGCTCGCGAGTCCCCGGGCAAAGAAAGCCTCCCCTTCCGTGTCCGCTCGCCCTCGCCATCGCCGTCGCCGTCGCCGTCGCAATCGCCGTCGCGCCCGCGAACCTGCCTGGCTTCGTCGCCGCCGTCGTCGAATCCTCTCTCGCCGGGACGCGGTCCGGCGTTTCTCCTCCACCCTCCCCGCTCCCCGCGGGCTCCCTCCCTGGGTTCCGTCTCGTCATCTCTCGTCGCGGCTCCTCGGTCTGGATGGCCCTCGTCCTCCGATGTACGTGTTCGCATCCTCGGTTGATTTCAGTTCCCTTCTCTGATTCGTTGTTTAGTTGTCTTGACCGGAGTTTTGTTTTCCCTCTCGTTTTGATTGGGGGTGCAGAGGGGTTGAACCGCTGCGGCTCGGTTCGAATTTCTGCTTTTCTGAGCGCGTCGGAACGGAATTGGAAACGGATTGGTAGCTGTTGGAGCATCGGCAGATTGGGCATGCGTGGTGCGGGAAAATTGGGATTTTGATTCGGCTCGACTGGCTCTGTAAGTTTGCGGTGAGTGGGGGACAACGAGGTCGGTCCGTGTTAATGCTCTGTGGGTGGCCATGCGATTATCGTTCGTTTGGAATATAGTTTCGGCTTGTGTTTGTCTATTCGTGGCGGTTCGCATGGGTTGAGGTTCTAAGCAGTGTCTATTAGGCACAAGCGATGTGCGCTTGAGTGCGGATAGGGTTTTTCGAGGTGCTTCCGGAGCATGACCGACCTTCTCGTACGCCCCATGTCCATCGACCTGTGCGTTGTCATTCTTGGATGAAAAGAAAGAAATTCATAATGTTCTGCTTTGGCGGATATGGAACACGTGTTCCAGGATTACTTGGAGATTTTTCGTAAGTGGGGCAATGATTTTTATGAATTGGTGGATGGTCATCTGCCGTTTGTGTTGTGCTTGTGTGGCCCATAGAGGTTTTACTGTTTTGGTGTATGGTTAATTTCCTAAACACATTGATGATCGTGGTTGATGATCTCGGATTATTTTTTGGTCTTCCTGTGTAGTGTGATTTGTCTAACGTGGATAATATAGATCTGTTCTAGCTTTGTCCCATTCTGTCTTGGCCAAAATAGATGGTTCACTAATACTCTTGTTGATGGTTGTTTAATCTTTTACGCAATTTTGAGTGTCTTACTGCTTTTTTATTCAGAATTCAATGGCTGTCCTAAATAATACGCTTCGTCATGAGCCGTCAAGAGCCGTAACTTCTGTTTATGGGTGTAGTTCTGTGTGGAGATCTGGATTACCTGTGATGGCTAATGGCAATTGCTACTCTCGTAATGGCGCACCTAAGTACAAGCGAAGGATGGTTTCTGCTATTCGTGATTTTCCTCCAGGATGTGGACGATTTTCTCCAGGAATCAATGTGGAACCAACAAAGAGTTCAGTTTACATTGCCAGCTCTCAGAATAAGGGGACTGCAGCTGAGGCTGTTGATGCATCATGGGGAGGTCATGTTGATTCTAGATTCGGAGATTCTACAGCTATCCTCACGCAAACAGGTGTTGTAGAATCTAATTTGAAAAAGTTGGGGCAGACGGCTGATGTGGTTGATGGTCTAAGCTCAGTGAGTGAGAAGCAACCGACAGGAATGTCTCTGGGGACTTTAGAGAGCACAGGAATTGTAGAACCTAGAAAAGCTTTGGAATCTGAATTGTTCGAGAGAGATGGTGGGGTTGCTGCTGCTCCTCAAAATAAAACTGAATCAAGCTATGCTAATCTTTGTGCTGGGCATCCTTCATTAACTACTGGTTCCACCGGCAAGTCTCTTGAGAAACCTAAAGCTAGAAGCTATCCTCCTAGGAGAAGGGTTTCGGCGATTAGAGAATTCCCACCTCATTGTGGAAGGAATGCTCCTCTACTTAATAAGGAACTGTGCTTGGATGTGGCCGCCCCTTTGAAGGAAATAAAGGTCAGTGAGGAAAGCCACTTGAAGGATGAGAAAACTCTAAGGTGGACAGAAGTGACTGGCACAAATTTGATTGTAGAAAGTTTACGAGATTTGGATTCTCAGGAGTGCAAATCTTTAAATGAGGTAACTGAAGCAACTAAAGCTGAAGTTCAGGCTGAACATGAGGAGAATGGTGTTGACGGCAAGAGAGAGCGAGATAAGTTGGGAACATTTTCAGAGACAAACATAAAACCTGAGGTTGCTGATGATGATGGTTGGGGTGGATCTCCGCGTGGAAGTAATCCAGATCTTTCCATCTGTCAGTCTGAGGCATATAGTGATAAAAGGATCAGGCACAAGAGAAAACGGGCAAAGAAAATGGTTGCATACAACAAAGAGGAAAGCCTCAAGAGAAAGGGTGTAGATGGATTAGGAACTCACACATTGGAAGACAAAGCCAGCTCATCGGAAGTTTCATCTGGAAGGGTTCTGGTGCAATGTCTGATGGCTGCACCGTTTTGTCCTTGGCAGCAGAGCAAAGAGGGAAGCAAAATGTCTTCTCCTAATAATATGACTGCAAGGATAGGGAAGAAAGAAGATCTTGCAGGCCCTGAGAAATCAAAATTAACTCCTAAGAAAAAAGATACTATGGTCCCCGAGAAATCAAAATTAACTCCAAAGGTAAAGCCTATAAAGGCAAAAACCTCTGAGGGAAAGACTCTGCAGAAGAGCCAACCTTTTAAAGAAGAGTCTGCTCATGAAAGCACTAGCGAACTGGTGGTTCGGGAAAATGAGGATGTTGTGGACATTGACGAGCACCATGAAGATCTTCATGTGTCTTTGCATCCTAGAGCATTTACTGCGAACCCACCTCCTTTTGGTCATGGTCTTTTAGAAAGTAAAGGCAATGATGATGTTACTCGACCCAAAGTCAGGGAGACACTGCGTCTGTTCCAAGGTGTCTTCAGGAAGCTCTTGCAGGAAGAAGAAGCCAAGACCAAAGGTGAAAACAAACAAAAAAGGATTGATCTTCAAGCGGCAAAAATCTTGAAGGACAAGGGAAGATATGTTAACACTGGAAAACAAATCATAGGTCCTGTACCTGGAGTTGAAGTTGGGGATGAGTTTCAGTATAGAGTAGAGCTGAGCATTATTGGCCTTCATCGCCATAATCAGAGCGGTATTGATTATATCAACAAAGATGGAAAATTCCTGGCGACGAGTATCGTGTCATCGGGTTCATATTGTGATGATCTGGATAACTCAGATTTTGTGATATACACTGGCTCGGGAGGGAATGTGATTGGCAAGGACAAGGAGCCCGAAGATCAGAAACTTGAAAAAGGTAACCTCGGTCTGAGTAACAGCATATCTGAAAGGAATCCTGTGAGGGTGATTCGGGGATTGAAAGAAACAAGGTCATCTGATTCTGCTGAACCAAAACCTAGAATGGTTACTACCTATACTTATGATGGGCTTTATGTGGTGGACGAATGTTGGCAGGAACCGGGGCCACGTGGCAAGCTGGTCTTTAAGTTCCGTCTGAACCGGATTCCTGGTCAGCCCGAACTTGCCTGGAAAGTGGTGAAGAAATCGAAAAAGTTTGAAGCACGGGAGGGTCTCTGCGTGTGTGATATTTCACAGGGGAAAGAGTCCATTCCAATATCTGTTGTCAACACCTTTGATAACGAAAAGCCCCTTCCATTTAAGTACATTACTCGCATGATATATCCTGACTGGCTCTGCCCTCTGCCCTGTAGAGGTTGTGATTGTTCTCGGGGATGCTCAGATACGGAGAAGTGCATTTGTTCTGTCAAGAATGGAGGAGAAATTCCGTACAATTATAATGGAGCTATTGTTGAAGAAAAGCCCTTGGTTTATGAGTGTGGACCTTCTTGCAAGTGCCCTTCCTCTTGCCACAATAGGGTCACCCAGCGTGGTCTCAAGTTTCAGCTAGAAATTTTCAAGACTGAATTAAGGGGTTGGGGTGTGAGATCCCTTAATTCTATCCCCTCTGGAAGTTTTATATGTGAGTATATAGGAGAGCTCCTTGAAGAAACGGAAGCAGAAAAACGGACTGGATATGATGAGTACTTATTTGACATTGGCAATAACTACAACGACAGTAATCTTTGGGATGGGCTCTCAACCCTTATGCCTGATGTGCACATGGATTCTTGCAAAGTTGTGCGGCAGGTTGGTTTTACCATTGATGCAGCCAAGTATGGGAATGTTGGGAGGTTCATTAACCACAGCTGTTCTCCCAATCTGTATGCCCAAAATGTCCTCTATGATCATGACGACAAGCGAGTTCCTCACATAATGTTCTTTGCTGCTGAAAATATTCCTCCTTTGCAGGAATTAACGTACCATTACAATTATACGATAGGTCAGGTTAGTGACTCTAATGGCAATATTAAGAAAAAAGATTGCTACTGTGGTTCTGCGGAGTGCACGGGAAGGATGTATTAAGGAGAAATGACTGAAGTATGTTTTTGGGTTTTTGAGAAGGAAGCTGCGCTGTTGGCCAAAAAGAAGAGAAGGAACTTGTGCTTTCTCAGGTAAGGTCCCTACTGAACGCCGGCTCTCATAACATGTTACTAGTGATATATATGCCTGTACCTGACATGACATTAGAAATTACCCAAGCTTCTTGCTTCACCGCTCTAATTTGTTTGTTAATCAAGCACAGAGGATAGTTGGTGTCATCGCAATTGCACATGACAAGAAAACATGCAGAATCCAAGCCGTTGTTAGTTTGAATTTAGCTTTTTTGTAGATACAGTACTACGTTGTATTTGGGGCGAAATTTTATATGACAGGAGGTGAATTCTGAATTCTGAATTCTTCAGCATACTCTGTTTTTGGTCTGAGTCGATATAAATTTTTCTTAGGCTCCATTTATTTCACGAAAAATAAAAGATTTAGAAATATTTTCTAAAAAAATACTCACTTGCTTTGCTTATAAACATAACTATCCGAAAAATATTTTTATTGTTTGCAGAAATATTTGCACATAAATTGTTATTGATAATGAAAATATTTATTGACTAATTATATCAATCGATACAAATAATTATTTTTGGAATTTTTTTCCCTAAATCTTTCATTTTTTGCAAAACATACAAAAGTTTAATATGCCCTTCAATTTTTTAACGAAATCTTTGAATAAAATAGCACAACAGCATTAATCAAGCTAGTTTTCAATTGCATTGTTCAAATTTGGATGGCTATAAAAGATTCAAACATATGTGGCACAGTTGACGTGGGCAAAAACAATAGAAATGAAGCAATGATTAGAAGTTTTTTGAGTCTTTTTTTTCGTTATAAGCTCGTAAGCCCCATTTGAGTACTTTTTCTAAGAGTTAGCAAGAGAAATTAGGGAGAAGGCTTGTTTAAGTGAAGATAAAGTGCATGGTTGATCCTTTGAAAACACTATGGATGTGTTTTAGTAGTGTAAAGTGTGTTCTATTTTGTCGTGTGCATATGGTGTGAGAATAGATCTATTGGGGATTGTCATAGGAGCCCGGTTTCCATGGTGGGGTAGAAGGTGTTAAGAGCGCACGACAGAAGCTCCTTTTCTTCGCAGGGGAAGATTATCGAAAGAGGGCTCATGTTTGAGTCCTTTTCTAGCTTTGGCGGCCTAGTCTATTGTGACTGCCTCCCGAGATCGCACTACCCCCGACAAAATAGACTAGGCCGCCAAAACTAGATCTGCCCTTGCTGGAAAATGAACGTGCATTTCAACAATCTTCTTGATTGTGGGAATTTTTTAACATAACTTAAACGTGCATTTCAACAATCTTATTCCTTTAAGAATCCGTTCGTTTTATAGAGAATAACTTTCAAGAAAACGTTTTCTAGATTTTGTTATATTTGTTTCACTGAAAATGAACTAGTAAAAGGAAAACGTTTTCTGCGAGGAAAATGTTTTTGTACTTTTGAAAAGTGGAAAGCATTGTCCATAATTTCTTTAACCTCACTTTCTTTCAATAAACATATTTTATTTTTATTTTTATGTTCTTTTTTTTTTAAATCAAGTTTTAATTTTTTTTTCTTTCTTTTTTGTTCTTCCTCCTCGGTTGGTCGCTAGCCATAGCGACAATTGGCAACCGGCCATTAGTAAGCTCCGGCCTGGCCATAGATCGGCGAGGCAACCTCACCACAAACCAGCGAGGCAGCCTCGCCTAATTTGGCGAAGCCAAGCTTGCTCGAGGTTGACGAGTCAGGCAAGCTTGGGCCTCACCCAATCTGGTGAGGCCTGGGGTGAGGTCGGAGCTAGTTAATGGAGGGTCATTGCCATTGCCGGCGACCGGCCATGGTCAAGGAAGAAGAATAGGAAAAAAAAAGGAAAAAAAATTTAAAAATCAATTTTAAAAAATATAATAATAATAAATTATTGAAAATAAGTGCATGTATGAAAAGATTTTCTTTAGCGGCGGTGGAAAATATTTTCTATTTCATTTTCAAATTTTAGACGAACATTGGGAAATATGATTATTTTCCTGGAAAATAATTTTCGAAAACGTCACATTTTCCACAAAACGAATGGAGCTTAAGTCTGGCATCCTTTTACATCAAAAGATCTCATCTCAAATCTTCACTCATCGCCAACGAGTGTAGTCTCCTCTTGTAACGAACCAAGAATTCAAGTCGCATTCATCAAACATGAAGATCCACGGGATTCCTTATTGTCATTGGTTTTGATACTATTAAGTTGAGATCATATTGTAGAAGCCCATCAACATGTTCAGTTCGATTTATCTTAATTCAAAAGCTTAAACTAATCAATTATAGTCAATTAGGATATATTAACTACTATAGTAGACCGATTTTATAGTGTAAGATTTTTTTTATACAACTTACATGAGCATCTCCAATCATCACCAATCAATGCAAACACATCTATCACCCGTGGTATCCTAGATCGAATCTTGATGGCAAATCACATTTTAGCAATTATAAGGATCCATGGGATTTCTTGATGAATCCAAACCCACCAATCAACCGTGGGCTCCACACCAATTGTTGGGAGTCCATAATAGAAGTCCAATACTTTTACCTAGGGACATTATTAGGAGAATACAAGTTGGAATTTGTTTAACATATCCAGTATAGACAAAGAAAAACATATTTAATTGGACCAATTTCACTTGAAAGCTTAAGGGAAAAATGTCAAAAAAGTCATAAATCTTTTGTATTTGCACCGATTTAGTCATAAACTTTTTATTGATATCAATTTAGTTCTAAATATTTTCACTTGGTGCTAATTTAATAAACATTTTCACTTGGTGCCAATTCAGTCCTTTCCGGCTAATTTTAGTCAAATTTTGTCGATGGGGTGTCAGTCAGTTGACATGGTATGATCGGCGTTGATGTGGACGATTTTTAATAATATTTTTTTCAATATTTTATTTTTTTTCCTTTTCCTTTTCATTTTCTTTTTTCCTTCTTCCTCTTTCTTCTCTTATGTGGTTGCTAGACCTTAGTTACTGGCTAGAGGTGACGGTTGGGGAGGTCGACCTTGCCGGCCTCTAACGAGCCTCATGGCCACTAGCGAGGCTCGAGCCCTCGCCAAAGGCCGCAAGGGCTGCTCATGCTGAGCGACGAGGCTCCAGGGCCATGGGCAAGGCTAGCTTAGGCCGCCCAAATCGTGAGGGTGGCCTTGCCAAAGTTTGGGCGAGGCTCAGCCTCGCGGCCTAGGTGGCCTCGAGCTAACCTTGTCGAGGCGGGTGAAGCTTGACCCTCGCTAGATCCGGCGAGGTTCGCCGCCTAGCGGGAGCAACCCTTGTAGCCTTTGGTGAAGGCTCTAGCCTCACTAGTGGCCAGGCAATTGGTTGGAGGTTGGAGGAAGGAGGAGGAGAAGGAAAAAAGAAAAAGAAAATGAATTTTTAAAAAATATATTAAAATTTATTCATATTAGCATTGATCGTGCCATGTCATCTGATCAGCATCCAGTTAGCAAAATCCGACTAAAATTATCAGTTGGCACTAAATCAGCATCAATAAAATGTTTAGGATTAAATTAGCACAACTGTAAAAGATTTATGACTTTTTTTACACTTTTTTCAAAGCTTAAGATAGTGAGTGTGTTGATTATGATACATCAACTACTTTACATCATAACAATTATCTGACAAGGACTTTTCTATCACAACCTATAAGTGCATCTCAACATGCGCTTTTACACGTGTAAGAGATGGTAGGGGTGAGCGGTTCTCGGTTCCGTCTAGAACCTAGAACCTACCCTCGAGTATAGGTTACTCGATTTTTGGAACCTGGAACCTATCCGTCAGAACTGAGAACCTAGAACCTACCCTATCACAAGTTCCAGAGTCGGTTTTAGGTTCCAACAAGTTTTTTTTTTTTTGGTTCATTTTCGTAGTGGGCGCGAATATCCGAAAGCCGAAATAATTCAATTGTTGGTCCTCCATTTTCGCACCGCCAATACACAATGTGAATCTTTTACATCCGAATAGACAACTAAATTCATAGTTTTCTAGAGAAAACATTGTCTAATGTATAATTTGGCGATTCCTTATGGTTAATGTGTTTCATAATAATAACTACGGTTGCATAATAATGAAGGTTGAGCAACTGTTGGTGTTGCTCATCTTAGTTAGGCAAAGGAGCAATCTGTCACTTGAGCGAAAATGCGGAGGAAAATCTATCATCTCGCCGTCGATCAGCCAGTAGGCCCTCGCCGGAGTCTCCACGGGCTTATGATCTCGTACAACCTTCTAAGATGTCTAACTCTTCGCATTTCGATAATCTTATCCATCACTGACCATCTCATCTTTGTTATCCTAATCCACACCAAGAGCAATTTCTCCTGCGATCACCAGCGTACGAGCAATCTCAATGCCGATGATAAAGATAATAATGTAGAAATTATCGTACAAACCCAAAGGTTTATGGAAGTTTATAGCACATTATTGTAGTGATATGAGTTATCAGTCAAATTCAAAATCAATAGAAAGAGCGCACCTCGGCATTCCTCTTCGTGTTATCCACGGCTGCTTGGGCACGAGCATTAGCTAACCTCCATTGCAATAATGAGCTATGCAAGATGCGTAACTTGTGAATCTCCTTTTCTTGCAGAGGCGACACCTTCATCTTTGGCTTGAAGTACTTCAAAACCTTACTAACTGCACCGCCATTGCCACCACCTCCATTTGTTTTGCTCTCCGGTTTCTTAGTACTAGCCCTTGGCGCATTGAAGCCAAAAGAAACCTCCATCGCTAACGATCCCGCCCACAATAAACTTCGTCCGGGAGATAAAGCCCACGCCGAGGGCGAAGGTGGGGCTGATCGTGTCGTTCTCGATACTACCAGCCCAGAGGGATTACTTTTTTGGCGTCTCTTGAGCGTGGTTGAACTTACATTGCTGCTGCTGTTCTCCTCATCGCCATCTCCGTCGTGGCCTGATGATTTGGGCCTCGGTTTGGAAGTCGATTTGGAGCGGGCAACGGTGACTCTTTGGCTAGGGGTGCGGGCTTCAAGGCCGACATGGCGGTTGGAGCTCCGGTCATATTGCGGACAAGGTGCGGCAGAGGCGGCTGCACCATCGGCAGTGGTGGCAGGCGACGGTGACGAAGACACGAGTCTCACGGCACCAACGGCGGCACGGGTGGCGCGGCACAGACGGCGGCGGTCGTGGCTCAACCCACGGCCAAGAGGGGAAGAGCTCGGTTCTGGCGAAGGCGATGGCAGTTCGGAGCAACGACAGCCCGAACGGCCGAGCGAGCGGCGGTAAGAGGTGGTGACAATGATTTGGGGACAGCGGCGGCGGCTCATGGCAGCGAGGGGCGGCGCGAACAGCGTGACAACTTGTCAGGCTTAACGGTGAGACGGCTCGTCGGACGAGCGATGGGTGGTGGTGGTTCGGTGCCAAGAGGTGGTGGTGAGTAGGGCATGGGGCGGCGGTGTGGTGGTGGGTGAAGCGGCGGCCCGGTAAGAGGAAGGAAGAAGAAGAAGAAGAAGAAGAAGAAGAGAAGGGGTGGGGTTTTGGCCGAGAGAGGGGGAAAGAGAAGAGAGAGAGAAGAAAATAAAAAAGTTGGGGGGGTAGGAAGTGACGCGAGGAGGAAAAAGGGGAGAAAAGAAAGAGAGAAAAAGAAAGGAGAAGGGGGAAGAATCGGCGAAAAGGAGGGGAAGGAAGTAACGCGCTAGGTTTTTTTTTTTTTTTTGAACTCGCCGTGCAGGAACCAAAACTGGAACCGGGAACGTCGGTTCCCAGGAAAAGGGAACTGGGAACCGGAATCGGTCTCTTTAGAACCGGGAACCGAACTCACCCCTAAGAGATGGTATATGTACTCTTGGCGTTTCAAGTGGAAGTCAACTTAGTTAAGCTTTTTCTATAGGTGTTAAACCTCTATAGATGGGGCTTGCAAGTTCTCTTAAAGTCTTCAATTTTCGTTGTTTATAAAAAAGAAGACTTAGGCATCCTTTGAGGTGTCACTAAGGAAACTACCATCGAAAATGGAAGTCACTAGCTATCATTTACAAAGACTTGCTAGAAAATTACAATTATCGAGAATAGTTATCATGTAGAAATACCATGACTTGTGAAATTTGAGATGATTTACCATATTATTTGTAAAAATTTTAAGTATTAGCATTCTAATATTGGGAACTCTATAGTTAAATTACTGCTTATAGACCAAAAGCACTACTTTTAGGTGACACCGAATATATGAGGACTTCAGGTGATGCCTCTTGTGAACTAGTAAATTACTTATTGCAATATGTAGTTAGATAGCAAATTCCCTATAATTTCCATCATTATGTTCATTTTGTAGCAATTTACTTTTAAATGTAATTGATGTTGACCGATAGTATCACATAGAGGAGGGTGAATGGATGATTTTAAGAGACTTGATAAAATATTTTGGAATTTAAAGTGTCAAGTTTGATAAAAATGTGATCAGGTAAAAACAATTTGTTGATATAAGCAGAATTTGGTTATATCAAGTAGTGTAGTGCGCATCTACCAGACTATAAATGAATATAAATAACAAGATAAAGGGCAATGCACATATATTTTTATAGTGGTTCGATTTAGTGTAAGCTTGTATTTATTCTCTCATACTAATAGTTTATTGAGTAGATTCCACAAATCAACCTTGAGAAATTACAATAATATGCTTTGCCTATATTTAGGCACACCTAAAATACAAATTGTAAAACTGTCGACACTTCTCGAAAGTTTACAATTTCAAAGCTTTTAGATTTTAGGTTTTGAACCCCTTGATCGCGTCTTGATCTCCTTCTATACTCCTTAGCATTTAATCTTCCCGTTGGATAATTTTCAGAAGGATCAATCTCCATAGCCGTTGAAGTTAGAATTCTCGTAAATTTTGTCTTCCATACAATCAATCTTTGGTTTCCGAACCTAAAATCTTTGGTCAATCAATCAAGATATCTCACATGATTGAATATTTTGTGTACATAATCTTTAAGATTGATAATCAAAATCTTGAGTTAGGAATCATATCAAATTACAAGCTATGAAGAGGTGAGATAAATTAATCCCAAATGAAAATCTTGAAGTCCGTGATAAGATTGGTTCTTTCCTTAACATATCTAGGCTTCGTTCGTTTCGCAAAAATGTGGAGTTTTTGTAAAATGTTTTTCAATAAGTTATTTTATAGGAAAATGACAATATTTTTCGGAGTTTAGGTGAAATTTGAAAATGAACTAGAAAATATTTTGTCATTTGGTAAGAAAAACCTTTTCCTCCATACATGCCCTTCAATTTTTTAAAGTTTTTAAAATTGATTTTAATTTTTTTTTTTTTTTTCTTCTTCCAGCCAGTTGCCTACCTTAGGTTAGCTCAAGCTTCGCCCGATTCGGCAATTTGGCCGATTCGGCAATTTGGGTGAGGCTCGAGCCTCCCCTATGGTCACTAGAGCCTTACCAACGTTTGGCGAGCCTCACCTAGCTTATTGGATTAGGTGAGGCAGAGCCTTTCTTTAGGCTGACATGGCTTGAGCTTGCTTGTGGCCGCCGAGCAGCCGAGAAAAATGAAACGAAAAAGAATTAACAACTTGATTTTTAAAAAAATGAAAATAAAAACATAAAGGAAAAAGTGTTTGGTGAAAAAAAAAAAAAAAAGGGAGGTGAAAGGAGATGAAAAATGTTGTCCTTACTTGAAAAGCGGAAAATTTTTATTTTAAATTTTTTTCTATTGATGAAAAATGTTTTTCTGATTAGTTTATTTTCTGTGAATTGAATTTCTAGAAGTTGTTTTCAGCGAAATGAAGATAACGGGCTCTGTTCGTTTCGCGAAAAACAACTTCTAGAAAAATGTTTTTTATATTTTATAGTATTCGTTTCATGGAAAATGAATCGATTAGAGAAAATATTTTTCATCAGCAGAAAAAAAGTCTTTTTAAATAAGGGAAAATGGTTTCCACTTTTCAAGATGAGGAAAACATTTTCTCCTCTCTCTCTCATCTCATACCTATGTTAACATTTCCATTTTTTTTTTTCATTTAAAAAAATCAAAATTTTAATTATTTTTAGTCCTTTCTCTCTCTCTCACCTTCTATCTTGGTCGATTGCTGACCATGACGATGGCTTGCAATTGGCCACAGGTGAGTCTCGAGCTTGTTCGCAACGCGCTCGGGGTTTGTTGAGCTCTATCTTGCCATTCGCCAAATTGGCGAGCTAGAGGCGAGCTCAGTTGGTGGCGAGCGGCGAGCTCGGGCCTCTCCAGATTAGTGAGAGTGACGAGCTCGAACTCACTTTCGGCCGATCACCGTGGCTAGCAACCGTCGAGGAAGAAGAAGAAGACTAAAAGAAAGAAAAGAAAAAGAATTTAAAAATGGATTTTTTTTTCAAAAAATAAAATTAATTAAAAATCGATTTTAAAAATAATAATAAAATTATTGAAAAAGATTGTTTGGAGGAAAATATTTTCTTTACCGAACAGTGAAAAATATTTTCCACTTCATTTTCATATTTCAATTGAATACTAGAAAATAATTATATTTTTCTGGAAAATAGTTCATGGAAAATATTTTCCGAAACGCCACATTTGATTTGGTTCGTTTCACAAAAAATAATTTTCAAGAAAATATTTTCCGAATTTTTGTGTGTTCATTTTACAAAAATGAACTTACTAGGGAAACATTTTCCATCAACGGAAAAATGTCTTTTAAAATAAGGGAAAATGTTTTTTTGTTTTTGTGAAAGAAGAAAATATTTTCCATATCTTCTTTCACTTTACTTTTTTCAGCGGATACTTTTTTTTTCTTTCTTTCTTTTATAAAAATGATTTTTTATTTTCATTTTTGTATTCTTTCTTTTTTTCTTGGCCATGGCGATGACCAACCATTGGCATTGAGCAAGCTCGAGCCTTGCTGGCTCGCTAGATTCCGACGAGGTTCAACCTCGCCAGCTTGTGGTGAGGCTCTGTCTCACCTTACCTCACCCAACCTCGCTTGAGGCGATTAGATTAGCTCGTCCCTTACCAGATCCAACAAGTTGGGCAGAGCTCGAGCCTCGCCTAGTTCGCCAGCCTTGTCACAGCCTAGTGAGGCTCTATCTCGCATGTTTTTTTTTTTTAAATAAATTAATTAAAATTTTTATTGAAAGAGAGTGTAAATAGGAGAAGATTTTAGCGAAAAATATTTTCTATTTAATGTTTTCTATTTATCTTCAGATTTCAATTGAGACCAAAAAATAATTATATTTTCCTGAAAAAAGGACTTCCTTGTCACGTTTTCAGCGATGGGAGTTTGTCGTCATTTGGGCATGATTTTGGGTATGACTTATGAGTTGCTTCCACCGCTCTTTTGTCCTTTCGTTTTTCGGAAATTGGTGTACTTTGCGCGCTTCTCTCTCTCTCGCTCTCGATCTCTCGAACCGACGCTCAGCGATCTCGCTTTCGCCCCCACTGCGGAGCGATTCCTCGTCGCATTTCGGGTCGAACTCCAACGCGTCCTTCGTCTTCATCCATCATCGGGGAGCGTCGGATCTCTCGAGCCGATCGCCAGTCGGCCGTCCCCGCCGATGCGCATTCCGGCTCGCAGATTCTGACTGCGGTTTCGCAGCCGCGAGCGCCCCGCGCGGTGGAAACCTAGGGTTTCTTTCTGTTAGGGCACCGATCGCGCGTCGCCGAGCGATGGAGATGCCTGCCGGCTCGACGTTTTTGGGTTAGTTTGCGTGACTCGTGGATTGGTTTCAGGTCGTTCTGCTGATCGACGAATTTAGTTGCTCGCGTATGGAGATTTTGAGGTTCTTCGGTCTTACGTTTGTGCTCACTGTCCTCGTTTCTGTGCGTATTGTTCTGTCGTGAAGTCAGTTTGGTCCCATTACGAAGCAACCTTGAGGAAGATGAGGCGTTTGAGTGACGCGCGCGTGTGGATTTGTTCTCGGTAATTGGGGGACCGACTGAAATACATTGAGCAGCCTGTGATTAGTTGAGCGGAATCTCCATTACTCGTGATTGGTTTTTTATTAGAACACATTGAGGGAGTATGCACCTGCTTGTCCTCTGAGGATACAGTCTTTCTGCTTTGGTGTAGCTCTATTGTTGTTCTGCTTGGTGTTAACGAATAAGCAATTAATGTTTCCTCTCTCTTGTTGCTTTTTGTTCCCTTTGTGCAACTTCATGTATTCCATAGGTGAAAGACACGCATAAACAATTGTATTGGCTTGGTCCTTTTCTGTAGTCTTGCGTAGCTTATGGTGACATATCATGTGAAATCTCTGTTCTGGGTTCATTTCCATCAAATCGGATTGAAGTCCCATGGTGCTTTTATCACCTTTGTTCTGTGTTTTTTCGGCTGAGTGTGATTGTCATATAGGTTGTCTTGGCTTGACTCAAGTAGAACCCAATAGGATCCATCAGAATGGTCCAGATAGAATACTGGTTGTAAGTTAGTATCACAATTGACAATGTTGATGCATGAGATTCAGCTTCTGATGAATTATATATTTCTAGCTGTTTCTGTTATCTGATTTTGCTTGCGCTGCTTTGTCAGGGTCCTATTCTTAAATAATACTATAACCTTCGAATCTTGGATTGTTTAACTGTGTGCCCATCTTACTAGTGGATGTATTAGCTAAGTCATATACACGCTGGCTGTTTCCATAAACGACTCGCATTGGCATATCAGTTTTTTCATATGCTAATTTAAGCCAACTCATGAATTTTAATCTTTTTTTTTTTTTTTAAATTATTCATACTCTTCTTTTATGCCATTATTATATGCATTGCAATTTTAGGTATAATCTATGGTCTGCAATTTAAGGATTGACAGAGGCTTGATTGTAGAATAATCTTGATGGCTATGATTTGTCTGGATTGAATTGCCAGGCACCGTGAGAATTGATTCCTTAGGCCGCCTTTCTATCATAATAGTTGGATCGCTCTGGATTATGCTGATTTTAACTTGTTGACTTATCTCCAGCTTATGTAATAACTCTGCATGTCAACCTTTTTGTTTAGCTTAATTTGTCCTGGTCTATCAGTCTTTGAGCTTCCCCGCGATTTACCTATGAGACTTTAATTGATCTTGCAGACAGGTAGCGTGGATGTTTTGCACTGCCACTATGTCTATGGGCAGGACAATGAGAACTCTCAACGTAGATGCCACTGGATGCTTGATAGGTGAGGTGCTGTTCTTCCTCTGGATGTGAATATTTTCTATGTATCGGAACTTGAAGGAGTTTTGGAAATACTCAATAGTTTGCAGTCATTATTTTTCACTGGGAAAGATTATTCAATAGCCTAGCAAAGTGTTCCATGCAGATTTTTCTATATGATGTGTCAAACTGCTTTATTTCTTCAAACTTACAATAATCACCTTGCATTTGAACCTATTTACCCTCCATTCATGTTGGAAAGGTTATTTTGTCTATCCGATAGTCTTGCTGGTCCTGCTGTTTCGCGATTTTAATGACTAGAAGCTATCATGTTGTGACAATGCTTTGGTTAAATTTATTTTCATCCTTCTCATAAAGTCGTCTTTATGCTTCACTCAATAGCTATTTTTGATGTGTCCACCAAAAATGGTTCATTGATTAGATATCCACAAAAAATTGTGATGCGTGTATGTGGTATTAGGGGTGAGCATAGTCCGGGTTGGGCCGGTCCACCTCCTAATCCTAGGACCAACCCGCACAGTACTGGTTCTTAATTTTTGAGATCGAGGAGCGACTCTATTGAGCTTGGGATCGAGGACCAGACTGACCCAATGATTCGGTCCGGTTCTAGGGTCAACCCGGGATCAACTGATAATTTTTTATTTCATTTTTTGTACTCCTTAAAAAAACAATTGAAGACTGGATTAACCCAATAGGTTTGGTGTAGTTTCAACGTCAACCCAGGACCAATCAATAATTTTTTATTTCATTTTTTGTACTCCTTAAAAGAACAACTTAGAACTGTACTGACCCAATGGGTTTGATAATGAACGAGGTCAACTAAGAAAGACAAGCGGTGAGGGTCAAGTGAGGTGAGCGTCGAACAGAATGAGCATCGAATGTCGAGCGGGGAGCAACAAGCCAAACGAGCATCGAGTGTGCGAGCGGCACGAGTAACCCGAAGCGAGCGAGGTGAGTGTCGAGTGATGAGCAGATAAGTTATTTCTTTTCATTTTGGCAAATTGAAGACTAAGAGGACAAATAAGATAGAGAGAACGAATACTAGAGAAAAATGCTATAAGGAGCTGTTTATGCCTTTTTGGAATCCTTACAAAAACATTTTTTTTTTTGTAAATTATAATTATTGACGTCGTAAAAGACATTAAAAATCTAAGTTATTAAAGAATAATGTAAAATTACTTGAACTCCTTACTAAAGAGTTATTTAATGTTGTTGACACAGTTTATTTTAAGGTTTTCTCTATATAAAAAAACTATAAATAATATATTAGATATATATAATCAGGGATGGTTTGAATTGGACCGACCCAGAACTCTCAAGATTGAGGACCAACCCGCACAGTACTGGTCCAGAAATTCTAGGACCAAAGACTGACCCAGTCTCCCTGGGAATCGAACTAGGACCGACAGGGCTGGGCCGGTCCAGGGTCGGTCCAGGGTTAACCCTGAACCGATGCTCACCCCTATGTGGTATTGTGTTGCCTTGGATTTAAATAATGTGTGCATTCATCATCTTGGTGCAAAGCTTTTGTTAAATTAGTTCCTCTCATCAGAATCATTTTTTGCTTGACTGTGGAGCTAGTCGTGGCATGTCATTGCAAAAAAGTGCAGCTGAAAAGATTTGATGCATGTATATTGTGTTCCATTTAAAAGTGTGCGTAGATTAAGCTTCCTCCTTGGCATCCTTAGTTTTATATTCTTGAAGTTTATAGAAAGGCGAATTCAAAACATAAAACACTATAGTTCTAGAAGCGAATCCACATAGATGGTATTGTTATGATTATGATTAGCTTGTATGATGATCTTCTCGGTCAGTTTAACCTCACCTGTCTCAATAAAGGTGAAAAGCAGCAAAGGTCTGGAACTCTTCACATCTGACATGAGAAGTTTGTTGTCTTTCAAGATTTTAGCACCGCATTATGGGAATATGAGTTATAATTGAGTATACACTACATTTACGCGACTTGCTCTTTTCCTTATCTTCAGGCAGCTTGAGCACATTGTTATCGTTCACTATAGAGAACTGAAAGAGGTAGTGTATGGAACCTGGCTTTACAGTTAACTGCATATATCCATTTTTTGGTTTTCTTTGCTTTTTCACATGGAGATGATCTTTTTCCAATGGCTAGCAAGAAAGTTTTTGCTGAACCAAACGGGGTTGCATGTTTAGTGAAATTGAGGTTTATGCTGAAACTTTAACTAATACATCAATGCAATGTGCGACTCCTGATCACACTCCTGCAAATGTTACATTTTCGTTGCTTGCAGCAATAGATTAGCATGCAGTGAGGCCAGAGAATGTGAGTGTTGTAAAATGCTATCTATGGCTTCTAATATTGGACCAGAATATGAAGCGGGGACTTTAATCACATCTGCCAAAATTGCTAATATAGTTTTAGTTAGATTCCTTTGTTGCTGGATTTGATAAGTGCAAGTTGAAGAATGTCACAAGTTCAAACGAATACAACTGTTGACTTTGATATTGGAAGACTGAAAGAGGCTTCTAAATTCACAATGTTTGATTACCCATATGTTTGAGGTGCAGCACTTTAATGCTTGCTAAAGGACAGGGTCTCATGGTGGCTGGTTTGCAAACTTAATGAAGCAGGCAGAGGGCCAGATAATTTGGATACACGAGGTCAAGGAGTTGTTCATTTGGCTGCAGGCTTCAGTTGTCAATGGGCGAGTGGCCTTATAATAGCTGCAGGTATTAATAAGCCCCAACTTTTGTGATGCCTGCAGAAGAACAGCTCTGCATTGGGCATCAAATTTTGGAAGACAAGACCGTCAAGATCTTGGAAATTATTTATATGCACCAGCACATATTAAACCTTGTTATATTTTTTCCCTGAAGCTGGCCAGATCATGGGGCTTGTTCTGGTCAGGACTCACTGAATGGTGACAGTTATCAGTGTTTGGCGAATCATGCGATCTCTCTTTATGTGATACCCACTCCAGAACCAGTTGCACTTTACAGTCTCTGCTTTTCACAACTCAGTCCTGTTCAACAACACTGCTGATAATCTGTTTGTTCGTCAGTTTGAATATACATGGCTGACCATGAGGAACATGTGTTTGTCGAAATTGCCTTAAGCTTATGAAGTACTGGAAATACAAGCTTTTTTAGTAATCTTGACTATTCAAATTAAAAGTAGGATAATTGCTGGATGAATTGATGGTGATGCCTTCAGTTTTCTCTCTCCAGATTGAAAACTTTTTCTCTAATAACATGTCCTTTTACAGGGAGGAGACTGATTGAATTCGTTGGACCTGGAGCACCTCCAGGAGCTGTTGATGATCCAAGGCCCAATCATGTCTCGGAGGTGAAACGGCGCTCATTCGGGTTCAAGCATGGGGCGTTAGGGAATTGCTGCATATGTGGTTGAAGCAACTTTTTATTGGATTTCTTAATGTCGGACTCTTTTCTGGACCATACTCGTAATCTGAGCTTATTGACTCAGAGATGTTTCTGGCCCATGATTTACTTTTTCATTGGATTTCTCAATACTCTGGAAGTTGGCCTATGGCGAGGCTCAATCTATTGGACCTATAGGACCAACAGCTGGGGCCCGCAGTTGGGTCCCATACCACTGGCTAAAATATTGGGTCTGAATTGAGATTCTATCGGGCCCATGTTAGGTCTGAGTTGGTTAGGGTCTTTAAAGATTAAGTGAATATTGGGCCTATTGAGCTCCAAGAGGTCAGTAGTCGGGCCCAAATTAGGTCTATCATACTGGGCCTTATGGCCCAAAGAAATGGCCATTATTTAAAAGGCGAGCCCATTAGACATTGGGCCTACAGGGCCATAATGAGTCCAATTACTTTTACGGGCTGGGCCACTAGGCTATGATAATTTTATTGGGCAGAGTCTAATGGGCCCAAGCGAGGCCCATCACACAGCGGGACTTAGACCCGTTTTGGGCCTGACTTATTGGGCCAAGCCCAATGGGCCTCAAGCATTTATATTATTCTAGGCCCATTTGGCCAATTTGTTGGGCCTAGATTAACAGGCCCAGTGGGCATACCCGATGCCTCTTTTTGGGCCGGCTGGCCCATTGTATGAGCACTGGGCCGGCACTGAATGGGCCATTGGGCCTTCAATGGGCCAGCGTATTCCGCAGCCTGCCTATTGTTGGGCTGGAGCCAAATGGGCTTTGACACATGAGATCAGTATTGGGCCTTCAATGGGCCGACGAGGCCCATTAGTGGGTCTTAAACGAAGTACTGGACCCAGTTTAGGACCGATGCATTGTGCTTCAAGGGCCCAGAATCAGGCCCATTACATTTCTTCTGTCCACCCTAGTTAGGCCTAACGTTCATCTCATGGATTTGGTAATCATTTAAGTGGGCCCTTTCGTGGCCCAACAGGCTCCTGGTTGGGCCATCAAGCCCAATATTGGGCCGTAGACATTCCGTTACGTTATTCAGTTTTGGGGTATGTTTAAGTAATCCATTTCATCATTTTCATGGTCTTTTCTTCCTAGAAGCAAGAGAGGAATTGTTACGGTGCCCACAGGCAGGTTAAAGACCAAGAAATGGGCTCGACGATTCTCATTAAAATAGTTCTCTACCCAGCTATAGCTTTTTCATTCTCAAAATAATGAAGTAGCCCCTTTACCTGCTTTAGCAGCCCTTTTCTTACACGACAGCATATTTACAAGACATGCAGCAGTTATACTAACCCAAACCTTAATAAGCAGTTAAGCGTCCATAATCTTATCAATTTTACATCACCGCAAGTTCGGTCCCCGGAGTACACAATAGGAAAGAAAAAAGGAAGAGGACAGAGATCAGTGGAGGGTCCTATTTTCACGTGCCTACCATCCTGTGCATGTCGCGAAAGCTTTCTGTACTACTGAAAGACACTCAGGTAATCCCTCATTTCATGCTCCCCCTTCCAAAGAAAACATGTACTGGCTCCGTTGGGTGACCCATGGCGGTAAACTCATGAGAGGTTGGCCACGGACTAGCCGTTCTGTCAAAGAGGTCTTACCATTCTCAATGTCCAGCGCGGCTTGTCACTCAATACTGTTGCTGTGGTAGTCCATTGTTATGGTCTACAAGTGCTCCAATATTTTGCCAGATACCAAAAAATCAGTGAAAACTGAAAATGCATGAAAATAACTGGAGCTTCTAAGAAAACTGATGCCTATTAAATATTACATCCATGTTGCGATGAAAAATTCCAGAATAGAACCAACATTTGACAAAATAAATCAAATATATAAGCAAAAAATACCATAGTTCTACAGGATCCTTCCACCGAAAATTGTTTCTTCAAATCATATTGAACTAAAAGTGGGTGGCATAAGTGACTCGAATCTTGAATCAACAAATACAACTGGCAAACGATTATCATTGTCTTGGAAGCTCATTCACAACTATGTTTACAGAATTACCCAACTTAGAGGCAAAACTCATCAAATCTAGAAAAAGTTTCTCAATCTTACCATTGGTTAGTTCCTTTTATGGGTAACAAAAGTTCTGCTAAGTCACAAATCTATGAAAGCCAACACAAAACATGGACACACGCTTCTAGGTAAAGCGAGCTGACATATGCAAAGTACAACGATTGAGATTGTGCATGGATGAATAATAATAAGACTTGGAACTGAAAAGGATTTCATGATCAGGATTTTCTCTAAAAATGGCGTGAAGAGCATTTCAAATGCTGTCAACAATGGCTAATGGATGCAATCGCATCAAGATAGGTAACTTCATTTCTGAACATTAGTCTTTCATGTGCTATAATCAGCATTTAAACATTTTTTAGCGGCACGCAATAGTATGTACTCTAAGAACATGGCCAAACATTGATGGTATCATACTTTCAGCTAGGTGGATCAAACTTTCCAACATGCGCACAGTTGTACTTGCTTCATTGTTATGAAATGCACAACAATCAACAAGCAAAAGAAAAGGTAGACCTAGACAAGTAGAAGAGATAAAAGAAAAAATTAAGAGAGGGAGTTTATATAACCTGCATTCTGAGTAGCAGATGTACAATGAGGTTGACAATAGCTTGATGAATTTTTTCAGCCACCTTAGTAAGGACCATTCTAAGACATCCTTTACAAAGAGAATGTACCTACAGGAAATGCACAGATCCAATGCATCAATATTTTTCCAAGGAAAAGTTGTGTTGATGAGACAAATTACATGTAAAAATCACATGCTTTAGAATCACTGGAGAATAGAAAGATTAGTAGTCAGGTTCTAGCTGATTTCACGATGCGCATAATAGATGGCTGAAGTATAAAGTATAATCTTCTCAAATTTCAGAAGCCTTTCCAGGACCTCAGATGTAAGTTATATCTATGACAATACAAATCGTGGTTTGCTGATGATCTAGATAGACCCAGATGCCATAACTCAGTCAGCTCACCTATAGCAACTTGAAAGACCGGCTATTTGCCCCAGTAACTTCTGGTGCCTCAATCCTGGAGTATGGCGATCAGAATGTCTAAGTTAAGAAGTGGAACAAGGCCCTTTGAATTTCAGAAGCCTCTCCACGACCTTGTATGTAAGTTATATCTATGACAGTACGAGTCATGGTTTACCGATAATCAAAATAGACCCAGAAGCCAGAACTCGGGCAGCTCCTCTAGACTGGGGTACTTGCCCCAGTATGAAATAGATGCCTACGAAGCTCATATAGGAATGCATCTAATTTCAAGCTTTTTCATCAACATTAGCCTTTCTACAGCACAAATAGGCAAATATCATGCTTCAACCAATAGTTCCAGAAAGGATGTTGCTAATGTTCTTCTACTTTGAACTAACCATGAACCATTTAATGAGAAATTAAATGCGCCATGCTAAACATTTTGGAATGGTAAGAGAAGAATACTAAAGAAACCCATTTGAACACAGATATTGCCCTCCACCAGTGACCTGAGATAGCTCAAATATTTCTTAGTGACCCAGAAATTACACTGGGCTTCTTAAACTTCCTGAACAAGATTGTTGACCAGGTTCTGGAGTTGTATTGAAACAAACCTTCTTATTGTTAGCCATAATTTTGAGATTATGTATAGATCTACGTCCAATCCAAAATAATTTACTACCTCAACATTTCATATGGCTAAATATTTGCTAGATTTTCATCACAACCAACTTTAGTTGACTCTCCCTATTTATTTGCTACACAAAAATTTTCTGTCAGTTCAATTACAATGAAAAAAAAAGAATGAATTAGTTAATTTGATGACTCACCTCACTAGAACTATGTCAAAATCTGTAATAAGGCACTGGCGAGTGTTGTATTGAAAGATAGAGCTAAAATAATCATAACAACAGCAATAGCAATTCCAGCAATGGAATTACTGTCTCAGTTGGCAAACCTTTAAAGTGCCGTTTATTGGTAAAGTAAGATCTAATTCTTTCTCTGATGTAGAGAGATTGGGTGATTAGCTTGTGCAATCTTATGTGAAACAGAATTTAGCATTTTTCATCTTGTGACCGCAATTTGCAGTCTAAGACCGTGATGCAGAACAACAGAAGATAGGGAAACACAATTCAAGTAAGGCTTCATCTGACCAAAAAGAAAAAAAGTAAGGCTTCGGATTTGTTTCGCCAAATATGATTGTTTTTATGCTAAGAGTAGTTACAAGACCAGCCTAAAAAAGAATGAAAGTTCATTTTAGTAGTGATTTCTTGCAGTGCACCATGATTTAGAAATTATAGAGAAAAGAATCGATTGCCCTGCTTTTACAATGAAATGAAAACACGGTGACATAAGCATACTAACATCCGTCAGTAAACTAGCTAAGAAAAGACTAAAATGGCTATTTCAGCATTTCAATGTGGGGACTCTGCAAACAAGCCTTTTGAACTCTAATTCAATGTCACAGGAAATTTCTTTTCCTTTTACAATCAACATAACTCAATATATTCCCACATTGCTCCATTACAAAGGGTCATTAACATCTTCTGATAAATTAGCAGGATCAAGTTCTGATTATTTGTTAGTTCTTTGTGGTATCGCTAGTCCCATGTTCAATTCCAAGTATACCTTTTGAAATAATATAAGAATGTGAAAACAAGGAGAAAATTCACCTTAGCAACCTATTGTCTGCTAATCCCTGGCCTCCTGTTTGTAGCGCTGTCATGCTTCCTCATGCTGTTTGCCAAAAAGTTCAGTCAGTTTGATATTACACGTCAGCAAGAAAACCTCCTCAGCAGCCAAAGCCTTATAAATGCAGCTAAAAGTTGATCAATTCATAAATAGCATATCCAAAAGTACTGTAAAAATTTGAAGCTTATCACGTCATAGCATTAACAACCTGCTTCCAAAGAGCAACGGACTACAGTAAGCCTTGCAAGTTCCAGTGGTAAGTTCCCGTGACAATGACATGAAGACCTTGGATAAGATACGATGACACATTTAGTGGATTGCCTCCAAGTGAAAAAAAAAACTGAAGAGCTTTGAACTAGTTATTGTTGCAGCGATGGCAGTGACATGAAAGAACTGCAATTAAACCTCTGTTAAGCCTATCTATAGGAAAAGTAACCAGTCTGATATGTAATGATAGCGCTTAGACCAAACACAAGGAACTAACCATCACGACTTCCTCGCGAACATCGGAAAATATTGACACTATGTTTCAATCGCTTCGACTCGATTACGTTTTCCATTCGAGATTGAGAATACCATACCAGATAGTGCAACGAAGATAATCCATCCACGAATCAGGGAACACGACAAAGGGGAACGCGCTACGTACTTGAGCCCTAGCCGCGGCGTCTTCGAAATGAGCTTCGAGCGCTGAGTCGGCCGAGAGAAGACGAGGTCCGCGAGAGGAGGATCGCCAATCCACGAGATCTGCAAATCCGAAAGAGAGAGGGAATGAGAAGAGGAGAGATTCGAGAGTTCCTCAGCATCGATGATCGAAGCAAAAAGAGAAGGGGAATTACTCGATGGAGAGAGAGAGAGAGAGAGAGAGAGAGGGACCGAGAGATGGAATGAAGATGATCCGAGGAGAAGCGCATGGAAGATGCCGCCATTGACGTCGTGGGAGGGCTAGGGTTCTGCTGCAATTGCATCGAACTCCATCGACGACTCCATAGAAAATACAAACAGAGAGCGAGAGAGAGAGAGAGAGAGAGTCGGAGCGAAGAGAATGAAGCAAAGCACCGGAGCTTCAACGCGGGAAATTGCGCCAACGTGGGAATTTGACCCGACCCGACCCGACCTAACAACTCAGTATTTTATAATGAAAAGTGCTATGATAAATTATTTGATATTGATATTAAATACGACCCACTTATCAAAAAATTTCTCCACATGTCATATATTTAGTAGGTTGATTTTGTAAATCGATTTTAATTTATGTAATATAGCTCAACTACTAACTCTTCTTCCGATTCATTTTAATTGTCGAAAGTAATACTTTTGATTATAAGATTTTTTTTTTTTCACATGCCATAACATCAGTTGCACCTCTAATCAGTTATTTATTGTTATGGGCAAGAACTTTTCCAAAGATATTATAATATGAGAAAGACACCCGGTAATTTAACTTCATATAATCGGAACCATTCTAAAAGGTAATAATTTTGCCATGAGTTCTAAATTGTGGCTAGTAACTTGACTTGTGGTGGAATTCGTTTTCCTCAAAGTAGTAACTCACTTTATATGAAGTAATTTACCTAGAAAGCATGTTTTGCTTCATGGGTAATTAATTTACTTGATTGGTCATAATATACCTGAATTTTTCATAATTTCAAGAAATCGTTAACATATTTGGGCATAAAAATTTGTACCAAAAAAATGCTACGACCTTGATTAATCACAAGTTCTCGTAATTATTATCAACAATTGCAATGGTGATTTCGCCGCAAGTTCTTGAAAAAAAAATAGGTAACATTTCTTCTGATACAGATAATTTTTACCTAATTTGAAAGTAAGTTGCTTTGAAAGTAGTAATTTTTGCTTATTGGATTGGTAAGCTTTCTTTGCTGGCCGTAATTTTCTTGAATTCATCCTAATTTGAGTGTACCTATAGTTGGTAATTGGATAAGGACAATTATTCTGGTGAGGAATGCTGTCATATAATTAACTTGAAAAGTATAGTGGACTTCTTCTGGATAGCCTCAGTGCTAGGTGGAACTATTATAGCAGGCGAAAGTGCAATTTTATCCTCCTAAGGCAACACCAATCTCATTTATTAAAGCCAATCATACCAACAGAAAGAGAAGATTACAATCCCACATCCCACTGATAAAATGGTACAGAGACCACATTTATTTAGCCAAGGCAGGTAGAAAGCCTGCCCTTATCTAGCTTATTAGCTAAGCCTGTTTCTATCAGCAACACTAATGCCCCATGGCATTGGCCATAGATGAGCTATTCCTATCTAGCTATAATGAAAAAAAGCAAGCAAGCACTTTCCCAATCAACAGAAAGAGAGGGACTGGTTTTTGACTTTTCTAGTCCAGCTGCACTTGGGAGTCATAAACAGCACCAGCTTTCCAGTCAGCAGGAAGGGCGTACTTTGGCTGCACCCAAGACCCACCCACTTGGAACCTCAGGTACAAATCGCCTCTTGGCGGAGTTTGCGTGTCGAACACTGCTCCGTACACTCGGCGCATCGGCACCCACTCTTGACAGTCCTCCTGAATCGAAATTACGAGAAAGCAAGGTCATTGTCTCGTCGACTAGTGGTCTCTAGAACGTGTTTATGTCGATTTATGGTTTAATTTAATTCTACTTGAAACAAAATTGTAGCAAACTCATGGGATAATGGATGACTGAATACCTCCCAATACTCCGCAGCTATGACGTCATTTGTGCCGCCGACGTATAAAAGGATAATAGCTAAGTAAGAAGGGTTTCTGCTGCGTTCATGGACGCTGACAAGGAGGTTTTGGCCGGGGTATCGGCATGGAACCCTTCTGAATTCGACCTCAACCACGCCGTAGGCAAACAGCTGCTTGGTTTGGTAGTCGTCCGGTTGAGCCATCTTCGCATAGGCTTTGGGGCTCAGGATGAAGTCCGTCCTGTCTCCTTCCCCATAGTCCGTCACCACCACGTACGCTCCTTCGCCCGTGCACTGTGGTTTTGTGCACCTCACCTATACATAAAAAAAAAAAAAATTAGACTGATGAAAAAGTAAAAAAGAGTCATCATCTATATATGCGTAGTCTATATGAAGTTAGACCTGATAGCAAGCACCACATCCAGATCCATTTCTGTATAGCCTCGAAACTCCAGTCACATAGCCATCGTACATGGTCCTGCCATTTTCACCGTACCCACAAGCTCCAGCTGCCATGAACATTGCACTCATTAGATCTTCTCTAGCAAAAATTGTTCTGTTTCAAGTGTTTGGTTTGGGCGTAATGAAATGGAGCGGTTCAAAGAGTGCATGTGAACAACCAAGCCTTCAAGTACCGAGTGAGATCTGCTACTACACAGATCTTCTCATGTTATATTGCGCTCTGCCAAGTATCAAGGGAAAGAGCGCATACCCGCGAAAAGTTATTCATGATGTAATGGAGCATGCCACATGACCATAAACATAGTTTAAAAAAGTTACTTGAAATACAAGAAACGTTGTTTTGTGTACTTTTCATGACACGATACTATTTTAGCGACTAGTGCTCTACTAGCTTCACACTAATGTGTGAACATAATTTATGTGCGGCACTTGTGTGGTGCGGTGACTGATGCAAGCTTTGTTTCTATCACAAGAGACGGAGCGTGCACATACTTGGAGTCCCATAGCAGTCAGGGCTGCCATAGTAAGTAGCTCTCGAGGGTGTAAATGAATATTCACAATGACAAAGTGCTGGCAAGAGCACCAGGATACAAAGAAGACAACTATAGTTCATTGCAGATTTCATGTCTCACTCAATGTACTGATCCTAATGCAAGACAAGTAAACTCAAGCCTAGAGGACTCGACTAGAGAGAGAGGGAAATGGACAAGAACGTTTTGGGATGAGAAACATTCATAGCCAAGATCCCATATTTATAGCTGAGATCTTGAGGGTCAGGTTCTTGAGGACCACCCACTATTTTTCCCTCCACTTGTGAGCACATAGTACAGAACCCAAGGGAGACTTGAGCTTGTAGAATTAGAATACATTGGATAAGTACGTGTGGACCTTCCGTGGACCCTTTCACTAAGATATTTCATCATTACATAGACTATAATTGCAAGGCTTATTTTAGTAATAACCTTTTGCTTCTCTTTTCTCATTTGGTCAGCTCACTGCATCCGCAATAAGTCTGGCGTGCTATGACTCACAACGCATTGCGCTTTGACATTCACAGAAAATTGACCTTCTAGTTAAACGAAGAAATCCTTAACTTATGCGCAGTACTAGCATTTCGCAATCTCTTCATCTCAGGATAGATTTTGATCTCTTTTTATTCGCTTCCCGTGTGAGTATGAAGCTATTCTCAGAATAAGGCGTTCATTTATAATTCTTCGATCTCGTAATATCACATATTGAGTAGTAAGTTTACAATCGTCTTTAGGGTGACAAATGTTTATCGGGGGCCAAATTCCTATTGGAAGTATCCAAGAAATTTAGTTGAGTTCATTGCAAACAGTAACACCATTGAGACATGAGGGTTTTGATCTCAGGAAAGATTTTCATCTCTTTTCATTAGCTTGAAATACTTCTCTTTGTCATGCATTGATTTCGCTTCCCCTGTAAGTATGAAACTATTATCAAAACGGAGCATTCATTTATAATTCTTTGATCTCGTAATATTACATATTGAGTAGTAAGTTGTTTACAATCGTCTTCACAGTGACAAATGTTTATCGGGCGCCAAATTGCTATTGGAAGTATCCAAGAAATTCAGTCGAGTTCATCGCAAATAGTAACGCTATTGAGACATGAGGATCATGCAACTACAAAACAGCTTTCTAGATATCTACTTTAATCAAAACCTAATAGCTAGAAGCACTCACGACAGTAAAAACCCACTTAGTTGCTGAGCAAGATTCTCTTGCTACTTAAATCTGAATTGATTTGCTGAAGTGGAAGCAAAACTATGAACTATCAACAACTGGACATTGCCGACAAGTCATCAATTGGTTTGAGTCATCGTTTGGTTGCAGCGCACTCAAGAAGTCTAGAATACTAGATAACCTCCGGTTCCCTTTTTCCCTGTCGAAATTCAGTAAAAAACAAAGGGCAAATTAGGCTTAAAAGCACCCGAATGATTGTCACTACGGATCAATAAAGCAAATTGGTTTTTGACACCTCAATGACCTTTCCCTATTCTGAGCAGCATTCCGAGTGACGCAATATGCAAGGAAAAAAGGTCGAAATTTTAGAGGAGCGTGATGATGTGGAGACACGATTGAGGTATAGAATGGAGTAGGTGACTCCGGATCCTTGCCGCCCATGTGGCAACCTCACTTTAAATACGAGTACACCGCTCTAGGTTGACTCTGCTCGTGCGCGCGTGCGCGACAGAGAAAGACGGAGAAAGAGAGGGAGAGAGAGAGAGACACCTTTACGGAATCGCTGATCGTTCCTAGCCATAATAAGATAAGGCATGATCTAGCACTAAAAACGAAATTTCGAAGGCCAGGCACGGAAAAAGTGACATTAACAGAACCGGAGAAAATGTAGGACTATTTACGTGTTCAGCTCCCATGTTCAGGCATATATAAGATTAGATGCATCTCCCTCCTTCCATAATGTTGTTGAGAGAGAGAGAGAGTATCAAACATCTCTTCCGTTTCATTTTTGTCACATATGCGGTGTTTATTATAGGAGGTATAAAATTAATTTGCGCTACAAATGTGGAACACACTGAGATTCCGCAGTTGATGATTTATGGTAGACAAGACCATGTAAAGAATCACGCTAAATGTAGGCTAACTTTTTATATTGGAACTGAGTCACCATGCAACCTGTAAAATTAGATTTGCTAATTGGAAACATGGCTTGATTGCTATATAGACATGAAGGGAAGCATCAACCGACAAAAAAACCACATCATTATTCAAATTGTACATTAACAAGCTCTTCCTACTTATTGTTTCAACTGTTGATAAATCAAATTAAAAAAGAGGCAATGATGCTGCCTATGCAACTTCACGAGATAGACCTTACAGATGTGGCAATACATGTATAGTGGCATTCTGGCAATAAATCCGATACTGTGGGCTTTAGAAGTGTCATTCCGACTTCATAGCTGACGCCTAGGCTTTCTGATGTTGATGGGAATTGCGCGTCAGAACCGTTGTTGACAATGTCACCATCATGTTTTCAACCTAACAGCTCAGCGGATTTTGTAGGTGACTTCTGAGCTAAAAAGCCAATTCTTTTGAGTCATTTCATTTCTATCTTATATTTACTTGCTAATGCAAATATCTGCTGAAAAGTATTATGGGATATTCCGAAATTTGATCATATTTCGAAATATATGATATGATTATTTTATTGTCATACTTATGATTATTTTACTCTAAATTGATCACTTATAAGTTAACTAATCCATTGAGTGAGGCCATAAAGGGTTGAAACGTGAAAGACTAGAGAATTCGATCAGAAATAGACCACTCGATCATAAGGATCAACAAGGGTCAATACTACGTTGTGTAAATCAATAAGCGAACAGATATAAATCGATTCGACGGAAGTATGTAGTTAGTTTGTGGGTGATTCCGCACAATTATGATATTCGCATCGAACGACAATAAATCGATTTTCTGTTGATATTATATTCAGGATACGTAATTGAACCATTGTGATTACATGACAATTGATGGTCGTCCACGATTCGAAGAGACACATGTGAATCGATAATTATCGAACACGGGTCAATCGTGCAAGAACCCATAAAAGCCACCCGATAGATTATATTGTACTAAAATCACGTTCGATTGATTTTTAATCACGAAATTTAATTCGATTTCGGGTATCGAACTTTCGAGGATTTCGAGATTAAATTATTGGACGTCGCCTCATCGTCCATCGAATTATCGACGAGTCTGAAATTTTTAGAAAAGGAATTATCGGATGAAAAATCGGAAATAGAAAAAAAAAAAGAAAAAAAAAAAAAAAAAAAAGAGAAAAAAATAATAAAAATAATATTTTTTTCTCCCCCTCTTCTTTCTCCTCACCCTCACGTTTCCCCCCTTCTACCGAAATTTCCTCGCGCTCCCTTTTCTTTTCTCTTCTTCTCTCTCTACTTTTTCCTCCCCCTCACGCCACCCCTTCTTCACGCCAACCCCCAAGCCATCAGCCCCCTCCTCCCTTCTTTTCTTTCCCTCTTTCTTCACTTTTTCTCCTCTCCCTCACTCTTTCACCCATTTTTCTCTCATGCATTTTTCTTCCTCACCTGTCTCACCACTCTGCCGATCCTCCCTCCTCCTCTTTTGCTTCCATTTTTGCCTCAAGCCTCTTCATTTTCTTCACCATCTTCTTCTTCTTTTATTTATTTTTTTCACCAACACCACCACCCGCATCACTATCTCCACCGCTGAGCTCCCAAGTTGCCATCGTGCCGCCTATCCGTCGAGCCACACGCATCACCACTCACCCGTCCTCATTGTTGCACACCGCCCTTCCGCCCAAGCCGAGCCCCCCCTTGACCGTGAGCTCAACTTCGCCGAACTGCCGTCGTTCGTGCCGTCGTTTGAGCCGCGAGCGTCACGTTCTTGACGCCGTCATGGCGTTGTTGCCGCGAGCTTGCCGTCGCTGGAAACTTGCAATTACATTTAAGGGTGGTTAGTTTAATATTAATGGCGGTTAATATTAGTTAATTTGAGCTTATTCTTAATTGCGATTAAGGATGATTTAGATTAAATTTAAGTGCGATTAGTTCAATTAATTACGATTATATTAATTAATCATGGTTAGATTAATTAATTGAGTTTAGTTTTATTAATCACAATTTATTTATTTACTTGTTATTTATTTAATTAATCGTAATTATTTTAGTTAACGTCTATTAATTTTAAATTAATTATAATTAGGCTAATTAATCAAGTTTAGTTTAATTAATTGCAATCAACCTAATTAATCATAATTAGCTTAATTAATCATCATTAGTGTAATTTAATGACGGATTAGCTATTACGTGAAATTTTATGCTTGTTTTATTGGATGGACTTATGTATAATTCCGATTATTGAACTTGTTATGCTGTGTTATTAGTTGTTTAATGTATATGATTTGATTACTATTTCAAAAGAAAAGGTTTTATGGGCAAGAAAATAGAAAATTTTGAGGTCTCGAGTTTGGACGCCGAATCTTACGTGCTAAATAAAACAATGGGGTTTTAAAATAAAAGTGTGCAAAGTTTGATGGGTTGATTTTAAATACGTGATCACGTGCGATTGTTTTACTGGAATTTTAAATATGAAGATTTTCCGAGATTTGTTATCTAAGCACAAACTCTTTTACACTGGGTTAATTGACGGCAGATAAAAATTGGCTTGAGTGCTGGTGTGCTTGTATGGTAACTTAATTGAACGTCACCCAACAGGAGTTTGGGGATGATACCCGATATTTATTGGATGTTCGGCAGGGGTTCGAATGCCGAGTTGCGGTTGAGGCCGGACCGATGCTCCTTTATGAAATGTCGTCTAGGCGAGGGTTCTAGACAATACCGTGCCCGATGAGGCGGGACAATACTTGGTCATGCCAGAAGACCGCCAAGTCGTGTGTTGATCGTGGCCCGAGGGGTTGTAATAATAGGAAAACGTGTGAATAATTGTGATGCATTGCGCTTGATTATAGGGTAAAATTGTTAGGCACGGTATGAGACATGCCAAAACGGGTTTTACCTTATAATCGGGACCCGTGTGGATGCTTGGTGCATGAGAGTTATGTGTTTTGATTATTGATTATGCTTATTATACGTACTAATGTGCAAGGGTGTGCCAAGGCGAGGTAAGATTGTATGCTATTACATGTTTAGGCTGCCTCCGATACGAATTTGCGTCCTAATCGGGGTTTAGGCCGTTAACTCGTTGACATTTATATCTCACCCCGTTGTTGCTAAATATTTTTAGGTCCGTAGTATGGAGAACTGTTGCGTTCGATTTGGGGTCCTGATGGACCAAGAAGTGGGCTTGCCTGGCGTTACTTTTGGTTGGCCTCGCTTTAGTGAAGTTTAGGCTAACCCTGACCCCCTTGCTGATTTTTGAGATGGTTGATAGGAAGTTGCAATGTAAGGGCTTGTAAATATTAAACTTCATGAGATTAGCAAATAAATAAATAAAAGCAATGTTTTGGAAATGTTTGTCTTGTGTGTACTATCCCTATTATTTGTTGGTTGACTGAATGTTTATCTAATTTGCTTTCGTAGGTGTTTAATCGAAAGAATAAAAAGAATGGGTTGACAACGCGTTCTAGAACGTCACAATTTAATTGACCGTTTAGGGATGTTCGAGCGCTCGGGATTTGAGGTGTGACACATTGGATGCATTAGGGGTGAGCGGTTCCAGGTTCCGGTTCGGTTCCGTCTGGAACCTAGAACCTACCCTCGGGTACAGGTTCCAAAAAATTTGGAATCTAGAACCTACCCGTCAAAACCAAGAATCTGGAACCTACCATGTCACAGGTTCCAGGGTCGGTTCCAGGTTCCAACAAGTTCTTTTTTTTTTTTTTCATTTTCAAATTTGAACTATAACGTACGCGTATAAAAGAAATGTGGAGTAGTTTGAAGCAAGAATGATACCAAAATGAAACCATCAAATTGAGAATACATCAATTAAAAAGGGTATTTATTATGCAGAATGAAACCTTGGCATTATAACCTGCTGCTTTGATGCCGAAGTCACACAAGAATTTGGCAATTGTCAAAGTTTCTTTCCTCGTAGGGACGTAAATAATAGTAGGTCCATGATCTAATGGCTCTTGCTGAAGCTTCAGCCTTTCCTCCAGTTCCATTGGTGAATCAGACATCTCAAAAGAACCGCATACCTCCTGGCTTAAATCAGGAGATTCTCCATGAAATTCTCCACATGGAACTGCAAGGGCCAATTGAATAGCACATCAAATTACAGGATGAATAAGTTCTAGCACAGTTTTCGGACAATTTCCATTTTATGAGTAAGTTTTCATAAAGTCCCTTGCTCCACATCCTACAAGCATATATAAACAGCAATGGTTGAAACATCATGCCATAATCAGAATTCCGAAGATATTCCTCTTTAATAAGAAGTTATACCATCCCAATCATCCACACCCCGAAAGGTGTCTGTTTCATCTTCTAAGTATTCAGGTCTAAGATGGTTAATCACCTGCCAGACAAATTAGGTAGTGCACAAAGAAAGATTGGATCAGAAGAAAAGGGTTAACCTGTAGTCAGGCTGAAAATCATGGCCCCATTTCGAAACACAGTGGACTTCATCAATTGCAAATAATGCGATTCCTCGACCTGTTGCAAGACTTTGTAGTGGCTTTATCAGCCTGTAGGAAGATCCATATCACTTTGTAGTGGCTTTCTCGGGTAAATGTTGAAGATCCTAGCACTGATCATGTTCAAAGAACATATGTTATCTCAAGAAGCCATCAATATGTGTGAGAACTCATTCATCAGAAAAATAAGCATAACAAAAACATACAGCTTGGTGCTCGTTATCTGGACATAATCAGAGACAGAAATTTGTCCAGATTCCTACCAACATTAATGAACAGTATATGGGTTGGAAGGGTTCGGGATTGAGTAGATAAATGCAAGTAGCAATAGTTGCTTACCACCATTGTGACCCAAACAAGATGCATCCTTCTTTGAATTCGCAAAGATCGACCGAAACCATTCTTCTTCATCATTGTACACCCTGATCCACCAGACCACACAGCAACAGACATCAGATCAACAAGTTTCTGTATTACAACTCACAAGATAATCTTTTCCTTTCAGGCCCTCATAATCATGACTCAAACAAACCCACATCCTAACTCTAAAAAATCGAGTAAGGCCATATCTAATGAAAGCACAAAGAAACCAACGAACTTGATGGTCCGAAGCACATCTTAAATCGCCTCACCAACACAAACATCTCACTCTTCCAAACTAGTCAATCACATTCTCAATTAGCAAAAGCCAGGATCTTGTCATCATTTTTGTTTTCAACAATCTCAATTGACCTATAAGAAGCGGCAGTTCGTCAAGACACAACTAAAAAGAACACATCCAAACTCCACCCTCCGAAAAGACATCGCGGGAGCATCAAACCTATCATCCGCCATCATCAGAGCAACACCCACGAACCCCATTGAGCAACAACAACATAAAAGTGCAATCGAACAAATGGGCAAGCATAGAAACACGCGTTCTCCATGACTAGATAAAAAAGAAACGAAATTTTTCCCTTGACATATGCAGAGAAGCGACCTGGTGTAGAAATTGGTGGAGAGATTGACGAAGGTGGGGAGGCTGAGCTTCTCGAAGAGGTTGGTGCCGTCGATGGCGAAGGCAGCGGTGGGGTCGAGGGCGAGCGGTGGTGGCGTCGAGGGCAAGCGGAGGTGGCGTCGCGCAAAGGTCAGCAGTGACTCGCCGAGCAGAGGTCGGCGGTGGCGTGAAGGGGAGTGGCGGTGGCGTCGAGGGCGAGCGGAGGTGGCGTCGCGCAAAGGTCAGCAGGGGCTTGCCGAGCGGGGGGTCGGCGGTGGCGTCGAGGGCGAGCGGCGGTGGCGTGGAGGGGAGCGGCGGTGGCGTCGAGCGGCAGAGAATGGGAGGAGAAAAGAAGGGAACTGATTTGGGAGTTTTTTTTTTTGGGGCTTTTTTAGCCTTAACTGGTTCCGATTCCCATAGGAATAGAACCGGAACTGGAACCGGAACCGCCGGTTCCCAGAAAAAGGGAATCGGGAACCGGAACCGGTCCTTTTAGAACCGGGAACCGAACCGGACCCTCCGGTACAGTTCTCTGGTTCCCGGTTCTACCCAGAAACCGCGCTCACCCTAGGATGCATCATGCCGATCATCTGTAATATCCCAAAAGATTCCACTCTTAGATGGGTGGGTCCTTAGCACTTAAAAAATGCAATAGGGGACAAAGCTAATGTCCCATCAGCTTAGATGCAAGATCAGCCTGATGTTGTCGAACTTTGGCAGACCTACAGCAGATGCTGCAAGAAGTACAGCACAGTCGGCCTCGTCCAACAGAAACTCGTGAAATACTTTGGAACACCCGAACGTTTAATTCGACACCAGAGCCACACCTTCCAGGCCTCTAGGTTGCTGTAACTTCTGATTTTAATTTTGGTAATCGTTTGATTAGCTTTGATGAGGAGGCTCCTTATAGTAGCTCTATTGTTGTTCCGCTTGGTGTTAACGAATAAGCAATTAATGTTTCCTCTCTCTTGTTGCTTTTTGTTCCCTTTGTGCAACTTCATGTATTCCGTAGGTGAAAGACACGCATAAACAATTGTATTGGCTTGGTCCTTTTCTGTAGTCTTGTGTAGCTTATGGCGACATATCATGTGAAATCTCTGTTCTGGGTTCACTTCCATCAAATCGAATTGAAGTCCCATGGTGCTTTTATCACCTTCGTTCTGTGTTTTTTCGGCTGAGTGTGATTGTCATATAGGTTGTCTTGGCTTGAATCAAGTAGAACCCAATAGGATCCATCAGAATGGTCCGGATAGAATATTGGTTGTAAGTTAGTATCACAATTGACAATGTTGATGCATGAGATTCAGCTTCTGATGAATTTTATATTTCTAGCTGTTTTTGTTATCTGATTTTGCTTGCACTGCTTTGTCACGGTTCTATTCTCAAATAATACTATATTTAAATGATAGGGAAAATGTCATAAATAGTCCATAAACTTCCACTTAATGTGCAATCTCGTCCCTAGACTTTTGATTTGTTCAATTTGGTCCCTAAATTATCGTAAATGTCTAATCTAGTCCCTGACTATTTAAAAATTGACCAATTTCATTCTTGAGCTTTCGATTTGCTCAATTTGGTCCATTAACTATTAACAAATGTTCCATCTAGTCCTTCTGTTTGTTCAAACCGTTAAGTGATAATGTGAAGTATTAATTGATAACGTAGAACTAAGTTCGATTACTAGAATTATGAGTCAATATATATATTTGAAAAGGAAAACGAATTAGGGATCAACTAGAGATGAGAGCACTAATCACAAAAGTAGAGAGAATGAGCAGTTCTGTATCTTTTTTTTGGACGGTGGCCACAATTTGACATGTTTTAAAGGTAATTTCCATGTGGATATTCCACATGTCCTTTTTTATTTTATATTTAAGAGACTAAAGGCATGGAAGCCAATTTCATTAACTTTAACTAACGGAATGACGAAATTGGTCAATTTTCAAATAGTCAGGGACTAGATTGGACATTTATCGATAATTCAGGGACTAAATTAAACAAATTAAAAGTCTAAGGACGAGATTGCATATTAAGTGGTAGTTCAGGGACCAAATTGAGCAAATCAAAAGCTCAGGGATGAAATTGAACATTAGATGAAAGTTTACGGACCATTTGTGACATTTTTTCCTAAATAATACTATAACCTTTAAATCATGGATTGTTTAACTGTGTGCCCATATTACTAGTGGATGTATTAGCTAAGTCATATACACGCTGGCTGTTTCCATAAATGACCCGTATTGGCATATAAGGTTTTTCATATGCTAATTTAAGCCAACTCATGAATTTTAATCTTTTTTTTTTAATTATTCATACTCTTCTTTTATGCCATTATTATATGCATTGCAATTTTAGGTATAATTTATGGTCTGCAGTTTAAGGATTGACAGAGGCTTGATTGCAGAATAATCTTGATGGTTATGATCTGTCCGGATTGAATTGCCAGGCACCGTGAGAATTGATTCCTTAGGCCGGGTTTCTATCATAATCGTTGTGTCGCTCTGGATTATGCTGATTTTAACTTGTTGACTTATCTCTAGCTTTTGTAGAAACTCTACATGTCAACCTTTTTGTTTAGCTTAATTTGTCCTAGTCTATCAGTCTTTGAGCTTCCCCGGGATTTACTCAATGAGACTTTAATTGATCTTGCAGATAGGTAGCGTGGATGTTTGGCACTGCTACCATGTCTATGGGCAGGACAATGAGAACTCTAAATGTAGAAGCCACTGGATGCTCGATAGGTGAGGTGCTGTTCTTCCTCTGAATGAATATGTTCTATGTATCGGAACTTGAAGGAGTTTTGGAAATACTCAATAGTTTGCAGTCATTATTTTTCATTGGAAAAGATTATTCAATAGCCTAGCAAAGTGTTCCATGCAGATTTTTCTATATGATGTGTCAAACTGCTTTATTTCTTCAAGCTTACAATAATCACCTTGCATTTGAACATATTTACTCTCCATTCTTGTTGGAAAGGCCATTTGGTCTATCTGTCAGTCTTGCTGGTCCCATTGTTTTGCAATTTTAATGACTAGGAACTATCATGTTGCGACAATGCTTCGGTTAAATTTACTTTTGACCTTCCCATAAAGTCATCTTTATGCTTCACTCAATAGCTATTTGTGATGTGTCCGCCAAAAATGGTTCATTGATTAGATATCCATGAAAAATTGTGATGCGTGTATTCGGTATTGTGTTGTTATGGATTTAAATAATGTGTGCATTCATCATCTTGGTGCAAAGCTTTTGTTAAATTAGTTCTTCTCATCAGAATCATTTTAGCTTAACTATGGAGCTAGTCGTGGCATGTCATTGCAAAAAAGTGCAGCTGAAAAGATTTGATGCATATATATTGTGTTCCATTTAAAAGTGTGTGTAGATTAAGCTTCCTTCTTGGCATCCTTACTTTTATATTCTTGAAGTTTATAGAAAGGCGAATTCAAAACATAAAACACGATAGTTCTAGAAGTGAATCCACGTAGATGGTATTGTTATGATTTTGATTAGCTTGTACGATGATCTTCTTAGTCAATTTAACCTCACCTGTCTCAAAATAGGTGAAAAGCAGCGAAGGTCTGGAATTCTTCACATCTGACACGAGAAGTTTGTTGTCTTTCAAGATTTTAGCACCGCATTATGGAAATATGAGTTATTATTGAGTATACACTACATTGTGCGACTTGCTCTTTTGCTTATCTTCAGGCAGCTTGAGCACTTTGTTGTTGTTCACTATAGAGAACTGAAAGAGGTAGTGTATGGAACCTGGCTTTACAGTTAACTGCATATATCCATATTTTGGTTTTCTTTGGTTTTTCATATGGAGATGATCTTTTTCCAATGGGTAGCAAGAAATTTTTTGCTGAACCAAACGGGGTTGCATGTTTAGTGAAATTGAGGTTTCTGCTGAAACTTTAACTAATACATCAATGCAATGTGCGACTCCTGCTCACACTCCTGCAAATGTTCCATTTTCATGCTTGCAGCAATAGATTAGCATGCAGTGAGGCAAGAGAATGTGAGTGTTGTAAAATGCCATCTACGGCTTCTAATATTGGACCAGAATATGAAGCGAGGTCTTTAATCACATCTGCCAAAATTGTTATATATAGATCCAGTTAGATTCCTTTGTTGGTGGATGTGATAAGTGCAAGTTGAAGAATATCACAAGTTCAAACGAATACAACTGTTGACTTTGATATTGGAAGACTGAAAGAGGCTTCTAAATTCACAATGTTCGATTAGCCATATGTTTGAGGTGCAGCACTTCAATACTTGCTAAAGGACAAGGTCTCATGGTGGCTGGTTTGCAAACTTCATGAACCAGGCAGAGGGCCAAATAATTTGGATACACAAGGTCAAGGAGTTATTCATTTGGCTGCAGGCTTCAGTTGTGAATGCGCGAGGGGCTCTATAATAGCTGCAGGTGTAAATCCCCAACTTTTGTGATGCCTGCAGAAGAACAGCTCTGCATTGGGCATCCACTTTGGAAGATAAGACCGTCAAGATCTCGGAAATTATTTATATACACCAGCACATATTAAACCTTGTTATATTTTTTCCCTGAAGCTGACCAGATCTTGGGGCTTGTTCTGGTCAGGACTCACTGAATGGTGACAGCTATCGGTGTTTGGCGAATCATGCGATCTCTGTTTGTGCGATACCCACTCCAAAACCAATTGCACTTTACAGTCTCTGCTTTTCACAACTCTCAGTCCTCTTCAACAACACTGCTGATAGCCTGTTCGTTCATCAGTTTGAATATACATGGCTGACTATGAGGAACATGCTTTGTCGAAATTGCCTTAAGCTTATAAAATACTGGAAATACAAGCTTTTTTAGTAGTCTTGACTATTCAAATTAAAAATAGGATAATTGCTGGATGAATTGATGGTGATGCATTCAATTTTCTCTCTCCAGATTGAAAACTCTTTCTCTAATAATTTGTCCTTTTACAGGGAGGAGACTGATTGAATTCGTTGGACTTGGAACAGCTCCATGAGCTGTTAATAATCCAAGGCCCCAGCATGTCCCGGAGGTCAAACAGCGCTCATTCGACTTCAAGCATGGGGCATTATGGAATTGCTGCATATGTGGTTGAAGCAACTTTTTATTGGATTTCTTAATATTGGACTCTAGTCTGGACCATACTCGTAATTTGATTTTATTGACTCAGAGATGTTTCTGGCCCGTGATTTACTTTTTCATTGGATTTCTCGGTATTCTGGAAGTTGGCTCGGGTGAGGCTTAAGGGGCCCTGGCCGACGGCCGTGCTCAAAAAAGGGCCTATGGCGAGGCTCAATCTATTGGGCCTATAGGACCAACAGCTGGGGCCCGCACTCGGGTCTGAATTGAGATTCTATCGGGCCCATATTAGGTCTGAGCTGGTTAGGGTCTTTAAAGATAAGTGAGTGTTGGGCCTATTGAGTTCCAAGAGGTCAGTAGTCGGGCCCAAATTAGGTACAACATACTGGGCCTTATGGCCCAAAGAAATGGCCATTATTTAAAAGGCGGGCCCATTAGACATTGGGCCTATAGGGCCATAATGAGTCCAATTACTTTTACGGGCTGGGCCCACTAGGCTATCATAATTTTATTGGGCCGAGTCTAATGGGCCCAAGTGAGGCCCATCACACATAGGGACTTAGACCCATAGTCAGGCCCAATTATTTCAACAGGCCAAGCCCAATGGGATTCGTAAAGGCCCATTGTATGCTTATTGGGCCAAGCCCTAATGGGCTTCAAGCAGTTATATTATTCTAGGCCCATTGGGCCAATTGTTGGGCCTATATTCACAGGCCCAGTGGGCATACCCAAGGCCTTTTTTGGGCTGGATGGCCCATTGTATGAGTACTGGGCCATTGGGCCTTCAATGGGCCAACATATTCCGCAGTCTGCCTATTGCCCTGGAGCCGAATGGGCTTTGACACATAGATCAGTATTGGGCCTTCAATGGGCCGACGAGGCCCATTAGTGGGCCCACTAAAGGGGCTCTTAAACCAAGTACTGGACCCAGTTTAGGACCGATGCATTGTGCTTTAAGGGCCCAGAATCAGGCCCATTACATTTCTTCCGTCCACCCTAGTTAGGCCTAACGTTCATCTCATGGGTTTGGTAATCGTTTAAGTGGGCCCTTTCGTGGCCCAACAGGCTCGTGGTTGGGCCATCAAGCCCAATATTGGGCCATAGAGATTCCGTTACGTTATTCAGTTTTGGGATATGTTTAAGTAATCCATTTCATCATTTTCATGGTCTTTTCTTCCTAGAAGCAAGAGAGGAATTGTTACGGTGCCCACAGGCAGGTTAAAGACCAAGAAATGGGCTCGACGATTCTCATTAAAATAGTTCTCTACCCAACCATAGCTTTTTCATTCTCAAAATAATGAAGCAGCCCCTTTACCTGCTTTAGCAACCCTTTTCTTACACGACAGCATATTTACAAGACATGCAGCAGTTATACTAACCCAAACCTTAATAAGCAGTTAAGCGTCCATAATCTTATCAATTTGACATCTCCGCAAGTTCGGTCCCCGGAGTACACAATAGGAAAGAAAAAAGGAAGAGGATAGAGATCAGTGGAGGGTCCTATTTTCACGTGCCTACCATCCTGTGCATGTCGCGAAAGCTTTTTGAATACTACTGAAAGACACTCAAGTAATACCTCTTTTCATGCTCCCCCTTCCGAGGAAAACATGGACCGGCTCTGTTGGGAGACCCATGGCGGTAAACTCATGAGAGGTTGGCCACGGACTAGCCGTTCTGTCAAAGAGGTCTTACCATTCTCAATGTCCAGCGCAGCTTGTCACTCAATACTGTTGTTGGGGTAGTCCATTGTTATGGTCTACAAGTGCTCCAATATTTTGCCAGATACCAAAAAATCAGTGAAGACTTAAGATGCATGAAAATAACTGGAGCTTCTAAGAAAACTGATGCCGATTAAATATTACATCCATGTTGCGATGAAAAGTTCCAGGATAGAACCAACATTTGACAAAATAAATCAAATATATAAGCAAAAAAATACCATAGTTCTATGGGGATCCTTCCACGGAAAATTGTTTCTTCAAATCATCTTGAACTAAAAGTGGGTAGCATAAGTGACTCTAATCTTGAATCAACAAATACAACTGGCAAACGATTATCATTGTCTTGAAAGCTCATTCACAACTATGTTCACAAAATTACCCAACTTAGAGGCAAAACTTATCAAATCTAGAAAAGCTCTTAACTTTGTCGATCTTACCGCTGGTTAGTTCTTTTTGTGGGTAACAAAAGTTCTGTTAAGTCACAAATCTATGAAAGCCAACACAAAACATGGACACACGCTTCTAAGTAAAGCGAGCTGATATATGCATAAAAATAAGTGCAACAATTGAGTTTCTGCATGGATGAATGATAATAGGACTAGGAACTGACGAGGATTTCATGATCAGGATTTTCACCAAAAATGGCGTGAAGAGCATTTCAAATGCTGTCCACGATGGCTAATGGATGCAATTGCATCAAGATAGGTAATTTCATTTATGAACATTAGTCTTGCATGTGATATAATCCGCATTGAAACATTTTTTAGCGGCACACAATAGTATATTAGACCCGTCAAATGGGTGGGTCGGGTCGGGTTTGGGTTGGGTCGAAAATGGGTTGACTCATATTTGACCCATTTAACCCGTTTTGACTCATATTCATGTAGTGTAAATCAAGTGACCTATACTCGACCCGACCCGTATTGCTAAAACCTATTAATATTCTGGGAAAACCCACTTCTACTATATGCTAATTGGATTAAAACTTCAAATTAAATTAAAAATAGTAAATAAAATAAAAAAGTTAAAAAAATATATAAATTGAAATATTTATAAAGAATTAGACTATGCACATGCTTCTCTTATTTGAAGTGAACATACTATTGAATAACTAAAAACGTAACATCAAAAAAATTTAAAACTTACCTAAAAAAGCTCATTTTTATGATTTTTTTTCATAAAAAAAAAAGTATTGTTGAAACGTTTTTATGCAGTACAAATTTAATGGAAAATTTTTATAATTCTTTTTAAAATATTTTTTAAAAAAATCGAATTTTTAATTTTTTAAATATAATTTTTAATTATTTTTAATTTTTAAAATATATATTTATAATTTTTATTTTTAAAAATATAATTTTTATTTTTAAAAATATAATTTTTAATTTTAAATAATTAATTTTTCTTTTTCTTTTTCTCTTTTCTTTTTTTTCTTCTTCTTCGATCGGCCGCTAGCCATGACGATGGCCGACTGACAGAGCCACGGGAGACTCGAGCTCGCGGCGTCCGGCGAGGCCCGAGCTCGAGCCTCGCCCGATGCCGGCGAGCTCGAGCCTCGCCTCCTTTGTCGTCGGGCGGCGGCTGATCGTTGCCTAAAGAAGGAAGAAAAAAAGAAAAAGAAAAGTTTAAAAAAATTTGAAATATGAAAATTAATTATAATTATAATTTCGATTTTTTATAATAAAAAACATTTTATAAAGTTAAAGAAGGCCATGGATTCAAAGTGGGTTTCCTAATAACCCATTTAGACCCATTTCTTTTTGTGCTTTACTTTTTCAAACTCATTTCGACCCATATTTAATTTTCACTTGACCTTTATATAACCCATTTAACTAAAAATGGGTCATAATATGGATTTATGACCCATTTTACCAGCTCGTATATACTCTAAGAACATGGCCAAATATTGATGGTATCATACTTTTAGCTAGGTGAATCAAACTTTCCAAAATGCGCACAGTTGTCATTGCTGCATTGTTGTGAAATGCACAACAATCAACAAACAAAAGAAAGGATAGACCTAGACAGGTAGAAGAGAAAAGAAAAAAATTAAGCGAGGGAGTTTATATAACCTGCATTCTGAGTAGCAGAAGTACACTGAGGTTGACAATAGCTTGATGAATTTTTTCAGCCTCCTTAGTAAGGACCATTCTAAGACATCCTTTACAAGGAGAATGTACCTACAGGAAATGCATAGATCCAATGCATCAATATTTTTCCAAGGAAAAGTTGTGTCAATGAGAACAAATTACATGTAAAAACCACATGCTTTAATAGAATCATTGGAGAATAGAAAGATCAGTAGTCACATTCTAGCTGATTTCACAACGCACATAATAGATGGCTGAAGTATAAAGTATAAACTTCTCGAATTTCAGAAGCCTCTTCAGGACCTCAGACGTAAGTTATATCTATGACAATACAAATCATGGTTTACTAATGATCTAGATAGACCTAGATGCCAGAACTTAGTCAGCTCACCTAGAGCAACTTGAAAGATTGGCTATTTGCCCCAGTAACTTCTGGTACCTCAATCTTGGAGTATGGCAACCAGAATGTCTAAGTTAAGAAGTAGAACATGGCATTTTGAATTTCAAAAGCCTCTCCAGGACCATGGAGGTAAGTTATATCTATGACAATATGAGTCATGGTTTACCAATAATCAAAATAGACCTAGAAGCCAGACCTCAGGTAGCTCCCCTAGAGCAACTTGAAAGACTGGGATACTTGCCCCAGTATGAAATAGATGCCTACGAAGCTCATATAGGAATGCGTCCAATTTCAAGCTTTGTCATCAATATTAGCCTTTCTACAGCACAAATAGGCAAATATCATGCTTCAACCAATAATTCCATAAAGGGTGTTGCTAATGTTCTTCTACTTTGAACTAACCATGAACTATTTAATGAGAAAATTAAATGCGCCATGCTACCCATTTTGGAATGGTAAGAGAAGAATGCTAAAGAAACCCATTTGAACACAGATATTGCCCTCCGCCACTGTCCTGAGTTAGCTCAAATATTTCTCAGTGACCCAGAAATTACACTAGGCTACTTAAACTTCCTGAACAAGATTGTTGACCAGGTTCTGGAGTTGTCTTGAAACAAACCTTCTTATTGTTAGCCATAATTTTGAGATTATGTATATGTTGAAAGAGAGAGTATTCTGTGTATTGTATTCACTTAATATGAAAAGATTACAAGAATACATAATACATATATATATATATATATATATATATATATATATATATATGAGTAACCCTCTCAAGATTAAGTATTGACTACTTTATCCTTATTTTTATTTCCTAACACTCCCCTTAAGTTGGGATGTAGATACCAAACAATCCAACTTGTTACATAAAAAATTACTCTATTTCCTCGTAAAGACCTGGTAAAAATATCTGTAAGCTGATCCTCCGTTCTTGTATGTTGAAGAGTGATCTCTCCTTTCTAAACTTTTTCTCCTATAAAGTGACAATCAACCTCAATGTGCTTGGTTCGCTCATGGAAGACGGGATTGTTTACAATATGAATAGCTGATTGGTTGTCACAATATAATATCGATGGTTCTGATGTTGACATCCCAATTTCTGACAATAACATCCTCAACCAGAGCAATTCACCAGTCACATGTGCCATTGCTCTATATTCTGCTTTTGCACCTGATCGAGAAACCACATGTTGTTTCTTGCTCTTCCAGGCAACTAAATTACCTCCAAAAAATACACAATAACCCGATGTAGATCTCCTACTAGTAGAACATCCAGCCCAATCCGCATCAGAAAAACCTATGGTATCTAGATGGCCATAATTCTTGAAAATTAGTCCTTTACTTGGTGCTCCTTTCAAGTATTTGATAATTCGAAGCACAATATCCTAGTGAGTAGTCTAAGGAGAACCCATGAATTGATTTACAACACTAACAGCAAAAGATATATCAGGTCTCGTGACGGTAAGATAATTCAACTTACCAACTACTCTCCGATATTTCATTGGGTCATGTAATAATTCTCCATCTTCTGCATCAAGTTTCACATTGGGTTCCATAAGAGTATCAACTGGTTTTGCTCCAACGAGTCCAACCTCATCAAGAATGTCAAGAACATATTTTCTCTGGGTTAAATTTATACCTGTATGCGAGTAAGCAACCTCAATACCTAGGAAATACCGCAAATGACCCATATCCTTAGTATTAAAATGTGTATGCATAAATAGTTTGAGTCGTTGAATACCATCTGAATCACTGCCAATAATGATAATATCATCCGCATAAACCACCAGAAGAATACAACTAGCTGAGGAGACAGAACTGAATACCGAATGGTCTACTTGACAACGCTTTAATCCAAACTTGATAACAGCATCACAAAACTTACCAAACCAAGCACGGGGAGATTGCTTGAGTCCATACAATGCCTTATGTAAATGACATACCAGATTCTCCCCTTGAGCAACAAATTCAAGTGGTTGCTCCATCTACACCACTTCAATCAAATCACCATGTAGGAACGCATTCTTGATATCTAATTGATGAAGAAACCATCCAAAACGCATTGCAAGAGAAATAAAGACATGAACAGATGGAATTTTGGCGACAGGAGAAAAAGTGTTAGCATAATCAACACCATATGTTTGAGTATATCCTTTAGCAATCAACTATGCCTTCAATCAATCTATGGTGCCATCAGGGTGGACTTTAATCGTGAAAACCCAACAACAACCAACAGGTTGCTTTCCCACAGGAAGGGTAGTGAGCTCCCAAGTGCAATTCTCAATGAGTGCTTTCATTTCATCCTACATGGCTTTTGACTAATACATTCAGATCAGTGGAAGCGGGAAGATAAGCATCTAGTTGTCGGCAAAGTGTAGTGAAACAAGCATAATATTCAAATAGAGACTGATCTCCACACCGAAGATCAAACAGGGCCTCTCATGTGTCACATACTCGTGTCATATTATTTTGGCCAGAATAAAGTAGAGCATATTTATCCCAAACTTCCTTAGCAGAATTACATTGAATGAAGTGAGGGCTAATCTTCGAATCCATACTATTCTATAACAATGTACGAATCATTGCATCTCCGGCAATCTAATCATCTACTTTACTCTTATCCAAGGGCATTGTAGATGTAAGATAATCATTCTGTCTAGTTGCAGTAAGATAAACTTGTACAGCTTTAGACCATGATGGATAGTTAGTGCCATCCAACTTGATAGATGTCAATTGGAAATGCGTCAAATTAGTAGATGATGCAGAAGCCATTAGTATTAACTCCACTGAACTATAATAATGCAATGAACCAGACAGGTTGAACTCAAGAATCGACCAACCTAATAATAATGACACAATAACCGAGCACTTGTGTAATCAGCCACAAAATACCAAATAGAAATGACACCACTGTGTCAATATACTCTACTGAGAGGCTATAAAACCATACCAACTAGCACTTCAAAGATTATAGAAACCATCCAACACTTGAAAGATTACTATGCACATACCAACCAGCACTCCAAGAAGCGATATACTCCAGTGAGAATCCATAGAAGTATACTGGACAGCGTCTTCTGATGGCCTCAGTTCGGTTTTTTTTTTTAAATTAATTTTTTTTTACTGTTGCAGAACCGAACGAAGGTCTCCGAACTCCTCAAGATATATGAAAATCACATATTCTAGATCGTAAAACACACAAAGACCAGATCATGCAATCGGTCTTCAATCTTGGCATCAAGAAAGAAGGTTGAGCACATACCGATTTTGCTAGATGGGCTTCAGCGATTGACGTTGGGCAGTAATTCTATCCAAATCTACAGGATAGGCGTCAATTGAAGGTAGCATGTGACGACGAGGATGACGATGAGGGATGAGGGCTTCTTGCGTTGGGCGACGGATCTGGATCTGAATCTGGATCTAGCGACGCAGTCTCTTTTTCGTTCAATATTTCTTAGAGAGGGACAACAGATCTAGAAATCAGACCTTAGAGAACCGGTGTTCTCTCTACTTTGCTGTCTAGAAGAGAAGCGCACCGCGCCGATGACCTCGCTTTGATACCATGTTGAAAGAGAGAGTATTCTGTGTATTGTATTCACTTAATCTGAAAAGATTACAAGAATACATACAATATATATTGACTACTTACCCTTATTATTATTTCCTAACAGTATAGATCTACGTCCAATCCAAAATAATTTACTACCTCGACATTTCGTATGGCTAAATATTTGCTAGATTTTCATCACAACCAACTTTAGTTGACTCTCCCTATTTATTAGCTACACAAAAATTTTCTGTCAGTTCAATTACACTGAAGATTTTCATCACAACCAACTTTAGTTGACTCTCCCTATTTATTAGCTACACAAAAATTTTCTGTCAGTTCAATTACACTGAAAAAAAGAATAAATTAGTTAATTTAATGACTCATCTCACTAAGAATGCGACAAGAAACAACAGAATTCCATTTGGGATAATTTGTATCGAAGCACTAGAACTACGTCAAATCTGTAATAAGGCACTGGGGAGTGTCATATTGACAGAGAGCTAAAATAATCATTACAACAGCAATAGCAATTCCAGCAATGGAGTTACTGTCTCAGTTGGCAAACCTTTAAAAGTGCCGTTTATTGGTAAAGTAAGATCTCATTCTTTCTTTGATGTAGAGAGATTGTGTGATTAGCTTGTGCAATCGTATGCGAAACAGAATTTCACATTTTTCATCTTGTGACCGCAACTTGCAGTCTAAGACCGTGATGCAGAACAACGGAATATAGGGAAACACAATTCAAGTAAGGCTTCATCTGACCCAAAAAAAAAAAAAAAAACGAAAAAAAAGTAAGGTTTCGGATTCGTTTCACCAAATATGATTGTTTTTATGCTAAGAGTAGTTACAAGACCAGCCTAAAAAAGAATGAAAGTTCATTTTAGTAGTGATTTCTTGCAGTGCACCATGATTTAGAAATTACAGAAAAAAGAATCAATTGCCCCGCTTTTACAATAAAATGAAAACACGGCGACATAAGCATACTAACATCCGTCACTAAACTAGCTGAGAGAAGATTAAAATGGCTATTTCAGTATTTCAATGTGAGGACTCCGCAAACAAGCCTTTTAAACTCTAATTCAATGTCACGGGAAATTTCTTTTCCTTTTACCATTAACATAACTCAATATATTCCCACATGGCTCCATTACAAAGGGTCATTAACATCTTCTGACAAATTAGCAGGATCAAGTTCTGATTATTTGTTAGTTCTTCGTGGTATCGCTAGTCCTATGTTCAATTCCAAGTATACCGTTTGAAATACTATAAGAACATGAAAACAAGGAGAAAATTCACCCTAGCAACCCTATTGTCTGCTAATCCCTGGCCTCCTGTTTGTAGCGCTGTCCTGTTTCCTAATGCTGTTTGCCAAAAAGTTCAGTCAGTTTGATATTACAGGTCAGCAAGAAAACCTCCTCACCAGCCAAAGCATTATAAATGAAGCTAAAAGTTTATCAATTCATAAATAGCATATCCAAAAGTACTGTAAAAATTTGAGGCCTATCACGTCATAGCATTAACAACCTGATTTCCGAAGAGCGACAGACTACAATATGCCTTGCAAGTTCCAGTGGAAAGTTCTCATGACAATTATTAAATTATAACTCGAGTTTGAGCGTTTATAAAAACGTGATTCACTGGACTCTTAAAGATTTACAAAAGAGTAAATAATAAAATAAAAGAAAAAAAGGGCAAGGATTTCTTCATATTTGTGGGGCCCGAAAGTCAAAGACTTGACTTTTGGGCACACATAATATGTAAACCTACGAAAGAAACTCTCTAGGGATGTCCACAATCTGTGAAGCTGCCGAAGCCCTTTGCACGTAAAAGAAAGTGCGGCTGAAAGCCCCACGTGAGAAAATAGGCGCCGCATACGTCAAGCTGTAGAGAGCCGCATGCGTTTTTTGTTTCGAACTTGAACGAGCGGTAATTTTGTACCGTGAGTTTATATCCAAGTGAGTTGTTTATTTATAAACACTTTGAGTTTTTGGTTGAATTTAGGTGTGGAAAACACTTGAGCGTGTGAGTAATTGTAAACTCTGATTCTCCGATTATAGTAGATTATTTGCTGCTGGCTCTCCCCGTGGACGTAAGTACCGATACTCAAACCGAACCACGTAAATTCTTGGTGTTCTTATTATTTCTCGTTTATTTCTCTAGTGATTTCGCGTTGACGTAAATTACAAGATCCTGTCGTTTTCGTATATTATATTACAACAATTGGTATTAGAGCTTGGGATCAAAATTCTTGATTGTAATTTGGAGCTTTTGCTTGTCTGATTATTATCTTGAAATTTTGTTATTGCAATTATGTCTGAGAAGAAATCTGAAATTGAGAAGTTTAACGGGAGTAACAACTTTGTGTTATGGAGCATCAAGATGCGGGCTTTATTTACTACCCAAGGTTTGGCCAAGGCACTGGATGATGAAGATGAGTTGCCTATTATAATGAAAGCCTCTAAGAGGGTAGAGCTAATAGAAAAAGTAAAGAGCACAATCATGTTAAATTTGTTGGATGAAGTCTTAATAGAGGTTGTTGCGGAGAAGAATACCGCAACATTATGAGCAAAACTTCAAGCACCCTATGTGAAGAAAGGTTTAAACAATCACTTGTACTTGTTGAAGAAGATGTTTCAATTTAGATATACTAAAGGTATGTCTATCAGAACCCACTTAGATGAATTTAATAAACTCATGATGGATCTTAAGAACGTCGATAAGATACTTGATGATGAAGAACATGGCATGATGTTATTAACCTCTTTACGAGAGTCATGGGAGCACTTTATTGATTCACTATTGCAAAGGCGTACTACAATTACCTCAGAAGAGGTAAAGTCCGCCTTATTCTCTAAGGAGTGGCAGAGAAAGTTGCGAGATGACGGTATAGCGCAAGGAGTAGTGCAAGCACTAACAATTCAGGGTAGAGAACAACATCGATGGCCTAGTAGCAGTAAAGGTAAAAGCAGATCAAAATCACACCATAGAAAGTCCAAGGGACACGTGAAGTGCTTTGAGTGTCACGAGGAGGGGCACATCAGGAGAGATTGTCCAAAGCGGAGGAATAAAGCTGATAGGCAGAATGCCACAAGCAGTGTGGCAAACGTTGCTGAGGGGAGCAATAGTGATGCAGAAACTGTTTTATGTGTGACTATTACTTCATCAGGAGACGAATGGGTACTAGCTTCAAGGTGTTCTTATCATATGACGCCTCATAAGAACTGGTTTACTACTTACCAGACTGCAAATGGTAGTAGAGTTCTTTTGGAGAATAATGCAGTATTTAAGGCTGTGGGGATAGGGACAATTCAGATTCGGATGTACGATGGGGTGGTGCGCACATTGACAGATGTGAGGCATGTCCCAGAGCTAAAAAAAAACCTTATTTCTCTGGGGACACTCAATGACATCGAGTATAGGTACACCGCTGAAGGTGAAGTACTGAAGATCTCTCGAGATGCCATCACAGTGATGAATGGGAAGAAAGTGAATACTCTCTATCATCTACTAGGAGAGATCGTGACCGGAACCGCTGTAGTTTCATCAGGTGAGTCAGATTCTGACTTGACTCAATTATGGCATATGCGTTAGGGGCACATGAGTGAGACAGGTATGACGATGCTCAGTGAAAGGGGGTTGTTGAAGGGTCAAAAGACAGGAAAGCAGGACTTATGTGAGCACTGCATCTTTGGGAAGCAGCATCGAGTTAAGTTTACTACAGCTATTCATTCGACCAAACGACCAGTTGAATATATTCACTCAGACGTCTGGGGCCCGTCTTCGATTCCTTCTAAAGGAGGTGCCCAATATATGCTGACATTTATCAATGACTATTCGAGGAAGGTATGGATATACTTTCTGAAGTATGATGTGTTCGATCGGTTCAAGAAATTTAAGGCATTGATTGAGAAGCAGTCAAATAAATAGATCAAGTGCCTGAGAACTGATAATGACATGGAGTTATGTGGTAAAGATTTTACCGAGTTCTGCGAGAAAGAAGGTATTATGAGACATCGCATAATACTCGGGACACCACAGCCGAACGGTGTGGCAAAACGGAAGAACATAACTTTGCTTGAGCAAGTTCGATACATGCTTTTGCATGCATGACTTGGCAAGGAATTTTGAGCCGAAGCAGTAAACATGACATGTTACCTAGTTAATCGATCTCCATCATCTGCTATCGGGTGGAAGATTCCTGAGGAAGTATGGTCGGAGAAACCAGTTGATTACTCCGGATTATGTATATTCGGATGTCTTGCATATGCTCATGCAAGTGATGGTAAGCTTGAGTCGAGGGCGAAGAAGTGCATATTTCTGGATTATGCACATGGGGTGAAAGATAGGCTTTGGTGCACTGATCCCAGATCACTCGATTTTCTAATCAGCAGAGATGTGATCTTCAACGAGACTGCAATGCTTCAACAAAGGAGTTCTGAGACACAACCAATAGAGAAGATGGATCATGGTGTCATTAGTGAGGTGGAGCTTCAGGTGGAGACTTCGGAGACCTCGAAGGTAACAGAAGTTGAGATTGTAGATGAAGCCGCAATTCCTAAAGTCGGTGATAGTGAATAACCAGTAAAGTCGTAGCACACTATAGCCGCGAATAGACAGAGAAGACAAATTAAATCACCGGTATGTTATGGTTATACAGATATTGCTTATGCATTGACTGTAGGTGATGAGTAGAGACGGATGAGCCTTTGTCTTACTCTGAGGCGATGGCTAGTTCGGAGCCATCGCAATGGCTTGGGGCTATGAGTGAAGAAATGGAATCACTCCATCAAAATCAGACATGGGAACTGATCAAAGTACCCAAGAGCCAAAAGATTGTCAGAAGTAAATGGGTCTTCAAACGGAAAGAGGGCATTCCCGGTATTGAGGCAGCGAGGTATAAGGTGAGACTTGTGGCGAAGGGATATACACAGCGTGAGGGCATTGACTACAATGAGGTGTTCTCTCATGTGGTAAGACATATTTCTATTCATGTTTTACTTATCTTAATTGCTTCGCAGGTTCTCGAGTTAGAGCAGCTAGATGTGAAAACTGTGTTTCTTCACGGTGAGTTGGAGGAGCAGATTTACATGAGGCAACTAGAGGGATTTGCTATTCTGAGTAAGGAAGATCATGTTTGCTTGTTGAAGAAATCATTGTATGGGCTAAAACAGTCTCCTAGGCAGTGGTATAAACGTTTTGATACTTTCATGGCTAGTCAAGACTATACAAAAAGTCAGAAGGATAGTTATGTCTTCTTTAGGAGATTGAAGAATGGTTCTTTGATTTATTTACTCTTATATGTTGATGATATGCTAATAGCAGCTAAAAATATGTCTGATATTGATGTGCTGAAGAGGCAGTTAAATGCTGAATTTGAGATGAAAGATTTAGGTGCTACAAAGAAAATTTTAGATGTGGAGATTTTACGTGACGGGACTGCAGGAGTTTTACGTCTATCTCAGAAGAAATATATTGAGAAGATCGTGGCACGTTTTAATATGCAGTCGGCAAAATCTGTAAGTACACCTTTAGCGAAGCACTTTAAACTTTCAGATAAATTATCATTGTAGACTGAGGAGAAGGAGGAGGAGCATATATCCCGTATTCTTTATTCTAGTGCTGTGGGTAGTATTATGTATGCTATGGTGCACTAGGCCTAATATTTCAGAAGCTATGAACGTGGTTAGTCGTTATATGAAACGTTCTGATAAAACTCATTGGGAAGCTGTAAAGTGGATTCTCAAATATTTGAAGGGGACAACAGACGTGGGTATAGTGTACCGGAGGACAGCAATGGCAATGAGACCACTGGTTTTGTGGATTCAGATCACGCCGGTGACTTGGATGATTGCAGGTCTTTAGCAAGGTACGTGTTTACGCTAACGGGTGGTGCAGTTAGTTGGAAAGCGTCCTTACAAGATCACATCGCCTTATCCTCGACTGAGGCAGAGTACATGGCACTAACCTTTGTAGCGAATGAGGCGATATGGTTACAAAACTTGCTCTCGAACTTTGGTTTAGAACAGAAAAGTGTGGATATATACTATGATAACTAAGGTGCGATATATTTGGCATATAATCCAGTTTATCACAAGCGAACGAAGTATATCAATATCAGGTACTACTTCATCCAAGATGTCATAGTTAAGGGTAATGTTATTGTCAAAAAGATTGCTATAGCAGATAATCCGGTAGACATGATAACTAAGTCTGTTTCTAGCTTGAGCTCTATTAGTGTCTGTGAAGAGTGAGCGCCCATCGGAGTATTGGGAGAGCAGCATGGATGATGAATATTATAATTTGGCTTCAAATATCGAGTCAAAGTGGAAAATTATTAAATTATGACTCGAGTTTGAGCGTTTTGCAAAAAACGCAATTTGTTGGATTCTTGAAGATTTACAAAAAAAAAAATAATAGAATAAAAAAGGGGGGCAAGGGTCTCTTTTGTGTTAATGCAGCGTTCAACTCTTTGAAGAATGAATCACCGTGGGGCCCAGTGGGCACACATATTATAATAGATATGAATTTCCTCTTTATCAGCAGAAGCTTGCCAAAAGGTCATATTCGTGGGGCCCAAAAGTCAAGGGACGTCCACGATCCGTGAAGCTGTCGAAGCCCTCTGCGCGTAGAAGAAAGTGCGGCCGAAAGCCCTACGTGAGAAAATAGGCACCGCACACGTCAAGCTGTATTTCGAGCTTAAACGCACGATAATTTTGTGACATGAATTTATATCCAAGTAAGTTATTTATTTATAAAAACTTTGATTTGAGGTTAAATCTAAATGTGGGAAATATTTGAGTGTGTGAATGATTATAAACTCTGATTCTCCGATTATAGTGGATTATTTACTGCTGGCTCTCCCCGTAAACATAGGTATCGATACTCGGACCGAACCACATAAATTTTTGGTGTCCTTATTATTTCTCGTTTATTTCTCTGGTGATTTCGCGTTGACGTAAATTGTAAAATCCTGTCGTTTACGCATATTATATTCCAACAACAATGACATGAAGACCTTGGATAAGATACGATGACACATTTAGTAGATCGCCTCCAAGCAAGAAAAACTGAAGAGCTTTGAACTAGTTATTGTTGCAGTGATGGCGGTGACATGAAAGAACTGCGATTAAAGCTCCGTTAAGCCTCTCTGCAGGAAAAGTAACCAGTCTAATATGTAATGATGGTGCTTAGACAAAACACAAGGAACTAACCATCACGACTTCCTCGCGAACATTGGAAAATATCCACATGACGTTTCAATCGCTTCGACTCGATTACGTTTTCCACTCGTGATTGAGAATACCATACCAGATAGTGAAACGAAGATAATCCATCCACGAATCAGGGAATACGACAAAGGGGAACGCGCTACGTACTTGAGCCCTAGCGGCCGCGTCTTCGAAATGTGCTTCGAGTGCTGAGTCGGCCGAGAGAAGACGAGGTACGCGAGAGGAGGATCGCCAATCCACGAGCTCTGCAAATCCGGAAGAGAGAGAGGGAATGAGAAGAGGAGAGATTCGAGAGTTCCTCAGCATCGATGATCGAAGCAAAGAGAGGAGGGGAATTACCCGATGGAGAGAGAGAGAGAGGGAGGGAGGGACCGAGAGATGGAATGAAGATGATCCGAGGAGAAGCGCATGAAAGATACCGCCATTGACGTCGCGGGAGGGCTAGGGTTCTGCTGCAACTGCATCGAACTCCATTGATGACTCCACAGAAAATACGAACAGAGAGAGAGAGACAGAGACAGAGACAGAGAGCGGAGAGAATGAAGCGAAGCACTGGAGCTTCTACGCGGGAAATTGCCCACAGTAGGACTTTGACCCGACTCGATCTGACCTAACCTAACAACTCGAGTATTTTATAATGAAAAGTGCCATGATAAATTATTTGATATTGATATTAAATACGACCCACTTATCAGAACATTTGTCCACATATCATAATATTTAGCATGTTGATTTTAATTTTAATTTATTAGTACAGTTCAATTTTTGAATCATTCTTTCGATACATTTCAATTGTTAAAAGTAATACTTTTGCATTATAAGATTGTCTTTTTTAGAAAAACTCACAGCAAAATTATTACCTTTAAGGATAGTTCCAATAATATGAAGTTAAACAACCCGTTGGCATTCTCATATCACGAAATCTTTGGACAAATCTTTGAAAGTATGTTTTGCTACATGGGTAATTAATTTACCTTGACGGGACATAATATACCTGAATTTTCTTTAATTTTAAGAAATCTTTAACATATTTGGCCATAAATTTGGTAACCTAAAAAATGCTACGACCTAGTAATCAATTGCAAATTGTCGTAATTATTATCAACAATTGTAATGGTGATTTGGCCGTAGGTTCTTGAAAATGACAATTGGTAACATGTCTTCTGAGGCAAATAATTTTCTAAAGTGTAGTTATTTACCTAATTTGAAAGTAGTATAGTTTGCTTATTTGGTTGGTAAGCTTTCTTTGTGGGCCGCAATTCATCCTAATTTGAGTGTACCTATAGCTGGAAATTGTATAAGGACAATCGTTCTGATGAGGAATGCTGTCATATAATTAACCTGAAAAGTATAGTGGACTCCTTCTGGACAGCCTGAGTGCTGGATGGACCTTCTACAGCAGGCAAAAGTGCAACTTTATCCATCTAAGGGAACACCAATCTCATTTATTATAGCCAGTCATACCAACAGAAAGAGAAGACTACAATCCCACATCCCACTGATAAAATGGCACAGAGACCACCTTTATTTAGCCAAGGCAGGCAGAAAGCCTGCCCTTATCTAGCTTATTAGCTAAGCCTGTTTCTATCAGCAACACCAATGGCCCATGGCATTGGCCATATCTGAGCTATTCCCATCTATAGCTATAATGAAAAAGGCAAGCAAGCACTTTCCCAATCAACAGAAAGAAAGGGACTGGTTTTTGGCTTTTCTAGTCCAGCTGCACTTGGGAGTCATAAACAGCACCAGCTTTCCAGTCAGCAGGGAGGGCGTGCTTTGGCTGCACCCAAGACCCACCCACTTGGAACCTCAGGTACAAATTGCCTCTTGGCGGAGTTTGCGTGTCGAACACTGCTCCGTACACTCGGCGCATCGGCTTCCAGACTTGATAGTCATCCTGAATACAAATTACGAGAAAGCAAGGTCATTGTCTTGTCGACTGGTGGTCTCTTGTTCGTGTTTTTGTCGATTTATGGTTTAATTTGTGCCTACTTGAAACCAAATTGTAGCAAACTCATGGGATAATGGATGACTGAATACCTGCAAATACTCCGCAGCTATGACGTCATTTGTGCCGCCGACGTATAAAAGGATGATAGCTAAGTAAGAAGGGTTTCTGCTGTGTTGATTGACGCTGACAAGGAGGTTTTGGCCGGGGTATCGGCACGGAACCCTTCTGAATTCGACCTCAACCACGCCGTAGGCAAACAGCTGCTTGGTTTCGTAGTCGTCCGGTTTTGCCATCTTCGCATAAGCTCTGGGGCTCAGGATGAAGTCCGTCCTGTCTCCCTCTCCATAGTCCGTCACCACCACGTACGCTCCTTCGCCCGTGCACTGCGGTTTCGTGCACCTCACCTATACTTAAAACAAATAAAATTAGACTGATGAAAAAGTAAAAAAGAGTCATCATCTATATATGTGTAGTCTATATGAAGTTAAAACCTGATAGCAAGCACCACATCCAGATCCATTTCTGTATAGCCTCGAAACTCCAGTCACATAGCCATCGTACATGGTCCTGCCATACTCGCCGTACCCACAAGCTCCAGCTGCCATGAACATTGCACTCATTAGATCTTCTCTAGCAAAAATTGTTCTGTTTCAAGGGTTTGGTTTGGGCGTAATGAAATGGAGCGGTTCAAAGAGTGCATGTGAACAAACAAGCCTTCAAGTACCGAGTGAGATATGCTACTACACAGATCTTCTCATGTTATATTGCGTTCTGCCGAGTATCAAGGGAAAGAGCGCATACTCGCGAAAAGTTATTCATGGTGTAATGGAGCATGCCACATGACCATAAACATAGTTTAAAAAGTTACTTGAAAGACAAGAAACGTTGTTTTTTGTACTTTTCATGACACGATACTATTTTAGCAACTAGTGCTCTACTAGCTTCGCACTAATGTGTGAACATAATTTATGTGTGGCTCTTGTGTGGTGCGGTGGCTGATGCAAGTTTTGTTTCTATCACAAGAGACGGAGCGTGCACATACTTGGAGTCCCATAGCAGTCAGGGCTGCCATAGTAAGTAGCTCTCGAGGGTGTAAATGAATCTTCACCGCGACAAAGTGCTGGCAAGAGCACCAGGATACAAAGAAGACAACTATAGTTCATTGCAGATTTCATGTCTCACTCAATGTACTGATCCTAATGCAAGACAAGTAAACTCAAGCCTAAGGACTCGACTAGAGAGAGAGGGAAATGGACAAGAAGGTTTTGGGATGAGAAACATTCATAGCCAAGATCCCATATTTATAGCTGCGATCCTGAGGGTCAGCTTCTTGAGGAACCCCTCACTATTTTTTTACTCCACTTGTGAGGAGATAGTACAGAACCCAAGGGAGACTTGAGCTTGTAGAATTAGAATACATTGGATAAGTACGTGTGCGCCTTCCGTGGACCCATTCACTAAGATATTTCATCATTACATAAGCTACAATTGCAAGGCTTATTATATTAATAACCTTTTGCTTCTCTTTTCTCATTTGGTCGACTCATTGCATCTGCAATTAGTCTGGCGTGCTATGACTCACAATGCATTGCGCTTTGACATTCACAGAAATTGACCTTCTTGTTAAACGAAGAAATCCTGAACTTATCTACAGTACTAGTATTTCGCAACCTCTTCATCTCAGGATAGAATTTGATCTCTTTTCATTCGCTTCCCGTGTGAGCATGAAGCTATTCTCAGAATGGGGCATTCATTTATAATTCTTCAATCTCGTAATATTACATATTGAGTAGTAAGTTTACAATCATCTTTATGGTGACAAATGTTTATTGGGGGCCAAATTCCTATTGGAAGTATCCAAGAAATTCAGTTGAGTTCATTGCAAATAGTAACTCCATTGAGACATGAGGATTTTGATCTCAAGAAAGATTTTCATCTCTTTTCATTCGCTTGAAATACTTCTCTTTGTCGTGCATTGATTTCGCTTCCCCTGTAAGTACGAAGCTATTATCAAAACGGGGCATTCATTTATAATTCTTTGATCTCATAATATTACATATTGAGTAGTAAGTTGTTTAGAATCGCCTTTGCAATGACAAATGTTTATCGGGGCGCCAAATTGCTATTGGAAATATCCAAGAAATTCAGTCGACTTCATCGCAAATAGTAACGCTATTGAGACATGAGGATCATGCAACTACAAAACAGCTTTCTAGATATCTAATTTGATCAAAAACTAATAGCTAGAAGCACTCACAACAGTAAAAACCCACTTAGTTGCTGAGCAAGACTCTCTTGCTACTTAAATCTGAATTCATTTGCTGAAGTGGAAGCAAAACTATGAACTATCAACGACTGGACATTGCCGACGAGTCATCACTTGGTTGAGTCATCGTTTGGTTGCAGCGCACTTAATAAGTCTAGAATACTAGGTAACCTCCGGTTCCTTTTTTTCCCTGTGGAAATTCAGTTAAAAAGGCTTAGAAGCACCCGAATGATTTTCACTACGGATCAATAAAGCAAATTGGCTCGACGACTCAACGACCTTTCCCTATTTTGAGCAGCATTCCGAGTGACGCAATATGCAAGGAAAACAGGTAGGACCACTTGCGTGTTCAGCTCCCATGTTCAGGCATATAAAAGATTAGATGCTTCTCCTCCTTCCACAAAGTTCGATCGAGAGAGAGAGAGAGAGAGAGTATTGAACATCTGTTCCGTTTCATTTTCCTCAGATTTGCGGTGTTTATTATAGGAGGCATAAAATTAATTCACGCTACAAACGTGGAACACACTGAGATTCAGTAGTTGATGATTTATGATAAAAAAACCATGCGAAGAAAGAATCACGCTAAGTGTAGGCTAACTTTTTACATTGGAACTGAGTCACCGTGCAACCTGTAAAATCGGCTTTGCTAATTGGAAAAATGGCTTGATTCCTATAGACATGAACGGAAGCATCAACCGACTAAAAAACCACATCATTATTCAAATAGTACATTAACAAGCTCTTCCTACTTATTGTTTCAACTGTTGATAAATCAAATTAAAAAAGAGAATGATGCCGCGTATGCAACTACACGAGATAGACCTTACAGATGTGAAAATACATGTATAATGGCATTCCAGCACTAGAAGTCTCATTCCCACTTCATAGCTGACACCTAGGCTTTCTGATGTTGATGGGAATTGAGCGTCAGAACCTTTATTGACAGTGTCACCTGCATGTTTTCAAACGAACAGTTCAGCGGATTTTGTAAGTGACCTCTGAGCTAAAAAGTCAATTCTTTTTGAGTTATTTCATTTCAATCATATATTTACTTGCTAATGCAAATATCTACTGAAAAGCATTGGATGCATTATGCCGACTATCTGTAATATCCCAAAAGATACCACTCTTAGATGGGTGGGTCCTCAGCACTTCAAAATGCAACAGGGGACACACTGCTAATGTCCCATCAGCCTAGATGCAAGATCTACCGACTAGCAAGGCCTTTCCCCAGCCTCTCTAATTTCAGGAAGAACAATCATGACAACAAAATCAGATGAGGGAAGCAATGTCATTGTCGAACCAGAAGGTTGTGCCACCACTCTTTCCAGATGTCAAGTCACTGGAGTTTCGCAAAAGCAAAAGAGCAAAAATGGGGCAACACTAAGGTGGTATGTCCATGAAAAGGATTAGCATATCCTTCTCCCTTGCTAGAACCTCCTGGACACTGAACTAAGAGGAACAATCCATTGACAAAATTTGGATAACAGAAGAAGACTTAAGAGAAAATGTTCAATAGGAGCATATGATCCCAAAGTTGAAACTTTGCTCACACCCAATTCTCGCCAGTTGCTGTCTTCATTTCGTATTGCACATTTTCTTTTCGTTCTTATTATAACAAGCATACTCTCTAACAACAAATTAGTTGTGCACTCTGCTGAATATACAAAGTGGGTATATGTAAAATTTTTGACAGAAAAATTTACATGTTGAAGAATATCTTACTCATTCTTTACCTGAATCCCCTGTATAAATAGCAATTTCATCCTCCAGCATCATTATCATATAAGTTGCGCTTTTTTCAGGTCAGATACAACTCCATGATCTTCACTGCTCCTCTCATTGTATAGCACCTGTGAGGTAACCATACTAAGCACACCATGAAATAAAGCAAAATCAAGTAGACAACACAGTGGGCATACCTTGTCTATGATACCATACTCAACCGCTTCACTAGGACTAAAATATTTAGGTCGTCGGATGTCAGCTTCGATTTCCTCTGGTGTTTTCCCAATATGCTTCGCATAGAGTTTAACCTTCACAAATTGTTAGCAGGAAGTTGTTCCCTCTTCAGTGTCTCGAAGAAGCATCACAAGACTCGAAAAGTATATTCTTTTGTTTGCTCAATTCACTTTGTTCATTCCTTTATATGTACATTGTTGCCAGTTTCTACAAGATAGGCCCCTACCCTGTGGATGGTAATTAAAACAGGCTCTTCTATCTGTATTGGAATTGGAACTCATTGAGAACATCATTCCAACACAATGATCTAATGAGAACAACACTAAACACACACTCGTAGAACCCTGCAAAGATCGACCCTCTACTAGTACCACATTTCAGTTAACATGATGAAGCAAAGAGGCAAACCAAAAAGAGCCAGGATGACAAAGAAACGAGTAACAATATTCTCTTGATCTGTAAAGTTTTCAATTTGTTAAACAAACACTGGAAGACTTTCTCTGAAGCTTTGCAGATCATTTTCAATTTAGGGTGAATCCAATCTGAAGGACCTCTTGCTTTGATTAACTTAAAAAAGATGGACATGAAAGCTTCAAAGAGCAAATGGCCATGATTTGCTGCGCTTATGCGAGCTCAGCTTACTCTGATTTTGAATTCAAGTGCATAGATTAGATCATGTCATCCACCAGAATAGTAATCTCATGCCTATAGAAGACAAATCTCACAAATCTCAAACCAACAAAGTGATTTATCTTACCAACTCTGCCTTGACATTCTTCACTTCTTTCCTGGCAAGATCGATATCTGTTGCTTGACCTTGAAATCTTGCAATTGGCTAGCAGTTCACAGACAGAAGATACACGAGAATTATTAGAATTCAAGCAAGCTGCCTAAGTTGATCCCTGACAGAATGTAGACTCGGAAAAGGCCACGAAATAAAAGGTATAAATAACTTAGGAACTTCAAAGGTGCGGGAAAAACCTGCTTCATCATGATTGTCGAAGATGGCAAAGCAGAACGGTTCCCCCTTGCACCAGCTGCTAAAAGTAAGGCAGCTTCTCCCCATGCATTACCAACACACAGAGTAAAAATCGGTGGCTTGACATACCTGCATTGGATAACCACTATGTCATGAAAGAAAAACACAACAATAACATATGGAGAGCAGATTGAGGAACATAGAGAGCTGCGAGCTTAAGCTAATAAGATACATGCATATATAAGAAGCAATTCCCATCAAATGCCTACATTCATAAGATTATAGAAATTTATTTTGCATCAAACAATTAAGATGATGAGCATAATTTATAACTATAAAAGCGTTTTTTGATCTAATAGGCTTCCGCATAGATGAAAAGTTCAAAGCAGCGCCACTAAGATTTTTATAAATGACGGTGGTTGATTAAATTTACGTCGAGAAAACTAACAAAAGCCTAATAAGTTATCCTTGTTAACAATATCAGAAACTTAGAAATAAAAAAATAAAAAATAAAAAATAAAATGGACAGATTGAAACCTCATGACATCATAAATAGCAAAAGCCTCGGTCTCATAACCCAGCTTCTCACCACCCTGGAAAAGGCAATAAGTTTCATTAGAGGCAGAATAATCATAAAGAAAGGAAAAGAAGCATAGACATATATTTGCATTCTAAAAGAAAAGGGATGGCACAAGAGTTGACGACCTTCTAATAACTGGGGTATATAGAAAGAAATCCACAAAAAAAGTGATTCCTTGAGAAGGGAGAAATCTAGCAGTCGCAAAACTCATGCATTGCTCATTTTTGTGATACTAGGACATTAATAACGGTGAGTACAAGCATGGCGGACATATTCCCCTCTTGTTCACATGAAAAGCTATTGCTTGATATAAAATATTTAGGTTAACTGCTTAAGACTCCAGGAGAAGATTTCAGGATTAAAATATTATATACATCAAGCATCTAACCATTTGAGAGAAGATACAACCCATACAAACTTAACAAGATAAAGTATATTTGACCTTTGTCGTGCCAGTGGAGTTTATGTACAGGTAGATAGGCTTTTCGGCATCTTCATATTGTAGATAAAGAAATTCTGCAAGTATCAACTCTGTCACAGAGGGAACAAGAGACATGCCCAAGTAAACTATACGGTTCTTGTACAGGTAAGATGCCAAGTCTGGAGGAGGTTGCTCCCACGCACTTCCCCGGGAGAAAGGAATAACCTGCATGCAAATGAGGAATTAACAACCAAAAAGTCCATCATGGAGTAAGAGATAGCAATGAAAGAACAAGTATCCAACGTGAAACACCAACAACCCATCAGCAAGCCCCTATCACACTAAATGGGATATATAGAGATAAACACCGAAATCTGAAATTACAACAAACATGTGGAAAATGGTCAGCCTCTTTATATGAAATATTTAATCCAATTGAATACTCCTTCCAAACACAAAAAGCAAAAGATCCGGCATCCAATATCATATACGTGGGAGGAATTTTTTTTACATAACCTTGTGTACACTGATAACTCAGGGAACACTTTCTTAACCTCAAAGGCAATGGCTAATGCAAGCAACTTACCTCATCCCACCCAAAGATTAAAAAGAGAAAACTTCACTATCAGAAGCCAGTGACTCTTAAGAGCGGAACTAGGAAGTCTATGTACGAATATTCGGGAGTTCTTGGATCTAACCCTAGCCCACATTCAGAGCCTAAGAGGCGGCAATGATCGATTTCCAATGACGGCAGTTATTGTGTAATCTTTAACCATATTATCGCTGCAGGAACTATTTTTCGAATCCGCAGAAGCTAGTTTAACCAAAATTAACCTTAAAAATATCATCTTTCACTTCACCAAACAAGTTCCCATAGCGCGTCAGAAGATGGTCTCATCAGTAAAACTCACACTTCACAACTACGCTCATCAACCAAGCTTTTCATCTCCTACATTATCTCAATCGAGCCGGAGCAGAAACGCCAAACGAGTATCTAAACGAATCTCGCGCCACCGTCGAGCACACTCATCCAATTGAAGACGGCGAAGGCGGCGGGTCGGAGGGAGTACCATGGTGACGACGCCCCGTTTGCCTCTGGACCTGGGATTGGAAGCCGGCGAGAGGGACTTGGGCCGGAGTTTGGCGCCGGAGAACTCGCCGGAGACGCTGCCGGCGGCGGCGGAGGAGGAGGGGAGGAAGCCGGTGGAGAGAGAAACTCTGGCGGCAGGAGAAATCGAGGTCTTGCAAGTCCTTAGCGAAGTGGAAGAAGCCGCCGGCGCTAACATGCGCCGGCGGAGCGCGAAGCTCGAAGACGCGGTGGCTACTTCCATTGCAGACAGCTCTTTCTCTCGAAGTGGCGGAGGGAGAGAAGGAGGGAGAGAGAGAGGATATCGGCGATTCGGAGCCCCGAAGTTCGCTATTCGGGGTAATGATCCGACCCCGGAGAGGTTGTGTTTTGGGCCGGGTAAGGCCTTTTAGTGGGAGATAGCGAGACAAGAGGAGGCCCAACGTTTTTCTTCTTATGGAAAGTAAGACTTTGGCAGTATTGGCGACCGGAATCAAATGGGAATCACGGTCTGTCACTCAATGGCAACCAAATCTTTTTAATACAGTTCCGTCCATCGATCAAAATGGAAGAGATAGTATCCAACTGTGAATTTGGAAGTGAATGAGTATATAAGGAGACCAAAGTGTCGAGAAGCAAGCAAGAGACGAGGTGTACAATCTAAAATTCCAAAGTTTGAGCGTACTTAGATCATACACTTGTCTTTTGAGAGCCAAACTTTTGCGATCGTGAGAGAACTACAGAAAGAATGATTTAGTGAGATAATGTGATTTATTATTGAATGTTTGCATTCAAAGTTGTAATATCTTATTTATCATTTAATGTAATCCAGCTAGTAAGTTGTCATTGTGAAAAAATAAACGTATGCTTCACTTAAACCGAACCATCATAAACTTGTGTACAACTTCTTTTTGCCCTAATCTCTTATTATCTATTGTTATAGTCCATTGCGCACTCATGTTTTCTCTTAAGATATGTTCTATCACTTAACAAATTATGATATCTAATCGGACTTTTATCTTGACTTGTTCTATTCTGCATAAATTTATCAAGATTTTATATTATCACTTATTCATAGGTAATTGGTGCTAACTGCATCAAGAAGCACGCGAAATCGACAAACACAATAAGGTCGTAGCTTAATCTGGCCAAGAATAATATTCAATGCGCGACACCAAGCCATGTGATTTGCCAAAACTAAAAAGGACAAGTACATTGCACCGGAATTGAAAATTGAAAAAAGACCACAACATCAGTTCACACGAGTTTTTCGAGTAATAATATGATTACATATCCTCTCACAACTTGAGCCCGCTACCTTCCAAGCTGGAGTACAAACTGCAGAGAAGAAGCACTACTGTCCTATGAGAGGCTGAGGATTGCTGGCAGCTCAAAACTCATCGCAGTTTTCCATGCCATGTCCTCTCGCTCTTCCCTTTCATCTCCTTCTTCTTCTCTGTCTCTCTCCTTGTTCCTGAGACTGTAAGGAAACCAGCAGCCACCAGAAGAAGAGCAGCACCGCCCAAGATGTCCATTTCCATGGCCTTGTTCTCCCCTCCCGCCCCCAACCTCAGGACCCTCCTCTCCTCCCCTCGCTCCCTCCCCAAACCCCGCCTCACCCACAAGCCCTCCCCCTCCCTCATGCCCAGAGGGCCCGCCTTTTTCGCCGTCAACGCTTCGCCCGACAATGGGGCCGGGGTCGTCCCGTCGTCGGCCGTGGCCGTGGAGGAGGAGGGGGAGCCCAAGGTGGCCGTGGAGCCGGCGAAGGAGCCGGAGAGAGAAAATGGGTCTGTGGCCTCTGCTTCTGAGGAGGGAGCTGTGGCGGTCGCCAAGTTCGAGGACTCGAGATGGGTTGGTGGGACTTGGGATTTGAAACAGTTTCAGAAGGATGGCTCGACTGTTTGGGATGCTGTCATTGATGCTGGTGGGTTGATCGGTCCTTTCCTTTTGGCTGTATTTGCTTAAATTTGTCTGATTTGATATGATTATGCCGAGTCTGTTGGGCTGATGTCTGGAGTATGTTGAGCGAGTGACCCACTAGTTCAATTGGCTCGAAAGGTTTGTGTTACTTGGAGGGAGTGAGGATGTGGTTAAGTTGAATTAGTGATTGAGCAAGTAGGTTGGTTTTTCAGGTTAATGCTTGGTCTCAAGAAGTGAGTAATAACTCAGACATGCATATGGTGCATCTCTGTGAATTGGAATGTTTGCTTTGTTACTCTATTTCATGAGCTTGAGATTTCAGGGGAAAAAATAGCTTTGCCATATAAGTTGTAGCTGTAGGAAATGGCGTAGTCTTGAAATTCAGTGGTGCTAGACTTTATTATTCAAATTTATGACTGTTAAATAACGGCTACCATGTGTTATCTTGAAGTTTGTCAAATTGCAAAGCAGGCTAAAGTTGGAGGCTTCAAATTTGCTAATCTTCTGATAAGTGGCAGAAAATGTGAACTTTGCACATTCTGATGGGTGCTTTTTTTTCCCCCCACTCTTGTTAACGTGGCCCATGGAAACATCTACTACATCATATTTCTTGCTAAAGCCCCCATTTTAATAGAGTAACAGCATGGACAATGCTCAGCATCTTTATCTTACTTTGAGATTGTAGAAACTTTCTTATTTGCTGATGGTGCACTTAGATATGGGTTGAGGAACTAATAAATACTCATATCAAAGAGGGAACAAACTTGTGCCTACTTCAGTTCACTATGAAAAACCAGCCAACATGTTTTATTCAGTATTATGAACGCAGATTACTGGCAAGGACACAAACCTGTGGTATCCACAAGGATTATCTTCTGAAAAATAGTCTTATAACACAAAACTTCGTTCATCAGCAATTAATGCAGTAGCTCTTTTATAATCCCTCAGGTTAAGATGTAGGCCAAAGGAGACCATCGTCTGCACTGTTTTTTGTGGTAACTGGTCATAGAGGCAAGCTAGAGTTTCCTGTCTATTAAACAAGCTTTGTTCTGTATAATTCCCCAGTAAGGTAGACTTGTTATTTTGACCTAACACTTCAGTACTCCATGGAGATGAAGCTGTTTCATGCGTCGTACTTGTCATTTCCATTCGCTAGGACTCCATGATGTTTGGTGACCATCTGAATTAGCTTTGTAGAATATATCACTTAATCCAGTTGTTCGTAGTTATTATATTGTATTGAATCTCTCATTTTTCTGAATGGTTGTTGTGTATACTTTCAGAGGTTAGGAGGAGAAAATGGCTTGAAGACAACCCCGAGTCATCCAGTAATGATGACCCTGTAGTTTTCGACACCTCTATCATTCCATGGTGGGCTTGGATGAAGAGGTTCCATCTCCCCGAGGCTGAACTACTCAATGGCATGTTCCTGATCTTTTTAGAAATGCACTATATGGACCCCATCTGCTTATGTTAAACAAGCTCATTCTTTCATTTCTAATCTTTTGTACAGGTCGGGCAGCAATGATAGGATTCTTCATGGCTTATTTGGTGGATAGCTTGACCGGAGTCGGCCTGGTTGACCAAATGGGAAACTTCTTTTGCAAGACTCTCTTATTCATAGCTGTAGTAGGAGTTCTGGTAATAAGAAAGAACGAGGACATCGAGACCATAAAGAAGCTTATTGAGGAAACAACCTTCTACGACAAGCAATGGCAAGCTACATGGCAGGATGATAACTCTGGCAGTTCAAAGAATGGCTAGTGAAAAATCCATGGTTGTTCCCAGAAGAGAGTGTCTCAAGATGACTTGGCATTTTTGCGGTAGAATGTTTTTACCATCTATTGTGTGTTTGATTACGTCGCAGTATAACATTCAGAATCGATGAATCTTTTGGGGGAAGGCGTTATAAGCAATTTAGTGCCAATTTCTAGTTCCTGTTTACAGCTGGTTTTTAAATCACAAAACACGACTAAGTAGCACATCCTCTTTCTTGTGGTGAAAACTGTCTTTGGTGGAGATTACTACTCAGTCTTGCATCTCTTGATCAGCAACTTCATTTACAATTGGAAGAGTTTGATCCTCTGCAGAAGGCATCAAACACCTGAGGCAGGTAGCATTACTATGAATCTGAGTGGAAGAATGACAACCCGTAAAGTGAAGTGAGGATTATTTGAAGGAACCGATGACCTTGTATGAGCCTATTAAAGACGTCTGAGCCTATGATTGTCTTGTGACCACAAAGGTCCCCTACGCAATGCAGTTTCCGGGAATAGGGATACTATGGTTGGTTGTAAAAATTACTTGGGTTGTGATGATCAGTTTGGTAGTGCAACATGGGGAAAAAAGAGAACCAAAAAGGACAAAGTAGAATGCTGAAACAAACAGGAGATTAATACTATCAAAAGAACTAGTGCATAAACTTAAATAGTTATGTTAAACATAAGATACCTGACAAGGAACGTAAATATTCCGAATCAAAGACACAAGCCGTACCAAAAACAATCCAAGTGAATCTCTCTCTCTCTCTCTCTCCTGAATGAGCATGCACAGATGTTTGAAGGGGAAGGAAATAGAAAATTTATTCCTATTAAAATCTGCATTACTGTCTTAAACACAGAAGAAAACGACCAGGCTTAAATAAATTGTTATTACATAAAAAAAAAAAAAAATGTTGGCCTTTTGGCCTTTTCTTCCATCCTTTACACTGCCAATGTTCCTGGAATGGTGTACATGACTCAACTCTCCTTCTCTTTTAACCCAAAGTACACGGGATATCAAATTGAATTACAACAAAATCTTAAAACGAATATGGGTTGTCCAATTTGCAAAACTCCATGCATTACATTGAACCAGAGCTGGCACCAGTCCAGGACCTTTGTGTACTTGTGGGACATATCACACACGCATACAGAGGAGCTATTTAGATCTCTGCTGTCGAGTGTACTCCCAAAGGGCAATGGCGCCACTAACGTGAACATTAAGTGATCTAACAACTCCCAACTGGGGAATTTCAATGCAAGCGTCCAGAATATGAATAATATCCACTGGTATGCCCTCTTTTTCACGGCCTAGGACAAGGACCTGGAAATAATCAAATAAGCATTGTGAAACTGAAAATCTCTTTACAGAACATAAACTGGCTTAATAGTTCAAAAGTTTAAAAAAAACAACAAAAAAAAAAAGAGAGATATCTTCATTTCGTTGAGAAAAAAAATAATTCGTCTATCTTCTACAAATGACAATATCCAGCCTTTGTTCCCTTCATTTCATATTCTTTTTCCCTTCCTGAGAAGTTTCTTCAGTATTCAATGTGACAGGATGTAAAGAAAGATACAATTTTATGACTTCTAATAAAAAGATTCAAAGGCTTTCTCCTTCCTTTGTACAGTGTCCTAGTTTTCTAGAAAATTTTAAGTGAATCCCTCAGTTTCAACTTACCGTGTTTGTGGGGAAAGCATACTGATCGAGAGGGACACTATTTGCTGTTTGTTCTAGTCCCAAGATGGAGAAGCCTTCTCGCTTTTTCTTGTCCAAGAAACCTTTCAAACTTCTTACGGGGACTTCTATGATAGGTACCCACTTCTCTGCAGTGACACTGAAAAGAAAAGACAATGGTCACATAGTGAAAAGCACTTACAGGAAACGTTTTACAGATGCTCGATAAGCATGTACATCAAGCTTATATATAATTGTGTCATGCACCATGATCCAAATCACAATTCACACCACGGCCACATGAGTCTCTTGGACTCTTATCTAAGGACTACCTTCCATGGATGGAAAAAAGGACAGGTTCATTTAACTCTTCATGGAATAGTGACATCCTAATTTTGATATGACTATTGAGGCTTCCTATGCATGGTGAACCCTTTTTCTTATGCTCTATAGACACATAAAGGGGAAGGTAGCACTGCACTAGGACTAGTGATGTACACAAGACTTAAGTCAGAACTAGATAAGTTGGGGAGCACATAGTATAGAGCATTATTTAATAGTATCATTTGGGAAAAATACAATCAGGAACCCATTTCTGAATGCAGAGCTTTTTTTTTCTGCCAAAAGTTTTATCAATTTGACTAGCATAAGATGTACTAAAAGATGAGAGGTGGAGGACAATAAGAAGATTGACACTGATCAAAAGCCACGTTGCGAACTAAGCTTATTAAAGGACCAGTAAAACATGCTATAGCTTGGAGATTCTAGAGGTCTGACAATGTACAAGCACTTTGAGCATATACTCTCAGTGCAAAGCTTAACAATGAAAATAAAACAAGACATTTGATTTTATTTAGTGGACATAAAGTTATAATGCTCTTTTATCCATGGGGCATGTGCAAACTTGCAATACGGTCTTCCATAATGCATTGTGAGTGTTTATCCAGGTGAAATGTCACTAGTTTTCCCTCTACAGTGATGTGCTCAGGCGACCCCATCACTGTGATGGAGAAAACAGAGGGCAAAGCTTAAAATCTGGCATCACCACTCTGATGTTCTCAGGTGACCCCATCATGGTGGTGGCAGGAGATGCCAACAGCAGTGGCACTGTTAGTGCTGCCAAGGACATGCAACTCCCGTTCCTTAATTTTTTCGCAGGCAAGGTTAGAGATAGTGAGAGGGAGAATTTTGCAAAATGCAAAAATATTAGAAAAGTACAAAAGAGTCCACAAAAACCTGGTCAGCTTTTTTTTTTCCCCAATAAAAAGTCTATGTTAGCAATTTTAAGGGCGTTAAGGCATATCAGCAAAATCTGCGATCGGAAAGGCACAAGGACAAACAGTAGCAAATTCTAGAATATACAGAGACCATTTTGGAACAAAAAAAGTAGAGGGATCGTTTTGATTTTGGGCATAAGTAGAGGGATGACTAATGCCATTTCACTTTTATCTGACAATCAAAAGATGTTAGTAAACAATCAAACGTGACTTAAAATACTGTCCTACTTAAAATACTGCCGCAGAATTGTGAAATAGATAGTAGCAAACTACAGTCAAAACCTGATGAGTTGGAACTGCTTATCATGTATGATATTAGTATCTGCAATGGCCAATCCAGAAGCCTTAAACACCTGAACAAAAAATTTATCAGTTAAGGAAACATGGACTTCCAGAAAACAGCCCTCCGTATTCAACATAATGAAGATATTATATCGCTGACATGTATAACTAACCTCACATGTCCGTGCCAACCCAGCAAGATTTGGTATGCGATCAAGCAAAGATGCTACAAGTATGATATTTTGTCTGCTAGCTCTGATTTTGTCCATGGTCTCAATGCGTGTGCGGAACATATGATTGACAAGGTGATCCTCTTGCTCCATTTCTGCTGGATACGGAACAAGTTACTAAAGTTTCAATAATCAATAGATGAAATGGAATTATACAATCCAAAGCAAAAGTTGACATGTTTTGTCAGCAGGGCAACAAAGGAACTCGCATAATAATGATGCCGGTTAGAAGAAAAGTACCGAATAAGTGTCACCTTCAAGTGTAAGTACCTGAAGGCGCCACAATTTTCCAATCCGTACTTTTCATCACATTCTTTTTGAGATGGTCCATTGGGAAGAGGAATTATAGAACGGAAACTCAGGTTCAAAGGAGCAGGCAAACCAAGAAGACAGTGTGGGACAATAACAAAAGGTTTGAAGTTCTTGGCTCGTTTAGAAGACTAGATACATATTAAGTGTAACAATTTTGTCTGAAAATCCAACCCAAAAGTTTAACCTATATGATGAAGGGCAATGATATGAATATAAGACGCAGAAAATTATGTCAGTGACATGGGATACTTTGGGCGTGCATGATAACCATTCCATTTTTCTATTTTTCAATTTTTCTGTCCCAGGAATATGTTTGATACAGAAATCCGTTTGCTAACACAATTTCCTTTTTCTATTTTTAGAACAAATTTTTACTCTAGAAATAAGTTTGGAACATAAATCCAAAGTTAAAAGTTTTAACTTTTCTATTTTTAGAACAAAAATAAGAAATAAAAACTCTTTTTATCGTTCATTTTCATCACCACCCGCCACCCGTCGCCCACTACCACTCGCCTATCGCCACTCGCCGGCCATCGTTGGCTGGAAGCCAGCCACCGGCTACCGGAAGCTTGTCTCCAGACACCGTCTGCTGGATCCTCATCACCACACGCCTGTCAGTCCCTGTCCACTAGCCGTCGGCTGCCTCCCACCGCCACTTGGGAGGGAGAAATTTTGTCGTTATTAAACGAATTTCTATTCGAGGAACAGAAATTTTATATCATTATCAAACGCGTATTTTTGCTTAGAAACTGGTCTAAGGAATAGAATTAGAAAAGTTAATTTCAGCTAGAAATTGATTTTTGGAACAGAATGGTTATCATTCACGCCCTTTTAACACCTTTTCTCATGTGCAAATGAGCTAAGAAACTTTAGGACTCCATGTTCAAAATGTCGGAGAACTTGCCAAAGAGTAATATCTTAAATAATACCAACATTTTGATACTGTTGCATTATGACAAGAGTTTAAGTATCAGCCTTTACATTTGGACTTTACCTGAAAGAAGTTTGTTCGTCTCATCAAGGCCCAAGAACAAGCTCAACAAAGAGTCTTGTTTCTCATGTTTGGCAAGTGTAAATTTTTTCTGGAAGTTCGTTAAAGTATCTCCAGGTGGCTGGCCAAGAAAAGGTTCATTGTTGATGCTAGATGATACTTCCTGACAGTTGCTATCTTCATCAATACGTAAGCTCTCGTTTTTTATGGCAACCAAATCTTTTGCCATGGAACATCTCAGATCTCCCCGGACATCCTGCATATTTTCATGACTATAGTTGCCGGACGGGACACAAGTATAGCAATATCCTGATTTTCCTTTTAGAAAAGCTAAAATAGGCACGTACATTCAAAAAGTCAAGCACTTGCTCCATGAGGGACGTAGGAACACATTCAAATTCAAGTTCCTGAAACAATCACAACTATATCAACAAACAAAGCAAGATACCTTAACTCTTAGTAAAATCACTTATGACTTACAGTTAAACACATGAATGAAGTTTTACTCATTTATCATACATTTGAATCAGTTAATTATGCAAGAAACCCTGTGAAAGATTCTATCAATGAACTTCAAGAAAGAGACTCACCTCAACCCGATTGACGAAAATTCCAGAAGGAGTGGCTGAAACTTTGGGATCATAGGCATCAAGATATCCTTCCATTGATGATCGTAAACTGAAGAAGCAACAAAACAATATTACATTGAGCAGCTTTTAACAACATATATTACACATTTAAAGATAAATTATCCTTCTGAACATATTATATGACTGAGTTCATCATAGCATGAAATCCATGTAATCATAATGACAGATTTTTGTGTCAACTTCAGAAAGATCACAAATAGAAATCTAGAGCTGAATTTTCAAAAGAAAAAAGTACACTAGTACAAAGCAATGTCATACCGTGCACAATCTTGATTGTTGGTCAGGTACTCTTGCAAATCCATAAAGCATTTTTTCTCTAGAGGGACGTACTCAGAGACTCCATGACCAGCAGGAGAAAACAACTTTTGTAGAACTTTATACACCAACAACTGTGCGAGATTTCCAACAAGTCAATCATGCACTTTATGTAAATAGTGGTAAGGTTAACATAAAAGAAAACTTCATCTGCTTCACCTGAGTAAATCCGCGTAAACTGTGATGATGTGAGGTCAACAATGGAATTATAGGAGGAAGTAAATCTTCCAAATGCCTGAGTCGAACATCGTTAGATGTGTGTAGAAGGATATTAGCTGCTATAAATACATACGAAGAAAGTGCCTGCAATAGATGAGATGGCATTAATTGACTAATGTATGCTTGGACTTATTCATATCCAAAGAGAATTGCAGCAAGGAATACCCAAAAACACATCCCATCTGATATATAGAGCTGTTAAAAAGGTTCATAAACTTAATGTGCTTGTTTTGCGCAAAATCACCGCTTCGTAAAACATTTTCCTAAAAACGATTGCCTATATTACTTACAAAAATGGATGAATGCAAAATATTTACATCATCAATAAAATGTTTAGGCATAGATTGTGTTGATAATGAAAACATTTTCTGTTGACTAATTTTTCTAAGCATTGGCAGATGCTTTTCAAATCATTCATTTTCCACAAAATAGACGAACCCAAGCCTTTTTCCAGGAAAAATAAAATAATTATTTCATGTTGTTATGGCGATGAAAGTATTAAAAACCTACTTTTGACTACTAAAATCAAACAAGTGCCATCTTTCACCCTATGCATCTACTGCCCCATGGAAAGCCTACACAGAGTCATCCTAGTATTTCTCCCGTCTTCTTCACTTTTTGTTATCCTTGGGGAGATATCCGCAAAGATTTTCTGTTTAATGGGACAATTGTCCTTAGAAGTTGAGGTTCTAGTTGATAATATGGTTCTATTTGATAGTTTCAGACAAAAGGAGGTTATGGTAAAGAATTTGATTTCACATATTAAGATTTTTACTGACAAAGAAAACAACAGCTCCAATGCATCCTTTGATATGCATATGAAAGAGGGACACATTGGTCAAATATGAGTGATTCGACAAAAGGAAATCCTGATCCAGATAATGAATGGATGCTTTGCTTATGTATGTAATTTTCATTGTGCTGACAATTAAGCCAGTTGGTGTTGTATCAAAGCACGAATGCCTTGCTGCTTGGACTTAATTTGATCTTCCACTCCAAGATTGAATAATCTAATTCCATGGGCAAAAGCTAATTTCCTCAAAGAACTGTATCAGCATTTGCTTTGCCCGCTGTAGCATAATCTTCTATCAAGTGCTCAACTTCTGCATATGTTTAAAAGTAATCTTCATCCTTTGCTAGCTTTATGGAAATCAACAAGCAATTTCCTCAACTTTCTCTCAGTAAATCTAAATATCCCATCTCATTAAAATTTTCACTGCAAGTGGCAGTGATTTCTTCAGATTATGAGGTTAACATAAAAGGGATATTATTAGATGAAAGATGTACCACAGAACATGCATTGCTCTTTGCTCTTTTTATACAAATAATGAAGGGAGCAAAAGGAAATACAAAAATGCAGCATTTCTAAGAAGGGTGGATCACTTTCAGACATATAGATGAGCAAATATAATACAAACTACTAGAATGCAAACTTAATAAAACCACAATACACTAAGAGAAGAAAGTTCTAAAGAAACTATTTCAGCTGACTTTTTTCAATATGATGCCACCAAAGGTTAAAGATAAGTGAGTCGCTTCTGTGACATTGAAGGTGTATTGTCAATCAGTGTTACCATATTCTCACTATAAAACATCATATCACATAATTTACCTGAGGCCTTGCATTGTGGTCTCGTAAAATAGGAACCAATTGCTCCCTCACCTGTAATTAGGTACAAGTACCAATTTTAAGGATAGCTCTGTGTACATAGAACTGACTTGTATGTGCAAAAACAAAGAAGATTATAGCCACCAGAGGCTCTTAAACTAAAATGCAAGAGAAAAGTTGCGACAATACGAAGTGTTGCAAAATGGACTTTGTACTAGGCTTCGATGATAAATTTAAAGTAATACTCCCAGTCAACTTATCAATAGCAGCATCAATCACTTCTGACATAAAATTTAAACTCAGTCTCCAATGCACCTCCAGAACACAAAGTAATGGTTCATTTAGTTGACTTCCGGTGCCACTATGAATAGAGGTTTCTTTAATCTTTGGCCTAAAAGCAAGCCCACAGAAAGAAAAGAACCACTAGAGGATCAAATGTACATAGACTTTCCAAGATATTTATCTTCAACCCATGCATATCTCTTATTTCTCAATGGAATGCAGTTGAACGTTCATGGAGCATGTAATTTTTCTATTACTTATTTTATGCGCAAGTTGGTATACACAACGCCAGTACCACAAAACCACGTCTTTGGAAATTTGATATAAATGTGTAATCCTATTACCAAGTGGCCATTGGTTCACTTTTTGGTAATAAATTGGAAAGACACACGGAGCTAGAAAGAGTATAAGGCCAACAAGCAACATCAAAATAGCGTTACAAGGTGGTCATGTTAGTAGAAGATATTTCTCCTAACAATAAAGTCGAGGTCGTCTTCAAATTCAAACACCCTCCTCCTTTCCTCTGGTGAAATTATATTATTAAAGACATTCAATTGAGAAGAAAATTTCAGTATCTGATCTGAAGTATATCCAATATCACTATCATGAAACAAAATGATTTTCAATCAGCCAAAAAAAAAAAAACCTTACATGTGAAATTCGTAAAAAAATTTAATTAAGACCAGTAAAAGGTCCTCACCAGGGATGGGAACTTCAGGTAAACATTAATAGCAAATGTCTCTAGGTACTGGCGAACCGCAGGTAGATTGTTACGCTGCAAGAAATAAGAACAGATCACTCTTGAACTCTGGAACAACAACAAGAATAAGTGTAAGAGACACAGTACAGATGAAGATGCAAGAGGACTTGATTTCTGACAGACAGGTTGAAGAAGTGGGAAACCAAAATTCTCCAATCATTGGTTGCTGGTTATTTCTCCTCCCAGGAGTTAAGAAATCTATTTCTAATGGGTAAATGACTGCTGAAGAATAAGAAGACAAGCCACAGTACTTGGCTCAGGTAGTAGGCACGCAGGTTGACCTATTCATGGTCTAGCCAACAGATAATATGCAGAGAGTTCAGCAAAGAGGATTCATTAAAATTTAGAGACTTTGTACTAAAACATATTCTTTTTAATGAATATTATCTTAGGTACGAAAATAGAACAAAGTGAACTCTTTAAGGATAGTTTCCAATTGTACAGAAGAAAACGAAGCTGTTTTGCATGTTCAATTGGCACTTGAACAGAGAAGCATGCGTTTTACTTTTAATAAAAACACCTAAACAATACATTTAGTGGAAGAAGACTTGGTTGCCATAGTTCAGGAGTTGTCAAGTGATTCATCAACTAGTACCCAAGTACCGATATAACTCGTACACCAAACTTGTATGGACGAGTTGAGCAGGGAAATGAGCATAAAAAATGTATTGTTGTAAAGCACAGGCTTGAATCAAACCAATGAAGAGATTGAGTATAGTAGTATGGGTTGCTTCTATTTAGCTGGCCACTACTAGCTGGCACCAACACATAGGATGGGAATAATGATAAAAGGGTTTTAAGTCAACACAATTGGCCAAGTGCTATGAGACATGCGTATCAGACTTTCTAACATTACCACTACATGGACATGTACTTACATATAGGCAAATGTGCAAACTTCCGGTAACTTGCCCCACTATATCTTGACTGACAAATCTAGTCAAGGCACATATCATCTGCCAAGCACGTATTTTGCGCCTATGAATCTGCTCAGAAAAACCAAGGGCCAAAATAAGAGGAAAAATCCAAATTAATCAACATGATCCAGGGCAGAAAAAAGGATGAAATGTCGGCCCCATTGAATATTCAATTATCAACACATATTAGATCACATGGAATGCAAGTCTTTCATTCGCCACTAGATGCAAAAGGAGAATAACTATTCAACAGTACTTCTCGACAACTATGAAGAGGTTGTTGAGCATGATTATAAAGGAAACCTTTTAAATATGTTTCTGACTTGCAACATAAGTACCTCCTCAAATGAAAGCAGCAATAGTACTGCCAGTAGTAAAACTCAAATTTTCTTATCAAAATTTTTTAGATGGCTATTAGCTTAAGATTCTTAAATCAGCAGATTTCCACAGCTAATGTTTTTCTGAAACAAGAGAAAGGGATAGCAAAGCACACCGCACTATACTTCTTATACAGCTCCTTTGCAAGATCCTTCTCATTCACCTATGACAGAAAGCAGCAAAATGAATGCGAGGTTTTGGAAAGTATAATATAAGCAAAAGAATGTCCGAATTGAATGAGGAAAAAAAGACTATTGTCAAAAGTCACTAATAAAAGACCACAATAATACATAAGTTATACTTAGTTAATACTCCTTCCCAAAGAAGGCATTCTTGAATGGTATGAAGTTCGAAGTCTACAAATACTTGTGGAGAACAAACCAAAGAGAATTTCCCACAATTACTATGATTCCATAGTTGCAGCTACAATATAAATCCTGAATGGGAAGAACAGTATACTGATCTGAGAATTCAATTGCTATGGATTTCGAAAGTGATCTCTGCATTAATAAGCACTAAACCAAGGCACTAGCCGAATTCTCGCATGTACATGGACGTGTTTTATTTTATATGTGTTTGTATTTCCATCTATCCATCTAACAAATTGTCTATCTCTATAGAGACTCTGCACATTAGTGATATCTACGTCTCAATCTATCTAAATTTAAATTTATCAATCTAGGGCAAATTTCTACACCACACGAGCATAATAGTAGAGAACTGTATATATAGATCTGTGGGGATCTATATCTAGACGCACATGAACACACATCTACAAGTTTGTGTACTAGGTGTGCACTCACCCATGTGGGCGTGCACACCAAGTACCAGGAGGCACTAAATGTACACACTACCGTGACAAGTTTAAAGAGAAAGGGAACACCAGCATTACCGTCTGATAGAGATAAGAAGTATCATAACTTGGTAAAGAAAAAAACTACTCAAAAAGCTTACATGAGCTAGACATTTTCTACGAATGGAACAACCAAAGTAAATGAACAGAGATCCATGAGCTGTAACCTACTGGCAGTATATAGCAGAATTAAGAAAGAACAATTGATTGCTTGAATGAAGTCTGACATATGGCGTTGTCAAGTTGAACAGTCATTGTGAAATTATGAATCCACCAGCCAGTGCAATTAAAAACTGATGGGGAAAAAATGGTTGAAAAAGTCACAGTTCCAACTTTATTGAGAACCAATCAGGGCAAATGCTGTCCATTAAAATGTAACGAAGGCAAAGCAACAACTTAGGAGGCTTAAAAAGTAATTAATACCACTGCATCAAGGAGCTCTAGCAGAAATAATTTGCCAGCATCGAGAGCAGCATGACAATTGGTATTCTCCTCAGTAGATCCAACCTTTTCGGCCATGTCAGCGAGTTCGCAGAAGAGGACAGCAACAGAAACACGAGCATACAATTCTGTATTTATAAAAGCCTAAAAGACAATGAAATTTGCCACATAAGTGTTCACACCTGGCATTGCAAGGCAAACAAATGACGCCTTCACCATCCATTCCATCACACTTTTCAGAGTTTGGATTGCTGATTTTATCCAATTCGACCACTTAAAGCACAACCAGATATGAAGTAAAAAGTAATTTCTTTTGATAAATCTTCATGTTAGCAGCCAGCTAACCAGTCAAATCCTAGTTTCTTTCAAAAAAAAAAAAGTATAAATGCTAGCAGCCAGCCAGCCACTTCAGCGTATTAACAGCATCGGTTTGGAAGGACTTTACTGTAAAAACCCTGCAAATTAAGGGCTTTATTGCAAAAGGAGAGGTTGTAGGACCAAAAAAAAAAACCACCATAAGTTAGAGGACCAAAAGTCGGCTCATCCCTTTCCTAGATTTTTTAATGAAATGAAAGAAACAGTGGTCTAACTCCTCTCTTCATCTGCACCAAAAAGTGTACAACTTACTTCAGTCAACTCAGCGTCAGGACTCTTTGCCAATAAGGACACTTCAAGCTTGGCATCGTTATTCTCAGTCATTTCAGATTCAAAATCCTCGTCAAATGCAACTGGGGAAAAAGCAAACGAACCATATGTCAAAAAGGATATCTGATCCCACATACAATAAACAAAGGGCTATTTTGAACAGATTCACGATTCATGAATGTGTCCCAAGAAAAAAAGACTTAGACTTCATGAGAGAGTGACAAACCAGAACCATGGAGTGTTAGAAGTTTCAGTTCCTTAATGTAATACTTTAAGGTTGTAGGATTTGAAAGCCAAACTCCTGTTAAATGCAATGCTGCCAGACGAATCGTCCGTGGACTTTTCGTGCCTTCCTCAAGAACCATTTCCACAAACTGGTAAAATGCAAGGACCGTAGCAAAACCATTAATCAGCAGCAAGAAGTACACCGTGCAGGGGAGGGGAGGGTGGGCGGGGGGGTGGGGGGTGGGGTGGGGGTGGGGTGGGGGGGCTGTGTGGGAAGAGAGAGAGAGAGAGAGAACAGACCCATTTGAGAGGCCCACATCCACTCTCTGTCACATGCATTCTCTTGTCCTTGAACAAAGAAGGATGCAGAACAGATGATAAAAGTGCAGAAATAGCTGCAACCCTCCTCTTGTTGCAGTTGACATGCAACACCCATGAAGATCGAACCAACTGCCACATCATCTGCACAATAAGAGAAAATCATGAAAGAATAAATAAATCAAGGAAATTCATTTGATGCTCGATCGCCACCACCCCCCCTTTTTTTTTCTTTCCTTCTCTTCTTTCCCTTCCTCTCTCCAACACACATGCACCCGCCATGGCAGAAGAAAAGGAAAAGAGAGGTTTTGTTGGGGGGAGGGGAGGTTGGGACCGCACTCAGCCAAACCTAAAGTATGGTGGTAGGGTAGGAGATGCCCAGCTTAATCTGCCCATCAGCATGAACAGTAAACCCCTAGCAAACAAAAAGGTCTGGATAGAATAGATTTCAGATTAATCTTCTCTTATTCTTTCTAGAACTCAACGCTTAACATCTGTTGCGATTTGACCAGTAACTTCAATTACTTACACTGAGCAATCAATAAAATAAATTTATAGTAATACCAGAAAAGTTGCTCATAAGAGTGTGTTTTTCCAGTATTGATCTAACAGAAAGGCATAACAGCGGGTAATGTCTTTTTCGGTGGAAAAAAAATAGCCAAAAGTACTTATATTTCAGCAAACACAATAGGACCTAGAAAAAGCTTTCGAATTAAACAGCAAACTAACTCTAAATCACCTAACACGATAATTCAAACCAAAAATATAACAACTATAGCAACTTGCTGCAAAAGTTAAAGAACTGGAACCTGGGTATCCACACCAACAGATGGGGAAACAGCCGAATCCAATCTACTGGAAGCAAACAACCCCAAAACCAGTCTGAGTGACCTTAGCATAGGTAGAACAGAATCTTCAGCAGCATTTTCAAGACTGCAAGATCATTTAGAGGGTTCAATAAATGAAAAGGAAAAATAAAGTTCAGAAAAGATTCATCATATAACTTCTATCCCGGGAGTTACAAACAACGGAAAAGGGACATAACCATCTCATTTTGAGTTCGCAATTGCCAGTAACTACAAGTTCATGTCAATTAATTTAAAAGGTCTAACCAGTGAGAAGCTGGGGATGACACTCCACTATAAAGAAATTCTCAATCAACAACTAGCTTTGGAATTAACATGTGTGTATATTATTTGTTAATAGTGGGATAATAGAAAGAAAAACACGAAATTTTAGGTAAAGAAAATGTCAGTCATAAGACTTTCCAAGCCTGCTTAGTCCAAGACCAGGATGTCTGGAAAAACATAGGAAGAGAACAAGAAGAACCGATTAAACCAACTGAAAACTTTTGTTTCCTTTTCCCTTTCTCAATTTACCATATCAGAATTAGCTTCAACTATGCCCAGTCTACTTCAATTTTCCTATGACATGTGTGTTCAAAGAATCAAAGCAACACATATACCTATGCTTAAAGTTCATTATGGCAATAGCCAAGAAACTCTAGATAATTACCTTTCAACAAGGTCAACAAGTATCTGTCTGAGCGCATCATCTGAGAAGAAACATTCCTGTCCTTTTACTTGAACTCCATCCTTACAAGCATTACAAGGCATTGACAACAGAGATTCTAGGCACCGCCACTAAATCAATAAGAAATCCATCAGTATTAAACTTTTTTCGATAGACTTGTTAAACTTTCACTTTGAAATTGTCAGCAATTATAGAACATCAAATGTTGCAGCATGTAAAATCCTAAAAATGTAGCAGTAGAACCAAAACTTAAGGAATGCACCAGCGAAGAGCTGTCTGACTATAGAGACATATAAGGCGAGAAATAACTATTAAAATGTTTCACTGCTTATCACTACTTTCACTTGGATGTAATATTATGTCCAAATCTGCAAAAGCAAAAACGAAAAAAAGAAAAAAAGAAAAAAAGAAAAAAGAAAAAGAAAAAGAAAAAGGCATAGTGTGGCCATTTTAAGCTACTCTTATGTGTGATCTATATCCTTTTGTCCACCTTTATCAATAAACTCTAAGTACTAATAAGAAAATGTCACTTCATTGATGAAAAAAGTTCACCTTCCAATTTATCAAAACTGCCCGTCGTGTTCGTGTCAGAAATCCCACAGCAAGAATTGTATTTATCTTGTGTAGAAAAGTAATAACCAAGGAATCTAAAAGCTGTTCCTCTTCAGAAAGCTGTACATGAGTCAAATCCTTTCTCCAGATTATATTTAGAATATGGGGAGAGAAAGCCAACACCAATGTTCTGAGAGCAGAAGCTAAGGCTTCATAAGCTGCAATAGAGAGTTCTGCCCCAGTCTATTCTGGGGAAATTGTATCAGTAATGTTGAAGCGGGTACAGACAGATACAGATGTAGAATATTGTGGATATCACGCTTTAAAAGCAGAAAAAACCAAGTAATTTAACTAATACCATTGAATTACAAGCTGAAGCTGATAACGTTCTCCGCAAAAAGTCCCACAGAAAATCAAGACAAATATTTAGTGAAGCCTCAGTCCTCATCTGTGCACACCACAAAGAGATAGAAGCAACAGCCTTGACAGATGTTATCTGTTAAACAAGAAAAGATAAAAACAGAAAATGTGAGAAAGGTACCTCCAAAAAACTCTCACAACTATTAGGACAGAGAGTGCTTCTTTAGTGAAAGGTACACCAGTTTTTAAGTTAAAACTTTGAAAATATTCTCATGTACTCTAGCACAGTCATACTTAGATTGCATTGAAGAGTTAATTCTCCACGTTTATAAGTAATAGTGCATGGATTACTAGAGTTAGTTAGGCTGTAAAAAAAAATGTTACTCAAGAGAGCAAAGGATTATACAGCCTGCAGCACTGCAGTAGTGATGGAAGATGACAAGCGGCGTTGACTAGGACCTCCAAGCTTTCCCCGCACAGAACCAGGCAGGTCCTTGTCCGCTACCTCACAGCTAGACCAGAATATTGAACAAGACACCTTAGCATATGCAACCAAATCCTCCTGCATGACAAGAAGAAAATGTCTCAGTTGTAGCACCATCATTTATGAATCTATCACAAAGGCAAAGAAACCAAAAGAGTATTGTGCCATTGCTTCATAATACAAGATCAGAGCAGGGGGATACATGTTACAACTCGTTTATGAATCAGAACAGAAATCTCGAGAAATGACTGATCAATTCACTCTATCAATAAGTAAGCCAAATCTGGTGTATCATACTATGGATTCTGATGTATTGGGTCAAAAACAGTTCTTGAATAAGATATTTAACTTCAGGAGTGAATCGAAAAAGAAATCTTTATTGGTTCTACCTCCTCTTTTTTTATTAAGAGAATGAATCTTTTTATCGATGGATCACACCAAAATGGCCAAATCTCCGATAAGAATGATTTGAAAGATCCAAAACCCAATATAGTGGTATTTGCCAGCAACAACATAATGGACGCAGTTAATCAATTTAGATGAATCCAAAATCTTATTCAAATCCAATATGGCAACTATGCATACATAAGATATGTATGGAATCGATTCTTTTTAAATAAATCCCATCACAGCTTCAAATATGGAATTCAAAGGGATCGAGTAGAAAATGATACTTTGAATCATAGAACTATAATGACTTATTTAATCAAAAAATATCTATCGAATTTTAATCAGAAGTAGTACCAGAATAGAAAGGAAAAAGCAGAGAAACTTTTTATATTCCTCCAAAGTCTCTCTATTATTCAATGGACCCACTGTATCAAGAGGGACAGGAGTAGATTTTACTCCAAAATTGCTGCTGAATTCAGCAGTTTTTCCCTGCAACTCCTGAAGCTCCAGAACCAAGCTTAATAGAAGGATGAGATACTTCAGAGCTAGCCAATTGGAATTATTGCTTTGGTTATGTATGTCAATACCATGAGTTTTGATGAACTGCAAAACCCAAAAAAAGTAAATATTAGGAACTTGTTTTGCAAAATGATCAAAATCAGTAACTGACTGGCAGTAGAATAGTCTATGATATATATCAAAACTACAATATCATTACGTATAAATGCAAAGCCTAGTCAGAATATTGCCTGTGAGTATATCATCAAAATAAGTTAAACAATCAGCGCAAAAGCTGAGCAACATGACAATGCAAAAGCACATCTATTCTGCAGAAGATAATGTATGGCATAAATCATTCAACCAGGAAGTAAGTCAACAAGAAAGTGATAGCAGCTAGCAAAAGTAACATATGGCAATTACACGAGTACTGATAAAAATTACCAAAAAGAACATTAGAATCCAATAGCAGCAGCAATATATGGCATACCATCAATACTGATTCCAACTGATTTTCATCGTTTGCAACAAGAAAAAGCACCATAGCCCACCGTCTTGCTTCATATTCCCAGGCAGCAAGTTCCTCATCATCACAAGTAAATGCGGTACCAAGAGAATGACAAGAATTTATGAATCTTCTAGGGAAGTCTAGAAGACTATCTAAAATCTTTGTCTTAGGAGAACCCAATAGCCATTCTTTTATTTTCATGTGCAATGGACCTGTGAGAGAGAGAGAGAGAGTTATGTACATCTATGGTTAGCAATAAAAATTGAATTTTAAGGAAAAAACTACTTAAGAGTACTCCCCGCATAATTTGAATGGGTATTTAGACAATATGCATCTACATGTATGCATCACACACAAATAACTTGTATCTCTACTTCTTTTTCTTAGACAATTAACTTACAGAAAATAAAATAACTGTTAATTCCACATGAATCATCAACTAACTACTTAATATTTCTTTCTTAGAAGGCCATGTCTTATTGTCTCAATATGGTCTCTAAAGCTACTAGATTATCCAGACTAAAAATAATTATTATTGTTTCAATGTTCACCACCCTGGAGCCATTTACTGTTTATTTATATCCCAGTTATTGTCTGCAGAGGCATTTGCTATTGATTTATACCCAACTCATTGGATAAGGCAACTTGACGACGAGGCAACTAACACCACCTGTATATGTAAATACTATTTTCAGATCGAATCGAACATGGATGTGTTCAGCCATTAGTGGAAACCCCAGACTAAAGCAACATGTAGCAAGGGAAAGAACACAGCCTGTGCAATACAACTTACCACCAATATCAATGAACTCCCGAGGAAATGCAGAAATAAAATGTAGAAGCATCTCAAGAGGCACAGCACCGGAACACACCACTGAGGCAGCAGCTTCGAGTATCTTCCCACAAACTGAGTTAACAGAACTTACTTCATTAGATTCCTAGTGTCAAAAAAACTGTTCAACATACTATTACTAATTTGAACAATTGCAGACCTTGAAGACGATAATTCGGATTAAAATGTTGTTTGCAGCTTTCAACAACATATCCTAGAACACCCAGAATGTCTGCTCCATTAGAGTGAGGCAAATCCTCTTCAGAGTGTTCCACTTGATCCTTGTCAAGGAAACTATTTTCAGGACACTCTGATTTGCACCTTTCATCCACTACAATTCTACGAGCTGCTGAAGCAATGCATTCAGATAGGGCCATCAATCCAGCTCTACCAAAAGATTGTTGCTTAGCAAGAGAAGATATATTCCTCAGAAATTCCATCTGTGTCCTGCAACCGCCTTATGAATGAGTTAAGCATTTGAACTATTTCTAGTTCCCGAATTTAAACTCAAGTAACAAAAAAATAACAACTAAGTTCAGAAGCTTTCTTGAAAATAGAGGTAGAAGTCAAACCATGCTTTTCCTTTTCCTTTCTTGTAGAAGTTTGAAAGGAAGAAATAGCAAACTCACGATCATCTGGCAGTGCAGTTTCAAATGCTATTTTTTGTTTGTGTAAGTGAGTACATAAATGCATGAGCACATGAAAAACAGTCATTTAGCAAAACTGCTAAAATTTATAGAGCTATTTTTAGGGTTAACAGCAAAATACAACATGCTCGATCCGAATGTCCTATCCCTACAAGGAAAACGCCTTGAACTTACATCACACTTACCCAAAATACAATGAATGCCAAAAAGCTACAGAAAAAACCTTAGACATCATTCTGTCCAAATTCATTTGTCAGTATCCTGTGTGGTGTCCTACCAAAAGGTGTGCTGTTAGGAAATGTTAAACATAACAAGGCTAACATGGTGAAAGTTATGTTTAAATGTCCCACATCGCTTGTTTACAAGTTTATATAAGTCTTCTATGCATATCATCTTCCACCAAATGGCTTAAGCTTTTTGATCAGAGTTATGTTCCACCCCAAATTTATTCAGGAGTGAGACACCTATTCCACGTGCCATATCCAGTTCAATTTGCACATGAGAGAGGGTCTTTAAGTATCCCACATCGCTTGCTTACAAAGTTCACATTGGCCTGATATTCGTTCCCTCTAGCTAACTACTTAAGCTTTTGGGCTGGACCTTCTAACAAGTTGCAAGGTTGGGGTTGCACATTAACTAAATACTATATATGTTGATGACCTTTTGAGGAAACCCTATACTTCATTATTCCCAAAAAATTTTACCTAGTATAGAGTCAGTGTCCTGCCATATGTATATCATCAGAACCTTATCATGCTTAAAGTTCAAACGTGGGTAAAGTTGCGAGGTTTAAATAACTCCCAAACAACTGTTGTTACTCATTTCCAGATAAAGTAACTTCTAGCTGGCCAAAATGAAATAAAATATCTTCCGGAAAAAGCACTTTCCCCATAAAACATACCTTGCATTCAGGTGACCAGTGTATTGGTATAGAAACTTTGTAGCACCTTCAATTGCAGCTGAAGAATAAGCTCCTTTTAAGCCTATAATTAGGGAGAAGGAAAAACGTTTCACTTAGCTTGAACAATGTACTGTCACATGTAAGGTTGCTCACAAAATGAGCAAATATGCATGCATAAACACATGGGAACCAACTCACACATGTTAACAGGCGTATGCCACGCACACAAACAATGGTGCCCCAAAGCACATGCACACACGTGCACACACCCCCCCCTTTTTTTCTCTTTTTCCCTTCTCTTCCCAATGAATAAATAAGTGATAGAAATGTGTTTTCCAAAAGGGCAATCCCTCAAGTGCACTAAAAATAAAAATAAAAACACTAACCAAAATTCTTGTGGTGCACAGGGTCATTCAACCCTTGTATAAATGGACCGAGAACAAAAGATTCAGGTAGAGCTTTAGCACAGCTTCCGTAGTTCTCCCATCCAATGCCCAGAAATGACTCCATTATCAGGCATCTAACTGTCAAATCATCAAAGACGAGGGGAATAGAGATAAGCCAATGCACACTAATTACTAACAAGCTGTACACTAACTGGAAATGAAAATAATCTACTTCATTAGTTGAATAATCACTATACATGATATTCTTACAGATAATTAGCAAACAACTTCATCTATCACATTAACAAAGCTTGCATATCACATAACCATAAAGCAAGCTAGTACCTTGAGGATTATCATGAGAGAAACCCCTTTCCCACAAGACTGACAGCCAGTTAGGGAATTCACCGGTGACAACATTACATCCAGAAGCTTCATCATCAGAGTTTCCAGAATTATAATGTGAGCCACAAAAATGAAGCAACAAGGATACCTGCAAAAAACCTAAAAATCAGCACTGATTATCAAACAGTGAACTAGTCTGACGAAAACCAAAAATGATAGAAAACAGTTTCCAAGTACCAACAAAGGTATAAAATTAGCATAGACACAGTCAAGCTAAATGCAGACATGAAAGAGAAACTTCACTGGAAATTCAATCACCAGATCATCAGAAGAAAACAAATTCAATGGGATAGATGTATTAAGGAAACCAGGAGAGGAGGTAACAGCATAAAGGATGATGAATGTCAATGGCTTCGCTTGTTAGGTCAATTATGTGCAAAATTCTTGAGAATTACTAATTCAAAGTGGTGTCACCCAATAAATGCAGGTTACACCAGAGGCAGACAGAGATTCTTGATAGAAGGTGCAGAGCAATAAAACACCAATTATAGAACTGTATCGAAGTTGAAAGCATTAAGAACCAACTGACCTGGTGATTCCAAGCTGCTTCAACCAAGTGAGTACCAAATTCTTCGAGCATCTCATAAAGCAGCAAGAATGCTTCCCATTTCCACCTACTGTCAGGCAGGGATTCGGATAGATTGCACTCTTTCCCTACGCCTAGTGACCTAGCTTCCTCAACAGCCCATTGCTCCCGCTTTGTCAGCGATCGTGTATTGGACTGCTTATCACATGATTTTTTATCTAAACCACCAAAACTTTTCTGGTCTTCCTTATTTGTGCCTAGAGCGATCTTCAATATATGTAATGACTGTTTCCTCAGAAAACCTTCCTTATCAACCTAACAAGAACAGAAGTAAATGAGAATGATAGGGAAAAGACTGATGCTACTGTACCATAAATACGTTCAGATATGGAACAAATGTATAGCTCTAGTACCAAGCCTCTTTTCATTTCATCCCAAAATTCTTTTTCACCCCTGATATCAAATTCTTTGTCTCCACCATCAGTGTCACCGTGACCACTTTTCTCTGTACAGGCAGAAAAAGACAAATAAAGAGAGAGAACACGGTAGGCATCTCTTCTCTCTAAATTTCCAAGAAAAAACAGTGTTCTGCAACACTTCCAAATTTTTTCAGAGAAAAGCCTCCTGGATGACGAACAACCAAAATGTTAAAACTGGCAATGAAAAATGAGTGGAGAAAAATCATTCCGCAAACATCACGCGATAAGATAAAGCAGTAAGACATCAGCACCTGGAAAGTACATTTGTCTCCCCGTGAACTGAGATCTTCAAGCAGCTGTAAGTCAAAAATGCTTTGAAAATGATGGGAAGCAAGAGTAGAATCGCACAAGACCGATGTTCTGAGCTTAGCAGAAGCAATTGCTCAGCCACATTGCATAGATTGTAAAGCAAAGCACTGGTGAACTTCTCTTCATGACACTCGTTTTCCAACTTCATTTCTGACTTTTTAGATGCTTGTGCATTTTGTAGAGCAGCATTTAATAGTTGAGCAAGAATGTGACATGATAATGGTAACGTAAGAGACCCAAAGCATGAAAGCTTCTTTTCATCCTCAATTACTGAGTTTGTTACATTGTAATCATCAGGGATTGAGCAGGTTCTCCATTCAACACCATGTGACCCAGGTTTCTGAGACATCCCTATGGAGAGGCTGATGGATCTCAGCAGAAAAGGTACCAACGTGACCTCAACAACTCTCCAGGCGTTGGCCTCAGTCACAACCTCAAAGAATGAATCCCCAATCTTTATAACAGTATGCAAAGAAAACAAATAGAACCACTCAGTCAAATGAAGAAATATGCTAAAGAAAAGAGTAAAATCAAGACTAGTATGTTCTGTTCCTACCTGATTCTGAATTTCACAGTCGAAAGCATGCACCATCTTCATTAGAGGAATGAAAACTCTCCATACATAAGACCGCAGTACATCATGAGTAACCCCTGTAGAACATATAAAGTCAGCAAGCCGATCTCACACTTTCTTCCTATATATTACTTTCACCTGACTTTTATAAAGGAGGAAGAACAAGTGGCATTCTCAGCCATCTATTCTTTTCCTTCACTCAGTGCAAAGTTTTAAATTAATTTAACGCCTTCCATTCTTTGGTCAAAATGTACTTTTTCAATTGCTTGACATCACTTCAATGTTAACCCAAAGTTAAAGGCCAAACCATGTTGTAACATTGTTTTCAAAGGATACAAACCAAAAATATTAAGATTTTGGATTTGAAATTGTTGACATTACATCAAAGCTAACATTCAATTTGATACGCTCAATTTATTTTTAATTCTATGTGCAGATTCTTGTTTGTGATACCCAGTTCTTCAAATCTACATGCCTTTCATCATCAAAATTGCATGGGACAGAGAGTTAAAGTTATCCTCCATATTTTGCTTATGATATTATCTTGACCTTATATTTTACGTATACAGATTGTAACAGCACCTTGCCAACATTATAAGAGTGCATATCCAGGTTACTTTGCAAATTCATCATAATTTCAAGAATCCATTATAATTATGGAGCACGAAACCCAGAAGACTGACAGGAAAGCAAGTCTAGCCCCACTTCATTTCAAGTGAATGAATACGAGTAAGGTTACCAGTAGCAGCCCCATCAATAAGATTTATGCAAATACAGATGCTAATAGGTAGTAAATATCATTTGCCTTGCGCTGACAGCTGTCATGATAAATTCAAGAACACTTGACAAAGTAAAATTGACTCACATGGTGTCGAAGGATTAAAAGAGCCAACAACAAAGTTAGAGCATCGCGCAATGTTCCTTTCATCTGACAAATGTATAGAACATCCGAAAATTCAAGTCAGGACCAAACTCACCGCGCTTCTTCAGGAGATGACACAGCGCGCACACCAGGGACGCGACATAATTGCGGCCCTCAGAGTCCAGATTTTCGCCATCCTTGATAACATCCTAACAAAAGCAATCACAGAAAACAAAATCAACCAGCGACTCCGATGGCATTTCGCCAAGACACGAGCTAGACAGACAACACAAAGCTCTCGTGAGATGACTACGGCTACCGGCCACCTTAAAGCTCAAGCCTTTAAGCAAATGCGTACACAGAAGACAGTTAAAATCAGCAACCAAACAGTTCCCAGCTACTCCGCCGCCAGATGAAGCGGAAATATCCGACTCCGTAAACAAAGACACATTCCAAACCTGGCCCACTAACAGGTCGATTTCCAGATAGAGGAATCTGATGATACCTTGGTGAAATCATCGAAGGAATCGAAGAGCGAGTTGAGCAGCGCCGAAGGGGGCGTCCCGGTCGACGCCAGGATGCAATCGAGCAGCGGCGGGATGGCCGCCGGAGGCACCCGCCTGAAGCTGTCGGACAGCGAGTCGACGACGGCCGCGGCCGCAGCAGCCGCAGGGCCGCCGCTCTCCGCCGCGTCCATTTCTCGGCTGAGCTGAGCGCGCGCGGTCGAGGACGGGCTCCGGGGTCAAGGCGGTGGGGACTTTTACGGCGTGCCGCCAAAGGCTTATGCTTAAACCCTTCAAACGTCCACCAAAAGAAAATGCCTAAGCCCCCACCACCCAAAAGATGCTGACGTAGCAGTGACGTGATGACCTCAAATTGGTAAACTTGACATAAATTTACTCCAAAACAATTATAACAAATTTATCATATCTTAATTTTCGTTAAATTTTACTGTTAAAATACTAATTTAGATGACACATAACAATTGACGAATATATTAACTAAATTTTACTCCTCGTTTGTCATATGTGTAACAATTTGTGGTTTTTCGAGAGATTCATTCAATTTAATATAAACTAAAGAGGGATAAATTTATAACAAGTGTATCAATTTGTAGTTTTTGATAGTTAAAAAATAGTTTTGGATAAATTTTCACTCGTATACTAGTTTAAAATTTTTCCATGGAAAAAAAAAAGTAATCTGAGTAAATTTATCGCAAGTGTATCAATTGAGATTTTTCGTGATATTAATCCATAAAATAAGAGGTGAATGAGGTTTCGTCACTCTTGTGAGACTAATGAAGCCGTCATCTAATCTTTTTCCTATAAATAATTAGTAACGAAATAGCATCGTCATCAATTCACATAAAATTTCATGAGATTTCAGTCATATTGCATAAATTGCAAATAAATGAAAGATTCAAGGATTATACGTGAAAATTACATTATAAAAACTCTATCGGTATTAACCAAGTACAAATATTAAATTATTTTATTTTCTCATCGCAATACCTCAATCTTCAAGTGGGCGACGCAACACTAATAAATCACAATTCAACGTAGCAACCAACGTTGAACATTTATTTCATGCATGCATTATTCTATCCAACACAAAAAGCTCCATCCATCCATCCATCCATCAGCCTTGCCAACCCATTTCCATGTCGAGCAACTTGTGATCGACGCGCCGATTCACTTTGTGCCTCGCCGAGCCGCCATCGCCGACGTTGTTCCTGCGACCCTCGCGTCGAGGGTTTGAACGGGCGACGCGGCGGTCGTGGGATTGCGCCCTCGGTTTCCTGGAATCATCAGCGCCTCCTTTCTTGTCGACGAGGCCCGGACCTCCTCCCGATCGAAGGGATTTCGCCCAGTCGAACTTCTTCCCTCTCGGAACACTCGTTCCGTTCTTACCGTTAGTGACACGACAGTTCGAATTTGGCGTTGCCGAGGCCGGGCGAGGCCGAGGTTTCTCTCTTGCAGCCTCTCTCTTCGTTTCTGTAATCTCGACCTTGGTCCCTCCTTCCATTTTGATGCTTATATTCACCTCCGAGACCGGTTTCTCCACGACTCCCCGTCGCTCTGTCCCCGCGCAATGCGCGGACTGCGACGCTCTCGAAAGTCTCTCCTTCTTGTGCCGGTAAAAACGGTGGAGTTGCAGAGCTAGGCGATATATTCCATCCTTGATTTCCTCCTCCAAATCTCGCTCGACGTCGAGCTCAAGTTCGCCGCGGATCCTGGATTCCTCGTCCGATAACGATAATCCTGCACCTGGAGAGGCTTTCTTCGGGCCTCCGTCAAGATCGACCTGAAGAAAAACAAACTGCAGTTCAAAGTGCAAACATATACTTAATAAACATATGCTCGGAGACCCTTCACATGTTTCTGTGCATCGTTTTCCAAGATTATGAAGTTTTCATAAAAATGCGATGTCGTATCATGCGAATGCCGGTTTTCCTAGCGAAAACCCACGGTCGAGTTCGATATCTGCACGGCATTTGCAAACAATGAACCGATGATACAAAACGAGAAGGGAAAGATGGGTCCATATTCACCGTCGAGCCGTACGGCGCATCGGCTCGCGGAGACCGATTCGCGAGCTCCATCGGGATGCTGCCGAATAGAGAAGAAGAATCTGAAAACGCGCAGAAAACTCGACACAATAATCAACGGACAGGTACAACATATGACTAAACAATTCAGCCCAAATCGAAGAACTGCAGATACATTAAACTCGCGGAGGAGCGCTCCTGGTCGAAGCCTGTCTGCGACTTCTTGCACCGCCGCTCTTGCATGTTTATATACAGCGACGAGAAGTGAAGCGGACTGCTTGGGAACGGGGCATACAGTCCAGTTGTAACGAAGAGGACGTGAGAATGACATGATGAAAGAAAACCGTTAAGAGGCGTTATTTCGGTTGGCTGAGCCAGATTAGGGGGACAAATGTTTCCAAGTGTTGATGCGAAATTAGAGGGTCATACTGCACCATAACTCTACAAAGGGAGAAGCTGATGCTTTCCGTGGAAGGCCATCAAGAGCTTTGGTTGGCCTTCAAGCACAATCAAAATAGGGGGACAATCCTCACGTGAATGATGTTGCTCCAGGTTCTTGCAATCGACAGCAACGTTTCTGCAGATGTCCCTAATGGTGTCTGCTTTACAACCCGATTTGTGGCATTCTTCCAGGAGCGGTATGGGCTAATGACGAAGCGTCGGGTTGGATCGGAATCGAGATCCGATGGGGAAATTGGGTCGCTTGTGTCGGTTCCGGGTACTAATAATACCCTTTTTCGCGGGGGATCCTAACTGTGATGCAGCTCCGATATGATTATGATCCATGTTCTTGGCCAAGCTGAGGTGAGGAAAGAAGATGGAGAGCATCTCAGTTTAGTTCCTTTTTGCCCTCGTCGGATCCTGTTCAATATTTCATTCTAGATCAATGCATGAAGTGAAACACTTTATAAGTGTGTTCTTATACAGTGTCGATTAAATTTGAAAATTTCACGGAACAATTTACTCGAAATAAGTTGCTCGAGAAATGGGCGATTCAGAGACCCTCTGGCCATTAGTCTAATTTTCTGTAGTTGATTGCATTTGCAAGACCCAGCCAACGCTGTTATTTACTTTTGTATTTTTTTTTTTTTTTTTTGGGGGGTGTGGGGTGACTAGCTAACTCTATTGCGTAAGGGGAAAAGATTAATAGAACGTGTCCACGGCACTTGAGAAAAGGAAAGTCTACCCACAACTTGACCCGGGCCGAACATGTTGGGCCGAGAAAAAGAAGACAGCTTCTACGGGGCCGATTCGAAAAGCCCATGTTACGCATTTTCCACCTCAGCACGAAAATTTGGAAAAGAAAATTGCTAAAATAAATAAAATAAAATAAAATAAAAAGGGAATGATCCGCTGCTAGCAGTAGCAGGATTTTCGGGGGATTTGAACCCGACGTGAATCGAACACGCAACCTTCTGATCTGGAGTCAGACGCGCTACCATTGCGCCACGGATCCACTTGCTTATCCGTTCCCTCAAATAATATATGACTCTTGGTTGACCCCTTCCACACGGCGAAATAATGAGATCCGTATGGACTTTCTTTGTGGGATGATTGCTATTTTCGCATATGGTTCTTCTAAATTATGGAAAAAAGTGGAGAGAGGCTGTTCGATTTAGACAAACTACATGGATTTTAATAATTGTTCTATGCTTTTGACTTGCTGATTAGTCTATAGCATGCCCTATTATTATGATGTTTAACCCTATCAAGGTGATTGGCTTAGTGATAAAATGCATCATTTGTCTCTTCTTGCATTCCGTTCTCTGTCGCAAGAGATCCTCTAAAAGGCTAGAGTCACGTTATATAGATGCAGCATACCTTGAGTGGAGAGATTTTGGATCTTGCCCAGAGGGACTCCCTAGTCGCCAGTCCTGATTGCCCTTCCTCGTCATTCTACCGATATAAGAAGGAATATCAAGTGGTGTATATCATGTCCCTCTAGCTGATGTTGTTGCTGGTCTTTTTAATGGTTCTTTTATGTGCTTATTCGAATGTACTAAGGTATACAAAACAGAAAAACCGATAGCTGTTCAAATGTAGCACCAGAACTGCTCCCAAAGCTACTCATACTACCGTCGGAATTCCATCATTGATGAATATCTTATTAGTTGGACTTACTTCATTGCTTATGTGATCGATCCAATTGTATAAGAACAAACCGTTTCTGGGTATTTTGACAATGCCATCCACTTCGACGAGAGCAACTGACACTTTTCAAAACATACGTTAAAACTCCATGTAAGATCAACCACGGTTCGATTCTTTGCCCAGCCAGTTATTTCTGATATTTTGTTCATTAGCCAAGTGAAAGGGCTATTCTACCAGCACCAGCAGCAACCTCCATCTCCATTGATGAACACTGAGAACAGGCTTTTGAGATGATAAGACTGTAAAAAGAAGGCAAGAATGACTGAGCACCTAACTTCTAAATTTCCAGCTCGGATATGCTCTGCAGAAGCATTCTCATCCCAACTTTGGTTTCTACACAGCCAGCTAATGAGAACCCATTAACATTTTTCTTTGGTTTTAACTTAAACTCGTCTCTTGAGATTAGAACGTACTGCACTGATCCTAGTGGTTGCACTTAAGGCTTGAGGCTAATCGACATCGCCTTTGAACTGAAAAACCCTTATTCATGTCACATCCCTGCACTTAGGATTTACCTGATAATTGAGCCGTTTTCAGTAGAAATGATAAACCATTTTCTTCATTCTCCATTTGTCAAAGTAATTATACAACTTTAAGCTTTGTACAAGAATGCCGCCTTAATGATTATCGAAGTAATGTGTCAGCTGAAACTCGTGGAAGTTGCCATATCTCAATGGAAATCAGAAGTCTAAACACTTTGAGATTGCTGTTCTGGTCTATGCCATATCTCGCAGTCGCAGATGCCAACATCGACATTGCTAGCATAGGATGCATCAGCCCGTTGAGCTTAGCTAGGGACAACTATAAGAGGACAGGAGTTGAGAATTTTGAGGTCGAGAGCCTCTCGTCCAAAAGAATAGGACAGTAAAACTTCTGAGCATAGGCAAAACCGACTACGCTCCTTTCTTGTTTCCATATTTCAAATTTTCGAGCACGTTTTGCAGGCAGAAGCATACATGGTGCAGCTATTGAATCAAGATGAGAAGAAGTTCAGTCTTTTAAGATTTACCCAATCATATTATTTGCCCTTTTTTCAGCAAAAAACAAACCATTAAAATCCAGTCAGTTCTCATCAGGAACATCGCTCAACAATGAGCCAATATAATGAGCATTGGATCTTAACAATGCGACTACGGACCGCTCTTCAACCCTATAAAAGCAGCAAGAACCAAAATTCACAACTCACGCGCACACACTCACTCACTCACTCACCCAGTACTTAACATGGAGAAATTGTCTAGCCTAATAGCATGTGCCTTAATCTTGGCTATTGCGAAGAACCCAATCTTCGCGAATGCAGGAGATCCCAACATTCTGAAGGATTTCCTGGTCCCTCCAGGCCTCAACGAAAGCACAATCACTAGGCAATACTTCACATTCACCAATTTCAGGTATTTCGAGACAAAGGTCAATCTAACGGGACGAACCACAGCCTTTATAGCCAAAGCAACAAAGAAAGAATTCCCGGCCCTCGAGGGGCAGAGCGTCTCCGTGGCAAAAATCATCTACCCACCTTCAGGGATCAACCCGCCACACACGCACCCGCGGTCAGCTGAGCTCCTGATCGTCCTGGAAGGCACCCTGGAGGTTGGGTTCGTTGACACGGAAAACCGGCTCTTCCTCCAGACCCTCCAGGCCAACGACCTGTTCATCTTCCCAAAAGGGCTGGTCCACTTCCAGGTCAACACGCAGCCTGACTGCAAGGCGGTGGCGCTCGGGGTGTTTGGGAGTGCAAGCGCAGGGACGGTCTCGATTCCGGCTAGCGTGTTTGGGAGTGGGATCGACGTGGAAATCCTGGCAAAGGCTTTCCACACAGATAATCAGACCATATCCGAGCTAGTGCAGGCCAACAAGTAACGCATTGTAGATGAGGTTCGTAAACTGCATTCTGTTCCTTTATGAGCCTACCTGAAACGCAGGTGTTCAATAAGTTCAATAACATGCCGATTGGAATAAAAAAGAATGCGTAATTGTGTTGTTCTAATGATTTTTATATTCGATAAGTAAATGTCCTTGTATTCTCATGACACAATCAACAGTGAATGGGCAAAATTCACGACAAGTCCTCATCAATGCCCCCAGATGTTCCTTAAAAAATGTCTCAAGTGGCGTGTATAATGTCCCCAGTGCCCAACAAAAGGTCCCAAGAATCCCAGGACTGCCTACCAAAAATTATGATCTTAAACTGCCAATTATCCAGCAACAACAAAATCCAAAGGAGCAGCACAGCAACGTCACAACAGACTTCAAACTCTCGAAAGACAGCGACACCTATTGCTATCGACATATTTGAAAAAACCCGCGTTTACGTTTCCAGCAATATACTCGTGGCGTCTTGTGGAACTGTTTCTCGCAACCCATCACCGAAAACCCAAATGCCACTTGAGCTGGAAACCAACAAATCTCTTTCGAATTCCCTGCGCAATGATAGATAATGGCATTCCATGCAACTTTTAGAAAGGTTATTTTCAAGCTCCTGCTTGTGCAGCCCTAGAAAGAACAGACATGGCATTGGAACTTTAAGGTCCTCGTCTTGCATGTAAGCATCTTTTAATCTGCAAAAGCAAAGCAAGAAAGGATAGACCTATCGGGCAACGAAGTAGTCGGTCCTTCAACTTCAAATTGACTACAAAATCACTCATCTTGATTATACAGAAGCACGAATGATGAATCCAGCAAGCAGCAGAATATAATGTAAAGAAATGGGAAAAAGCGTTGTTATAATTTGGAAAAAAAAAAGAAAATATAAAAAGAAATGATACGTTTCTGGGATAGCCGGATTTTCGGGGAGTTTGAACCCGACGTGAATCGAACACGCAACCTTCTGATCTGGAGTCAGACGCGCTACCATTGCGCCACGGATCCGGTTGGTGAGTTTTGATGCCTTCAAAATATATATAATATTTTCATCTTGCTACGCGGACTACCTGGAATCTGTTTGGACTTTCTTTGAAGGCTAACTGCTATTTGAGCATGTGATTCGTCAAATATAGGAAATTTTTTTTTGAGCTGTGGAATGACCTATATTGATTGGTCTAAAGCATGCCAAAATATACTGTGTAGTTTAACACCACTAAGATGATGGCTTAGCGATAGGCTTTACTTATCTTTCATTGGTTTGATTCACGTCTTGAGAGAGTTTCTGAACAACTTGTATTGCTTTATCTAACCGCTCCATATGTCGTATAAAGAGATTTCAAGGTTGTCCACGTCATATTGAAACTGGGAGACGAGCTCGTTGACTTAGGACCTTGCAGAGGGGTTGCTAATGCTAGCCATCTTTCCTCACCATTTTACCAATAATGAAAAAATGCGATGGATATTCTGTCCCCTTAATTGATGTTGTTGCTGGTCTTTTTGCTGTTTCTTTTGTGTGCTTATTGGGATGTACCATGTTAAGTAAGGTACTGATGAATACAAACCGGAAACTAATAGCTGTACATATGTAGCGGCTTTATCCGGGACCGATCAAAATGCTGTGTTCAATCCGATCAGATCGATCCAACTCTATAAGACCAACATTTTGACAATGCCATCCACTTTGGTAATTCAATGTATGCGACTGACCCTTTTCGCATCATAGCTTGATCTCCATAGCGATTGAATAATAATATAGATAGAAGAAGAAAATAAATCGAACATCAGATTTACGTGGTTCGGTCGTAAAGACCTACGTTCACGGGGAGAGCAGCGACGAATTTCACTATAAATTAAGTAATACAAGGAGATTACACACTCGAGTCACTCAAACACTCTCTTGGTGTTTCCTAAGCCTCAAATACATCCAATAACGCATGCAGTGTTTAGCTCTGAAATTCCTCGAAAATTCTCAATAAATAATATCTCAATCTCACGAAGGAATTACACGCAAATCTTACTACAAGATTTAATTTGCTTGAACACTAAATCTACTTGGATGTAATTCATGGTCAAGAACGACAAAGAAAATCCCTCCCAAGCACTCGACGACAATACAGTGCTTCAAGACCAATTCTTCATGATCAACGATATATATAAGTGAGACCATTATTCTTTTGCTAACTTCTTATAGTATTTTATTTCCTATCTTAAACAATTTTATCCAAAACATATCTATGTATGTTTTAAACAAAATCCAAATCCAAGTGAAAGTTGAACTTTCCTATTTTAACGGCCAAACTCTCCAACGCAGATTCAAATTTTGGGAAGTTGATCTTCAGATCTTCTTTGCTCGATTTTGAACGTCCGCAACATATCCAATTCGAAATATTCGGAATTTCACATTACACTCAAACTCGAGATATATTTTAACAGTCTTCACCTTAGCTCGACGTTTGAGCCGAGTTGCAATCGCTTCGCAAAAAATTCAAACTCTGTTGCTACTCTTCCAATGGGCTCAACCGCCACAGATATTATCCAAGTCCAAGCCTCGCTTGAACTTTGCCATAACCGAGGACCTCATCAGAATACCAACTCCACATGCACCTTTAACTGCTCCACAAGGATTTTCCAATGCAACCTCCTTAACCGCAAATAAAGCAAAATCATTGTTGCATCCATATCTGTCAGGAGATCGAATACGTACCTTGTTAATTTCAGTAGTTACGACAACCATTGGCTCTATAGGCTCCACCTCGCTACAAGCACCATCCGTGTCGATTACTTTCCTAGTACTCGTACTCGCTACCTCAGGAGTTTTTGGTTGCAACTCCACCCTTAAGCTGAACACCGTTCAGATCCATTTGAATACTGCTAGAATCACTCTTAGCCAGAAGTACTAGAGACTCGTCAAACGTAACTTCTATGCTAATAATAGATTAATTTAACTCCGAGCACCACAATCGATAACCCCTCTCACCTCGTGCATAGCCTAGGAATATGCACTTTCTTACCTTTCCATTGAGCTTACCATCACTCGCTTGAATATAACATGGGCAACCAAATATTCTAAAAACAGAATAATCAGCAATGTTACCTAACCACACTTCTTCAAGAGTCCCACATCCAATCGCAGTCGATGGGGATCTATTCATCAGGTAGCACGCCGTACTTAGCGCATTCGCTAGGAATTTCCTAGCCATACCGCACTAGAGAGCATTTTATGGGCCGTCTCTAGCAACGTTTTGCTCATCAATTCCGCAACATATTGTGGTTCATTAGCATAAGTGCGATGTTTCACTATGCCTTCTTTCATGCAGAATTCGTTTAACAGCTTTGAGCAAAACTGCATTTTATTGTCAGTTCGCACATGCTTGATCATCTTACCAGTCTCCTTTTCGATCAAAGCTATCAACTGCTTGGTCCTGACAACAGCATCAAACTTGTGCCTAAGCACAAATACCCACGTCTTCATCAAGTAGTCATCAACGACTGTTAGCATATATCTAGCACTCATCCTCGAAGGAAACCGCTACAATCTGCGAACATTCAAGTGAATTAATTCTGCAATTTGCATGGTTTCTTTGACAGTCGTACTGAATGGCACTTTCCGCCGTTGATCTAAATCATAGCACCTACATACATTCAGTTCAATAGAAATATAACCACATAGCAGATTTTTCTTTCACTTAAAACTTTCAAGCTTCTCTCGTCAATGTGCCCCAAACGCATATGCCACAATTTAGACTCTCGAACATATGCATCTGACCTCTCCGCAGCGAAATTTGTCACTGTCTCACCTTGAAGCTGGCCATTGTGCTTTATTCCTTTCATTATTATCAAAGCACCTCAAACAATTTTCAAAATTCAACATTCTGAAATATATCGATACCCAGTTGAATCCAGGGCACTCAAGGAAATTAAGTTCTTCTCTAACTCTAGAACGTGCCTCACTCCAGTCAATGTCCTCACGATACCATCATGCATTATGATTCTAACATTGCCAACACCAACAACCTTGCATTTAGCATTGTTCCCCAACTGCACTTTACTATTATCCATGCATTGATAAGTAGTAAACCAGTTTTTATTTGATGTAACATGAAAAGAACAACCAGAATCCATAATCCATCCATCAAACGATGAATAATCAGTGACAGACAAGACATAATTACCATTATCAGCTACAACTGCAACATTATTTGCAGAATCAACTATAATTCCCTTACCCTTCTCATTCTTCAGCTTAAAACAATTTCTTCTAAGATGCCTCCTCTTGCCACAGCTCCAACAGACAACATCACTAGTCCTAAACTGACTACGCCTGTTTATATTAGTACTACTCTTACCCACACGTGTTCTAGATCTTCCTCTATTTTCACCTACTAAAGCAGCAGATACAAGTTCGCCAGATTCTCTTCTACGAATGTCCTCGCTCAGAATTAAATCTCGAACCCCATCAAACGTCAAACTTGTTGATTCAAAGGAATTACTAACGGCAGTAACAGTAGTATTCCAACTATCAGGAAATGAGGATAATAGAATCAAAGCACGTACCTCATCTTCAAAGTCAATCTCAACTGAACTCAATTGACTAAGAATCACATTGAATTCATTGATACGATCTGCAACTGACGCACCTTCACTCATTTTCAAATTAAACAGACGTCGCATCAAATAGACTTTGTTGATCGCAAAGGGCTTCTCGTACATATTTGATAGGGCTTGCATCAAATTAGCATTGGTCTTCTCCTTCAAAATGTTAAACGCGACGTTACGAGCCAACATCAACCGAATAACACCCATAGCTCGTCTATCCAGTAAATCCCAATCAGCTTGCTTCATCGACTCTGGTTTCTCCCCAGATAAGGGCAAGTGCAGTTTCATCTGGTAAAGATAATATTCAATCTGCATCTTCCAGAAATTAAAATCATTCCCATCAAATCTATCGGTTCTCACTTTTACTTCTTCTGTCGCCATCGATTCGCTTCAACTTAGCCAAACCTGGCTCTGATACCAATTGTTGTGAAAGGCGAGCGATCGAACAATAATATAAACAGAAGAAGAAAATAAATCGGACACCAAATTTACGTGGTTGGTCGTAAAGACCTACATCCACGAGGAGAGTATCGACGAATTTCACTATAGATCAAGCAATATAAGGAGATTACACACTCAAGTCACTCAAACACTCTCTTGGTGTTTTCCAAGCCCCAATTACATCCAATAATACACACAATGTTTAGCTCTAAAATTACTCGAAAAACCTCAAGAAATAATATCTCAATCTCACGAAGGAATTACATGCAAATCTTACTACAAGATTTTGGTCAAGAACGACAAATAAAATCCCTCCCAAACACTCGACGATAAGACAGCGCTTCAAGACCAATTCTTCATGATCAACGACCTCCTACCAACCACGACCACAAGTCTATATATATATAACTACTATATTGAGGAAGAAAAAAGTAAAGCAAAAGTAAAGGCGAATGGGGTTCCTGACCAATGAGCAGGAGTGCTCGATAATTTATTTCGGGTGTCCGTCGGCTTCTCTCAGGTGGTTCTTGTTATCCTCTGGATGCAATCAGGCAACTCAGACAAGAGAAGGAGGCCATCGATGCTATGATATCCAGCATCAAGGCCGAAATCCCAAGGCTGAGAATTACCGAGTAGTTGCCCACTTCTACCTGACGGTAGAACCTCGTCTTAAGGCGAAAATAAAAGAAGTCCGCGAGAGTTTTGAAAAGACGGTCCGTTCCCTTAACCCTTTTTTGGCTTTTTGGGAACGTCATACGTGGGAAGCACTTCGGCTCTACCTTCCCTTCTATCACGTGCAGGTTCGTTTAGATTGGGCCATAGCTAGGTGGTAGACTGAAGACCAAGCCATTCAACTAGAGGTAAGGTGCGGACTTGTGCTCCTACTTTGGTAGAGTTTTCATCCAAGAGACTCGATCTTCTTTATGGTGGAAGGGGCCATTTCAAGGCAGGAAAGACCATCGCATCGAGAATTCTAGGTCGGTTCTTGCAAACTTTTGGATCTTTAGCTTACGATCTACTTGTTCGCCGGGGTATGAATTAATCCGTAAGCGATAGTTTACATTCTTCGAGCAGTTGGAATTCACTCCAATAGTCAATGTCTTCTATTCTTGGCTCCAAGGGTTCCTTACAAGGAGCAGTCTGGCTTTATCGGATTGGAATCAATCTTGTGACGGGCGGTCTTTTAGCCATATACCGACTTTCTTTGCTAGCGATGGCTTTATCATACGGTGTCCTATGAACCAAGTTTTTCCATCGTCAGCTTTTTTAGAGCCATCAATAAAGCTAGCAAAGACATTTGTCATGATCGTGCCACTCGACGAAAGACTTTTTCTGGGGTACGGGGGGGAATCCATAACGGACTCCTCCTCTTTAGTAGGGCGCTGTCTTGGTTTAGGGGGAAGACTTTCTCATCTTGGACTTCAAAAGTCTTCCAGTTAGAAGAAAATGTGATCATTGGTCCGATATTTCCCAAAGACGCTACGCTAGTCTTTGCCTTCCCTTCCCCCTACTTCCCTATCCTCTGCCTCGCTGCGCCCCTTCTCTCTTCTACCTACATTTCGAGGAAAAGGTGCAGGAGGAAAAGGAAACAACGGAGGGATCCAAATCGGACCTAAATGAGAATGACATGAAAAGTATATATATAAGTGAGACCTTATTCTTTTGCCAAATTTTCATAGGATTCTATTTCCTATCTTAAACGATTTTATCCAAAACATATCTCTGTATGTTTTAAACAAAATCCAAATCCAAGTGAAAGTTGGACTTTCCTATTTTAGCAGCCAAACTCTCCAACGCAGATTCAAATTTTGAGAAGTTGATTTTCGGATCTTCTTTGCTCGATCTCGAACGTCCGCAACATATCCAATTCGAAATATTCGGAATTTCACATTAGACTCAAACTCGAGACATATTTTAACAAGATCAACTGTGGCTTTATTCTTTTCCCCAGCAAATTGTTCCGACATTTTGTTCAATAGCGAAGTCAAACGACTATTCTACAAGCAGTAACCTCCATTTTCATCGATGAACCCTGAGAATAGGCTTTTGAGATGATAAGATTGTAAAGGAAGAGCTTCAGGCAAAGTTGAGTGAGCACATTACTTCCAAATTCCAGCTAATATTTGCTCTGCAGAAGCATTCTCATTGCAACTTCGGATTCTACACAAGCCAGCGACTGAGAACCCGTGGAGATTTTTCTTTGATTTTAACTATCTTAAGCCTTTTGAGATCAGAACAAACTGCAAAATCCTACTGATTGCGCTTAAGGCCTTAGATTGATCAACATCACCGTTTGAACTGAGGAACTCTTATTCGTGTCGCATCCCTGCACTTGGGATTTTCCTGATATTTGAACCATCATAAGTCGAAAAAATAAACCATTTTCTTCATTCTTCATTCATCAAAATAATCATACAAGTTTAAGCTTTGTACCAGTTTGTCACCTAAGTGATTATCGAAATGATATGTCAGCTGAATTTGTTGAAGTTATCATTTATTCAATGAAAATCAGAAGTCTAAACACGAGATTGCTGTTCTGGTCTGCGCCGTCTCTCTCAGAATCCAATCGGTTCTCGTCAGGAACATCGCTTGACAATGAGCTAATATAACATTGACCTGTAATGTTCTCAACATCTCAAAGCGAAACTAAATGATGAAGAGCATTGGATCTTGAACACTGCAAAGACTCCACCGCTTTTCAACCCTATAAAAACTGCAAGAACTGAATTCACCACACACACACCAATTCAAACATGGAGAAATTGTCTAGCCTAATAGCATGTGCCTTGATCTTGGCTATCGTGAAAAACCCAATCTTCGTGAATGCGGTAGATCCCGACATTCTGAAGGATTTCTTGGTCCCTCCGAGCCTCAACAGGAGCACAATCACTAGGCAATACTTCACATACACCAATTTCAGGTATTTCGAGGCAAGAGCCAAGCTGACGGGATGAACCACGGCCCTCATAGCCTAAGTGACACAGAAAGAATTCCTGGCTCTGGAGGGCAGAGCATCTCGGTGGCCAAAATCATTAAACCACCTTCAGGGATCAACCTGCTGCACACGCACCTGCGGTCGGCCGAGCTCCTGATCGTCCTGGAAGGCATCCTCGAGGTCGGCTTCGTTGACACAGAAAATTGGCTCTTCCTGCAGACCTCCAGGCCCACGACCTGTTCATCTTCCCGAAAGGGCTGGTCCACTTCCAGGTCAACACAAAGCCTGACTGCAAGGCTGTGGCACTCGGAGTGTTTGGGGCAGTCTCGATCCCAGCTACCGTGTTTGGGAGTGGGATCGATGTGGAAATCCTGGCAAAGGCTTTCCATACGGATGATCAGATCATATTCGAGCTAGTGCAGGCCAACAAGTAACATATTGTAGATGAGATTCATAATCTGCAATCTGTTCCTTTATGAAGATCTCATTCCTACACCAAACGCAGGTGTTCAATAAGTTAAATGACATGCTGATTGGAATAAAAAGATGTGTAATTGTGTTGATTTAATAATTTTTATATCTGACAAGTAAATATCTTGTATTCTCATGACTCAATAAACTCTGAATGGACAAAATCCACGACAAGTCCACATTCTGCGGAGAAACCAACTGTACAAAACCCCCCAGATGTTCCTTAAAAATGTCCCAAGCGGCGTACATAATGTCGCAAATGCCTAACGGAAAGTCCTAAGAATCCCAGCACTACCTACCACAAGTCATGATCTTAAACTACGAATTATCTTAGCAACAACTAAGTCGTAAGTGGCAGCACAGCAATATCACAACAGAGTTCAAACTCTCCAAATACAGCGACACCTATTGCTATCGGCATGCTTGAAAAAGAAGCTGCATCTCCATTTCTCACAATTTACTTTTAGCCTCCGTTTGAACCCGTCTCTTGTAATCCAGCACCGAAGATCCAAATGCCAACTCCAGCTGAAAACTCAATGGCTGACGAATCTCTTCCTAATTCCTAATCTCCTCATGATGGTAGATAGCAGCATTCCACGCAAGTTTTGGAAAGGTTCTTCCCAAGCTCCTACTTGTGGAGTCTAAGAAAGAACAGACATGGCATGGGCACTTTAAGGCCGTCATCTTGCATGTAAGCACGCATGATGACTTCTTTCAATCTGCAAAAGCAAAAGCAAGAAACGATTGACGTATCGGGCAGCAATAGTCTATCCTTCAACTTCGAATTGACCACTAAATCACTCATCATGATCATATAGAAGGATGACTCCAGCAAGCAGCGAAATATAATGTAAAGAAATGGGAGAAAGCGTTATTGGAGAAAGAAAGAGAAAGGAAAAATGATCCGCTGCTAGCGGTAGCAGGATTTTCGGGAGGTTTGAACCCGACGTGAATCGAACACGCAACCTTCTGATCTGGAGTCAGACGCGCTACCATTGCGCCACGGATCCACTGGATGTCTGTGCTCCGCTCTCTTTATACTAAATAGATGGCAGTCTAATTGGACCATCACCGCTACCCATGCCAAGGTCCAAAGACCATGTTGAATGATGGACTGATTCGGAAGGCTTATGGAATGAGCAAAGCCAGGCCCAGGCCCAGGCCCAGCCCCATGTTGTGAATGGTCCCTTGCCCACGCACTGGACGAGAGCATGTTCGGTGAGGTTTGTGAACTCGTGACATGACTTCTCTCTTTCCCATGTGGATGATCACCAGGGATTTTTTTTTTGTCAGTTCGAAAACAAAGTCTTTCATTCATTCACGAGTACCAGGGAACAAAACATAAGTTTTTCTAAAAAAGATTATTAATAACAGAGCTGGAGGTGTGAGGTCTTCATATTTACAGCAGTAAACTCCATATAAACAATGGTGAGCATGTCCAATGAACTTTATATAGTCTCCTTTGTAGTTCGGAACTTTTAGCACTTGATTTTCTTTTTGGCATTAAAAAACACACGAAACTCCAGACCATTATCAGTTCGAAAACAAAGTCTTTCATTCATTCACGAGTATTAGGAAACAAAACATAAGTGTTTCAAAAAACAAAGTCTTTCATTCATTCACGAGTAGGGATGTGCAAAAGAACCAGGGACCCTTCTGAACCGGCCGAAACCGCTCGAAACCGATAGTTCTTGAGGGAATCGGTTTGGTTCCCGGTTCCAATTTATGAGAACCGATGGGTACCGATCCAGTTCTCGGTTCCATGGGCAGATCCGCCCACCTGGACTGGACCGATTATATTATAATAATATATTATTTTTAATATTAAAATAAATTCCGAAATTACTAATTAGCAAACCTAAATTCTAGGGCTCCATCTCCTTTCACGGTTTTCGTGTTTTTATAAAAATTTAGTAAAGTGTAAGCTGCCTTTCAGTAACTCAACAAATGACTCCTTCAAATGATACTTCCGAGACTCATATAAGATATTGTGTTCAAGAATATGTGGAGTATCGGTAAAATTGTTTCTACAAAAAGAATTCTAGTAAAGCAAAGGTTGTAAGAGATTGAGCACTGTTAGGTGATAAAGGAAAATACAATCTATATATAACAATCATTCAGAACCTTGAACTTAAAGAATGTTTTAGATTTCAACTAAAATGATTCAAAAACAGGAAAAAAAACCTATTTCTCTTCTTTGGTAGTATTTTCCAATAAAATAAAGAAAAATGGTATCCTTAATTAAGCTGGTTCGATTTACGTAAAAATATTACTTGATATGAAGAGTACTCATGGTGAGATTTGGAAAACGATATTATTATTAATAAGATCGGTTCCATAGATCCACCCGGGAACCAAACCGGACCGACGATTTGATTTTCGGGTGGATCCATGCAACTAACAGGTAGATCTCGGTTCTAGTTTTTTGGAACTAGTCCTTAGCGAGCGGTTTCCGGTTCTAGGCAGAGAATCGCCCACCCGGACCATGCACACCCCTATTCATGAGTACCAAGGAACAAAACATAAGTGTTTCTAAAAAAGATTCTTCATAACAGAGCTGTAGGTGTGAGGTCTTCACATTTACAGCAATAAACTCCATATAAACGATGTCAAGCATGTCCAATGAACTTTATATAGTCTCCTTTGTATTTTGGAACTTTTAGCACTTAGACTTTCTTTTCGGCGTTCAAAAACACACGAAACCCCCGACCATTATCGGACCAGAGGTGGGCTTCTCTTCCCAAATTCCCCCCTGTTCCGAGTCCTTTCATTCGAACATTTTGGTGGGAGTACTGCGAGTTATAATTTTAAATCAATTGTTAAGTAAAAAATGACAAAACGGGTTCCATGGTGTAGTGGTTAGCACTCTGGACTTTGAATCCAGCGACCTGGGTTCGAATCCCGGTGGGACCTTTTACTCCTTTTTATTGCAAATGTGGGTTTCCATTGTTCATCTCCTGGACCGCTTTTGCATATGTCAATTGAACTTTTCAGCTCTAGCTAGTGGCTCTAAGGCTTTGGGTCTTTGATCATATTGATGCTCTTGGACGGAACATCACCATAAAGATCAAAGCATCTGTGGAGACCACTTAATTTTTCCAAGTATGCTTTTCTTGTGATAGGAGATCACCATATGGATCACATCACAATTTCCCTTTTACAGCTCATGGCAATTACTCAACGGAGAGATCACTAACTATTGATAGATCTTGTGGCTGAACCTTCTATGTGATATTAGGAATTTTGGTATATCTATTTATATTAAAGTAACTGCTATTATATGAGACGAACGATAACACGGCTAGATTTAAGGATATAGTTCAAATACAAACTGCTCTATGTAAAACTATCTATCACAATTTAAAGTAAGTTAGGAATGTTTGGAATGCTTCTTCTTTGAGGACTTTTGAGGTTACTGGTGCCTTGAGAGTAAGATGAGGTGGAATGCTTGGCAGAAGTTGGTTATGGTTCATCCTAACATTTCAAAACATATAGTTTTATTTGTGGGCTTGCCATCTAAACATCTCGAACAGGTTGCTTACTAGACTAGGGATGGGATTAAGAAGTGGAATCCTTCTTGAAAAGATATAAGCTTACCGTGGGGTTCTTTCCCTGAGTCTAGGAATCACTTTTTTGCTGAAGTTTCTTGAGCCATGCAAGGTTGGGCTTCTGATCTGCAATGGGCTTAGCTCATCTTGGAAAGGGAAAGCTACCTCAATTTTGACCTAGCTTTGCAACCAAACCATGTATGATATTTAGTCACCAAGAAATAGTAAACTTCACAAGGCTGATTTCATAATTTCCAGTACTATTTTCTCTGGCATTAAAGGTGAGGCTTTGTACAGAGTTGGTAATATGCAGGCTGGTAATAGTGTAATCCAAATTCAGTGGTGGGAGATGGGCATAAGCTGGAGAATGCGCTAGATTTGCCATCTTTTGATTTCTAGTAGTCTTGCTTGTAGTGTTCGTCCTCTACTAAATGAATTCACATGCTTACTTTGCCAATAAAATCAATGTTCAAAATCCGTTTTCCATTTAACAAATTTCAAAGGAAAGCATTATTCTCGCAAACGTTCTAATTACAAAGATATACAATGGCTCCCCCGAAAATGTTGCCTGAATGGAACGTCAGAAGAAAAATTAAGTATACAATCAAGAATACAATTCATCAATCGTTAATCCTACAACAACAGAATGAAAATCTAATGGTACAAAGACAATTAAATCACGGAGTGTGCATTTTTATCGTCGCTTGAGTAGATAGCTCGATGTCATTAAAGCCTCTACAATAAGGTTGGATACTTGGCATCTAGGAATTCTCTAAGAGTCCGAGCAACTTTCTGCCCCCCCATCAGTTCAGCTAAGCGATCTACCGGAAGAAGGGCGAGTTCTGCCAAGCTTTTACACCCATCCATTATCGCTCTATAATTTGAATCCGTCACACCTGGTAGACGTCTCAAGAATTCCAAAGCAGATGTATTGTAGTTTTCAGCTCTGCATACAAGAGGAGGACAGTAGTTTCACCAGCTGATCCAGCTTTATTTTAAGAAAAAGTGGACAGAGAAACACAAATCTCGTGGTCGGAAACCAAATACTTGGAGCTTAGCAATTAGAAACACATACCTCACATCATTTTCCACAATACCCTCTTCTGAGGGGACACCGACTCTAATTGCCTTGGTCTCATCAGGTTCATCTTGATTTGCTTTCAAAGAGAAGAAAATTTCGGCAGTAGCATGAAGACTGCGGGACCAGATTATTCGCAAGCGTGGGAAATGCAAAGCAAGCAAGGATAGCTTGGATATTATGCTATAGGGAGTTACGTCATCACCAATGTCACTTGCAGACTGCAAAACAATCAGAATGAGTCAAAACAGCCAAATATCAAAAACTACTCTTCCAATAGTTTTAGTAAAGTTACCTGAAAAGAGAAGCTCTTGTCTTGTGAAAATTCAATGAGAAGAACAGGTATTCTATAATAGCGCACCATTGTTTCCACCTGGTGGAAGAGGCGACCCGACTGGAAGCTTGAAAAGAGATCTTGGATACTCTTTCTTTCTACACAAATCAAAGGTGAGAGTATATAATCTCCAACCTCCAAAGTAACAGGTATTATACGCATGCCTTTCTGGTGAAGGACATTTGGCAGGCTGCTCATGAACTCCCTCATATCCACGATAACCTGAAATATTCCCACTTCAATTTCAATCAACCATCAGGGAGTAACAGCCAGTGATGCTAGAAGAGGTAGAATGGAACCTGCATCTCTCTCTCAGCATCTTTTCTCCCACCAGCCCTTCTCGTTATAGAATTTTGGGAAGATGAAGCTTGTTGCTCCATGGAAGCATTCAGTCCAAGGCAGTGACCATCCTGAGGGAACCCACAATTAAAACAAAAGACATAATGTCCTTATACTAAGAAAACATGGATACATCAGGTTCAAAACAGCATAGAATTTGTGACAATAAAATCATTTTTGGGATATCACAAAAATGCAAATCAACTACTGAACTTAAAAATTCATAAATATTGAGGATTAGAGAGAACATTTAATATGGATCAAGGAAGTGAGAAATGAAAATTATGGAACCTGATCAACTGGTATCATCATCATTGATTTCTGCCTGATCAAAGATTCAAATGCTCCATTTTCTCTACGGATACTAGCCTCAAATTTCTGAACTTCCGTAGACTCCTCATAGAAAAGAAAGTATATTTTTAAACTTCTGGAGGGATTCTCAGCTTTGTAGACTTCAATCTCCCTGACAAAAGTCATGTCTGGGTGGTAGGCAATTATCACAGACGGCTTCAGGATATCCAATATCGGCTGACCACTTTCTAAAGCGTGAAAATGCAGAGGAGGCAGTGGCTTCACACTTCTGGATTCTGACTGGTCAGACTCCTCCTGGATAACCGCTCTGGCTACAGAATGACCAGAAATGTTACCTTCACAATCACCAGCAGATACTAATCCATCCGTTAAATGTTCATCTTCAGAAGCAGGGACTGCTTGATTACCATCCGTCACAACTTTCTTCCTACCACTGCTGTTTTTATGCTGAGCGCTCTTAGCACGTGCTCTTCCCTTCTTATTTTTATCTTTTGTTCCATTGCTAAATCCTTCATCACCAACATGAGGCTGGATAGAGTCCCCAGGCTTTTCCAGCTTAGCTCTATTTCTGATTTCTGATACTGCGGCCAAAAGTGCATCGTGTTCCTGCTTGCTTGTACCGCTAGCTTCTGCAGTAGGTGTAGTTGTTACATGAAGAGTTCCATCAAGAATGCCAAAACCTTTAGGATCTTTAGGTTTCTTCTTGTAACGTGTTCGTGCATCACGCAGTTCAACTTTGCTAAGCAAATACTTCTCCCACTCTTCTCGCATCACCTTCGTATGTTATAAAAAATATCAGTTACGAACATACAAGTGATGAATGCTTATTCACAATGAATGTGAGATAATGACAGGTTCAAAAATGAGTTCCCTCCAGTCACACGAATGCAACAATCTCTTCCAAGCACTTCTACAATTAACTATCTTCCTCCACCTTCTGATATTCCATCCACCATTTGCATGAACAAGTATATATATACTATCATGAATTTGGTCAACTAAAAGTTTTTTTTTTTTTCTTTTTTTAAATCACAATGGCATGAACATGTGTCCATAAAATGTGCCCTTTGGTGCCAGTATGATGCTTTCCAACTGTGGTAGAAGAATAGTTTCAATTTCTTCAAGGTCAATTGCAACTACTCAGTGGGTTCCAGAGGATAAATCAGTCACACAGATAGCACCAACCAGAAGGGCTACTTAGATGCATCTGGAGAAATGTGAACATAGGTGGTATATAACTAATAACAACTTTTTGGCTCATTGTGGGATGCAACTGGCCAGACAAAAAACCTTCAAAAATAGAATGGGGAAACAGCTGAGGTGGGCACTAAAAGGGAGGGTCTTAAGTCTTATGCCAAATGAAAATCACTAAACCTTCTGTGGGTTGTTCGTGATGATATCTTCTAGCTGCATACATGAACGTTCATCTTTGCAGGTGATCAACACAATGCCGTTATCACTTTCCTCACCCTCACCAAGACATTCCTGACCGGTCAAAGTTGCCTTTTGTCTTTCCTGTTCTATCTCCTCAAGAATCTCCTGCCACAAAAACCACACCTCAGTTTTAACTCCATATTAGCATAAATTCATCTAGTTGTTTTCTTATTAAAATAATTTAAAAACTGAAGAAGAAGAGAAAGAAGATGAAGCCATGAAAGCAATATATTAACCACATATAATATTGGCATACTGGTATTTAATATATATATATATATATGTATGTATGTATGTATGTATGTATGTATGTATGTATGTATGTATGTATGTATGTATGTATGTATGTATGTATGTATGTACGTGTGTGTGTGAGTGTGCACGTATGTAGAAGAACTGCACAGAAAGTGGAACTTCCTCACTCACACGTAAAACCTTCCATTTTGGTGCCTCCTCCAACACTTCCTCCAAAACTATAACACCTGTTGATGAAGAACCACCAGAGGCTACACATATGAAGGGGACAAAGGAATTTCAGAAGTAGCACCCAATCATCTGAACTTGCTAATGCTTTCGAAAGCTTGCTACTATTTTGTGGTTAGAGTCTATGTATTAATGCAGTATTCCTAACCCTAAAGGGATGGTCAATGAAACAGACGAAAAAAAGAAAGCTCTGTAAGAACAATATATCTCCTTCTTAAGCAGGATCAAAAGGCAGCAATAGAGTTGGCCTGAGTAAAGCTGTACCTGTTTCTCCACGATTGTCTTCCTCTCTAAGTTTCCTTTTTTTGCTGGTTGTGCTCTTACTAGGCCCATCAAATTTAGTTCCATCTGACCTCACAAATCGATAGACACGCTTCTTTGCAAGCTCAAATATCTTATAGCTGGACTCTGCAAATATCCAAACAGACCGAAAACTCTCTGACACTCGCAGTGTATCCAAATACTTCAAATAACTGACTGCATCATACCTATGCAGATTAATCACTAGATCTAGTCAATAACCAATCCTTGGAACAATAAGGCTGTATATATAAAATTTCCTCTATTATTTGAGACCTACTTCTCAATGCCGACAAATGAAAGATCACAATCACAGTAATCCATCAACTCGCTTAACATTGAGTCCGTGTGTATCAACACTTATTAGGGAAATCCTTCCAATAACAAGTAATCGAAAACAGTTACTGCACATGTTACAACTACAAGCAGAAAAAGTCAAAACTGCACATTTCTTCATATCTGGGAGATCAACTAATTATGGACACAGGAAATCCAACTGAAGCTGCAGAATTTCAATACCTAACGAGATAATCCAGCAACTTCCTTAAAGTCTTCAAATCTGAAACTAGCTGCTTTGTCTTCTTCCCCAATGTATGCCAAATAGGATCCAATTGCCTCCGCACAATCTCATCAAAAGACTTGAACAACCCATTCTCCACAGTCAAATCTTCGACATCCACCTTGTTTGTCTTCCTCATCTCCTTCAAACACGCGTCCATTACCTCGATGATCGCTTTCTGAATCCCCACCATGTTCTTCGACATTGGAACCCTTATATCCACGACCACAGGCGGATCCTTCTCCAATTCTTGTGATACATACACCTAAAGACACACATATACACCCTCAAATAAGTAAAATTGTGCATATTCAAAAGTAATGTCCAGTATTTCTTTTCTCAAAGCTAGTAAAAACTCGTCTGATAGCGCGCATATCGAAGTGACTATGCTGATTTCTCTTCCACTCCAGAGTACCTGAAACCTCGGCCAGAGGTGCAACTTCCTAATGAACAAGCACTTCATGATCCGCTCCGCCTTGGCGAACCCCGCGACCATCGCCTGTGGCTTATCCGAGAACGCCCGCACGTATACATTCTTATTCAACGACTTCAAAATCCTCACGATGAACGCCTCCGTGGAGGTCTCCGCGATGGCGTGCGCGTTGGGGATCACGATCCCGGCCACGGTGGAGGCCGGGACCCGGCTCGAGAGCAGGTCGACGATGAGGATCCTGGGGGTGATGAAGAAGGCGCCGCCGGAGGCGTAGAGGGAGTGGCGGTGGGGGCGGGGAGGTCGGCGGTGATCTCGGCGGGGGTCTGGAGGGGGCGGCGGAGCGGGAGCGGAGGCGGCGGAGGAGACGCTGCTTGAGGGGAGGGGGAGGGGAAAGGAGGAGGAGGGAGCCCTGGGGAGGGGAGTGGAGGAGGAGGAGGGAGGCGAGGAGGGAGGAGAGGGAGAGGCCGGAGGAGAGGATCACGAGGCCGCCGTTGGGGTCGTCGAGGAGGTCGGCGAGGACGTGCTCGTGGAACTGGACCATGTTGTCATGTGCATAGAGGCGGCGGCGGCGGCGGGCGGCGGGCGGCGGCGCTAGGGTTTTTTCTGGGGGAGAATGGCGGGAAGATGGAGAGGGCGAGGGAGGGAGTTCGGCGGTTGACGGAGGAGGGAATGGGTTTTCATCGGGAGCGAGTCGGAAGTGCAAAGTCAAACCGGCGGAGGCCTTCAGTGGGTCCCACGAGTCGTTATTTTTGAAGTAATAATGCAAATTATGTGAGAACTTTAATTCAACGTGTCGTTTGATCGCTAAACTTCTTAATTTGGTTAATATGATTTATAAACTTTTATCGCCCCTAAAATTCTAATTTATTTAATTTGGTTCATCAATTTTTTATAAATATTCAAATTGTTTCTAAATTATATGAAAATATCCAATGTTAAATATTTTCATATAAATAGTGGCTAGTTTGAATATGTACAAAAAAATTCAAGAACCACAATTTATATATTAAGCTAAAGTTTAAAAATTATATTAAATAAATTAAAAATTTATGTATCATATTACAAATATCGTTTGTGTCTTTTCTCCTTATTTTTGGATTCATTATTTGGCTTTCCATACGCTAATCATTCTTATCAATGGATTGTTCATAATGGGTACCGCCAGATCAGGTAAGGCAAGCAAAGTAAAACCCAGATTTTGCCTACGTAAATTTCTACTTTGTGGTGATTATAATCACTTTTTATAAGAGATTTGCCAATGCAACGGTAAGTTCTTTGGCCAAACATGATAGATGATTGATGATTAGAATAAGCCGATTTGGTGACTACAAGCAAGATTGGCAAAAATTTCATGATGTATATAACAGAGTAAAACTTCACGGAGAATAAGCGAATTAGATACTAGCAAAGCTGCCGTGGGGTTCTCAGCTTTTTCTTTTTGAGAGCAGAAATCACCTGCAATTTGCTCCTGCCTCTGAGTTCATGAGCTCGCTTCAGATGAAACTATCCATGTATATATGGAGTCACAGAGAGAGAGAGAGAGAGAGAGAGAGAGCATAAGGCAGTGTTATTTCTCCAGCCAGGACATCCAAAATTGAGTACAACTCCACACTGTAACAAGGAACTTGTCGACCCCCGAAGGTGGCAACCGCCAGAGATACGTGGTCATTTCTACCGTGTCCGACTTCAACTCGATTCAAGTTTCCCCCCTGGCGTCGCCGTTGCTCGTCTTGATCCTTCGCAGGGCCAGAGGGACCGGTTTCTCCAGCACGGACACGTTGACGTTGTTCCAAACCTCTGATTTAGTCGGGAGCTGAGCGATTCTCTCCGCGATGCTCATGTCTTCAGGTAGGACAGAGCCGAAAGCTGTGTAATCCCTTCGCCACTCTTCGTGATTCGCCAAGCTTACAAAGAACTCAGGCCCCGACCCAGCCCACGCGATGGTTCCCCTCTTTATGGTCGGACATGCTTCCTTCGGGGCCTTCCGAAATGGAGTTCCTTGAGCTTCTAGGGTTCCTTGAATCAGCGCAAATGGAGGGCCAAACGGGGCCTGCAGAGAAATGCTTCATATCAGAAACCGTGTCCCCTAAGGCAAAGTGTCCAGATCGGTGTTAAAAGCTGCTAAGAACAAGCTGTTTCTAAGGTAACCTTTCCAACCGCGGAACTTATTTATTGATAAACAACCGATGCCCCCAAGGTAAAAACTACAAAATTCCGAAAACTGGAGAAGAATGATGGACCATAGACACTGAACTAACATTGTGAGTTTTGATCACGAAACTAGTCATTGCCAATGTCGCCAATCTAAAATCAACAGCTCATAATCAAACTTGCAATATGACACAGATAGCAGAGGGAACAATAACAATTTAGCAGAGGGAACGATAACAATTTAGAACCTGCAAACACCTTCGTGAATATCGAGAGGCGAAGATGGGGATCCTAATTCATGATGATAGACAAGGAATCTCAACTCTAAGCACTGCAAAATATATATATAATAGACATGCAAAGACCTGATAGAATTCACAGAAGTATTCTGCTTCACCCTACTGCATTAAAGTTTACAAGGACTGAAGAGGGAGAAAGTAAACGAGCCTTACATTTGGGACGTGATTGCCTTGTGAATCCCAGAACTGCCCTCTACTCTCCGCGCGATGGAATTGGCAACCGGCACAGTGCCGCAATGCCAACAACTCAAGGATATAAGAAACTGAGTACGGGGCACAATCAGGATAAAGCTGCAGCAATTCTAAAACTCTTAGAAAGCTCAGCTCTGTGTTATCCATAAAACTTCACTTTAGAGGAACAATCCTCATCATCTATACCATTTTAAGAAGAAATAGCAAGTAGAGGAGTGGCCAAAAAGAAAATATATTAAGGCTTACCTTAATATGTATGGTACCGTATTCTGTTTCCAAGCCAATTATACCCTAAGAAAGGAGAAAAAGAAAAAAAGAAATCAACGCAGAGAAAAGTCTCGATCTAAATAATCTCAAGACATTAACGTCTAAGACAATGAAGGACACTCCAAGGTTAACAAATCTCAAGCACATCGACCAATTATAGATGCCAAATTCAAGGGTCGTTGTAAGGGCCATACTCTTCATCTTAAAGCGCATTGAAAAATCATATGCTGCGGGGCAATTGTCACACAAATATGCTTCTTCTTTTTTTTTTAGAATGGATGGGACAATTACAGACGGGTGCCAGGGAAGGGCCCTAACTTGCTAATCTAAGCCAAGTTCAGATCAACTTAAATCTTATGCAGATGAATGACAGAGTATTCCAAGACTAGAGCATCCTGTAGATGGGCCATTCACCTCTCCTTTCCCGTATACAAGGCCAGAGGTCCAGATAACTGTTTGACCCGCCTCCTGACGATCAGGAGCCAAGGAATCCCTCTGTTTCTTCAACCAGCACTGCAGAGCAAAAAACGCATGTTCAAGTAAAACCTGACATATAATTTGCACTGGAAAGGAGGAAAAGAAAATGCCTATAGCAGAACATAAGCAAGCGATGATAGCTGCAATACATGCATGAATTGGGAATGGCATCTAATTATAGAGCTTGAGAATGACAGCAAAGTGAGACAGCCAGACATTAAACTCTGCCATGTAACTGGGTATTAAACATGTGAAGGTAATCGCAAGATCTGCTTTAGTCCTAGAAATGCATAATCTGGAGAAAGTCCAAGATCTAATAGTAGCCTCAGCAAAACCAACTAATCAAGATAAACATTTGGCTATCTAGACACGTCTCATGCATCATATACAGCACATGAGCTCTGCTTTACAGAATTAACACACCATCTGGTTCATCTATCTAACACCATATTCCAGACTAGTCAAACATGCGACAGGTTACTTTTCTGCTTTTGGAGCATCAGTCCACAGGCCAGACCACCAGAAACACGCAAAACGATACATTGATGGATGAGGTTTTACTAGTCGTCAGCACAAATGAACACTCCTCTGCCTTTCAACCACTGTCAGACTTAAATCAACCATTCCTGGTCTTTTCAGAAATCTGATACTTTCATCATACATGTCGGATCGTAATGCGCATAACACAGCATCAATCCATTTGACACGCCATTTTGCATCACCTAGCACAGGCACCTGATCGATTCGTCTACTCTGCCTCTCAATTACAGACCCCCACCGTAATGCATTTGTCAAATAAAGCATAGCTTCTGAACGAGCACCAAAATCCAGTAAATTACCAGCACAAGCTAGAACACAAGATTCAAGAAAACAAAGAAGAATGAAACCAGCTAACCTCACCGAATTTCGACCCGCACGCCTCCTTGTTACCGCAATACACCCACGTATCGCACAAGCACGGTCCGTCGTTCCCGCCGCACATCGCCTTGCAAGCCCTGCAACACTCCACCGAAGAATTGAACTTGAAATCGGTGCCCCACTTCACCGCCGGCCCCCAGAGCTCCAAATTATCGATCCCCCTGCAACACTCTCCGCTCTCGACCCCGAATTCTCCCTCCGCATTGTCGCCCGACCCGACCCCGTCGATCAGCTTCAGAGAACCGAACCCCGAATTGCCCCCGCCGGGCCCAAACGCTACGGTCGCCAGAGTGTAGACCAGAGTGCAGGAGATGACCCCGATCAGGAGCAGGATCAGGGTGGCGTATCGGCCGGGCTCGGCGTCGTTCTGCTTGCGACCCATCTGAAGTTAGGAGCTGCGGAGCGGAACCCTGATCCCAAGATTCAGACTTGAGCGGGCGTTGACCGGATGAGATGGGATCTTGAAGAAGTGGAGGTGGCGGGTCGTTTCTTTATTGCGGGAATGGTGAAATTGAGGAGGATAAGTCATCGATGGTAAAGTCAACGGCCGACGTCGAGGAGGAACAGAGAGCCTGTATAATTCCACGAGAAGATGACGACGAACTTAGGCTTATGTAGGGTCCAGATCGCATGTCTATCATCAGCCATCAGGCAAAGCTGGGGGCTTTAAAGAACGGAAATTCATTCAGGATCTTTCTTTTTTGTCAGTATTGCTTTAAGGCTTCCTTGCGCAGGAGACAAGGAAGGATGCTTTTTTGTCACAGGATACGAGGGATTTGCGAGCTTTCCGAGCTTTCCGACAGCGAAATCTAACTGCTTTCGTATGGAATATGGAAAAGATAGATCATGGTCCGACAGATTACAACGTAAATGAACCAGCTTTATTTATATGATTGCTCCAAATGGAGTACAGAAACTAAGGTTGTTCCACAGATATTTCTGCTTTTCTTTTATGGCTGCTATACTCTCTCTCTCTATGCTCCACTGTAGCCTTTATGCCAAACCGAGCTGATGCAGAGTGGAGGGTATTCACTCATCTTTCATGGAATAGTAATGCCTGCAAGGGAGCAATCAGATAATGCACCAGGAAAATACAAAAGGGAGATACAATCAACAAGAGAAGAGGACACTGATTTTAGACAGTTGAAATTGGATTATTTGTAAAGTGACTCCTTGTATTCTAACTTTCTTCTTCTTCTTCTTCTTTGTTTGGGTTCAATCAAAGTCCTTGTATTGTACATGTTCATAAAATTAGCCGGTCCATCCAATTTTCTTACGGCTCCTATTGGGGCCTACCTATGCAGCGTCCGTAATTCCCAGACCTAATTTCGTTGGGAATCCTAAGAAAAGTTGGGGCGAATGACCTTGTCGTAATGAGAATTTTGAGGACTTCAGTTGATAAAAAACGGTTTAGAAGATAAGATTTTGGAAATGATTAGGAAGTACTTTACTAGATATATAACTTCCATGGAGAATAAAAAGAAGTTACGGTTAGATTGGGGGGTTCAAGATAGAACTCATTACTTCCACACTTGAAATGGGGAGGAATATTCCTCCCGCAGCCCTCGGCAAGCTTCTTGACCCGATCCACATCAATCATCGCAGCAACCTCCGGCGTAACCAACGGGCACACGCACTCAGCATGGGTGGCCTGGATGCGGGCACAGCACGCGGCCGAGGGCGGCTGACCCATCACGACGGCCATGCACGCGCCGATCCCTCGTCGTATCTCATCTTGGCACTGGCTTGGACTCACCTCCTGACCGCAAGCCCCACTGATTGAAACCAACCAAAGCAAGAGCACCAAGGCCCATGAGGCATTACTAGTACCCTTCATGTTTCAGCACACACCTCTCTCTGTCTTTACCTTCTGTTTGAGGCCCTATGTCCTTATGGAACAACTCTATACATTTGGCCCCATGTATTTATAATGCTCCAAAGAGAATGTGCTCGAGCGAAAGGGAAGTGAGGTTTCATTAGTGGAATGGCCACTAAGCATTTTGTATTTTGAAGTGGGGAAGAAGATAAAAAAGAGGCTTCACCAACTTTCCAGGACTCGTGTAAACAGGCAATTGAAACTCCCCCATAAAGAGGCTCAAGTGGAGTGACCAAACTCAATTCTCACAGGCTTGTATGAGGAAGCCAGATTCTTCATTCTTGGGAGCTGCATGTGTCAGCCTCTGAATCCTCTATATTGGTGACTATCCAGTGTTGAAATGAATTGCAACTTTTGCACAATGGGTATGAAGTGCCCAGCACTCGACGATGCACTCGCTTAAGTTGCTAATGTCTAGCATGCAATCTAAAATTTCACCTAACGCGGAACTTCTGTGAGATTACTGTACTATGACTGTTCAAGGCACTCTTTTGACCTTTCGAATGATGGTGCCGAACCGACGTTCTTGGAGAGCTTTCTGTGTTTCTCCCTGATTGAATTTTGCCCCGTTAAATCTCACATATTCCTGTCTTGCATTGCCTGATTTATTATAGTGCTTTTCAAGTCCATCTAATCACACTGAGAGGCGAAAGTACATCTAATTACACCACGGTCTTTAACCAAAAGCTTTCGCAGTACGCTAAAAATAGACACACAACAAAGTAATTTAAGAAGGCAGGCACAGCAACAACTCCACATTTTTTGCTGTGTTTTATCATAATCTGGGATTGCACATGCCATGAACGATCACCGGAAGCAACTGTTCCGGAATTCAGAGGAAGCGATGACCTATTTACTTATTATTCAAAGCGATGTGCAAAATTAGCAACTGCAGTGTGGACCATCAGACAAACTGATCAAGGTATTGATCCACAGTGGTGTATTTGACATCTGGGTACAGTGCAGAAGCCTCGACCCCAAATGACAGCTCGATCTCGTGGTTGGTCTGATCTCCTCTCACCATAGCAGAGTGATGCAACGACAATGAAAAATTGCACCGCCGTGTCGCCTCTGAAATGAGAAGGGACAATTAGACCAATTATATATGAAGCTCCAAATCAGAAAGAAAAGGCCACGCCTCGACTAACAAGAACTTCCTATGAAAGTTTCATCATACATGTGTTTAGAGATATCCTAGAGCTATCTGACCTTGCAGAACTTGGTCCCCAGGAATGTAAGTCCTCTCCAGGGTCTTGCCGATCTTTCTCTCCCACAAAGACACGAGATCATTCATCGAATAGGTATTTGCAGGAGGCCTGACGTACAGAATTTTGTTTAAGGTTCTCGGATCATCTACAGCTTTGATAGTGTAGGTGCCGATGTCCTCCTCCCTATTAAATACCACTGCATGGGAAGCATTTTCGAATCAGGCCAACAAATTTGTCGAGGAATCTGGAATTGATAGTGTAGTTGCCTCTACTTATAGTTCAAGCCTATTCTGGAATTGATTCTCCATATCCCACGGATGCAAATGAATTGAAGGTAACATATAGAAAAATCTCAACCAATTGAAATCCGCATTCAGAAGAACTGCTCTTACTTTTTGCATTTCCATCCCCTAAGATGACAACTTTATTTCGAGGGGGAGCTGCGGCGCCTGACTGACACAAATCTGTTAGGTAGTAACCTGCAAAATAGTTATTGCACACATAGGTATAGGGGATTCCCTCAGCCTCGACGATTCGGCGGATTTTAGCCTTTATAGCGTATGCACTCTTTGCTGGCTCCACAACAACTGCACGATCCACATCATTCCCAAACTCAGATGGAAAGAATCTCTGCAAGGTACAAATTCAGAAGAAGCCTTTAAGAGCACATTGAAGAGCCAGAGCAAATTCCTAGCCGAAGAATTTAATCCACTGGACTCCTAAGAGACTAAACTCAGTAGAATCCTCAATATGCCGTCACAACCGATTAAAGAATATCTGTAAGTGAATCAGTAGATTGAGCAGCATGGCAAAAATCAGGTCGATGCGTCGTTGAAGTAGAAGAAAAGTTCACAAATTTTCCATTCGACAGGGTGCAGGTAATGCCAGCTCAAGAGGATGAGAACCACCTTAATATTCCCAGATTCTTTAATGGCAGCAATGATCCTGGTCTGGGCCTCGATCGATCCCGTGCCGACGACTGAGATCACAACATCAACCTGCTTTATCGCCTTCAATAGACTCTCCTGATTGGACAGGTCTCCCTACGGAACAAAACCATCAAGCACACAGGTCGAAACACGATCATTAACATTCCCCACGAACATCAAGAGACTCTATTTTGCCAACATGAGGATTTATGGAGAAGGATAAACAGACATCTCGCAGATTCTGAAACTCCAATTCCTTGTCACAGGGGCTATGAAGCGAAATACACACAACCAGATTGTGATTGTGAAGTATGAAAACAAATCGCGCGACAAAACGGGTCACTCACGTGGACTAGATTGACGCCGGAGCTCTTGAACCCGTCGAGGATCCTGGCTTTGCGAGGGTCGGAGGAGGAGGACTCTCTCACGAGAGCAAAGGTAAGGTGACCGGACTTGGCGCTCGCCTCCACAATGAACTTTCCGAGGTATCCAGTGCCTCCTATGATCAGTATCCTGGTCTTTCCGGCCATCGGAGAGGTTCTCCCGGCGACTGTCGATTCCGGTGAAGGTTAGAGCGAGCAAGAGAGAGAGAGAGAGAGAGGGAGGGTGCGCGAGGCGGGCGGGAGATTTCCACTTTCTGTTATAGTAAGTGCAAGCAACGTTAAAATCGAAGGTCAGACTCCGAGCGTTTAGGCTGACCGAGTGTTGTTATAAAGCTTTCCACGTCAGCATGCCACGTTGGCAGCCGCGGCAAACCGACTTTAAGGGCTGTTTGGTAATTTGTGTCCGATTTTTGTGTAGTTTTAAACACGTTTTAAAATTTTTTTAGAAAACAGATTTGGAGTGGAAAGAAAAAAAAAATAAAGTTGATTTGTTTGGATTTTAGAATCAAAACCAACTCTTCTTTTTTCCCTTCCACCATCCCGCGACCGCCGTCCACCAAAATTCCGCCGCCCAAAAGTGCCGGTCAAAGCTTGCCGGAGGCTCGTTTGCGGGGTGAAACAGCTTTCAAAAAACAATTTTTCGAGCCTCGCTAGATTTTTTTGGGCAAGCCTCTTTCTTTCTTCTTTTTCTTTGGCGGGTGAGCGTCGCCAGCCAGCCACTAGCGAGGCTCGGCCGACAAGGGTCAACGCCCTCGGAAGAAAGAATAAAAAAAAAAAAAAAAAAAAAAAAAAACTAAAATAAAAATATTAAAAAAGGAAAAAAAGTAAAAAAAAATTATGAAAGAAATTGATTTACCAAACGTGTTTCAAATGCGATTTTATTCCGGAATTAGAAAATTTTGTGCGATTACCAAACGTGTTCTTTTCCTCGAAAATTGTTCCAGAGAATAGAATAAAAATAATTTTTTATTTCTGTTCCTGGAGCAATTTTGAACTCAAACACACCATAACTGTATGAGAAACAAAGCAATCGATGAGGACGTTAAGGTAATTTGGACATGGATTTAGGATGTACGAACGATTTGTAACAGGAGGATGCTCGACCAAAGTAGACTCTCACAGGCTTCTGCGTCGAACCCAGATTCTTTATTTTCTCTGTCAAGGTTTTGAAGCAATTCCATCCGAAACTCAATGCACTTTGCTTCAGCTAGTAATGTCCAGCGTGCCCGACGCGAACTAGCACTCCGATGCATGACGTGATTCGTGGCTGCTGGAGACATTCTTTTTACCTCTCGACCGATGAGCACAGGACCGATTCCCAAGAGAGATTCAGTAGATTGTAAAGGGATACGCGCTATTGCTGATCTGATGCAAAGATCGAGATGGAGCCGAGAGCAATGCATTTCACAAAAACGGTAAAAGCAAGTCAAATTGGATACGAGTTCTTGCTGGTACGATCAGCAGAGGATTGGAGATTCACTCCTTTTTTTCACACCGTCTTAAGTTTCTTCACTCTTGAGGAACAGCATACCTTACGTCTCTCTCTCTTTTCCGTCGTTTTTTTTTTTTTTTTTCTTCTGGCTACTACACATGGCTTGATTTTTTACATACTTGAAGTTCCACTGTCAACTCGATACCATCGTTCATCCAGGGGGCTAAAAATCACAGCTGACGTCGATTTCGGATTCCAGATCAGCTTCTTCGTCAGGGTCGGAATCTGAGGCCGCACCCGGCCCGCCGGCTTTTTGTCCTTGCCCCGGCGTCCGCGCCTCTTGTATGATCTTCATCGTTTCTTCCTCGCTCTGCATGGGTTGGTCCTGTTCTGATTTGTAGTTCGATTTGTCACCTTCGATCAACTCCTTTGGCAAGTTCTTCAGGAACCAAGGGTGCTGCTTTGCCTCCGGGAGAGTGATCCTCTTCAATGAAGAAATAGAAGAGAAGTGTCAATATCAATTACTAATTATGAGAGCTATTCTTCAACTCTCATGAATATTTCCTTTTCATAATCGAACTTAAAAATCTCTCCTTAAAGAGTGGAACGCTAGTGAAACTAAATACTAGTTTTGGCCAAAAACTTCCCTGGCAGACCATAGTCAATGTACTTATCAGATGGAATGTCTAGTAAGGCTTGTATCTTGTCTACCGTGCGACAACAATGCATGCAGCATCATTCAATTGGTTATTTTCTGACATGAGACCCGCAAATGAGGAAGTTGGTGTAGTAAAACGCCCTGCCCCTTCGCTCTTCTAGGCAAGTTCCGAGATACCACTCACGCTCTGGCACATATGAAGAAATGAACAATAGTTCACAGGGCATTACCTTGGCAGGATTGGCGACAAATATGCGAGAAAGCAGGTGCCTGCAATCCGCAGAAACGCGCACATAGTCTGGTATGGAGTACTGGACATTTAAAATTCTCTGTAAAGAACAGTGGAGAGTCAATACCCGGCAAAATCAATATGCTTTATTTCTTTAATGGGATAACAGAACGCCTTCTACTTAAGGCACAGAGCGAACTCACATCGATGGTCTTCCGGAAATTCCTAGGATCGTCAGGATCCTCGAATGGGTAACCTCCAACCAGCATCACATATAGTGTCACACCACAAGACCAAACATCTGCAATCTGTTGAAATAGGCAGCCCCAGCGGCTAGTGTTATTGCTTAAAGAGGAGGACTCGATTATTTTATGCACTCGGCAGGACCCATTTTCAGGTATGGTTATACGTGTCTCTCTCATGTTGCAGCTACGGTCAAGTAAGAAAGATTGTCCTTTAGTATGATTGTGATAAACTACGTAGAAAATGACGAAGCCACAGAAGTGCAAAGAAAATGAAACGACACGAGAGAAACAAGAAGAAGAACATTCCTGACGGAACAACTAACTGACATGAGATTATTAGACATAATCAATGGCAGTTATGGATAGGAATTTGATGATATCGCGATTAATTCCTGGATAAGACTGAGCTTAACTATTTACAATTAGTTATGCATGAACTTGCGACCATTCGGCTCTGGGTCGGACCTGACTGGTTCAAAGCCTATCAAACGGGGGAGTTCCCATTTGTCGAAATGAGAGCTTCATTTCACAGTCAATAACAAGCTACCTGACTGACACACCTTCTTAACCCTTGTAAATTCAAAACTCTAGCGTTTATAGCTTCATTTAATTTTACATATCCCTGGGAAATCCGACAGGATGGATGACGCCTTAGTACATGTTATGTGCAAACCAGGATTATAAGAGAAGCACTTCCCTCCGAAACAATTGGAAACTGGGAATATAGTAATGTACGAACCTTGCCATCATATTTCTTTCTCGACAGAACTTCCGGAGCAATGTATGCTGGCGTTCCAACCGTTGATTTGGGTTGTGAATGCAACAGACTAGACTGTGGTTCACATACACAAGCCATCACAGGTGATTATGAGGAGAAGAATCAAACATTAGCAAGAAGTAGGCAAAACGATGGCCGAACCTTTGAGTAACCAAAGTCGCATATCTTGAGACGAGGCATTGGACTTCCATCGAGTAGTGTGTTTTCCAGTTTAAGGTCCCGGTGGCAAATTTCCTGCAATGAACAGAAGAAACTACATGAGAAAAATCCATTGTGACTTTGGAGGAGAGAAGCATCTATGCTCTGATTAGACGGTCCAACCCAAAAATGAGGGAAAAAGAAAAGAGCGATGATGCAGAATCAAACCATGGTATGACAATAGCTGACTCCGGATATGAGCTGCTGAAAGAAAAATCTTGCCTGCCATATGAAAGCATCAAGATGCAAACATAAGTGATGGAATCCTCTTTTGCACCAAATTGATTCAGATGAAGCTCATTTTTTGTCAAAAGGACCAGGCAAAACAAACCTCATCTTCGCTAAAACGACCCGCAGCACATATCCTCTCGAAAAGCTCTCCACCAGCCGCATATTCCATGACAATAGCCAAATGAGTAGGGGTCAACAGGACCTGTATTGAACAACCAAAGTACCTACACATTTTAGCCTCTTTTTACAAGCAGAAGCTCATTAGATTTGGCTCCTAAAGTCAGTTCAGCCAAGCCTGTTTCACTGGGAACAGATGCACAAAGCAGTTGGCTGCTCAGGAAGACTTGGATTATTGCCCTTGCCTTTTCCAAGACCCAAATTATTGCATGAATAAACTTAAACACAGCGATGTGATCAGAATGGGAACTTAAATCACCACCTCCTTAAATCTGACAATATTTGGATGCCTCAGGGATCTGTGGTTGATGATTTCCCTCTGGACTTTCTCATCAATCTGATAACAAAAATATGAGTCAGGGCATGTATCTGGTAAAATCATACTGAAAACTCAAGCAATAAGCTAGTATCTCGGATGAAATTGATGAGAAGGATATAGTAGTAACTAAAACTGAGGTCTTAAGGATCAATCACTCCCTAATCAAATAAAGAAACCAACTTGCGATTCTCCTTGTTAAGTCTAAGATGCAGACGTCACAATTGCCTCGAAAGCTAGAGAAATATGAAGTAATCTGTTCACCAGCCACAATACAAAGATAAGAGGACTGCTGATTAAAGTTGCCGAGCCTACTCATAGAAGCGAAAAAAATGTAGTTCTATTCATAATGCCCAAGAAAGATGGGAAATATTTTGAATTGCTGCACACATCTATCGGCAAGCAGCTCTTGATTCCCCCACAGCCTAATGAGAAAGCATCATACCCTTTGCTAAGCGCACAATGTTTCACTAAAGGTGCCTTAGATTCACTGTCAATACGACCATTATCAGCGGTTCATCAATAGAAAGAGATCTCCTAAAACCGGCGCCACGGAATTAACACGCGACAAAATAAACTGCTGTCTACAAGAAGAAGAGAGAAATTCAACCTTGGTTCCCCTCTCAATGTACTTGACAGCAAGAAGCTCATTTGTCTTCCTATCTCTCACCAACCTCGCCACTCCAAAATTCCCAGAGCCGAGCTCCTTCAATGGCTCATAACGCTCTTCCATTCTCCGCACCCCTCACTCGCCAATCAAGCACACCACCTCAGCCGGAACTTCACTGATCATCCATCACAAACAATAACAATCACGTCCAACATCCCAAAAAAAAAAAAAAAAAAAAGAACGAAACGCTAAAACGACAGAACCCAAGAAAGACGAGATCATACGAGACCAAACAACAAAAGTTACGAAGCTCAGCTTTCCCTACGAGACGAGCTTAAGGAAAAAGAGAGATTCTTACAAGCTGACCCCAAGGGAAAGGTAAAAGAACTGGTCTTCAGGAGGTCTTCAGGACTCGAACTGTGCACAAACGCGCAAACAGACTTCCAAGAACCTTCCCGGCTCAAGACACTTTCTAAGGGGAACAAAGGGGTCGTGAAGAAACGTGACCAGGAAGAGAAAAGAAAGAAAAAAACCGAATCTGAAGAGGTCGTCTTCTACGCACGAAGCTGGTCTTCTCTAACATCAAGAAGACTTCAGGGGACAGAACATGCCATTACAATACTGGACCCACGCTGACAACAGACCGACGTTTTCTGATATGAATATCGCGCAGGAAGAGCCGCAAAAACAATGGGAAAACCTCACGAATCGCTGTCAGTGACTCTATACAGTCCAGTCAACCATATAGTAAAATAATTATATTTTAATGGCAGAAAATGGAATAGGCCAATCATTGGGTGCTACGTAACTTTCCATACCCTGCCGACGCCAGTTCGAGGAACTATTCAAGGCACGCGGATGACGCTCTTCCTCTGTGCGCGCGCGTCAAGGAGCGCTAGATAAGGCCGGCATAGAATATTTCATCCTGTGGACCAATCTCATTACTTAAGTAATCTAGAGTCTTGTTCAAGCCCTCCTACTTTTAACACCTATCAAATGAGCTGGATTAAGTGCTCAAAAATGAGTGGATTAGATCGGATCGGATTCAAGTTTGATCTTAAATAATCCGATCCAAATTGACTCGTTTAATCCAATTATCGTAATATAAATTTCTCGACCCATAGTAAATTTGACCCATACGCAACTCATTTAATAAATCTATGAAAGCTTGTTTCTTATTTTTTTTTAATAAGTGGTATTGCTTTTAATGACAATTTTTATAATTTTTATTTTTAAAAATAGGCTTTGTAAAATCAGTTTTTTTTTTTTTTTTTGGTGAAATTTGAAAATAAATTTGAAAATATATTCCATTGTTTGATATGGAAGATCTAATTTAACTTTTCTCTTTGCACTTCTTTTAATATTTAATTTTTTTATTATAAAAAGTCAAAATTTTAATTATTTATTTTTTTTTTCTATTTTTCTTTTTCCTTCTTGTGTGTGGTAACCTATCGTCGGCGACTAGCTACAAGCAAGCTCGAGCTTCGCCACAAATCATATCATTTATTTTAGCCTTTAGATTTAAAATCCATTCAAGATAGGCTCTTTAAAATTATAGTAACCCATATATGATCCATTTGTCTTTATTATGGGTCATACATGGATTTAAGATCAATTTTGACAGGTCTAGCGTTTTTCGAGTTTTATTTTGCCAAAGTAATCTCTTTAACAAATTTATGTCAAGACATCTTTTTTTGCTAGCCGGAATTTACGTAAACACATTGAGTTAAGATGGTTTTTCTAAAGTAATTTATTTGCCGTAATAATCTGCGCCAGCACACCTTTTGTAAAAGAAGACCACGATGTTTGCACGTCGACGATAACGAACTGTCGGACGAGCTTGTCAATTTCCAGGTTCTTTAGAGATCCGTCGTGGATATTGCTGGAACCAGACATTTCCATAAGGAAACACATCTGATGGTAATGATTAATTGCGATTATTTTCCAAACCTTTCATTAGCGCGTCATCAAACAGCCAAAACCATATGAAAGATCTACATGTTAAAATGACAAAGGTTGATGACAATCACAAAATCGGACAAACGGCAATACTACAGAAAAAGTTTCCAAGTCACTTCTTGACATTTGATATTGGTATACATGGTAAGAGAAAGCAATACAGATTGGGAAAGGGATTATAGGGGAAATGATCGTGGGAAAGGGATTATAGGGGAAATGATCGCTTGATATCTCTAGCTCTTTCCTTGTTTGAACCAAAATTGAAATCTGCATACTTATCTTTCGGCTAAAACTAGGAGATCGCGAATGTTGTCGGGCATCACGAGCACTTCAATTCAATACCTGCACCAAGGACGTAGAACGTATAATATACAAAAATGGAGAAAGACAAGCATGTCTCTCCAAGCGCAGCATATTCATATTCGTGGTATGTCCTCAAATTTGGAAGCTGGACATGCCATGGGTAGCGACATTTCAAACTAGGATCCCGAGAAGCAAAATCCTTGATAGTTCATGTTATAAGCTGGTGTGAGAAATTACCATGCACGGTCAGCTTCGACAATCAGACAATCTGATCAAGATATTGATCCATGGTGGTGTATTTGACATTGGGGTAGAGCTCCGAAGCTTCCACTCTGAATGATGGCTCAATCTCGACGTCGGTTTGGTCTCCTTTCACGAAAGTAGAAAGGGATATGGCCAACATCAGATTGAGTGGAAATGCCGTCTCTGCAACACGAGTGGACAAGTAGACCGATCAACGTCAGAAGCTTTAAATGTCAGAGAGAAATCTAATAGCAACGCATCCTTGACCTTGAATGTCCTTCAGAACTTGCTCCTCTGGAACATAAACCCTCTCCAGGGTCTTCCCAATCTTTCTCTCCCACAAAGACACAAGATCATTTATCGAGTAAATGCTGGCAGGAGGTTTGATATACAGAATTTTGTTCAAGGTCCTTGGATCATCCCCAGCTTTGATGGTATAGATGCCGATGTCATCTTCCTTGTTAAACACCGCTGTATATTGATGGAAAAATTTCAGAATTTGGCTTAAAAAAATATATCACGGAGACATTGATCTTCCTAGAGCAACTTTCGGCTCCCATTCAAAGAAGAATTCCCTTGGAAAGTAGATTCATCAGACAACTAGCACACAAATGCTTCCATATGTTCTTTTCTCAATCAAATACATTAAGATAACCTTCGTAATGTGGTGAACAGGCAGCATTGCGCCAAGATAACCCACATCACCTTTCTATCATCTATTAGTCTCCAAAAGTTAAGACTACCGGACGTCAAAAGACCCAACATCTCCAGAATTGCTTCTTACCTTTTGCATTTCCATCCCCTAAGATGACAACTTTATCTCTAGGGGGGGCTGTAGCCCCAGGCTGTGCCAATGTTGGAATGAAGTAACCTGCAAAAGAGTTAGAAGACACAAAGGTATAAGGGATTCCCTCTGCCTCAACAAGGCGGCGGATCTTGGCCTTTGATAGCAAACATAGCTTTTGCTGGCTCCACAGCATGGACACGATCCACATCACTTCCAAACTCTGAAGGCAAGAATCTCTAAAAAAGAAAAGTAACCAAATCAGAAGAAACATCTTTATTAGAAAGCATACATGATGAGTCTATGACAGAAACCCACACTGTGCTATACTTGGATTTGAAATAGCTATCCTCGAATTTCACTGATGACTTCTACACAAAGTCATGGCCATTTAAGATGGGAAAAAGAAGTGAAGTCTACAGATAATTAAGTCAATCCCATCTCATTTCATCAAAGCCAAGCTCACAAGGAAAACGTGGTGCACTTGCTGTCAGAAATAATAAAACTGATTTCCTTCAATCTCCAGGAAAAATCCCTAGCTTGGAATTTGATTCCTATTCCAACTAAGGGAGCGTATATGGTGGTTGTGCACAGGGGATTCTTTAATTTGTCAAAGAAAGAAGAAAGGAGTTTAGTCACACACAGAAGCTCCATCTTCGTTGCTGCAGGTGCACTTGGTCAGAAAATAAAACTTAGAAAGGGAAAGCCAATTGTGGACTTGTTGCAGATTAGGTTGAACGAAGAAGAGAAATCAAATTCTACTTTGTGTCGGACAAGTTTGCACGACGCTTATCTTAATCTTTTTTCCTTCCTGTATATTTGCGCCCTTATAGTTCTAAAGTTTCTATTTTCCGTTTAGTTCCAGGGCTTACACGAGAAGACATGAATTAAGCTAACACAACTTATATCATCAGTCAAATGCTAAATGAACGAAAGTAACAACGACAAATCATAAGAAACAGCACCACCTTGATATTGCCGGCTGCTTTAATGGCAGCAACAATCTTGTCTTGGTCCTCTAGTTGTCCCGTTCCGACAGCAGAGATTACCACATCAACCTGCTCAATCGCATTGAGTAGACTCTCTCGGTCGTTCATGTCTCCCTGAGAATTGGATCACCAAGAGCATGGACAAACAACCAATGAAGTCAGCAATCATCAACAAGATTCGACAACACAGCATTCGCAGCGGTAGCTGTCTCATAAACAGCTAAGGCATATCGCATATGGCAGTTTCTATAAAGATTTGTCTGAAAATGTTGCTTGCTCGGATCAACATGCCGAGCTGAGATAATTCGTCAGGCAGTGTGAAAAATCACAACATGACTCCGTCAACTCGATCAAGTGAAAGATTGAGACAACCATCAACTCCGATTCTACTGCTAAAAACATTTCTCAGAACAACGAACAAGATTAATGGCATGTGACAGCTTTGATTCCTTGAAGCAGCTACTACTCACCCAAACTAAATTGACGCCTAAGCTCTTGAAACCTTCGACGAAGTTGGCCCTGGCGGGGTTGGAGAGAGCGGACTCCCTCAGGAGAGCGAAGGTAGGGTGACCAGACTTAGCACTCGCTTCCACAATGAACTTTCCGATATATCCGGTGCCTCCGATCACCAGGACTCTGCTCTTCTCCGCCATCTCGGAGGCTTTTCACAGCGAAAAAGTGGTGTTTCCTGGCGAACTTGATTGGGCTCGCGCCGGAATTGGCGGGCTTCGAGGTGAATCGTCATCATTTTATTTTGATTCCAGGAAGGGGCATGATTGTCATTACGGTGAACTGATTTTTCTTCGTATCATTCTTCACTTGGAAAATGAGTATCCAAAGTGGAACAAGAAAAACAGAGGAAAATCACATGCGAAGTACCTTTCAATCGATTTTGTCCAATTTGACCGATGGTGTAGTTTGACATATTTGGCTTCTACTTATCTAGATGTTACCTATGGAGTCAGAATTATTATATGTTCATGGAGAAACCATACCAATTACATTTGCAGGCAATTTTTTTTTTACAATATGTTAATGAAACTCATGATCGTGAAATTTCATATTTTTACACTAACAATCTTAATTTAGTGGGGTACACAAACAAGAATTAGGCAAGTGATACCGAGAATCGAAAAATTACTTTTAAATATGCTTTCTTTCTTGAATCAGGATGATTTCTTGGTCATCGAAAAAACACCTTATTGTTGCACTCTATGCAACCGTAGTAGAATACATGGCGTTAACTTCAGCAGCATGTCAAGTGATATGACTTCATATGGTACTTTGTGAATTGATTCATGAACAAAGAGGTCATACCAAAACAGTTTATAACAATAAGTCAGCCATTACATTAGCCAAAAATCCTGTTTTTCACGATAAAAGCAAGCACATTGACATCAAGTATTACTACATTCATGAGCGAGTAAGAGATGGTGAGATGGAGCTTAATTTTTGCATATCAAAAGATCATATTGAAACCATTGAAGGTGGATTTTTTCGAAAAATTGAAACCATTGAAGATGGATTCATTCAAAAAATTAAAGATGATGCTTAGTGTTGTTGATTTCCAGAATCAATTTTAAGGAAGTTCGTTGAAATACAATAAAATTGATCTGGGCTGTTGAATTGTCAACACCTCTTGAAATCAATACCAAACCTATGGCTAGCTACGGGTACAAGCATTAAAATCCTTCACAAGACAAATTGAAGTGTAGTTCTTCGTCAATCTCAAGTGAAGCTTGGTTCTTGTCTTCAGGTTGTTCGGCTGCAATATTTTCCTAGTGGAGCACCTTTTCTAACCATGCCTGCCGCCCATTGCTCTATAAATAAAGTTTTATGCTAAGTTTAGGAGCAAGCCGCGCGAGCTTCAGAATAGTGAGGTTGCTCGAAAGTGAGGGAGAGAAAAATAAAAGCTGAGAGTTTGCCTTTATATAAGCAAGTTTTGCTTTGAATGTCTTGGCTGTGGTGTGAGAAAGTATATTATAGTAGTTGTGTGGGACAATATTTTATTTTAGTATTATACATGTACTGCAGTTTGGTATAACAAGTGTGTCGTAAGTCATCTATTACAAATTCTCACTTTACTACCACCGCAATGTTTCCCCAACCCAACACATATAATACACAGAAATAGAGAAACCGTGTCTTTCTTTTAGGTTGGCCCATAAACCAATATCAACTCCAATCCAGAAGTAAATTCTACAAGCACAGCATAGATGCACACATTCAATATTCGTAATTTCGTAGTATGTCCTCATATTCGGAGGTTGTACATGGCGTGAGATGATCTGGAACGACGTTTCACACAAGGATCCTTACAAACAGAATCCTATATAATTCATGATTCAAGCTGATGTGAGAAAGTATCAAGCACAGTCGGTTTTGATAATCAGACAATCTTATCAAGGTATTGATCCACGGTCGTGTAGTTGACGTCTGGGTAGAGCTCGGAAGCTTCCACTCCAAAAGATGGCTCAATCCTGAAGTTGGTCTGGTCTCCTTTCACAAAATTAGAATGGTAGATGGCCAATATCACATTGAGCGGGAATACCGCCTCTGCAATATGACAGGACAAGTAGAGTGATCAACATCACAAGCTTTAAATCTCGGAGGAAGAGAAAGTCTCAAGTGCTTAAATCTGACAGAAATGCATCCCTAACCTTGAATGTTCTTCAGAATTTGCTCCTCTGGAACGTACACCCTCTCCAGGGCCTTGCCAATCTTTCTCTCCCACAAAGACACGAGCTCATTCATTGAGTAGGTGTTGGCAGGAGGCCTGATGTACAGAATTTTGTTCAAGGTCCTTGGATCATCCACAGCTTTGATGGTATAGGTGCCAATGTCATCCTCCTTGTTAAACACCGCTGTATATTGACAGCGAGAGTTTTAGAATTTGGCTAATAAATGAATCACAAAGCCATTGATCTCCCTAGAGTTACTTTCGGCTCGCACTGAAGAAGAATTCTCTTGGTAAACAGATTCATCAGACAACTGGCAGACAGATGCATCCATATGTTCTTTTCTCAACCAAATACATGAAGATAACCTTCCTGATCTGCCGACTAGGTGGTATTGTACCAAGATAAACCACATCACATTCATATCATCAATTAGTATCTGAAAGTGAAGACTAATAAATGTAAAAGTCCCAACATCTCCAGACAGGAAAGTTGCCTTGAATTCTCAAGCTTCAAGAACTACCCCTCATTCTGATCACTACTGCAATTAAATTGTGAAATATGTACAGAAAAATATTAACAAATTAAAATGCGCATTTCAACGAACTGCTTCTTACCTTTGGTATTTCCATCCCCTATGATAACAACGTTATCTCTAGGGGGAGCCGTAGCCCCGGGCTGTGAAAATGTCTGAAGGTAGTAACCTGCAAAAGAGTTAGAAGACACATAGGTATAAGGGATTCCCTCGGCCTCAACAAGGCGGCGGATCTTGGCCTTGATAGCAAATCCAGTTTTTACTGGCTCCACAGCATGGACATGATCCACATCATTTCCAAACTCTGAAGGCAAGAATCTCTAAAAAGAAAATTTATTAAATAAGAAAAAACATTTTTATTAGAAAGCAACAATACTAGAGTATATTCCCCTCATCCAACAAACTCACATGAGTTCTGACAAAAAATAAAAAAACCAAACTTACATGGGACTGAATTTCGTTTTTTTTTTTTTTCTTTTTTTCAAGATGTGACTATAACAGAGTAAAAATGATAGTAAGTGAATCAACACAAGCAATTAAGAGATATTAGAAAAGTAGAAGAAAAACAAAAGTGAAGATTTACTTGCCAAGGCAATAGCTAGATAACTCTGTCAAGTATACAAAGATACAGCTTGCTTAGACACTTTCACAAGAAATAAAATATCAGGTAAGTCCATTGCCTTATGTGAGCATGTGGAGCTCCACTCATTACCAACGGTCAACCTGCCAAAGCAACAACTGCTAAACTATCCACTAACTGGGTTTTGGTAACTTATTTGCTCCAATAATAATACTACTGAAAAAGACAATTTAAAGGATTAAGTAGTTGCTGTTTTCCATTCATGATCAAAGAGCTGGGTAGATGACCATAATCCAAATTGAGTGCTAGAAACCTTCTACTTTTTTTGCTGACCTAGAGGAAACCTAACCACACAGGTTCTGGATAAATAAAGCCATCAGCCCCTGAAGAATGTAGGTAGCCCAATTTCAGGCATGAGTTTGGCATGTACCTTTTCGGCTGTGTAAAGATGTAAATCTCCGAGTAAATACATACGAATATGTACGAATTCATGTAGATGGTGCATCGTGCATCCACAATGACAGAATTTCCTACCCAATTGAATCCATCAAAAAGCAATAATGTGGATTTAGAGTAGCCCACTTAGCAGCCCACACTGTCCTATACAAAGTCATGACCATTTAGAAAAAGAAAGAAGTGAATTCGGCAGATAAATGAGTCAATCCATCCCATTTCATCAAAGCAAAGCTCGCAAGGAGATCGCAATGCACCTAAACTAGTAAGAAAAGAATCAAGCTAACGCCAACCTACATCATCAGTCAAGTACTAAACGAATCAGTATCTTGAAATGGAAATTACTAGGCACAGCACGACCTTGATATTCCCGGCTGCTTTGATGGCACCAACAATCCGGTCTTGGTCCTCCGTTTGTGCTTGCCCCACAGCAGAGATTACCACATCAACCTGCTTAATCGCATTCAGCAAACTCTCTTGATCGTATATGTCTCCCTGAGAATCAAATCACCAAGAGCCTCAACAAGCAATCGATAAAGTCAGCAATTATTATAAAAAATAAATAAATAAAAAATCCTATTTTGGCCAGTCGGAAGACTAAGAAAAGGAGAAATACATATTCCGATGCAGATAAATCCTTCAATACCTTCATCAGACGAAAGGAAGTATGATAAGAAATAAAACAACAAGAAGTTACTATGCTCGACCATACATTGCCTACCGATCTTGGGAGAGATTGAGATAAGAATCGACTCGATTCTACCGATAAAGACATTTTCTCCGAACGGCGAACCAGATTAGCGGCCAGTGACGCTTCGATTCGTCGAAGCAGAACCACAAATGTGGGGGAACGAACACAAATCGCACGGGAATAACTACTCACCCGGACTAAATTCACGCCTAAGCTCTTGAAACCCTCGACGATTTCGGCCTTGCCGGGGTCGGAGAGAGTGGACTCCCTCACGAGAGCGAAGGTAGGGCGACCGGACTTAGCGCTCGCCTCCACGATGAACTTTCCGATGGACCCAGTGCCTCCGATCACCAGGACTCTGCTCTTCTCGGCCATCGGAGAGTTTTCACGGCGGAGGCGCGGTTCTTTACCGGCGAACTTGATCGGTTTCTGGCTGTGACTCTGCCGTAACTGGAGAGAGAGCTAGCTCTAAAAAGCGGGAATCTTGTCTTCAAGTGACGGAGCGTCATTTGGCCTTTGATTCCAGAAGGGCATAATTGTCTTTTAATTGAAATAATTCTTAATAACACAAGTGATTCGTTAACTTTGACTTTACATGTATAACGTGGTCTATAAACTTTTAATTTATTCAATGTGAATCTGAACTTTACTTGAAATTTTAATTTATTTAATGTGATACCTAAATTTTTTTATACATGTTCAACTTAGTTTTTAATTATGTGAAAATGTTAAATGTAGTGATTTTATTTGAATATTTTAAAATATTTTCATGAACTAAGTTGAACATGTATCAAAATTTTAATAATCATATTGAATAATTTAAAAGTTCAATGACCATATTGCACATTGAGTTAAATTTTATGAATTATATTGAACAAATTAAATACTAAAAGAACTATATTAAACAAATTAAATGTTAAAAGATCATATTGTATTTTGAATTAAAGTTTAAGGATAATTTATTATGCCATTTCTCACCAAAAAAAAGGGTACATGGATAGTAGGAAAATAGATGGAAGATGATGATTTTGTATAGTTTTGGTGGTGATTGAAATTATTGTGAAATAATATATATTTAATTAACCAAAAAAATTTAAAAATTAATTTTGATGGTGCTATAAACTTTTTTTTTTTTTTGATCGAAAGTTGCTATAAACTTTAGAAATCGTAATTGTGAAGTATTGGAGATATTTATGCAATTTAATATTGTAATTTAATTTTTTCTCGATCAAAGGGAAAAGGTGTGGGCTTCTTTTGTCCCTTTCATTAACTCTTTGATGACTTCTTTTGCTTCAGCCGCACAAAGCAATAAATTGAAACAACTGTTTGCACACTTGTGATATGTACATATTTAATGCATTTGTCTTACATGCCGTTGAAGCCAAATGGAGCACTGGATTTCTGAAAAAATATTAGGTACGTTAATATGCCACGTAGGATATATAAAAAATTATTCACAGATCGACATGTGGCAAGTCAAGCCCACTTATCAGAAATTTCAAATTTTGTACTGCTCCCCGCTGTTGCTTTTCCATATACTCTCTCTCTCCCCCTCCAAGTTCACGACTCTGCTCCGCTCTCGCCCCCTCTAGAGCTCTTCCGCTTCCAAGTAATAGGACTAAATTGAAAATGTGCAAATATCTAAAATTGAATTGATCAAATTAAAGATTTAAGATTGAATTTGTGTAAATATAATTTTTTTTGACTTTCTTGATAATTTTCTGACTTTCTCATTAAAAAAGGACACAAGAGTTCACTCATATCATCATAATAAGTATGAAATGATTCATTTAGTCACACCACTATATACAAATGGTCGGGCTTAGAGATAGGTATTTGGTTCAATAGGAATTTAACCAGATTCACCGTGCATTTGCCATTTTGCCTTCATATTTGTTCCACGCCTTAAAGAGTCCTTGAAACATTAGCATTCGCTTACCCTCAATTAACTAGCTATAGAAATTTTATCTTTGCCGACTTTAAAAATTAAATGCTATTTAAACCTCAAGTTTCAAATATGAGGAGATTTTCGAGGACATATAAAGTATTTGATTTTACCAAACACTTAGACAAGTTAGAGCACATACGAAGTAGGACTTTACAATTACACGTTGCAAATAGCGGGAATATTTTCAAATGCTCATCAATTCTGGTCTGATTTTATACGCTCCACCATGGGAACAATAAAGGAAAAACTGTGCTTTTTGCCCTCTACTTTTATCGCTTCTCTAATTAAGTCTCTGTACTTTTAATTTGTCTAATCAATTTTTTTACGGGTTGAACAGTCAGTTAGGTTCCACCTTGTTATACCTGACTGCTGTTCCGTCAATAGAGATTACCACATCAACTTACTTCATCGCATTCAGTACACTCTCTCGATCATACATGTTTCCCTGAGAATCGAATTACCAAGAACTTGCATAATCATTCAATGAAGTCGGCAGTCATCAACCAGATTCGTCTACAAGCATCCGTTAGCTATAGCGGTCTCATAAACAGCTAAGGCATACGTCAGTTTCTATAGGATTTGTCTGAAAATGTTGCTCGCTCGGATCAACATGCGAAGCTGAGATGATTCATCGGGCAGTGTAAAAAATCGCAACATGACTCCATCAACTTGATCACGCAAAAGATTGAGACAAACAGCAACTCTGATTCTACTGCTAAAGACATTTTCGGAATGACGATCAAGATTATTGGCACGCAGCACCGAACGTGGGAAACCAATGCGATCACACGGGAATAGCTACTACTCACGTGAACAAAATTCATGCCTAAGCTCTTGAAACCTTCAACGATGTTGACCTTGGCTGGGTCAGAGAGAGCAGACTCCCTCACGAGAGCAATGGTAGGGTGACTGGACTTAGCACTTGCTTCCATGATGAACTTTCCGATGTATCCGGTGCCTTCTGACCACCAGGAATTTGCTCTTCTCGGCCATCTCGGAGGCTTTTCACGGCGGAGGCGCGGTTTGTCCCGGCGAACTTGTTCAGTCTTGTGCTGAAACTGTTGGCGGGCTTCGAGATGAATCCTCGTCATTTATTTTGATTGCAGAGGGGGTATAATTGTCATTTCGGTGAGTTGATTTTTCTTCGTATCATACTTCTCTTGGAAAATGAGTGCATGCAAAGCGGAACAAGAAAAACAGAGGAAAATCACACACAAAGTACTTTTCAATCGATTTTGTCCAATTTGACCGATGGTGTAGTTTGATATATTTGGCTTCTATTGGTCTAGATATTACCTATGGAGTAACAATCATTAGTAGGTTCATGAAGAAGCCGTACCAATCACATTTATATGTAGCAAAAAGAATTTCATGGTGTGTCAGTGAAACTCGTGATCATGGAATATCATATTTTTACATTGACAATTTTAATTTAGTGGGGATACACAAACAACAAGTGGACAAACAACAATTGGGCAAGTGATACCGAGACTTGAAAGATTACTTTAATTTCTTGGTCCTAAAAAAAACAAGTTGTTGCACACCCTCTACATTTGAGCAAAATACATGGCATGCGATATGACTTCATAAGGTACTTTGTGAATTGATGCATTGACAAAGTGGTCCTACCAAAACAAATTATGATAATAAGTCAGCTATTGCATTAGTCAAGAATCCTATTTTTCATTATACGAATTACTATATTCAGGAGCAAGTCAAAGATGATGAGATAAATCTTAATTTTTGCCGATCAAAAGATCAAATTGTAAATATTTTGACAAAACTATTGAAGGCAGATTCAGTCAAAAAAATTAAAAAAGATGTTTGGTGTTGTAGATTTCCAAAATAAATTTTAGAGAATGTGGTTGAAATGCAATTAAACTGATGTGGGCTGTTGAATCGTCAACACCTCTTGCAATCAATACCAAACCTATGGCTAGCTAGGGGGGGACAAGCATTAAAATCCATAAGAAGACAAACCGAAGTAAGTGTTGTTCTTTCTCAATCCCAAGTTAAGCTTGGTTGTCGTCTTCCGGTCATTCGGCTGCAATACTTTCCACATGCGGCAGCTTTCGTAACCATGCCTCCCGACCATTGCACTTTAAATAGAGCTTTATGCTAAACTTTAGGACCAAGTAATGTGAACTTCATAATAGAGTGCAGAGATACTCTTGGGACGCGTTTGGTAATCATTCTGTTTTGGGGAACAATTTTTATGAAAAATAATTTTTTTATTCTATTATCGAAAATAATTTCGAGCAAAATAACGCATTTGATAACTTCCATAATTTCTATTCCAGGGAATAGAAATACGTTTGGTAAGATTTTTAGATTTTTAGATTTTTTTAATTCATTTATTATATTTTCTTATTTTTCCGTTTTTCTTTTCCTTTTTTCTTTTTCTCTTTGGCTCGTCGCCGGCCACGACCGGCTGGGCGAGATCCGGCGAGCTCACTGAGAGGCTAGCCGGCCACGGCAAGCCTCGGCCTTGCCAGATCTGGGCAAGGTAGAGCCTCACCTAGGCGGCACGAGGTCGGCCTCGCCTTGGCCTGGCAAGGCCCAGCCTCACGCCAGCTGGGGCCGTGACTTGGCGTCTCCTGGGGCTGGCGACGCTTCAGCGCCCTGGCAACTGACCAAAAAGAAGAAGAAGAAAAGAAAGAGAAGAAAAAAGAAGAGAGAGAAAAATAGATTATAGAAATTGTTTCTGGGAACAAGAAACTATTTTTTTTTTTTTTTTTTTAATTCTTGTTTACGTTCCAAATCTATTCTCGGGAACAAAAGTTTTACCAAATAGATTTCTATTATTTTTTTCTCGAGTAACAAAAGAACAAAAATAATTGTTCTGGAGAACAGAAATAGATTTTAACAAACGGGCCATTACATTCCATTAGTCTTCTGTCACGGTGCATGAATCCTCCCGTACTCGTGACACTTGTGAGCGGTGCTTGGGATTATCGAGTGAAGAGTGAAGAAGTAGAGGGAACAAACACAACTGGTCCATGGGAGTGGCGTCATGACAATTGGTGCTAGTTCCTGTGCACAAATTGGTTGGGAGCTTATGCCGCTCTCTTGATGAGGGCATAGCAGGTCAAAACCAGTTGTTGCGCCTAAAGAGATTTGTTATCTCACTCGATGGACTAGATGCCTGAGCGAAGCTGGGCGTGGTACGATCTCGTATAGAGAAGCTATTCACCGTATGTTAAATATTAATAGATATATATTAGGCAATAAATTATCTAAATCAAATTTAGATAAGATAATTACCTAATTTCACTAGTAAAATTACCAAATTTGAACTCAACCAAGTAGACTTGACGAATGACCGGTAGTGGTTCGTCGGTGAGGCTCGGCACACGCAGTGCTTGGCTCGACGTGGAAACCAATCCGTGAGTTTTCTACCCTCTGATGCCCTCTTTTCTTCTTACTCAGAATCTGATATTTGAACAAGCAATCCACGTCCTCCAATAATCGGCCACTATCCTTCGCTAACAGTGGGCAGCAACGTCGTCGGGGTGATAGGCAGAAACGACGGCTTGTCGTCGGTCCAGAACTGCGGGGGCGCGAGGATAGGCTCAGCGGCAGCGGGCTCGCGACCGAGGAACTTGCAAGATTAGAAAGCTTGCGAAATCGACTCGGCTCGGACACAAGCGGGAACGGCGGTTCGCGTCGGAGGTTTAGACGGCAACTCCGTAACTGTGGACAACGGGTGTCGGAAGCGTTGCCGGGTGAGGGAAGCGAATGTCGAAGCGGCAAACGACGTCGAGGCGGTCGAGCTTGGGACAGCGGCGGTGGCGTCGGGCAAGGGCACAACGACGAGCGGAGTTGCAGCGTCGTCTGGCGGTCCGCGGCGTCGGGCTGATCGGTAGCAGCGGTGGCGCGGGCGTCGGTTTGGTCAAGCAGCAGTGGCAGTCGACGGAGGAACGGCTGCCGTGGGCGTCGGGGAGCTGCGGGCGGAGAGGTCGACGCTGGACGTGGAGGTCGCGGGCGGGGCCACGACCTTGGGCGATTCCAGCGGGGACAGGACGGCTCTGATCTTCTTGGGCGAGGGCGAAGCGAGCAAGTCCGGCGGCACTCGGGGTGGCAGCAGCTGTAGCGTTTAGGACGGCAGCAGCGGCAGCTTTCGGAGCAACGGTGACGGCGCAATGGCGGTCGCGGATATAGGCAGCGTCGTCGGGCTTGACAGAGAAGATGAAGAAGAAGAAGAAGACTTCCCCTTTCCTTTCTTTTTCTTTTTCTTTTCCCCTTTCTTTTTCCTTTGCGTGGGCTGCCCACTTTTCCCTTCTCTCGCGTCCTTCCTTTCTTTTCCCTCTGCACCTTGTTAGAGAAAGGAAAAGCCCTTTGGTTTTTTTTTTTTTTGAACTGAAAAGCCCTTTGGTTGAGCTGAGTAAAAAGACTAAAGAGAAGTCTTTTTTTTAAATCTGATCTCTGCCCCCTCAATTCTTGGTCCGTTTGCGGGCGACATTTATAGGCGAGGGACTTTCAAAATTGCTTCTCAAAGTATAATTTACCAAATAACATTTTTATTTATCTAAAGTCCTTTAGATTAAACTACTTTGTATTTTTTCAATGAGCTTTCCAAATATTAAACCAAACGCACTCTGGCTTTTTAGAATATTTTATTTCCTTTTTTCACTTTTTCCTATCTACTTACACCAAATTAAAACTTCCTTTCTCAACATGCGTGAAGATCACTTTTGCTCGCCTATAACCTCCCGAATATATTTTCGAAATATATACCCCTATATGCAATATTTCTTTTTTATTATTCCATATCTCTTCTTGCCTTGTTTGATTTCCTTTCTATGCGCGTTTGTATCTTTCCACATTAGACTGTCCAAAAAAAAAAAAAAATTTCCACCTATTTTTGTCAAATATTGCCGAAAATTCAAGATCGTAATAAGATTTTCTTAAATTCCAAATCTTGTGAGTATGAGCTCATAATATCTCCTTTCTCACGCTTGCTCTTACTGATGATATATGAATAGATTGCATTAATATATGAAAAATCCTCCATCATATCCCTGAAAATATCAAATTGCCAATTCTGGTCATCAGAAAATAATGGCCTTGGGCCAATTCCCTTTCATCGCAGGCTTAGTTCAACTTGCTAAATTTAAGCTTAGAACCATTAAATCAAATCTATCCATCACTGGTCCAATGCAAATGCAATAAAAAAATGTTGTTAAAACTACATGTTATCCAATTTAATTCTAATATTTTTGTTTAGGGGTTAAAAATTAATCCCTAATTTTTAATGTATCAAAATTTAGGTGTCAACAGAGGTCTCATATATATAGAATTTTGTTCAAGGTCCTTGGATCATCCACAGCTTTGATGGTATAGGTGCCGACGTCATCCTCCTTGTTAATCATCACCGTATATCAACAAGGAGAGTTTTGGAATTTGGCTTAAATAAATAAATCACAGAGCCGTTGATCTTTCTGGACTTACTTTTGGCTCGGACTTAAACGATAATTCTCTCAGTAAATAGATTCATCAGACAACTGGCAGACAAATGCATCCATATGTTCCTTTCTCAACCAAATACATAATAAAGATAACCTTCGTGATCTGCCGGTTAGGTCATATTGTGTCAGGATAAACCACATCACGTTCATATCATCTATTAGTCTATGAAAGTGAAGACTAATGGATGTAAGAGTCTCTCGTTTTGATCACTACCAAAATTAAATTAAATCGTGATTAATATACAGAAAAATATTAACTAATTAAAATGCGCATTTCAACGAATTGCTCCTTACCTTTGGCATTTCCATCCCCATAGATAAAAACTTTATCTCTAGGGGGAGAGCAAGGGGATCTCTACCATTCCAAGGCTGTGACAATGTTGGAAGGTAGTAACCTGCAAAAGAGTTAGCACATGTATAGGCATAAGGGATTTCCTCATCCTCAAAAAGGCGGCGGATTGGCGCCTTCTTAGCAAATCCACTTTTTGCTGGCTCCATAGCATGGACACGGTCCACATCATTTCCAAACTCTGAAGGCAAGAATCTCTGAAGAGAAAATATGCAAAGACGCATTTCATGCCAAGAAAGAAGCGAAGTCTATATCATCAGTCACAAGGAGATGCGATGCACCTAAACCAGTAAGAACGGAATCAAGCTAACACCAACCTACATCATCAGTCAAATATTAAACGAATGATAGTAACTTGAAATGGAAATTACTAGGCACAACACCACCTTGATATTCCCTGTTGCTTTAATGGCATCAACAATCTTGCCTTGGTGCTCTACTTGATCTGACCCAACAATTAAGATTACCACATCAACCTGCTTAATCGCATTCAATAGATTCTCTGAATCATGTATGTCTCCCTGAGAATCAAATGACCAGGAGCCTCAATAAGCAATCAATAAAGTCAGCAATCATCAACCGATCCTATTTTGGCCGATTGGAACACTACGGAAAGGAGAAATATGAAATCCGATGCAAATGAGACTTCAACACCTTCACCAGACGAGAAAAAAGTATTATGATAAATAAAATAACAAGATAGTATCCACAGAATTGTCATCCATACGTTGCCTACCAATCTTTTGAAAGATTGAGATAAAAATCGACTCCGATTCTATTGCTAAAGACATTTCTCCAAACGACAAACAAGATCAACGGCAGGTGATGCTTCGATTCCGAAGCAGAACCAGATGTGGCAACGAACACAATCGCAGGGGAATAACTACTCACCTGAAGTAAAATAACGCCTAGGCTCATGAAACCTTCGATGATTTTGGCCTTTTTGGGGTCGGAGGGAGTGGGTCCCTCACGAGAGCGAAGGTAGGGTGACCGGACTTAGCATTAGCTTCCACGATGAACTTTCCGAGGTATCCAGTGCCTCCAATCACCAGGACTTCGCTCTTCTTGGCCATCTCGGAGTAGTTTTCACGGCAGCGAAGTGGTTTTTCCTAGTGAAGTGGCTTGGTCTCGTGCTCATACTGTTGGTGGGCATCGAGATAAAATTTAGTGCTTTCAAAATGGGATCGGTTGTAAATGTTGGCGGGTGAGCTGCGAGCTTGCCGGCTTGCGTCATGGCCAGTCACTGGGCCGCCAGCCATTACCGAGGCATGCGGCTAGCGGAGGAAGAAGGAGATAGGAAAAGAAAGAAAAGAGAGAAGGAAAAAAAATAAAAGAAACCGTTTTAAAAAAAATAAATTAAAAATGGCTTTTTTAAAAGAAATTATGGGGGCTATGAAATGAGAATCGTTTGTACACCTTCAGAAAATAAAACATGAATATGTTTGCGTAAGTGATATAATAGGGCGTCTATTTCGAAAATTTCATGACTTGGAAGCGCCTTGTTGGAGGTGCAAGCAAGGCAAGCCACTTGTGAGCTCCTTGAGTTCGACCGACTGAGTCGAACTCAGCTTGACCCAAGTTCAAGTGAAGCCGAGTAGCTTGAGTGTTTAGTTGCGTTGAGGTATGGCCGTCAAATGGGTCGGTCGGATCGAAAATGGTCCGACTCATATTGACCAATTTAACCCGTTTTGACCTATTTTCATGCAATGTAAATTTGATGACCCATACCCGACCCAACCCATACCTGACCAGATCCATATTATCGAAACACATTTATATTTAACTCAATTTAATTAGTTAAATAAAAACTTCACACCAAACTTAAAAGTAAATAACATAAAAAAATGTGAAAAACCTTTAAATTGAAATACTTTTGAAGAACTCTTGATAAGAAAAAGTTTGATGAGCTAATAATTGACATGCAAATAATATTTGCTTATAACAAATCTTCTTGAATGCGAGAATGCATAGCTTCTTAATTGTATTCTTTTTTATTTTGGTTGATTTCTTGATTTTAATTCACCAAGTTAAAAATTACATTATGATGTTTAGAATTTCTATTTATCAATCTAAACAGCATTGAGCTTCCTCTAAAAGCACTTCTCCGGTATGTATATGGATATCTATCTACCAAATATCATTAAAAAAATCAAAATTTTTATTATTTCAATTTTTTGAAATTATTATTATTATTTATTTTATTTTCTTCTTATCTTTCTTTTTCCTCCTCCTCCTTCTCCCTTGTTACTCCACCAATGATGACCAGCCAAGTTGCGGTTCGGCGAGATCAAGGCTTCGCCCGTCCAAGCGAGCCCAAGCTGCCGAGCTCCATCGTAGCCAGTGAGCTCGGGGCTCAACCGATCTAGGCGAGCCCGAGCTCCATCGCGACCGGTGAGCTCGGGGCTCGGCCGATCCGAGAGCCGGAGCTCCGTAGCTGCTGGCAAGCTCTCGGCTCGCCAGATCTAGGCGAGCTCGAGCTTGGGTATGGCCGGCGAGCTCGTGGCTTAGCCGATCCAAGCGAGCCCGAGCTCTGTCAAGGCCGGTGAGCTCGCGGCTCACTTGGGGCCGACGAGCTCGAGATCGGCGACGAAGATGGCGGCATGACGGCGGGGTAGGCTGTGGCTGCAATCGGTTGGGATCGGAAAGGAAAGGGGTGCTCGCTCATCCAAAGATTTGCAATCGATGGAAGGAAGAGAGAATTGAGGAGACAGAGGAGGAAGGCCATGGGTTCAAAGTGGGTTTCCTAATAACCCATTCAAAACCATTTCTTTTCTTGCTTTACTTTCTAAGACCCATTTGTGACCCATATTTAATTTTCACTTAACCCATATATGATCTATTTAATTAAAAATGAGTTATAATATGGGTTTATGACCCATTTTGCTAGCTCTACGTTGAGGTGGAATTGCAAGAGTGCTAGACAAATAGTCGACACACCGACATGGTTAATTATCATGGCTTTTTAGGTTACGTTTGGTAACATTTCTATTTTGGAGAACATTTCTTTTAGAAATAATCTTTTTTTATTTCTATTTCTTAGAATGATTTTTGAGTAAAAGAACGTATTTGGTAACTATACAAAATTTCTATTCTTGGAATAGAAAAAGAATAGAAATGCAATTTCTTTTAATTTTTAATAATTATTTTAGTTTTTCCTTTGTTCTCTCTATTCTTCTTTTCGCTCCGCGGTGGCTGGCGGCAACAGCCGGCAGGCGGCGGCCGGTGAGCGGTGAGGCGATAAACGGTGGGGGATGAAGAAGAAAAGAAAAAAAGAAAAAAGCAAACGGGAGAAAGAAGTTACTTTTTTCGACTTCTTGTTTTTGTTCTAAATCTATTCCCTGGCCACCTTTCTATCTAGGGAGGGTTAAATTAATTGGCGTTACCAAATAAATTTATGTTCTTTTTTGTTTTGAGGAACAAAAGAACAAAATAATAGAAAAATTGGCAAGTTACCATGCACACCCTTATCCAAAAGAGAAAGCGGTTTACTTAGTTCAAAAGCTAATGGTATCTAAAGTTCTAATTGGGTTAGGACATTGCCATAAGGTTGGGACTTACTTGCCATTTTGTGACGAGACGACTGCCGTCGTAATCGGGATACATCTGCGGTGTCAGAACATATCACTCTTAAGCAATCGAAACAGCTAAAAACATGGAAAAAACATATTAACAGATGAGCACATCGTCCAAGGGTGCAATGCATGCCTCGCATTTTTTTGGAAAATATTTTGGAAAACGGAATTCAAGAATGAAAACTCCTATGTTGAAGGCAGAAGTTGATCGTTACTTTCCGACAAAAAACAGTTACTTCTGATTTCGGCCATATACAAAGACAAAATCGCACGGAAATAACTAACTGTTCACGTAAACTAACTTGTCGACGACTCTACTCTTGAAACGATCGTCGGCGTCGTGCATTCTCACAAAAGCGTGGGGACGGTGACCGGACTCAGCACTGGCTTCCCTGGTTAGCTGTCCGCTGGATCCAGTGCCCCCGATCACCGGGACACAGCTCAACCCGGCCATCTTGGAGAGTTTTCCCAGCGGAGGCGTGGTTTTTCCAGGCGAACTCACTTGGCCTCCGAACGTGTTATAGCCATGAAAAGAGAGCTCTAAAGAGCGGAAATTTTGTCTTTACGAAAAGCGGAAGTAACCGAAGCATCACTTGGTATTCACTTCAATGGCATAATTTTTTCAGTGAAAATTTAACTTACCAAAAAATAAGAAAATTTAATTTTGATGGTGCTATAAATTTAAGTAATCGTGATTTGAAGATTATATGTAATCTAATATTGTGATTTTATTCCTCGATCAAAGAGAAAAGGTATGGACATATCCTTTGCCCCTTTCATTAGCTCTCTGATTCCTTCTTTTGCTTCTGGCTGAACCAACAGTTGAATGCTTCATGCAGGATTCGCACATATCATCTCTTCTTAAGTTGGAAAACATCGTGTCATTAGAAAAATTACTCTTTGTCTGCGCCGAATTGGCTCATTGGGCCTAGAAGGAGAGCCCATTAGGCCCAGTATGTAAGAAAGCAACCGGTTATCAGAGATGCCGAGGGTTCGGAATCAATAACCTCTCGGAAGCGAAGATATAATAATGAAGGTAGTTTCAAAGTCTCAGTGCCGACAACACTAAGGATAACGTGATGCGGTTATTGACGCGGTACCGAAGTCTCCAGAAGCAATTTGAAATTAAAGATAGTAACTACTAAAGAGCGGTTACTTGAAAAATTAGCTATAAATAGCCAAAGAGACACAGTTGTAAAGGATCTTCTGACAAGCAACAATCACAAGAACCCCTGTCTTTTAGCTATCTTTTATTTATATCACGCATTTACGTATCCTTTATCTTAGAGTAGAATTAGTCACTTCCTGTCCCAAACTACATGGAACTCGGTTACATAAAAAGCTGAAGATTTGCCTCTTCGGCTAAGATATTCGCAGGCAAACATCTTTTTTGCATGCCTGATGGGACCTTCATGTTTCGTTTCTAGGAGGTGTCCATGGAAAAAACCAAGAACCAAGAGAATTGTACTGCCACTGGCAAGGACAACCAAATTCCGCAATGTGTGGGAGAGAGACCTGTTCATTCCGATAATTCCAGCTAGGAGGTAAACCCAATTGATGATGTCAATACGGGCTTAAATCCTGGTGATATCCCTCGGAACCTTACCAAGGATCAGAAGAGGGATTTGGCCCCGAATTCAGTGGTAATGGCCACAATAAGGAGGATGTTGAGGAACAACAAAATGATATAGCCAATCATTTGTCTGGGATTTCTACCCCTTTGTTCACCAATTTGGTAACTGAACTTGCTTTAAGGTTTGGATTACCAAACCAAGTGAATAGGGCACAACAAGACCAAATCGGTTTGAGATCATAGCTAGTTCCTGTCCTTGCCCAATCTAACGCTGTGGATGGTTTGGGTCAGACGCGTCCAATTAGGATACTGCAAAGGACTGAGAACGTGAATGATCAAAATCAAGATACACGGAGAACGTTTGGTTACGAGTGGATCAGCGAATCCTCTTGGATTCGTGCAGGAAAACCCAAATGGGAATAACCTAGGAAGGATACCCCTTGACGCCCCTAGTGCAGAAATGAATGGTCAGGGAGGCGGTCCGCAACAATTTGCCCCAAAGACCGGCCGACAAGGCGGTACCAATGTCTTACCTATGGCAAACACGGTAAACATTGGATCAATCCGTGGCGCCAATCCCGGAATACCAACCTTACCAAATGTAAGGAGGGCTTAGGGATTTTGGGGTTCCACCCCCTTCACCATCAAGGGTGCAATTCAATCAGGGCAATTAGGCACAAGACCCTTTGAGAGACCAGCGAGTAATTGAGCAAACTGCTTGTTTGGTAATGTGGCGAATGGAATTAGATGGAGGTGTGCCTATGCCTGCGTCGCAAACCATACCTTGATTGGGTAGATAATAAACAATACCGAGAGGGCTATAAAATTCCAGAATTTACTATTTTCATTGGTGAAAATGATCAATTGACAATGGAGCATATAAGTAAGTTCACGGCCTAATATGGAAATGTTAATAATGATGGGAGAATGAGTTATGGTTATTTCCCCTGTCGTTATCCAAAAACCTTGGTATACTAGCCTTCTCGCAAATTCGATTTAGAATTGAGAAGAAATGAAAAATAAGTTTCATGCTTAGTTCTACCATTTGGATCCCAAAGTGACTGTTGTGAAAAGGCGAGCGATCGAACAATAATATAGACATAAGAAGAAAATAAATCAGACATCGGATTTACGTGATTTGGTCGTAAAGACCTATGTCCACGGGGAGAGCAGCGACGAATTTTACTATAGATCAAGCGATACAAGGATATTACACACTCGAGTCACTCAAACACTCTCTTGATGTTTCCCAAGCCCCAATTACACCCAATAACGCATGCTATGTTTAGCCTCGAAATTCCTCAAGAAATAATCTCTCAATCTCACGAAGGAATTACACACAAATCTTACCACAAGATTTAATTGACTTGAACACTAAAACTTCTTGAATGTAATTCACGGACAAGAACGACAAAGAAAAATTCCTCTCGCACTCGACGACGAGACGGCGCTTCAAGACCAATTCTTCATGATCAACCTCTTACTACCCACGGCCACAAGTCTATATATATAAGTGAGACCCTTCTTCTTTTGCCGACTTTTCATAAGATTATGTTTCCTATCTTAAACGATTTTATCCAAAACATATCTCTATATGTTTTAAACAAAATCCAAATCCAAGTGAAAGTTGGACTTTCCTATTTTAGCTGCCAAATTCTCCAATGCAAATTCAAATTTTGGGAAATTGATTTTCAGATCTTCTTTGCTCAATTTTGAACGTCCGCAAAATATCCAATTTAGAATATTCGGAATTTCGCATTGGACTCAAACTCGAGACATATTTCAACAGTGACATTATCGGATTTGGCTACTATCAAGTAGTATAATAATGAGACGATGGACTAGTATGTTGCCCTATTTAAGAAAATGAGGAACCAATGTTTGTTTTTACCTTCTAGAGAAGAAGGTCGTTGAAATGGCCAAAAATGGGCTAAAATTCATCTTAAAGGAGCGGTTGGCTGGGTACTAACTTGTTCTGCCGTTGCTACTCAGTATGAGAATTTTTGGAAGGAGAAGGATAATAAACCTTACAAGGACTACAAGCAAAATGTAGATATATATGATCCTGAAGAAGATTCGGAGGAAGCAAATGACCAGGAAGAGGCTGTCAAGATTGTGGTTGCCAAAATGACTCTTGATAAACCTTACGTCTGTCAAGCCCTAAAGCCCACCAGTATAAAAGAGTCAATAAAGGTAAGGGCTAAGGATACGCAAAGATATTCATTCAATGTAACTAAATTGGATGAAATATTCGATATCCTAATACATATTTGATATCCTAATATGGGACCGGATGATAAGACTGATAGAGGGTTAGCCTATCCTAAGCAAGGAGGAAATAGCAAATAAGAGGTATTGCAAACGGCATCATTTTTGGAGCCATGATACCAACTATTGCAATGTCTTTAGAAAGGCAATGCAGGAAGCAAAACGTTAGGGCAAGATCAAGTGTGCGGAGGAAGGTGACAAGAAAATGGAAATAGACACCGATCCCTTCCCGCAAATGAGTGGCATGGTGTCAACAATGAGAGTGCGGTCGGCTCCAGCATTACTCTGTTAAAGGTGTTGAATGGAGATCCGACGGCAGTATTTCTCCAACGACGAGGACTATCGCTTAGCCCCAAAGGTTCCAAGAGGGATCGAGGCGGGCAACGGAAAGGCTTCGTAGGGCAGTATATGACCGTTGCTACAGGGAAGATACTCCGTACGAACAGCCTTTTCGTAGGTATCCACCGTGAAGTCAACGGTCAGGTGGGTATCGTGAGAACTCGAGAGTTGCAGGAAGATACTTCTAAGAGGATAACTTCCAAGTTTGGAATCCTGTCAGGCCTAAGGTCCCGAAGAAAATATGGACGAATAGGGTCTCGCTTAAATAACTCTATGATGAGGCAGATCCTAAAGTCAGGACATTGGGAGAACTAAGTGGTAAATTTGATTATTACGTTAGATATACAAGGACGCCTAAGCAAACGGGGAAGATCTCTGAGATAGTCCCTTCTGGTTGAGGTTCGAAATTCGAATATGAGGACAAGTTCCCATCGCTATCGGCTCATCGTCAGGTACGCACGTGGATGTTGAAGATCCCGTATGACCCTAAAAAAAAACAATGGTTTGTAGGAAAAGAGATATCAGTCATCCAACAGCCAGTTCTAAGCTCTGGATGGCAGAGTGTGTCCAGAACCCAAAGGAGGAGAGTACAAAGAAAGAAGAGACCGCAAGAGTTGTAGAGGCACATCGATGAGTCAAGCCAATCAAAACATCAACGCCACACAAGACCAAAGAGTCTAGTATGGGTGAGGGGAAAAGGTCAGTCTTCTAAAGAAATAAACGAACAGGATGGTAGTCAAGAGGAAGAGATGAACATGGACAGTATTCCCGTAAAAAAAAAAGAGGACGAAAAAGGGAAAGAGAAAGTGAGTAAACCAAGAACCAAATTCGGCAGGGGCCAGACTAAGTTCGAGTTGTCGGTTGAGTCAAATATGATATGGGTAAGACTTCCTCCCAAGTATAGAATCTCGGCGGTGAGAGTTGTTCCTATAGAAGAGGAAGCATATGAATTGATGGAAATGGTGAAGGCTGAGTTACAGTTCACTGGTGAGGGTGTGGTAGAGTTTAAGAAACTCCCGACCCACAAGATGGAACGCTTGAAAGCGCTTATGATGGTAGGGAAAATTGAGAGGCGTCCAGTCAACTGGATACTCGTGGATGTAAGTGCTACATTGAACCTAATGCCTCATAAGTATTTTAGGAAGCTCGGTAAGAATGAAGAGGAGATAATCCCAACCAGTATCACACTCTCGGACTTTACAGGAGATGTATGTGACGCAAAAGAGGTAGTGGTGGTGGATCTTACAATAGGCTCGCGAATCATTAGGACTTCCTTCTTCATATAGATGTTGATGTATCTTATAATCTCCTGTTAGGTCGTGATTGGATACATAGTAATCAATGCATACCATCTTCATTGCACCAAATCTTGGCCTTCTGGAATGGTAATAGGGTAGAATAAGTGAAGACAAATCATGAGGTGAGCATCACATGGGCTGATACAGTACATATGGGTTCGCGCAAGGAGGACGAGGTGTCCGTGATCGAACCTCCTCAAATGGACGGAATTAAACTGGCCTACGACCGCTTCACAGAGAAAGGATACAAATGGATTCTGAAGAAAGGTGAGCTGGCCAAGTGGGAATTTGATTTGTTACATAGAAGAAATAACTTGTTCCAAGAGCTGGACGAATATTACTCCAGCTATCTAGCGGAGGAAACCGGAAACTCGCTTGGGCTTGCTGATTATATAGGGGATTTTGAAGAATTCCCACTCAAAGAAGATACTAAGACTGTTAAATTCGAGAATCCGCTAGTAGAAATAGACATCTCCGACGATGAGATTAAGCATTCGGTGTTTGTGAGTGGGTTGCTTGACGAACAGTAGAGGGACAGTCTAGCCTTGCAGGAGCACAAAAATTGTTTCGCTTGAGACTATCATGAAATGCTAGGTCTGAGCAGGGATTTGCTTGAACATCGCCTCCCGATCAAACCAGATTGGAGACCCCATAAACAGCTTCCAAGAAGGTTCGTTCCCGAAGTGAACTCTAAAATAAAAGAGGAAATTGAGCGACTGTTGAAAACAGGTTTCATCAAGACCGCTTGGTATGTAGAACATCTCTCAAACATAGTCCCAGTAAAGAATGAGAATTTGAGGGTTTGCATTGACTTTAGAAATTTAAATGTGGCAACCCTAAAGGAGGCACGGTTTTTCCCGGTGAACTCGCTCAGCCTCTGAACATGTTATAGCCATCAAAAAGAGAGCTCTAAAGAGTGGAAACCTTGTCTTCACGAAAAGCGGAAGTAACTGAAGCATCACTCGGTATTCACTTCAAGGTTATAATCTTTTCGGTGAAAATTTAACTTACCAAAAACTAAGAAAATTTAATTTTGATGGTGCTATAAATTTAAGCAATCGTGATTCGAAGATCATATGCAATCTAATATTGTGATTTTATTCCTCGATCAAAGAGAAAAAGGTATGGACATATCCTTCGCCCCTTTCATCGACTCTCTGATGCCTTCTTTTGCTTCGGGCTGAACCAACAATTGTATGCTTTATGCAGGATTGGGACATATAAATCTCTTCTCAAGTTGAAAAACATCAGGTGGAAAAAATTACTTATAATATATGATAGCGAAAAAAAAAAAAAAGAGAGCCAAAAATACAAAAACAAAAAATAAAAGCAAAAACCGAAAATCCGAACTAAATTGACGTATTCGTTTCAGGTCACATTAGGTTCGGTTCAACCGTTTACCACAATAGTTCATTTCGATTTTCCTGGAAAATCTAACCGAACTGAATCATTAACAGCCTAGCTTCAGTAGCACAAAGCCAAAAGAAAAATGGAACCTTTGCACACTTGAGATATATATACATTGAATGCATTTGTCTTACAAGCCGTTTTAGCGAAATAGAGCACTCAATTCTTGAGAAAATATTGGATATATTAGATGTGAAACCATTCAGAGATCAACACGTGGCAATCCAGCCTACCCATCACTAATTTAAAAATTTCTACTCCTCCTCTCTCCGTTGCTTCTCCATTTATTCTTCTCCGCCGCCCCCACCCCCCGCCCCTTTTTCCATTATGCTCTACTCTCGCTCCCTCTTCACAACCAAAACTCTCCACTTTGCTCTCTCTTCCATCCTGACAATCCACACCACTGCCGTCGCCTCCCGAAGCCCTCTCTGCTCTCTCTCACTCTCCCTCTTCACAACTTCGCTCTTTGCTCTACTCTCTCTCGTTCGACGTATCACGCTGTCACCTCCCGAAGGAGCATTGGTGACTTCGATCCATCGTCTAGGTCTGATAAAACACTTTTTAGGTTCACTTTATCATACGAAAAAACGAGTAAAAATGGAATGAGAGGGAAATGAGCTACTCACCATGCATGTGCTTGCATGATTTCATGGAGTTTTATGGTGACTACACCATCAATTTTGTTAGAGATATTAGAGATGTTAGCAATTAAAATATCTTGTAGAGATATTTAAGATATTTTCTCTGATTTTCTATATCTATTTTGATTATGCAGATATGATTTGATTTATTTTGATTTTCTCTATCTAAGCCTATAAATAGACTCTCCATATACTTTTTTCAATAGATCAAAATATACTAATATCTCTCAATTCTCTCTTCCGCATTCTTATTTCTAACTTGGTATTAGAGCCTCAAGCCTTCTTTCCCGAGGCAAACTTAGTGTACCGGGTGCACTTCGCACCCGGTGCACCTCATGCATTCAACAATTTCTTTCTGCTTTATATGTCAAGCATCCCATTGCACATCCAAATAAATTCATCCCCACATCTCAACAGTGTTCACTTCTTGCGCACAAATCTTATTTGAGGAAGCACTTAATCAAATCGTTCCACAATAGTCAATGTTTTGATGCTATTCACACCAACCGTGTCGCATAGTCAAGCTTTTTTTTTTTTTTTTTCATGGAAAAGGCTTTCTTTTAGTGCCAGTCAATTACTATTTCATAAGCCAGCCGCATCGGCCGCTTAATATTTACCCTTCAATTTTCAATGTTTCGTGTGTTGTTTTGAGAAGCCAACACCACCACCAAACAACTTGCCGCCCTCAAAAGATCCAGATCTAGAAGATGCCGCCTCACACTTTGCCCTACCACGGATCAACAAGCCTATCCCGTGGTGTCGTTAGAGGAACAAGTTTTTTGTGGCACTGTTGGACATTAATTCAAACTCTAGTTGACGATGTCACCTTGAGTTTGAGCCTTGAGTTTGAGTGGAGATGTTAGAGATATTAAGAATGTTAGCAATTAAAATATTTTTTCGAGATTTAGGATATTTTCTCTATTTTTCTATATTCATTTTGATTATGCATATCGATTTGACTTACTTTGATTTCCTCTATCTAAGGCTATAAATAAGCTTTTAATGTACCCTTTTCAATAGATCGAAATATACTAAAATCTCAATTCTCTCTTCCGCATTCTTATTTTTAAGCGATTTGACTTTTCAAGTGCACTGAAATCTTTTACGGGGAGGGTTGATCACGAGATTAATTATATTTTTAATTCTAATGTTAGTGAAAGAAACAGTGCAACCTTGTTAGATTGATTCGAGTGATGAAAGTTTGAGCTTGGCACATAATACTGTCATTAATTTAAAAACATATTATGTTCATATTATCCATTCGAATTTGAAATTATATTGTATTTATATCACGCTTGTTTTTCTGAAAATTTCATGATAAAAGAATATACTTTCCATAAGAATTATTTTCAAAGAAAATAATTAATTTTTATTTGTCGATGGTTTATGAATGGTAATTTTCTTTTTGTCAAAAAGAGAAATTGTTTTTCCTCAACTTAAGCTTGTTATTTTCAGTCTATGGAAAACGTTTTTCACACATCAATTAGTTTTTCATCATTTAAACGTTAGAAAGTTGGAATCAAATTTTTCGAAATAGTTTTGTTTCAAATGAACAGACCCTTAATTTGTGAAGGTATTTCAAATAAACCAACCTCGATTAACGAAGGTGAATGTTGCCATAAAAACTCGGCTTGGCGATTTTGTGGTTAATTAACGTGATCAACGCAAGATGAGATCAAATGAGGAAAAAAGCTAAGAGCAATTAGGTTCTTCACAATTTTGTGTTTCGCGATTCTGGTCAAATCAAAATTGGGACGTTAACTGATGAAGGAGAGATAATAGTGTTTCTTAGGTAAAGTGGACTTTTTTTTTTTTTTTCAAGGAAACAATGCCCTTTTATTTTCTTAATATCATCTCAACGCTAGTCGTACCTGTGGGACAGCCGGCCCAATCTGGGTATCCCACATTAGACTTGTCCAAGCAATACGACTGAATTGGAAAAAAATGCAAAATATTTAGAAGTAAATTGATCAAATTAAAGGATTTAAAATTGAATTTGTACAAATACGATAATTTTCAGACTGTTTTTTGGTAATTTTCCCGACTTTCTCATTAAGAAAAGGATAGAAGAGTTCACTCACACTATCGTGGTAAGAGTACGAAACAGTTCATTTGGTCACACCACTGTACACAAATGGTCAAGCTTGGAGATAGGAATTTGGTTCGAGAGGAGTTTGTCCAAATTCATCGTGCATTTGCCATCTTATTCGTTCTATGCCTTAAAGAGTCCTCGAAACATTAGCAATTTCAGTTTACCCTTGCTTAACTGGCAATAGAAATTTCATCTTTGCTAACTTTAAAAAATAATATGGTAAGTAAACCCCAAACACCCGTGATCACAAAAAATCACAACCGATACATTATAACAAATATACCATTCATTAATTTGAATTAATATCATGATTGGTATACATGTGACAAACAAAGGGTAAAACCTCAAATTAGTATACCCGTCAACTGTCATGTATTCTCCAATTTAATAATTTAATAGTAAAATTTAACAAAAACTAACACAAAATAAAATCATCACAAGTGTACCAATTTTCGATTTTTAATTAATTTTGGGTAAATTTATCACAAAGGTACCAATTTGTAACTTTTTGTAGTCAGAAAATTAATTTATGATAAATTTATCATAAATATACTAATGTAGAATCTTTTATAGTAAAAAAATTAATTTGAAGTAAATTTATTACATGTACCTGTATAGGGTTTTTCCATATTAACCCTAAAGTATTTGATTTCATCGATACCTTGCACAAGCTAGAGCATACATGAATTAGGACCTTGCATGTTGCAAGTAGCGGGAATATTTTCAAATGCGCATCAACTTTGATATGGTTTTATACACCATGCTACATTAATAAAATAGGAAAATTATACTTTTCACCCCTCTATTTTTACTGCTTCTCTAATCAAGTCCCTATACTTTCAATTTGTCTAATCAAGTTTTTTATGGGTCAAGAAGTCAACTAGGTTTGACACAGATTTGAAATAGGAATTTGGCATGACGCCATAAACCCTTGTCTCTTTTTTTTTTTTTTTTTTATCAGCTAGCCCAAAAACCCATGACAACTCCAAAACAAAAGTAACCTCTCCAAGCACACAGCATAGACGAGCACATATTCAGTATTCATAGTATGTCCTAATATCAACGAATTGCTTCTCACCTTTTGCATTACCACCACCTAAAATGACAACTTTATCTAGGGGGAGCTATAGGCTCGGGCTGCGCCAATGACGAAAGGTACTAACCCGCAAAGAAGTTATGCTACGTTTGGTCTTCCGGATTTCTAATCGGGATAAGGCTGGATATGATAGGATATGAAATCCAGGATTTTTTTATCCCGTCCATTATTTGGTGAATCGCAAGTATTAAAGTCGGATATGTTCACATCATATCATGTACATTTTTTTTTATATATAAACGGCATATCATTATAAATGAACCTTAATGTTCATAAACGGAGATGATGAAAATCTCTCGTAACACTATTCCTTAATTTATTTTTATTTTTATTTTTTCTTTTTTATATTATTTTCATTATTATTTCTTTTTTCCCCTTTCATCATTCTTTAATAAAATTTTATCAAATAGTAAATTGTACTAACATACCTAAAATACAAAAATACCTAAAATATATAATAAATATAAATATTTAATTTATAGATTGAATGTTTATTATAAGATAGAATTAAAGTTGAATATATAAATTAAAATAAGATTAATTAAAAATAAATCTTTATTTTTTTATTTTTAATTTCTTAAATTAGAATTCAAATATTATTTGTATTGAAATATAATTTTAATTTTGTTAATTTAATAAGTTTGTTATTCAAGAAAAATAACTTTCCTATTATGGACATTAGAAATCCTATCTACCTTTATCCCACCTCCCCCATGGGATAATTTTATCCTGTCTATATCCCCCTTATATCCGACTTTATCCTGTCCCGAGCGAGCACCAAACGTAAGATAGGATAAATCATATCCTATCCCGAATTTTATCTTGATTGTCAAACGCAACCAAAAAAGACACATAGGTATATGGGATTCCCTCGGCCTCAACAAGGTCGCTGATCTTGGCAGAGAGCAGCATATAAATTTTTTGCTGGCTTCACAGCATGGACACGATCCACATCTTTTCCAAACTCTGAAGGCAAGAATCTCTAAAAAGAAATATAATCAAATAAGAAGAAACATCTTTCTTAGAAAGCAACGAAAATTTAGAGCATATTCCCCTTATCCAACAAACCTATATAGTTCTGGCAAAATAAAACAAAACAAACTTATATGAGACTGAATATCATGTTTCTTCGATATGTAACTATAACAGAGTGAAAAATGATTACAAGTGAATCAAATAAATTCAGCAATTTAAGAAAATTTGACCACAAGTGCTATTAGGAAAATTGAAGAAATGGAAAGTGAAGATTTAAATGTGAGGGAAGCAGCCAGATCACTCTGTCAAGGATAAAAAATGCAAACATGTGGCTTGCTTGGACACCCTGTCAAGTACAGATCGATTGACGGTCAAATACCCAAAGCAACAACAACTACTAGTACTATCCCAGTAAGTGGGGTTGGGTAACACATATGCAACAATAATACTCCTGAAAAAGACCATTTCAAGAATAAACTAGTTCATGTTTCCCGCGAATTCATGATCAAAGAGCTGGGCTACATGTCCATAGTCCATATTGAGTGCTCAAAACTTCTTATTTTGAAGGCTGACCTTAGAGGAAACCCAAACACACAGGTTCTGGACAAATAAAGCCTCCTGGAGTATGCGGGCCGCATAATATCCATACGCACATTTATGAAAACATGTAGATGGTACGTTATGCATCCGTGATGACAGAATTTCCTACCCGATTGAACACGTCAAAAAGCGATAGTGTGGATTTGAAATAGTCATCCACACTGTGCTATACTTGGATGTGAAATAATTATCCTTAAATTTTATTGATGACTTCTACACAATTTCACGATGGAAAAAGAAGTTCAGTCTACAGATTAAAAAGTCAATGCATCCCATTTCATCGAAGCGAAGCTGACAAGGAGAATGTGATGCACTTATACCAGAAGAAAATAATTAACGCTAACACAGCCCGAATGCTAAACGAACAACGATTATGAGGACAAAATTATTAGAAATGGCACCACCTTTACATTTCCGGCTGCTTTAATGGCAGTAACAATTTTGTATTGGACCTGTAGAGCAGCCCCAACAGTAGAGATTACCACATCAACCTGCTTAATCGCATTTAATAGAGTCTCTGGATCGTTTTGGTCTCCCTGAGAATCAAATGAACAAAAGCATGGATAAACAATCGATAAATCGGCAATCATCAATAAACCCTGTTTTGGCAGTGGGAAGACTAAGACAAGGAGAAATTCATAATCCAATGAAGATATAAGACTTCAATACCTTTATCAGACAAGAAAAAAATAGCACGAGGAATAAAATAACAAGCAACTATCCACAGAATTCTATAATGTTTGTCTGAAAATGTGCTCGTTCGAAACAACATGCGAAGCTGAGATGATTCGTCAGGCAGTGTATAATTATTAATTTCACCAATATACAAAGACGAAAATATCGGAAAAGAGAAGAAGTAACAACAAATCATAACGCCACTCTAATCAACTCCATCGAGCGAGAGATCGAGACGAAAATCAACTCCGTTTCTACTGCTAAAGACGTTTCTCAGAACGACGAACACGATTTAACGGCAGGCGACGCTTACGTTCCTCGGAGCAGAACCAGATGTCGGAAACGAACACGATCGCACGGGAGTAACTACTCACATGAACTAGATAGACGCCTAAGCTCTTAAAACCTCGGACGAGGTCGGACGGACTGGACGGCCCCACGATAGCGAAGTTAGGGTGACCGGACCTAGTGCTCGCTCCCACCATGAACTTTCCGAAGTGCGTAGCGACTCCGATCACCAGGACTTTGCCCTTCTCGGCCATCTCGGAGTGGCTTCCACGGCAGAGCCGGTGGATTTTCTCCGGCGAACTCGGTCGGTCTCTGTAGCGACTCTGCTGTAGCTGTATGCGAGGGAGGGAGAGAGCGCGCTAAAATGCGGGGCTCCGCAGGGAGGACACAATAGTCTTTTCAGTGGATTGTCTCTTCAATGATTTGTCTTTTCAGCGAATTGATTTTTCTTGATCTCGCCATTAGCTGGGACAGAAGTACATGCAAAGTGGACAAATGGAAACAGAAGGGAATCTGATTTCAAGTACTTCAATAAAAAGTTTGTTTAGTTCGAGGGGAGATGACTTAAAGTCTTGTGAAATAAGAAAATTCTACATTTAAGTTTTGGATGGTGCTGAAGATTTAAGTAATCATAATTTTGAAGGTTGGAGATTATAATTAATTTTAATATTGTGATTTTGTTTCTTGATTCGTAGTAGACTATTACAATGCATAATGATTTATCATGTAAATATTAAGGAAGAAGTTGAAACCGTTTTTTTTCTATTTATGCAAGAAAGGTGAATATGATAGGACAAGACAATCAGCTACTCAAGGAACATGTGCTTGCATGGTATCTTAACGTTTCACGTTACTCACAAGATTACTCTTTTTACTATTATGGCTAACATAAGATTTCTATGTTTTCAAATTCTCAAGTTCTTGAAAAAAAAGGAGACCTAACTTGTTAGATGGATTTTGTGATTAAAGAGCGAGTTTGATGCAAATAAATTAAGCACATAATAAGATAGTCTCTTTACCATTAAACGGAAAAGATTTTATGCTTAAATTATCCATTTGAAATTTGAAATTATATTTTACCTAATTTGTGAAGTTAACCTAGTACTATGTAGACACCACCTTATCGTGATTTCTCGTTTAGGAAAGGACGCGAATCCAGTGATCATGATTGGTAAAGAATTTGGTTCGCAAGGTGTTCAGATTCATCTTGCATGCTTCTCTTTATTCTTGCTTGTTCCACGCCCATAACAGTTTATAACATTAAGGATAATCCTACATCGTGAGATATTTTCATCAATCGGTTGTAACTTGCTATTCTTTACTCTCACCATTCATCAATTGGTAATAGAAATATCATCTTTGCTGACTTTACGAAGTAATCTCTAAGTAAACCTTGAGTTTCAATTTTGAGGAGATCGTCGAGGACATATAAACCCTTGTCTTTAAGCTAACACAGCCTATACCATCAATCGAATGTAGATGAACGATGGTAACAAGGATGAAATTATTAAAAACGGCACCACCTTGTTATACCCAGCTGCTTTAATGGCAGCAATAATCTTGTCTTGGTCCTCTAGTGCTGATCCGCCAATAGAGATTACCACATCAACCTGCTTAATTGCATTCAGTAGACTGTCTCGATCATAAATGTCTCCCTGAGAATCGAATGACCAAGAACATGGATAATCAATCAATGAAGTCAGCAATCATCAACAAGATTCGTCTACACAGCATCCGTTATCTATGGCGGTCTCATAAACAGCTGAGGCATACGGCAGTTTCTACAGGATTTGTCTGAAAATGTTGCTCGCTCGGATCAACATGCGAAACTGAGATGATTCATCGGGCAGTGTGAAAAATCGCAACATGACTCCATCAACTCGATCACGTAAAAGATCGAGACAAACATCAACTCCGATTCTACTGCTAAAAGATCGGACCACCAGGACTTTGCTCTTCTCGGCCATCTCAGAGGCTTTTCATGGCGGAGGCGCGGTTTGTCCCGGCGAACTTGTTCGGTCTTGTGCTGAAATTGTTGGCGGGCTTCGAGATGAATCGTCGTCATTTTATTTTGATTCCAGAGGGGGCATAATTGTCATTTCGGTGAGTTGATTTTTCTTCATATCATACTTCTCTTGGAAAATGAGCGCATGCAAAGCGGAACGAGAAAAACAGAGGAAAATCACATACGAAGTACTTTTCAATCGATTTTGTCCAATTTGACCGATGGTGTAGTTTAAGATATTTGGCTTCTACTGGTCCAGATATTACCTATGGAGTAACAATTATTAGTAGGTTTATGGAGAAGCCATACCAATCATATTACAATGTAGCGAAAAGAATTTCACAGTATATCAGTGAAACTCGTGATCATGGAATTTCATATTTTAACATTAACATTTTCAATTTAGTGGGGGTACACAAGCGGCGATTGGGCAAGTGATACCAAGACTTGAAAGATTACTTTAATTTCTTTCTCAATCACAAGTGAAGCTTGGTTCTCGTCTTCGGGTTATTTGGCTGCAATATTTTCCTCGTGCAGCAGCTTTTGTAACCATGCCTGCCGATCATTGCACTTTTATGCTAAGCTTAGAAGCAAGCAATGTGAACTTCAGAATAGGGAGAAAAGAGAGGTTGCTCGTATGTGAGGAAGAGAAAAATAAAAGACCTTGAGAGTTTGCCTTCGTATGAGCAAGTTTTGCTTTGAGTGTTTTGAGTGAGATGTGAGAAAGTGTTATTATAATAGTTGTGTGAGACAATATTTTATTTTAATATTATACTTATATTGCAATTTGGTATAACAAATGTGTTTTGAGCCATCTATTTTAAATTCTCATTTTACCGCCACCACAACGAGTCCGCAACTCAACCCATATAATATATAGAAATAAAGAAACGGCTCTTTCTTTTAGCTTGGCCCATAAACCAATATCAACTCCAATACAGAAGTTTTACAAGCACAGCATAGTTGCACACACATTCAATTATTCATGGTATATTCATAGAGGTTGTATGTGCCGCGAGATGGTCGGCTGGAGTGACATTTTACACTAGGATCCTGACTAGCAGAATTCCATATTATTCATGCTTCAAGCATATGCAAGAAATTAAAAAGCACAGTTGGTTTTGATAATCAGACAAATTGATCAAGGTATTGATCCACGGTCGTGCATTTGACATCCGGGTAGAGCTCCGAAGCTTCCACTCCCAAAGATGGCTGGATCTCAAAGTTGGTATGGTCTCCTTTCACGAAATTACAGTGGTATAAGGCCCACATGAGTGCGCCTGGAGCTTCATTATCTGCAATATGAGTGGAAGTAGACCAATGGACGTCAAAAGGTTTAAATCATGGAGAGAATAAAGACAATTTCCACGTGCTTAAATCTAAGAGTGACGGGTCCCTGACCTTGAATGTACTTCAGAACTTGCTTCTCTGAAACATAAACCTTCTCCAGGGTCTTGCCGATCTTGCTCTCCCACAAAGACACGAGATCATTCATTGAGTAGGTGTTGTCAGGAGGTTTGATGTACAGAGTTTTGCACAAGGTCGTTGGATCATCCACAGATTTGATGGTATAGGTGCCGATATCATCCTCCTTGTTAATCACCACTGTATATCAACAGGGAGAGTTTTAGAATTTGGCTTAAATAAATAAATCACAGAGCCATCGATCTCCCTGGAGTTACTCTCGGCTCTCATTGAAGAAGAATTCTCTCGATGGATAGATTCATCAGACAACTGGCGGACAAATGCATCCATGTGTTCTTTTCTCGACCAAATACATAATAAAGAGAACCTTCGTGTTCTGCCGACTAGGTGGTATTCTGTCAGGATAAACCACATCACATTCATATCATCTAGTAGTCTATGAGAGTGAAGACTAATGGATGTAAGAGTCCCTCTCACTTTAATCACTATCGTAATTAAATTAAATCGTGTTTAATGTACTGAAAAATCTTAACTAATTGAAATGCACATTTCAACGAATTGCTCCTTACCTTTAGCATTTCCATCCCCTAAAAAAACTTTATCTCTAGGGGGAGCTGTAGTACCATTAGCTGTGACAATGTCGGAAGGTAGTAACCTGCAAAAGAGTTAGCGCATACATAGGTATAAGGGATTTTCTTAGCCTCAACAAGGCGGCGGATGTTCGCCTTCTTAGCAAATCCACTTTTTGCTGGCTCCACAGCATGGACACGATCCACATCATTTCCAAACTCTGAAGGGAAGAATCTCTGAAAAGAAAATTAATTGAATAAGAAAGCAACAAAAAACTAGAGTATCATCCCCTCATCCAACAAACTTACATGAGTTCTAAAATATTTTTCAAGAAAATATTTTCTGGTATTTGTTTCACGGAAAATAAATTGACTTAGGAAAACATTTTCCATGAAAGAAAAAAAGTTTTTTTTTAATGAAGGAAAATGTTCTCTACTTTTCAAATAAGGGAAAACATTTTCCTCACTCATTTTCTATTATCTCACGCTCTTACTAGTCTCCTCTCTCTCTCTCTCTCTCTCTCTCTCTATATATATTATAATTTTTTCTTTTTTTTTCTTTTTCTTTTCTTTTTTGTTTTATCCCCTTCTTCCCCATTATCGTGCGAGAGCCAATGACTAGCCAAAGGCGACCTCAAGCTCTGACCTTTGGTGAGTTCGGGCTCGCCGCTCACCAAATCGGTAAGCATGAGCCCTCTAATTCATCGATCTGGGGAGCAAGAGGTTGGCGAGTGAGCTCGAGCTCGCCAGCAAGCCCGAGGTTGCCTTTGGCGGGTTGCAAGGGGCAAAAAAAAATGAAAATGAAAAAGAAAAAGTAAAAAAAAAAAAATTTAAAAATTGCTTTTTTAAAAAATAACTAAATATCTAAAGAAAATACAAAATTTATTAAAAATGAGTGCATGAAGGAAAATCGAATCAAATTTTCCAAACCCGAATGGCGGAAAATATTTTCTTGTTCTTTTTCAAATGTCAACCGAACACCGGAAAATATGATTATTTTCCTAAAAAATGGCTTGTTGGAAAATATTTTCCAAAAGCGACACATTTTTCGCGAAACAAATGAAGTCTTACATGAGACTGAATTTCACTTTTTTTTTTAAGATGTGACTCCAACAGAGTAAAATTGATTGTAAGTGAATCAATAGAGGCAATTGAGTGCAATTAGAAAGGTAGAAGAAAAACAAAGTTAAGATTTAATTGTTAGGGCAATAGCCAAATACTCTGCCAAGTATAAAATATGAAGAGACGCATTTCATCATAACAAAGCTCGCAAGGAGATCGCGATGCACCCAAACCAGAAGACAAGAATCAAGCTAACGCCAACTAATAACATTAGACTCAAATGCTCAATGAACAATAGTAACTTGAAATGAAATTAGTAGGCAAGGCACCACCATGATATTCCTTGCTTCTTTAATGGCATCAACAATCTTGGCTTGGTCCTCTACTTGATCTCCAACAGCAGAGATCACCACATCAACCAGCTTAATCGCATTCAATAGACTCTCTGGATCGTGTATGTCTCCCTGAGAATCAAATAACGAAGAGGCTCGATAAGCAATTGATAAAGTCAGCAATCATCAGCCGCTCCTATTTTGGCTAGTGGGAACACTATGAAAAGGAGAAATATGAAATCTGATGCAAATGAGACTTCAATACTTTCACCAGACCAGAAAAAGTATTATGAGAAATAAAATAACAAGCTAGCTTCCATAGAATTCTCGTCCATACATTGCCTACCGATCTTTTGAAACATTGAGATAAAAATCGACTCCGATTCTACAGATAAAGACATTTCTCTGAACAACGAACAAGATCCACGGCAGGTGATGCTTCGATTCCTCGAAGCAAAACTAGATGTGGCAACGAACACAATCGCAAGGGAATAACTACTCACCTGAAGTAAAATAACGCCTAGGCTCATGAAACCTTCGACGATGTCGGCCTTCGCGGGGCTGGAGAGAGCGGACTCCCTCACGAGAGCGAAGGTAGGGTGGCCGGACTTAGCACTCGCTTCCACGATGAACTTTCCGAGGTATCCAGTGCCTCCAATCACCAGGACTTTGCTCTTCTTGGTGTCGGAGTGGTTTCCATGGCAGAGGTATGGTTTTATAGGGGGAAGTGGCTCGATCTCGTGCCGAAACTGTTGGCAGGCGTCGAGATAAAAATTAGTGCTTTCAAAATAGGATCGGTTATAACTGTAAATGTTGATAGGCGAGCTGCCAGCCCTGGCCAAGCCTGAGCTAGCCGGCTCGTGTCATGGCTGGTGCCGGGCCACCAGCCATCACTGAGGCACACAGCCGGCAGAAGAAGAAGGAGAAAGGAAAAGAAAGAAAACAGAAAAGAAGAAAAGAAAGAGAAAATTAATAAAAAAATGATTTTTAAATTAAAAAATAATTAAAAAATCGGTTTTAAAAAAAAAAAAAAAAATTGTGGTGGCTGTGAAATTAGAATCGTTTCTACACCTTGAGAAAATAAAACATGAATATGTTTGCGTCAGTGATATATTAGGGCTTCTATTTCGAAAATTTCATGGCTGGGAAGCATCTTGTTGGAGGTGCAAGCAAGACAAGCTACCCGTGAGCTCCTTGAGTTCAACCGGCCAATTCGAACTCGGCTCGACCCAAGAGTGAATCCTGAGTAGCTCAAGCGTTTAGCCACGTTGAGGTGGAAGTGTAAGAGTGCTAGACAAATAGTCGACATGCCAACACGGTTAATTATCATGGCCTTTTATCCAAAAAAGAAAGGGTTTACTTAGTTCAAAAGCTAATGGTATCGGAAGTTTTAATTGGGTTAGGACATTGCCATGAGATTGGGACTTACTGCCCGACGACTACAGAGAGGATTGTCGCCGTAGTAATCGGGAATCACCTGTAGTGTCAGACCATATCACTCTCAAGCAATCGAAACAGCTAAAAACATGGGAAAAAACACATTAACAGATGAGCACATTGTCCAAAGGTGCAAAGCATGCCTCGCATTTTTTTTTTTTTTTTGAGAATATTCTGGATAACGGAATTCAAGAATGAAAACTTCTCTGTTGAAGACAGAAGTTGATCGTTACTTTCCGAACAAAAACAGTTATTTCTGATTTCGACCATATACAAAGACAAAATTGCACGGGAATAACTATCCACTCACATAAGATAAATTGTCGACGACTATACTCTTGAAACAATTGTTGGTTCTGGCGAGGCTCGAGGCAGCGGGGGTAGAGTGACGGGACTCAGCCCTCGCTTCCGGGATGAGCTTTCTGATGACGTTAACGCAGCCTGTCATCTGGATTTGGCTTATCACGGTCATCTCGGAGAGTTTTCTAAGCGGAGGCGTGATTTTTCCCGGAGAACTTGCTCGGCCTCTGAACGTGTTATAACCATAAAAAAGAGAGCTCTAAAAAGCGGGAATCTCGTCTTCGCGAAAAGCGGAAGTAACTGAAGCATCACTTGGTATTCACTTCAAGGAAATTATCTTTTCGGTGAAAATTTAATTTTAACGGTGCGATGAATTTAAATAATCAGGATTTGAAGATTATATGCAACACAATATTGTGATTTTGTTCCTCGATCAAAGAGAAAAGGTGTGGACATATCCTTTGCCCCTTTCATTGACTCTCCGATTCCTTCTTTTGCTTCGGGCTGAACCAACAATTGTATGCTTTATGCAGGATTCTCTTCTCAAGCTGAAAAACATCATGTTGCGGAAAAAATCACTCTTATAATATATGATAAAAAAAAGAGCAAAAAAACCAAAAAAAATAAATAAAAGCAAAAATTGCAAATCCGAACCGAATCGATGTATTCAATTCAGGTCACATTAGGTTCGGTTCAGCCATTTATTATAACAGTTCAATTTGGTTTTCCTAGACAACCTAACCAAACCAAACCATTAACACCCTATCTTTAGTCACACAAAGAAAAAAAATTAATGAACCCTTTGCACAATTGAGATATATATACATCGAATGCATTTGTCTCACATGCCGTTTTAGCAAAATAGAACACTCGACTCCTGAGAAAATATTGGATATATTAGATGTGCCACATAAGATTTACAATAAATTATTCAGAGATCGACACGTGGCCATCCAGCCTACCCGTCAGAAATTTAAAAATTTCTACTCCTCTCTTCGTTGCTTCTCCATTTACTCCTCCCCCCCAAAACTATGCTCTACTTTTGCTCCCTCTTCACAACCAAAACTCTCCGCTCTGCTCTCTCTCTCTCTTTCCTCTCGACAATCCACGCCACCGCCGTCGCCTCCCGAAGCCCTCTGCTCTCTCTCACTCTCTCTCTCCACGACTTTGCTCTACTCTCTCTCTCCCTCCCTATCCACGACCAAAAGCTCTCTGCTCTACTCTCTCTTGTCCGATGAATCACGCCGTCGCCTCCCGAAGGAGCATTGGTGTTTTCGATCCGTCGTCTGGGTCTAACAAACCACTTTTTAGGTTCACTTTATCATATGAAAAAAACAAGTGAAAATAGAATGAGAGGGCAATGAGCTACTCTCCATCATGCATGTGCTTGCATGATTTCATGGAGTTTCATGGTGACTATAGCATCGATTTGACCTTTCAGGTGCACTGAATTTTTTTGCCGAGGAGGGTTGATCACGAGATTAATTATATTTTTAATTCTAATGTTTGTGAAAGATATAGTGCAAACTTGTTGGATTGATTCGGTTGATGAAAGTTTGAGCCTAGTCCTCCCCGAGTTTACGTCGTCAGCTGCCGGTTGTACGGCGGTTCCCGGGTTGCCAACCAAAAAAAAAGGTTTGAGCCTGGCACATAATACTATCATTAAATTAAAAACATATTATGTTCATATTATCCATTTGAATTCGAAATTATATTGCATTTATATTGTGTTCGTTTTTCTAAAAATTTCATGATAAAAGAAGATACTTTCCATAAGAATTATTTTCAAAGAAAATAATTAATTTTTATTTATCCGATGGCTTATGAATGGTAATTTTCTTTTTTTCAAAAGGAGAAGTTGTTTTTCCTCAATTTAATTATGTTCAGCCTGTGGAAAACGTTTTCCACATAGCAATTAGTTTTCCATCATTTAAACGTTGGAAAATTAGAATCAAACTTTTGGAAACAGTTTTGTTTCAAATGAATAGAGCCTTAAATTTGTAAAGGTATTTCAAACAAACGGACCTTGATTAACGAAAGTGAATGTTGCAATAAAGACTTGGCTTGGCGATTTTGTGGTTAATTAACGTGATCAACGCAAGATGAGATCAAATGCGGAGAAAAGCTAAGAGAAATTAGGGTTCTTCACAATTTTGTGTTTCGCAATTCTGGCCAAATCCAAACAGAGGCATTAATTGATGAAGGAGAGACGCTAGCGTTCCGTAGGTAAAGTGGATTTATTTTTCAAGGAGATGACACTGTTTTATTTTCTGAATATCATGTCAATGCTAGTTGTACTTGTGGGATAGCCGGCCTTGACTAGGTATTCCACATTAGACTTGTCCAAGCAATAGGACTGAATTAAAAAATGTGCAAAATGTTTAAAACTAAATTGGCCAAATTGAAGGATTTAAAATTGAATTTGTACAAATATGATAATTTTTCAGACTTTTTTTTTGGCAATTGTCCCTACTTTATTATTTAAAAAAGGATACAAGAGTTCACTCACACTATCCTCTTAAGAGCACGAAATGTTTCATTTAATCACACCACTGTACACAAATGGTCGGGCTTGGAGATAGGAATTTGGCTCGAGAAGAGTTTTTCCAAATTCATCGTGCCTTTGCCATTTTGCACGCCTTAAAGAGTCCTCGAAACACTACCAATTTCAGTTTACCTTTAATTAACTGGCAATAGAAAGTTCATCTTTGCTAACTGGCAATAGAAATTTTAAGCAAGGGGCCCCGGCTGGTGGGTTACTAGGCTAGTCTCCCCCGAGGTATAGTCGGTGCTATACTTCCGTAAGGTGAGCTAAGTCGGATCCTCGACATAAAATATATATAAATAAATAAATAAATATATATATATATATATAGTAAGTAAACCTCAAATTTCAATTATGAGGACATATTAAAGTATTGGATTAATATCATGGAAAACCTCAAATTGGAAATTTACCAAAAACTAATTTTTTTTATCACGAAAAACCCCAAACTATGACAAATTTATCATAAACTAATTTTTTAACCACCAAAAACTCTAAATTGGTATAAATGTAACAAATTTATCTTAAACTAATTTTTTTATCACAAAAAATCCCAAACATTTGTAACAAATATATTCTAAACTAATTTTTTGACAATAAAAAGCCCAAAACTAATATACTCTCCGTTAATTCGAATTAATATAATGAAAAATTATAAAATTGGTATATTTTTGACAAATGAAGTAATACCTTGCATGTTGCAATTAGTGAGGATATTTTCAAATTCACATCAACTCTGGTTGGCTTTATATGCTCTGCTACATGAATAAAAAAGGAAAAACTATGCTTTTCACCCTCTAACTTTTCGCTTTTCTAATTAAGTCCTTCTACTTTCAATTTGTCTAATCAAATCTTTTGTGGGTTGAAAAGTTAATTAGGTTCCACACAAATTTGAGTTAGGAATTTGGCACGACACCATAAACCCTTGTCTCCTTTTTTATTAGCTAGCCCAAAAACCCATGACAACTCCAAAACAGAACTAACCTCTCCAAGCACACAGCATAGACGAGCCCATATTCAGTATTCATGGCATGTCCTAATATTCGGATGTTGTACAGTGCCATGAGATGATCGACGGGAGCGACGTTTCCCACTAGGATCAAGCAGAATACTATTTCTGATTCCAAGCTGATGTGAGAAATCAAATCCCCAAGCACAGTAAATTTCGACAATTAGATAAACTGATCAAGGTACTCATCCATGGTGGTGTATTTGACATCGGGGTACAGCTCCGGGGCCTCCACTCCAGACGGCGGCTCAATCCCGAAGTTAGTTTGGTCATCTTCTACGAAAACAGAATGGGACATGGTCATCAGCATATTGCTTGGAAATTCCGCCTCTGCAAAATGAGTGGACAAGCAGACCGATCGACGTCAAAAGCTTTGAATCTCCATTAGAAAAAGAGAAAATTCCACATGCTTAAATCTAATAGTAACGCATCAATGACCTTGAACGTCCTTCAAAAGTTGCTCCTCTGGAACATAAACCCTCTCCAGGGTCTTACCGATCTCTCTCCCACAAAGACACGAGATCATTTATCGAGTAGGTGTTGGCAAGAGGCCTGATGTACAGAGTTTTGTTCAAGGTCCTTGGATCATCCACAGCTTTGATAGTGTCAGTGCCGATGTCATCCTCCTAGTTAAACACCACTGTATATCGACAGGGAGAATTTTAGAATTTGGCTAATCAACATATCACGGAACCTTTGATCTTCCTGGAGTTACTTTCGGCTCGCATTTAAAGAAAAACTCTCGATAAAAAGATTCATCAGAGACAAATGCATCCATATGTTCTTTTCTCAACCAGATACATAAAGATAACCTTCTTAATATGCTAACCAAGCGGTGTTGTGCCAACAGAACCAACATCATTTTCATATCATTTGTTAGTATCCGGAAGTCAAGCCTAATGGATGTAAAATGCCCCACATCTCTAGATAGGTTCTCAAGCTTCAAGAACTGACCTCGCTCTGATCACTACCGTAATGAAATCGCAAAATTTATAGAGAAATCCCAACTAATAGGAATGCGCTTATCAACGAATTGCTTCTTACCTTTTGCATTACCATCCCCTAAGATAACAACTTTATCTCTAGGTGGCGGCCGGCGATCGTGCAGCAGCGGCGGCGGCAGGCGATAGCGGGTGGCGGTCGGCGATCCGTGAGTAAGAATAAAAAACAAATAAATATAAAAAGAAACTGTTGCGTTACCAAACGCATTTCTATTCTTTTTCTATTCCAAAAGTAGAAATTTTGTGTAGTTACCACACGCGTTCTTTTACTCAGAAATTGTTTCTCGGAATAGAAATAGAATAACTATTTCTAAAAAAAAAAACTCTTCCCAGCCAAGAAGCGTTGTCATGCGCCGCCTAGGTCGCAAATCCTGGCATAGAGAGCAGCATATAATTTTTTTGCTGGCTCGACAACATCATCACGATCCACATCTTTTCCAAACCCTGAAGGCTAGAATCTCTAACAAGAAACATAATCAAATTAGGAGAAACATCTTTATTAGAAAGCAACGAAACTTTAGAGCACGTTCCCCTTGTCCAACAAACTTATATGAGTTCTCGCAAAATAATATAAAACAAACTTACATGAGACTGAATTTCATGTTTCTTCGATATGTAACTATGGCAGAGTGAAAAATGATTATAAATGAATCAAATAAATTCACCAATTTAAGAAAATTTGACCACAAGTGCTGTTAGGATACATGAAGAAATGGAAAGTGAAGATTCAAATATTAGGGTAGCAACCAGATTACTCTGTCAAGGATAAAAAAAAAAGCAGACATGCTGCTTGCTTGGGCACTGTCAAAGTATAAGATATGCAAGTATAAAAGTATCGATTGATGGTCAACATCCCAGTAGAGGGATTGGGTAACGTACTAACATATATGCAACAATAATACGCCTGAAAAAGACCATTTCAGGAATAAACTAGTTCATGTTTCCCGCGAATTCATAACGGAAGAGCTGGGCCACATGTCCACAGTACATATTGAGCGCTCGGAACTTCCTATTCTGTAGGCTGACCTTACAGGAAATCCAAACACACAGGTTCTGGATAAATAAAGCCTCCTGGAGTGGGGTTGTTACACGCCTCATTAAATGAAGGGGTGAAGGAGGAAGACTTTCATGTTGTCACACATGGAAGATCTGACATGTTAGGTGCTGGAGCATTTGAAGAAGATAATGGATTGTGGGCTTTGTTCGTCTCTTTCTACTACCCTTTTGTCTTCTTAGTCTAAGGCTATGTGAACGTAAAAATGAAAATAGGGAAAAAAAAAAATAAGTCAAAGGTAATCATTTCCTTGGTACATGTCCAGAAGACTTTCGCATGCTAAAATAGATGATGAGAGACTTCTCTTGGCTATTAAAAGAGGAGCCATTCGGGTTGAGGTACGAAAAGGCCTTGATGGCTAGGGAGGAGAGAGGTCGCCAGCTTTTTGGTGGCAGAGGGTGGAGTATTATTCTATCAAATCAAATCCCCAATTCTTCCCCGCAAATTAGATTTGAAGAGACCCGGAGTGTTGAAGCCGAGTTAGATCGTTATTAGTAGAATTTATTTGATTCTTTAAGTGAAATTTCATTAGTAATTATGAGAAGCTAAATATTACATGAGTTATTAAGTATAATTAAAAGTTGAAAAATACTGGGAGAGAGTATTTGAGTACTTAAGTGATTGAAATCTTTGTTATATTTGCTTATTTTTATAGTGAAATTCCGTACTACTTTCCACATGAACATAAGTTCCAATATTCAAATCGAATTACAAAAATCCGGTGTCCAATTTACTTTTCTTCTTTTTAACTATTTTTTTCGATTTGCTTGTCCATCCTAGTATTTATGCAAACAGTACATTGTGCATCCTTGACGACAGAATTTCCTACCCAATTGAACATGTCAAAAAGCAATAGTGTGGATTTGAAATGGTTATCCACATTGTGCTATACTTAGATGTGCAATAGTCGTCCTCCAATTATCCTCCAATTTCATTGATAACTTCTACACAAAGTCATGATAGAAAAAGAGCTTTAGTCTACAGATAAATAAGTCAATGCATCCCAGAAGTAAATAATTAAGCTAATGCAACTTGTATCATGAGTTGAATGCTAAACGAATGATGATTATGATTATGAGGACAAAATTATAAAAACAGCACCACCTTTATATTTCCAGCTACTTTAATGGCAATAACAGTAGTCTCTGAATCATTTTCGTCTACTTGAGAATCAAATGACCAAGAGCTTCGATAAACAATCAATAAAATCGGCAATCAACTGAACAACAGGTCAGTGCAGCTACGTAGCTACAGCTGTCTCAGAAACAGCTAAGGCATACGGGAGTTTCTATAATGATTGTCTGAAAAAGTGCTTGTTCAAATCAACATGCGAAGCTGAAATGATTCGTTAGGCAGTGTATAATTTCACCAATATACAAAAACAAAAAATCAGAAAAGAGAAGGAGCAACGCCGAATTGCAACGAGACTCCAATCAGCTCGATTGAGCGAGAGATCGAGGCGAAAATCAACTCCATTTCCACTGCTAAAAACATTTCTCAGAACGACAAGCAAGATTTAACGGCAGGCGACGTTTCGGTTCCTCGAAGCACAGCCAGATGTCGGAAACGAAGGCCATCGCGATCGCACGAGAGTAAACTACTCACATGAACTAGATAGACGCCTAAGCCCTTAAAACCTCGGACGAGGTCGGACGGAGTGGACGGCCCCACGAGAGTAAAGGTAGGGTGACCAGACCTAGCACTCACTTCCACCATGAACTTTCTGATGTGCGTAGCGACCCTGATCACTAGGACTTTGCTCTTCTCGGCCATCTCGGAGTGGTTTTCATGGTGGAGCCTGTTGATTTTCTCAGACGAACTTGGTCGGTCGTCGTAGCGATTCTGCTCTAGCTGTTTAGGAGGAAGAAAGGAGAGAGCGCGCTAAAATGCGGGATTCCATGTGGCGCTATATTAGTTTAAGTTAATATTCTGATAAAATATATAATGATATATATATATATATATATATATATATTATAAGTTTATCCCAAATTAATTTTTTTATCACGAAAAATTCTAAATTGATATACTTATAATAAATTTAACCCAATTTAACTTATTTAACCGCCAAAAATCCTAAACTTTACCCTCCATTAAATTAGATTAATATCACAAAAAATCACGAAAATTATATAATTATAAAAAATGAAAAGTAAAATTCAAAGTAGATACATCACCAACCGTCATATGTCAACAATTTTTTTTTTTATGACTCGGGAATCCCGTAAGCCGACAACCGGCGGGCAAACCTTGGAGCGACACGAGGAAACCACCACCCCGTGCCACCGGGTAAGGCACCAAGTGACGCGCAGGAGATTCGAACTCCTCCCCTTCGTGAGGGGGAGAGAGTCCAAAGCCAGTTACGCCACCGCAGCGGGTGGTAATATGTCACCAAATTTAGTAATTTGATAATAACATAAATTTATCATAAATATATCAGTTTGGAGTAAATTTATTAAAGTTGTATAAATTTATAATTTTTGGTAGTTAAAAAATTAATATTTATTAAATATATTATAAGTGTATCAGTTTGGATTTTTTATAATATTAATTTTTATTTATTTTGGTTCTGGAAGGGCACAATTGTCTTTCCAATGGATTGTCTCTTTAATGCATTGTCTTTTCAGCCACTTGATTTTTCTTGATCTTATTATTAGGTGGGACAGAATGACATGCAGAGTGGACGAATGGAAACAGAAGGAAATCTGATATCAGGTACTTCAATAAAAGGTTTGTCTAGTTCGAGGGGAGACGATTTGAATTATTGTGAATTAAGAAAACTCAACTCGCTAAAAATAAGAAAATCTACATTTAAGTTTGGATTGTGCTAGATTTAAGTAAATCCTAATTTTGAACGTTGGAGATTCTAATTAATTTTAATATTGTGATTGTGTTTCTTGATCTATATTAGACTATTGTAACGTACAATGATTTGTCATGCAAATATTAAGGAAGAAGTTGAAACCCTTCTTTTATCATATGAAAGAAAAGCAAGTATGGTTGGAAAGGGCAATGAGGTACTCGACGTGCATGTGTTTGCATGGTATCTTGACGTATTACATTGATTATGAGATTACTCTTTTTATTATTTTGGGTAACATAAAATTTCTATGTTTTCAAATTGACGAATTTTTGAAAAAAGGAAACTTACCTTGTTAGAATGATTCCTTCCTAAAAGAGTGAGCTCGATATAAATAAATTAAGCAAATTATAAGATAGTCTCTTTATCATTAAACGGAAAAGATTTTATGCTTTAGATCATCCATTCAAAATTTGAAATTGCATTTTACCTAATTTGTGAAGTTAACATGGTACTATGTATTCGACCAAAAAAAAAACATGGTACTATGTAGACCCCACCTTTTCAGGCTTTCTCGTTTAGAAAAGGACACGAGTCCGCGCCGACTTTGGCTGGTAAAGAATTTGGTTCGCGAGGAGTCCAGATTCATCGTGCACGCCTCTCTTTTTTCTTGCTTGTTCCACGCCCATGACGCTATAACAGTCCTTATAGCATCAAGGATAATCCTACATCGTGAGATTTGTTCATCGGTCGGTTTTAACTTGCTATTCTCTCACCCTTCATCAACTGGTAAGAGGAATATCATCTTAGCTGAATTTAACAGGTAATCTGCCAAGTAAACCTCATCCCAATGCCGAGGAAATCTTCGAGGACATAAAATATTTGAATTCCGAAAGATGAGCATCAACTTTGGTTTGGCTTTATATGCTCCATTGCAAGAATAGAAAAGGAAAATTATACTTTTCATCCTTTACTTTTGCCGATTCTTTAATTAAGTCCCTGTACTTTCGACTTGTCTAATCAAGTCTTGTATGGATTGAGAAGTCATTTAGGTTTGACCCAAATTTGGGTTCGGCTTTTGGCACGACAGCCCCTTAACCCTTGTCTTTTTTTATTTATTAGCTAGCCCCTAAACCCACGGCAACTCCAAAACAGAAGTAACTTCTCCAAGCACACGGCACAGATGAAACACATATTCAGTCTTCATAGTATGTCCTAATATTAGGAGGTTGTACAGTGCCATGAGATGATCAATGAGAGACGTTTCCCACTAGGTTCGTAAGAAGCGGTATACCATTATCATTTCTGTATCCAAGCTGATGTGAGAAATCAAATCCCCAAGCACAGTAAATTTCGACAATCAGACAAACTGATCTAGGTACTCATCCACGGTGGTGTATTTGATGTCAGGGTAGAGCTCCGAAGCTTCCACTCCAAACGACGGCTCAATCTCGAAGTTAGTTTGGTCTCCTTTCACAAAAATAGAATGGGATATGGCCCACCTCAGATCGTCTGGAGATTTCGCATCTGCAATATGAGCGGACAAATAGACCAATCGATGTCAAGTAGAGAATAGAGACAATTTCCACGTGCTTAAATCTAATAGTAACGCATCTGTGACCTTGAATTTGCTTCAGAAGTTGCTCCTCTGGAATATAAACCCTCTCCAGGGTCTTGCCGATCTTTCTCTCCCACAAAGACACGAGATCATTCATCGAGTAGGTGTTGGCAGGAGGTCTGATGTACAGAATTTTGTTCAAGGTCCTTGGATCATCCATGGCTTTGATAGTATAGGTGCCGATATCATCCTCCCTGTTAAACACCACTGTATATTGACGGAGAATTTTAGTATTTGGCAAATAAATATATCATAGAAACTTTGATCTTCCTAGAGTTACTTTCGGCTCACATTTAAAGAACTCTATTGAAATAAAGATTCATCAGAGACGAATGCATCCATATGTTCTTTTCTCAACCAGATACATAAAGATAACCTTCTTAACATGCTAACCAGGAGGTATCGTGCCAAGATAACCAACACTGCTTTCATATCATTTATTAGTCTTTGGAAGTCAAGACTAATGGATGTAAAAGGCCCGACACCTCTAGATAGGGGAGTTGCCTCAAAATTCTCAAGCTTGAGGAACTGCCCTCAATCTGAACACTCCCATAATTAAATCGTCAAAGTTGTACAGCAAAATCCTGAATAGTCAGAATACGAATTTCAAAGAATTGCTTCTTACCTTTTGCATTACCATCCCCTAAGATGACAACTTTATCTCTAGAGGGAGCTGTAGCCCCGGGCTGTGCCAATGTCGAACTGTGCCAACCTGCTAGAAAGTTACAAGACACATAGGTATACGGGATTCCCTGTTCCTCAAGAAGGCGGAGGATGTCGGTATAGTAAGCAGCATAAAAAGTTCTTGCTGGCTCCACAGCATGGGCACGATCCACATGACTTCCAAACACTGAAGGCAAGAATCTCTAAAAAGAAAAATAACCAAATCAGAAGAAACATCTCTATTGGAAAGCAACGCAAATTTAGAGCACATTCCCCTTATCCAACAAAATTATACGAGTTCTGGCAAAATAAAACAAAACAAACTTATACGAGACTGAAGTACTTTTTTTTTTGGGTCAATATGTTGCTATAACAGAGTAAAATATGACCATAAGTGCTATTAGAAAAATAGAAGAAACGGAAAGTGAAGATTCCAATGTTAGGCAGCAGCCAGATAACTCTGTCGAGTATAAAATATGCAAATATGCTGCTTGCTTGGATGGACACTTCCACAAGTGATAAGATATCAGGTAAGTGTATTGCCTTTTGGGAGCATGCTGAGTTCCACTCATCGTTGACCGTTTACCACCCGAAGCAACAACAATTACTACTAAGTACTATCCCAGTAAGTAGGGCTGGGGAACATATATGCAAAAATAATACTCCTGAAAAAGACCATTTCAAGGTTAACCTAGTTCATGTTCCCCGCGAATTCATGATTGAACAGCTCGGATACACGTCCATAGTCCATATTGAGTGCTCGAAACATGTGTTTTTTTGGCTGACCTACAGGAAACCCAGACACAGGTTCTGGATATATATACATATGAAGCCTCCTGGAGTATGTGGGCAGCGCAATATGAGCACTGGGCTACACTTGGATGTGAAATAGTTATTCTCAAATTTCATCGAAGACTTCTACACACATTCATGACCAAAAGATGTGAAGTCTACAGATATGTAAGTCAATGCATCCTATTTCATCAAAACGAAGCTCGCAAGGAGAAGGTGATCCACTTATACCGGGAGGAAAGAATTAAGCTAACACAACCTGTATCATCAGTCGAATGCTAAACAAACAATGATTACGAGGACAAAATCATTCGAAACAGCGCCACCTTTATATTTCCGACCATCGTAATGGCAGCAACAATCTTGTATTGGTCCTCTGGTGATGTCTCAACGGTAGATATTACCACATCGACCTTCCTGATCGCAGTCAACAGAGTATCCGGATCATTTATATCTCCCTGAGAATCAAAGGACCAAGAGCATGAACCAACAATCGATGAAGTCAGCAATCATCAACAAATCCTGGTTTGGCAGTGGGATTCATAACCGATGAAGATAAGACTTCGATACCTTTATCAGACAAGAAAAAAATACGACGACAAATAAAAAAAAAAAAAAAAACAGGCCACTATCCACAGAATTCTCGTCCATGGCATCTGAACAACAGATCAGAGCAGCTACTACGTAGCTATAGCTGTCTCATAAACAGCTAAGACATAAGGAAGTTTATGTAAGATTTGCCTGAAAATGCGCTCGTTCGAATCAACATGGAAAGCTGAGATGATTCGTCACAAAAAATTTCACCTTTTTCACGAACAAAGACAAAATATCAGAACAGTAATGAACAACGCCAAATCGCAACGTAACTCCAATCAACTCGATCGACTGAGAGATCGAGACGAAAATCAGCTCCGATTCTACTGCTAGACATCTCTTAGGACGACGACCAAGATTTAACGGCAGGCGAGGCTTCGATTCCTCGAAGCAGGACCAGATGTCGGAAACGAACGCGATCGCACGGGCATAGCTTCTCACCTGAACCACACGGACGCCTAAGCTCTTGAAACCTTCGACGAGGTCGGCCTCGGCAGGGTCGGACGGAGTGGACGGCGGTGCCAGGAGAGCGAAGGTAGGGTGACCGGACTTAGCACTCGCTTCCACGACGAACTTTCCGATGAGTCCGGTCACCCGATCACCAGGACTTTGCTCTTCTCCGCCATCTCGGAGTGGCTTTTCACGGCGGAGTCGGTGGATTTTCTCCGGCGAGCTCGCTCGGTCTCCTGAGCGACTCTGCTTCCAGCTGCTTGTAAGAAAGGTAGAGAGCGCGCTAAAATGAGGAGGTCCTTCGCAAGGAAGCCCATTTATATTTTGATCCCAGAAGGGCATAAGCGTCTTTTCGGTGAAATTGTCTTTCCAGCGGATTGACTTCGCTCGATCTGATCCTTCACCGGAAAAAAGTGCATGAAATTAATTGTCTGTTACATTTATCTTAAATTAATTATTTTTATCTATATAAAATTCTCAAACGGATTTAGTAGTGCTATATTTACCACAAACTAATTTTTAATATCATAAATTAGGAAAAAATTGCGATGAATGTGACTTGAGTGTAACAATGTAGGATTTTTTGCAATCTAAAATTAATTTTCGGTACATACGACATGCATGTAAATGTTAAAGTTTTTTGTATTGCTAGTCTTGAAAAAAAGGAAGAATATCATATTTGTCTAGCTTGAGAGATGATTTATATTTCTGTAATTTTAAAAAAGCTTATGTAACTATCTGACAAGGGATTATTGATGCGACGTCCTAGGCATGAGCATGTGGAAGCGTCTCCATCAATGATCTCTAAGACAACACAACAAACAACAGCCAGGAAAAGACACCACAAACGTACTACTTTTATATTACATTAATATATTACAAGCCACTTCTCTACAGAACATATCTTTTTCCACCATGCTATATCTATCTGCATAATCTTGAGGTATCCCTATCTCCTCTATGGAAGTCGAAGCTCCAAAATTGGTATCCATACCTACAAGACTGGAAGATAAAAGAGTGAGTCAATGACTCAACAAGTGAAGTCACTAATCCTCATATAAGAGGACAGCTTGTCATCGAATCTAGCATGCAAACATTACTTGCACTACAACATCGATGGCAAATCAATAACAATTCCTTTGCTATACCTTAATTATATGCATGTGATCAATTTTGGCTTATCATCAATGTATGATCTACCTCAAACTTATCAAACAACACACAACAACTTGCACAAAGATTCATTAACCGTCTCAAACGATTCTTCCCATACTTTCAGGGGATTGCAACATCAAGCGAGGCATTCGACCATCAAGCTAAGCATCTCATACTTTCAAGGACTTCTTGACTCAATCAAGGTATCCTGTTCTCATGAATGAGGCATCCTCTTGGCATAGAGGCATCTCGTTCTCATTAAAGAGACATCTTGTTGGCGTGGGGACATCTCATTCTTATGAACGAGGTATTGTCACCATCTCAATCAGCGACGACATCCCATTGGCATGGGGTCATCGTCGTTACCTCAAGTGGCAACGGTTCTTATATTTCATTAGGTGATCACATGTTCTACATCACACAAATCGATTTATTATCTTTAATTTTAGCTGATGCAAACAAGGTCCGAAAGCGTGCTCATGCAAGTGCGTGCGTGTGTGCATCATGACCTATAACATTGTTACTTTACTACTATGCTGAGCATGACATGTGACTCGTGGCTTGAATTGACATGCTCAAGTGCCAACCCAAAGCCAACCGAGGCTCAAATTGATATGCCTCAATGCCGATCTAAGGCCAAGCAAGGTTTAGTCTGTCACGCCTCAACATCGATTCCAAAACCGAGTAAGACTCATCTGTGACTCATGGCGTGATTGTACTTATGAATGAAAGACATGAGCAAACGATACAAAATCAATCCTCATCATGCACACGACCACACACGGGTGAGCACATAACTAAATCAAACAACGTAACGCATTGCTCTAATTAAGGGTTAGAAATTCTACTTATAACTGCAAGGACATGAGCAAACCATACAAACAACCATCAACATGCACACAACTAAGCACGGATGAGAACACAGCCAAGCCCAACAACGCAGCACATTGCTCTAGCTGAAGGTTAGAGATTTCACTTACGACTTGTCCAGGTGGTGGCCAATGGCCAAGCAATGGCAAATTGATGAGGGGTGAATGGCGAGAGAGGGAATGGTCGAGAGAGAAGGGGGAGGGGCGTGCAAGAGAGGAGAGGTGGGAGAAATGAGCCAAGGTGGGGAAATGAAGGGTTGGTGCTTTTATTTATAGGCAAAACCTCAATGATTGCCTTTTCCAAATGATCTAATAACTTCTTTAGGTGGCAAGGCTAATTAGGAGAGATGGCGCCCTAATAGCCTAGAGAAATGATTAAAGTCCTAAAAGTGTCTCTTATTGGTCACTTAGCCATAAGTCATCGCCTTAGTGAAGAAACTATCTTGAAGAGGTGGCACGCCTACCTTGATGAAATGGCGTCCTAAGGCCCTAGAAGAGCACTTGCCATTCTTCTCATTAGGCCACCTATGTCATGAGTCATCTTTCAATAATAACTTGGCTAAACTTGCTCTCCAAGACGATATCTTAATGTAATGATAACCTTATTTCTATAAGAACACCCAAGCTTGTGACTCGTTCTCTTCATTAATTGCTTAGATTTGGTGTCATCATAAGGCTTGGATTTTTGTCGCATGTTAGACTATTTGTTCTCCAAGTTGAACTCATTTCTCGACACTTGGACATGTGAGTCATCCCTTTTATTCAGTTATTAACTTCCAAAAAACATAATTAGATTACTTGTTCTTCAAGTTTAACCCCTATCTTGCCACTTGAATGACAACTCATTTCTATATGAGTTACCTAAGATTTAGTTATAATCGGCTTTGGATTTAGTCACATGTTTCCTGTTTCTCAAGTAACTTGCTACTTAAGTTGTCATATGTAATCATGGCCAAATCCTCTTCCTTGCCACCCAAGTTCCTTACCACTTAAGTTGATGAGTCATTCTCTTCATTTATGGACTAACTTCCAAAGAACATTTTGTAAACATGAGAAGGAAGCTGATGGAAGTGCCAAGATTATTGTGTGAGAGCTTTTCATGTTCATCCACAATCAATTGCACCATTTGAGTTGAGGTTTGTGGCTAATTCACAACTGGTTGAGGTGAGATGTAGCCAAGCCTGACCGGTGTGGCTAGTTCAATGGCCTATCCTGGCTAGCGCATGGCTAGAGTTGGCTGGGCATAGGGCCAAGCTAATCGGGCTTAAGGCCAGCTCATGGCCTAGCATAAGGCTGGGCTTATGGCCTGGCACATGGCCGGGTGGCAAGGTCGCTAAGCTGATCCATGACCGATTCGTGACTAGTCCGTGATCCATCGCAAGTGATCCTTGGAGTGGTCCTTGGGGCACACCGATTTATAGCCATTTCTCATGGGCTAAAACTGTAGACGTTATAGCTTAACTTGCCAAAAATATGAAAATCTAAATTAAAGTTTGGATGGTGTTTGAAATTTAAGTAATCTTAATTTTGAAGTGCAAGAAGTATTATTTAATTTAAACTGTAGCTTGCTTTTTTAATTGATATTATACTATTATAATTTACCATAATATTCAATGTAATTGATAACAAAGAAGTTGAGATTGCCTTTTAGGGGTACTTTATCATATGAAATAATAAGAAAAAATGGTATGAGAGGGCAATGAGCTGCTTGACATGCATTTGCATACATACATACATACATACATACATATATGATATCATGGAGTTTCATAGTCCATATATGATTGTTTTCAGGTGCAAATTCTTTTTTCCTGTAGAGTCAATCACATAAATTAATTTTGTAACTTTTTGGCCAACAAAAGATTATCTTATAAATTATTCAAAACTTCTTGAAGAAAGGAGAGGTAAATTATTAGATTGGTTCATTGATTGAATAGGGAGCACGATGCAGACGTATATAAATGATAATCTCTTTATCATTAAATGCGAAAGATTTAATGTTTAGATCACCTTTTCGAAATTGAAATGGCTTATCTTTTGAGTGTTTGTTTAGCCAAAAAGGGTTTCGTACATTTGGTTTTTGATATTTTTACTTGCTTAGTTGCCAAAAATGGATTGATTATCAAAAAATCATTTACAATGAAGGAAAACATCCATGCTCAAAAACAAGGAAACTTTTCTCTATTCTCAAAGAGAGGAAATCATGTTAAAGTTAATGACCAAATGAGAACTAAAAATGATTTCTGCATAAAACGTCTCTAAATTGGTTTACCTATGATAAATTTACCTAAAACTAATTTTTCAACCATCAAAAACTCAAAATTGATACATATTTAACAAATTTATCCTAAACTAATTTTTTCACCATCAAAAACCTTAATCTAGTACATTTATGATAAACTTATCATCTGTTAATTTTCGTTAAATTGAATCAATGCCATGAAAAAACACAAATTGATAAAAGAAAGCAAAACTCCAAAACTGGTATATCTGTCAACTATTTATGTCATCTAACTTAGCAATTTGACAGTAAAATTTAATAAAAACTAACGAATGGTAAATTCATTGCAAATGCACTAGTTTGGAAATTTTAGTATTATTAATTCTATCAAAAAATCTACGGTAAACAATGAGGAAATTTTTCTCTACCCTTAAGAGAGGGAATCATTTTCAAGTTAATGACCAAACGATAGCTAAAAATGATTTCAGTACAAAACATCTTTCTTAGACAGGTCGAAGTTTTCACTAAACAAAGCAAGTCTTCGTTTGCAGAGTCAACACGACATTGCACCGCACTGCGGTTTCTCGAAAAGAGAAGGGCCCAAGAGTCCACGCTGGCGGCGGCGGCGGCATGCAGAGTACGGAAGGATTCATTTAGTCAAGACCGATATCCACGAATGATCGGGCGTGGAGACAGGATTCTAGTTCCAGATTTGTTCCAGCTTCATCAAGCATTTGCCCTTTTCTTTTCTTTGTATTGCCTTGTTCGCCGCCCATGAGAGTCCTTAAACTTGTTAATCTTTTAAGTTTATCCATAATCAACTCGCAACAGTAGATTTCTTCGGCTAAGGAAACCCAAAGTTTCAATTACCTTGAGATTTTCGTGGACATATAAAAAATATTTGTTTTCATCACAATAGTTGCCTATGGACCATTTAGGCATGGAAAATTATTCGATTATGTTTATTTCGCGAAAAATGAATAATTTTATAAATATTTTTCTAAAAAATAATTGCTTGTATAGTTTAAAATAATCGGTCGATAAAAAATATTTCTATTATCAATAATAAATTATATTTAAAATTTTTTGTGAATGATAAAAATATTTTTCATCTATTTATTTTATAAGCGAAACAAGCGATCAGTTTTAGAATTTTTTTCCAAATAATTTAATTTTCGCGAAACAAACGGAGCTTAAAGCATAATGATCTTTTAGTATAAGACGAGGATTAGTAGCTCCAATTCAATACCCACACCGGTGACATAGAACGTATAAAATATAGAAGGGTTTTGCTCGCATGACATTTTTTGGGTCATTATGAGAGTAACGGTATATTGTGAGTTATAAATTCTTAGAGTGAATCTTACAACAATTATTAATTATTAATTATTAATTATTTTTTTATAATCCATAACAAGCTATTAATACCATAATAGATTTAAAACAAATACATGAATAGAGAAATCCAATGTCTTTCTTTAAGCTTGGCCCATAAAACCCATTATCAACTCCAAAACGGAAGTAACTTCTTCAACCACCGCATAGATGCTGCACATATTGAATGATCCTAGTATGTCCTATTTGGAAGCTGCACGTGCTAGGAGATGATACAGCGAGAGCGACGTTTCAGACTAGGATCCTGGGAAGCAGAATCCTATACAACTTAGGATTCAAGCAGATGTGGAAGACGAACGTCGCACAGTAATACCTACTCACACAATCGCCTCAATGCTCACATGAAAAAAAAAAATTTACGCCTAAGCTCTTGAAACCTAAGGCGATGTCGGCCTTGGTGGGAGCAGGGAGAGCAGACCCTTTCGCGAGAGGGTTAACGGACTTAGCGCTCGCTTAAACTTTGAACCTTCCGAGATATTCAGTGCCCCTGATCACCAGGAGTTTGTTCTTCGCCATTGAAGGTTCGTCCCGGCGGCAGCATGGTTTTTCCCGGCGAACTTGCTCGGTCTTGGACCATAGCTGCTGGCGTGTTGGCAGGCTCCGACATGAAGCATCATCTGATTTTGATTTCAGAAGGGCGTATATGTCTTTTTATGTGAACTGGTTTTTCTTGATATCGCCATTAGCTGGAAAAGAAGTACAAGCAAAGTGGACTAATAGAAACAGAAGAAAATCTAATATAAAGTACTTCAATAAAGATTTTGTCGAGTTTGAGAGATAATTCAAATTATTGTGAAAAAAAGAAAATTTAACTTACCAAAAATAAGAAATTCCACATTTAAGTTTGGATGGTGCTAAAGATTTGAGGAATCTTAATTTTGAAGGAGTGGAGATTCTCATTAATTTTATTATTATGGTTTTGTTTCTCGATTGATCCTAGACTATTCTAACTTACAATGATTTTTTCATGTAAATATTAAGGAAGAAGTCGAAAGAGTTCTTTTATATCATATGAAAAGTGAAAATGGTATGAAAGGACAATAAGTTATTCCACGTGCATGTGCTTGCCTAGAATCATGATGACCGTTAAATGATTGTTTTGAGGAAAAGGTAAGTGAAATTGGTATGAAAGGGCAATAAGCTATTTAACGTGCATGTGCTTGCATGGTATCAAGACGTTTCATATCGCTAAATGATTGCTTTGAGGTGCACTAAATTCTTTCAAAGGTAGCGTCGATCAAGGCCCTGTTTGGTAATATTTTTGTTTCTTCTAATTTCTGTTCTTTTGTTTCTTGAAACAAAAAAAAGAACATAAATCCATTTGGTAACGTCAATTAATTTTTCTATTCCTTTGAATAAAAAGTGGCCGATGAGTAGATTTGGAATATAAATAATAAGTACAAAAAAGTAGCTTCTTGTTTTTGGGAACAATTTCTAGAAATAAGTTATTTTCTCTTTTCTTTTTTTCTTATTTGCTAGCTGCCACCCCCTCTGCCACTTGCTGTCGGTTGACCACTGTGGCTAGCTAGCCGTCGCCGCCGACCGCGCTATTGCTGCCGGCCACTAACCCTCGCCGTCGATGATTGCAAACAACGTGGCCTGCTGCTTGTTGCCACCGATCATCACCGGCAGGGGTTGGCAGTGGGCAACAATGATCGACGGCCGACGGTCAGCAGCAGCAGTGGTCAATGGTTGGCGGCGCCGATAAAGAAGAATAAAAAAAAATTAAAAGAAATTTTATATTACTATGTGTCACAAAGCTGATCGAGAGAACCCGCAGCAAGTAGAAAGAGAGAAAGAAGGAAGAGAGAAGAAATAGAGAGAAGGAGGAGAAGGAGAACGTAAAAGAAACAAAGAGAGGGCTGTAGTTTTCTCGTGGTAACAGAAATCTTACGCCCATTGTATTTATATTGAATATAAACTGTATATGACAATAACACCCTTATGTAAGTAAAAAAAAGGAAATAAAACTCTGATAATAAAGGAAACTCAATTAAAGTAACTTAACACTCCCCCTCAAGTTGGAGCATACAAGTCACCCATGCCCAGTTTGGAACAACCAGCAACAAAAGCAGGACGAAATAATGCTTTGGTAAACATATCAAGAACCGATTTCTAGAGGCAACGTAATGAGTAGCAACCAGCTTCGCTTCACAAAGATCACGAACAAAGTGACAAAGTCAACTTCTATATGCTTAGTTCTCTCTTGAAAACAGGATTCCCAGCAATATAAATAGCTGCTTGATTATCACACATCATATCAATAGGTTGATTAATTGAAATTCCAAGCTCCTGGAGAAGAGATTTCAACCATAACAATTCGGCCACAGTATGTGCCATAGCACGATATTCAGCCTCTGCACTAGACCTGGCAATGGTAGATTGTTTCTTGCTTCTCCAAGTAACCAAATTACTAACAGATAGTAGAGCCCAATCGGCAATCGTAGTAGTAGTCGTAGAAGTAGTAGTAGTCGTAATAGTAGTAGCAGCAGCAGCAGCAACAGTAGCAGTAGTAGCCGTAATAGCAACAGTAGTAGCAGTAGTAGTAGGAGCAACGGTAGTAGTAGTAGTAGGAGCAGCGGCAACAGTAGGAGTAGCAACAGCAGCAGTAGCCGCAGTAGCAGCAGTAGTAGTAGGAGCAACAGTAGTAGTAGTAGTAGTAGGAGCAGAACAAAGAGCTTGATGAGCGAAGTAGCGCAGTAGAAGCGAAAGTAGCAAAGCAGAGCGAAGTCGTAGTAGTATCACTCATGACGATAGTCTCAATATAAATATATCTACCACTAATCAAGAAGGCTGAAACTTTAGTGCAAGAAACAAAACAGCAACACTGATGTATAATCAAATGTAATTGGCTCCATCAGTTAACCAAAGGAAACCCAGCAAAATCAGTCAACCATAATCAATGAAATACTATGATTCTTGAATCGTATAATCAGATGTAATTGGCTCCATCAGTTAACCAAAGGGAACCCAAAGCAAAATCAGTCAACCATAATCAATGAAATACTCGATTCTTGAATCCGCCGATCGTAAGTGTTGTAATCCATGTCCGTAAATCGAACCCGATGAATCGATATCTTCGATCTCATACATATTGAGACTCAAAGAGAAAACCGATAAAAATTGCAACTTTAGGTGGCTGCGCACCGCAGAAGAAGTAGGGTTACTAGGGGACTCTCAAACCAGCAATAGGATCAAGTAATCAGGTAGTTAGATCTGCTCTGATACCATGTTACAAAGCTGATCAGAGAACCCGCAGCAAGTAGAAAGAGAGAAAGAAGGAGGAGAAGGAGAACGTAAAAGAAACAAAGAGAGGGCTGTAGTTTTCTGTGGTAACAGAAATCTTACACCCATTGTATTTATATTGAATATAAACTGTATATGACAATAATACCCTTATGTAAGTAAAAAAAAAGGAAATAAAACTCTGATAATAAAGGAAACTCAATTAAAGTAACTTAACACTATGAATCGTACCAAACACATTCCTATTATTTTTTCATTCCGAAAATAAAAATTTTATATAGTTACCAAACATATTCTTTTATTGAGAAATTGTCTCGAGGAATAGAAATAGAAAAAGACTATTTCTAAAAAGAAATTGTTATACGGAACAGAAGTGTTACCAAACAGATCCCAAGAGTACTTTTTATGATTTTTCAGGGAACATAAGATTTCTATGTTTTCAAATTCATGAGTTCTTAAAAAAAATGAACTCAAGTTTAGATTACAAGAAGATCTTCGAGGACATGTAAATTATTTGATTTCATAATTGTGGATCAACAATGCTCCACCACGAGAATAAAAATGGAAGATTTAAACTTTTCACCCTCTACTTTTTCCGATTCTCCAATTAAGTCCGTGTACTTTCAATTTGTCTAATTAAGTCAATTAGGTTTTACCCAAATTCGGGATAGGCTTTTGGCACGACACCATAAACCCTCGTCCTTTTTTTATTTGTTAGCTAGCCCCTGAACACATAACACCTCCAAAACAGAAGTAACTTCTCCAAGCATACAGCACAGATGAGCACTTATTCAGTATTCATAGAATGTCTTAATATCTGGAGGTTGTACAGTGCCATGAGATAATCAATGGGAGCGACGTTTCCCACTAGGTTCGTGAGAAGCAATATACTATTACCATTTGTGTATCTAAGCTGATGTGAGAAATCAAATCCCCAAGCACAGTAAAGCTTCGACAATCAGACAAACTGATTAAGGTACTTATCCACGCTGCTGTATTTAACATCAGGGTAGAGCTCCGAAGCTTCCACTCCATACGACGGCTCAATCTCAAAGTTAGTTTGGTCTCCTTTCACGAAAACAGAATGGGATATGGCCCACACCAGATCGTCTGGAGATTTTACATCTGCAAAATGAGCGGACAAGTTGACCAATCGTTGTCAAAAGGTTTAAATCTCATAGAGAATAGAGACAATTTCTACGTGCTCAAATCTAATAGTAACGCATTTGTGACCTCGAATTTTCTTCAGAACTTGCTCCTCTGGAACATAAACCCTCTCAAGGGTCTTGCCGGTCTTTCTCTCCCACAAAGACACGAGATCATTCATCGAGTAGGTGTTGCCAGGAGGTCTGATGTACAGAATTTTGTTCAAGGTCCTAGGATCATCCACGGCTTTGATGGTATAGGTGCCGATATCATCCTCCCTGTTAAACACCACTGTACATTGACGGGAGAATTTTAGAATTTGGCTAATAAATATATCACAAAAACTTTGATCTTTCGGCTCTTTTTTAAAGAACTCTCTCGATAAAAAGATTCATCATAGACAAATGCATTCATATGCTTTTTTCTCAACCAGATACATAAATATAACCTTCCTAATATGCTGACCAGGCGGTATTGTGCCAAGATAACCAACATCAATTTTGTATCATTTATTAGTCCCCGGAAGTCAAGAATAATGGATGTGAAAGGCCCGACATCTCCGGCTAGGGGAGTTGCCTGGAATTCTCAAGCTTCAGGAATTGCCGTCACTCTGATTACTCCCGTAATTAAATTGTAAAAGTTGTATAGAAAAATCTTGACGAATCAGAATAGGTATTTCAATGCTTCTTACCTTTCGCATTACCATCCCCTAAGATGACAATTCTCTCTCTAGAGGCAGCTCTAGCCCTGGGCTGCACCAATGTTGAACGGTGCCAACCTACAAGAAAGTTACAACACACATAGGTATATGGGATTCCCTCTTCCTCGAGAAGGCGGTGGATGTCGGTATAGTAAGCAGCATAAAAAGTTCTTGCTGGCTCCACAGCATGGGCACGATCCACATCACTTCCAAACACTGAAGGCAAGAATCTCTAGAAAGAAAAATAATCCAATCAGAAGAAACATTTCCATCGGAAAGCAACGAAAATTTGGAGCACATTTCCCTTATCCAACAAAATTATATGAGTTCTGGCAAAATAAAACAAAACAAACTTGTACGTGACTGAATTTCTTTTTTTTTTTTGTCAGTATGTTACTATAACAGAGTAAAAACTGATCATAGGTGAAACAATAAATTCAGCAAGTAAGCAAATTCTACCATAAGTGCTATTAGAAAAGTAGTAGAAATGGAAAGTGAAGGTTTTAATGTTAGGCAGCAGCCAGATAACTCTGTCAAGTATAAAATATGCAAACATACTGCTTGCTTGAATGGACACTTTCACAGTGATAAAATACCAGGTAAGTCCATTGCCTTTTTGGAGTATGCTGAGTTCCACTCATTGTTGGCTGTCAACCACCCGCAGCAACAACGATTACTACTACTATCCCAGTAAGTGGGGTTGGGTAACATACATGCAACAATAATACTCCTGAAAAGGACCATTTCAAGGTTAAACTAGTTCATGTTCCTCGCGAATTCATGATCGAAGCGCTGGGATACAAGTCCATAGTCCATATTGAGTGATTGAAACTTTTTATGTTTTTTTTTTTTTTTTTTTTTGGCTGACCTAGAGGAAACCCAAATCCACAGGGACTTCTACACAGAGTCATGACCAATTAAGATGAAAAAAGATGTGAAGTCTACAGATAAATGAGTCAATGCATCCCATTTGATCAAATGAAGCTCACAAGGCGAATGCTATGCACTAATACCAGAAGAAAAGAAGTAGGCTAACACAACCTATATCATCAGTCGAATGCTAAACGAACAATGATAACGAAGACAAAATCATTAGAAATAGCACCACCTTTATATTTCCGGCCGTCAAAATGGCAGCAGCAATCTTGTATTGGTCATCCGGTGATGTCTCAACAGTAGAAATTACTACATCAACCTGCCTCATCACATTCACCAGAGTATGTGGAACGTTTATGTCTCCCTGAGAATCAAATGACCAATAGCATGAATAAACAATTGATGAAGTCAGCAATCATCAACAAATCCTGTTTTTGCGATGGGATTCATAACCGATGAAGATAAGACTTCAATACCTTTATCAGGCAAGGGAAAAAAAAAACTATGACAATTAAAAAAAAAAAAGCTACAATCCACAGAATTCTCCTCCGTGGCATCTGAACAACAGGTCAGTGCAGTTACTACGTAGCTGTAGCTGTCTCATAAGCAGCGAAGGCATAAGGAAGTTTCTGTAAGATTTGTCTGAAAATGCGCGCGTTCGAATCAACACGCGAAGCTGAGATGAATCATCAGGCAATGAGAAAATGAGAAGAACGTCTTAAAAAATTTCACCTATTTCGCCAACATACGAAGACAAAATATCAGAAAAGACAATGAACAACACCGAATCGCAACGTGACTCCAATCAGCTCGATCGAGTGAGAGATGGAGACGAAAATCAGCTCCGATTCTACTTCCGAAGACGTTTCTCGGAACGACGAACAAGATTCAACGGCAGGTGACGCTTTCGGTTCCTCGAAGCGGAACCAGATGTCGGAAACGAACGAGATCGCACGGGCATAGCTAGCTACTCACCAGAACTACGTAGACGCCTAATCTCCTGAAACCTTGGACGAAGTTGGTCCTGGCAGCGTCGGACGGAGTGGACAGCGGTTCCACGAAAGCGAAGGTAGGGTGGCCGGACTTAGCACTCGCTTCCACGACGAACTTTCCGATGAGTCCGGTGACTCCGATCACCAGGACTTTGCTCTTCTCCGCCATCTCGGAGTGGGTTTTTCACGGCGGAGTCGGTGGATTCTCTCCGGCGAGCTCGGTCGGTCTCCGTAGCGACTCCGCTCCAACTGTGTCTGCGAGAAAGGGAGAGAGCGCGCAAAGATGCCGAGGGCTCTTCTACACGGAGCCAATTTAAATTTGATTCCGGAAGGGCGTAATTGTCTTTTCAATGAATTGTTTTTCCAGCGTATTGACTTCTCGATCTGATCCTTCACCAGAAAAAAGTGCATGAAATTAATTTTCTATTACATTTATCCTAAATTAACTTTTTTACCTAAAATATTCTCCAGCTGGATACAAATGTCATCCCGAACTAATTTTTAATACTGTAAATTTTAGATAAATGTGACATGAGTATAACAATATAAAATTTTTTGTGATATAAAAATTAATTTTTGGTAAATACTTTTATGGTATTAGTCCTAAAAAAAGAAAGGGAAGAAAATAAAATATAAAGTATTCTAATAATGATGTTGTCTAATTTGAGAGATGATTCATTTCACAAACTTAACTTGCCTAGAATAAGAAATTCCAAATTTAAGTTTGGATGGTGTTAGAAATTTAAGTAATCCTAATTTTGAAGTGTTAGAAATACTGTTTGATTGAAACTATATTTTGTTTTCTCAATTGATATTGTACTATTATAATTTACCATAATTTTTTATGTCATTGATTAAAAAGAAGTTGAAACCATTTTTTAGGTTTACTTTATCATATGAAATAATAAGATGAGAGGACAATGAGCTATTGGACATGCAGATGCACGTATACATGATATCACGGAGTTTCATAGTCGCTCTATGATTGTTTTGAGGTGCCATTTCTTTTTTCCTGTAGGTTCAAGCACATTAATTAATTTTTTAACTTTTTGGCCAACAAAACATTATCTTGTAAACAATTCATAACTTATTGAAGGAGACTAACCTTGTTAGATTGGCTCATTGATTGAATAGGGAGCATGATGCTAGTAAGTTAGACATTTATCAATGATAATCTCTTTATCATTAAATGCGAAAGATTCAATGTTTAGATCACCAATTCGAAATTGAAATTGCATATCATTTGAGTGCTTGTTTTGCTAAAAAGGGTTTCCTGAAATTTGTTTTTCATAATTTCACATGCTTGTTTTTCTTTGCCTTGTTTGTCCCCCGCCGTAAGAATCCTTAAACTTGTTATTCTTTTAAGTTTATCATTCATTACAGGAGATTTCGTCAGCTAAGGAAACCCAGAGTTTCAATTACCTTTAGATTTTTGAGGATATATTGATTTCACCACAATGATTGCCTACGGACTATTTAGACATGAAAAATTACTCGACTTTATTTGTTTCGTAAAAAATGAAAAATTTTAAAAATATTTTCCTAGAAAATGATTACTTTCATATTTTAAAATGATTAGTCGATGAAAAATGTTGTTATTATCGATAACAAAATATGTCTAAATACCACCGCCCGCGGTGGTTGCGCTGGATAAGCGCCCCCATGACATCTGCGCAGGATGGAGGGGTTCGAATCCCGCGTACTGCAAATCGCGCGACTCACCCGCAGCTGGGTCTGTGGTGGTGGCTCAGCTGCCCCGGGTTTACGCCGCCGGCTACCGGCTGTACGGTGGTTCCCGGGTCATCAATAAAAAAAAATATGTCTAAATATTTTTGTAGACGACGGAAATATTTTTTGTCCATTTATTTTATAAGCGATACAGATAGTCATTTTTGAGATTTTTTTCTTCCAAATTATTTATTTTTTCCAAAATAAACGGAGCTTAAGACACAATTATCTTTTAGTCTAACGCCAGGAAATCAGGTGAATTATCGAACATCATCAGCGGCTCGAATTCAATACCCACACCGACGACATAAAACATATAATATACAGAAATAGAAAAACTCATATCAAACTCCAAAATAGAAGTAACTCCTCCAAGTAGGAACTTGCACGTGCCATGAGATGATTAGCGGGATGCGGAGAAGCAGAATCCTATACAACTTATGGTTCAAATTGATGTCAGAATCCTATACACCGTAGTGACTACTCACAACACGATACACACATGAAAAATTTGACGCCTAAACTCTTTGAAACCTCGGGCGATGTTGGCCTTGGCGGGATCGGAGAGACATGCGATGCCTTTGATCATCAGGACTTTGTTCTTCGTGGCCACCTAAGGTTCTTTCCGCCAGCGGTGTGGTTTTTCCCTGCGAATTCGCTCGGTCTCGGGCCGTAACCGTTGGCGGGATCCGAGATGATTCGTCCATCTGTTTTTGATTTCAGAAAGGCATAGATGTCGTTTATGTGAACTTGTTGATATCATCATTAGCTGGAAAAGAAGTACGTGCGAAGTGGACTAATAGAAACAGAAGAAAATCCAATATAAAGTACTTCAATAGAGATTTTGTCGAGTTTGAGAGATGATTCAAATTATTGTGAAATAAGAAAATCTACACTTAAGTTTGGATGGTGCTAAAGATTTAAGTAATCTTAATTTTGAAGGATTAGAGTTTCTAATTTATTTTGTATGATGATTTTGTTTCTCAATTGATATTAGACTATTATAACTTACAATGATTTTTCATGTAAATAAAAGTTGAAACCATTTTTTTGTATCATATGAAAGATCAGTGAAAATGATATGAAAGGGCAATGAGCTATCCGACGTGCATGTGCTTGCATGGTATCATGACGTTTCATATCGCTAAATGATTGTTTTGAGGTGCACTAGATTCTTTCCAAAGTGGGGTTGATCAAGAGATTACTCTTTTTGATTTTTTGGGCAACATAAGATTTCTATATTTTCAAATTCACAAGTTCTTAAGAAAAGGAAACTGAGGTTGTTAGATTGATTCCGATTCTAAAGAGAGAGTTCAATGCACATATATTAAGCACGTAGTAAATTAGTCTCTTTATCATTAAATGGAAAAGATTTTATACTTAGATCATTCATATGAAATTTGAAATTGCAATTTACCTAATTTGTAAAGTAAACACAGTATTACATAGACATCGCCTTATTGGACTTTTCTTATTTAGGAAAGGATATGAGTCCGCGCCCACCATGATTAGTAAAGAAATTGGTTCGTGAGGTGTCCAGATTCATCATGCATGCCTCTCTTTCTTCTTGCTTGTTCCACGCCCATAACACTCCTCGAAACATTAAGGATAATCCAACACCGCAAGGTATTAATCAATGGACCTGCAGTCACATTGGGCCTTATACTCCTAGACTCCGTAGGTTGCATAGGGTTTATCTGTTAACTTGCCCGATAGTGATCGATTCTATTATTTTGTTCTTGGGAAAAAAATAAAAAATAGAAATCCGTTCGGTAATTTTTTTGTTCGTGATAATAGATTTGGAACAAAATTTAGAAGTGGAAAAAAGTTATTTTTTTGTTATCGGGAATAATTCCATAATCAAGCCCAATCTATTGTTCTTTTTTCTCTTTTCTTTTCTTCTTTTCTCCTTCTCTTTTCTTCTCTCTCCTTCCTCCTAGCCGGTCATTGGCCACTGCCATTTGCCGTCAACGATCATCGATCGTTGGCCACAAAGAAGGAGGAAGAAGAAGAGAAAAGAAAAAATCGAAAAATATTAAAAATTAAAAGAAAAAAAAATTAAGAGTTCTATCAAACGCACTTCTATTCTGGAAATAAAAATTTTGGACACTTATCAAACGTCTTCAAATGCTCAAAAATTACTTCCAGAAATAGAAAAAAAAAAGAATTATTTCTGAGAGAAAATTATTCCTGAGAACAGAATGGTTACCAAACGCATCTCTATTGTTTGTCTTTTTTCATAGAATCCTAAATATCGGTGTAAGACCTGAAGCAGTGCATATTGTCACGAAGATCGATAATATTATCAAACAAATCAAGATTCCTAGCTTTGAGAAGACCTTCATATTTCATGCACGACCAAGTTTGTTTATGATGATTTTGAGTTTGTTTTGTACCCTGAAATACTAACCACTTGGATCGGTTGATGTTGGTATGCAGACTGCCGCTGCAGGGGAGATGGAGGGCAAAACTTTTATCAGCTATGAATATTCAAAACCAGATGGATCGGATCACTTCCATTATGCAGCAGAAGTTTTCGGCAGGAGAAGATCACCGGCACTTGGATTACTCCAAAATAGATGAGGACGAGAGCCTGGACGATCGCCGGCTTAGGCAGGCCAGCCACGACGCCGAGGAGAAATATTTTGCTCAAGATTGAGAATGTCATGTGCAGTGTTTCATCATTGCCATCTTGAACTATTCTCTCTCTCTTAAACACGCACGCACGCACGCACTTTGGGCTAGAGTTGGATGGGAGTCTCTTAGTTGTAATTTGTAATGATTCTCGTTCAATAAGTCGTGTATCGTCAAATATGTTAAAATATGTCTCGAGTTTGAGCCTGTGAATGAAATTCATTCAAGATAAATTAAAGGAAAAATATGAAAGCTGAATATTTGTGGACGTGCACAAGATTTCCTATTTGGTGTTGGAGTTCCAAAGTGAATATTTGGACCATAAGTTGCAGTTTTGATAAGTCGAATAAAAGTCCAGAATTTGTAGATTACGGAAATCAAATTCTGTATATATTGCTCGTTCAAGATAACAGAAAAAATAGGAAAGTCCAAGTTGGACTTGTTGACCGAAGTGTCCAAGTTTCTTATTCCGAGTTGAAGTTGGCCCCATGCATATTATATCATATATATTTGTTCTTTTTGCCGTAAGCGCATGCGGTTGCCAGAGCGTTGTTGATGCAAACAGAGCAACGTGGTCTTCGCGCCGTGGCAAACGTGAAGATCTCTTGAAGCACCGTTTCTAAGCGCGTGCTTGACGTGGGTTTCTTCGTTGATTTCATTCGTGCAATTACATCCAAGAAAAATTAGTATTTGTAACCGATTAAATCTTGAGATAAGATTTGCGTGTAATTCCTTCGTGAGATTAAGAGATAATTTCTTAAAGAATTTATGTGTGTGTTTTTAGGTGTAATTGGGGCTTGGGAAACACTGAGAGTGACTCGAGTGTGTAATCTCCGAGATCTACAATGAAATTCGACGTTGCTCTCCCCGTAGACGTAGGTCTTTACGACCAAATCACGTAAATCCGGTGTCTGATTTATTTTCTTCTTCTGTCTATTTTATTGTTCGATCACTCGCTTTTCGCAACAAAATGGGTTACTGTTAATTTTCGCTCACAGTGATCTCTATTGTTCCGTACCTGTGGTTGTTGCCTATGATGGATGGTTGCACTATTCTTATTTGAATGGCAAAGGATGTTTTGAGGTGGACTTAGTTCTTTTGGTAAATCTTCGTAGTGACTTAGAAAGATAATTTTCAGGTATTAATGATGTTAGAGAAATCTGGAAAATTAACTTAAATGCACATCACAACTCAGTCCGATTGATTTATTCATCTACTTAGATTCAGCAAGAAAAGTTGCCACCTCATATGTTTGATGCCCTTCTCTTGGATGGGATTCGGGATTCTAAGAATTATTAATTATTGTGTACTACCTGTGAAAAGACACTGCTTATACCCAGCTTGAAGAGAAAGTGTTGTGACAAAAGTTGAAGTAAAACTTGCAAAGGGCATAATCCCCCTTTAATGTTCTTATATGAGATGGCCATACTTCTTATATGAGATGGTCATATTATGGTACTTGGTCGAGCCATTTTTTGTCAAGATTACTATTACTAGAGTTACTAAAAGTATCACTAAAGAGTTCTCGCTAAATGGTGTTCACAATATCCAAGCGCCTTGGACAAAGTGTGCAACTTTATTTAATTCATTAGTCAAAACTTGCATTACTACAAAAGAGATTCCGTTACATGGACATAGCATCTGTCTTTGGCCAATTCGTAAAAATTGGCAACAAAAAGGATCAAACATCACTGAAGAAATCGAAAAATTTTAATAGAATTTTAAAAAATGACAATCAATTCAATCTGTTCAATATGAGACGATTCAAAGATGATGATATTTTGCTGATTACAAACAAAAGACAGGAGATAAAATTGTGTATCTCCATAAAAGGGGGGGATTTAAAGCGAAACAACAGCCAAAGTAGATGACGCTCTCAAAGGAAATACTATTTTTTCTCCCCAAGCTAAGGGCGCGTTTGGTAATACTTTCGGGAATAGGTGTTTCTATTTTTTTTGTTCTCGGGAATAGAAATAGAACAAAAACACGTTTGGTAAGTCTTTTGTTTTCGGGAATAGATTTGGAAAATAAACAAAAAAATTGCTTTTTGTTTCTAGAAACAATTTAAGAAACAAGTTTTTTTTTTCCCTTTTCTTTTATTTATTTTTATTTTTCTCTCTTCTTCCTAGTTGATTGCCGGCCTCGGCAATGGCCGGCGACCAGCCAGACGAGGCCCGGCGAGAGGCTCGGGGGAGCCTCATCGTGGCTGGGTGAGGCCCACTCAAGCCTCGCTTGACCATGGTGAGGCTCGGCCTCGCTTGACCATCGCAAGGCCGACCTCGCAGTGGCTGGGCGCAAGGCTCAGGGGGACCTTGCAGTGGCCGGCCAGGCTCCCATGAGGCCGGCGACCTCGCCGGTCACCTGCCGGCCATGGCTAAGGCTGGCAACCGGCTAAGAGGAAGGAGAATAAAAAGAAAAAAATAAAAGAAAAAAGTACTAAAATTATTAATATATTAAAAGAAACTTTAAGTCAAAAAAATTTTGGGTTATGCAAAATGTATTTTTGTTCCCGGAATAAAATTTTTTTATAATTATCAAACGTTTTAAAATGTTCAGAAACTATTTTTGAGAGTAGAAATAAAAAAATTGAAAAGAAACTATTTCTGGATATGGAAATGTTATCATTATCACCTAAGCTGTTAACAAGAATGGTTGGAGAGGCGAATGGCCCCTCTACTTTCAGTTTGCTCCCCGGCCTCCGGACCGTACTGCTTACCGTCGCTAGCAGTGCCGTGGCACAGAAACTGAAGATGAGAAAAAGAGTAATTCGGCCATTCGTCCTAGCTTTTCGAATAGTATAAGAGTGATTTTTATAAAATTTGAGCATGCTGGTTGCTGAGTCGTAGATTTGGTTGTTAGTCCTTTTTAATGAATGCCTTGATTTATGGTGAGCGTCAGAAACAGAATGAAAACGAATCCGCGGAGCATGATTCATGGCTGGCATTGGAAGAAGATTGAAGACAAAAAAAGCTACAAGCATTTAATGAAGAAACCTTCTGCCCCCTGAAGACAGAGAGAATGCTATCAAAGCTCATTGAAGCGTTCGCCGACCTATCTTCAAGTGCATTTATTGTGTGGATTTTATTTGACTTTGTTTGTGTGCATTTATGCATTTGTCTTTTTTTTTTTTAATGTTTGTCAAATTATGTACACGTCCAACAACTATAAAAGGTTGTGGACTCAAGATTTGTACCTGCACCAAAGGAAAAAGCATTTGCATTCTAAATTAGTTCTCTGCCCGCCTGGACTTTACCACAGGCCTTGCATCCCCAGATTCATACAGCCTTCCTCTTCACAGCATACCGTGAGGCACAAAGTTAGAAAGATAATGGAGAAGCAATATTACAAAAGAGCAGCAAATAGATTTATCTTCCCACAAACTTGCAGAAATACTTGCTATGTTGGCTGACCTCCATTGTCTTAAATCTGCTTATGCAGACTCGCCAACAGAAGTCCTTAACTGAATCCCCATCTTCCTTTCAGACATCAATGTCCATAATTCACGAGGCATGGTCGATGTCATGTATTCATTCGATAATCAGCTATTTGCACCCAGAACTTGCTTATAACATCATCAAGATCCTTGCTGCACTCGCCAACAATGCCTGCCCTTCTTTGTTCTTTTGGTCCGCGAACAAAGCAAATGGTGCGAAATGCAATGTTGTTTTCAAAACTAAAAGAAACTATTGCACGTGCGCACAGTGCATGAACACCATCCAGTGTGGTTGATGTTTGAACTCATATATACATGTCATTCCTCTGAATTGCACCACACAATTACAGAAAATTAAGCGGCTGTGGAGGGCTGCACACCATAGCACCAAAAGAATACGTGTGCTAGAACAAGAGCATGAGGCTACACTGCGTCTCTATCGAAATTCAAAAAGAGAACCATGGCTGGTGTGTGAGAGAGCGCAGCAAACGAGTGAAGGCAGCTATTGAAACAGAGCAGACTATTAGGTTACGTTTGCTAGCCAGAATAAAATTCAGAAGATATAATTTAGCATATCATGTATTTAGTCTTACCCAAATCAAGTCAAGATAATATCGAATATAAGAAAAAAATATAATCTGAACAAAAAAATCTTGTGGGAGGAATTGGAATAAAGGTGGATAAAAATATTAGGGCACGGCTAAAATTGCTTTGTTTCGTTGTTATATGTAGATGTAGATGCAATCACAAAACTCTTACCAACAACATTATTTAGGAAATTTTGAATGTGGCTCCTGAAGTTTTGGCCTAGTTCAAATCGACCCCCTGCCCTTACTTTTCTACTCTGGAAATCCATCACATTCGAGTTATTCGATCAGGGAGATCGAATCAAATTGAGGTCATGGTGACCTTACTTTCATGTACATTGTGAAGTTAAATGATAAGGATAAAACCAATTTAAATCTATTAACAACTTGCTTAGAATTTAAACACGCGAAAGCGAATAATCAAAGTTCGAGATGGATAATCAATAATCACGTACTTATTACTGAATTTGTCCCATGCCCTTATCATAACTCATCTACCATATTCGCAAACGTCCTTTATTGATCGAGAGAGCATCGAACCTTTTAATTTTCAAGGAGCACAATGAATCTTCTTGTTGAAGTAAATACTAAAATGTTGATTAGAATTCACTTTTTGAATTTAAATGAATCCAAATGGTAATAATATAGCATGATTTTTATTAAAAAAATCTCGAGTTTAGGTCCCATTGCGATCCACGCACGGAGCATTTATTTCTCATAAATACGTTGAAAGGAGAAACACGCTTCATGCTCATCATATGATTGTTCTCTTCGTGAATTAAATAATGCAAGCGATGACCATCTCCAGCGTCATGCGTCCTTACATTAAATGAAGAGAGAGGAAAACAATTGACGTCTTTGTTTATTCTTCTTGTCAGCATTGAATGCTCTCCTTGCCCTGGCCATATGAACGCGAACGCGCACGCGCAGGAAGATAGAAGAAAATGAGCAGCTTTTTTTGGCTTCGTTCTCTGAAGAAAGGGAACAGTGATGGGCATCATTAGCCATCAATGTTGACTTTCACCGATAGGAGAAGAAATGAAAAGCTCTGAGCTCTTCGTGCATAAAAGTCAAGAGAAAAGGGTCTCCATCATGAACAGAAAGGAGTGAAGAAGACGTCCTCGCGCCTAGGCTTCTCTCGGTCATACATAGAGATGAGCCATCGGGGCAGAAGTTCTCATCAGATATTTATAGTTACACTCAAGTGATTTTAATCAAATAAATTCTAGTGAGTAAAATCAATGTAATTTTTCCAATAAAATTTCACTAGAAATTATAAAAAACTAAATACTGTGTAAATTATTAGACGTAACTAGGAATTAGGAAAACATCGAGAGTATGTTAAATATTCGAATGATTGTAAATTTCATTATATGAGATTATTTTTATAGTGAAATTTCTTGCTATTCTCCTTGTAGATGTAAATTTTAATATTCAAATCAAATCACGTAAATTTGATATTTGATTTTCTTTTCTTTCTTTTGAATAGTTTTATCAATTCGCTTGTCCCTCCATATCTGCAACAGTTCACCCCATTTACAACTTCTATCCGGTCCTAATTCCAGACTTACACTGTTGGCATCGCATACCACTTGATACAATGGACAGCAGAAATTTCGTTTCTTAAAGGAGGAGCGACACTAGCATGACATGCCGCAAAAATAGAGAAATCCATGTCTTTCTTTTAGCTTGGCCCATAAACCCTAATCAACTCCAAAACAGAGGCAACTTCCCCAAGCACTGCATGGATGCGCACATATTGAACGTTTGCGGTATGGGATGATTAGCAGGAGCGACATTTCAGACTAGGATCATGAGAAGCAGCATCCACGGTCGTATATTATTTATGATTGGAGTTGATGTGAGAAATTACCGAGCACAATCGGTTTTGATAATCAAACAAACTGATCAAGGTACCGATCCACAATCGTGTACTCGATATCGGGATAGAGTTCCGAAGCTTCCACCCCGAACGATGGCTCAATCTCAAAGTTGGTTTGGTCTCCATTCATGAAATAAGAATGTAATATGGCCAACGTGGCATCGAGTGGAACCGCCGCCTCTACAATATGACCGGAAAAGTAGACCAATCGAAGCTGGAGAATGGAGATAATATCACGAACTTAAATCTGATAGAAAAGCATCCCTAACCTTGAATGTTCTTCAGAACCTGCTCCTTTGGAACATACACCCTCTCTAGGTTCTTGCCAATCTTTCTCTCCCACAAAGAGAGTAGGTGTTGGTAGGAGGTCTGACGTACAGAATTTTGTTCAAGGTCCTTGGATCATCCACAGATTTGATGGTATAGATGCCATTGTCATCCTCCTTGTTAAACACCGTTGTATATTTGACCCGGAGACTTTTAGAATTTGGCCGATAAATAAATCACAGATCCATCAATGTCCCTAAAATTACTTTCAGCTAGTATTTAATAATAATAAAAAATTCTCTTGGTAAATAGATTCACCAGAAACTTGGCGTCCGCCAAATGTTCTTTCTCAACCAAATACATCAAGATAACCATCTTTATATGCTAAAAAGACAAAACTGTGTCAAGATAACCCACATGATAAGATAACCCTCATGACATTCATATCATCTATTAGTCCCTAAATTGAAGACTAATGGATGCAAAAGCCCCAACATCTCTAGATAAGGAAATTGCTTGGAATTCTCAAGCTTCAAGAACTGCTCCTCACTCTTATCACTACCGTAATTAAATCGTGAAAGATGTACAGAAAAATCTCAATGGCTTAAAATGCGCAATTCAATGAATTGCTTCTTACCTTTCGCATTTCCGTCCCCTAAGATGACAACTTTATCTCTATTGGAGCTGTAGCCCCGGGCTGTGACAATGTCGGAAGGAAGTAACCCGCAGAACAGTTAGAACATACATAGGTATAAGGGATTCCCTCGGCCTCAACAAGGCAGCGGATCTTAGCCTTGGTGGCAAGTAAAGCTTTCACTGGCTCCACAGCATGGACACGATCCACATCACATCCAAACTCCGAAGGCAAGAATCTCTAGAAGGAAACATAATCAAATCATGAGAAACATCTTTATAAGAAAGCAACAAAAAATTCGAGCCTATTCCCTTTAACCAACAAACTTGTATGAATTTTGGCAAAAAAGAAAAAAAGAAGACAAACTTATATGAGACTGAAATTCATGTTGTTTCAATATGTTACTATAACAGAGGAAAAAGTGATTATAAGTGAATCAATAAATTCAGCAATTAAGCAAATTCGACCCCAACTACTATTAGAAAAATAGAAGAAACTGTCAAGTATAAAATTGGCAAACATTCTGCTTGCTTGGACACCTTCACAAGTAATAAGATATCAGGTAAGTACTACTGAAAAAGACCATTTCAAGGAGTAACTAGTTCATGTTTCCCACAGTGTCCTATACTTGGGTTTGAAATAGTTATCCTCGAATTTACAGATCACTTCTACACAAATACATGACCATTTAAGAAAAACACGTTAAAGTCTGCAGATAAATAAGACCATCCATCCCAAGTCTTCAAAGCGAAGCTCACAAGGAGAACGAGGTGCACTTATACCAGAAGAGAGAATAAGCTCACACATATATCTAAGTTTAGATCCGCTTTATTTATTCTCTTTTTCCTTTAAGGAACTCCTATTTCTCTCCAGTCAGACGCACCAAAACAAACAAACGGGTGTTGTTTTCCATATCCTGTTAGTATTCCTCCTTTTCTTATAAAGAAACCAGCTTAGCAAAACTTCTTTCACCAAGTACAGCATGACCTATTGAACACCACAAATAGTAGCAGCTCTCAAAGCTCTCTGGTCACCCTTAGGCTGTGGCAACAAGTGGTTAGAACTTTCACCTATGTGCTCACCCGTAGAACACCAATTGAAATACACCTTAACCCCTTCTAAGATTTTCACCAGTTTAAATTGCTCCTAAGAAGCTTCACATCCAAAAACGGCAACCTTTATAGTAACAAGAATGAAATTATTAGAAACAGCACCACCTTGACATTCCCAGCTGCCTTAATGGCAGCAACAATCTTGTCTTGGTCCTCTACTTGTTCTGTCTCAACTGCAGAGATTACCACATCAACCTGCTTAATTGCGTTCAGTAGACTCTCTTGATCGTGTATGTCTCCCTGAGAATCAAATAACCAGGAACTTCAATAAGCAATCGATAAAGTCAACAATCATCAACAAGATTTGTCTACACAGCAAAAGGCAGCTCCGTCGCGATAGCTGTCTCATAAACAGCTAAAGCATACGGAAGTTTCCACAAGATTTTGTCTGAAAATGTGCACGTTTGTATCATCATGCAAAGCTGAGATTTCGTCAGGCATTTGAAAAAGGAGATGAACGTGAATTCTGATTTCTACCATATACAAAGACAATATATCAGAGAATAGGAAGAGCAACCAAATCGTAAGGTGACTCCATCAACCCGTACGAGCGTGAGATAAAAATCAACTCCGATTCTACCGCTAAAAACATTTTTCAGAACGGCGAACGAGATTAACGGCAGGTGAAGCTTCAATCCGTCGAAGCAGAACCAGGTGCGGCAACAAACACAATCACACGGAAATAACTACTCACATGGAATAAATTGACGCCTAAGCTCCTGAAGCCTTCGACGATGTCGGCCTTCGCGGGGCTGGAGAGAGCGGACTCCCTCACGAGAGCGAAGGTAGGGTGGCCGGACTTAGCACTCGCTTCCACGATGAACTTTCCGAGGTATCCAGTGCCTCCGATCACCAGGACTTTGCTCTTCTCGGACATCTCGGAGGGCTCTTTCTGTTAAAGTCAACGCCTAAAATGAGAACAAGAAGCCACAAGTATGAAGAAGCAACGAGAAGCTGTTGAAGACAAAAATGTCCCAATTGGAATTTGCCTATGGAACCTTCATTAAATGAAACAACAGGAGAAAGAAGTCTCGGTCAAAAAGCAGGGGCGCACATTTGTCACAAGCTGCGAGTGGAGCCTTCAAGAAGCAATGATCACGTCGGTCAAAAGGGAGAAGGGAAGCAGGGTTCAACGTGCTAACTTGGACTTGAAAAAAAAAGTTAGCGGCAGATCCTTTCACATTAAAGTCGGGAATGTGAAACTTCACCTATACATAAGGCCTAAGTAACGGCGATGTTGGCACACAACGTGACACGACACGTTTATACATCATTTTTTTAAAAATAGAGAATTTTTATACTTTAAAATACATTATATATTAAATGTAATGATATGATACCAATGAATGGACCTAGACTTAGAACCAGAGAGGACGGAGTTAGTTTCCTGCAGGTATGCCTTTCCACATTGGGCGAACAACTCCCGTTCAAGCCTCAGGGACAGCCTTTTAGCAGAAAACCACTTTGACCTTTAGTTCAGAGCCTAGAGACACCCAAATAAAACCAAGATGATAACATTTCTAACTATCCGAGCTGCATTTCTCAGAGGATCCTACCAGGCTGGAAAAGAAGAGGAGTTTAAAAAGCCATGAGAGAATTTTCACAAAACATTCACTTTACTTCAAGATACTCTGCCCAACATATTACATCCTCCTCGCCTTTTATAGGCAATAAGAGGTCACACACAAACAAGCCTGGTAGGATCCTGCATGGATCTAGACTTAGAACTAGGGAGGACGGAGTCAGTTCCTATAGGTATGCCTTCCCACATTGGGCGAACAACTCCCGTTCAAGCCTCAGGGATAGCCTTTTAGCAGAAAACCACTCTGACCTTTAGTTTAGAGCCTAGCGACACCCAAATAGAACCAAGTTGATAACATTTCTAACTATCCGAGCTGCATGGAATAAGAGGAGTTTAAAAAGCCATGAGAGAATTTTCACAAAACACTCATTTTACTTCAAGGGACTTTGCCCAACACATTACATCCTCCTTGCCTTTTATAGGCAATAAGAGGTCACACACAAATAAGGACCAAGCTTACGGGTCTGAAAACAAACAGAGGCTTCCGAAAATCTCGGTAGGGAATTATTCTCACCGTATGAACAGTGATTTCCCTAGCCTAGTGCCACAGCAAAAAGTGAACAGTACTCTGCTACAGTGAAAATTGTACAGACAGCAGTCTTGTTCATCGGTCTCGTCCGTCACAAACATTGTAGTCATAGTCCGAGTCATCGAGCTGTGTACTATTGCTAGAAGATGTTCATAATATTTTTGTTCAAGTGCTTCGAGGTCTTCTAGTGAGAGAATCTGGTTCAGCTGATGTGATGAGGATGCAGATGCTTCTTCTTGTGCCCAATTTGTATTGTCATCTATAGTGTCGGCAGGAATGCTTGGCTGAGGCCAATTAGATAGCTGAGCATAGTAGGATATGTCCATGCTTTGGGATAAGGACAAAGGACCTAGATCATAGGGGTCTTGGGAAAGACGTCCTTCCTATCTACCATAGTGGTCTTGAGAGGGCTGTGCATCCTGAGAGGACTGAGCAAAGTTATTTGTGTCTGCCATTTCGTGCTCTTGTGATGACGCAGCTTGTCTGAACTGCTTAAGTGCTTCCTTAGCTTCGGATGCTAGGTCATAATGATCTCATGCTGTGGGTACATTATAATTCCATGCATCTTACCAATGAATGGACCTAGACTTAGAACCAGGGAGGACGGAGTCAGTTTCCTGCAGCTATGCCTTCCCACATTGGGCGAACAACTCCCGTTCAAGCCTCATTGACAACCTTTTAGCAGAAAACCACTCTAACCTTTAGTTCAGAGCCTAGAGACACCAAAATAGAACTGGGATGATAACATTTCTAACTATCCGAGCTGCATTTCTTAGAGGATCCTACCAGGCTGGAGAAGAAGAGGAGTTTAGAAAGTCATGAGAGAATTTTCACAAAACACTCACTTTACTTCAAAGGACTCTGCTTAACACATTACATCCTCCTCGCCTTTTATAGGCAATAAGAGGTCACACACAAACAAGGACCAAGCTCACGGGTCCGAAAACAAAAAGAAGCTTCCGAAAATCTTGGTAGGGAATTATTCGCACGGTATAAACAGTGATAGTGAACAGTGATTTCCCTAGCCTAGTGCTACAGTAAAAAGTGAACAGTACTCTACTACAGTGAAATTATACGGACATCAGTCTTGTTCATCGGTCTCGTCCGTCACGAGCATTGTAGTCATAGTCCGAGTCATTTAAGCTGTGCACTGTTGCTAGAAGATGTTCATCATATTTTTGTTCAAGTGCTTTGAGGTCTTCTGGTGAGAGAATCTGGTTAAGCTGATGTGATGAGGATGCATATGCTTCTTCTTGTGCCCAATTTGTATTGTCATTTGTAGTGTCGGCAAGAATGCTTGGCTGAGGCCAATTAGATGGCTGAGCATAGTAGGATGTGTCCATGCTTTGGGATAAGGACAAAGGACCTAGATCATAGGGGTCTTGGAAAAGAGGTCCTCCCCATCTAGCATAGGGGTCTTGAGAGGACTGTACATCCTGAGAGGACTGAGCAAAGTTATCTGTGTTTGCCATTTCGTGCTCTTGTGATGACGCAGCTTGTCTGAATTGCTTGAGTGCTTCCTTGGCTTCTGATGCTAGGTCATAATGATCCCATGCTGTGGGTACATTATAATTCCATGCATCTTCAGGAATGGTCTTGTTCTCCTGACACAGAATTCTCTAGAGTTCTCGGTATTGGTGTTCACGACATCCAACAGTCTGGATAAGATTTGTGAATCCAAGCTTGTTTGTTGTCCAGTTGAGGTTTATAGGATGTGGTACCTACAATCTGTGGGGGCATTAATGATGTTACCATTATTTGTGAAAAAATGCCATGGACGTCGAAAGAACAGAATAGTGTGCACTTCGGGGTTTGGCTGTGTAGTTATAAGTTCTTTCTGCAAGAACCATTTCCAGTGAGTTGGAGGATAAAACCAGTTGAGGAAATCTAAGAGATTCTTGTCACTTTCTTTTCCAATATTTCCTCTACCGAGTCCGAATATCCTAGTGAGGTTTGCAATGAACCTTTTGGTTGGAACTTCAATAGCTATTAAGTACTTATTGGTTAAGTACCATAATAACCATCCGAGTTGATCGGGAAATCATCTTCCTTCCAAATTAGAGGATGTATGAACGGATAATCTGTATTTAATCCAAAAGGATAAAGAATCGAACCTCCATTAAATCGAAGGTCGTGTGGCATTGCCACATGAGTTTATCCAGATTTTCGGTGAGACTGTCATTACGGATATGTTCAATGATCTCTGGGGTATCGCCGGCTTGGCCGTTTTTTATCTTCTCAATCTTGTACTTCTCATTGTGATGCTGAGTATGAAAAGCATGTCTCATGATGTACATGTTGATCTCTGCTGGTGGTTTTGGCCTTGATAAGAAGTCATCAAGTACATTCTTCTTCCCTATAATGTGTTTGGTCTCAAAAGAGTATTTTGAAAACCATTCAGCTCATCGAAACGGTTGGGAATTTGGAACTTGCTTCTATTTGAATTTGGTCATCGAGGGAAGGATGCCATATCCAATTCTACCAAGAAGTGATGGCCAATGAGATGGAATTCAAACTTTTTATTCCATTCTTGACTGTTAAGATTTCCTTGAAAGTGGAGTGATAATGCATTTCAGCTTGTGAAAACTTTCCACTTTTGTAGGCACACATATGCCTCTTACCATCAATTTCTTCAAATAGGACGGCTGCCCGGCATTCGTCACCGGCGTCGTTTGGAGAATTCTCGTCCCGTTGATGGGATTTGTAATGGATGAAGAGTTTGCATAATCTCCTTGAGTTCAAAGAACGCATTCATTTGTGATTTTCCCTAAGGTGGGGGATGTTTCTTTAGCATCATCTGTAAGGGAATCAGTAGCTTTGCAAGATCTGGGACAAAGACTTTGAAATAATTGATTATCCCAAGAAATTGCTTAACCCTGTTCATACATCCTCTAATTTGGAAGGAAGATGATTTCCCTGATCAACTCAGATGGTTATTATGGTACTTAACCAATAAGTACTTAATAGCTATTGAAGTTCCAACCAGAAGGTTCATTGCAAACCTCACCAGGATATTCGGACTCGGCAGAGGAAATATTGGAAAAGAAAGTGACAAGAATCTCTTAGATTTCCTCAACTGGTTTTATCCTCCAACTCACTGGAAATGGCTCTTGCAGAAAGAACTGACAACTACACAGCCAAACCCCGAAGTGCACACTATTCTGTTCTTTCGACGTCCATGGCATTTTTTCACAAATAATGGTAACATTATTAATGGCCCACAGATTGTAGATACCACATCCTATAAACCTCAACTGGACAACAAACAAGCTTAGATTCATAAATCTTATCTAGGACATGTTGGATGCTATGAACACCAATATCGGGAACTCCAAAGAATTCTGTGTCAGGAGAACAAGACCATTCCTGAAGATGCATGGAATTATAATGTACCCACAGCATGGGATCATTATGACCTAGCATCAGATCCTTCCCATCTAGCATAGGGGTCTTGAGAGGACTGTGCATCCTGAGAGGACTAAGCAAAGTTATCTGTGTCTGCCATTTCGTACTCATGTGATGATGCAGCTTGTCTAAACTGCTTGAGTGCTTCCTTGGCTTCTGATGCTAGGATAAATAAATAATAATAAAGTCTATAATGAATTTACACTAAAAATATTAATCGACCATTTATTAATTTTATTCGTTGTTTTAATTTAACTTCATTCCAATAATCCATAAAATTTAGAGAAAAAACAAGCAATTCACATTTTGTACTCCTGTGTTAGACGTGTTGAAAGAGAAGAGAAAAAAAAAACTTAAGGGGTGAATTATGTATCATGGAAAGTGAGAGTCTGAAGAGAAAAGAATACCAGATTTTTCTTTTTTCCCCATTTTATTTTAACCCCTCATTTATTGAAAATTTTTAAAATTGATCTCACATATTGGAACCACACGTTGAAAACTCGCATATCGAAATTCCTGTAAGAGAGTATTTGGAAAGTTGACCAGGTGTCGGATTTTCCGATACGTGTTAACCGAGTGTCTCTGAAAGTGTGGGAGGGTGTTAGACACGTGTCAAGTTGTTCGACACGACATGAAAACTCTTGAAGAATGTCGGTACTTCCTAGTATAAGGCTTCACGTGAAGCATTTGAAGATAGGCCAAAATGCCTCAAAGGTGGAAGAGAGGCTTAACAGCCTCAAGCCACCGGAGGTGGAGTAGAGAGCCTCAAGCTAAGGAGAGGGCCTCGCACCACACATAGGCAGAGAGCCTCAGGCGAGAGAGGAAGCCACCAGGTACAAAGGTGAGCTTTAGGGAAGCCACACGTATGTGAGCTTCAAGGAAGCCTCCAGTAGTGAGAGCTTTAGAATAGGAAGTCACCAAGCGCAAAGGCGAACTTCTAAGAGAGAAGCACCGCAGCCTTGGTAGCTCTGTGTGATTCGAAAAAGGAAAATAGAATAGTTGAGTGTATGCATGCATCGGCTAGTTTGAGTGTGAAATTTGATATGTGATGTGAGAGTGTTTATTTTAAGTGTTGTACTTGTACCGTAGTTTTAGTATAATAAGTGTGTTTCTTAATTGTCTATTATTATTTTCTCATGGTTTCATCACACGCTTCCGTAGGTATTAAAGGAAAACTGTGCATTCTACGCTTTCACGGTGAAGGCGTGCTTTTTCCCAGCTAACTTGCTCCATCTTGTACTGCGATTGTTGTCTGTTGGCGCGCGTCAAGATAAATAGTAATTTCATTTTGATTTCAAAAGGGCATAATTGTCTTTTCGGTGAACTGACTTTCCACCCCATTATCCTTCGCTTGGAAAATGAGCACATGCAAAGTGGACCACAAAAGATAGAAGAAATTTTACGGCGGAAAATGCGTGTTATTGATTCTGTCGAATTTGGCCATTGATGTAATTTCTTTTTTGAAACAACAATTTCACTTACCAAAAGTTGTCTGAATTTGACCAAGAAAATTGATTATTATGTTGACAAAACCTCCATGAAGATGGATAAGACATCGACGGGCCTGATTTATGGTGGACTGCATATTCTCCTTGGAATTCAAGAATGAAAACTTCTATGCTGAAGGCAGAGTTGGTTAATATTTTTTGACAAAATAATAGTGCGCTTGGTAACCTTTTTGTTCTTGAAAACAATCTCTGCTAAGAAATGATTATTTTTTATTCTGTTTCCGGAAATAATTTCTAAGTATTTGAAAGCGTTTGGTAACTGCCCAAAATTTTTACTCCCGAAATAGAAATGCATTTAGTTGGATTCTTAAATTTTTTTGTTTCTTTTCATTTTTTAATACTTTTATTATATTTTTCTTAATTTTCTCTTTTTTCTTTTTCTTTTTCTCTTCTTCTTCCTCCTTATTTGTGGCTAGTCACTAGCGACCGATGATGGCGGTGGTTGAGGATCAACCGGGTGAGGTCCGATGAGCTTGCCGGAGGTTCGCTTGGCCACCATGAGCCTCAACCTCGCAAATTTGGGCGAGGTCGAGCCTCACCGGTGGCCGACGACCTTCGCGGCAAGGCTCGGCCTCACTCACCGAACCTCGCCTAGCTAGCAATGGCTAGTGACCGGTTGGGGGAAAAAGAAGAGAGAAGAAGAGAGAAGGAGAAAAGAACAAAAAAATAGAAAAAAATATATGTGCTTGATTCCGGAATTGTTCCTAGAAACAAAGAAATAATTTTTTTGACTTCTTTATTCTATTATAAATCTATTCTCGGGAACAAAAAAAAGGATTTTTGTTCCCGAAAACAAAAAATATCAAATAGATTTCTATTTCAAATTTATTCGGGGAACAAAAAAATAAAATCACTTATTATTTGGTTAGTTGCCAAGTGCACCCTAAATTATTTTATCTTTCTTCATTAAATAATGTCAACATTTGTGCTTTCTGTGCACGTTCAACTTTCATAAAAGGCCATGAGATCGAAAGTTGTAGTACGAAGTCAAAGAGAAAGCATTCTTGATGAGAAAGTTCTCTCTCCATTTTTTTGGTGCTCCCATTTTAGATTTCCAAAAGTTCATAATACTAATTTTCTTTTGGTTTCAACATTTGGTATTATAGCTAGCAATGTCATCCACCAATTCTGTCGAAGTGTAACTTCCAAAGTTGAACGAAAATAATTTCAACAGCTAGTCCATCTAGATAAATGTTCTTTCAATTTGAAAATTTGTGGAATTTGATGTCGAATGGTTACACCAAAATAGCCGATGTTGAAGCATTTAATGCCTTAGTTCCATGTTGCCGTATCTTTTACAAGAGTGGCAGTGCGGTTTATCTTGAAACCAACAATATTTATCCAAATAATTAGTTCTCTTGCAAAACCTGCAAGGGGAATAATTTCTCGTCGAAGATGTTTCTCCTCATCTTCTATTTTTCCGCCAGCTCCTTTCACAAACTTTAGAATTATGAGATGGTATGTTTAGTTTTTACTTAAAAACACTTACAGTTGTACATTCATCCTAGACTTGCAATCTTTTTTCATGTGCTTCTAGAGAGCCAACTAGCTAATTCACTAATAAGGTTTTAAAAGCCTTTGATAATTCGGTGAAAATAGGATTGTATTTTCTAGTGAGTGTCATCGGTATTTTTCTAACAATTAGGTGATTAGTGATTTCATGTCCATGGGCTCTCATCTAATTTATTAATTCTTTCAATATTCCATAATATTCTACGTGCATCTCATAAACTTGCATTTTAGAATTCTCAAATTCTCTCCTCAAAGTTTGAAGTCGAATAGTGCATATCTATTCTAAACTCCCATGTTTTCTTCACAATTTTCATATTGATAATTCTTGGAAAGACCGTTCCGAAAAGTGCTTGTTAAATTACAAATAGAGCTCATGCATCCTTTTGTTGTTGTTTTGCTCGAACACTTGCCCCCTCTTTCGAAGCTTCATACCCTTTCTAAACGATGTCTCATAAGTCTTGGGCTATCAAGAACGTAGCCATCATGGTTATTCCCATCGAAAATTAGAATAGGAAATGAGGATGTGGCAACATTGACCATGGTATTGATAATGGAAATTTTGGCGGGTACTTTGTGAAGTTGGTTAAAACAAACACTCAAAATCAACTACTGATACATTGGCTTTGATACTACTGTTAGGTTTTGCGGAAGCGTGTGTGCAAGTGTATGAGAATTATGTGTATCCCGGCAAAGAGATGAGCAAGAGCAAGGGACAGACCAAGTGGAGATTACATAGTGGAGGAGCTTTCTTGTACTTGTCCTTGTAGTTTCTACCTCTCCCGTCATTTTACATGGATGATACGAGGAAGCCTATATACAGGCATGGTCCACCGGCCATGAATTCAAAGACAACCATAATCGACTTTGACAAGTATACTTATTTAAGTTGGTCATCTCTTTCATTAGGAGAAATGATGCAAATTGTCTTTGAACTTTGACCTAATATAAAATGTGGTCCCTAAATCCGCTCAATATGCTCCTGTAATTTTACCTCATTATGTAATGTAATCCTTGAACTTTTAAATTGTTCAATATGATTCATAAACTTCTAGTACATGTTGAATTTAGTTTTTGAACTATATAAAAATATCTTATATTGTCTCTGAACTTGAATTAATGAAAGGTCAATATTAAACATTTTTATATAGTTCAAGAACTAAATTGAACATGTATCAAAAGTTCAAGGATCATATTTAACAAATTTAAAGTTCAGGAATCACATTGCATGCGGGTAAGGTTCATGGATCATATTGAACCAAAATTAATAAATAACTTGTGTCATTATTCCCTCTCTCCACAAGCCGGCGAGATACTTCTTGATTAAGTCTTTGACTTCAAAATGTTGAATACAACTTCCAGCTCATTTTCTTTCACCGCCTGAGACCGACATTCCAACGCTAGCTGTACGGATGTGTTGACACCTAAATTTCGCCATTTCTTTCCTCTTCCTTCCCCTCACATGCAGCCCACCAGCCCGGCCCATCTTCCTTTCTCCCTCGCGTGGCCTGGCCCAGCCTTCTTTCCCCTCCAGCCCACGCCCAGCTGTGTGCCTCCTTAGCACAACGACCTGTAGAACAGAATAGAAAGAGGGGCAGTGACAGAGGAGCAGGGGGATCGGTGGTAGGCGAGTGGCGCGATCCGTGGGTCAGGGGCAGTCCGGCCGGCAAGCTAGTAGCTGCAGAGGCCACGCGCGCCGGTCAGTTGCTCTACAAGGGGCGGAGGCAAAACAGAAAAAGGGGAGCACAGGACATAGAGACAGGAGGGAGAGCAAGGGCGAACGAGGGAGCACCAAGGGCGAGAGAGACAGAGAGCAAACTGAGAGAGTTGGAGCTTGAGGGAGTGATCCACCATTGTCGGTGGCCCGTCCATCAGCCTCCATCCGTCGTAGCATCCCCACTGAACCAAACCAGGTAGGTCTTCTTTGCTCATGTATGCTCCATTTTTGTAGGGCGTCGGACCAGAACTCGCGGTTGACCAGTTCACACGAGCTTTTGTCCCACGGAGCCTCCATTGATGTTTCTGTGCATGCTGCTATGCTCAAGTAGAAGCCTAAGCTCGAGTTGAGTTTCGATCGAGGCAAAACCTTCTCGTTTCATTAGTGCATACCATCTGTTGGATCCGGGTTTGGGTCGAGTCAATGGGCTGGATTGGGTTTACCCGGTCCGAACCAGTTTTCCCGAATATAATAGTATTAAATATTAAAAATACATTAAAAATTTCAAAAATTCAAAATTTTTCAAAAAAAATAAAAAATATCGAAAAATAATAAAAATTCAAAAACTCAGAAAATATTAAAAAATTAAAAATTGCAAAAATCCAGTTTTTTTGGAAAATTCCAAAATACCTTTTTAAAAAATAGAAAAATCTAAAAAAATCTAAAAAAATTAAATTAAATTTCCTCGACAAGGTTGAAATTAATCTTTGGAGTAATTTTCTCCTAAAAATAGGAAACCTTTCAATTTGGAATTATGTTTAAGTTTGATTAAGCCTTTAGGGCTTTACCTTAAGGTTTCAATTGTCCTTAGGGACAAGTGCCTTTGAATGCACAATATTGATATGTTGATTTTGGCTTCTCTTTAATTTAGTTAGGATTAGTACTTATCTTTTCTTTGATGTTAAATTTTTGCTCTTTCATGCAATTTATTTAATCGCTTTCCTTGATTGCTAATTCTTATTTTAATGATTGTGCATTCGTATGATCACCTCACATGTTAGTGGGTAGGTATAAAATCAATCTAAACGCTTGACAAAAATCTTTTCTTTTAACATGAACAAGATTAGGTACCGAAAGGGCACTAATTGATTAATTAGTGTAATCAAGTCTCCGACCCTAGATTTCTCTGGTTGCGTGGAAAGTGAGGTATACTCCCATGCCTCACTTGGTTTCTAACCGACTCCAATAGGCTAGTGGCGACTCTTCATTGCAAAATTTTTAAAAACATCCTAATGTCACACGAGATATGGGCTTGGTTGAGCTCGCACCTAATCATGGGCCTTGGGTCCATCCTTTAGACAATACCCCTAAACCTATTCCCTCCCCTCGAGGGTAGGTCGCGACAGGGTACTTGCATCAAGGAAATGTTGACTTCAAGATTTCTTCATGGTCAAGCTAACTTGCCTCATATGTCCATTAGAAGAGTCTTCAAAAATGGGTCATATAGGGTGCGTTTGTTTGTGTTTTTCTTTTTTTGTTCCGGGAACAAAAATAGAAAAACTATTACATTAGGCTCCGGAACAATTTTTGAATAAAAGAACGCGTTTGGTAAACTTATTCTGAAATAAAAAAAAAGAACAGAAACATGTTTGGTAAATTTGTGTTCTTTTTTTGTTTCTTTTAATTTTTTAATTTTATTTTTCCTTTTTTCTTTCTTTTTTCTTTTTTTTTTTTCCTTTTGGCCGGTCGCCTGCCTCTGCCATGGCCGGCAACCGGCCAACGAGGGGCGGCCTCGCCTTGGCCGGGCGAGCTCGGGCTCGCCCGGCCTCGCCCACGCCTGAGGCTCGGCGAGCTTGGGCTCGCCCGGATCCGGCGAGGCCGAGCTCGCCCGGCCACCGGCGAGGCTCGCCTCAGGCCACCGCCAGGTTGGGCGAGGCCGAGCTCGCCTAGCCAAGGCGAGGCCGAGCCTCGCCAGGGGCCGGCGACACTCCGGCGAGGTCGCCGGCCCCCGACGGCCGATCGCCGGCCATGGCCGAGGCAGCCGACCGGCCAAAGAAAAAGAAGAAGAAGAAGAAGAAGAAGAAGAGAAAAGAATGGAGAGAGAATTTGTTCCCAAAAAGTTGTTCCAGAAACAAGAAACAACTTTTTTTTTTGTTTCTTGTTTCTGTTCTTTTTTGTTAGGGGAGCAAAAAAACAGAATTTTTGTTAAAAAACAGAAACGAGGAACACAAACAAACAGCCCCATATTCAACAAGAAAACTAATTATCGGAGCAAGACCCGAGGCAGTACTTTCAATAGCAATTAATTCGAAGAACAGAAAGATGCTATTGGAGAACGGATTACATATCGTCATGAAGATAGATAATATTATCAAACAAACCAGGGTTCCAAGTTTTGCAAAGAGCGTCCTTGTTTCTTGCACATCCAGAGCTGTTTATGATGATTTTGAGTTTATTGAAGAATGGAGGGTGAAACTGTTATCGGCTATGAAATTTCAAGACCAGGTGGATCAGTTCACTTCCATTATGCAGCAGAAGTTTCTGTCAAGGGAAGATCACCAGCACATGGATTACTCTTAAATAGATGAGGACGAGAGCCTAGACGATCGCTGGCTTAGGGAGGCCAACCACACGCGCGCGCACACGCACAATCTGGCCAGAGCTGGACAGGAGTCTCTTAGTTGTAATGATTCTCGTTCAATCAATCGTCTATCGCCAAATAGGTCATCTGTTTATTTTCGGTTGCAGGGACCTCTATTGTTCCTTGCCTCTGGTTGCCGCCTATGATGGATGTTCGCACTGTTCTTATTTGAATGGCAAAGGATGTTTTGAGGTGGCCTTATTTCTTTTTGGTAAATTTTTGTAGTCACATAGAAAGATAAATTATTGTGTATTGATAATGTTAGAGAAATCTGGAAAATTAACTTCAATGCACATCACGACTTGATCCGATTGCTTTGTTCATCAATCTTCATTAATCAAGTAAAGTTGTCGCCTAAAATGCATAATACCCTTCTCTTGGATGGGGTTCGGGATTCTAAGAATTACTGCGTACTAGCTGTGAAAAAAACACTGATTATGCCCAGCTTGAAGAGAAAGTGTAGATAGAAGGTGAAGTAAAACTTGCAAGGGGCTCAATCCATCATTAATGTTTTTACATGAGATGCCGCATCAGGCAGTGATTAGGCCATATAGTGATGCTTGGGCGAGCCAGTTTTGTCAAGAGTACTACTATCAGAGTTACTAAAAGTGTCACTAAAGAGTTCTCACTAAATGATGTTTGCAATATCCAAGGCCTTAGACGAAGTGCATGACTTCATTTAATTCATGCGTCAAAACTTGCCTTACGTCTAAATAGATTCCAATACACGGACATAGCCTCTGCCTTTGGCCAATTCATAAAATCTGGGAACAGACAGGTGGAATATAATTTATACGGGGGCATAGAGTTAACCTGCATGTAGAAAATAGAGACTCTCAACAGGATCGGTATCTAACACCCATGGCAATCGAAAGTTTCAGATAGAATTTTAAGAATGCCACCCAGTGCGATATGCTCGATAAGAGATGATCCAAAGATGACTACATTTTGCCGATTACAGACAAAAGGCAGAAGAGATAGAGCAGTTGCTATACATACAGCAAAAGATTTACCTTCCCACAAAACTTGCAGAAATATTTGCTATGTTGGCTGACCTCCACTTTCTTAATCTGCTTACGCAGACTCACCCCCTAACAGGTGCCTGCAATCCGGAGCAAGTTGATCCATTCAGCAATGCCCCCTAAAGCAAATGACTTTGGTATTGGACTTTAAAATAATCTCCACTAGACAAAACTCCTATCTCCAATTTTGAGGTCACGCATCTAATTCTCTACTCAAGTTTGAGACATAAAGATTGCCAGATTGCCTGATACACCAGATTTAACTCAGACAGAAAGCGTGCTAATAGGCCTCAAAACTATTTCATTATATCCAAGTTCATTGACAGAAGTCCTCAATCCAAAGTTCATATCCACATCTTTCCAAAACCAATGCCCATAATTCACGAGGCATGGTCGATGCCATGTATTCATTGGATCAGCTATTTGCACCCAGAAATTGCTTATAAGATCTTTAGGATCCGTACCATACTTGCCAACAATGCCTGCCTCCTTCGTTCTTATGGTCTGCAACAAAGCAAATGGTGCGAAATGCAATTGCGTTTTTCAATACTAAACAAGGCCATCGCACGTGCGCACGATGCATATACACAATCCAGTGTGGTTGAAGCTTGAGCTTATATATACATGTCATTCCTCTGAATCACGTCACGTGATTACAGAAAATTACGTGACTGTGGAGGAACACATATCACCACACCAAAAGAATACGTTTGCTGTAAAAAGAGCATAGAGCTACGCTGCATCTCTATCAAACCGCAGAGAGAGCCATGGTTGGTGTGCAAGAGAGAGCAGCAAACAAGTGGAGGCAGTGATTGGAACAGCGCAGACTGTTAGGTTATGTTTGCTAGTCAAGATAAAAATCAGGATAAGATATAATTTGTCATATCCTATGTTTGGTCCCTAGCCAAGACAAGATAATGTTGGATATAAAATGGTTATAGCCTGGATAAAATATCTTATAGGAGAAATGGGAGAAAGGTGGACAAAAATATTAAACTTTGGGTAAAACTGCTTTGTTTCATTGTTATACATGTAGACGTAATCGCAAAACTCTCACCAACAAAATAAATTGGGAAATTTCGAATGTAATTCCTGAAGTTTTGGCCCAGATCAAATCGAGCCCCTGTTGTTACTTTTCTGTGAGTCAACTCTAGAAATCTGTATGAGTCCAAAGGGATCACTATTCCAGCAGGGAGACCGGATCGAATTGAGGTCAGGATGTCCTTACTTTCATGTGAATTGTGAAGTTAAATGGCAAGGATAAAACCATTTTAAATTTGTTAACAACTTATAATTTAAACACGCGAAAGCGAATTATTAAAGTTTGAGATGGAGAATCAACGATCACATATTTATTGCTGAACTCGTCCCGTGCCCTTATTACAACTCTCCTACCATATCGGCAAATGTCTTTTATCGGTCGAGAGAGCAACAAATCTTCCAATTTCAAGAAACGCAATAAATCTATGAATACTCCTGGTTGGTGTAAATACTAAGATTTATGATTAGGATTCACTTTCTAAATTTTAATCGACCCAAATGATAGCAATTTAGCACGGTCTTCACCCTGTTCACAACTTCTATTCGGTTGTAATTCCAGACATACACTATTATTGGCATCGCAGACCATTTGATAAGATGGACAGCAGAAATTTCGTTTCATAAAGAAGGCGACATAGCATGACATGCCTCCGAAATAGAGAAAACCATGTCTTTCTTTTAGCTTGGCCCATAAACCCATATCAACTCCAAAACAGAATTAACTTCTCCAAGCACTGCGTAGATGCGCACATATTGAATGTTTATAGCATGTCCCTGTATTTGGAGGTTGTACAAGCCATAAGATGATCAGTGGAAGCGAAATTTCACACGAAGATCCTCAGAAGCAGCATCCTATATTATCAATGATTCGAGATTCGAGCTGATGTGAGAAGGTTTCGACAATTAGATAAACTGATTAAGGTACTGATTTATAGTCGTGTATTTGACATCGGAGTAGAGCTCCAAGGCTTCCATTCTGAACGATGGCTCGATCTCAAAGTTGGTTTGGTCTCCTTTCACGTAGACAGAATGGAATATGGCCAGCCAGGCATTGAGTGGAACTGCCACCTCTACAATATGACCTAAAAAATCGACCAATCGAAGCTTGAGAATACAGATAATTTCACGTGCTTAAATCTAATGGACAAGCATCCGTAGCGTTGAATATTCTTCGGAACCTGCTCCTCTGGAACATACACCCTCTCCAGGTCCTTGCCAATCTTTCTCTCCCACAAAGACACGAGATCATTAAACGAAAAGGTGTTGGCAGAGGTTGTAAGAATTTTCTAAATGTGGGCTACATTAATTGATATCGTAATTTACCGTTTTACGGGGTTGGTTGGTCTAAACTGAGATATAAGATTTTTTAATTAGTCTAATATGGGGTTGGCTAGTGTGGGTCAAGTTGAGCCCGGCTCGTAATGAGAGGGCCTGGTTGAATACTCTATAAATAGTGCTCAAGTCTCTCATCTAACCCTTATTCTCACAAGTATCCTTACAAAATGAGCGTTTACCTAATGCTAAAATGTGAGGAGGCTGTCTCATTGAACTAGTGATACATAAGGCAATAGAGGAGAATGACTTGTGCGTGGATCATCACTTTTTCACTTCTACATCAAGAACGATAGATTCCAAAACAGGTGCGTTAATCTTTCTACTCGATTATTTATGTTCTTGTTATGGTATGAAGATCATGGGATTGCACTTTTTATATCCAACAAGTGGTATCGGAGCAACCATAACCTAGAACTTGAAGGCATAGAATTTTTGCCCTATTTTTGCGATTTTCGTGATTTTTGTTCAATAAAAATTTAATTAAATTACAAATTCAGACTGGGCTCATCAAGACGAGCAAGACCATGGGCGGCGCGTTGCCGAGGGAGGCTCCACGCGCCCCCACGCGCAACCACGTGCCACTAGGGCGTCGAGCATGTGCCCTCATGCACTCCCACACGCAGAGGCTGACGTTATGATGACCGAGGCCCAACCCGACCCGTGACCCGTGACGACTAGTTGACCAACTCCGACCCATTGACCCCCACCAGTTGACCCAACCCGACCCGGTCAACCATGGACCCGATTGGTCAACCGGTTGGACCGGACGGTCAAGCCGTGAACCGGTCCGGTCCGCTATCGGGTCGGACCGGATTTGAGGTATTACGCCCACTCCGCGCACTCGGCGGGCGCGGGCGTGTGGAGGCTCGATCGGTGTGTGGCTGGCGGCTTCGATTCGTATGACCATTCTCTATCTTGTAGTATATTTATTTTACATGTTTGATGATTTATGGATGTGAAAATACATACGAAACCCTAAATATGTGTATTTTTAGTTTATTTTCGCGTATTTTTCTTGTATTTTTCTGTGATTTTAGAAATACAAGTGTTGGTTTACAGGTATGTCATCACATAAATATTGTAAAAGTGTGATTCATTGATAATATATAAATTTTAATTTTTATTAATGAATAAAGTAGTGTAATTAGCATGATATGTGATTTTAGTGATATATTGCCCCTATTACTAAAGTTAAAATCACATGTATATGGTGTATGTGAGAAGTAAGGTTTATATCCTCGGTATGAGAGAGTTTCAAGGATTCAATTGAGTTGTGACCGCCAAAGTGGCACACTTAATTGGGTTTGAGAAATATCGTCTCGTATAATGATTGAGATGTCTCCTAATCTAATGCATGGTCATACTCCCAAATGAGGTAATTGTGTATTAGTTTATGGATGGATACATGATGGTGTGGTAGAGGAATGACTGATTATAGTGGTTTATATACACAAAGGTAATGAATTCATGAAGGTTGAATATTTTCTCATAATTGCTATCATGTGGGGAGTGTACAACCGCATGTCATGTATTATGCCCAAAGGTGATTATATGATTTTGCACGTAACTCTCTGGATGTATACTTGTATGTCAAGTTACACAATGCTCACATGACGCTAATTACATACATTGCTTGTTATTTTAGTCACCTTATTATTTTTTATTTTTTATTTTTTGATACCCAGGGAACCCCGTACAGCCGGTAGCCGGTGAGTGAACCCTGGAGTGACGCTAGCGGAGGACCCACCACCCCGATTGTAATTACCTTATTCACCTTATTTGTAATTAATAACTCCACTATTATTAAACCCACCCCGCGGTGAACGCGTTGGTTCGTGCCCTGCCCCCTCATCTGGGAGGGGAGGGATTCGAAACTTCGCGCAATAAGTGGAGTGCTGTGGGAGGTGGGCCCCCGCGCTAGTGCTCCCCCTGATTTATGCTGCCGGCTGTCAGCTGTACGGTGGTTCCAGGGCATAAAAAAAAAATAATAACTCCATTATTATTGAGGTTTTTACTGGTCCGAATTTTAAGTAGTGGAAATAGGATTTGTTGCTTGGCAAAAGAGAATAGAATTTGCTTACTATCTATGAAGCGCTCCATTCATGTAACGTTTGAAATTATGTCTTGTCTAATACCGAAATTAAGACACATCTGCAAGGACTCTTTAACATAGGATATGATTATTTTGATAAGGTTACGGATTACGTTTTAAGGATGGTAGATTTGAAGTTTTAAAATCATACTTTTAAAAGAACTCATGAAACCACTGGATTTTTTAATAGTCTGGGTCCTACGATAGACTCGTTCAAGAAGAATTGGTGAGTATTGCACGGTGAGCTATAATTCATCTTGATTTCACTTCTTTAGATTTATGAATAAATAATAAAATTCGTGTTCTTTAATTCAAATAAGGTTGAGTTCTCTATTATATCAACTGAATTGTACAGATTGTGTTTAACTCCTAATAAAATATACATTTCGTATACGATTGAAAATGTTGTTCCAAAAGTTTTCTGTCTAAAGAATAATCTCACACATGTCTAAAGACATAGTAAAAAATGTGATAATGTTGATATTTTGTCTACTCTTAACGGTTATTTAAAGATTTCTATAGATTATTGTGGGAGTAAAGTGACTTAGATAAATAATAAAACAGTTAGAGTTAGTCTTAAAGGTTGTCAGGTCTAATAGTGGCGGTGAGTATTTTAGCAAGTATGGCAATACTGAATAGCTTAAAGGATCATTTGTCAAATACTAGATAAATTCTAGGGTGGTAACTTAATTTACTATGCCTGAAAATACTGACAAAATGATTTGGCCGAAAGGCATAATTGCACCATAATCAACATTGTAATGAGTAAGATTAATTTATCTAGTCTTATGTGGGTTGATATTTTGAAAGCAACTCTTTTCACGTACAAAAACATGTTTCTTACCAAAGTTGCTGAGAAAATTTTGCTTTCCACGTGTGGATTATTCAAGAAGAAGAGAAATTCCACCGCTTCAGCGCATCGCTCTCTAAATCCTTTCATCGCTTTTGTCTCTTATTTTGTGTGAACGTGACCCCGCTTTTATTGAATTTTCCATGATTCTGTGCACGTCACCCTTGCTGCTATGTTGACCGAAGGTGGTCTTGAACTCAGCCCAGAATTTCCTTCAAATAAAACAAACAATATTAGAGAAGATATGTGAGAGAATCTGCGCTCGCCAATGGTGCCCCTGGTCACCGATGGAGAGCCTCCAGGAAGGCTATGGCGGGTGGTGCAGGACTTGTTTGAAGCGTCGATGAAGAGCTTCGCATGATTGGGCTGTCGCGAGGAGCAACGATGAGTGCAACGGTGGGGCTCGTTGGACTGGGCTTGCTGGCATCACTAGATGACCGCTGGACTGAAAGATCGTCGGAATTGCTGTTGCGTCTCGTTTGAAGGCTGCGAAGGTCGTCGAAGGCTGACGTGTTGCTTGGCTAGACCTTCGCGTCATCATGGAAGGAGTGGTGGCGGTCGACCAACGGGGAGAGGCGCCGATGAGAGGGCCTCGGCTCAGCGGGAGATTCAGAAAAGGGACCTCTCTCTCTCTAATGGCCGTGTATTCTCAATTGTGTGGCCCCCTCTCTTTGTTCCATTTATAGTGAAAGGGTGTAAACCATCGAGGAAAGAAAGCATATTTTGTTTTCTTCTGTGCATGCTTTAAAATATATTCTATTTCCTTTCCTCTTCCTCATTGACCGAATGCCTTCTGTGCAGGCATATATCTTTTCTTTGCAAATCCATGCGCCTTCAGTGAAGAACGAGCCCAACATTCCCTTCTCCTGCTAATCTTTTCTGTTCTGAATTTCCTTTGTGCATATGCTCGTATCTCTCCACATTGGACCATGCAAGATGAATATTCTCCACCAATTTTATTTCTTTAACCCAAATATTAGCCCACGGATTGATCGAGCATTGCCAAAAATTCAACATTGTAATAGAGTTTTCCCAGATTTCGAACCTTGCAAAGATGAGATCGCAATATTTCCTTCCCACGCTTACCCTTACTGAGGATATATGAATGGATTACATGAATATACGAAAAATCCAACTCCATATCATAAAAAATATCAAAACCATTCCTCATAAGATAATTTTTAATTATCAGAGAATCACGAGCTCCGGCCAATTCTCTCTCTTCATGGGCTTAGTCCAACTCATCAAATTAAAGTTCGGATTTATCAGTTCAAACCCATCCGTCACCAGTCCAATGCAAATGCAATAATAACAATGCTCTTGAAACTATATGCTACACAATTTGATTCTTTTCTTTTAGGGGTTAAAAATTAATCTCTAATTTTTCTATGCAATAAATGGATGACCACGATGTCAAAATTTAGGTGTCAACAAAATGCTAAACCAACAATAGTAACTTGAAATGAAATTACTAGGCACAGCACCACCTTGAAATTCCCAGCTGCTTTAATGGCAGCTACAATCCTGTCTTGGTCCTTTACTTGTGCTCATCCCATAGCAGAGATTACCACATCAACTTGCTCAATTGCAATCAACAGATTCTCTTGATTGTACATGTTTCCCTGAGAATCAAATAACAAACAGCATGGACAAACGATCAATGAAGTCGGCAATCATCCGCAAGATTTGTCTACGCAGCAAAGCGCAGCCACGTAGCTATAGCTGTCTCAGAAACAGCTAAAGCATACCAAAGTTTCCACAAGATTTTGTCTGAAAATGTGCACGCTCGTATCATCATGCGAAGCTGAGATCTCATCAGGCATTTAAAAAAGAAGAGGGACATGATTTCTGATTTCAACCATGCACAAAGACAAAATATCAGAGAAGAGAAAGAGCAACGCCGTATCGTAACGTGACTCCATCAACTCGTCAAGTGAGAGATACATATAAAAATCAACTCCGATCCTACTGATAAAAACATTTCTCAGAATTGCGAACGAGCACAACCGCACGGGAACACCTGGAATATATTGACACCTAACCTCTTGAAACCTTCCACGATGCAGGGTCGGAGAGAGCGGACTCCCTCACGAGAGCGAAGGTAGGGTGACCGGACTCAGCACTCGCCTCCACAGTGAACTTTCCGATGTATCCAATGCCTTCCATCACCAGCACTTTGCTCTTTTCGGCCATCTCGAAGGGTTCTTTCAAGGCAGAGGCGTGGTTTTTCCCGGAGAACTTGCTCCGTCTCGTGCTGCAACTGTTGTTGCTTATTGGCGTGCATCGAGATGAATCGTCATTTTATTTTGGTTCCGAAAGGGCATAATTGTCTTTTGTGGTGAATTGACTTTCCCACACCCATCATCCTTCGCTCGGAAAATGAGTACATACAATAGTGGACCACCAAAGACAAGAAATTTATGGTGGAGAATGAGCACGTGCAAAGTACTTATCTATCGATTTTGTTGAATTTGGTCGATGAGGTAAATTTTTTCGAAACAACAATTTGACTTACTAAAAGTTGTCTGGATTTGACGAAGAAAATTGATCGTTGTGTCGACAAAACATCCATCAAGATAGAAAAGAAATCGACCGCCCTGACTTATGATGGCTGGGATGTTCTCCACGGAATTCAAGAACGAAAATCCTTTTACAGTAATTGATTGTTACTTCCTGACAAAATAAGCTATTTTATATTTCTTCATTAAATATTCCTGATTTATGGTGGGTTTGGAAAAACTGAACCAAGGACATCCCTAAGTAGACAACAATCCACAAAATGCCGGGCTTTTGGGTAAGAAATTGGTTTGAGAGTTGTCCAGATTTATAGCACATGCCTCTTTTTGTTCGTGTTTGTTCCCTGCAGCCTATAAAAGCCCCCGAAACATTAACGATAGCTCGATATTGTGAGGAATTCGTTAATCGGTTTACACCTGTTTTAACTTGTCATTCTTTAAGATTATCCATAATTAGCTCACGCCGGAAATTTTATCCTTGCTAACACGTTAAGTATCTGACTTCACGACAGTGGTCGTCCGTGAATCACTTAGACGTGAAAGACAATACGATATACAAAAATAGAGAAACCCATGTCTTTGTGTTAGCTCGGTTTGGCCCATGAACCCAATACCAATCTCCAAAACATAAGTAATTTCTCCAAGCACTTCATAGGATGTCCTCAGACTTTGGGGTTTTACATACCATGTGATGATCAACGGAAGCAACATTTCACACTAGGATCCTGAGAAGCAGCATCCTATATTATTTATGATTCACGCTGATGTGAGAAATTTATCAAGCACAATTGGGTTTGATAATCAGACAAATTGATCCATATACTGATCCACAGTCATGTATTTGACATCGGGGTAGAGCTCTGAAGCTTCCACTCCGAATGATGGCTCAATCTCAAAGTTGGTTTGGTCTCCTTTCACGAAAACAACATGGAATATTGCCAATATATAATTGAGCGGAACTGCGGCCTCTGCAATAACCGGACAAGCTTTAAATCTTAGAGAGAACAAAGACGATTCACGTGCTTAAATCCAATAGAAATGCAGCCCTAACCTGGAATATTCTTCAGAATCTCCTCATCTGGAACATGCACCCTCTCCAGGGTCTTGCCGATCTTTCTCTCCCACAATGACACGAGCTCATTAAAAGAGTAGATGTTGGCAGGAGGTTTGATGTACAGAATTTTGTTCAAGGTCCTTGGATCATCTACAGCTTTAATGGTATAGGTGCCAATGTCATCCTCCTTGTTAAACACCCCTGCATATTGACGTGGAGAGTTTTAGAATTTGGCTAATAAATAAATCACAGAGCCATTGATCTTCCTAGGGTTCCTTTCGGCTCGAATTGAAGAAGAATTCTCTCAGTAAATAGATTCATGGAACAACCGGTAGGCAAATGCATCCATATGTTCTTTTCTCAACCAAATACATAAAGAGAACATTCACGATCTGCCCACTAGGTGGTATTATGCCATGATAAACCACAACACACTCATATCATCTACTAGTCTCTTAAGGTGAAGACTAATGGATGTAAGAGTCCCAATATCTCCAGACAAGGACGTTGCCCTGGAATTCTCAAGCTTCAAGAACTGCCCCTCAGACCAATCACTACCGTAATTAAATCGTGATTAATGTACAGAAAAATCTTAACTAATTAAAATGCGTATTTCGATGAATTGCTTCTTACCTTTTTCATTTCCATCCCCTAAGATGACAACTTTATCTCTAGGGGGAGCTGTAGCCCCGGGCTGTGACAATGTCCTAAGGTAGTCACCTGCAAAAGCGTTAGAAACCACATATGTATAAGGGATTCCCTCAGCCTCAACAAGGCGGCGGATCTTGGCCTTGATAGCATATGTAGTTTTTGCTGGCTCCACAGGATGGACACGATCCACATCATTTCCAAACTCTGAAGGCAAGAATCTCTAAAAAGAAAATTAATTGAATCAAGAGATACATTTTTATGAGAAAGCAACAAAAAACTAGAGCAAATTTCCCTCATCCAACAAACTTACATGAGTTCTGGCAAAAAAAGGAAACCAAACTCATATGAGACTATGTTTCACTTTTTTCTTCAACATGTGACTATAACAGAGCAAACAAAGAAAAAAAACTTACATAAGACTGAATTTCACTTTTTTTTTCCAAACGGACTTTAATATAGTAAAAATGATTATAAGTGAATCAAGACTAGCAATTAAGTGCTATTCGAAAAGTAGAAGAAAAGAAAACTGAAGATTTAATTGTTAGGGCAATAGCCAGATAACTCTGGCAAGTATAAAATATGCAAAGATGCTGCTTGCTTGTACACTTTTCACAAGAAATAAAATATCAGGTGAGTACATTGCCTTTTGTGAGCATGCTAAGCTCCACACTTCACCGACCGTCAACCCTCCTAGGCAACAACTACTAAATTATCCACCAGTTGGGTTTTGAAAACTTATTTGCTATTATTTTAATATTACCGAAAAAAAACTTTTGAAGGAATAGGTAGTTCATGTTTCCCATTATTGATCAAAGAATAGGGTACATGACCATAATCCATATTGAGTGCCTGAAACCTTTTACTTTTTTCATTGACCTAGAGGAAACCCAACCACAGTGAATCCGGCATTTTCCGGTACTTGGATTTGAATTAGTTAGCCTCAAATTTCACTGATGACTTCTACAGAAAGTCATGACCGTTTAAAAAAGAAAGAAGTGAAGTCTACAGATAAGTAAGTGAATCCATCCTATTTCATCAAAGTGGAGCTCACAAGGAGAACGTGATGCACTAATACCAGAAGAAAAGAGTTAAGCTTGCACCAACCTATATCATCAGTCAAATGTTAAACGAGCAATGGTAACTTAGATGAAATTATTATAAACAGCACGACCTTGATGTTCCCGGCTGCTTTGATGGCTGCAACAATCCTATCTTGGATTTGTATCTGTGTTGGCCCCACAGCAGAGATTACCACATCAACCTGCTTAATCGTAGTCAACAGACTCTCTTGATCGTATATGTCTCCCTGAAAATCAAATAACCAAGAGCATGGACAAACAATCAATAAAGTCACCAATCATCAATCAATCCTATCTTGGCCCAGAAAGACTCCGAAAAAGGATAGATATGAAATTCGATGCAGATAAGACTTCAATACCTTCACCAGACGAGAAAAAGTACTTTAAGAAATAAAGCATCCACAGAATTATCGTACATACATTGCCTACCGATCTTTTGAAAGGTTATAGCAAGGGATTTGCGGTGACATCTGAATTACAGGTCAGTCACATTCACTTTTATATGCAAGTTCATTTAGGCAGTACGTAAAATATGAAAGTTTTCATAAGATTTTTTTAAAAATGTACTCTATTCGTACTTCGTATCAGAATGTGAAGCTGAGGTGATTCGTCAGTCAATGTAAAAAATGACCAATAATACAGGGACAAATTACCGGAGGAGGGAAAGAGAAACACCAAATATCAACTCGATCTTGTGAAAGATTGAGATAAAAGGCGACTCTGATTCTATGGCTAAAGACATTTCTCGAAACGACGGATGAGATTAATGGTAGGGGACGCTTCGATTCCTCAATGGAGCACCAAATGCGAGAAACGAACAGGATTGCATCGGAAGAACTACTCACACGAACTAAATTGACGCCTAAGCTCTTGAAACCTTCAGCGATGTTGGCCTTGGCTGGGTCGGAGAGACTAGACTCCCTCACGAGAGCGAAGGTAGGGTGACCGAACTTAGCACTTGCTTCCACGATGAACTTTCCGATGCTTCCGGTGCCTCCGATCACCAAGACTCTGCTCTTCTCGGCCATCTCGGAGGGTGTTTTCACGGCGGAGGCGTCGTTCTGCCCGGCGATCTTGATCGGTCTCTGAAGTGATTCTGCTATAACTGTATGTGTGTGTATATATATAGGGAGATATATATATATATATATATATATAGAGAGAGAGAGAGAGAGAGAGAGAGAGAGAGAGAGAGAGAGAGAGAGAGAGAGAGAGAGATAAAAGGCGGCTAAAAGGCAGCGCAGTTCTTGTCTTCGTGACAGGATACAGAGTCATTGGATGATTCCGGAAGGGCGTAATTGTCTTTTCATTGAAATAATTTTTCTTGTTGAGATAAATCCTTCATTGGAAAAATGGTACATGGAAAGTGAGAAAATAGACAGAAGATAAGAGAATGGTATGAAATGGGCCATCAGCTACTCTACATTCATATGGTAGCATGATATTATACAGCTTCATAGCCGCTATGCTATTGTTTTGAGGTTCAATAAATTCTTTTTCCTAGGAGGGTTGATCACAAGAAAAATGTTCTTCAATTGGCCAACACAAGATTACTATAATTGTAATTCATAACCTGTATGGGAGAAAAATGCAACAACGCGAGTGTCCTAGTATGGAATGATTAGTAAAAAGTTGTTAGACCTTTGACATGTATACCAAGTCAATATTTAATATTTTGATTTGGTCAATTTAGTTCTAAAATTTTTAACGATTTACCTTGCGATACAATCCTAAGTAGCACCGATACCGATACACGACACGCAAAACAACATTACACGATATGCCGATACATCATTTCTAAAAAAAGAAAAAAATCAAACACATTAGCACACGTCGTATATTAAATAAATATTTTTATATATACATGATAAATTATTAGTTTTATGATTATTTCAATCAAATTAATTTGATTCAAATTAACAAATAAAATACTAATAATAAAAGACTAGAATGAATTTACACTAAAAATTGTGAATTATAGGAAGTGAAAGTCAAAAAAAGAAGAGGAGATTAGGTTTTCTCCTTTCTCCCTTTTATTATTTTTGTTACTATTTATTTTTGTACATATTTACATTTTGACTCATTATCTATTGAAAATTTTTAAAATTGATCCGTGCGTGTCGAAATCGCGTGTCGAAATTCTAGATTGGCATGTCAGACCGTGTTGGAAGAGTTAACCACGTGCCAGATTTTTCGATATCCGTTGACCGCGTATCAAAACGTGTTAAAGTGTAACACCAAACTCACGTGTTGGGAGAGTTGATCACATGTCGGATTTTTTAACACCTATTGACCACATGTCGGAACATGTCAAAGCACATTGAACACGTGTTGGAGTGTCAGATGCGTCTCAAAGAGTGTCAAAGGTTTCTAGATACAATCAACATTAGCCTTCTAACGTAACATGAGCAATGCTCACATAAAATTTTTTTGAAATTAAAAAATAAGTATTCTTTTCGCTCTCTTTTTTACCCTTCTTTTTCATTTCGGTTTCCTTTCATTTATTACGTACTTGTTTCCTCTTCTTCCATCAATCGCTAGGCCTTGGCGAAGGCCTCGATGCCCTCACCAAGGGTCAACCTCACATCCTTGGGGCAAGGCTCGACTTCGTGGCTCCAATTTATTACCCGCACCGAGGATGGACCACATATGACATACAAAATTAGAGAAACCCAGGTCTAACTTTTAGCTTACCATAGCTTGGCCCATAAAACCATATCAAACTCCAAAATTGGAGTAACTTCTCTATGCACTGCATAGATGCACACACATCAAATGTTCATAGTATGTCCTCGTATTTGGAGGTTGTACATGCCATAAGATGATAAGCGAGAGCGACATTTCACACAAGGATCCTAACTAGCAAAATCCTATATTATTCATGATTCAAACTGATGTGAGAAATCTACCAAACACAGTCAGTTTCGACTATTAGACAAACTGATCAAGATACTGATTCTCGGTCATGTATTTGACGTTGGGATAGAGCTTTGAAGCTTCCACTCCGAACGACGGCTCAATCTCAAAGTTGGTGAGGTCTCCTTTCACGAAAACAGAATGAGATATGGCCAATATCACATTGAGTGGAACTAGCGCCTTTGCAATACGACAATACAAGTAGATCGATTGACTTTAGAATACTTAAATCTCAGAGAGAAATAGACAATACACGTGCTTAAATCTAATCCCTGACCTTGAATGTTCTTTAAAACTCGCGCCTCTATGTTGACACCTAAATTTTGGCTAGGTATTTTAAATTAAATTGCATAAGAAAATTAGGGACCAATTCAATCCAAACAAAAATGATTTTCGCCTTTTTTTTTTTTTCTTGCATCCTTTTTCCTATTTTAGCTCCTTTATTAAAATATATATATATTAAAAAATAAAACATATAAAAAAAGAAAATCGAAAAAGAAAAAGGGTCCTTCTGGGGCTGGGCATGAAAGCCCAGCCCCCTCTTTTTGTTCTTCCCTGCGCAGGCCCCCAGGCCCACTCCCTTTTTCTCCTTCACGGCCCAGCTCCTCCGTCCTTCTTCTTCTTCCTTCCTTCTTCCCTCCTCCGCCTCTACAGGTCACGCGCAGCGACGACGACGCGCTCCAGGACGGCCTACGGCGGAGAGGGGAAGAGTAGACTGGCAGCAGTAAGGACGCGTCTTCAAAGCAGAGCAAGTGGGCGGCTAAGGAGACGCCAGTTCGGCCGCACCAAGGCCGGTCGGCGTGTGAGGACGGGCGGCCGAAGCCTCTATCGACCGGCCCCCTCGCCTATAAATAGATCCGTTGGGGGAAGGCCAAAGAACACGAACGGAGAGGACGGAGGCAGCGAGCTTGAAGGATTTCCCCTAAGAGACATCAGGGGAGACCCCGAGAGCGAGCGAGACCCGAGTCAGCAGGAGAGACGTGGGACTCATCCCGATCCCCGTCGCCGGCCGTCGCCCCGACGACCAGCCGCAAGCCTCGCTGTGCTGGGCTCGCTGGCCCGACGCTCACCGCCCGTCTCGACGCCATCCCCGACGCAGTCATCCTTGCAGCCGCCCGTCTCCATCGGCGTCGCCCCCAGTCACCGCCGTCCCCTGCATCTCGTTCCTTGCTAGGCCTGACGCCTGCTGCCCATCTCGCCGCCGTGCTACACCTCCAGACGCGTCCCCCGACGGCGTCCCGTTGAGCAGCTTGCCGCCGCCATTGAGCCCGTCATCGTCGTCTGTCCGCCCGGTGATGTCCCAACCGCCCCTCATCGGCGCCGCGAAGAAGCAGGGAGGAGGAGAGACGCGAACCGGGTCAGAGTGCGGGTCTGGCCGACCCGCTTTGCCTTGACTTCGTGTAGGTTTTCCGAAAATGGGCCCGTTTTGTTTAATGGTGGGCTGGACATTTTTCTAATTAAAAGTGGGCCTTGTGTTGTTTTAAAATGGGCTTAGAATATATTTTCTAAAAAATAAAGGGAAGTTCCGGGCTGGGCCCGCGCTTCAGGCCCATCCTGGCCAGCCACGGGCGACCCGGGTGGGTCCCAACCTGGGAATCCGACCCGGGTCGTTTTATAATAAAATATTATTATAATTAAAAAAATAATATTTTGAAATTTTAAAAATAATAAAAAGTAAATTATTTTTCAGAAATAAAAAAATCCGAAAATATTTTACATTTTCCCAAAAATCAGAAAGAGTCAAAAATGATTTATATTTTCAAAAAAGGATTAAAAAAACCAAAAAAAAAAATGCTTTTTATGTTAAAAAAAATAGAAAAAGACCAAAAATGTTTTTCTCCATAAATGCAATAAAAAATTCTTAAAAATCCAAAAAGCCTTAGGGTTTAAACAAGATTAGGTACCGGAAGGGTATTAGTGATTAACTAGTATAATCAAATCTCGCAATCCTAGTTTCTCTTGTTGTGTAGGAGTGAAATATTTCTTTCAATATTTCGCTTGAGTTTCTAATCAACCCAACCCAAAATGATTAGTGGCGACTTCTTTTTAAAATTAACTTACAGATTAAAAAATAAAAATTGGACCATAAGTCGTGAATTGATAGGCTTGGAAGAGCCTGAGCTAAGCCTAATAGACTTAGCGAGCCATTAGCCTTTGCCCGTGCTCGTGCGTATCGGGTGCCAAAAAGGAGGTCACGATAGCTTGGCGACTTCGCTGGGAATTTTTTTTTTGGACTTAGGCCTTTTTTTATCTTGTTTAAATGCATCACTAACTTGCGTTTTTCTCTTTTGTGCATGTTAGTAACTTTTTTATTTTGTTAAAATAAAATGTTTTGTGATTGAAAAACTGTTATGCATGTTTGAATGTTTTAAGCACTACATGTGGCACACATAACTCGGCCGCCGGACCTGGGCTGTCATAGGATATTTAGGATGGTGTTAAGAAACATACGGCATTGAACGCGAGACTGCGATGTAGATGTTGCTTTTCTTTTCCCCGAATTTCTTTAAGTAGAGCTGAGGTTAAGAGAGTATAATGCCAATGCGAGATTGCGATGGGTAGACACCCTTTAATTTCTCTAAACCATCTCAGTTAGACATCGAGCCACACATATCATGCGCATATCTATGTGATTGTCATCAATTTTCTCGCATGAATGCACTTTGCAATTTACTTACCCTCATGTATGTATTGAGCGGTCCATGATTAGTCTAGGATTTAATACTACGGTCATTTAAATTTGGAAGTAATTGTCATAGAGTTTTTTTTGAAAAAAAAAAGAAATTTACAAAAAAATTACTTTCAGTTGATGCCTTTGTTGCTTCAACCATGTTATAAATTTCTTTTTTTTCAGCAAGAAATTTCTTGTTGTTTCAAAAAGGATAGAAGTTTTTTTTGAAAAATTGTTTTTAATTCATGCATTTGTCGTCTTTCAAATTGAATATCTTTTTAGTCCATGCCAACATGTTGCATGTCTTTGTTTTCCAATCCATGCTTAGGAAACCCTCTTCATGTACAAACTTTTCATGAATAAACAAAAATGGTAGGATTAGGTCGTCATCATGGACCGATTCCCTATTTATGCCTTGTGTTTACACATGCTTGTTTATTCATGATTAGGTAATCACAAAACGTCAATGTTCGCGATCCAAACTCGCTCAAAAGCAAGAGCAAGAGCAAGAATGGCCAAAAAGAATGTACGAAGCCGTGTTGCGGTTGTGGAGAGCAAAATGAAGCAAATTTTTAATGTACTTCAACAACTCTCGAAGTAGATAGACTCCATCTAGGGCAAACTTACTCCCGCCCCAGCCTCAATCGAAGTATTGTTACCACAATCATCCATCAGGGGTGATCAAGGTAGAGATACCGACGATAACATGCCCGAATTGAAGGATGATCCGCATCAAACCGTGATTGAGAGAGCTATGCCAGACAATTTGTCTAAAACTAAGCATGACAAACACCTAGAGAAGCTTGAGGAAAGGCTAAAACAACTGCAAGGCCTCCAAGATCATACTCTGACGGACCTCTCCATTTATTCCAAAGTCAAAATGCCCGAATTTGAAAAGTATGATGGCACGACTTGCCTAAGGGCTCATTTGCAAATATACTTGGTTCAGATAGCCCAACACGTCAATAATGCACCCTTGATGATCTAGTTGTTCCAATCAAGCTTAGTAAGCCTTGCTCTAAAGTGGTACATCACGAAGAACATGAACCTCCTCGAAACGTGGAGCGAAGTGAGTGAGGCATTCCTCAAGCATTACAAGTTCATAATGGAACATTACCCATTCTCATGAGGATCATGAGCGTATCGAAAAGAAAAAGTATGAATCATTCAAAGAGTATGCCATTAGATGGAGGAATCTAGCCACCAAATCAATCCTAAACCAACCAATTTCGAGCTAAGAAAAATGTTTATCAAAACCCTCCCCTGCGAGTACTGCAATCGAATGGTAACCACGATCGCCGAATCGTTTAATCAACTCATTCCAGTAAGGGAACAGATTGAGATAGGGTTGAGGGATGGTTAGTTCACTGAACCTGCACTCGTGAGCAGGAGGCTGAACATAAAGAAAGATAAAGAACCCCTAGTAGATGTCAACGAGACCTACACCGCGAATACCAGTCATCCTCTGACAATTCAGACAAGCACAAGACGATAACAGACTACCAGTCGTCAGCCGTCCAAGCATTACAACAATACAAGACAATTTACTTCGCTTCTTGGATCTCCATTGTAGGTACTGGCTATCCTCCAAAAGAAGAACCTCTTTTCGATTGAGCCAAAACGATCCACGCCGAAAGCTTTTCCAACTACGACCCGTAAAAAAATATGCGACTACCACATGGGTGAAGTATGACCCTCGATTAGTGAATGCTTCGCCCTTAAGAGTTGAATTCAGAACCTGTTGGACACAAAAGCTTTCTCATTCCAAAGCACCAAACCAAATGTCCAGAGCAATCCGCTCCCTGATCACACCAACAAAGTAAACGTTGTACTCAATTCCAAAGCTAGCCAAATAAAAAATGTCAAAGCACACACTGTTGTCAACATCTATCGAGGGCTGGTAAAGACTGGTTATTATTCAGGCAATGAAGTACCACCCTTAGCAACAATGAAAGAAAGGGTATCAAGAATGATGGAGGCTAGAATAATTGTATATGCCGGCCACACTGGCGTAGTCTCTACTATTTCACAAGTCGTCATCGATTGGGATGAAGAGTTTGCTGCTCTAAACACGGGGAAGGAAAAGATAGATTCCGCCCCACCTGAATGCGTCTTTGAGGGAAAAGGAGCTATAGCCCGAGCGTCAACGGTAGAGGCACATATAGTTATTGAGATCCCCTGACCTTATAAATATGAAAGCAACAATGTAGTTCCTTGGTCCTACAACCTGTCACAAGGTATGGCCGGAACTATGCTCAAGCCAATACACAGCCCGCCAAACCTATCACTGATGAAGAAGTCAATGAGTTTTTAGCCGTAATCAAAGCTAGTAAATATAATGTGGTGGAACAATTGTGGAAATTACCAGCACAAATCTCTTTACTAGAATTACTTCAGATGTCTGTCAAGCACCAGAAATCCTTGATGAAGGTATTAAGTGAAGTACATGTCCCTGAAACGATTGAGCATGACAAACTCGAGGAGTTTGTCGGCACCATCCTTCTGAAAGATCAAATGGCATTTTCCCATGAAGAGATCCTCGAAGGGGGTAGAGGACACATCAAGGGTTTCTACATATCAGTCAAGTGCAACTCCTCCCACGTCACTTGCGTATTGATTGACAATGGATATGCTCTTAACATATGTCCACTAGTGACACTCTGTCGTCTTAAAATAGAGATGTCTCGGATCTAGGTAGCCAAGACTTCCGTTTGAGCATTCGATGGGATGAAGAAGGAAACGATTGGTGAAATTGCGCTTGATGTTCAAATAGGTCCAATCACATTCAAAATTTCATTCCAAGTAATGGATATCCCCATTGCATTCAACTTCCTCTTAGGCCGCCCATGGATCCACGTCGTTGGAGCAGTACTCTCAAGTCTCCACCAAAATATAAAGTTTGTGGTTGAAGGAAAACTGGTCATCGTTTGTGGAGAAGAGGACCATCGTATCTACCACGAGACGGCCATTCCTTATATTGAGCTTGGTGGTAAGGATGAATCTAGCTATCAATCATTCGAACTCGTGTCTACTATATACGGGACTCAAGGGACTCCACCTTTGTCCCCGAAATGTCAAGTGCTATAATCATGGTAGGGAAAATCATAGATGGATACGGTTTTACCCTTGGTCAAAGGCTCGACAAGGGAAGCCAAGGCATCCGTTAGCCTATCAAAGCCCTGAGGACACCCCACACTATCGGTTTAGGATATTACAAAGGAAAAGAACAATGCCCGGAGAGAAAAACAAAGAAGAAAGTTGGCCTTGTATACCCCCACCTCGAGGAAACCTTCCCAGACCCTGCAAGGATGATCCATGATGAGGAAGAAATGATTGGTACTCCAAAACAATTCAACCATGAAAGCTCAAAGTTTCCCATTTACTTAGGCATGGGTCAGAAGAACATAACTCAACCGGCACTTACAAAGAAGGAAGGGCCAAATGACATAATCACTATATTTAGAGACATTTTCATAGGTGCCATCGGGGAGGAACAACTAGAATGAAAATGTGGTAACTTTTTGTTCGGCCAGCTTCAACGGCAAACTAATGAACTACACGAGGCAGTATACCACTTGATAGAGAATTTCACTCAAGCTGCCCGTGCGTTCCTCTCTCATCACAATGAGGAGTCGACAACTGAAATAAATGAAGAAGACGCTACTAACACGACCTAGGAAGGAGCTCGGCTACCCTAGTCTTCAAGCAATCCACGACCATATTCGCCATTCCTAGATCGATGGCCACTATTAGGGGTGAGCATGGTTTGGGTTGGGCCAAACATGGTTTGGTCCTTAATTTTTGGGACCGAAGACCGACCCTATTGAGTTTGGGCCAATCCACCCTCTAACCTTAGGATCAACCCGCACAATCTTTGGTCCTTAATTTTTGAGACCTATTGAGTTTGGGAAGGACCGACCCAATAGGTTCGGTCTGGTTCCAAGATCAACCCGGGACTAACCAATAATTTTTTATTTCATTTTTTATAATTCTTAAAAAAAATGATTGAGGACCGGACTAACCCAATGGGTTCAGTCCGGTTTCCAAGTTAACCCAGGACCAACCAATAATTTTTTATTTCATTTTTTGGACTCCTGAAAAGGGCAATTGAGGACCGTACTAACCCAATGGGTTCAATGATGAGTGAGATTAGCTAAGAAAGGTAAGTTATGAGGGTTAAGTGAGGTGAGCGTCGAACAGAATGAGTATCGAATGTCGAGCGGGGAGCAACAAGCCAAGCGAGCATTGAGCGACGAGTGGCACGAATGACCAAAGCGAGCGAGGCGAGTGTCAAGTGGCGAGCGGAGAAATTGTTTCTTTCTATAGATGATTGAGATGAAAGCCCGCCAATCATATTTGCCCATACAATTAGGATCTTTGGTTTCCATAAGTAGAACCTTCCAAGTTTACTCGCCTTTCAAGTGATCTTCATATCGGAGTAAGTTCCAATAAGAATAATCAATCAAGTAAATGCTAAATCCAGCCATAAGATCTTCCAAAAACCATACGAATCGAATCCTTAAAGATAATCCCACATCTGGATAAGTCTTCAACTTTCGATCTTTAGACTTTGACAAAAGAGTCTGGAGTTCTTCAGATCATAACTTTTGAGTCTGCAAATCTTTAGACTGGACTTTTGGAAATATTTTGTCAACTTCAAAATGATAAATGAGTTTTCTCTAACAATCTCCCCCTTTTTGATGGTGACAAAACTTTCCTGCAGATTAAAAAACTTTTGACCTGTAAAACAACGCTTAAGCAATAAAAAATATCTTATAAAGATAAGTTAATTAGGACCTGAATAACATTGATTCTGTAACCACAGAAAACATGTTAATCTAGCAAGATTAATAGCTACCCAATCACAATCAATATCACAAGCTTAGTTACTGCAAGCGTCGAAAAATTCCAAAGACACCAATCCAAAATAAGTCCATCGTCATAGTTAATTCAAAATCCAAACACAAGTTCAAAATGCACAAATACCAAACCAAATAAGGATAAAAGTTTAGATAAAAATCTGCACAAATTCTCCCCATTTTTGTCAATAGCAAAAAGTGGAGAAAATCTTAAGAAAAATTGAGTAAAATCATGGCTGTTTGGGGATACGAACGATTTGGAAATCCCCCATAGACTTGACAGTCTCCTCTAGCTTCCTCAGAGTCTCATTCAGCTGCTCAATATCTTTACCCTTAGCAGTTTCTTGTACTTGAAACTTAGGGCGTGTATTTGTTCATGTAGAAAGTCTGAAGTGGATTGAAAAGCAGTTTTGAGATGTTTGATCTCACACTCCATTCCATATTGCTGAGCCTTCACACCCAAAAGTATTTCCAGCAACCTTTGAAAGTCTGTTGTAGGTTCTGTTGTAGCATTAGGTCCAGCCGAGTCAGTTCCAAGAGTCTTGAGATATGAGGGAACATCAGTAGTTCAATCACAAGATTAGGAGTGGACTCCTCAACATCTGCTTCAGGACATTGAGAGGCATAGACATCCTCTGGATATGCTGGAGATCTACTTACATCACTAGTAAAGACGGGTGAAGAAGTACCTCTTTTTCTAGCAGCTCCCCCTGTTTTTGTGCCCTCAGGTGGAGAAAATAATTCTTCTTCTTGTCCTTGCTCTGCTTCAGCACCCAAGTGATGTTGTTCGACTCTTGCAATTCCACTCCAAGTCTTTTCGGAATCCTCGGACAAGGATACATCAAATGTTGACTCAAAAGAGTCATCTTGACCCTCTTCTTCCTCTTCTTCTCTTCCTCTTCCTTCTTCCTCTGTTCTTATTTCTGCTCTTTCTCTGTTCTCTCTGTCTTCTGGCTCATTGCTAACAAAACTTCGTAAATTACGCAAGGCGGAGAGAGTAATATCCTCCTCATCTTCTTCATCCTGCAAGATAAGGACTTTCCTCTTCTTGGTTGGTGCGATCATGGGCTCCTTGCCTTTTCTCTTAGTTGTTGCAGAGTCTTGTTTTGCTTTGACAAGGGTCTTCTCCTTCAGGGGCTCCAATTCCTTATTCAACTCCTTTAGACGCATCTTTGAAACCATTTTCAGCCCAATTACCATTGGAGCAATGGTTCTAACACAAAGAGAAGTAGGAATTTGAATTTGGAAATGTCTGAAGAATCGAGTGACAAGCGTTGAGTAAGGTAGTTGTCCATTGTCTTTCACAAATGTCCTATACATGTGCATTAGGATGGTGTGAGGCCGTGAGAACTTATAGCCAATGTTGATTGCATACATCAACTTCGCTTCAGAGTGAGAGACATCGGTCTTCGAAGTGGATTTGGGTCTGATGCAGTTGATCACGATCTTGTGAAGTAAGATATTGGAGGCATTCATTCTAGTGTAAGAAATATTGCCCTCAGCAAATCTGTCTCGAACAAGACCCAAAGTCGTATGACCAACAGACACACTGATTGGTTGGAAACTCCCTCTTTCCACACCAATCACATCAGCCAATGTATCCATATCAACCACAAATTCTTTGTCCCTAATCGTAAAACAAAATCTATCCGTATATAGAAAAGACAGATTTGAATAGAAGTAAGCAGTCAATTCAGGGTAGGCTTTAGTAGTTTCGGAGCAAAAATGTTTAAGTTGAAGAAGTGCAAACTTCTCCCTCAGTTTCACTTTCAAAGAATCAAGAAAATCAAAGTCAACACTTCTAGGGTTCATAACCCCTCTCTTCAGAAGATTCGAATAATTCCTCTTGTGGTCCTTGGAACGGAATAAACTCGTTCCTTCTCCACGAATGGTTGCAGCAACACCCATTCTAGGCTGAAAATGGGTATACATCCTTTCATCATTGTCCTTTCCTTCAGGTTGATTAAAGCCACCAAAGCGCGGATCACTTGGAAAGTTCGCAAAAGTCATTGCAGAAATCCTTAAGGCATAATGTCTAACCTTTCCATGGTATTTAAGAAGATGGTTTCGTTCTTGTAACCATTTGACCGCAAAAACTCATTGATCAGGGTCATTGCAGAACCACCCATCTTTAAGTTTGAGTAGAGTCTAAACAAAAATTGGGGTTTTTGCGTTCTTACTGGTTCAACATCTTCAATATCTCCTCTTCTACTTGTGGAGGATCCTATGTCGCTTGTTGTGATGAGTGACGCTGTTGAGAATGTTGTTGAGGCTGTTGCTGTTGCTGAGAAAATCTTCTTCCTCGGTTAAGTCAAAATGTGTAGGTCCCTCACGCATGTGTTGTGGTCCCCTGTTCGTGATTCTAGAAGACTTCCTCTGGTAAGACATTGTCACTGTCGATGCGGATTTCTCGAACTCACTCATTGAAAAAGATGAGAACTTTATGGATCAAACTCGAGAGAAAATAGTGAAAGTAGGATATTTGTATTCTAGGGTTTGAGTAAGCGTAAATGGAGAAGAGGCATTTTGACAGTATATAAAGCAAGTGAAACAGTGTATACGAAATGTCACAAAGGAAAATAAAAACTGCCTTTAAAAAAAATGAAAAACTGCCTTTTTCGAAAATGAAAAAACCGCCATAACTTCAAAACAAAATAGGCAAGTAGCGATTCAAAAATTAACATACCTTTTCGAAGTTTTATTCAAAAATAAATGCAAATTCATTTAGAAAGTATTAACTTACAGTCGTAGTTTCTCAATACTCTCAGTCTGAACATTTTCAAACTTTACCCGGTAGAAGATGTAATGTTCAGTCTGGTACGATTAAACTCAAATAAATTTTTCTCCAGTGGCTTTGTAAATATATCCGCCAACTGATTCTTTGAATCGATGAACTGGATCATAACTTCTCTATTTTGAACATGATCTCGAATGAAGTGGTGTCGGATCTCTATATGCTTTGCTCTTGAATGAAGAATTGGACTCTTTGTGAGATTAATGGCACTTGTGTTATCACATTTTATCTCTGTGCACGATTCTTCAATACCAAAGTCTCTTAGTTGTTGCCTTATCCACAAAATTTGAGAGCAACAACTCCCCAAAGCCACATATTCTACTTCAGCCGTTGAAAGAGCTACTGTACTCTGTTTTCTTGAGAACCAAGATACCAATTTGTTGCCCAGTAGTTGACATGTACCAGAAGTACTCTTCCTATCAACTTTGTATCTTGCCAAATCTACGTCTAAATATCCAAGGAGAGTAAAGTCTCATTCTTTGAAATACCATAGACCTAGCTTTGGAGTAGTTGCAACGCATTTGATGATGCGTTTTGTTGCACTTAAATGAGATTCTTTGGGATTTGATTGGAATCTAGCACAGATACAAACACTAAACAAAATGTCAGGTCTAGATGCAGTAAGATAAAGAAGTGATCCAATAATGCTCATGTATAGCTTTTGGTCGACATTCTTTCCTCCTTCATCTTTATCTGGCTTTGAAGAAGTTGACATAGGTGTCTCTGTCTTTTTGCAATTCTCTAATCCAAACTTCTTGATGAGATCTTTCGCATACTTTTCTTGGCGAACAAAAATACATTCCTTCGATTGTTTAACTTGTAATCCTAAAAAGAAAGTTAACTCACCCATCATGCTCATCTCGAATTCATCCTGCATACATCTAGAAAACTTCTTGCTTAGATTTTCATTAGGTGATCAAAAAATAATATCATAAACATAAATTTGAATAAGTATAAAATCTTTACCTTCTCTTTTAATGAACAAGGTAATATCTACCTTACCTTTAACAAAACCATTGAATTAAAAATTTTCTTAACCTTTCATACTAGGCTAGAGGTGCTTGCTTCAATCCATATAGGGCCTTTTCCAGTCTATAGACTAAGTCTGGCTTTCTTGGATTTTCAAAACCAAGTGGTTGTTCCACATAGATTTCTTCTTGAATGAAACCATTTAGGAATGCACTTTTTACGTCCATTTGGAATAACCTGAAATTTTTATAGCAAGCAAAAGCAAGTAATAATCTAATTAGTTCTAACCTCGCTACTGGTGCATAGGTCTCATCATAGTCTATCCCTTCTTCTTGCATATATCTGTGGCATCCAGAAATTTTGACGACCCTCGAATATGCGACGTCCGTGACTGATCAACGGAAGTACTGTCGGACTGTGTTACTGATACCATTTATGGACATTATGTTGATATCGTCATCGGACCGACATGTCACATTCAGTAATGGTCCGATCGTCGAAAATTTCCTTTGGGTAATGCCCCGATTGAGACCCTCTTCCACTTGCATTTATACTCTACTAACCGAACCTCTTGTACACGTTGTTCGGCCATTATGCAGCCATGCAAGTAACAATATTATAGCCCGTGCACATACAAAAATTTAAGGTTAACAATTAGAGAAATTGGGCCATTTATTAAGGACCATGCACGGCCACACTCGCACTCTCACGCTCACCCATCTCCGTTTCACGCCTCTCCATCGTGTGGGTCAACAAACGAAGAGGAAGTTGACCCATGCGACCAGCCAAGGAGTGCCACCTATCCACCAGGTGCAAGGAACACCTGGTGGTTGAACTCCACGAGCAGCCACAAAAGGCTCGAGCTGGCTTGTTTGTCGTTGCCATCGAAAATCCTGCATGCAAAGAATGAGAGAGAGTGCATCGAGTGAGCGAGAGAGTGCAGTGAGCAAGCAGCGGGCGAGATTGAAGGGGGAGGAAGGAGACCGTCCCTCTATCCGTGCTTGTGCGCTGTCGCCATCTACACAGCTCGCCTTTGTCGCCGTTGAGCCATGTTCGCAACCCGCAAGCTTTCTGTTTTTGCTTGCCGTCGAGCCGTAGGACCTAAGACAAGTTGAAGTCTACTAACCTATATAGTGTAGTGCTGTTTCTATCTTAGAAAGTGTATTGATAGGCTGGATTGTTGGATTTTGATGCTGAATGATGGTTTATTAAGCAACCGAGACTGTTTTGAGGCTAAAAGATTGATGAAAATGCTCGGGTTTCTCGTGCATGCCTCCGATTCCCTTGAATTTCAGTCAAAACAGATTTGGCAACAATGAAATTTTGAAGAATTCAGCCATTGACTTGAGTTGAAAAAGAAAAAGCTGCCGATCCGTATTTGAAGTTTTATCTACCACGTCACCGGCCTCAAATTTTTGAAGAAAATGTACGGTGCTTTCATATTTGAAATTTTGAATCAATTCTTTCAAAACCATTAGAGATCGGGTTGACATTTCAGACTTACTATACAAGTTTTTAAATTCATTTATCGTTTTGAACAAAACTTGGCGGTAGACTAATTTGGAAAAACCTCCCGATTCTTGCTGAAATTTTTACATGCCGAGGCGCCATTCTTCAATGATTCAAAATGGAAAAGAAAATATTTTGGTGCCCTCGAAATTTCAAATTTTGCAAGAACCAATCTTTGAAAACCTTGAAGTCAGGAGTGTAGATTTGAATTACCAATGTGCCTATTTCAAATAGCTTGTGTTTAATAACTCTCTTTGATTTTGGTTGTGAGGCACAAGTGCAACCCGAGAATTCTGACATGGATTTTTGAAATGTTTTGAAGGTGAAACATGGAAATGGATTTATGAACTAATGTTATGTTGCTGAGATTTTGTGAATTGATTTCATTGACATGGAAATGGCATATGATTTCAAAGCCAGCTGTTGTTGCATTGATATGCTTTTGAAAATCTCAGTTTGCATTGTTCGATATCATGAAGGAAGATTTTCAAGCATTCAAAATGGAATTCGGATGTGGTTGTTTTAAAACTGTTTTGGCATCGAAACGATCTGATTGATATATTATGGATGAGATATATGATTGATGCTGTCGGACCTTCGAGTTGACGATGCCCCGGGAGTGTCGGGATGCCCATAGGATCGAAAGGGTCGATGCCGCTGGATGCCTAGGGTCCGCAGTGCCCCAGAGGTACCCCGAGAGTGTCGGGATGCCCGGATGATTCCGGAGGGTAAGGGTAACCATTTTCATGGCGAGCCCCGGGGATTTCTCGTGATGTTAGGTGGGGTGCGAGATGCCTAAGAGGTGTGACGTAACACATTTTGGATGCCCGGTGACTGAATACCGGAGGCTTTCGGGACGCCGGGTTGGGTGCGAATGCCCGGAGGGACGCAAACACTGGTCCTCTGGGGTAGACGTAGGAAGATGAAAATAAACGGAGTTTTTCTAAAAATAATGACCCTGTTAATAATTGTGCCTGATTATGGGACAAAATTGTGTGGCATGGTATGGGATATGTCATAACAGTTTGGCCCTATAATCGGGACCTGTGTGACTGAAATAGTACATATTGGTTTTGAAACTACATTGCCATTGCTTTAAAAAGTTTTATCGATTTGATGCACATTCATTCTTTTGATTTCATGTTTTGTCTATCTTGCATGGACTTAGATTGTGATGGCTTGCATAGTATAGCTTAGTAGATTTTCAACTGCTAGGTGGTTGTACTCACTCCTTTTGGGGACTAACATTTCAGACTAGACAAGATGCCTCTGTTGCCCGTATCTCCCGGCACATTTTATGGAATCCCGGTCGATCTGCAATGCGAATGGTTAGAGCATCACCATCCTGAGGTGCAAAGGCTGATTTTTATACGGGTGCGGGTGTTGATAGTGTTTGATAGCTGTCCTCCCACCGGCCCAGTACTTCAGGAGTATCTTACTATCTTCATCTGCGGAGATGGACGCACGCTGGGGCCATTGCCACCGCCGCCAGCAAACAGACCGAACGGGTGGGTGTGACCGCGAGCAAGGGTCAGCAGAGGAAGCATTTTTGGACGCCGACACTAATTGATGGGCTCATGTAGATAATCTGCTAGAATAGTCGGGTATCTTTTGAGAGTAGCTAGGTATAGAAAACCTTGGCATTTTGGTGTACCAACGAATGATGTCATTTGACTATGTAAATAGAAGTGTTCGACTTTAACTTATAAAATGTTTAGTTGGTGTGCATCGTTTTAATTACAGGAAGGGAAGTTGTTGGATGCGCTTCCGCTATATTTTCTGCGCAGGGACCAATGGAAAGAATATAAACCCCAGGATTCATGAGCTTGTCAAAATTTTATGAAATTAGAATAACAGATTTCTAGGTCAAGTGAAAGATATGTGTGGTGACCCTAATGGATTGGGGACCGTCAGGGGTGCCACAATATCCTTTGGCCACGAGTCTTGCTTTGTTCCTGACCACTTTTCCTTTCTCGTCTACCTTGTTCCTGAAAACCCATTTAGTTCCAATAATGGACTTACCTTTAGGTTTTGGAATTAGTTCCCAAACATCATTGATGCTGAACTGTCTTAGCTCTTCTTGCATAGCTTCAATCCAGCTTTCATTTTTCAAGGCTTCTTCTATACTTTTGGGTTCAACTTCAAAATGAGTGCCAACACACTAGACTCTTCTCGCATTTTGGATCTAGTACAAATTCCTTCATCAATGTTACCAATGATAAGATCTTTGGGATAACTTGACTTATACTTCCAGTTGCTAGTAGGTTTGTGAGTCTGCTCATCCTCTGCTTCGGTTGAAACTCCTAGTTCTTCTTGATGTTGATCTTCAGAAGTCTGAACTACTTCGGGGGAAGTAGACTTTATAACGTCTAGAGTAGGTTCAGATTCTTCAAGTTGAGTCTCTTTCACTTGGTTTTGCATAGAGTCTTGAAACTTAACGTTCATAGATTCTTCCACAGACTGAGTTCTTTTGTTGAATACTCTGTAGGCTTTGCTTGGGGTTGAGTAGCCAAGAAAAATTCCTCTTCTGATTTTTCTTCAAACTTACTAGTTTGATCGTTTACATTTTTTAAAACAAAACACTTACAACCAAACACATGAAAATAAGAAACATTTGACTTCTTCCCTTTAAATACTTCATAAGGAGTTTTCTCTAAAATAGCCTCAAGAATACTCTGTTAATAATATAGCAAGTTGTAGAAACTACTTCAGTCCAAAATCGAGAGGAAATATTACTCTCAATTAAAAGAATTCTTGCCATTTCCTGCAAAGATCTATTCTTTCTTTCCACAACCCCATTTTGTTCTGGAGTATATGGAGAAGAGAAAACATGCTGCAAGCCAAATTCATCACAAAAATTTGTAAAGTCTTGATTTTCAAACTCACCTCCATGGTCTGTTCGTATGCTTGAAATTGCATATTCTTTTTCATTTTGAACCTTCTTGGCAAATTTTGAAGAGTAAGAGAATGCTTCAGACTTACTTGTTAAAAAGAATACCCTAGTAAAGCGAGGGTAATCATCCACGATTACTAGGCAATATCTCTTTCCACCAATACTTTGAGTTATGGTTGGTCCAAAGAGGTCCATATGCAGAAGCTACAGAACTTGATTAGTAGAAACTTGATTTATAGATTTAAAAGAACTTCTAACCTATTTTCCCAAAACACATGGCATGCATAATTCAGACTTTTGATAATTTAAGTTGGGCAATCCACGAACAAGCTTCTTGGAGTAAATTTTGGCAATCTGCTTCATGTTAACATGACCAAGCTTTCGATGCCAAAGATTTGCTTTATCTTGAATGGAAATTAGACACTGAGAGCTTTCTGGTTTTATATCCAAAAGGTAAATATCTCCATGATTTCGTCCAGTGAAAGATTGAGATAAGTCGTTACTAGTTCCTAAGCAAATGCCTTCATGGAATGTGATTTTGAATCCAGTGTCGCACAATTGACTTATGCTGAGTAGATTATAATTCAATCCTTCCACTAAGGAGACATTGTTGATTGTGAGACTTTCAATCTTTACAGTTCCACATCTAACAAATTTTCCTTTGTTGTTTTCACCAAAAGAAACTTTTCCACCATTTATTTGCACAAGTTTTACAGTTTGAATCTCCTGTCATGTGTCTCGAACAGCTACTATCTAAATACCATTTGCACAAGTTTTCTTTGGTACACACATTTTCTTGAGTCCAATGGAGTTAGTACTAAATACAATCTTTGCCTAATCTCTCTTAACAGGTCTCCAAACTTTGGGACATTCCCTTTCGAAATGTTATGAGCTGTTACACTTTGAACATTTGAGAGCACTTCAACCAACAAATTTTACAAAAACTTTTTGAAAATGATTTTCGTAAAATGCTTTGGTAGGTCTCTGTTTAATTCTTTCTTTTACTTTGGGAAATCAATTAAATGAATAGTTTCAGATGTCATACCCAAATCAGATTTGTTAATATAAGGTCTTTGTGCAAAAAGAATATTTTCTAACTTCTCAAATCCTTTTGAAAATCTTCTTGTTATATTTGAAATGTCTTCTTAAAAAAAAATATTTTTCTTTGAAAGAGAATTTGTATTTTCCTTTAAATCAACAAAACTTTTGTCTAAATTTTCAAACTTTTCTTTCCAAGAAATTTCATGTTGCTTTAGTTTAGAATTCTCCCTTTTTAGTTCGGAAATCCTTTTAAGAGATGTTTTGAGACTAAAACAAAGTTCATCTATATATTTCGAGACTTTAATAGGAATCTTTAAATTACTAACCTCGATTTCTTTGTCTGAGTCTGATCCGAGTCTAAGTTTGAGTCTGATTCAAAGTCTAAGTCTGATTCTGAGTTTGCCATTAAACATATGTTGGCATATTCTTCATCACTTTCTTCGCATTCAGTATCGCTCCATGTCTCTACTTTGAAAGTGTTTTTGAATTTCTCCGTATTTCCCTTCCTTTTCTTCAACAAAGGATAGTTGGGTCTGATGTGTCCTTTTTTCTTGCATTCGAAGCAAATCACATCTTTGTTTGTCTCATTGTCTTCATTTGATTTCTTCTGAAATCTTTGAGTGCTCTACTTCTTCCAGTTAAACCTTCTTTCTTTCCTGTTCAACTTCTTGAACTTCCTAATCATGAGTGCTAGCTCTTCATCGTCCAAGTCATCTTCTGAATTTGTATCATCAGAATCATCGTTAGATTTTAAAGCAATTGACTTCTTACCTTTGGGATCTTATTTCTCATTGATTTGCTCAACTTCATATGATTGAAGTGTGCCAACTAATTCATCTACTAAAAGAGGCATGATCCTCAAAGTTTCTCTTATTGAAGTCTTCACATGCTTCCAGTCTTTTGAGAGTCCATGCAGCAATTTATTGACTTTCATTTGTCCTGAGATTAGCTATCCATGATATGCTAGACCATTTACAATATATGTAAAACGACTGAACATATCAGTGATGGATTCTTCTGGCTTCATTTTAAAAGCTTCATACTGTCCGAGTAGGATATTGATTTTTGTTTCTTTAACTCGATCAGTTCCTTCATAGGTAACGTGCAACCTGTCCCAGACTTCTTTTGCTATTTCACAAGATGAAATTCTGTTATACTCAGTAGGAGATAAAACACAATATAAAGAGTATATAGCTTTAGCATCGAGAGCTTATCTCTTGGTTATTTCTGCTTGTGTCATTTCGCTAGCTTCTGCAACTTCCTTTCCTCTCTCTGAGGTTGATGTAGCTTTGGGAATGATCCATTTTCTACCACATCCCATTCTAGGGGATCTTTTGATCTCAGGAATGTCTTCATCTTGTTTTTCCATACATTGTACTCCTTCCTATCAAAGTAAGGAGGTCTGGTGTTGCTTTGGCCTTCAACTAATCCTGGAGCCAAAATACTAGCCATAGATCTTTAACTTAAGAAGTAAAACACTTCAATAAATAAGCACACAAGCTCTGATATCAATTGAAAGGGCTAGTGCAAAAACCTAGAGGGGGGTTAAATAGGTGTAAATTAAAATTTTCGCAAAACTCAGTAGAAATAATTTGCTTTTAAAAGATGATAGACTAAGAACATAATCAGGTTTAAATAAACATGCAAATATATGAATGAAAGTAAAGAGTTCAAGGAAAGAGAATTGGAACACAAGGCTTATAGTGGTTCGGTTTAGATCAGGTCTACGTCCACTCTCCCGCGCTGACAGCCCACTGGCTGGATTCCACTATGAATCAAAAGAGATTTTACAGCTTGTGATCTTCAACTTTCTTAGTGATGAGTCTCTACTGAACTCTCACAAAGTTTCACTAAGTATCTCTCTCTTTTGTATACAATTTTGAGTTCAACGTATGACACAGTAAGTAATTAGAAAGCTTCAGACTTTGGAATTCTTCTTTCACACACACTCTCAAACAACTAGCGAGTCCTTCTTATATACTTCTTCATGCCTTCATAACCATTGGCACTTACCAAAGGAATTCTTCCAATCTACCCGTTGGACATAATCAATCAAGGAGATCTTTGAGTCGTTAGATGATTGAGATGAAAGCCCGTCAATCCTATTCACCCATACAATCAGGATCTTTGGTTTCCATAAGTAGAACTTTCCAGGTTTACTCGCCTTTCAAGTGATCTTCATATCAGAGTAAGTTCCAAAAAGAATAATCGATCAAGTAAATGCTAAATCCAGCCATAAGATCTTCCAAAAACCGTACGAATCGAATCCTTGAAGATAATCCCACATCTGAATAAGTCTTCAACCTTCAATCTGGAAAATGTCAGTGAGGGTAGACCTTTTAGACTAAAGTCTTGCGGTCTTCAGACTTTGACAAAAGAGTCTGAAGTTCTTCATATCATAACTTTTGAGTCTACAAATCTTCAGATTGGACTTTTGGAAATGTTTTGTCAACTTCAAAACAATAAAAGGAGTTTTCTCTAACAACAAGTACTAAGCACCACTTCAAGGATTAACTAGTTTATGTTTCCCACACTGTTTTGTAGTTGAATTCAAAATAGTTACTCTTGAATTTCACTGATGACTTCTACACAAGGTTATGACCATTTAAAAAAGAAAGATGTTGAAGTCTACAGATAGATAAATCCATCCATCCTATTTCATCAAAGCAAAGCTCGGAAGGAGATCGCGATGCACCTAAACTAGTAAGACAAGAATCAAGCTAACACCCATTAGTCAAATGCTAAACCAACAATAGGAACTTGAAATGAAATTACTAGGCACAGCACCACCTTTGTCACGCCCCGAATCCCGGGCACGCACACATCCCTCGGCGGTCGATTAAAATGCAACGTCCCAGGACGCGTCACCGACCCATTCTTTTTATCTTTCAATTAAGCACATGCGGAAGCGAAACAAATAAACACCTGGCCAATAAACAAATATAGGGATAGTAAAAACAAGGAACAATTTCCTTACCAACTGTTGACCCTAGGAAGTCTATTAATTACAAGCTTCTCAGCGGCCACTTCCTATCGACCCTCTCGAAAGCCTTAGGGATCAGGGTCACCCTAAACTTTGCTAACAACAGGGCCACCCAAAAGGTGTCCACGACATCCGCACTCAACAGACATGTTACGGCCCTGAAAAAGTTAGCCCACGATGGGGTGAGATAAAATTTTAGCGAGTCAAAACTCTAAACCCCGATTAGGATGCAAATTCACCCAGAGGTAGCTTAAACAAACACCACACAAAACTTACCTCGCCTCGGTGCGTTCCTGCATGTTAGCTCATCACATATATCATATGCATACATCAAACGTATTTCATAACTGGAACACATCAATTCATCTTTCAAACAATCATATGGGTCCCGATTATAAGGCCAAACCATTATGACACATCACATTCCATGCCACACAATTTTGTTCCATGATCAGGTGCGGCTATCTCAATCACTCATGCGTATCCCAGTTATTTACAACCCATGGCCACAGCCAACTCAACAGTCGGCGGTCATCCGGCATAACGGGTGTCATCCCGCTCCGTCAGACATGGTAACGTCTACATCTAGATGGCATTCTATAAAGGAGCATCGGCCCAGCCTTCACTGCGACCGGCATCCGTTGACTTGGGGCATCCGAACTTAATCAAGCATCGTCTCGCGTGAACGCATCAGGACGGGTTCTGATAGTGACCACACGCACATCCATACTCGGCCAAGAACACCGTGCTTTGCACTCAAATACTTCCATTTTAAATAATGGACTTGGCCAATTTTCTTCGTATTAAAAATCATCCCAGTAAAATAATCATGCGTGGTCACGCATTTAAATTGAACCATAAACATGGTACGCTCCCATTTCAAAATTCCACGATTTATATAGTACATAAATATTTTTGGCGTCAAAACCACACCTGGTATTTTTCTATTTAAATACCATAAAATCTATTTTTGTAATAATAATCCAAAATGACAACCAAGCACTCAATTGCACTTAAAGGCAATCAACTTCACATATGAATTCAACCACAAGAATTGGCATAAAATTTCACAAGACGGCTAATCCATCACTAATTACGCTAATTGCGAGCAATTAAATAAATCACGAGTAATTAAACTGAGCTACTTAACTAACCTAACCCTACAAGCACATCATCAATCAAGTCAACTTTTACCTTCCATCATATAGCCAAAACCAAGATCCCCTTTTAAAAATAAAATCCCCTTTTAAAAATAAACTCAGTAACTCTCTTTTTTTTGTTCAAACTTCCGAAATAAATTCGTCCGAGATCACATATTTGAAATTAACCCGCCAAACTTTGCACCCATCTAGTATAAAACCTCATCGTTTTATTAAGCACATAAAACTTGGCATCCAAACTCAACACAATATTTCTTTTCTAATTTCTTTCCAACCACCCTCTTTTGAAAACAAACCTTAGTAACCCCTCTTTTTTTTTTTTGTTCAAAACGTTTAGAAATAAATTCGTAGGTGCTCAGGTACTCAAAATTAATCCATCAAACTTTGAACGCACCTAGTTTAAAGCCTCATTGTTTCATTGAGCAAATAATTTTTGGTGTCTGGAACTGACATTTTATTTACTTTCTATTTAATAGTCCGTAAGGTCACTTTTTCCAATAATAATAAACCACCAACATAGAACAACCATTCACATATTATCACTCATAAGTCCTAAGCATGCCAAAAGTCAACCACATCACAAAATATGCATTGTCCAGCAAGCACAACATCAAGAACAACCACAAAATCACTACCGATCCTAACCAGCAGAAACCAGTCTACTCGCACGTCTCCAAGTTTAATTCTAGAAACCTACCCAAACGAGTTCATAAAATTCTCAAATTTGAATATGTTATAAAGGAAACTTAAAAAAACACTTTTCATGCAAACACCTTGATCCAATTCTTTCTAGAATGAGAACAGTAATTCGCCCAAACCGTTACAAAAACTGTATCCGTTTCCAGAAATTACATTTTCCAAAATTAGTTTAGTTTGAGGTCTAAAGCTTATCCGTTTGATCTAAAATTTGAATATGTTAAATTAAAATATATTATGAACAACTTTTATGAAGAAACTCTTTTGAAAATCAAACCCTAAGAGTTGATAAAAATCTTTTGAACACCAAAAGGTCACCAGTTCCAGTACAAACCGAGATTCTGTTTTGATTGTAACGAACCTGAAATCTCATTCTTTTAAATCCATAAAATATTGAGTAAATTATATGTCATATTTGAAGATGTCTAGAATATTTTTCAAGAAAAAAGCAACCTCAAATTCGTAGCATATCTTAATCCACAAGAATCGCAACCAGTGTCCAGTAAACTGATCCAGAGAGGAATCCAGTAAACCAAGCTAAACCACCTTCATTAGTACTAATCTAACCAATTAGATTAACATTAATCCATCTTAAGGCTAATCTAACCAAATTAGATTAACATTAATCCATCTTAAGGCTAATATAACACTAATCTAACCAACTAAGCGCAATTAACAACCTAATCAAGGATTAGGGAGTTAATTCACCGGAATTCGACGGCGGCGGGCTCACGGTGCAACAGCGGCACGACGGCGGCAAGAACCCGAGACTACCGTGTCTCCAACGGAGGCTCAACGGCAGAGGAAACAACCCTACAAGCTCTCGGCCAAAGAGGGAACTCGGTTCGGCTTGGGTGGCTTGTTGGTCTCGGCTGAACGGAGGAGGGTTGAGCTGCTGGGGTGAGTTGGCGGTTGATGTGGTTGAGCTGAAGATGGCGTGAGGCTGGCGTAGATGGTGGCGGGGCTGCTGGACTTGGTGAGGCGTGAGGTGAAGTGCTGGTGGGGTGAAGCGGTGAAGTGGAGTTGTGCTGGAGAGGAATTGGCGTGAAGTGGTGGGAGTGAGGGGGTGCAGCAAAATAAAATAAAAGGGAAAACTAGACCAAGGTGAAAAGGGAATGGGCTGGAGTGAAGTTGGGATGAAGAAATGAAGGAAGTTGAGGAAGAATGGGGGAAAAAGGAAGGAAAGGGGCTGTCTGCAGAAGGAGGGGGAGGCTTCACGCACAAGAAGAAAGAAGAAGAATGGGAGAGAGAGAAGGGGATTGAAAGTCTAAGCTCTAGCCAATAGAAAGCCCATAGAAATATCTATATAATCATGAGCAAGCCCCCAAAGTCTTCAGCCGTTAAGGTCAAGGAGCCATCCAATAGCTAATTTCCTTTCATTTCCTCACCAAACAAGATAATTTGGGCAGCCAAATAACCCCTTGAAGTAGCCCTACGAATTTCCTCTCTTATTTTCTTTTTGCCGAAATTGATTTTTGCAAAAATCCCGGACTTGACAAAAATTCTCCAAAAGATGAGACGACGTCCTATAAATGAATCGTGACATGCTTGAACGTCCAAATCCTGAAACCGAATTCAATTTCGTGATTAAAATCGACCGAATGCGATTTTAGTGCAACCTAACCTATCGGGTAGCTTTTAGGAATTTTAGCACGTTTGACCCGTGGTTGATAATTTTCGATCCACCTTTGTGCATCTCCGACTCGTAGGCAACTCTCAGTTATTGTAAAAAATCGCAAGGTTTCAATTACGTGTACCGAGTATAATTTCGATAGAAAACCGGGTTAGTGCCGTTCGACACGAATTTTATAATTCACGCAAAATCACCCGCAATTTAATTACGTGATTCTGTCGAATCGACCTATATCCGATCACAATTCCATTATAACGGTGTTGTACTGACTCTTGCCGATTATTATGGTCGAGTAGTCGATTTCTGATCGAATTCTATAGTCTGTCATGTTTATATCCCTTAACGGCTTCACCTAATAGATTAGTTAACTCGTGAGTGGCCAACTCAGAGTAAAATGACCATAGGCGCGTCGACGAAATGCCCATTTCATATAATCGAGATGGGATCGAAATTCAGGATATCACAACCTTGATATTCCCAGCTGCTTTAATGGCAGCAACAATCCTGTCTTGGTCCTTTACTTTTGCTCGCCCCACAGCAGAGATTACCACATCTACTTGCGTAATCACAATAGACTCTCTTGATCATATATGTCTCCCTAAGAATCAAATGACCAAGAGCATGGACAAACGATCAATGAAGTCGGCAATCATCCGCAAGATTTGTCTACACAGCAAAGCGCAGCTACGTAGCTATAGCTGTCTCAGAAACAGCTAAAGCATATCGAAGTTTCCACAAGATTTTGTCTGAAAATGTGCACGTTCACATCATCATGCAAAGCTGAAATTTCGTCAGGCATTTGAAGAAGGAGAGGGACGTGATTTCTGATTTAAACCATGCAAAAAGACAAAATGTCAGAGAAAAGAAAGACAACGCCATATCGTAACGTGACTCCATCAACTCATCAAGTGAGAGATAGATATAAAAATCAACTCCGATCCTACAGATAAAAATATTTCTCAGAACGGCGAACGAACGCAACCGCACAGGAATAGCTACTCACCTGGAATATATTGATGCCTGAGCTCCTAAAACCTTGGACGATGCCAGCCTCGGCAGGGTCGGAGAGAGCGGACTCCCTCACAAGAGCGAAGGTAGGGTGACCGGACATAGCACTCACCTCCACGATGAACTTTCCGATGTATCCAGTGCCTCCGATCACCAGCACTTTGCTCCTCTCAGCCATCTCGGAGGGTTCTTTTACGGCGGAGGCGCGGTTCTTCCTGGTGAACTTGCTCCATCTCGTGCTGCAACTATTGTTGCCTGTTGGCACGCATCAAGATTGTTAAAATATATCTCAAGTTTGAGCCCATTGCGAAATTCTAAATATTCCGAATTGGATATGTTGCAGACGTTCGAAATTGAGCAAAGGAGATCCGAAGATCAACTTCCCAAAATTGGAATCTGCGTTGGAGAGTTTGGCCGCTAAAAGAGGAAAGTCCAACTTTGACTAGGACTTGGATTTTGTTTAAAATATACAGAGATATGTTTTGGTTCAAGATAGAAAACAGAATCCTATGAGAAGTCGGCAAAGAAATAAGGGTCTCACTTATATATATAAACTTGTGGTCGTGGATGGATTGAGGTTGATCATGAAGAATTAATCTTGAAGCGTCGTCTTGTCGTCGAGTGCTTGGAAGGGATTTTCTTTGTTGTTCTTGTCGGTGAATTACATCCAAGAAAGATTAGTGTTTATAGCCAATTTAAATCTTGTGGTAAGATTTGCGTGTAATTCTTTCGTGAGATTGAGAGATTATTTCTTAAGGAATTTCAATGCTAAACACTGCGTACGTTATTGGATGTAATTGGGGCTTAGGAAACACCGAGAGAGTGTTTGAGTGACTCGAGTGTGTAATCTCCTTGTATCGCTTGATCTATAGTGAAATTCGTCGATGCTCTCCCCGTGGACGTAGGTCTTTACGACCGAATCACGTAAATCTGGTGTTCGATTTATTTTCTTTTTCTGTCTATATTATTGTTTGATTGCTTGCCTTTTCACAACAGAGACGAATCATCCTTTTATTTTGGTTCCAAAAGGGCATAATTGTCTTTTCGGTGAATTGACTTTCCCACCCCTATCACCCTTCGCTCGGAAAATGAGTACACACAAAAGTGGTCTATGAAAGACGGAAAAAATTTACGGTGGAGAACGAGTACGTGACGTGAACTTTTTTGAAATAACAACTTGACTTACCAAAAGTTGTCTAAATTTTATCAAGAAAATTGATTATTGTGTCGACCAAACTTCCATTGAGATAGAAAAGAAATCAACAGTTCTGATTTATGATAGGCTGCGTGTTCTTTACAAAATTCAAAAATGATAACTCTCCTGTTAAAAATAGATGCTGACAAAATAAGCTATTTAATCTTTTTTCATTAGATATTCCTGATTTATGATGAGTTTAGGAAGGTTGAACCAAACTCACGCTTAATTAGACAACAATCCACAATATATCAAGTTTTGGAATAAGAATTTGGCTCAAGATTTATCCAGATTCATCGCGCATGCCTCTTTTTCTTCCCGTTTGTTCCCTCGCAGCCTCTAAGAATCCCCCAAAACATTAACGATAATTCAAAATTGCGACAAGTTTGACAGTCGGTTTACGCCTATTTTAACTTGTTATTCTTTTAGACGAGAAAGATAATATGACATACAAAAATAGAGAAATCCGTGTCTTTGTGTTAGCTTCGATTGGCCCATGAACCCATAACAAACTCCAAAACAGAAGCAACTTCTCCAAGCCCCGCAAAGACGCGCCACATTGAACATTCCTACTTTATAGTGTGTCCTCAGACTTGGGGGTTTTACATGCCATGTGATGATCAGCAGAAGCGACATTTCACACTAGGATCCTGAGAAGCAGCATCCTATATTATTTATTACCGCATGGTGATGTGAGAAATTTACAAGCATGTTCGGTTTCGATAATCAAACAAAGTGATCGAGGTATTGATCCACAGTCATGTATTTGACATTGGGGTAGAGCTTCGAAGCTTCCACTCCAAACGATGGCTTAATCTCAAAGTTCGTTTGGTCTCCTTTCATGAAGACAGAATGGGATAATGCTAATATCACGTTGCGTGGAACCGCCGCCTCTGCAATATGATCGGACAAGCTTTAAATGTCAGAGAGAACAGAGAGGATTTCAAGCACTTAAATCCAATAGAAATGCATCCCTAACCTTGAATGTTCTTCAGAATCTGTTCCTTTGGAACATACACCCTCTCTTGGGTCTTGCCGATCTTTCTCTCCCACAAAGACACGAGCTCATTCATCGAGTAAGTGTTGGCAGGAGGTTTGATATACAAAATTTTGTCCAAGGTCCTTGGATCATCCACAGCTTTGATGGTATAAGTGCCGATGTCATCCTCCTTGTTAAACACCGCTGCATATTGATGGGAAGAGTTTTACAATTTGGCTAATAAAAAAATCACAGAGCCATCGATCTTCCTAGGGTTACTTTCGGCTCACATGGAAGAAGAATTATCTTATCAAACAGATTCATTAGACAACATGCAGACAAATGCATTCATATGTTCTTTTCCCAAACAAATACATAAAGAGAACCTTCGTGATCTGCCCGCTAGGGTGGTATTATGCCTAGATAAACCACAACACATTCCTATCATATATTAGTCTCTGAAATTGAAGACTAATGGATGTAAGAGTCCCATTATCTCTAGACAAGGACGTTACCCTGAAATTATCAAGCTTCAAGAATTGCCTCTCACTCTGATCACTACCGCAATTAATTCGTTGTCAATATACAAAAAAAAGAATCTTAACTAATTAAAATGCGCATTTCAACGATTGCTTCTTACCTTTTGCATTTCCATCCCTAAGATGACAACTTTATCTCTAGGGGGAGCTGTAGCCCCAGGCTGTGACAATGTCCGAAGGTGGTAACCTCCAAAAGAGTTAGGCTGCGCATGACAACGCTTCTTGGCTGGGGAAGAGTTTTTTTTTTTTTTCAAAAAAGTTCTTTTCTATTTCTATTCCGAGGAACAATTTCTAAGTAAAAAAACCCGTTTGGTGACTACACAAAATTTATACTCTTATAATAGAAAAAGAATAGAAATGCGTTTGATAACGCAACGATTCTTCTTTGTATTTATTCGTTTTTATTCTTGCTCACGGATCGCCGACCACCAACTGCCGCTCGCCGCCGCCGCTGCACGTCTGCTGGCCGCCAATCGTCACCGCCGACCGCCGCCGCACAACCCATCGGCTGGCGGTGGCAGCGGCCAACGGCAAGCGATTGGAGGTGGCCGCGGCAAGAGAGAGTAATAAAAGAAAAATAAAAATAAAAATTGGCTTATTTCTAGAAGTTGTTCCCGGGAACAAGAAGTAACTTTTTTTTGCTTCTCATTTTTGCTTCAAATCTATTCCCGGGCTAACTTTCTATTCCGGGGAATAGAAAAACAACTTAGCATTACCAAACGGATTTCTGTTCTTTTTTTGTTCCGGGAAACAAAAGAACAGAAATTTAGAGAAATAGAAACATTACCTTGCGCTGCCTTAGAAGCCACATATGTATAAGGGATTACCTCAGCCTCAACGAGGTGGCGGATCTTGGCCTTGATAGCATATCCGGTTTTTGCTGGCTCCACAGCATGGACACGATCCACATCATTTCCAAACTCTGAAGGCAAGAATCTCTAAATAGAAAATTAATTGAATCAGAAGAGACATTTTTATTAGAAAGCAACAAAAAACTAGAGTGCATTCCCCTCATCCAACAAATTTACATGAGTTCTGGCAAAAAGAGAAACCAAACTTATATGAGACTGAATTTCACTTTTTTCTTCAATATGTGACTATAACAGAGCAACAATAAAAACAAACTTATATGAGACTGTATTTCTTTTTTTTTTTCTTTTTTCAATACGTGACTATAACATAGTAAAAATTATTATAAGTGAATCAAGACTAGAAATTAAGGTGTTGTTTGGTAACGCTTTGGGAAACTTTTTTTTGATTTTTTTTTGTTCCTTGGCACAAAAATAGAATAGAAACGCATTCGGTAATTTTTTTATTCTCGAGAACAAATTTAAAACAAAAACAAGAAATAAATAATAATTTTTTTGTTTTGTTTCTAGGAACAAGTTAAGAAATAAGCCTTTTCTCTTTTCTTTTCTTCTTTTTCTCTTCCTCTCTTCTTCTCCTTAGCCGGTCGCCAACCTCGGCAATGGCCAGTGACCAGCCAAATGAGGCCCGATGACCTTGCCGAACCCTCACCAGCCCTCAATGAGGTCGCCCCAAGCTCATCAATTGCTAGCGAGGCCCCCCTTGACCTCGTCCGACCACCACGGGGTTCGCATCACCTGGGTGGGCAAGGCTGACCTAGTGGTGGTCGGGCGAGGTCGAGCCTTGCCAATCGCCGACCAACCATGACCAAGGCCGGCGATTGACTAGAGGAAGAAGAAGAAAAGGAAAAAAAAAAGAAAGATGTAATAAAATTATTAATAAATTAAAAGAAATTCCAAATCACAAAATTATTTGGGATGGTACCAAATGCATTTTTGTTCTAGGAAAAAAAATTGTATAGTTATCAAACACCTTTAAATGCTTAGAAATATGTCCTTGGAACAGAAATAGGAAAATTTGTTTTTGAACATAAATTGTTCCCGATAACAGGAACATTACCATACGTACCCTAAGTGCTATTAGAAAAGTAGAAGAAAATAAAACTGAAGATTTAATTGTTAGGGCAATAGCCAGATAACTCTGTCAAGTATAAAATATGCAAAGATGCTGCTTGCTTGGACACTTTTCACAAGTAGTAAAATATCAGGTAAGTTCTATCCGTCAACCCCCCAAAGCAACAAGTACTAAACTATCCACTAGCTTATTTGCTACGATAATAATTCTACCGAAAAAGACCATTTGAAGGATTAAGTAGTTCATGTTTCTCATCATTGATAAAAGAGCAGGGTACATGACTGTAATCCATATTGAGTGCTTAAAACCTTTTGACTTTTTTTATGACCTAGAGGAAAAAACATAACCACAGTGAAGCCGGCATTGTCCGGTACTTGGATTTGAAATGGTTAGCCTCAAATTTCACTGACGACTTCTACACAAAGTCACGACCATTTAAAAAGGAAAGAAGTGAAGTTTACAGATAAAAAGTGAATCCCTCCCATTTCATCAAAGCAGAGCTCACAACAAGAACGCGATGCACTCATACTAGAAGAAAAGACTTAAGCTAACAACTAACACCAACCTATATCATCAATCAAATGCTAAACAAACAATAATAACTCGAAATGAAATTACTAGACACGGCACAACCTTGATATTCCCGGCGGCTTTGATGGCTGCAACAATCCTATCTTGGTCTTCTAGCTATGCTCGCCCCACAGTAGAGATTACCACATCAACTTGCTTAATCGCACTCAACAGACTCTTTTGATCGTATATGTCTCCCCGAGAATCAAGTAACCAAGAGCATGGACAAACAATCAATAAAGTCAGCAATCATCAACCGATCCAATTTTGGCCAGTAGGAAGACTACGAAAAAGGAGAAATACGAAATCTGATGCAGACAAGACTTCAATACCTTCACCAGACGAGAAAAAGTGTCATGAGAAATATTTTAAAGAAAAAAATAAGCTGCTATCCACAGAATTCTTGTCCATGCATTACCTACCAATCTTTTGAAAGGTTACAACTATTAGTTGGGTTCACTCCTATGTGGAAGAAGCCCAATGAGTTGCAAGCCCAAAAAGGGCTTGAGCCCATATAATAAGTTATATGGAGAAATAGGGTTTCTTACTATCAAAAAAGTGGTAACCGCAAAAAGACGTAGTAACAAGAGAAAAAGAGAAAGCAGAAAATCTGGGGGTTGGGGCAATATCTCGATTTATATCAAGTTGGCATCGGAGGCCGATTCGTGGTCCGATTGAGCTAAAATTTTGTCAGCATGTTCGTGGCGCAATTTTCTCGAATCTGAACGGTTTGATTTTCATTTGAAGCTGCCTACATCAGGTTTTTCATGGATTGATCAAAACCTGCGTTTTTTGTCAGATTTATCTTGATCTCTTGTGAAATTCATATGTATTGCCTAGGGGTGTGCAAAATACCCGGGAACCGCCCGGACCGCCCGGAACCCGACCGGAACCGCCCGTAACCGGCGGTTCTTGAGGGAACCGGTCCGGTTCCCGATTCCAATTTTTTCGGAACCGGTGGGTACCGATCCGATTCCCGGTTCCATGGGCGGATCCGCCCACCCGGACCGGACCGGAACCTTTTTAATATTAAAAAAAAATTACTAAAAGAAACCCTAGATTAGATCTCATCTCCTCACTCCCTTCGTCTTCGGTTCTCTCTCTCTTTGTCTCTTCCTCGGTTCCTCCTAATCCTATCGCCATTTCGATTCCTTCCCGAGCGTCGATGCCGTCGCCGCTACTCCTCCGCCGCTACTATTTGCCCCCTCGCGTCGGCCGCCACCTGCCACAGCCGCGGAAAATTGTTTCGCGACCATTCTATGTTGAAAACCCAACCATAGACCTCCTCCCCTCCTTCCCAACTCACAAACCCGACCGTTCTATATTGAAAACCAAAATTGTTTCACATCAAGATCGGTTCCATGGATCCACTCGGGAACCGGATCGACCGGCGGTCCGGTTCCCGGGTGGATCCATGCAACAAACGGGTGGATCCGGTTCCAATTTTTCAGAACCGGTCCTTAGCGGGCAGTTCCCGATTCTAGGTCGGGAACCGCCCGCCCGGACCATGCACACCCCTAGTATTGCCAAGAATTATGTTCTTGAGGTCTTTGCTGTTATGTACCTCTAGTTTTTGCTAGAGAAGAACATTGTTCACCCAATTTTATTGATAGTGAAGATTTTCGGGTGGACTCCGGTCCCGTGGTTTTTGATCTCCTCACATCGAGGAGGTTTTCCACGTAAAAATCGTCTTGTGTTCGCGTGCTTGGTATTTATTTTACTCTACTATATCGATTCATATTAGGTTTACATAAGAGGGGAGATTATTTTATTATGCTGCGTTAATTCGATATTGTTCGAATTGTTGTCATTCTCCCATCAAAGTGGTATCAAAGCTTCTGGTTATTGCTTGATTTTTCTGCCTTGTGTTAAACAATGGAAAAGAATACGAGTAGAATGGTTACACTGAATGGTTCGAATTATCATATTTGGAAAGGGAAGATGGAAGACTTTTTATATGTGAAAGATTTTTATTTGCCCGTATTTGTCGAGGAGAAACCAGAGAATAAAACTGATGCTGAATGGTCTACATTTCATCGTCAAGTGTGTGGTTATATCAGGCAGTGGGTAGATGATAATGTTTTGAACCATATTATTAAGGAAACACATGCACGCAGTTTATGGGTAAGCTCGAACCATTATATGCTCGAAAGACTGGGAATAATAAGTTATTTTTTATAAAACAAATGATAGCTCTGAGATATCAAGATGGTACTCGTTTGACTGATCATTTAAATTCTTTTCAAGGAATTATAAATTAGTTCGCTGCGATGGGAATCAAGTTTGATGATGAGATACAAGCACTATGATTGCTTGGTACTTTGCCGGACTCATGGGAGACATTTCGAACATCTTTGTCTAATTCTGCCCGAGATGGTACGATTACCATAGATTTGGCCAAGAGTAGTATTTTGAATGAAGAGATGAGAAGGAAGACACAAGGATCATCCTCTTCACATTCTGATGCCTTGGTTGTTGAGAAAAGGGGAAGAAGTGAGTCTCGGGTCCAAGAAATAGAGATAAAAGTCGAGATAAAAGCAGAGGTAAGTATAATAAATTTGCTAATATTGAGTGCCATTATTGTCATCAGAATGGATATATTCAGAGGTTTTGTCGCCAGTTAAAAAGGGAGAAACAAAAGGAGAAAGGTAAAGAGAAGAAAAGTTATAATGACAGCGATGACAATCGTATCACTGCACTTAAAAAAGACTTTCTCATTATTTTTTATGGTGATGTGGTGAATTTTGTATCTCATGAGACTAGTTGGGTAATTGATAGTGGTGCATCTATTCATATTACGTCTCGTAGGGATTTCTTACATCATACAGGTCAGGTGACTTTGGATCTATGAAGATGGGAAACAATGGGCTAGCTCAAGCTATAGGCATCGGTGATGTGTGCCTAGAAACCAGCAATGGCACAAGGTTAGTATTGAATAATGTTAAACATTACCTAATATCCGCTTGAATTTGATTTCTACAGGCAAGTTGGATGATGAGAGCTATTGCAGTACCTTCAATAATGGTCAATGGAAGCTCACCAAAGGTTCTCTTGTTGTGGCTAGAGGTGAAAAATATTTTTCGTTGTACATTATGTAGGCAAAGTTGTCCACAGACAAAATTAATGCAGTAGACAACGAAGATGCAATTGAGTTATGGCATAAAAGGCTCAGTCACATCAATGAGAAGGGTTTGTTGATATTGGCCAAGAAGAATCTTCTTTCAGGACTGAAAAGTTCGGTGCTAAAGAAGTGTGCTCACTGTTTAGTAGGAAAACAAAACAGAGTTGCATTTAAAAGCTCCCCTCCTTCAAGAAAGTCAGGTATACTAGATTTAGTGCATTCTGATGTTTATGGTCCTATGAAAACAAAATCACTTGGTGGCTCTCTTTATTTTGTTACCTTCATAGGTGATTTTTAAAGGAAAATTTGGATTTATACCTTGAAAACTAAAGATCAAGTATTAGATGCTTTTAAGCAATTTCAGGCTTCGGTTGAGAGACAGACTGGAAAGAAATTGAAATGCATTAGAACTGATAATGAGGGAGAGTATATTGGACCTTTTGATTAATATTGCAGACAACAAGGTATTCGACATCAAAAGACGCCTTAGTTAAATGGCTTAGCTGAGAGAATGAACAGAACATTGGTTGAAAGGGTAAGATGCTTACTTTCACAGTAAAAGCTACCTAGATCCTTTTGGGGTGAGGCTTTAAGTACAGTTGTGCATGTACTACATCTTACTCCATGCGTTCCTTTAGAGTTTGATGTTCCTAATAGAGTTTGGACATGCAAAGATGTTTCTTATGATTATTTGTGTGTCTTTGGGTGCAAAGCATTTGTGCATATTCCCAAAGATGAGAGGTCTAAACTTAATGTGAAAACATGACAGTGCATATTTATTGGTTATGGACAAGATATGCTTGGCTATAAATTTTATGATCCGGTTGAAAAGAAAATTGTAAGAAGTAGAGACGTTGTGTTTATGGAAGATCAAACAATAAAGGATATTGAGAAAGCAGAGATGATTTCAGCACCACAGGTTAGTGATAATTTGGTTGATTTGGATCCAGTTCTTCTTACAAATATTCCTACACAAGTTGATGAAGAGCAGCAGGAAGTCAATGTTCCAAATAACGCACATGTTCTTGAATATGTTGAAACAGATAATATTATTCCTGAACCAGAGGCTCAATTAGATGTTCCACTGGATGTTCCAGTTCGGAGATCTGTTAGAGACCGATGACCCTGAAGATGAGTATGTATTTTGACTGATGCAGGTGAACCAGAGTATTATGCAGAAGCAATAGAAGATGAGAACAAAAGCAATTGGTTTGATGCTATGCAAGATGAGATGCAGTCACTTTATGATAATCATACTTTTGAGTTGGTGAAGTTACCTAAAGGTAAAAGAGCTTTGAAGAACAAGTGGGTATATAAGTTGAAGCAAGATGAACATACTTCACAACCACGATACAAAGCTAGATTTGTTGTTAAGGGATTCGGTCAAAGAAAGGGTATTGATTTTGATGATATATTTTCTCCGGTAGTGAAAATGTCTTCTATCAGTGTGGTCCTAAGCTTGGCAGCTACCCTAGATTTGGAAATTGAGCAAATGGATGTTAAAACGGCCTTCCTACATGGTGACTTGGAGGAAGAGATATACATGAAATAACCTGAGGGTTTTAAAGTGAAAGGGAAAGAGAATTATGTGTGCAAATTGAAGAAAAATCTCTATGGCCTAAAACAAAAACCGAGGCAGTGGTACAAAAAATTTGCGTCAGTTATGACAGAATAAGGCTATAAGAAGATTTCCTCGGATAACTGTGTGTTTGTCCAAAAATTTTCTGATGATGACTTTATTATTCTCTTACTTTATGTTGATGATATGCTGATTGTTGGCAGGAATGCTTCAAGAATTGAGTTATTGAAGAAACAGTTGAGCAAGTCTTTTGCCATGAAAGACTTGGGCTCGGCGAAGTAGATTCTTGGCATTAGAATTACCCAAGATAGAGATGCTAAGAAGTTGTTTGTGCCGCAAGAGAAATATATCGAGAAGATCCTTTAGAAATTTTACAGGGATAAGGCTAAAGTGGTTAGTACTCCTCTTACTGTCCACTTTAAGTTAAATATGAAGCAAAGTCCTACGAATGATAAAGAGAAGAAAGATATGGAAAGTGTTCCATATGCCTCAGCTGTAGGAAGCTTAATGTATGCGATGGTATGTACACGCCCAAACTTGGCACACGCAGTTGGCGTTGTTAGTCACTATTTGTCAAATCCAGGCAGAGAGCACTGGAATACAGTGAAGTGGATTATGAGGTATCTTCGGGGAACTTCAAATTTGAAACTCACTTTCGGGACCGGGAAACTTGAGTTAGTTGGATACACAAATTTCGACTTGGCAGGAGATATTGATACTCGTAAATCTACTTCTAATTATTTGATTTCTTTTGTAGGTGGAGTTGTGTCATGGAAGTCAAGATTGCAGAAGTGTGTTGCACTTTCTACAATGGAAGCTGAATTTATTGCAGCGACTGAAGCTTGTAAAGAGATGCTATGGATGAAGAAGTTCTTAAAAGAACTTGGGTTCAAGCAAAAGAGGTATGTGCTATTTTGTGATAATCAAAGCGCAATTCATCTTGGTAACAATTCATCTTTTCATTCTATATCGAAACATATTGATGTTAGATATCATTGAATAAGGGAAGTTCTAGATGAAAAGTTATTGGAACTTGAGAAAATTCATACGGATCATAATGGCTCTGATATGATGACGAAGACTCTACCAAGAGAGAAGCTTGAACCTTGCCAATTGATACCAGGGATGGTGAATCCCTCCACATTGTCGTGAGAGGGAGATTTGTTAACTGGGTTCACTCCTATGTGGAGGAAGCCCAATGAGTTGTAAGTCCAAAAAGGGTTTGAGTCCATATAATAAGTTATATGGAGAAATAGGGTTTCTTACTATCAAAAAAGTGGTAGCCACAAAAAGACGTAGTAACAAGAGAAAAAGAGAAAGCAGAAAATCTGGGGATTGGGGCAATATCTTATTTATATCAAGCTAGCATCGGAGGTCGATTCGTGGTCCGATTGAGCTGAAATTTTGTCAGCATGTTCGTGGCGCAATTTTTTCAAATCTGAACGATTTAATTTTCGTGGATTGATCAAAACCTGCATTTTTGGTCAGATTTATCCTTGATCTCTTGTGAAATTCATGTGTATTGCCAAGAATTATGTTCTTGAGGTCTTTGCTGCTATGTACCTCTAGTATTTGCTAAAGAAGAACATTGTTCACCCAATTTTGTTGATAGTGAAGATTTTCGGGTGGACTCGGTCCCGTGGTTTTTATCTCCTCACATCGAAGAGGTTTTTCACGTAAAAATCGTCTTGTGTTCGCGTGCTTGGTATTTATTTTACTCTACTATTTCGATTCCTATTAGGTTTACACAAGAGGGAAGATTATTTTATTCCGCTGCGTTAATTCGATATTGTTCGAATTGTTATCGTTCTCCCATCAACAACAAGGTATTTGCAATGACATCTGAATTACAGATCAGCTACATGTATGTCTGTATAAAATTCATCTACACAGTACGAAACATATGGAAATTTTAATAAGACTTGTCTAAAAATGGAAATTTTCACAAGATTTGTCTAAAAATGTACTCGTTCGTTTCAACATGCGAAGCTGAGGAGATTCGTCAGTCAGTGTGAAAAATGAGAGGGAGATTGTTTCTGGTTTCGCCAACTTACAAGGCCGAAATATCAGAGAAGAGAAAAAGCAACGCCAAATTGTAACGTGACTCCATCAACTCGATCTTGTGAAAGATTAAGATGAAAATGGCAAGGGACGCTTCGATTCCTCGAAGCAGCACCAAATGTGAGAAACGAACAGAATCACACGGGAATAACTACTCACATGGACTAGATTCACGACTAAGCTCTTGAAGCCTTCGACGATTTCGGCCTTGGCGGGGTTGGAGAGAGTGGACTCCCTCACGAGGGCAAAGGTAGGGCGACCGGACTCAGCACTCGCTTTCATGATGAACTTTCCGATGTATCCAGTGCCTCCGATCACCAGGACTTTGCTCTTCTCGGCCATCTTGGAGGGTCTTTTCACGGCGGGGGCATGTCGTTTTCTGGCGAACTTGATCGCTCTCTGACGTGACTCTGTTGTAACTGGAGAAAGAGAGAGAGAGAGAGCGCTAAATGGCGGGGGTTCTTGTCTTCGTGACAGGACGAAGTGTCATTAGATGATTCCGCAAGGGCGTAATCGTCTTTTCATTGAAATAATTTTTCTTATTGAGATAATCCTTCACTAGAAAAAGGGTACATGGAAAGTGGGAAAATAGACGGAATATAACGATTTCGTCTCATTTCAGTTATGATTTAAATTCTTGAGAAACAAGATAATTAACTTAGCAAAAAAACAAGAAAATTTAATTTTGATGGTGCTAAAAATTTAAGTAACTGTAATTGATGAGGAAGTAGTCGAAACTACTTTTTTACGTTGACTTTTATCATATGAAAAAAAAATATAAAAAGAATAAAAGGATATAAAATTGGCAATGAGCTACTCTACATCCATATGGTAGCATGATATCATAGAGCTTCATAGCCGCTATACTTTGTTTCAAGGTTCAATGAATTATTTTTCCTGGGAGGGTTGATCACAAGATTACCCTTCTTTAATTAATTGGCCAACACAAGATTACTATATTTGTAATTCATAACCTCTATGTGAGAAAAAAAGCAACATTATGAGTGTCCATATATGAAATGATTAGTAAAAAGTTGTTAAACCTTTGACATCTATAACAATTGTATTTTAAATATTTCGATCTGGTCAATTTAGTTCCAATTTTTTAACGATTTACCTTGCGATACAATCTTAAGAAGCATCGACATTGACACGTAATACGACATGACATACCGACATATCATTTCCGATGCATTGGGACGCGTATATTAAATGTAAAATTAATTAGTTTAAGTCAAATTCACAAATAATAAACAAATAATAAAAGAGATTATAATGAATTTACACTAAAAATCGTGAGTCATAGGAAGTTAAAGTCAAAAGAGAAAAGAATACTAAATTTTTTTCTCCATTTTATTATTTTTATTACTACTCACCTGGAATATATTGACACCTAAGCTCTTGAAACCTTGTCAGCCTTGGCGAGGTCGGAGAGAGAGGACTCCCTCACGAGAGCCGGACTTAGCACTTGCTTTCACGATGAACTTTTGGAGGTATCCAGTGCCTTTGATCACCAGGACTTTGCTCTTCTCGGCCATCTCGGAGGGTTCTGTCACGGCGAAGGCGCTGTTTTTTTCCGGCAAACTTGCTCAGTCTCGTGCTGCAGCTACCGCCTATAGGCGCGCATCAAGATGAATTGTCATTTTATTTTGCTTCCGAGAGGGCATAATTGTCTTTTTAGGTGAATTGACTTTCCCATCCCATCATACTTCGCTTGGAAAATGGGTAGATGCAAAAGTGGACCACGAAAGATGGAAGAAATTTGATGTGGAAAATGAGCACGTGCAAAGTACGTATCTATCTCTGACAAAAAAAAAAAAGTACCTATCTATCGATTTTGTCGAATTTGCCGATGACGTCAATTTTTTTTATACAACAACTTGACTTACCAAAAGCTGTCTGTATTTGACAAAGAAAATTGATTATTGTGTCCACAAAACATACATCGAGATAGAAAAGAAATCGACGGCCCTAACTTATGATGGCTGCATGTTTTTCATGGAATTCAAGAATGAAATCTTTTTATAGTAATTGATTGTTACTTTCTAACCAAAAAGTAGAGGTGGCAAAATGGGTCATAAACCCATATTATGACCCATTTTTAGTTAAATGGGTCATATATGGGTCAAGTGAAAGTTAAAAATAAGTCAAAAATAAGTTTGAGAAATAAAGCACAAAAAGAAATGAGTCTAAATGGGTTTTTACTAATAACCCATTTAGACTCACTTTGAACCCATGGGCCATGGCCTTCTTTAATTTTATAAAATGTTTTTTTATAAAAATCGAAATTATAATTTTTTTTATATTTAAATTTTTCTTTTCTTTTCTTTTCTTTTTTCTTTTTCTTTCTTTTCTTCATCCCTTAGCCGATGGCCGGCCAGGGCCGCCGGCCGGCAACAAGCCAAGCGAGGCTCGAGCTTGGCAGTCGCCATTGGTGAGGCCGAGGCCCCGCCCGACACCATCGACCTCGAGCCTTGCGGTCGTCGGCAAGGTCAAGCCTCGCTGGATCTAGCAAGATCAAGCTCGCCAGCATCGGGTGGGGCCTTGGCCTCGCCAAAGCGGCGAGACGAGCTTGCCGGCGTCGGGCGCGCCTCGGCCTCGCCGAATCGGCGAGATCAAGCCCCGCCTAACGCCAACAAGCTCGATCTTGCTTGTGGCCGGTCGCCGGCTGTCGTCGTGGCCGGCGGCTAGCCGAAGAAAAAGAAAAAAGAAAAAGAAAAGAGAAAAATAAAAAATAAAATAAAAATAAAAAATAAAAAATATATTTTTAAAAATAAAAGTAATTAAAAACTATATTTAAAAATTAAAAATTCGATTTTTTTAAAAATATTTCAAAAAGAATTATAAAAAATTTTCATTAAATTTGTATTGCATAAAAATTGTTAAAAAATTTGTATTGCATAAAAATTTTTAAAAATTTTTTTATAAAAAAATCATAAAAATGAGCTTTTTAGGTTTAGTTAAAAAAATTTCATGTTACATTTTTTTGTTATTCAATGATATGTTCACTTCAAATAAGAAAAGCATGTGCATAGTCTAATTCTTTATAAATATTTCAATTTATAGGTTTTTTTTAAATTTTTTATTATTTTATTTACTATTTTTAATTTAATTTGAAGTTTTAATCCAATTAGCATATAATAGAAGTGGATTTTCCTAGAATATTAATAGGTTTTTGCAATATGGGTTGGGTCGGGTATGGGTCGGATACGGGTCGGGTCGGGTATGGGTCACTAGATTTACACTATAAGAATATGGATCAAAACGGGTTAAATGGGTCAAATATGGATTGACCCATTTTCGACCCGACCAATACCCGACTTGACCCACCCATTTGCCACCTCTATCAAAAAGCTATTTTTATTTCTTCATAAAAATTCTTGATTTATGGTGGGTTTGAAAAAATTGAGCCAAACACACCCCTAATTAGATAATGGCCCCGTTTGGTTTAGCATTCCCAAAGGGCTTTCGGCCGAAAACCCCTTGAGAAAATTTTTTTGGTGTTTGGTTCAAGATTTGGAGGTGTCATTGGCCAAATACTGACCTTTGAAATGCCGAAAGCCCAAAGCAGGTGGAGACATGCTTTGGGCATTCAACATTTGCGGAATGCTAGTCCTCTTATTAATGAATTTCTTTTTTCTGGATATATATATGACCATGTTTAATATCATGAAATGACTCTTTCTAGTCAAATTTGTACTTGGTTTTATTTTTTTTAATGAGGACCTCCCTTTTTATATACGGTGCTTACTCAAAAAAATTAGCATCCACAATCGGTCACTTCACCATCCACCGAATAAGTTCACCTTTTTTTTTTATCATTTTTATCTTTTGACAATCAACAACCCAATTTTTTATCAATACACTAGAATGATCATTAATTAATAAAGATGATTAATACTACAATAATTAAAAAAAATATTCAAAGTTGAAAACAAACCTAAAAAACCCTAGGCCAAAAGTTGAGCTTTGCATCTAATCTATAATCAAATTCTTTTAATATAATTTTTAAATAAATTTATTAATATATATCTTTTTACATTACTCTCAACATGAAAATGTAAAAAGTTATATAATCATTATTTCTTTTTGCAATTTTAAAAATACTAAAACTAAAAAACTTAATTTGGTCACACCAAAGGGCTTTTCAAATATATATTTACCAAACAGTCTTGCATTTCGCTAAAGCACTTTTCAGTTATAATTTACCAAACAGTCTAACATTTCGGAAAACCCCTTTACCTCAAAGATATTTGCATTCTCCCAAGGGCATTTCCCATAACCGAACCAAACAGGCCAAACAATCCACAAAATGCTGGGCTTTTGGTTTAAGAATTTGGCTCGAGAGTCATCCAGATTGATGGCGCATGCCTCTTTTTTTTCATGTTTGTTCCCTGCAGCCTATAAAAGTCCCCGAAACATTAATGATAACTCGACATTGTGAGGAGTTTGTCAGTCAGTTTACACCTGTTCTAACTTGTCATTCTTTAAGATTATCCATAATCAGGTCACGACGGAAATTCCATCCCTACTGACATGTTAAGTATCTAACTTCAAAACAGTGGTCGTCCGCAAACCATTTAGACGTGAAAGACAATACGATATACAAAAATAGAGACCTATGTCTTTGTGTTAGCTCGGCTTGGCCCATGAACCCAATATCAATCTCCAAAACATAAGTAATTTCTTCAAGCACTTCATAGGATGTCCTCAGCCTTGGGGGTTGTATATGCCATGTGATGATCAGCGGAAGCAACATTTCACACTAGGATCCTGAGAAGCAGCATCCTATATTATTTATGATTCAAGCCAATGTGAGAAATTTACCAAGCACAATAGGGTTCGATAATTAGACAAACTGATCCAAATACTGATCCACAGTCGTGTATTTGACATCGGGGTAGAGCTCTTAAGCTTCCACTCCAAATGATGGCTCAATCTCGAAGTTGGTTTGGACTCCTTTCACGAAAACAGCATGGAATACTGCCGATAAATAATTGAGCAGAACTGCCGCCTCTGCAATAACCGGACAAGCTTTAAATCTTAGAAAAAACAGAGACGATTCACGAGCTTAAATCCAATAGAAATGCAGCCCTAACCTTGAATATTCTTCATAACCTCCTCCTCTGGAACATACACCCTCTCCAGGGTCCTGCCGATCTTTCTCTCTCACAATGACACGAGCTCATTAAAAGAGTAGGTGTTGGGAGGAGGTCTGATGTACAGAATTTTGTTCAAGGTCCTTGGATCATCCACAGCTTTAATGATATAGGTGCCAATGTCATCCTCCTTGTTAAACACCGCTGCATATTGACGTGGAGAGTTTTAGAATTTGGGTAATAAATAAATCACAGAGCCATTGATCTTCCGAAGGTTACTTTCAGCTCGAATTGAAGAAGAATTCTCTTGGTAAACAGATTCATCAGACAACCGGTAGACACATGCATCCATATGTTCTTTTCTCAACCAAATACATAAAGAGAACCTTCACGGTCTCACCACTAGGTGGTATTATGCCAAGATAAACCATTATGCCAAGATAAACCACAACACACTTATATCATCTATTAGTCTCTGAAGGTGAAGACTAATGGATGTAAGAGTCCCAACATCTCCAGAAAAGGACGTTGCCCTAGGATTCTCGAGCGTCAAGAACTGCCCCTTACACTAATCACTACCGTAATTAAATCATCTTTAATGTACAGAAAAATCTTAACTAATTAAAATGCGCATTTTGACGAATTGCTTCTTAGCGTTTTGCATTTTTATCCCCTAAGATGACAACTTTATCTCTAGGGGGAGCTGTAGCCTCGGGCTTTGACAATGTCCTAAGGTAGCCACCTGCAAAAGAGTTAGAAGCCACATATGTATAAGGGATTCCTCAGCCTCAACAAGGCGGCGAACCTTGGCCTTGATAGCATATACAGTTTTTGCTGGCTTTAGAGCATGGACACGATCCCCATCATTGCCAAAATGTGAAGGCAAGAATCTCTAAAAGGAAAATTAATTGAATCAAGAATTACATTTTTATTAGAAAGCAACAAAAAACTAGAGCAAATTCCCCTCATCCAACAAACTTACATGAGCCACCAGAAAAAGGAAACCAAACTCATAAGTAACAAGGCGCGGACCTCTGGAATGCCATAACTTGGCAAAAAGGGACACTTAAGTGCCATAACTTACAAAAGTGACACTTAAGTGTCAAAATCAAAGCAAAATGGATCACTTGAGTGCCAATCCGGCCAAAATGCTAACGTGTCGATTTTCCGGCAAAACATGTACAAAATGGCGTCGTTTTGATACTAACATGGTAAAAAATTAATATAAAAATTAATTAATTTAAATTTAAATTTAAATTTAAATTTATTTAAAACATTTATTAAAAAAATACAAATTTTTAAAATTTAAATTTAAAAAATTAAAAATATTTAAAAAAAAAAAAAAAAAAAAGGTGGCGGCGAGGGCCGAGCCCTCAATCGCCGCCACCGGCAAGGGCCGGCAACGGAGGGTGGAGGGTGGCCGAGGTCGCCGGGCCCATGAGGATCGGGGCAAGGGTCGCGGCCCTCGCCCGGATCCGCGAGAGTCAACGGCCCTCGCCGGGCGGGCCAAGGGCCGCCGCCCGCGAGGCGACCCTCGCCTAGATCCGGCCGGGGGGGAGGAGGAAGAAAAAAGGGGGAAGGAGGAGGAGGGAGGAGGCGGCGGCGGGCCTAGCCCCTCCCCCACCTTCCCCCACGGTGGGGAGGCGACGGTGGCGAGGGCTCGCCCCTCGGCCCACCGGCTACCTTCCTCCTCCTTTGTTTTTTTTTTTTAAATATAAATTATTTTATTATTTTATTTTAAATTTAATTTAATTAATTTTTATATTATATTAAAATTCAAATTATGCCAAAATGACGTCATTTTGGCCAATTTAAGGGCTCTATTTTGGCCAACACCCGAAACGACGTCGTTTGGGGTGAATTAGAGCTGACTCGACTCTCCAACGAGCCACCTCGGCAAGAAATATTAATATTTAATTGCCACGTATGATTTCCGGCCGGCTTCGCCGAAGGTGGCACTCAGGTGTCCGAATTTTCTTAAAATGTGGCACTTAAGTGTACTTTTCGTAAGTTATGATACTTAAGTGTCCCTTTGTGCCAAGTTATGGCACTTGAAAAGATCTTTTGCCCATATGTAACTATATTTCACTTTTTTCTTCAATATGTGACTATAACAGAGCAAACAAAGAAAACAAACTTATATAAGACTGAATTTCACTTTTTTTTCCCAAATGGACTATAATATAATAAAAATGATTATAAGTGAATCAAGACTAGCAACTAAGTGCTATTAGAAAAGTAGAAGAAAAGAAAACTCAAGATTTACTTATAACAGAGCAAACAAAGAAAACAAACTTATATAAGACTGAATTTCAGTTTTTTTTCCCAAATGGACTATATAATAAGAGCTGTTAGTAAAGTAGAAGAAAAGAAAACTCAAGATTTAATTTTTAGGGCAATAGCTAGATAACTCTGTCAAGTATAAAATATGCAAAGACGCTACTTCCTTGGACACTTTTCACAAGAAATAAAATATCAGGTAAGTCCATTGCCTTTTGTGAGCATGCTACGCTCCACTCATTACCGACCATCAACCCCCCAAAGCAACAACTACTAAATTATCCACCAGTTGGGTTTTGAAAGCTTATTTGCTATAATAATAATTTTACCGAAAAAACCTTTTGAAGGATTAGGTAGTTCATGTTTCCCATTATTGATCAAAGAACAGGATACATGACCATAATCCATATTGAGTGCTTGAAACCTTTTACTTTTTTCAATGACCCAAAGTAAACCCAACCGCTGTAAAGCCGGCATTATCCGGTACTTGGATTTGAAATAGTTAGCCTCAAATTTCACTGACGACTTCTACATAAAGTCATGACCGTTTAAAAAAGAAAGAAGTGTAGTCTACAAATAAATAAGTGAATCCATCCCATTTCATTAAAGTGGAGCTCACAGGGAGAACATGATGCACTGATACCAGAAGAAAAGGGTTAAGCTTGCACCAACTTATATCATCAGTCAATGTCGTGACCAATCCTCGGGTGAACCACTTAGGGTTTGGCTAATGGATTACTAAGCATAAACTTAGCTCGGGCTCTCCCAAACCCATACCAATTCATAACTTAGGTTCAAATTCTTAATATACAATTGATTTTTAATTAGGAGTCGTCACTAATCTATTTTTGGTGGGTCGATTAGAAATCTAAGTAAAGTAACGAGAGATTTACTTTACTCCTACGAGCCAGAGATTGTGAGTTCGGAAACTTGATTACACTAGATTTCTCTAACGCCCTTTCGATACATTTCTCTTTTATTTCGAAAAAATGTTTTGCAAGCAACTTGAATTGATTTTAATTTATTTCTCTAACATGTGAGGTGATCATGCGGATGCGCAAACCACCAATTTAACACCCAAATAAAATAATAAATAAATTATAGGACTTACCTCCTAACAATGAAAGCATCTGCAATGTTATATCATAATTCACATCACAATCCTAGATATAATTTCTAATAAACACGCAATTACTCAATCTTTTTTCAAGATTTTCTTTTATTTAAATGAAGCTTAGAAATTACGTGCAATGCAATGCAATGATGTACAAAATTATTTCAACTAAAATGACATGCAACATGCAACCTATATGTCACACGACATTTATAAAATGACCTAATCTAGTGATAGGAAAAGATCAATGCAACTATTCTAACATTTACACATTTAGATGACGTGCAATGGATGACATAATTCTACATGACATGTGCATGATAATTTTTATGTTTTCCTTTATTTTTAATTAATTTAGAAATTAAAATTACTCAATAATTAAACATGCAATTTAAATTAATGAAAGGAAAAACTAACATCTTAAATTAATGTTTTTTGGGATTTTTATTTCCAAAATCGAAATGAATAAATTTTATATTCTAAACATGCAAAATAACCCTAAAACAAGCAATATTCTAACATGAACCTAATTTAACTCAAATTTATTTTTTGGGTTTTCTTTTGCGGAAACAAAATCGATTCAAACAACACGATAGCAAATCAGGCAAGATATGATTGATACCCTTCTAAGAAATTGACGAATCGTATCTCGCGCATGAGATCAAATTAGCCAATTTTTAATAAAATCGTGAATCGTATCCCGGGCGTGAAATCGGATTGGCGATTTTTCCGTGCGATTGCGAGTCATATTTCGGGCACAAAATTGGACTGTCAATCTTATGCACGTTATAAAATTAGGAAGATTTCCCAATTTATAAGACTACTCGAGATTACGGATATCTCGGCGTATCGGGAATTTCAATCATGTACATCAACGAACATATCAAATAAGGAAACGGAATTTTCGGAAATTAAAATAGACAAAATTTTTATCTATTCCGAATATTGGCTTCCAAATTTGGACTTCGAAGGGTTACTCACGACGCGATATGGAGAGGCTCACAGCTCGGACTTGGATGTCGGGACTGGATTTTGGTGGTGCTCCGCTAGCTTGGCAACGGCAAGGACGTCGCGGGTGGCTCGGGCAGAAGGCTCACGATGGTGCTTGGTGATGGGACTCGCAGTAAATTCTGCAAAAGAAAAGTCGAGCGAGATGGAGCTCACCAAAGGATCGGTGGCGGTGACACTACAAGGGAGACTGTTGTTCGCTGCTTGATGACGTGGGCGTCGGGGCCTGCAAGGAAAAACAACCAAGCTTGGTGTCTTCTAAGAGGTCAACACATCGCCACGCATCCCCCGACTCTCACGATCTCCTTCCTTCTTTTGTCTTAAAGATATTAAGAACTTATGCTATTGATGAACTTGACCGTGAGTAGGTGTCTGACCGAATTGTCAAACTACAATCACGAACATTACTAGTGGATCACCACCTTCAATCTCCAAGGGCAGTGCAATACTTCTTTCTCGACTCCCACTCACGATTTTCTCTCTGTTTCTTCGCGTATCACTCGCGAATCACACTTGCAACTTTTCAGACAACATGGATTAATATCAAACCAAAGAACAACCCACAAACGAAAACCAAGGCTCAGCAAAGGCTGGTTAGCAGTTGTCCAGGACCGGAGGGCAAATGCTACGTCTCGTGGTGTGACCTGAGGACAAGTGGTGCGGCACAGGTGATGCGGGCAGTGAGATCAGCAACTCAGCGTTGTCGTGGATTGAACAGTAGCTTCGCCATCAACGCGGCTAGACTAGAGCAGCAGCATCGTCAAGGTTGAGGACAGCGAGCTCAGTATAGCAAGTTGTCGCAGATGATGAGAGCGTGGGGGCAGTGACGGCATGGGTCTCAGCCAAAGCTTGGCCAAGAGAACTCACGTTCTTTCCTCTCTCTTTTCTCACGTATATCTCTACATGTGGCCGTGTGTATCAATATGTGTGGCTCCCTCTTTTTCTTGACCAGGCGGCATTTTATATGAACCCATTAGGGAAAGAAAATTTCCGCATGAAATCTCCAAGCTCTCTCATTTTGAGACAAAAAATATATCGTTCAGTATATCCTCCAAGTGCAATATTCTCTTTGATTATTTTAATATTTCTTCCGAAATCTTCCAATCTATTGCGAAATATATCACTCAATGTATATATCGCATAAATATATAAAATATTTACCGAATATTGGAAGAATATTATGAATCTTTTCCAAAAATATAATATCGTCATTCCTCATAAGTCAATTGTCGGTCATTAGAGAACAACGGGCTTGGGCCAATTCCCTCTCGCCACGGGCTTTAATCCAACTCGTCTAATTAAAGTTTAGAACCATCAAGTCAAACCCATCTATCACTAGTCCAATGCAAATGCAATAAAAACAATGCTCCTAAAACTATATATTATGCAAGTTAATTCTAATATTTTTATTTAGGGGTTAAAATTAATCCCTAATTTTTAATGCGATAAAAACTAATTTGGTTGCCAAAATTTAGGTGTCAACAGTCAAAGGCTAAATGAACAATGGTAACTTGGATGAAATTATTATAAACAACACGACTTTGATATTCCCGACAGCTTTGATGGCTGAAACAATCCTGTCTTGGTCCTCTACCTGTGCTCAACCCATAGCAGAGATTACCACATCAATCGACTTAATTGTAGTCAATAGAGACTCTTGATCATATATGTCTACCTAAGAATCAAATAACCAAGAGCATGGAAAAACAATCAATAAAGTCACCAATCATCAATAAATCCTATCTTGGCCAATAGGAAGACTACGAAAAGGGAGAGATATGAAGTCCGATACAGATGAGACCTCAATACCTTCACCAGAAGAGAAAAAGTATTATAAGAAATAAAGTATCCACGGAATTATCGTCCATACATTGCCTACCGATCTTTTGGAAGGTTATAGCAAGGGATTTGTAGTAACATCTGAATTACAAGTCAATCACATTCACTTTTATATACAAGCTCATCTGGGCAGTACGTGACATATGGAAGTTTTCATAAGACTTGTCTAAAAATGTACTACGTTCGTACTTCGTATCAGCATGCAAAGCTGAGGTGATTTGTCAGTCAGTGTGAAAAATGACCAATAATACAGGTACAAATTACTAGAGGAGGGAAAGAGAAACACCAAATATCAACTCAATCTTGTGAAAGATTGAGATGAAAGGCCCTCCGATTCTACTGCTAAAGACATTTCTCGAAACGACGAACGAGACTAACGACAAGGGATGCTTCAATTCCTCAAAGGAGCACCGAATGCGGAAAACAAACAGGATTGCATGGGAAGAACTACTCACATGAACTAAATTGACGCCTAAGCTCTTGAAACCTTCAGCGATGTTGGCCTTGGCGAGGTCGGAGAGACCGGACTCCCCCACGAGAGCAAAGGTAAGGTGACCGGACTTAGCACTCGCTTCCACGATGAACTTTCCGATGCATCCGGTGCCTCCTATCACCAGGACTCTGCTCTTCTCGGCCATCTTGGAGGGTGTTTTCACGGCGGAGGCACCATTCTTCCCGACGAACTTGATCGGTCTCTGAAGTGACTACCGTAACCGGAGAGAGAGAGAGAGAGCTTGTGCTAAGAGGAGGGATTCTTGTCTTCGTGACGGGATAGAGCGTCATTGGATGATTTTTTATCGGCATAATCGTCTTTTCCTTGAAAAAACTTTTCTTGTTGAGATGAATCCTTCACTGGAAAAAGGGTACATGGAAAGTGGGAAAATAGACAGAAGATAATGATTTTTGTCTGATTTCAGTGATCAACTAAATTATTGTGAAGTAGGACAGATTTTAACTTAGCGAAAAAAAAAATTGATGGTGCTATAAATTTAAGTAATCATAATTGGTGAGAAAAAAGCAACATTACAAGTGTCGAAATATAGAATGACTAGTAAAAAGTTGTTAAACCTTTAACATGTACACCAATTCACTTTTAAATATTTTGATGTGATCAGTTTAGTTCTAAATTTTTTAATGATTTACTTTGCAATACAATCCTAAGTTGTATTAATATCGATATGCGATACGCGATACGACACGACATGATACGACATGTCGACATATTATTTCTTTAAAAAAAAATTCCAACACATTAGGACATGTATATTAAATATATATTTTTATTTCAATCAAATTAATTTTATTTAAATTCACAAATAAATAAATAAATAATAAAAATAGATTAGAATGAATTTATACTAAAAATTGTGAATTACAAAAAGTGAAAGTTAAAATAGAAGAGAAGACTAGATTTTCCTCATTTCTCCCTTTTATTATTTTTATTACTATTTATTTTTTTATATATATTTACATTTTAACACCTTATTTATTGAAAAAATTTTAAATTGACTATGTCGGAATTGCATGTCGAAATTCTAAACTCACATGTTGGACCATGTCAAGAGAATTGACCATGTATCAAATTTTTCGACACCTATCAACCACATGTCAAAACGTGTCAAAGTGTAATTCCGAACTCGCGTGTTGGGAGAATTGATTACATCTTCAATTTTTCAACACCTATTGACCACATGTCAAAACGTGTCAAAACGTATCGAACACGTGTCTAAGTGTCGAATACATCTTGAAGAGTATCGATGCTTTTCAGATACAATCGACCTTCTAATGTAACATGGCAAATGCTCACATAAAAAAAATTTGAAATTTAAAAAAATATATATTCTTTTCGCCCTCTTTTTTACCCTTCTTTTTCTTTTCATTTCTTATGTACTTTTTTCCTCTTCTTCCTCCATCAATCGCCAGGCCTCGGCGAAGACCTGGATGCCCTCACCAAGGCTCGACCTCACATGCTTGGGGCAAGGCTCGACCTCATCATTGGCGGCTCCGATTCATTACCCACACCAAGGACGTACCACATAATATACAGAATTAGATAAACCCGTGTCTAGTTTTTACATTCCCATAGCTTGGTCCATAAAGCCATATCAAACTCCAAAACAGGAGAAACTTCTCTAAGCACTGCATAGATGCACACCCATCGAATGTTCATAGTATGTCCTCGTCTTTGGAGGTTGTACACGCCATAAGACGATCAGCAGGAGCGACATTTCACACAAGGATCCTAACTAGCAGAATCCTGTATTATTCATGATTCAAACTGATGTGAGAAATCTACCAAACACAGTCAGTTTCGGCCATCAGACAAACTGATCAAGGTATTGATCCACAGTCGTGTATTTGACGTCGGGATACAGCTCTGAAGCTTCCACTCCGAACGACGGCTCAATCTCAAAGTTGGTGTGGTCTCCTTTCACGAAAACAGAATGAGATATGGCCAATATCACATTGAGTGGAACTGTCGCCTCTGCAATATGACAATACAAGTAGACCAATTGACTTCAGAATACTTAAATCTCGGAGAGAAATAAACAATACATGTGCTTAAATCTAATAGAAACACATCCCTGACCTTGAATGTTCTTCAAAACTTGCTCCTCTGGAACATAAACCCTCTCCAGGGTCTTGCCAATCTTTCTCTCCCACAAAGACACGAGATCATTAAACGAGTAGGTGTTGGCTGGAGGTCTGATGTACAGAATTTTGTTCAGGGTCCTCGGATCATCCACGGCTTTGATGGTATAGGTGCCAATGTCATCCTCCTTGTTAAACACCGCTGTGTATTGACAGGGAGAATTTTAGAATTTGGTTAATAACTATAAGCCATTGATATTCCTAGAGTTACGTTCAGCTCACATTCAAAGAAGAACTTTCTCAGTAAACAGAATCACCAGACAACTGCATCCATATGTTCTTTTCTCTCCCAACTACATTAAAATAACCTTCATGATCTGCCGCCTAGGCAGTATTGTGCCAAGACAAACCACAGAACTTTCATATCATCTATTAGTTATTAGTCTCTGAAAGAGAAGACTAATGGCCAACATCTCCAGATACAGAAGATGCTTAGAATTCTCAAGCTTCAAGAACTGCCCCACTCTGATTACTACCATAATTAAGTTGTGAAAAATTTCCAGAAAAATCTCAATGAATTAAAATGTGAATCTCAAGTTGCCTCTTACCTTTTACATTTCCATCCCCTAAGATAACAACTTTATCTCTAGGGGGAGCTGTAGCCCCAGGCTGTGACAATGTTGGGAGGAAGTAACCTGCAAAAAAGTTAGAAGTCACATAGGTATAAGGGATTCCCTCGGCCTCAACAAGGCGGCGAATCTTGGCCTTGATAGCAAATGCACTTTTTGCTGGCTCCACCGCATGGACACGATCCACATCATTTCCAAACTCTGAAGGCAAGAATCTCTGAAAAGAAAATTAATTGAATCAGAAAAACATTTTTATTAGAAAGCAACAAAAACTAGAGCATATTCCCCTTATCGAACAAGCTTACATGAGTTCTGGCAAATAAAGAAAACACGAGACTGAATTTCACGTTTTAATATGTTACTATAACAGAGTAAAAAATTATTACAAGTGAATCAATACAAGCAATGAAGCAAATTCGATCCCAAGAGCTATTAGAAAAATATAAAAAAAGAAAACTGAAGATTTAGTTATTAAGGCATTTGCCAGATAACTCTGTCCGGTATAAAAATGCAAACATGCTGCTTGCTTGGACACTTCCGCAAGTAATAAAATATCAGGTAAGTTGATTGGCTTTTGTGAGCATGCTGAGCTCTACTCATTATGGACCGTCAACCCCCAAAGCAACAACTACAAAACTATCCACTAACTGGGTTTTGGTAACTTATTTACAACAATAATAATACCACCGAAAAAAGACCATTTGAAGGATTAAGTAGTTCATGATTTGCATTCATGATCCAAGAGCTGGGTAGATGACCATAATCCATATTGAGTGCTAGAAACTCTTTGCTCTTTTCGGTGACCTAGAAGAAATCCAACCACACAGGTTCTGAATAAATAAAGCTTCCTGGAGTTTGTGGGCAGCCCAATATCCATACAAGGACCGAGACTGGTGAGAGCATGAGTTTGGGGTCAAAGAACTGTTTTGTTTGTGTAAAGATGTCGATCTCCGAGTAATGCATACGAATATGTATGAATTCATCTAGATGGTACACCATTCATCCATTATGACAGAATTTCCTACCCAATTGAATACGTCAAAAAGCAATAGTGTGGATCTAACGTAGCCCACTTTTTAAGCCCACACGGTGCTATACTTGGATTTGAAATAGCTATCCTCAAATTTCGCTGACGACTTCTACACAAAGTCATAACTATTAAGTCAATCCATCCCATTTCATCAAAGCGAAGCTCACGAGGAGAACGCAATGCACTCATACCAGAAGATAAGAATAGAACCGCCGCCAACCTATATCATCAGTCAAATGCTAAACAAAAGTAGTAACTTGGACGAAATTATTAAAAAAACAGCACGACCTTGTTATTCCCGGCTGCTTTGATGGCAGCAACAATCCTGTCTTGGTCCTCTATTTGTGCTCGCCCCACAGCAGAGATTACCACATCGACCTGCTTGATCGCACTCAACAGACTCTCTTGATCGTATATGTCTCCCTGAGAATCAAATAACCAAGAGCATGGACAAACAATCAATAAAGTCAGTAACAATCAAAAAATCCTATTTTGACCAGCAGGAAGACTAAGAAACTGAGAAATACATAATCCGATGCAGACAAAACTTCAGTACCTTCACCAAACGAGACAAAGTATCATGAGAAATAAAAAGACAAAGCTACTATCCGTAGTATAGCGCTCGTCCACGCATTGCCTACCGATCTTCAAAATGCTAGAACAAGGCATCTTACCGTAAAAATGCATCTACACAGTACATAACATACGGAAAATTTCGTAAGATTTGTCTACAAATGAACTCGTCCGTATCAGCACGCGAAGCTGTAATGATTCGTCAGTCAATAAGAGAAACACCAAATCGTAACGCGACTCCATCAACTGCAATCTCATGAAAGATTGAGATGAAAAATCGACTCCGATTCTACTGCTGAAAACATTTCTCGGAAATGCGGAACGAGACATAACGGCTGGCGACGCTTCGATTTTCTCGAAGCAGAACCAAACGTGCGAAGCGAACGCGATCGCACGGGAAGAACTACTCACGTGAACTAAATTGACGCCGAGGCTCTTGAAACCTTCGACGATCTTGGCCTTGGCGGGGTTCGAGAGAGTGGACTCCCTCACGAGAGCGAAGGTAGGGCGACCGGACTTAGCACTGGCTTCCACGATGAACTTTCCGATGTATCCAGTGCCTCCGATCACCAGGACCTTGCTCTTCGCTGCCATCTCAGAGTGGTTTCCACGGCGGAGGCGCGGTATTTTCCGGCGAACTTGATCGGCTTCTAGAAGCGACTCTGCTGTGACTGGAGAGAGAGAGAGAGAGAGAGAGAGATAAAGCGTCGGAGCGTCTATTTATCGGATTCTAGAAGGGCATAATAGTCTTTTCATTGAAATGATTTTCACCGTTTTCAACGAAAAAGGTACATGTAAAGTTTGAAAATAAACAATTCGACAGAAAAAAAAAAGTTTGAAAATTAAACAGAAAAAAATCAAATATGTGTGAAATAAGCCAAAATAAGAAAATTTAAATTTAAGTTTAAATGGTGCGGAAGATTTAAGCAATCACGTAATTTTGAAGTGTGAGATACTCAAATTAATTTCATATTATGGTTTTATTTTTTCGATTGCATATTAAGCCATCACATTTAGCATTTGTTTTTCACATATCTAGTAAGGAAGAAGTGATCGCATTTTAGATTTACTTCATGGTATTGAAGAAATAAGTAAAAATGGTCTGAAGGGACAATGAGCTATAAAATTAGTTCACAACTTTTCGAAAAAAAAAAAAAAAGAAAAAAGGAGAGCAACCTTGTTAGATTCATTCAAGGATTGAAGAGCCAGCATGATCTAAGTGAATCAGGCACATGATGCAATAATCTCTTTATCATTAAAGGTAAAGGATTTTAAGATTGGACCGTTACCTAATTTGTAAAGTAAGCGGAGATATTTGGAAGTGCCGTGATCAAGAAAAGGACGCACGCCCACTGTCAACGGGGCTTTAGAGATAGGAATTTGGTTCGAGAAATTGTCCAGGTTCTTCATCGTGCATTTGCCTTTTCTTCTTCTTGTCGATTCCATGCATGTAAGATTCCTTGAACATAACATCAATTCGATAAATCGCAAGTATCCATGATTTTTTGTTTAATCTTGTTGTTTCTAAATTTATCCTTAATCTCATTATTTCTATGTTTATCCTTAACCAATTCACTATGGAAATTTCATCCTTGCTCGTCAAAAGAAAAAAAAAATCTACAAAGTGAAATCTCGAGTTTCAATTATGATGATATTTTTCAGGACACGTAAAGTCTTCGAAGTTGTATTCATTTCTATACCTTCGCCATTTTCTTAATCAAGTATCTATAATTTTAATTTTTCTAATCAAATGATTCTACTCACATAACATGCCTAGTTGATCTCTTCAGCATCAAATTCGGCCAAGTCCAATTAACATGTCTGTCAAATGATGCCAAAATGTGATGTGGATCTATTGCCTACTGGTTGTCGAAAATTCTATCCAAAGCTTCGATCCGTACTTTTTCTAGTCAAGTACTTAACTTTATAGGTAAGCAATATTTGATCAACATCATGTTCTAGCAGCCTTAAACAATCACGTTGATCGAATTTGATGTTGGAAAGACTTGATTAGATATTTTATAAAAACTAAAAAGAATTTTATAATAATTGAAAGTATAGGGACTTTATTAGAAAAATTAGTGAATTATAGGAACGAAAAGTATGAAACTTTTTTTAAAATATGGGAAGATATTGCATAGTCAGTGTTGAACGGGGAGCTTGTGTAATTTCAATTGTACTTTTCCACTAAACATTTATGTAACGACAACCATGTAAATTGGCTTTTTGCAACGGTTTTTGATTTAATAAAAAAAATCTTCAGATTGTCCAGATTCATGAAGATGTCCCGATTCATCATTTTCGAAAGGTGGAGGTATCTACAAAAGTCTTTGAAGCATTAATGAAGTTGGGACCTTTCAAGGCGTTGACCAATTGGTGTAAATCCTGCTATTTTTTATAAAAGTAAATATGAAGAAATTTAAAAGTAACACCTTTCAATACAATTATAATTAGATATTTTAATAAAATCGCTTACTTCAAATAATAAACTTCAAATTTTCAAATCAAATTTAATAAGACTTAACATGTGCCTAAGGAGCACTCTTTGACATTTTCCTTTTATATCAGGATCAGCCGGTTTTTATCCATCTCCCTAATTTGGTAAATGGTCGTCAAAAGTTCGTCTAACTACAAACACTCTAACATTGAGAGATTTACGGCGACATGAAACTATATGAGCAGAGGTAAAAACGATCGTCAACGGGCCACTTAAGCCTTGACGGCCCGTGGGAAAATAATTAGCCAACGAAACCTTAAATAGCACGGACATAATTCTATGCACATTAAAACGTATTATAAGCTAAAGAAAAACCCTTTTAGCATGTTATCACAAACAAACAATTTTCAAAAGGTAGTTATATTTCTTGGTCAAGTACACGAGGCCCATTTCTATTTTGTTTTTGGAAAAGACCATAAAAAATTTCAAACTATACTCGCTCTTACACATTTACCCTTAACATTTTTGTATGACATTAAAAACTCAAACTCATACTTACATAACACATTTACGTTGGGAAAAGTATCAAAAAAGTCATAAACATATTGCATTTGTACCAATTAAGTTCTAAACTTTTCAATTGGACCAATTTAGTCCTAAACCTTTTAATATTTGTACCAATTCAGTCCATCCGGCCAATTTTGGCGGCTGGCACTAACGTGGCAATTTTTGTGATATTATTATTATTATTTCGAATTTTTTATTAATTTTTTTTCCTTTTTCCTTTTCTTTTCCAACGGTGGCCGGGGCGAGCCTCCGGTGAGGCTCACCGGCCACTGGGCGAGGGCCGCGAAGCCCTCACCTGCCGCCGGCGAGGGTCGCGGCCCTCACCCGGCCTCTCCCAGGGCCGCCAGCGAGGCCATGGCGGCCATCGCCCGGGCCGTGACCCTCGCCGACAGCTGGCGAGGGCTTCGCAGCCCTTGCTTCTGCCTTGGCAATGTCTGCCATGGCCTCACCAGCCGCCGGCGAGGCGGCTTTGCCTGGATCTGGATGACGGAAGGCAAATGGTATTAACATGACGCTCACATAAACCGACATTATTTTAACTAGAAAATCATTTGATGAACCTTGTCAGAGGATAAATATATCACACAACAAGAAAGAGTTTTAGTGGGCATAGTTTGAGGATTTTTATGTTACAAAAAAAAAATTGTGTAAATATATCACGATTGACATAATTTGTATAATTTTTATGGCTTCTTTTTTTCTTTCTATCTTTTTGGATAGAACCCTAGTAGTAGCAACATACATGCACTCCCATAGACGGAGACCAGAAGACTCAAAAAGAAGGGAAAAAGCATGCGGAGAACAGGAGACAACTACATCCACAAGCATGCACCGCACGAGGCCTACCAAACGAAAGTGAATAATTCGACGGGGGTTAGGTGCGTAGTGCTCATGAAGCATGCGTGGTAAAGTCTCGACAGCGTTGGATGGAAATTACCTTTACGCGAATGATAATCATTCCGACTAAAATTTTATATTTTTGGATGAATTTCTAAGAATAAATCATGTTTAATATTTAATATAAAATTTCTGTTTCTGAAATAAAATTTTGACACAAAATTTCTCATTTCTAGAGGATGGCGATGGTGGCAACGATAACCGACGGCAGATGATGGACAACAGCGGCGGATGACGGGCGGTAGCAACAAGTAGGCGACCGACTAGTAGAGAGAAAGATCAATGACAAGAGTTTTCACTTCTTATTTCTATTCAAAACTTATTTCTGAATTAAAAATTTATTTCAAAAATAGAAAAATGAAATTGCGTTATCAAACAGTTTGTTCTAAAAATAAATCTAATAGAAAAATTATTCTTGAACAAAAATAGAATGATTGTCACGCACACCCTAAAACTCACTCATTTTCATCAATCAAGGCTCAATGCAAAGATGATGGGCCAAAAGAGGTTGCTCGAATTGAAGCCTATGTCCTAAGAAGGGTTCACTCACGCATTCGGGGAGTCAAGGGTGGGAATGGGACTGGGTTTTCATGATACTGGTCCCAACTCAAAACCCTGTGGGCATGCGATTAACTTGACCCGACCCGTCCAAGACTCGAATATCATGTAATATGAGAGGACGGGTGAAATAGCTCCACTAAAGGGGCAAAATTGGAAATTTATTCAAAGCTACCCTATATAGAGTGTCAAAAAAGCCCGAGCTGGCCCGACCCCACCCCAACCCTCATGATACAAACGTCCAAAAATTCGTATCCGAAGAAAACTAAGGCCCGGGCAATGTGGGCTTTTTTGACACCCTTACTTGCACATATGGCTTAAACCAAGTTGAGTTACTCAGGAGTAGCTCGAGTTCCACTTGCTTAATTTTGAGTCGAGCACGAGTTTGAATCCCTCGGGTATCTTAACGAGTTGGGTTTGCGCTTTTCGATACTTAGCTCGATACCTAATTGAGCTTTCATTATTAAAAGTATTTAATAACTATAACAATATATATGAAGATATAAAACTCGAGCTTATAAAATTTAAGCTCGAGTTTTGATTGTAAGTTTGACTATAATCAAATTGAGCTAGAGTATTATGATAACGTAAGTGCCTCCGACCGTCAGGACTTTGCTCTTCTCGGCCATTGGAGAGTTTTCTCGGCGAGAGGCGTGGTTTTTCTTGGCAAACTTGCTTGATCTCTGAAGCGACTCTACTGTAGAGAGAGAGAGATAGAGAGAGCAGGGTTCTTGTCTTCATAATCGTCTTTTCGGTGAAATAATCTTACTTGTTGAGACAATCCTTCACTGGAGAAAGGGCACAAGGATAGTGGGAAAATAAACGGAAGATAACGATTTTGTCTAATTTCAGTGATGAATTAAATTATTGTGAAGTAAGATATTTACCTTAGCAAAAAACAAGAAAATTTAATTTTGATGGTGCTATAAATCTAAGTAATCGTAATTGTGAAGTGTTAGGGATTCTATTCAATTAAATGTCATGTTTTTACTGTGAAAAACCCACAAATTCGGTATACATAATATAAATCTACCCTAAATTATTTTTTTATCATAAAAAACCTTAAACCGGTACACTTATGATGAATTTAACCCGAATTAATTTTTTGTCACAAAAAACCCCAAATTGATAGATTCTGACAAATCTACTCAAAACTGATATTTTAACCATAAAAAACTCTAAATTGATAAACTTGCGACAAATTAATCTTTCGCTAGCTTCTATCAAATTTTACTGTTAAATTTGCTAAAGTGGACGACACATGTTGATGTCATGAAATACTCAAAACTAATATACTTATGACAAATTTAACAATACTTTTGTGATAAATTTAATGATAAACTTGTAATAAATTTGGGATTTTTCGTGATATTAATTCTAGGAATTATTATGTGGACTTGCCATGTCACCATCACACGTCACAATGTGTCATTTATCTTAACAAATTTAATGGTAAAATTTGATGGATTTATCACAATTATAAGTTTGGCGATTATCACAACTCTACCAATTTAGAATAAATTTATCATAGACATATTAATTTGAGATTTTTGATAATCAAAAAATTTATTTAGGATAAACTTATCACGAATGTACCAATTTGAACTTTAATTTATTGGCCAAGGTTACTACATTTGCAATTCGCAACCTCCACATATAAAAGCAACATCATGAGAGTTGAAATGTGAAATGATTTGACAACAGCTGTAAACCTTTAATATGTATATCAATTCAATTCTCAATTTTTAAATTTAATTAATTTAATTTTAAATTTTTTAACGATTTATTTTGCGATATGATCAACACTAACTGTATTTCTCAATTTTTAAATTTAATTAATTTAATTTTAAATCTTTTAACGATTTTTTTTGCGATATAAATCTTTTAACGATTTTTCTTGTGATAAAATCAACACTGACTGTATAATGCGACACAACCAATGCTAACGTAAAAAAATTTCCAATTTAAGAAAAAAGATTAATTTTTTATTTTTTTTTTCCTTCTGTTTCTTTTCATTTCTTCGTACCTTTTTTTTCCTTTTTTTTTTTTTTCGTTCTTCCTCTGCCAATCGCCAGGCCTGCGCAAAGGCCACAACATCCTTGCCAAGGGTCGACCTCATCGTCAAAGGCTCCAATTCATTACCACACCAAGGACGAACCACATAAAATACATAAAATACACAAAATCAGAGAAACCCAATGCCTTTCTTTTTGCTCTCCCATAAATAAAAAACAATATCAACTCCAAAACAGAAGAAACTTCTCCAGGCACTGCATAGATGCAAACAAATCGAATGTTCATAGTATGTCCTCATATTTGAAGGTTTTACAAGCCATTAAGATGATCAGTGGGAGCGACATTTCACACAAGGATTCTAACAAGCAGAATCCTATATTATTCATGATTCACACTGCTGTGAAATATCGATCAATCCCAGGCAGTTTCGGCCATCAAACAAACTGATCAAGGTACTGATCCACGGTCGTGTATTTGACGTCGGGATAGAGCTCTGAAGCTTCCACTCCGAACGACGGCTCAATCTCAAAGTTGGTTTGGTCTCCTTTCACGAAAACAGAATGAGATATGGCCAATATCACATTGAGTGGAACTGCCGCCTCTGCAATATCACCGGACAAGTAGACCGATCAACGTCAGAATACTTAAATCTCAGAGAGAAATAGACAATTCTACATGCTTAAACCTAATAGAAACGCATCCCTGACCTTGAATATTCTTCAGAACTTGCTCCTCTGGAACATAAACCCTCTCCAGGGTCTTGCCGATCTTTCTCTCCCACAAAGACACGAGATCATTAAACGAGTAGGTGTTGGCAGGAGGTCTGATGTACAGAATTTTGTTCAGGGCCCTCGGATCATCCACGGCTTTGATAGTATAGGTGCCGATGTCATCCTCCTTGTTAAACACCGCTGTATATTGACGGGGAGAACTTTAGAATTCAGTTAATAAATATAAGCCATCAATATTCCTAGAGTTACTTTCAGCTTGCATTCAAAGAAGAATTTACTCGGTAAACAGAATCACCAGACAACTCGCACACAACTGCATCCATACGTTCTTTTTTCTATCAAATACATTAAGATAACCTTCATGATCTGCTGCCTAGGCGGTATTATGCCAAGATAAACCAAATAACTTCCATGTCATCAATTAGTCTCTGAAAGTGAAGACTAATGGATGTAAAAGGCCAACATCTCCAGACACAGAAGATGCGTGGAATTCTCAAGCTTCAAGAACTGCCCCACTCTGATCACTACCGTGATTAAGTTGTGAAAAATGTACAGAAAAAAATCAACAAATTAAAATGTGCATCTCAAGAAATTGCTTCTTACCTTTTGCATTTCCATCCCCTAAAATAACAACTTTATCTCTAGGGGGGGCTGTAGCCCCAGGCTGCGACAATGTTGGAAGGAAGTAACCTGCAAAAAAGTTAGAAGACACATAGGTATAAGGGATTCCCTCGGCCTCAACAAGGCGGCGAATCTTGGCCTTAACAGCAAATGTAGTTTTTGCTGGCTCCACAGCATGGACACGATCAACATCATTTCCAAATTCTGAAGGGAAGAATCTCTGTGAAGAAAATCAATTGAATTAGAAGAAACATTTTTATTAGAAAGCAACAAAAAACTAGAGTATGTTCCCCTTAACGAACAAACCTACATGAGTTCTGGAAAATAAAGAAAACAAACTTACTCGAGACCGAATTTCACGTTTTAATATGTTACTATAACAGAGTAAAATGATTACAGGTGAATCAATACAAGCAATGAAGCAAATTCAACCCCAAGTACTATTAGAAAAATAGAAGAAAAGAAAACTAAAGATTTAATTGTCAAGGCATCAGCTAGATAAGTCTGTCAAGTATAAAATATGCAAACATGCCGCTTGCTTGGACACTTTCACAAGTAATAAAATATTAGGAAAGTCCAATGCCTTTTGTGAGCATATGCTGAGCTTCACTCACCATGGACCGTCATCCCCCAAAGCAACAACTACTAAACTGTCCACTAACTGGGTTTTGGTAACTTATTTACAACAATAATGAAATTACCGAAGAGAGACCACTTGAAGGATTAAGTAGTTCATGTTTTTCATTCATGATCAAAGAGCAAGGTAGATGATCATAATCCATATTGAGTGCTTGAAACCTTTTAACTTTTTCAATGACCTAGAGGAAACCCAACCACAGTGAAGCCCGCACTGCCCGGTGCTTGGATTTGAAATAGCTGTACTCAAATTTCGGTCACGACTTTTACACAAAGTCATGACTACATAAAAAAAAGGAAAGATGTGAAGTCTACGGACTAAAAAGTCAAATCCATCCCATTTCATCACAGCAAATCTCCCGAGGAGAAAGCGATGCACTTATACCGGGAAAAAAAAAAAGAATAAGCTATTGCGGTGAAATTATTAAAAAAACAGCTTGACCTTGATATTCCCAGCTGCTTTGATGGCAGCCACAATCCTGTCTTGGTCCGCTAGTTGCGCTTGCCCCACAGTAGAGATTACCACATCAACCTGCTTAATCGCACTCAACAGACTCTCTTGATCGTATATGTCTCCCTGAGAATCAAATAACCAAGAGCATGGACAAACAATCAATAAAGTCAGCAATCATTAAAAAAAAAAAAAAAAATCCTATTTTGTCAGTAGGAAGACTAAGAAAATGAGAAAAACATGATCCGATGCAGTTAAAACCTTCAATACCTTCATCAGACGAGACAAAGTATCATGAGAAATAAAAAGATTACTATCCCTAGTATAAATAAGCATCTAACGGTTCTTACCATGACATCTGAAGAACAAATCTGCCACGTTTACTTCTACAAAAAAGTTCATCTACATAGTAGATTACATATGGAAAATTTCACAACATTTGTCTCCAAATATACTCGTTCTTATCAGCATGCAAAGCTGAGATGATTCGTCAGTCAGCGTGAAAAATGACAAAATAACAGAGGGAAAGAGAAACACCAAATCGTAAGGTGACTCCGTCAACTGCGATCTTGCGAAAGATCGAGATAAAAATCGACGCCAGAGACGTTTCTCCGAATGACGAACAAGATCAACGGCAGGCGACGCTTCGATTCCTCGAAGCAGCACCACATGCGGGAAACGAACAGAGATTGCACGGGAATGAATACTCACGTGAACTAAATTGACGCCAAGGCTCTTGAAACCTTCGACGATTCCGGCCTTGGCGGGGTTGGAGAGAGTGGACTCCCTCACGAGAGCGAAGGTAGGGTGACCGGACTTGGCGCTCGCTTCCACGATGAACTTTCCGATGTATCCGGTGCCTCCGATCACCAGCACTTTGCTCTTCTCGGCCATCTCGGAGTGGTTTTCACGGCAGAGGCGCGGTGTTTTCCGGCGAACTTGATCGGTTTCTGGAAGCTACTCCGCTGTGACTGGACAGAGAGCGGGAGATAGGGATGGAGAGAGAGCGCTAGAAAGCGGGGCTCCTGTCTTGATGATGAAGCCTCAAATTTATCGCATCCTAGAAGGGTATGAAATGATTTTTTCGTCCTTCACTGGAAAAAGGGTACGTGGAAAGTGGGAAAATTTACAGAAGAAAATAAAAATTAAAAAAATGTGCGATATATGAAATTTAAATTTAAGTTTGGAAGGTGATGAAAATTTAAATTTAAGTTTGGAAGGTGCTGGAAATACAAGTAATCGCATGATTTTGAAGCGTGAGAGACTCGAATTAATTTCATATTATGATTTTATTTTATTAAGCCATCACAATAGACATTAATTTTTCATGTGATAAAAAAGGAAAGAGTTTTTCGTATTATGATTTGATTTCTCTGATTACGTATTAAGCCATCGCAACTAATATTGATTTTTCATTTGACCAGTAAAGAAAGAGTTAAAACCTTCTTTTAAGGTTGTCAGATCATATCAAGAAAAAAAGTGAGATTGATATCAAAGGGCAAAGAGCTGCTCTCCATGCATGTTTTGTGTTGATCACAAGATTGCCGTTTTTCATTTTCTTGGAAAAAAAAAAAAAAAAAGGAGAGCAATCTTGTTAGATTCGTTCGGGAATTCAAGAGCAAGCATGATGTAAGCAAATCACAAGCATGACGCGATAATATAAAGTTAAAGAAATTTTAGTTTGGATATCTATTGAAATTTTAGTTTGGATATCTATTCTAATGGAAAATTGAATTTTTATTTATTTTATAAAGTTAGCGAGATATTTCATAGGACCATCGTCATGAAAAGGACCCAAAAATCTACGCCCACCGTCCGTAGTATGGTGCGAAATAATTCATTGATCCACTTATACACAAATGGCCGAGCTTGGAGATAGGAATTTGGTCCGAGATGCTGTCCACGTTCATCATGCGCATATGCCTTTTCTTCTTCTTGTCGTTTTTCACACCGACAAGATTCCTTGAAACATCAACATCAATTCGATAATCCGAGGTATTCATAAATTTTTGTTTAATCTTACTATTTTTAAGTTTATCCTTAATCAACTCACAACAGAAATTTCATCCTTGCTCACTTAAAAAAAAAAAAAAAAAACTGCTCGGTAAACCGCGCGTTTCAATTACAAGGAGATTTTCGAGAACAGATGTTTAAAGTTATATTCACGGGTGTACCTTGGTTACTTTTTCAAAAGAGTCTCTATGCTTTTTCATTTTTCTAATCAAGTGGTTTTGCTCGCACGACACGTCTAGTCAGTCTCTCCAGCACCAAATTCGGCCAAGTTTTAGTAACATGTCTCTTGAATGGTGCTAGAATGTGGTGTAGATCGTACTACTTGTAATTGTCGAAAACTATATCTAGAACTTCGATTGCAATGCTATTTTTTATGTATGTATTGTTCTCTTCCTTATTCATCATTTATTGTGGGTGTTCATGTAGGCAATATTTAAATAACGTCATATTCTGACGTCTTTAATGGTCCAGTCAATTGGATGTGATGCTACAAGAATTTGATTAAATATTGTGCATAAGAAAAAAGACTTTAGAATGATTGAAAAAATGGGGACTTTATTAGAATGAGTAGTGAAGGACATGAAGGAAGAGTATGAGACTTCCATAAAAATTTGGTAAAATATTGCATGGTCAGTGTTGATGGCAGCTTGAGTAACTTCAACTGTACCTTTCTATTGGAAATTATATCCAGAGAAAGCAAACTGTTTATTGTAATCAGAATATCAATGTAAAGAAGACGATAACAGCTTTATAATATCCTTCTTTTTATGTAAACTTACGAATCTTGGAGAAGAAGAAAATAGGATATCACTGGAGAAATAATATAAAATTGCAGATGAGGTACGGATATCCTAATCTCCTTAAGACAAATAGTTCCTGTCAATGGTGCTTCGCAGATTCACGAACTATGCCTCTCAAGATACAACATTTCGAACTTATTTGGATTAGCACTATGCAAACAGGACTCCGTTGAAGCATTCAATTGAACTAGTGCACCCAGAGAAATCAGAAAAGTAGATTAGTATTTCAAATCTCTTTTGAAATCGTTGTCTCGAATTGTTCAGTCGAAAAACTTTCTGATGAAGCTCTATGCTCTTATGTATTTATAGAGCTTTAAAGTTGATGTACAGAAAAGATACATGAATAGACGCACGTATCCAAGAAATGCATGAATCAAGAGATATGTAAATCCAAATTAAATAGATACGTGTATCCAAAATATTCATGAATCAAAAGAAATGTGAATTCAAGAAATTCATGAATCCAGAGACACGTGAATTCAAGAAATTCGTGAACTCAATAGATATATGAATTAAAAGATAGGTGAATCTAGGAAATTCATGAATTCAATAGATACGTGAACAAAAAAAATGTATCTTAATGTGTTGGTTTTCGTTGATCCATTAACCATAATTATAACACTTTCCACTTAACGTCTATGTAACGACAACCATGTAAAGTGGCATTTTGCAACGGCATTTGGTTTAATCAAAAAAGAAATTCTTCAAATTGCTGGGCTTAATAAAGATAGCAAGGAATATGGTTTTTGAAGATGTCCAGGTTCATCATGTTCGAGAGATGGAGGTAGTCCTGCTTGCCTCTTCCTTTAGCTCCATCTACCGAAGTCTCTGAAGCATTGATGAAGTTTTGGAACCTTTCAAGGTATTGACCAATTGGTGTAAACATTTATGAAGAAAAGTAAAAATAACGCTTTTCAAAACAATCTAAAAATGAAATTACTAGACATTTTAATAAAATCGCTTATTTCAAATAACGAAATTCAAATTTTCAAATCATATTTAATAAGACTCGACATGATCCTAAGAAGCAATCTTTGACATTTTCCTTTTATATCAGGATCGGCCGGTGCTTATCCATCTTCTTAATTTGCTAAATGGTCTTTGAAAAGTTCATTCAACTATAAACAATCTGACATTGAGAGATTTACAGCAACATGAAACGATGCGAGCAACGGTAAAAACGATCATCAATGGGCCATTCAGGCCTTACTGGTCCGTGGGAAAATAATTAGCCTACGAACATAAGATTTAAGAAACACAGGAGGGACATAATTATATGCACATTAAAATGTCTTACGAGCTAAAGAAAAATCCCTTTTTAGCATATGATCACGAACAAACAATTTTCAAAAGGTACTTACCAAAAAAAAAAAACAATTTTCAAAAGGCAGTTAATATATCTTGGTCAAGTACATCAAGGCCTTTTTTTTCTCCAAAAAGATAATTGAAAATCTTAAAATATGCTCACTGTGACACATTAATCATAAACATTTACCCATAACGTTAAAAACTCTCAAATTTATATTTGTGCAACATTTTTACTCTTTTTCAGGGATTTGTGCCTCCAGCGTGGGTGAAGTGAAATAAAAATGACCTTATTTTTACTAAAAAATAAGGTCTGTTTTGTAACATTAGTATTTCAGGGAACAATTTTTTTTAGAAATTGTCTTTTTTTATTTATATTCCTTGCAACAATTTATGAGTAAAAGAACACGTTTGATAACTATATAAAATTTCTATTCTCATAATAGAAAAATAATAGGAATATGTTTGGTACGACTAACAAATTTTTTTGTAATGTAGAATTTCTTTTAATTTTTTAATAATTCCTCCTGTAGTTGGCAATAGCCGGTGGCCGACATTTGACAATTGGCGGCAGGAGGCAACAGACGGCAAGCACCAAGGAAAAAGAAGAAAGAAAAAAAGACTTATTTCTAAAAATCGTTTTTGGAAACAATGAGCTACTTTATTTAACTTCTTATTTTTATTCTAAATCTATTCTCCAGCTATTTTTTTACTCCAAAAAATAGTAAAATTAATTGATGTAATCAAATAGATTTCTATTTTTTTAATTTTATTTCAGAGAATAAAAGAACAAAAATTGAGAGAAATATGAATGTTACCAAATAAAGCCTTGATAAAACCTTCATAGAGGGTAAACATCTTGAATATGTATAAATCTAGAGGTTTTCGGCATTGCAAAAAAAAATTAGGGTAAATACGACACAATAGATATAAATTTGGCTTTTTATGTTATAAAAAAAAACTTAGCTAGCATAATTTTAGATTTTTTTTGTGACTTTTTTTTTTAACAGATATATGCTGACGATCCAAAAAGAAGCAGAAAAGCACGCCGAGGACAGAAGGCTACTACGACCACAACCATGCACTGCACAGGGCCCACCAAACGAAAGCGAGTTAATTCGACGGGGTTAGGTGGGCAACGCTCCTCGGCCGCACACAATAATGAAGTCGCGACAAACGTTGGACGAGATGAGTCCGCGGAAGTTGCCCTTCGCTAACTGGCTCACTTTCGTCAACCAGGGCTTGATGCAGAGATGGGCCGAAAGAGGTTGCTCGAACATGGACCCCCATGTTCGAGCAACCTCTTTCGGCCCTACGCAAAATGGTTCCATTGAAGGGGTGAAATCGGAAATTTATTCAAAACTACCCTATATTGGGTGTCAAAAAAGCCCGAGCCGGCTCAACCCTAATGATACAAACATCTAAAAACCCCTCTCCGAAGATGACTAAGGAGTAACCCCAAATTATCCTAGATTTTAGGGTTGGGTCAGGTTGGAGAACCTGTGTCAGAATTCAAGATTAAAAATCCATCATTAGACACGTGAATCTCTACAAAATTTCGGCGCCACTCCTATTTTATGAAAAGATTTCATTCGATAACTCACGGTTCCATGACCCGCTATGGAGGACCAAAGGAAATCTGTGATGTGTCAAAGTACAAAATTACTTAATGCTTTTGAAAATACAGATAATTATCTTAACTAAATATCGAAAATTCGAAACGGCAAGAATACTAGCTGAATTCCTCGTCGATCTAGATGTAAGCACATCGACTATATTAACAAGGGACAATAGCATGACCTACCAGAAATTTCAACTGCAGAAGTCGCAAACCAACTACACAGTAAAACCTCATCAAATCAACTATCATGTATAGGCAAAAAGAATTCCACTGGTCATCAAGTTTGTCGCGATTGGCAGCTGCTGCGATTTCTTTTAATACCGTTGGCTAGAAATATCCGAGGAACTAAAAATTTGACATCTGACCGATACCTAACTTACAAACAACGATTAGTTCATATGTCAATAAACAAATAGCTAGATGTTTTAATTGATGAAGAATCTTGCAATGAGGGCGGCCCAGAAGGAATAAATTATAAATGGTTTTAATAAGCGAGCCCTCTTATCAAGGTGTGAATAAGATATGGTCTGAAAATGAGCCTTTCAACTTGAAAAGATGATGCCATGATGTCCTCAACTTGTTATCACACGAGAACTGGTCAATCCCCAGCACCACCATCTGTACTCTCCATGTGATCCATCGTGGCTATCATTGGCCGAGGGCATATAGTTCGAATCTGTGCGCTGGATGCCCCCCCCCCCCAATCTTTGTATTGTGATCAGAGCATATGTTTCTCTCCATTATACATACATACATATATAGGAAGCACGATACGCAAGCACTTGCGTAAAGTCGGCATCTTTAGTATATAATATTGTGACTTAATTCTCTTCTCTATAAAAAGGTAATATAAACGTCTAACTTAAAAATATCTTCCCTATTTTAGTGACTTGTATATCTAGATTGCTCGGATGCTCGCTCAATCTTAGACATGATTAGCTTCGACTATAAGGGAACTTGTCAAATCTTCAAAAGTGCAAATTAAAAGACCATCACAATTAACGGGCTCCTCAAATATCAAATTGGTAAGTGAGAAGTATATTCTTTGTATACAATGATCTTTATTAGAGAATATTATTCTATTATAATTTTAATACACTAGTAAACTAAACATGTACCAATATATAAAAAAGATATGTATTTGTCAATTTATCTATTTTGTGTTTGTTTGACGGGGAACAAAATGGGGAAAAAGAAATATCAAGTGGGAGGATGGGAGGAAGAGGAAATGGTCCAAGGAAGGTAAAAGATAAAAAGCAAAGGGCGCGTTTGGTAACGTTTCTATTCGGGGAACAATTTTTTAACGAAATAGTTTTTTTTTTGTTTTCGTTCTAGGAACAATTTCGAGTATAAGAACGCGTTTGCAGTAATCGCAAAAAATTTCTACTCCGGGAATAGAAACACGTTTGGTAAACTTGTATAATTTTTTTTGTTTCTTTTAATTTTTTTAATATTTTAATATTTTTTATTTTTTTCTTTTTCTTTTTTTTTTTTTTTTTTCTCTTTGGCTGGTCGCCGGCCACCGCTGTGGCCGGCAACCAACTAGGCGATGGCCGATGAGCTCGTCAGAGCCTCGCCAAGCCAGGGCGAGGCCCGACCTCGCACCGGGGGGAGGCCGAGCCTTGCCGTGGCCGCACGAGGCTCTCGGCCTCACCTGGGCTGGGCGAGGCTCGGCCTCTCAGGGGACCTCGCCCGGCCCGGGCGAGGCTCGGACTCTCCAGGGGCCGGCGACGCTCCGGCGAGGTCGCCGGCCCTCGTTTGGCCGGTCCCTGGCGTCGGCCATGGCCAAGGCCGGTGACCGGCAAAAGGAAGAAGAAGAAGAAAAAAAGAAAGAGAAAAAGAAGAAGAAAAATGAGAAGAAAAAAAGGTGTTTTCGGAAGTGTTAGGAAACAAGAAACAAGTTTTTTCTACTTCTTATTTATGTTCCAAATCTATTCCCAAAAACAAAAAAATAAATTTTTTGTTCCCGAAAATAAAATTGTAAACAAATGCGTTTCTATTCTTTTTTTATTTTTCTGAACAAAAGAACAAAAATTTGTATTCCGAGAACAGAAACAGAAATAAACAAACACACCCCAGCCCCCGAGAGAGGCGGGCAGCCAAGGTTTTCAACGGGAGTGCGGGTTGACTTTTTATGGAGGGAAGACACGTGGCCACGCGAGCCCTTCGTACACGGCCACTGTACTTTTGATGCACACGTGTTGGGTCCCTTCTCTTCTTCCTCCATCCGTACATCCTCCTCTTCTCTCTCCATATAAATGCGACGTGAGGCTTCGCTGGTTTCTCTCATCCCGCAAAAGCCCACCACACTCTTCTCCTTCGCTCGTCATTCGTAAATTCTGCCTTCTTCTCGTTTCTGTTTTTCTTTCTTTTTTCTTTTTTTTTCTTTTTTTTGGGTTTGTGTTTCTGGAGTTGGTGTGAAGATGCTGTACGAGCAGCAACAGCAAGTGAGATTCGATTCGAGGAGGAAGAAAGGGACGGCGGATCAGAGAAAGAAAGGAACCGCCATTGTTGAGGAAGATGAGAGGCTTGAAGTTGTGGATTTGAGTGGCTTGTCCATGGAGTCTCTCCCTAACCCTGCCCTGAATTTGGCCCTCATCTGCAAGTTGGACATCTCTAACAACAACCTTCAGGTACTCACTCTCTCTCTCTCTCTCTCTCTCGCTCTCTCTCTACCTTGAAATTGTTTTGTTTTTTAAGGTCATCTCTTCATGAGTTTATGTCAGTAATTTCGATTCCTTACTTTTCCCAACCAGAAAAGGCCCATTTGACAAAAAAGTGACAGCATGCGTGAAGGATCAAGATGGGGGAAGATTTAAAATGAGTGCTTGTCTCGCTAAGTCAAACTCACCGTAAAAAAGCTGTGGCTTGTTCAACATATCTTCACGTGAGAGCCCGTGATAAATGCATGTCTGCGAAGACAATTCAATACTCTGTCTGCAGTATTGATGATGAGTTCTTTTTGAGTTGGCCAAGATAATGACAATGAATTCGGTGTCCCAGGATCAGTTTCATACGCTTTTCAACTTCTCATAAAACCAGCACATTTTCTCATAAGGGAGTCGGTAATCACTTATCAGTTTTCATGCTTATCAACTCTATCTCTCGACCCAAAAAAAAAAAAAAAAACTCTCTCTCTCTCTCTCTCTCTCTCTCTCTCTGTGATTGTTTAACACCCTTTCATTTCCGCCAAAAGGCAAATGGCTCGGCGTCATCTCCTCTTGTAAGGGAAGAGGAGGAGGTTCAAATCTTGAATTCTAAAGGTGTGATGAGGTTAAGGAAGAAAGGTCCTTCAAGAAAAATTAGGCTATTATCTCATGACTTACCACAAAAACAACCTCCATTTCTTGAACCTTGATTTGAAAAGCAAATAGTTAACGGAACAAAGTCGAAGGAGCTAGCTTTTGACCATTCAATCTTATGAGATAGTACTTTCCGTACGTATAGAACGAACACCTTCTCATTATTCAGGGTCACCACTAAATTAGTATTTTGATGTCCCTTTGACGGTGAATATGAGACTTAAATCTGGAGATATGGAAATGAATGTATGACAGACGATACCAGAGTCGATGGTGGCAAGATTGCTAAACGTGGTGGTGCTGGACGTCCACTCCAACCAATTGAAGGTCCTTCCAAACTCGATCGGGTGTCTCGTGATGCTCAAGGTTTTGAATGTCGCTGGAAATTATCTCCGATCCCTCCCCAGGACTATTGAGAATTGCAGGTACCGTATCCTAATCTCTACTTCTCTTCCACTTCCTTTTTTTTCCCCAATTTCATCAATATAATGCTCATGCATATTGACACAGCACCATCAAAAGCTAAAAGCTGCTATCTTCGTTACATAGCAAAAGAAAAGTGCCTTGACTTTAGGAGAATGAATATAAAAACCCTAATGACAATTAGGAATTAAAAAAAAAAAAAAAAAAAAAAGTAAGCCCTGAGCACAGGATGCTTTCTCTAATCATGGAAGTCACTTTCCCTACCCTTTTAAAATGACTTGCAAAGGCTAGCCTGTTCTGTCGTTTTTTTGTCATAACCATGGCGTAAGACTTTCATTTTGCTTAGTTGAAATTTTAATTTGTAGTTTGGGAGAAGAGATGAGAATGGAATAATACTACAAACACCCATAACTATACAGCATGGCATGGTTAAGCTTGCTATAAAAATACCATACGTTCGACGAGCTTATTAGCTTGTTTTCGCTTTCTTGATATGATAATTGTGTATTCTTGCATAAATTATTACCGTTGTTATCGCCACAATCATCAGTCCCCTCGTTAATGTGACGCAAGATCCCCACGAAAAAAGTCAACAGCTTGAGGCTTAACCTATTAACTGGCTGGCTATGAGTTGAATGGAAGAAAAGAGCTACATTGATATCAGTGTGCACACTACCAAAAAAATAATAGAAAAAAAAAGGAAAAGAAAAGATACATATGGATTCAACTCCTATCAAAGCACGATCTTCTAAGTCTCCCCTATCGCTATCCGCCTAACTTGTCGCTGAGAAAACAAAATTAAAACGAATTGATTACATTGAACAGACGAGCCACAAAGAAGGCTTTACATATCCTAACCCAATTTGATGCACGCGACATGTTATCATATGCTGTTGTGCACTGATTCCAACGCAATGGCTTTTTGAAATACTGCGGCTGTTATCAAATCCAGCTCAGCCTGACTCGAATCGGAGTTGGAGTATCAGACCCCGAGAAGTACGTAGTAGACTATTGTTATGGGCAAGGCTATCAGCATTCCGAAAATGACCCTGCATAAGGAAGTGTGTTAGCATAGTCTACTAGCTTAGCTCAAATTGGATAGACAAATTGTTGAAGAATTAATGGAGAAACTCACGCAGTGCTGAGGATGTCCGGGTGAACATTATACTCCTTCGCGAACACAAAGGGAACGATTCCTTGGGGAAGAGCAGCCTGAGAATCAACAGCAAAACAAGTTTAAATAATTCTCCTTTTTGCTCTTGTACCTATGCACGTACGTACACGAACCCACACGACAAGGGCAGTTCCGGACAAGAAGAGGAGATTGATGGGGTCATTGTTGAATTCGTCGACAGTTGTCTTGAAGAGAGACTGAGATTTTCACCTGGACGATGGCAACGTGCAAAAAAAAGCCGCGAAGACCGATGGCTATGGAGGTTGCAGCAATCACAGCAGGGCCGGTCAAGAACCTCACCGCCATTGAAAATGTGGCCACTGATTTCCCGCACGCTATGATCTTCGGTTGCAATGCCATGAAGAGACCTGGTCGTGGGTTCATAAGACTCTCCTTATGTTACGCTTTTATCAGTAGAAATTGCTAATAACTAATGCTCTCGATTAAAAAGGATGAGCCGAAATTGCGGTCCTTATTACATACCTAGACTGAACATAGCCATTCCAAGACCGGCGTCCGATAATATTGAGATGGATCCTTTTACTATCGTGGGCATTTGGATGTTCCACCTAGAGAGAGAGAGAGAGACAGAGACAGAGAGAGAGAGAACATAAGCTTACATAGGAGCTCAGTCCAGTATGGAAACAGTGTGATGTAACTTAGAAATGAAAAGGTAAGTTAAACATTCTAGTTTTACAGAACTCCAGTTATAATGACTGCATTTACTAGCAAGAGTGCGGTACCTGTAAGAGATGAGGGACCAAGCGAGACCGAGGAGACTAGAGTAGGTGTTAGGGTTGCGGATGAGCTTCCTCCAAACCATGATGAGGATGAGCCTTGTCATTACACTAGCGGGGGGCGGCATCTGTTGCTTCTTCTTCTCTCCAATCCCACCTTCCTCATCGGCCACCTTCTTCTGGCAGCTGTTGGTGTATGGTGACCCATTCACTAGGAACTTGCATGCACCTGATCCGTCCTCTATCTGATTCTGTTCCACTTCCCTGCTATGGTTATCCATCATTCTCTTTCCTGGTGGTGGACTCATGTTCTCTACCAAATCCTGCATTGCTGCTTCATGTGGACAGAAGAAAAAAGAAGGCCTTATTGCTAACGGAAAAGAAGATAGATCCTGAAGCTTCCCTAAATACCTGCCAGATGCAAAAAGTTCACACTGAGTCAAGAATTGGTAAGAAGTAATGTACCTTTGGAATTAGCAGGAGCAGTTTCCGCATGTTGCAGAGATGCCTTAGCGGCATCTACTAGCCCAAGTTCAGTGGAAGTGGCTCTATTCACAGCGTGCCTCATGTTACCTTCAGAAACTGGCGACGCGCTCGAGCTCCACACAAACATATGCAGCTCCTTGTTGTTCCCACTGTCCTTCATCTTCTTCGTATTGCCGCTGGTCGACCCCGAAAACATCGGGTTTGGAGGAGGATACGAAGGGAAGACATTATTACCTGGACCCCCGTTGAATAGCTCTCCGCTCATGCTCCTCCCTCCGCGTCTTTTGGCGTTCACATTGTTGCTGCCGCTCATCTTCATCATCTCCTCGTCGAAGTTGGACGTCCTCGGTGTCGCCACCTTGGACGACTGCAATGAGTAAACGTCCGGAACTCCTCCCTGGAAGCTGTTGGTGTGGCCGTGATTGGGGTTCGCCGCTTTGCTCGCGAACATGGCGTAGAAGTCGGTTTGGTTGAAGCTCGAAGCCCTCGGAGTTGGCTCTCGGGATGACTGCACCGAGTAGATCTCGACACCCGTGAGGTTGGAGGCGCGCGGTGTGATGGAGTTGAGGCCATGAGACTTGAAGGATGAGATCATGGAGGAAGCGTTGGACCTCCGGACAACCACGTGGAGCTTCCCGTCCTCACCGATCTCGGCGTCGGCCTGCAGCGGCTCACGACCATTGAGCGACACGTCGTCCGACTCGACCCGGAACGAGGTGATGGACCCCGCGGTCTCGGGGAACTGCTCGTTGATGAGCAGCTTGGCGCCTCGGTACTCGAACATGAAGAGCATGAGGGTGTTCCAAATGACGCTCTGCATCACCACGATCTGGACCATGAGAGAGCCCGAGAAGTCGCCGTACATGGCCTTGAGAAGAGGAATGCCCATGACCAGCGTGTTGGGCAGGGTGGAGAGAGAGAAGAGGGTAATCATCCACTCGAGGTTGCTGTGCTTGGTGAAGGCGTGCCAGAGGAAGAGCGCGAAGAGGATGACCACCTTCTGCAGGGAGTCGGCAGCAATGAAGTGGTAGTTCATGGCATATATGTTGTTGGTGGAGATGAAGTGGAAGGAGAGGAGCGGCACGGCGAACACCGCCACGAACCGGTTGATCCCCGAGCACTGGTCCGGGGTGAAGATCTTCCACCACTGCACCGACCCATAGGCGAGGATCATCGCCACGTAAAGTGGCACCACCGCCGCAAGCACGTCATACATGTCCTTCCCGGTGATCATGGTGGCTGTGTTGAACCTTGCGGAAACGTGATACAAATATAACTTACGAAATATGATTCACTATTATAATATTTTCTTACACCACATACAATACTCTTACAACTCTACACAACTCCTCTTACTCTCACATGCACCCACGGACTTCGCACAAGACACTCACTCTTTTCACCACACTACACCTCTCATGCCATACACACAGCAAACTCTACACAAGACCCCCTACCATTCTACCTCTCAACTCTCTTTTTCACACCCAGATGAATGAACTACAAGCCTATTTATAGGCGTGAGTTACCGCCTCATTCTACCGACTTAAGTGTACAGAAAATAATACAAAATTTCAACTTGCTTCTTTGTCTCTTGCTTGTTGCGGCTAGTCAAGTTGGACTTTGCTTTTCTTTTCTTCTTTCTTCCAATCTTCTCGTTCCTTCTTCCTTATTCTCCAATTTTCTATTCTTTGTGACTGCCCACCACTTTTGTTGACTTTAGTTTACTTCTTATTTGTTGACTTTAGTTTACTTCTTATTTGCTAAGAGTCAACAATTGTGGGCTGCATATTTTCTTCTCCAGCAACTTGCGACTTCTAGAGAACAAGAGACAAATCTAGAGAGATTTGGAGAACTCCATAAGAGAGAGAGGCGGTGATCTTCTCAACACTCTCCCTCACCGATTGCTCTCTCTTAATTTGAATGTAACACTATGTCAAGTTGCTTTCGGCAACTGCTTTTGTCTTCTTCCATTCAGCACATTGTGAAGCTTCCTCGTACATGGATGGCTCTATGGCTCCATCTTCAATTGCTTCTCTTGCTGCGACTTTCCATTGAGTTTTGTGATCCTTGAATTTTTGCAATGCCAATTCATTCTGCCCTTTAGTCTCCTTTTCCTTCTTCTCACTCAATTCGATCTTCATATTCGACATGTCTCCTATAAGAATTTTGAGATTGGAACTCATTCGATCAAGCCTCTTATTTCTGACTTTCATTTTGTACTTCAACCGATTCAGTCCTATCCGAAGCACTTTAGTGGAGATATCTTGATCCTTTTTCTCATAAAATTTCTTTTCTTCGATCTTATTCTACCGATCCTTACACCACGGAATGTAGGGTGTAGATGGCCTCCTTTTCTCAAAGAAAAATTTCTTTTTCTCCTTCATTTGTTCGTTGTCTCTTCCTATATGATTAATTCGGAACGTCATAGTGGGCTTGAGGTCCTGAAGCTTCTGCGGCTTCTTGAACTCACATCGGAACTTCTCTAGCTCCTTTTCTTTTGCCTTGAACTCTCGATCCTTCTGCCTTATCATCTCATCCCTTTTCTTCAACATATTCTCCATCTTTGCCTTCTCAACTTTTAGCTTCTTTATCATCTCCTGCATCTCTTGCAGTTTCTTTTCATAATTGCTTGTTGGCGTTGTTAGTCGCTTCTTCGAGTTCTCCCTTGGCTTGCTCTTATTCGGGGTCGTGATAGAACCTATCGAATTATCCAACTCAATTATATAAGCGGTTGCAAGCTCTTCTCGTTCCTTCATTGCAACAGGCTCTTGAAAGTCTCATTCTTCTTCACTTTCAATCTTCTTCTTGTAGGAAGTGACGACATTTCCTTCTTCTCACCTATACCAACAGACTCTGACAATATGTCCTACCTTGCCACAAACATAGCACCATTTGTTGCGACTTTTATTGCTCTTCTCTTCATTGTCATCGTCGTCACAATCTTGACGAGCTCCCCCTGGCTGATAACCCTTCTCTTCTGGTTGCCTTCGCCAATCTCCATGACTTTTCCATGGTTTGTCATCTCTTGCACATGCTCTATTTCTATTCTGGCCTTTGAACCCTCTTTTATTACTGAAGAGGGCACTAAACGGGGATGTCACGTCCCGATCCTTCAAGCATGTGTCCATCTCTCTATAGTCAATCTAATAGCGACGTCCCAGGACGCATCGCCGACCCATTCATTTTTAATGCACATGCGGAAGCGAATAATTAATCCCCAGACAACAACAAGATGGGATAGGAAAGTAAGACCACAATTTTCTCAAAAACCAAACCACACTTATATATATACATAACAAACCATGTATATATAATACAAGCTGATATATAGATGCAAGGTCTACAAAACAGGGGGGGTTTAATAAAACTACAGATCCTCCTCCTCCTCCTCATTGGAACCTTTAGCTGAATACTCCGAAGACTCAGGTTCCGACAGATCCGGGTCTACCAGTATGACCACGCATTAGACTAGGAGACATCCCAATCATTATACCGGACCGATATTTCTCAAACCCAATCAAGCGTGCCACTTTGGCGATCACTACTCAATTGAATATTTGAAACTCTCTCATACCAGGGATATAAACTTTACTTCTCACATACACCATATACGTGTGATTTTAACTTTAGTGATAGATGCAGTAAATCACTAAAATCACATATCATGCTAATTACATTACTTTTTTAATTCATTAATAATATCGTTATTCATTAATAAAAATTAAACTTTATATATATTATCAATGAATCACACTTTTATAACATTTATGCGATAATATATATGTAACCCAACACCTGTATTTCCAAAATCACAGAAAAATACAAAAAAAAAATATGCGAAAATATACTAAAAATACACGTATTTAGGGTTCCGTATGTATTTTCACATTCATAAAATCATCAAACATGTAAAATAAATACACCACAAGATAGAGATTGGAGTACATGACTTTGGTCCTCGACGCCACTCCTAATTTTGTAGAGATTGGAGTACATGACTTTGCTCTCCCAATTTCATACCACTCTAACCGTCATTTCCCTCTCACTTGTTCAACATCTCTTTTGATTGGCTGTCCTCATTTGCGGCTATGTATGCATGATTGATGTTTGTTGATTCATCTTCAACACCCTCCTTTTGTGGAATTTTTCTTCTGTCTTTGACCATATGACCATTAGCAGCATTGAGCAAAGTCATGTACTCCAAGCTTCTATGGAATCTGAGATGGATAATCAAAACCTCCAATTCTCTAATGGCAATCACTTCTTGAGAGAGCATTCGTCTGAAACAAGAAGTGAGATTTCCAGGTCCTAACGTCATCATCTGGAATAGGGGGCTAGAAATCATTTCAACTAACTAGATTTTCTCCCTGTTAAGTTGACAGTAGTCAATTCAAAGGAAGAGAAGAAACTTCGATGTTAACGGAGCAATGGGACCATGGGGAGTCATGTGATGACCGTTACCATATGGATAAATATGGGAACATAGTGAAAGTTGGGACAAAAAAAGTTCAAGATGGAATGGAAATTGAAATTAAAGTTGGGAATTTTTTTAGGGAATTAGCCCATAAAAATTCATGATTCCATCAATAGTCCAAGATATCTTAAACTGAAGAAAATGCGATCTCTTATCAAGATGGGAACCTATTTTTGTAATATTTCACCAGAAAAAAAAAAAAAGAAAAAGAAATGTTCAACTGCTTCAAAAGTATTTTGACTGGATTTAGTACATCCAACAATTACAAAATTAGGTAAGTTCGTGCTTAAAACATGTTGCACTATAGATGGGTATTTAAAGAAAGGGATGAACAGTTATTATTGCAATATAAAATTGATAAGATTATACTGAAATAGAGAAACAATAACGATATATTGTTGTATGTTTTTATTTTGTTGATTTTGTGAATAAGATCTGTCGTTGACTTTTGTCATTCCGCAGCTATATAAAAACAAGGAAAACAACATCACCATCCTCCTACCTAGATGAGATAGCCTCAAACATAAACCAATGTAAACATGTTATAAAGATATGTCTTCATCTATATACTTGATAAAATGGTGAGTTGGTTACAAAATCAAGAGTTCTGAAATTCATAAAAAAAAAAAAAAAAAGTGTATATAATATGTATTTCCAAACTCAATTAATCCCCACAAATATCATTTCAGACATATACAAGTATCTAAACTCATATCAAAATCTAACTATAAGATTTTCTTGCCGATAACTCTCACATCCTACCTTAGTCGAAGAACTTAAAAAAGATTTGACATAGATAATGTGAGCAAGCACAACTCAGTGACTAACACAAATCTCTTCTAAGCAAATGGAGCATCCACCATGCATATTATGAAGTACTACTAGAGACTCATTTATCCAAATCCAATATATAATGTATAGTAAAATCCAACTACGAGTGATATCACTTCAACTCGGTTTTATACTCATTGGAAACATTCATTCAAATTTCAAGTACCAAAATGATAGTAAACGCTCCATCCAGTTTTGTGCAATAAATATGTTTTAAACTGTACTTTTTTGTTTTAACAAAATCATATCATGCAATGCCTTTCTTAACATATAATATATTACTTTTAAAACATGAGTTTACAAATTTATAGAATATCACAATTTACCCCAAACCAAAATCCAAATCGAAAGTTATACCGCTCAAAAAAGTTTCAAAATCCTATCGAAGGCGACGCCATATTCAAACTTACGTGTCAACTAACCTCGACTAAAACTTTAGTAGGCGATGCCCTACTCTTGAGTCAAATCGATCACTTGACAAAAGAGCTCTTAACAACTACTTTGCAAATAGAGTCAACCTCATTTCAGAACTCCAATTCAAGCGAGCTTACTTTCAATTGAAAACTCTTTCAAATTATTAAGAGACCGTAAAGCCAAAAGATGGCCAGAGAAGGGCAAAGTCCATTGCCAATCACAGTAATTGGAAAATTGTTTCTAACAACGTGCAAAACTTTAAAAATTTATCACGACCAAACCATAAACCTAAATCAAGTTTCATGAAGTCTTGCTATACAACACCCTAAAATTTCTTTACAGCATAATTTCACAACTTGAAAACCTCTAAAATCAACCCGACAAAGTAGAATCCATACAAAACCTCTTTTGTAGATTAACTACAAAAACTTCTTCCATTAGATAAATAAAAGTTTCGAATCCTTACCAATTGCCATGAAACAAAAATAATCGGGCTTGACCAAGCCTCTCAAACGTGCATGCACTGAGAGCCCCCTTTGTCTTGAGAAAATATTGGGTATACTAGGGAGGCCAACTCAACAAATCACCAGTTCATCCTTTGGGTGATACATGTCGCGTTGGGCCTATCTTCCGTTAATTTTCCTCTCTCTGTCTTTTTCTTGGTTTCTCCATACTCTACTTTCATTTTTTTTTTTTTTTTTGGGTTCTTCTTGGTCAAACTCTATTTTCTTTCTTTCTTTCTCTCTTCCTATTCTAGAAATGCCCCTGCAACGGCATCAACCAAAGCAAGACCAAAGAAAGGGCTTAAACGATAAACTTGGGCTTGGGCTTACTATTTTGCTCTTATTTATTATGGTTTGCAAGCCTGGTTATTGAAACTTTAGTCATGGACATAAATCTTTTAGGTTATTATGTATTGATGCTAAACTACGTGGAATGAGAATAAGGTTACCTTGCCCAATTGTAAGAAAATTGAATGGGGTGAGGCGAGTGGGGTGGGGATGTTTAGTTTCAAGTATGAGGTTTGACTTCCGCATTTTGCTAAAAAAGAAAGGAGAACTAGGCTCCTTTGTTTCAGTTGATGCGGTGGACTTCATCAAAGAATTCAAAACGAAGTCTTTTTTATTTTCTTTACCCAAGGAAAAATAACTAGGAAAGTTCAAAGGCGTTCCTCCACTGTCCACTCCAGTGGCGGGGTGAAGGTAGGGACATCAGTGTAGTCCTTTTATTGAAAGTGGCATTTGGGACGTACCGGCTCAGAAAGAAGCCGGTAGGGACATCATCAGTGGTTCTTTCATTGAAAATGACATTTGGAAAATGGCAACTTTAGAAAGAGTTGCTACCTTCCAAATGAGCAACTCTAGAAAGAGTTGCTACATTCCAAATGCCGCTTCTAATAAAAGAACCACCAATGCTGTCTCTGCCTTCATTCCTCACGGCGCCATGGATCTTGCCTCCATCGTCTCTATCCTTGTCAACTTCATCCAATTGAAATACCAGGGGAAGTTGATTTCGCCCTTTGAAACCCACCCTGTCGCCATCGGCATTGCCATCCACAGCCTACTCCTGCATTTCTTGTTGCTTAGCAGCCGCGCTCCTCCTCGTGATGGAGCATCGCACCTCCTTATCCACTTCACTAGTTTGATATCGGTGGCTTTGCTTGCGTGGTTGCTGCTGCACGACTCCTCCCACTCCGTCCTCCGGTTGTTGGTGCTGCTACTTTCCGTGAGTCTATTGCGCGACCTCATTCAAATACTTTGGCTGTGGTTTTACGGCGAATTTGTCCTCATGATCATTTGTGCGGCGCGGTCTCCTGTATGGCGTGGTGGAAGAGCGCAGCCACATTCGCAACCCCCAGTCGAGGATCCGCCTTTCTAGCCGCAAGTCTGAGCGCCGTAGTTGTTCGACTGTTCCCTGCTTGGAAAAAATAATCTTATCTTTGTATAAAGAGGCCCCAAGCTTTTTCCTTTTATGCGAAGCCATAAGGTCATTGCAATTTTTTCCTTTCTTTTCTTTGGTTTTTTCTGGTGAATCTCTTTGTAGCTCTCTGTTTGGCCAACGGCTCAACATGTGTCTTTTTACATTCTTTGCTGGTATACAATGGTTTTGCTCATTTATCCACGAACGATGCCGCTACCTTCACCTCACCTGGCGCCATGGGTCTTATCTCCATTGTCTCTATCCTTGTCAACTTCATCCAAGTGAAATTCCAGGGGAAGTCGATTTCACCATTTGAAACCCATCCCGTCGCCATTGGCATTGCCACCTGCAGCCTGGTCCTGCATTTCTTGTCGCTGCGTCTCTCTAATCCGACACCACTATCTGGTGTCCGTGCTCCTCCTTGTGAGGGAGCATCGCACTTCCTCATCGACTTTGCCAGTTCGATATCGGTGGCTACGCTCGCGTGGTTGCTGCTTCACGACTCCTCCCACTCCGTCCTCTGGTTGTTTTTGCTGCTCCTGTTGCTTTCCGTGAGTCTGTTGCGTGGCCTCATTCAAAAGCTTTGACTCTGATTTTACGACAAAATCTTTGCCATGATTTTCCGTGTGGAGCCGTCTCGTCTATGGCATTGCGGGAAAGTGCAGCCGCTATAGTTGTTCGACCGTTCCTTGCTTGGAAAAAGTAATTTAACCACTTTAAAACAAATTATAAGGACTTTGGGAAACCTACTAGTTTTGTATAAGGGGCACCTGCGGCTTTAGGAGTCCCCAAGCCTTCGGCATCATCGAATTATCTCCCGACCATAAGAAAGGAGAGCAGGGACAAGTAAAAACCACCTATGTATCTTTCCTATTCCCAGCCATGAATGGTGATGCACCTTGTAGCAACTAGATCCGATTAAGATTGGCTAAGCCCTCAAAAGAATTTGGGATCTATTGTTTTCGAAGAGATTGAAGATAACCTCAATAATTGTTACGACAAGTAGAATGGTCGTTTCAATCTTCTTTATTGTCTCTCTCTCTCTCTGTGAGAGTTTCCAAAGGATCTTAGGGGAAGCTTGGGTGTTCACATTGCAATGATTGGACTATGCTGCGTTACATGATGTTCCTATGGCCACTCATGGCCAGAAATAGGGCCTTCAAGAAAGTTGGGAATTTTTTTAAACAAAAAAAAAATTGAGGTAGAATTGCCATTAAAATTAAAATTTGAGATTTTTTTAGGAAATTAGCCCATAAAAATTCATACTTCCATCAACAATCCAAGGTATGTCAAACCGAAGAGAATGCAATCTTTTGTTAAGATAGAAACCTATTTTTGTAATATTTCACCAAGAAAAAATGTCCCTTGCTTTAAAAATATTTTAGTAGGATTTCGTATATCCGACAATCATAAAAGTCGGTGCGTTCGTGCATAAAATGCGGCGAGAAGAGAATGCTCATGTGGACATATTATTTTTCTGAACATGATTTTTGGAAAAATATTTTTTAAAATGCCAAATTTTACGCCTGTGACGATGTGAGATTGAGTTGCCGAAGGTGACTGAAAATACCGTATTTGGTCAAATGGGTCCCCCTGCCAGCCCAGCACCGTTTCCCTCATTAAAAACACCGTATTCAATATTATCACCCCCATCACCCCGTCACGGCGCCATGGATCTTATCTCCATCGTCTCTATCCTCGTCAGTTCCATCCAAGTTAAATATCAGGGGAAGTTGATTTCGTCCTTCGAAACTCACCCGGTCGCCAGCATCGTCACCTTCTGCAGCTTGCTCCTACTTTTCTTGTTGCCGTCTCGCTAATCGGGCACCACCGTCTAGTGGCCCCGGGCCTCCTTGTGATGGAGCACCGCACCTCCTCATCGACTTCACTGCTTCGGTATCGGTGGCTTCGCTCTCGTGGCTGCTGCTCCATGACTGCTTCCCCTCCGTCCCCTGGTTGTTTGTGCTGCTCTTGTCACTTTTCGTGAATCTGTTGCGCCACCTCATTCAAAAACTTCAATGCTCTTCACCACATGCGTCAGTGATCGTTCCTTCCTGATACGGGAAAAGTGGATGTGCCTGGGTGAACGGGGTGTTGCATGCCTGAGGGCAATTCAGCACATGATTTCTGGAGCAGAAAAGAGCAGCTCTGCTTCAGGCGGTGATGGGCTAAACCTTTTGACATGTTCATTACAAGCCTTGCCCGCACCATCTTTCATATGACCTAGCTCCAGCGGCGGTGGATGAGCGTGAATTGCAGAAAGAAGAGGCAATCCACACAAGCATAGAACTCACCTAGTATGTTCTATTCATAAGCTTTGCACTAGATTCTGGTTTCGAGCTTCACGTGGGGGGACACCAGTGGATGCTGATGGGCGAAATGGAAAGACGGGCGTTGCTTCTCTGGGGTAGATTCGGCACAGCTCTTGTGAATTAAGAATATGCACCGTGTAGCAACCATAGACCTCCTCGCAGGCTTTGCATTTGATTCAACTTTTGGTGCCAACATGATGGGCTGTGAGCAGATGCTAATGAGCAAAATGTTGGATGGTCACGTTCTTAGAATCGTCGTCTGGCTTAGAGTTGTGACTAGGCAAAAAAGCTATATCGGGCCATGCAGTAACGCTCAACCATCCAAATAGCAAGAAAGAAGCCTGCTCAGACGCCTGGCAACTACAACGATCCTCCTCATCGTCCGCCTACTAGGTCTTCAAGCAGGGGCCGTTGGTGAAACGGGTTTTCTTGGGCGGACAGCATGCTAAATTTGGGGCATGACTCGTGAAAGAAGAATCGACACAATTTACAGCTGTGGGGCTGAGCTGCGGATCGGAGACCAGCACGCGAGACATTCCAAACAAGTACAACCTTCCACTCAGGGTGAGGAGATTCAATGCCCGATCACCAAGGCAAATTAGGAAATAAAAAGGCGCTTTGAATGGAGTTATATAGTTGCTGAGTGTATCAACACGAAGCAAATGAGGTGACATGAATTGTACTCCACTCCCATATAATTTGATGCTGTATTTTAGTGTTAATTTGTACAGTTTTATTTTATTTTACTTACTGTTTAATGCAATAGTTAACAAAACTGATTGGCCCATGAAAAGTTTCATATCTTGCTCTTTTTCTATAAATTAACTAATAAATAAGACCCAAACATTGTATAAGGCGATAAAGGTACATTCACATTCGGCTTGTCTATACATTAATTAGAAAGTTGAGTAACTTACTTAGGACGCTATCACGATAACGGTCTTATAAATTGCTAAAATCAATGTCACTTGACATAACTTAATAGTCTATAAAATTATATTCACCTTTTATGTAAAAGTAATGTTTACATTTGCTAGTAAATACCGTTCGTACAAATGGCATGAGCTGAATCTACTTTTTTGTAGTCATCAATTTTTCCATAAATGTTCAAGTTCTACAACAATCTTGAATCCCACATTATCGAAAAAAGAGTTACTTACAAAACAATGGCCCGTAAGCTATGTCGATATGGTTGAGCAAAGTAGAAATATTAATTAAACTTGTAATTTCCTTTGAAATCTTTGAATACAACTCGATTTCATTTTCAAAAACTAAATAATTATCTGCTTTGGTTATCCTCGAAAACAAAATATATATTGAAGTTGTTACAGGCCCGATTCATATATATCCAATCCATGACTTCAACTAAGTTATATTGAATTTAAATACACAGGTGAAAAGTTGGTGTTTGTATAAACTATGAAGACCAACCCAGGAGAACATATCTAGAAAGAACAAAATAAACGAAGAGTTGCTCTTCCGAGTAATTATAAATAAACTTGTCCAAATGATAGAATGAACTACATTCGGATGAAATAAAAATTATGATACATGCGCATTTTTCATCTATGGTGATCAATTTCATTCCACTAATTTGTACATTCCTTTTGCTAAAATTTTGAGTTTATTATACTAATCAAAGTTACAATTTGTATGACCTTGATTTTGAACTGGTCACATCCTTTTTCAGAGGCAAAAAAAGAAAAGAAAAAAAAGATAGAATCCTCTTTATCATATTTATTCTCTCCTACTAGGGTGGGTGCATGTTTATGTAAACCCCCCTTCAGCAACTTTTCTATCTTCTTTATTGACTACTCTCTCTCTCTCTCTCTCAGTTTCCAAAGGGTCTTAAAGGAAGCTTTAGTGTTCACACACTATTGGTTGGACCATGTGGCATTACATGATGATCCTATGTCCAATCGTAGGCAGAAATGGGGAAGTTGGAAAAAAAAATTAAACAAAAAAAAAAAGATAGAGGTAGAATTGAAAGTATAATTAAAATTTGGGATTTTTTAAAGAAATTAGCCCATAAAAATTCATGCTTCCATCAACAATCCAAGATGTCTCAAACTAAATAAAGTGCAATGTTCTGTTAAGATAGGAACCTATTTTTGCAATATTTTAGCAAGAAAAAATGTTCACTGCTTCAAAAGCATTTTAGTAGAATTTAGTATATCCACCAATTATAGAAATAGGTGACTTCATGCATAAAGCATGGCAAGACATAACGAAATAATAGGAAGAACCTAAATTGGACCCACTCGGTGGGTCTAGGTAGCAACTTGACAAGAGAATGCTCATGTCGCGATACATAATTTGCACTATAATTTGCACTATAAATGGCTAATTAGAAAAAGGGATAAGCGGCTATTATTGCAAAATGAAATTGGGAAGATTATAGAATTAGAGAAACAATAATGATATATTGATGTATGTTTTCATTTTGTTGATATTGTGAATAAGATCTATCCTTATCTTTTTGTCACACCTCAACTTTATAGAATAGGAAAATCGACACCACCGTGCTCTTATTCAAAGGATGCAACCTCAATTACAAACTAATGTAAACATGTTATCAAAACATATATTCATCTATGTACTTGATAAAACGGTGAGTTGGTGATAGAATCAAGAGTTCTAAAATTCATAAAAAAGTGTGTCTCCAAACTCAATTAAACTCCACAAATATCATCTCTAACATATACAAATATCTAAACTCATGTCCAAAATGCAACCATAAAAAATTTCCCGTCGATAATGCTCACATCCTACTTTAGCTGAAGAAATTTAAAAAGATTTGGAGTAAATAGTGTGAGCAACCACAACTCAATAAATAACCTAAATTTTTCCTAAGCAGATCAAGCATCAATTGTGCATATATATAAAGTAATAATAGAGAGTCCTTTATCCAAATCAAGTATCTAATGTACAACAAAACCAAATATGAGTAATATCATTTCAACGCAACTTTACACTTATTGAAAATATTCATTCAAATTTCAAATACCAAAAGAGTAGTAAACGGTCCGTCTAGTTTTATGCAGCAAATATGTTTGAAACATTACTTTTTTGTTTTTACAAAATTATATTGTGCAATACCTTTTACAACTTATAATATCAAATCCATATCACTTTCAAGATATGAGTTCACAAATTCGTGAAAGATCACAGCTCACCCCTAACCAAAATCCAAATTGGAGGTTACGTTGCTCGGAAAGTTTCAAAGTCCTATCAAAGATCAAATAAATGTCAAACTTACGTATCAACTAAAATTGACTAAAATTGTAGTAGGCAATCCCATATTCTTGAGGCAAATTGTCCATTTGATGAAAGACCTATGAATAGCTACTTGCCAACGGAGTCAACCTCATCTCAGAACTCTAATTCCAATGAGCTTATTTTCAATAGAAAACTCCTTTGAAGTATTAAGGCCCCATTTTGTAATCGGCCAAACGGTAAATATTTCTGCTTTTTTGTTCCTCCAAACAAAAAAAGAACAGATTCTGCTTGGTAAGATTTTTGTTCTTGAGAATAGAATCAAGAAGTTAAAAAACGTTCCTCGTTTGTTCTCGAGAACAACTCTAAAATCAAGCTCATTTTTTTCTCTTCTCTTCTTCTTCTTCCTCCTCCTCTTATCAGTCGCTGGTCTTGACCATGGCCAACAATCGAGGTCGAGCCTTGTTGGTGGGCGAGTCAACTCGATCTTGCGGATATGGATAAGGCTTGAACCGAGGTCGCCGGATCTTGGCCATGGAGAAAGGCTAAAGGAAGAAAAAGAAGAAGAAAAGGAAAAAAGAAAAAAATGTAATAAAATTATTTAAAAATTAACAGAAATTCTAAATTACACAAGAATTTGAGGGTCATATCAAATGTAAATAGGGAACCGTTGCCCGTTGCCAAACACAGTAATTCATAAATTATTTCTTAGTAGTGCGCAAAACTTTAAAAATTTATCCCGATCAAACCATAAACTTTAGAATGGGGAGGGGAACGTGGCACGTGGTAGTCGAGCCCAGTGCGTTACGTGTTGGATCCAGTCCCCAAAAATAGTAGTAATGCAGCCCACGTGGCTCCCCTTGCTTTGCCATCACTATCACATGCGTTCGAGCCCAAGTTGCTGCTGGCCCAAACCATCTCCCATCTTAAAGGGGTATTTTTGTTCACAAGGTTGCTGAGTACAAGGACAAAAAGGAAATGGCCGTCGTATTTGATGCGGTATCTCTCTTCTTCTTTTTTTTTTTTTTTTTAGTTTTTTGGGGGCTCTTCTCGGCCAGGTTTGCTCTAATTCCCTTCCCACCGCATCGACTGAAGCAAAAATAAAGAAAAGGCTTTAACGAGACACTTGGGCTTGGGCTTACTGTTTTGCTCTTGTTCATTATTTTTTGCCAGCCCGGTTATTGAAACTTTATTCATGCGTATGAATCTTCCAGGTTATTACCTACTGATGCGAACTGTGTCAGACAAGGGCACACTCTGCTGAGAAAAGAGAGAGGAGAGTTCAAGTGGGACAGAAGAAAGTCCTTTTTTCTTTTCTAATCCAAGGAAAAATAAATAGGAAAGTTCAAAGGCTTTCCTCCACTCCAGTGGTGGGGGTGAAGGCAGGGACTGCAAAATGGAATAAAAAACGACAGTCTGAAGCCGTTAAGAAGTGGAGAAGTCCCCACTTTTTCACAGCTTTCAAAGTCACAGCTTCAAACTGTGGTATTTAGGAACCACCAGTGATGTCCCTGCCTTCACTCCTCACAGCGCCATGGATCTTACGTCTATCGTCTCTATCCTGGCCGACTTCATCAAAGTAAAATACCAGGGGAAGTTGATTTCGCCCTTTGAAACCCACCGCCACTAGCGACACCATCTGCAGCCTGCTCCTGCATTTCTTTTTGGGGCGTGTCACTAAGCAGGCACCACCTTCTCGCGGCCGTGCTCCTTGTGATGGAGCAGCACGCCTCCTTTTCCACTTCAACAGTTTGACATTGGCGTTTTCACTTGCGTGGTTGCTGCTCCAAGACTCCTCCCACTCCGTCCTCGGTTCGTGCTGCTCCCAGTGCTTTCCGCGAATCTGTCGCACGGCCCCATTCAAAAACTTTGTTTGTGGTTTTATCGCAAACTTGTCCTCATGATTATCCGTGTGGCAAGGTCTCGTGCATGGCGTGATGGAAGAGCACGGCCATTTTCGCCATGCCGGGTCATGGATCAGCGTTTCATGCTGAAAGTCTGAGCGCTGTAGAGTTGTGACTAGGCAGAAGAAGCAATATCGGGCCATGCAGTACCGCTTGACCATCCGAATGGCAAGAAGGAAGCCTGCTCAAATGCATGGCAACTATGACGATTCTCCCCATTGTCCGCCTACTAGGCGTTCAAGCGGGGGCTGTGGGTGAAACGGGTTTTCTCGGGCGGACAGCATGCTAAATTCGGGGCTGACTCGTGAAAGAAGAATCGACACAATTTACAGCAGTAGGGCTGAGCTGCGGATTGGAGACCAGCACGCGAGACATTCCAAGCTAGCTTAACCTTCCGCTCAGGTTCCGGAGATTCAATGCATGATCACCAAGGCAAATTAGGAAATAAAAAGGCGCTTTGAATGGAGTTATGGTTGCTGAGTGATATCAACACGAAGCAAACGGGATGAAATGAATTGTACGTCACTCCCGTATTATTTAATGTTGTATTTCAGCACTAATTTATACAATTTTTTTTATTATTTATGCTTTAATACAATAGTTAATAAAACTAAAGTGGCCCATGAAAATTTCATTTCATTTTTTCATTTAGTAGTCAGCTGCAATTATAATATAATTTTTCATATAACAACTAATAAATAAGACTCCAAACATTGTATAATGTCATAAAGGTGCACTCACCTTCAGCTTGTCTATACATTTATTAGAAAGTTTTTGTCCAACTTACTATAAAAGTAACTTACTTAAGACAATATTAAGATGACAGTTTTATAAATTGTTAAAATGGATGTAACTTGACATAACTTAATAGTCTAGAAATCTAAATTCACCTTATATCTAAAAGTAATGTTTACATCTGCTATTCAATATAATTCGTACAAATGGGTTGAGCCAAATCTACTTTTTTCTAGTTATCAATTTATCCATAAATGTGCATGCTTCGTAAGTTATGTCTATAAGGTTCACCAAAGTAGTTACAATTAAACTTGCAATTTTATTATCTTTGAATAAAACTCAATTTCATTTTCAAAAATTTAATAATGTTCCACATTGTTTACTCTTGAAAACAAAATATAGATCTAAGTTGTTACAAACCCAATTCACATATATAACCTACGACTTCAGCCAATTAAATTGAATTTAGATCCACAAGTTAAAAAGTTGGCACTTGTATAAAACAATGAAGACTAAGATCTAGGAGAACATTTCAAGAAAGAACAAACAAAACAGGGAAGTACTCTTCCAAATAATAATAAGTAAACCTATCTAAATGATAGAAAGAACTACATTTGGAAAGAGAACAACCAGAGTTGTGTAGAGCTCATTTCAAAAGGTTCTTGGAAGCTGTTCTATTCTAACCTAACTTTATTAGGAGCTATAATAGTCGGATTGTAAACCAAATTCTAGTGGTACAATTGCTTTAGCTGCTACTGTCACCAGTAGCAAAAAAGCCATGGAAAGGTCAAGAGGTACATTACATACTTCAATACACCAACTTACCCGAAACAAGTAAATTGCTACAAATATCAGAACTCCTGGATCAAAGGCAAGAGCAGAATTAGAAAAAGCTAAGTGGCCATAGCAAAACTAATTGCAAGTTAACAAGGAACATGCGAGAGCAATTTAGCAAAAACGTTGCAGTGCTAGTTTCGGGAAACAAAACACATTCAGAGAACGTGAAGCATCCCGGAATGTCTCCTTCTCTCTTGTTGTTTGAACAGCATAATTTGAAGAATCATAATTTATAGCTTAATTACGAAAATTCCTCCAATTAGATGAATTAAAATTGTTGCTACCAATTATAATTAATCAGTCTTGTCGAGCTCTCCCAAGCGTGCATGGAGCGAAAGCCCCCCTTTGTTTCCACTCTCTTTTCTCGGTTTCTCCAAACTCTGCTTTCCTTCCTTCTTTCTTTCTTTCTGCTCTTGTAATTTATCTTGCAATGAAGCAAGACTAAGGAAAGGGCTAAAACGAGACACTCAGGCTTGGGCTTAATGTTTTGCTCTTATTTATTATTTTTTGCAAGCCCATTTCTTGTTATTCATGAAGATAAATCTTTTTACGTTTGGTCGTTATGTAGTTTCTAATTAGGATAGGACTGGATAGGATAGGATATGAAATCCTGGGATTTTTTTAAATCCCGTCCATTATTTGGTGAATCGTAATATTAAAGTCGGATATGTTTACATCATATCATATACATTTTTTTTTATATATATAAATGGCATATCATTATAAATGAACCTAAATGTTCATAAACGAGATGGTGAAAATTTCTCGTAACACTATTCCTTAATTTATTTTTTATTTTATTTTTCCTCTTTTTTATATTATTTTCATTATTATTTCTTTTTTCCCCTTTTCATCATTCTTTAATAAAATTTTATCAAATAGTAAACTGTACTAACTCACCTAAAATACAAAAATACCTAAAATATATAATAAATATAAATATTTAATTTATAGATTGAATGTTTATTATATGATAGAATTAAAGTTGAATATATAAATTAAAATAAGATTAATTAAAAATAAATTTTTAATTTCTTAAATTAGAATTCAAATATTATTTATATTGAAATATAATTTCAATTTTGTTAATTTAATAAGTTTTTTATTCAATAAAAATAACTTTCCTATTATGGACATTAGAAATCATATCCACCTTTATACCACCTCCCCCATGGGATAATTTTATCTCGTCTATATCCCCTTTATATCCGACTTTATCCTCGTCCTAAGTGAAGCACCAAACGTAGGATAGGATAAATCATATCTATCCGAATTTTATCCCGATCACAAACGCAGCCTTAGGTTATTATGTAGTGATGGATCCTATGTGGAGTGAGGATAGGTCACTCGATATTAAAGTTGGGCACATAACTTTTTTTAATAGGAAAAATGTCAGAAAAAATCTAAATCTATTGTAATGGTGTCAATTTGACCTAGTATCAATTTAATCATCTCAATTAATTTTGATCAGAAATTACTGACATGAATATTGGCTATCCTGCATGACATGCCTACCCTAACATGGATAATTTTTTTAATAATAATTCAAAATTTTTTATTTATTGTTATTATTATTATTTTTTTTTTTTTCTTCATTCTTCTTGGCGGCTGGCCTCACCTGGGCAAGGGTTGCCGTCACCCACCACAAGTGAGGCCTAGCCAATCGAGAGTGATCCCAGTGAAGCTTGCCACTTCATATCATTCATGGAAAAGGTTGAGCCCTCACCTGTGCCTAGGCGAGGCCTTGCGAGAGTCAGCCTCACCAAGATTAAACTTGGTGAGGCCAGCTTGCTCAGTTATTGCCTATAACTGGCAAAAGGAAGAAGAAAGGAAAAAAATAAAAAAAAATTAGAAAAAATAAAAATATATATAATATTATTATTAAAAAATTTCTACGGCCCCAAATCACTTTCTGGTATCTGAGAAGGGAATCATGGTCTACAAACATCCAAATTGACTTTTGGTGCCTTGTATCAAATTTTGGTGTCCGGTGTTTCGGCAAAACATTGCACCAAAAGTGAATTTGATGTCTGTGGACCACTGCCAAAATCAAATTTTGGAGTTCGGTGTTATATCAAGTTTTGGAGTCTGACGTTTCGGCAAAACACCGCACCAAAATTGAATTTGGATGTCTGCGGACCATTGCCAAATCACCGCACAAAAGTGCATTTGGATGTCTGTGGACCATGATTCCCTTCCATATAAATAGAAGTATAAACGTTGCTCCCGTCGTCACCACTCACAACTCCATGGATCTTACCTCCATTGTCTCCGTCCTGGTCAACTTCATCTATTGAAACACCAAGGGAAGTCGCCTTCATCCTTTGAAAACCACCCCGTCGCCACCCGCGTCACCATCTGCAGCCTGCTCCTGTATTTCTTTTCCAGGCATGTCGCTAATCCGGCACCACTATCGAGCGGCCCTCCTCCTTCTCATGATGGAGAAGCGCACCTCCTCTTCCACTTCTCCGGTTTGATATCGGTGTTTTCACTCGCGTGGTTACTGCTTCACGACTCCTTTCACTCCATCCTCTGGTTCGTGCTGTTCCTGTTGCTTTCCGTGAGTCTATTGCGGGGCCTCATTCAAAAACTTTGGTTGTGGTTTTACCGCAAACTTCTTCTCATGATTATCTGTGCGGCACGCTCCCACGTATGGCATGGTGGAAGAGTGCAGCCACATTTGCCATTATCTAACATAAAAACTAATCAAACCTAGGATTTACGATTTTTTATTTTTTAATTAAAAATTAAATATAATATATATTATCGGTCTAGTTCGAGTGGGCGGTTCCACACCTAAAACGATAACCAAACCAATCTCCTTAGAAATCATTGGTTCTTAGGTTATCTGGACGGTTCTTGTTTCATTTGCACAACCCTGCTCCTCGTCCTCTATTGTGCTTTCACATGGCCTCCACCCATTTCTCTCTCCTCTTTAAAAGTTTCCACAAATATTCCTCCTCAATACCTTGTTTTTTCTATTTTCTCGAAAAGATGATATTTATGATTCAATTTGGATGAAATAAAGATTATAATGCATGCACATTTTTCATCTGCGGTGTATCATCTTCATTCCACTAATTTGTATGTTCCTTTTGCTTAAATTTTAAATTTATTAGACTAATCAAGGTCCTACCTTGTTTGACCTTTTTCTGAGGCAAAAAAAAAAAAAAAAAACAGAAAAAAAAAAGAAGAAGAAGAAGATAAAGTTCTCTCTTTTTATAATATTTATTCTCTCCTGATAGGGTGTGCGCATGTATGTATATATAAACCTCTTTTCAAAAACTTCTGACTCTCCTTATTGACTATCCTAATGTAGTTTATTTGTGAACAAGACTTAGGGCGCGTTTGGTAATGCTTCTATTCCCGGGAACAGTTTTTGATCAGAAATGATTTTTTTTATTCTGTTCCCAAGAACAATCTCTAAACATTTTAAGCAGTTTGGTAACTGTCCAAAATTTCAATTCTCGGAATAGAATTATGTTGGCACCGTCCTTAAAATTCTACTTTAAATCATTTTCTACTTTTCTTTTTCTTTTTTCTTCTTGTCTTTTTTTCCTTTCTTTCTCTTCTTCTTCTTCTTCAAGGTTGCTGGTCGTCGGCCTTGGGATGACTGGCGATCTGCTAGACGAGGGCCGGTGACCTCATCGGAGGTCGAGCCTTGCCCGACCAGGCGAGGCTCGCCGATGGCTAAGGGAGGCTCGGGCAAGGCTCACTTGGCCATTGGCGAGGCCGAGGCTCGCCGGTGGCTGGGCGAGCCTCCGACGAGCTCATCGGACCTTGCCCAACCGGTTGCCGACGACCGACCAGCAACCGGCGGCGGTGGGTGGTGAACGACGGCGGCGGTTGAAGAAGAAGAAAGAGAGAAGAAGAACAAGAAAAAAGAAAAGAAAAGAAAAGAGAGAATATAAGTTGGTTGATTCTAGAATTGTTCCCAAGAACAAAGAATTAACTTCTTTTTTTTTTATTTCTCGATTCTGTTCCAAATTTACTTCCGGGAACTAAAAATTAGAAATTTGTTCTCGGGAATAAAAATTTTACCAAATGGATTTGTGTTCCAAATATACTCCCGAGAACAAAAGAACAGAAATTATCACTATTTGGCAAGTTGCCAAACAAACCCTTAGTCATTAAATTTCACTCATGCCCTTCCTTGTTCCTTCCCCCTTTTACTCACCCCTCATCCCCCGCTGTGCTTTCACGTGGCCTTCCCCCATTTCTCTCTTCTTTACAAGTTTCCACAAATATTCCTCCCCTATACCTTGTTTTTCTCTATTTTCTCAAAAAGATGATATTTATGATTCAACTGGGATGAAATAAAGATTATGGTCATTATGTATCATTATGGTTTGATAATTGGCATCAACAAGGCCCCTTGTGCCTTTTTATTCCGGGTTCTCTTATTGAGGCTTCTGGCCTCTCGAAGCATGCGACAGTGGCAAACCTCATTTCTCCGGCGGGGCGGGTCTTCAGGACGCTCTTGGAGTGTTTGGATTTCTCCATCCCGGTTCTTTCTCGGGTGCCTGACCGGTTCTCTTGGTGCGGCTCCTCCTCTGGTACTTTCTCGGTGGCCTCAGCTTGGGATGCCATAAGAAGCAAAAAGAACCGGGTCCCTTGGGCCAAGTTTATATGGAACAATGCCATTGCTCCCAAATTTCAATTCCACCTCGGTTGATCATCGGAATCGCCTACCAACGCAGGTTTTCCTCCTTTCTTATGGTAGAATTGAATATGAAGTTTGCGCCTTTTGCAATGTCACACCACACTCTATCGACCATCTCTACTTTGCTTGTCCCGTCTCGGCGACTCTTGTTTTTTTTGGCCGTAGATGTAATTTTCCATGGCGTAATAGATCTTGGGTAGAAAATCTCCTTTGGGCTTTGAAGTTCCTATCTGGTAAGGATTTTTTCCATTCCATTGCTCGGTTCTCTTTTGGGGCGATGTGCCATCTCATATCGGTTTTCTAGGTATATGGACATCGTGAGTCTGTTTTTGGCTTTATTTGCTTCATATTGATTTCTTCACAGTTTTTGTCTAATCTACTATATTGAAACTAGTAAGACGTATTTATGGAAAAATTTGAAGTTTTGATGTCCAATTGCCGTCAAGTACGACCTAAACAACTTATAATGACAGCTAATTGACTTTGAAATCAAGGTTCGCATGCACGTTCATCTACCAATGTTGCTACCATAGCAACTTTTGCTATTGTCTGTCACTCTTTCATTAGAGGATCTTCATTCCATTCTTCAAGAATTTGGTACTCCTAACCCCCTATTCCTTCCATTATATTTGTCGCTTCACGTATTTTTGATTCGTGAGTTTTTAACTCCGCCTATTGCAATCATATGATTTCAAATTCTCATTTGTTTCGTTCAAAGTCATTTACTTCACATGGCCCTACTACTTACATAGTTGATAATTTACAAACAAGAATCAGCCATACAGTAAACATCTTGATATCCGCATTGTTCTTGCCTACCACATTTATGATTCCCAAATATTCCTTAAATATGATACCGGTAGGATGATTGTGTGAACTTGGCTTTGATGTTCATTTCTCTTCTCATGGTTGTCATGTGCAAGATTCATGAATAGGACAAACTATTGGTATCGGTCATAGAGTGAGATGCCTACTTGAGCTTATTTCCTTGAATATTCCTAACTCCTTCAACTGGTTGTGCTGGTACAGTGTCATTTGAAATTTGGCATTCCTGGAGGGTCGGCTGTACCCTTTCCAAAAGCAACCTCCAGCACATACAGAGGTATCTCAGATTCCGGTATGAGGCCCTCTCTCTGTCCATTCCGCTCTTGATGATACCATGATCTGTATTGATGGGGTACCTCATGGGGTAAGGCCTTATCAACCCAGATCACGGACTTTACGAGCTCATAGACCCATCCTCTCGGGTCCCCATGAAGCGGAATGAAATGCTTCTATTCAGTGACCTTCTTCGACTGTCCAAAACGCTCAAGAGATATGTGAATCCAAGAGATTCATGAATCCAGAGATACGTGAATTCTAGAAATTCATGAACTCAATAGATATATGAATTAAAAGATAGATACGTGATCCATTAACCATAATTATAACACTTTCCACTTAACATCTATGTAACGACAACCATGTAAAATGGCATTTTGCAACGGCATTTGGTTTAATCAAAAAAGAAATTCTTCAAATTGCTGGGCTTAATAAAGATAGCAAGGAATATGGTTTTTGAAGATGTCCAGGTTCATCATGTTCGAAAGGTGGAGGTAGTCCTGCTTGCCTTTTCCTTTTGTTCCATCTACCGAAGACTCTGAAGCATTGATGAAGTTTCGGAACCTTTCAAGGTATTGACCAATTGGTGTAAACCCTGCCAACTTCTATAAAAAGATATATGAAGGAAAGTAAAAATAATGCTTTTCAAAACAATTTAAAAATGAAATTACTAGACATTTTAATAAAATCGCTTACTTCAAATAACGAAATTCAAATTTTCAAATCATATTTAATAAGACTCGACATGAGCCTAAGAAGCAATCTTTGACATTTTCCTTTTACATCGGGATCGGCCGGTGCTTATCCATCTTCTTAATTTGCTAAATGGTCTTTGAAAAGTTCATTCAACTATAAACAATCTGACATTGAGAGATTTACAGCAACATGAAACGATGCGAGCAACGGTAAAAACGATCATCAATGGGCCATTCAGGCCTTACTGGTCCGTGGGAAAATAATTAGCCTACGAACATGTTGACACCTAAATTTTGGCGGCCCATTTATTTATTTATTGCATGAAAAATTAGGGGTTAATTTTATCCCTGAAAAATATTAATTGCATAGCATATAGATTTATGTTGCATTTATTTTGTTATTTGCATTTTTTGCATTTTATCGAACCGGTGGCGGATGAGTTCGAATTAGATGGATCGGGTCCACGAAGCGAGCGAGGTTGGCCTAAGCCCATGTTTTTTAATGATTGAAAATTATCTTGTGAGAAATTTGAAATTCAAAATTTTTCCGAAATATAATGATTGTTTTTTTTAGATAGGGCATATGGGTAAAAAAATATTGCGATTTGTCCTTTGAAAGATTTGGATTTAGAAAAATTTCATCTTAATCTCGAATCCTTATCAATAGGGGATGAATTTTGTGAAAAATATTGCGGATGTTGATTTGAGGAAGAATTTAAAAATCCAATTCCTTCCCCTATAAAAGGCCATACGCGTATGAGAGGAGGGGGTCTTTTCTTTTGGGTGAAAAAAGACAAAAAAGGAAAAGTAAAAGAGAGAGGTGAGTTTGAGGAGTAAGCGTGTAAAGGCCGAAACTTAAAGGGGTGATTTGACCTTTCTTGTTCATTATCTTCCCCAAATTCGCTGCCCACTCTCGCAATTGACCGGCCGGCTCTTCTTCAAACGCGCCGCACCGCGGTGACCCCGTCGCGTTCGCACCGGGCGTCGACGCCGCGCACCCCTTCCTCCCGCGACGCCGGCAGCCACGCCCAAGTCCTGTGCCGCCGAAGCCCTCGTTCTTTGCTAGAGCACCCGGTGCTCGCATCCGCTCGCTTCCGTTGCTCTTCCGCCCGGCTCGCCCCGCCGGTCGCCATCCGAGGCGCCCAACACCGACGCGCACCACCGCCGCCCATCCGGCCCCGCCGGGACCTCCGATCGGCGACCCAGTCGCAAGCCGGGCGGACCCGCGCGCCCGAGGGCCGTTCTTTGCTCGCAACAGTCGCGCCTCCCGGTCCCGAGCCGCTGCCTACCTTCCGGCGTCCCCACGGCCCGCATCACCCTCGCTCCGCCTTCGAGGCTGCTGCGGCCGGACCCAAGCCGAATCTGCCCACCGCCCGCACCGCGCCGGCCTTGAGCTTCTCCCGACGACCGCCGCTGCTGCTCCCGTGACGCCCCGCATCGCGCGCCCGCCCCTGCTCACTCGACGTCCTGGCTGTTCGAGCCCTTCGGGAGTTGATCCGCCCGCTCGCTGCTGGTTCCTCCTCGCCGGAGCTCCCTTGCGGACCGACGACCCGCGCCGGAGACCCACTACCTCCGTGACCGACGGCGGCAAAGCCACACGAGCTGCCAAGCTGTGAAAAAGAAAAGGGCAAAACAAAAGAAAAAAAAGGAAATCAATTAGGTAGTTTTTCTTTTTATTTACTTTATTTTTTTATGATATTTTCATTTATTTACTTTGTTTTTTAGTAGAGTTGTTCCTTGATGTATGATTGAGATTCCGACACGAAAGAGCTCCTCAAATTGAGGGATTGACAGTCCGATTTTCGCGCCCGAAATCCGACTCGCAATCCCTTGCAAAAATCGACAATCCAATCTCAAGCCCGAGATTCGATTCGCGATTTAATTTTAAAATTGGTCAGCCCGATCTCATGCGCGAGATATGGTTCGCCAATTTACGGATATCAATCCTATCTTGTCGATTTGCCGTCGTGTTGGTTGAGTCGGTTTTATTTTCGTAAAAAGAAAAAAATCCAAAAATATTTGAATTAGGATTAGGTTTGTTTTAGAATATTTCTTGTTATCTTGCATATTTAGAATAGGGATTTTATTTCGAATTTTTAAACAAAAATCCAAAAAAATGTGTTTATTTAGGATGTTAGTTTGCATGTTTAATTATGTGTCAATTTTAATTTCGAATTTCAAAAGCAAATTAGAATTAGGGCATTCCTCGCGTCATTGCATATTAGATAAAATTGCATGTTTAATTTTAGGTCTAGATAGATCTTTAGATGAATTGCATGATAGGTTAGTTTTTTTAAAATGCATGTTTAGAAAGCATTTAGAATAGGTAGTATTTCACTTTAGTTTGATTTTCATTTTTAGTGATTTTAATTACGAATTTTCGTCAAATAAAAAATCATATGCACGTCATATAGAATTAGATTCATGAAAAGCACGTCATATAGAATTAGGTTCATGAAATGCACGTCATCTAAGGATTATTGCCAGAGATCATTTAATTAGAAATTGCTCGTCATTAGAATTAGGTCATTTTTGTTAATTTAGATTGCATATTTAATCATTGCATGTTTATTAAAAAATCACAAAATTTTTTTTACTCATTCATGTAGTTTAAGACATTTTGCCATGTCATATTATTTCATGATAGGTTAGAAGCACTGCATTACATTGCATATGGACTATATTCTCGTTAAAAAGTGAAAGCAAAAATTGAATGATTGCTTGTTAATTAGAAATCATATCTAAGATTGCTGATGTGAATTTTAATCTAACACCGCAGATGCTTTCGTTGCTTTGAGGTAAGTTCTGCATTATTTAATTGCTTTCTTGAGTGTTAAATTGGTGATATACGCACCTGCATGATCGCCTCACATGTTAGGAAAGTAAAATTAGAATTGATTCAAATTGCTTGCCAAACATTTCTCAAAACAAAAGAGAAAGGTACCGAAAGGGCATTAGAAAAATCTAGCGTAACCAAGTCTCCGAACTCACAAATCTCTTGTTCGTAGGAATAAAGTAAATCTCCCGTTACTTTACTTGGGTTTCTAATCGACCTACTAAAAATAGATTAGTTGCGACTCCTAATCGAAAAATCATTTGCATGTTAAGAACTTGAACCTAAGTCGCGAATTGGTATGGGTTTGGGAGAGCCCGAGTTAAGTTTAGGCTTAACAATTCATTAGCCAAATCATAGGTGGTTCACACCCGAAAAATTGGTCGTGACAGAACATAAGATTTAAGAACCACAGGAGGGACATAATTATATGCACATTAAAATGTCTTACGAGCTAAAGAAAAATCCCTTTTTAGCATATGATCACGAACAAACAATTTTCAAAAGGTAGTTAATATATCTTGGTCAAGTACATCAAGGCCTTTTTTTTTCCAAAAAGATAATTGAAAATCTTAAAATATGCTCACGGTGACACATTAATCATAAACATTTACCCATAACGTTAAAAACTTTCAAATTTATAGTTGTGCAACATTTTTACTCTTTATCGGGATTCGTGCCTCCCGCGTGGCTGAAGTGAAATAAAAATGACCTTATTTTTACTAAAAAATAGGGTATGTCTTGTAACATTACTATTTCAGGGAACAATTTTTTAGAAATAGTCTTTTTTTTATTTCTATTCCTTGCAATAATTTATGAGTAAAAGAACGCGTTTAGTAACTATACAAAATTTATATTCTCATAATAGAAAAAGAATAGGAATATGTTTGGTATGACTAACGATATTTTTTTGTAATGTATAATTTCTTTTAATTTTTTAATATTTTTTTAATAATTCCTCCTCTAATCGGCAATAGCTGGTGGCCGACATTTGGCAATTGGCGGCGGGAGGCAGCAGACGGCGGGCACCAAGGAAAAAGAAGAAAGAAAAAAATGACTTATTTCTAAAAATCGTTTTTGGAAACAATGAGCTACTTTATTTTACTTTTTATTTTTATTCTAAATATATTCTCCGGCTACTTTTTTACTCCAAGAGATAGGAAAATTAAGTGATGTAATCAAATAGATTTATGTTTTTATTTTTAATTTTATTTTAGAGAATAAAAGAACAAAAATTGAGAGAAATATGAATGTTACCAAACGAAGCCTTGATAAAACCTTCACAGAGGGTAAACATATTAAATATGTATAAATCTAGAGGTTTTCAGCATTGCAAAAAAAATTAGGATAAATATGACACAGTAGATATAAATTTAGCTTTTTATGTTATTAAAAAAAGTTAGCTAGCATAATTTTAGATTTTTTTTTGTGACTTTTTTTTTTTAACAGATGTATGCTGACGATCCAAAAAGAAGCAGAAAAGCACGCCGAGGACAGAAGGCTACTACGACCACAACCATGCACTGCACAGGGCCCACCAAACGAAAGCGAGTTAATTCGACGGGGTTAGGTGGGCAACGCTCCTCGGCCGTCCACAATAATGAAGTCGCGACAAACGTTGGACGAGATGAGTCCGCGGAAGTTGCCCTTCGCTAACTGGCTCACTTTCGTCAACCAGGGCTTGATGCAGAGATGGGCCGAAAGAGGTTGCTCGAATTGGAGCCCATGTCCTAATCTGTAACAAAATGGCCTATGAAGGGTTCACTCACGCGTAGGGGTGTTCGGGACGGGCCGGGTTATCATGATATCTGACCCGACCTGAAGCCCTAATGGCGCGTGATTGGCTTGACAGACGCGCCCAAGGCCCGAATATTATATAATACAAGAGAACGGGCTGGGTAAAATGGTTCCATTGAAGGGGCAAAATCAGAAATTTATTCAAAACTACCCTATATTGGGTGTCAAAAAAGCCCGAGCCGGCTCGACCCTAATGATACAAACATCTAAAAACCCCTCTTCGAAGATGACTAAGGATTAACCCCAAATTACCCTAGATTTTAGGGTTGGGTTAGGTTGGGCTGGTGTGGGCTTTTTTGACACCACTACTCACGTAAATGGCTAAAGCCAAGTTGAGTTACTCGAGAGCAGCTTGAGCTCGGCTCATTTAATTTTGAGTCGAACTTGAGGTCAAATCCCTCGAGTGTCTTATCAAGTCGAGTTCGACTTTTTCGATACTTAGCTCGATACTTGATTGAGCTTTCATTATCAAAAGTATTTAATAGCTATGACAATATATATGGAGATATGATATTCCAACTTATGAAATTTGAGTTCAAGTTTTGATTGTAAGTTTGACTGTAATCAAATTGAGCTCGAGTATAATCAAATTGAGCTCGAGTATTTTGATACCCCACTTGAGTCAAATTTGAGCAAGAAAATTAATACTCGGAAGGGCTCCAGCACTGATAGCTCAAATTTGGCAGTGTTGTATCAACTCGGCTTGGTTCGATTACACCCTTATCCTAACACTCATCAACATGAAAAATGTTTAAACTTTCCTTTCATACTTAACCTTCCCTATTAGATAAAGAGAAAATATTCAAAATGGTTTTCGTTATCAAATTTCTACACCAAATTGTTGTAGATTTTCTCTAAGTCGATATAATAATCAATGGATTTGCTCGACTGCCTCCCATCAAGCTCTCTCTCTCTCTCTAATTTTTCCTCAACACTCACGTATTTGTTTGCCTCTTTTTACACGTGTTTATAAATATAAACATAAGATACTAATATTCCTGAATTAACAACTCGTCTGTGAGAGAAGTAAACTTAAAATTTATTATATATGTATTGAAATGGTTCCTTACTTGTTCGTTAAGAAAGTCTAAGAAGGTAAAAGAATTGTGAATTCCGCGAATGAACACATATAAGGTATCTCGTACATTAAGTAACATAAGAAAAACATCTCATTCTACTTTGTGTCCGCTTAGTGCTTTATCGACGAATCGGATTATTTCATTTCTTCTCGCATATCTATCTATAATCACTCTACTTTCGAATAATTAAATTCCGACATCTATTAGTGAAATGTTTGGTGGTATCATATATAACCAGACACTCGATGTTGCAGACCAACAAGGTACCATCGAACAAAATCATGTGAACATGCATGTGCAAGATAAGTAAGGTTGTCCTCCTCTTTAACCAAGGCAGAATGATAGCCTGTCAAGTCTTCTCTCTCTTCTGGTCGGAACCTCAGGAAATGCGTAATTGTTTTGGTCAGGATCCGACAGTCATTATCACGTGGCCGACATGGAAAAATCTAGTGGACCCACAGAAAATCGGATCATGAAACTCCATGCCTTCTCTTTTTTTTACTCAAAAGGCGGAATAAGACGTGGCCCGCTAAGGGAATATTCTGCCGGATAAGAATTATGGTTTCCATAGCAGCCGGGACAATTAGCCCCGGCCCGCAGGTCAAAAGGTTTATGCGCGATCGTTAGATAGTAGAAAATGACCAAAAGAGTCCGCCGAATCGGCAAGGGAACCAACCGTTAATCAGCACCGTGCCTGAAGCCGTTGACGGGAGCTAGCAGTCTCCGATCAAAATCCTCCAATTGCAAGCCGGGCATACACCAGGATGGTTCATTTTGTTCGTTCATAAGCTTCATGCATATCCGACTTGACTCAAACTCAATCACCCAGCCCCATGATACTGATTTATTTCATGAGGCAATTCTAAAGTGATAACTGTATTCTTGTTATCCGGCGGCCAATGAAGCAACTTCATCCTTGAACACTGACGTAGGGTACAAGAGGAATTTGAGACGGTTAGCCAAGAGTTTTGAGATTCATTTATTAGTGATGTTACCCAACCTAACAGGCTGCTGATCTTCATAAGCATTCTATTGCTTTGTAATCGGAGGAATGAACATGCCGTCGAGTTCTTTAAGCATATGATAGTGGATGAAAATACTCGACATCATTCGACTAATGGATACTACAAACAACATAATAAGCTAGACATATTATTTAATCCCGATACTAAAAATGTCAAAATGGGTAATAATCCCATATATTAACCATGCATTTATTTAAATGGCTTTTATATATGAGTCGTAAATGAGTTTTGAAAAGTAAAACAAAAAAAATATGGATATGAGTGATTCCATTAGTAGCCTACTTTCAACTCAAATTAAAAATGGACCCAGTTTATGAAATCGTCCATTCTTCAAATGCGACAATATGAGGAAAAATATTATTAAATATTGATCTCTGATAAAGTTAATTCGGATGTGAATTGAATATGGATCAAAGTAGGTATGGGTCAATAAATTTACATTGTATATAAATGAGTTAATTTGGGGTGGACCATTTTTCACTCAACCTAACCATTTGGCGAGCCTACCTGATAACGCCCAGTGACGGATCTGGAAGATACAAAAGTCAAATTTTGATTGGGTGTCACTCTCCAAGACGTCCACGGGTTTCCACCTTCTTGCTCCTCCGCAATTATTTCGTTTTTAGAACAAAGATAGTAGTAGGCCCTCCCCAATCATTTTTGGGGTTGGCAACCGAGATTATAAAATACAAATTCGATGCTGTCTGCTTGAATTATTGAGAGCGGAACACGATCGCCGCGATCGACAGTAGGGAAGCCGCGCAATTTGGTCTCGATTCGGACTCCGACGCGGTGCCACCCGTTGGCCGCCATGTGGGAAGGGTCGTTTGGAAAGGTCCACCGAAAGAAAACTTGGGATGGCGCTAGGCGGCGAGAAAATAAGAGCCAAGCAACGTCCTACGAAAGAAAAGGTGATTTCTTTGGGTATCGATTTTTTTATCATTTCCATAATAGTTTTCTTAAAATGATAAATATTAATATCACAAAAAATAATAAATTTATATATCTATAATAAATTTATTTCAAATTATAAGAAATCATAAATTAATACATTTATGATAAATTTACCCTTCATTAATTTTCGTTATATTTTACCATTAATTACTGAATTAGATGAGACGAGATAGTGAACGGGTATTTAGATAAGGTTTAGGGTTTTATTTTCCATTTGTTTATGGGTATACTAATTTATGATTTTTGTGAAATTAATCAAATTTAGCAAAAATTAAAAAAGAATAAATTTATAATAAATATATCGGTTTGGATTTTTGGTGGTCACATATACTAGTTAAGGATTTTTTGGAATACAAAATTAGTTTGGTCGTAAATTTGTTACATTTGTACAAGTTTAAGATACTTCGTGATAGTAAACCAAATTATAATAATAATAATAACTTATTTGTGATAATCTCATGGATATTCCATGAGCAACATTTTAGAGTATCCAAAGATTAATTTGAAATTTCTGCATGTAATTTAGCAAATTGGGAAACAACAAGGTCGGTGAAATTCCTGTGACCGTGTGTCGTTGTCGTCATTTACTCGTGTGTTTTCTAACAAAAAGAATCCGATGCACTTGCATGTGCACAAGCGTTCTTTAAAGGACATCCATACGACTTAAGATCTCGTTGTCTTCTTTGCAAGGTTTATAAATTACATACACGGCCTGTTTGAAACAAGCAACATTATGTTTGGCGATTATGAAAACAGACCATAAAAGTACCGACCGTGTCATGTAAAAGGCCCGATGCCCCTGTTAGCTGGCTAAAATTAGTGGGTTGATGAATTTGTCCTTTTCAACACCGAACTTCTTGTGGGGTTGTATAACGAAATCTTTTGAGAAAATTTTGATAAAACATATTATCCATTGTTTAAAAAAAATATAATCTTGAATTTTGATTAGATATGGAGGATTTCCTCTTTCAAAGATTTAAAGCAAAAAAATATACATAGATATGATTAATAAATATAAGTCATTGATCCTCTCAAAATTACTAATTAAATAGGAAACAAAATTCATCAGTTATTGCATTTGTATACAATTGCTTTGTGCGGCTACAATTGGGAGCATCCGAGGGAACAAATCAGACTAGCTAAACTTAAATCATCCTTTCTAGCCAAAAAAGAACTTAAATTATCCTTTATAAAAGCATGAAAAGTGTTCTTACCAAAAAAATTCAAAAGTATCATAATCTGCCATCCTTCTAGAAAAGGAAAAAAAAAAAACCATTATCTTCATAATTCCCTTATTTCATTCACATATAACAGAGATAACAAACAACACTTCCCTTAATATCATCCGTAATTTTGAAATTTTATTTTATTCTTTAATGTAGCGATTTGTGATATTCTAAATAGGTGCAGAACTAAGTTCAATTTTGCATGTCCGATTATCCGCATACATTGAGATTAAGGAAATTTTTTTTGGTCAATAAGGAAATTCATAAAACATTATTTTTTAAAAAAAAAAAATTAGGGCACAGATGAGATCTCACAGGACTCTTTCAAGGTCCAAATAGTTGAACATCTTTCTAGCCGCTTCTCCAAATCCCTCCTCACCAACTTTTCCGACTTCCAGAAGAAAAACAAAAACAAAAACAAAAACAAAAAACGTATTCAAAACGATTTCCGCACGGTCAAAACTCCCCCCCGCACGGATTCCCGTCCGTCCGATCGAAACATCCTCGGCCCTCCGATTTCGCCTCCCCACCTTTCTCTTTCCCCCGGTAGGATACGCGCTTCTTGGCTGCCTTTTTTCACCCCCTGCAACCTTCGAAAAAAGGAAAAATCTTTGCCACTATTTACCCATCCGACCAGCTTACTGTAGGTACCTAGATTGCCAGATCTCTCTCTCTCTCTCTCTGGAGACGCTCTCCATTTCTTGCTGAGAGGAAAAGGGGCACTGTCCGACCGAAGGCTTGATTGGCGAGCGTTGTAAGCAATCTGGCGCCTTTGCTTGATTCCTGCTCTTTCCAGCGATGTGTTCTGGGGTGTTGCTCTTTGGGGATCTGTTCGTCTCGAATTTGTGTGGCCTTTGATGATGCTACGGGCTCTGGTTGTGGTTTTAAGTGGTGGGTGTCGTCGATTTCTTGGGGGTGTTTCGTGTGCCGGTTGCTAGCTGGACGTGTCCAGTTGATGAGAGATGGGATGCTTCGTGGTTGTGGGTGGACTTCTTATTCTCGGTTTCGGCGTCTTGTTCCAGATGGAAGAGTGTCGGAATTTGGCTGGGTAGATTAAAAGTGTGTGGATTTCGTGATTAGCTGTGTTTGTCAAGTAGCTAGTTTAGTGGCGGAACAATTGAGGCTTTGTTTGATCAGCGCTTCTTCTTCTTCTTTCTTCTTCTTCTTCTTTTGTGCCTTTGTCTCGCTTGTTGGGTGCCAGCAAATCTCACGGTTTGCTATTGGGAGGCCAGAAGAGAATGCCTTGGTGATGTTTTCGATCGAACCAAGAATTTGTCTTCTGGTTTGGTTGTTCCGTTTTCTTTTTCTTGTTTGGTTGCAAATTAGGTGGCGTCGATTCAGTCACTAGCTGATTGGCATGGTCGGTTTTGAATTTGGTTTGTGATTTTGCAGCTTCTAGTAAGATGGTTTCGGCGAGTACGTCGTGTTGAGGCGTGGGCGCCCAGTCCAGTGGTGGCTGTTAATCTGCTACTTTTTCAGTAAATGGGCTGCTTCCACTCTACACAAAGAAGACAATTCCCTGGTTACGAGGACCCTGTGACTCTTGCCTCGCAGACAGCTTGTGAGTATCTCTGAGAATTCACCAGTGGCAAACGATTTCCTGTCGCTTTCTGGTGCTTTCTTAATTTTTCTTTAGTCGTGCAATAGTGATAATTCAGAGTGAATGGGTAATTTTAACTCTTGGAACCAAACTCTATTCCAAAGCAATCACCCTTTGTCTTGAGCTAATTCAGAAAAGTTCACTAGCCTGCATGTGACTGTAGGAGGTAATGTAACTTTCTGCTTAGGTTTGAGATACAATAGGAATGATGCAACTGTGATCTGTTCACAAATTTCTTGGTTGGAAATCTGAACACATGCTTTATCATCCTTTAATGATCATGAAGGCTATGGATGAGAGTCATGCTTGTCTGGTCAGCAATTTTTTCCTTCAAATATTCTGACTCCTATCAATTTGCGTTTCTCAGTCAGTGTCAGTGAAGTTGAAGCACTATTTGAGCTATACAAGAGCATCAGTGGCTCTCTAGTTGATGATGGGTTGATAAATAAGGTAAGATGCACCTCTGATTGGTAAGGAACACTTAATTTTTTATCATGTCATTGCAGCCAGTGTGCTTTAATTTCATTTTCTCACCTTAGATGTCTTCTCCCTAGAAAATCTAGAATATATAGAAGAAGATTTTACCGAGGGTAAGGAAATGTGCACTCTTCAGCCAGACTCAGCAAATTTTTCTCGCTTTGTTGACTCAGTGGGTCTTTCTTGAAATGACATTTTGCCTGCTTTTACAGTCCTATCTTTGAGCAGAAGACTGAATAATGTGTAAACTATGCATTTTGGTATCATGTCTCAGGCTTTTGTGACTAATAAGTCTGTGAGCTAAAAGCGCTTTCTCCTTTCCCTTTACAAACTCTTCCATAGGCCAATCTTGTGGAAAAGTAGATGACACTTATTTTTTTATCAGTTAATAATTGCATGGTCATCTTACCAGTGAATAGTTAATCTCAGAAATTCATAGTGATCTGTAAGCAGACTGGTAATGTCATGATTAGTTCGGTAGCATAAATTCTGTTTTTCTTCATGTTCTGCTAAAATTTCAAGTTAAAGTAAAAAAGGAGGTACGATGGTAGGGAGGACATTCATGTCCTCTGCTCTCTTGCATGTCCCCTTCTCTTAGTTCTCTATATCCAACACCATGTGGATCCAAAGCATTGTTGAAAGCAACTTAAATTGTACTGTCGATTGGGGTTGAGGGAGGGGGTGGGAGATGATGATAGGAAAAGTCTCCATTTTGAGATAGTATGTTCAGTCCATTCATTTTTCCTTTGTTTCTTGTGTGTGTTTTGATTTGCTCTTGTTCGCAAATTCTGGTTCATTTGTGAAAAGAATTTGCTTACCGTGTATTCCAGGAAGAGTTTCAGTTGGCTTTATTCAAGAACAGGAAGAAGGAGAATCTCTTTGCCAATCGGGTAATTGACTTGGTTTGCTTGTTTCTTCTCTTATGTTGCCCATGCCTTTACATGTCATGTATGTCCATGAGTATTCTGTGTTTCCTCTTTGCTGTTATAAAATCCCCAGATATTATGTTGATTTGGATAAATTTCAAAATCCTGGTATAAAGTTTTCCCCTCTATAGTAAATATTCTGCAATTGAATAAATCTGCCTCAAAATTGGATTTACCATTAAGTAACTCAATTCTCCAATTTAGTTACTCTGAGCCTATTCAGCATATTACCTTTTGTTGAGTAATTAGCGAATTGGACTCCTAATTTTTGTTCTCTTGTGTGCAGATCTTTGATCTTTTTGATGTTAAGCATAAGGGATCCATTGACTTTGGTGACTTCGTTAGATCTCTTAATGTCTTCCATCCAAATGCTTCTCAAGAAGACAAGATTGATTGTAAGTTCACAAAGTGCAGATTTTGTGCTGGCTGCCATAGAATTCGATTTCAAGTGCCATCCTTCTCTTGTTCCTCACTTTTTTTCTATGCATATTATCCTTCAATTTTGACACGTTTATTGCTCAATTGCAGTCTCCTTCAAGCTATATGATTTGCATGGTACTGGATTTATCGGACGTCAAGATGTAAGTGAGATGCAAAGTTCATTGAGCAGTAGTTACGGATGCTATGTATTAGCACTACCTCAGCTGCTTTCTCTCCAATAAGAACCTGTGTCAGAGTATAGAATAGAAGGATGAGAATTACACTCGAATCATCTCAATTCAATGGGACCATCCTGAATAAATGTACTTGGTGTTTACGTTCTGTGTGTCAACTATGCCCATGGTCAAAACACCCTATTCAGTTGACTTTGTCCCTCCAATTTATAGGGTATTTGTAAACCAAGCGATTCAATTTTGAAATTAAATGCTTGACTCATGGTGCAAGCATTAGGTAATTTGTAGAAAAGAATGTCTCGCTGATTGATGTATGGATTACCAGTTTTAACAGAGAATAGTCTCATTCGGTGCTTGATTTGGCAGGTCAAGCAAATGTTGATTGCCCTTCTATGTGAGTCAGACATGAAATTGGCTGATGACACGATTGAGATAATACTCGATAAGGTAAGTCACCTTCACTTGGATAGGAGTAGCATCAGACAGGAGGTCTTACTGTGCTGGAAGGATTGAAAAGGACCAATTATATCCATGAATTTTTTGCTTTTGTAGTTTATGGCCACTTATTAGGTTGAGACAGTAAGTCTGTCTTTGTACTACTGAAGTAATCTTATTCAAGTGGTTATACAATTTGAAGTAATAAAAGATGAAGCTTAGTGATTGGCAACTGTGTCGCCTATTTAAGCAGAAGCGTGGCATTGGACATTATTCCAGGAAGGCATGCGTGTCCATACCGTTGTGCGGGAATTTTATGTGTCCCAATCCATGTCTTTGTGGATACCTAATTTTTAATTGTCTGCAGACTTTCTTGGAGGCTGATGTCAACCAGGATGGGAAAATCGACAGGGATGAGTGGCAGAACTTTGTTTCCAAGAACCCATCGTTGTTAAAAATCATGACCCTCCCTTATTTGAGGTGATTGCCTTTTCCCATACGCTCGTCCATTTGTACGTAGTCATCTTCTATATATTTATTCTGCTCTTCTCTTGAACTACAGGGACATAACGACTACTTTTCCTAGTTTTGTGTTCAACTCTGAAGTCGATGAGATTGCTACATAGAGGAAGCCGGGGCGCGGGATGTTTAATGTCCCTAGACTTTAGTACTAGAGATTGCTTTAATTTAAAATGATGGAGACAAACAGAGTTTCAGGGTCGACATGGTTTTTTTCTCCCCTGTTTCGATTTGCTGATGGCTAGAGGATAATATCTCGAAGGTCTGCAGCAATATAAAGCATCATTGGTGGGGTTGGCAATTTGTAGTCATTGTTTTTATGTCTAACACGGTAGACTAGTGCACGGCACAGCACGGCACGGCAAGGGTGTTGCATCGAGAGCGTTTCGATTGTGTTGTGGTGACATGCCTTGTGGAGGCAACTATGTGAGAGCTTGTGTTTCTTTGATTGAAATGGATTTGTCCACATATCAAGTGAGAATAGTGAGGCAGTAAAACAGAGATGAGAGGACGAGCGTATCAAGTGGAAAACAAGTCTTGGAAACCCCTACACTTCACGTGAGATGATTGTCAAATAGAGAGAACAGGCATTAGGGATTTCTCAACTTTTCCAAATTGTTCAATTATGTTTTTTTGAACTGTTCTTGTTTTGTATTTCTTTGGGCATTTTGATCCCTAAATTGTCACTTTTTTTTCAAAATTATCTAAGTTGGTTCTTCCGTCAAAATTATGGATGGAAACATCGATGCAGTTGTTGAGTCGTTATTGAATGCTAACGTGATATCCTAAGTGGCTTTCAAAATATAATATAAAAGAATTCAGAAATAAAATGTACTAAAGAACGAAAACTGATCTTTAAAGAATTAACGAGAAAAGGGAATCTGAAGAAATTAGTAACTACTGGGGTTTGTGCAATCCCGGCGATAATCGGCAATTAGGGCCATCTGACCATGCGCATCGTCCATGTCGGTATTTCTGTTTTTAGGATTTATACATTTGAGCTGTTTTTCGCATACAATTCTCATAGAAGAAGGAGAGTCGTGGCGTGGCTTGGCTATGACTAGGAAGTTCAGAATTTGAGTAATTCTCATTTCCATTCGTTCCCACATACTTGGTAATATGAAGTAGATTTGGATATTAATGGAACGACTAATTTGAGAAAATAAAAATAAAAGGCTCAAAGATTTTGTAACGACTCAATCTGACGAGGATGGGAGTGATTGTTGAGGCCAGAGAGGGTTCGGATAAGGTGTGGCTTTGTTTCTAAGATGACATGGGGGTAAGAATGAATCGAATCTTACATCACTTAGGTGTGATGAGATGGTTTGCTATATAAGGAGTAACACTAGTTTTAATTACCAATAAGGCCTTTTCTGAGTGAAATCTAGAATAACAAAATTGAATAGATAATATTATTGGCAAGTTGAGCCAGAGATCGGCTCTTACAAATTTACAATGATAAACCAGCAAACTATGTGAGGTTTGAGGATGAATTGCACGGAAGCTGGTGGGATTGTAACGATTTGGTCTGATGAGGGTAGAAGAGATCGCTGGGGCCAAAAAGGGCTTAAAAAAGGTGCGGCTCCAACACAGGTTTGGGGATGAATTGTGCGGAAACTGGTGGGCTTGTAACGATCCGGTTCGATAAGGGCAGAAGAGATCGCTAGGGACAAAGAGGGCTTAAAGAAGATGCGGCTCCAACTCTAAGATGGCGTAGCACAGTCTTAAATACTAACGAGCCATTTTTCTGAGTGAAGCCAAAAGAACAAAATTGTATGGGTTCTGGCTTAAAATAGAAAATATCATTGGCAAGCGAGGTTAAAAATTGACCTTATAGATTTAAACATATGAAAAAAAGAAGAAGAAGATATCTAATCCATCCATTTGAAAAGATTATGAATCTCTCCTGTCCTTATCGCTGATCAAATACTATGGGAGTAATCTCGCCCTAATTCATGAACTTACTAAATCGTTAGAAGTTGTTGGGGGAAAACCTCTGCCAAAAATAAAACAAAAGATTAAAAAAAAAAATCAAAAACGACGTCGCTGGCGTATCACGTGACATCAACGTGACCAAAAAGGCAGCAAAGGCACCGACTTCCGCAGCATCGGAAAGAGTATTTTTTTTTTCTACACCGCTCTCGCGCGGAGACGCCGGCGGCGACGGCGAGAGAGAGAGAGAGAGACGATGGCGGAGACGAGCACGAGCAGGAGCAGAAGCGGCGGGGAGATCAACGGCGAAGCGAAGGAGAGGATAGCGGAGAGGCTGTCGTCCCTGGAGAACCTCTACTTCCCCCGCGCCGTCCAGCCACGGGCCTCCGATTCCGCTCAGCGCAAGTCCATCTTCCTCGACCTCCTCTCTCGCGACGTCGCCGTTTTCTTAGGTCCCTCTCTCTCTCTCTACCTCTGTGCAAGCAATCGCGTCGATTTATTCATTTTCTTTTTAATGGGTGATTTCGTAAGGTCTGATTGTATGTTCTTATCGCGGCGGAATCAGTTCAATATGGAAGGTGAAGGAGAGATATGTTTAATTTGTATGTGATTATGAACAGATGATTGGAATTGTCGCTGTTGCTGGCGACTGATAGATGAATTAGTTCCGGCGATGTTGAGGGGCGTGTGTCCTGAAGTGAGTTTGTGTGATAATGGAAGGACCAATCTGGAGCGGGTTCAGTGTTTTTATTTTAATTTTTTGGAGGCGTGTTTTGGATGCTTTCTATTGAATTTTGTGGACCTCAAGAAGAACAAGGTGGATGTCATGACTGAGCACTTGCAATGTAGTTTTGGTGGAATTGGCTGCTTCTTTCTTTGTATATACTTAACCTGAAAATGGGATGAGATAATATCTCACCCCTTGCAAAACTCAAGCTTCCTTAAATCGATGGGACAATAACATTTGATGGGATCCTCTGCCGTTTATTACGATACGATTGCCAGTCGCTGGCCACAAGTGAGCTCGAGCCTCCCCATAGGTTGGCAAGGCTCCATCTTGCCAAATTCGACGATGTCGAGCCTACCCTAGGCCAACGAGTCTCAAGCCTTGTCAACCTGGCAAGACTCAAGCTTGCGGAGTTTTAATGTTGCTCGATTTTGGGTGATGCTTGGTTTTTATCTTGGGACGAGTGGTGATCTCACCATCCTTCTGTGGTCTTTAATCCGGTTTTTTTGGGCCACGGGACTTGATGCGGTGGCTGTGAACTTATATTTCATTGTGTTTGTGCTCTTTTCTGTCTGTCAGTGCGCCTGTCCTCCATGGTCATAGTGATTAGTTCGTTGAATCGACCATCCTCAATTAGATTCCTGTTCTTTCTTTGTGAGTTAATTGCTTTTATCTTTAGTGTTCTCGCGATGATGAATAGTTGGATTTGATATGATTCTCTATAAGCTTGTTTCAGATGACATTGATTTCCCTTGTTTTGAGATCCTCATATGATGAGGATCGCACTCAATGTAATGTTCTTATGGCTTTGTATGACTCTGTGCTTGTTCTAGCATGAGAGTTTCTAACCTAGGCGGTCAGATTCCTACATTATAGGTTTTTCTAGAACTAGATGGTAAATAAGAAATTTAGTGATCTTAATAACAGTTGTTCCCTCTTTTGTTGATACACAGAACGTTATGGAACTCAATTGACGAGCGATGAGCTTAAAGAATTTGATGTGCTCAAGGACGACTATGAAATAAATTGGCATTTGAATCACCTGAGGACCATCATGAGTCCAACTTCGGATGAGTTACGGTCGAGATCTATCACTGTTAAAAATCGCAGGAGAGCTTACCTTAATAAGCTAATATCTGATGGGCAATACTTTTCGGAGGATGCTATGAGGGAGAGAGAGCCATATTTGCACCATGAGTATGTGGGGAAGTTCCAGGATCCTAGTGGGAGGAGAATGGCCAGGCCAGGGGAGAGGTGGTCGGAGACATTGATGAGGAGGTCAGAAGAAGCTTTTTTGGTTGCAGAGATACGGAGGGAGCAGCAAAGGTTAGGTGTTGCTGAGAGGGACTGGATTGGTATGGAAAGAAATCAAATGGAAGAGGAAGAAGAGGAGGAGGAGGAGGAGGAGGAGGGTTTGGAGCCAGCAAAAGGAGATCACAGCATGAAAGCCAATGGATCTGCTGCCCCTTGCAATCACGAGGAAGAGGAGGATGAGGAGGGTTTGGAGCCAGCAAAAGGAGATCACAGTATGAAAGCCAATGGATCTGCTGCCCCTTCCAATCATGCGGAGGTAATTTGTGAAACTTGTAATCCTCTTGGGCTTTTAAAACTCCTTCTAAGGACTCTATAGGTTCCCTATTGCTTGTCCTTTTCAATACAATTCAAACCCTCAGTGTAAGACCTGAAGCAATAGTTTCATCAATATTAATTAATCTGAAGAACTGAAAGATAATTCCGGTGGCATGGACGGATTAGATATTTTCATGAAGATAGATAATATCATTGAGCAAATCAGAATTCCAACAGTCGTGAAGACCCTTCTCTTTCATGCACGACAAAGGTTGTTTATGACGTTTCTGAGTTCATTTTGTACCCTAAAATGGTAACCACTTGCATTGTTGGATTGTGGTATGCAGACTGCCGCTGCAGGGCAGATGGAGGACGAAACTTTATCTGCTATGGAAATTCAGGACCAGATGGATCAGTTCACTTACATTATGCAGCAGAAGTTTTTGTCAGGAGAAGATCACCATCACTTGGATTACTCCAAAATAGATGAGGATGAGACCCTGGATGATCACTGGCTTAGGGAGGCCAATGACGATGCCGAGGAGAAGTATTTCGATGAAGATTGAGAATGTCATGTTCAGTGATTCATCATTGCCATCTTAAACTATGCATCTGCTCTATCTGTTGGCTGAGTTTAGCGAGTATCCATCCGTGGGTTTAGTTTCGTTCTCTCCATTTTGTGTAGATAATGTTATTGGCATTTTGATGATGAATCTGGTCGATGGCATGCGACCTTTATGCTGGAAGGGTCTCTCTCTCTCTTCCCCCCCCCGGTGCGCACTCTTTTGGCCATGTTGGTATCGTAGTTGTAATGATTCTCCATCAATCGCGGGTCGCCAAATAGTCATCTGTTAATTTTGGTGGCAAGGATTATTTCTTTTGTTCTTACCGAAGGATGTTGCCTATGATGGATGGATGGTCGCGCTGATATTACTTTAATAGCAAAGCCTTCTTTCTTCTTGGTAAAATTTCGTAATGAAATAGAAAGCAAATTTCGATCAAAAAAATAGAAAAGAAGTAGAAAGATATTTTCAGGTATTGATGATATAGAGGTGATGTTAGAGAAATATGGAGAGCACACTTGATGGCAGATTGCAACCCGGCCTAATTGCTTTGTTCATCAGCCTACATTTATCAAGAAAGTTGCTATTTCAAATGCTCAGTACCTTTTTTAAAATAGGATTCTGGATTCTAACAATTACTGCTATTTCAAATGCTTAGTACCTTGAGGATATAGGTGTGTTTAATTTAGCTTTCTTGATGAGCTTTTAGGCTTCAAAGTCTGTTGAAGAAATGTTGGAGTGTTTGACAAGTATTTTGAAAGAGCTTTATAATTAAAATATTTTTTTTCTTTTCAAAATTATCCTTCCAATTCTTTATTTTATGGATTTTACCTCTCTTTGTAACTATTTATCTTTTTCACACAAGGGTGGTCGTCGAGGCCAAATCTAACCAACAAAGGGCTAACAAGTGGCTATTAGAGGGCCTACGATTGTGCAACCCATGTGACCTTTGACAACTCTCGCTCAAGGTCGTGCGACCCTAGGCAACAATCGCTTGGTTTGCACACCACTTGAGGTCATGTAACCTCAGATGGCCCTTGCTTTGGTCGTGCAATCCTCGTCGGAGGTCGCCCTAGGGCCAACAGCCACCAACGTTAGATTTGGCTCGTCGGTAGCCATAGCTCTTTGCCAGAATACTAAAGGGTTTGATTTCTTTTTTAGTTAAAAAATAGAAGTACCATAGCTAAAGCCCATTGCAAAAAAATTTTGGCCAAAAACTACTTGAACCCAAAATTCATTTGCTAAGAGTTTTTACTAAATACAATTTGTATACCCCAAAGGGCTTTAGAAGGATAAGTAAAACTTACAGAGGCTTAATCCATCATTAATGTTATTAAATGAAATGCCATATAGTGGTAACTAAACACAATTTACCAAATACAATTTGTATTCCCAAAAGGGCTTTAGAAGGACGAGTAAAACTTACAAAGGCTTAATCCATCATTAATGATATTAAATGAAATGCCATATAGTGGTAACCAAGCACAATTTGTATTCCCCAAGGGGCTTTAGAAGGTTGAGTGAAACTTACAAGGGCATAATCCATCATTAATGTTATTAAATGAGATGCCATATAGTGGTACTTGATCGAGCTATTTTGACAAGAGTACTAGCACATAGAGTTACTAAAAGTGTCCTAATGAGTTCTCGCGAAATGGTGTTTGCAATATCCCCGATCTTAGACAAAGTGCTCGACTTTATTTAATTCACGCGTCAAGACTAGCCTTTCTACATAAATTTCGATACACGAACACAGCATCAGCCTCTGGCCAATTCATAAAAATTGGCAAGAAAGGTGGAAGATATTATATACTGGGAGCAAATAGGAATCTGAATCGCCCGCATGCAGGGATAGACTCTATCAACAGGACCGACAACAATGAAAAGATCAAAAATTGCCAATAGAATCTTTAAATTGACGATCAAAACATGACATTCTGCCGATTGGACAAAAAGGCAGCAGACAAAACAGTTGCTCTATCTAGTTATGATCCTAGCAGATGCTCTTCAATTAAAAAAAGGAATGAAAGCGAAACAACAACCAAAGAAGAAGATGCTTCCAAATAAAGCATTGTTTGTTTATCTAAGCAATTAGCTGCTAACAAAAATGGTTGAAGTGGCGAATGGCCATTCAACTTTCAGTTTGCTCCCTCAGCCTCCGGATTGTACTCCTTACCGTCACAGCGCTAGCAGTGCTGTAGCATAGAAATTGAGGATGAGAAAAAACTAATTCAGTCATTTGTCCTAAGATGAAGAACGCGGAGCACAAAAGAAGAAGTATCATAACAAGATATCTTACTTCAAAGTGTATGCTCCGCCCGCCTTGATTTTACCACAATCCTTGCATCCCCAGATTCCTACAACCTTCCTCTTCACAGCATACTGTGAAGAACAAAGTTAGGAACACAATGAAGAAGCAATACTACAAAACAGCGGCGAAGAGATTTACCTTCCCGCAAAACTCGCAGAAATATTTGCTGTGTTGGCTGACCTCCATCTTCTTAATCTGCTTACGCAGACTCGCCCCATAACGGGTGCCTGCAATCCAGAGCAAGTCGATCCATTCAGCAACGTCCCGTAAAGGAAATGACTTTGGCATTGAACCTTAAAGTAAATTCCACTAGACCCAATTCCTATCCCTATCTTGAGGCCACAAATCTAATCATCCTCACAAACTTGCGACATAAAGATTCCCAGATTGCCCAATACACGACAGAGTTAAATCAGAAAGAAAGCAGTGCCAACAGGCCTCTGCACTATTTCAGCACATCCAAGTTCATCAAGAGAAGTCCTTAATCCAACCCACGTCTCCCTTTCAGACACCAATGCCCATAATTCCTGAGGTCGGAACGGTCGACGCCATGCATTCATTCGACAATTAGCTATTTGCACCTAGGAATTGCCCATAAGATCGTCGCGATCCTTACCGTACTTGCCGACAATGCCTGCCTTCTTCGTCCTCTTGGTCTGCAAACAAAGCAAACGGTGCGAAATGCATTGAGTTTTTCGAAAAACTGGAAGAGACCCTCGAAAACGCAAACACAATGCATGTAAACGGCCCAGTTGCGGTCGACGTTCGAGCTCATATATGCATGTCATCCCGCTCAATCGCATCACACGATCACAGAAAATTGCGCGAATGCAGAGCAATAACTCACGTCATGGCACAAAACGAAGACGTCCTAGAACAAGACCATGAAGGTCCACTGCAAATCTAGAGACAGAGAGAGAGAGAGAGAGAGAGAGAGAGAGAACCATGGCTGGCGTGCGAGATGGAGCAGCAACCGAGCGGAGGCGGCGACTGGAGCGGAGCAGACTGTTTAGGGTTTGGCTAAAACCGCTTTTATTTCGCCTTTTATACGTTTATGTAGTCGGAAACTTTGATTAGATTACCAACGAACATTAATTGGGAAATTTCGAATATGGCCCCTGAAGTTCTGGCCCGGTCTCGATCGACCCCCCGCTCTTTACTTTTCTGTGCAGTCAGGTCTAGAGATCTGTGTCAATCGAGTCCAAATTGATTCGGACCAGATCGAACTGAGGTCGCGACGTCCTTACTCTAGCATGCATTGCCGAAGTTAAACGGCGAGGATAAAATTATTTCTAAATCGGTCACGATTTGGCTAGAAATTTAAGCACTCGAGCGAATTATCAAAGTTTGAATACAACAAATCAACAATGGCAATGTCCTCCGTCGGTCTAGAGGGCGACGATTCTTCCAATTTCAAAAAGCACCATGAATCTGTGAAAACTCCTAGTTGGAGTAAAAATGAGGATTTAAGATTCAGGGTTCACTAAAAGAATTGAATTCGACCCAAACGATTGCAATTTAGCACGGCTTTCACCTTGTGGACAACTTCCATTTGGTCGAAATTCCCGACATACACTACCAGCATCACGGACATTTAATGAGATGGACAGCAGAAATTTCATTTCTCAAAAGGAGTGACATGTCAAGCCATGCCGTGGTGTCATCTAAACATCTGTATATCTACAAAAGAATGGTCAGGGACCTTACATATCTACAAAAGAATGGTCAGGGACCTTACAGACCATAGTGTCAATGGAACCCCAACCCAAAACAGGAGAACCATAAGCAAAAGACCATAACCTTGTAGCTTTTTCCCTTCCCCTAAAGTGGCAGAATATGTGCAAAGAGACATCCTAAACAGATGTCCGTGAATGGTCCACCGAAATGTCTTTAGAACCCCTACCCAAAACAGAAGAGAACTATAAGCTATAAGTAAGAGAGCATAGTCTGTAGCTTTTTTCCTTCCCCTAAACTGGCAGAATCTGTACAAAGACATCCTAAAAAAATGCCTGCGAAGTGTCCACCAAATTAAATGTCTCGATCAAGTTAGACTCCTTGGGCTGGGGAATTATATTTTCGAACATATCGCCGAGGGTAGGATGATTTCTCAGCTCTTCCAGGACTTTATCATCCGATCCCGTTGAGGTGACTTTTTGCCCAAAATTGCCAGTCCCATCCGATGAAGCGAACACTAACTTGGACAACCTGTCCTTCTCCACCTGTCGACAGTATTTCTCAGCCTCCATTGTCCCAGAAGTGATTAGATGATAAATATAGACCACATTCTTCTGTCCAAGTCTGTAGGCACGGCTTATGGCCTGCCTCTCAACTGATGGATTCCACACAACGTCTACTAACACGACCCTTGAAGCACCCACCAGACTAATCCCTTCGGAACATGCTTTGGTAGAGGCAAGCAGCACCCTCACTTCACTCGTTGGGTCATTGAAGGCATTAATGGAGGATTGGCGCTGCTTGATGTCAGCCTGTCCATCCATGTACAACAGTTCCTTGCCATCTGTCCAATGAAAATTGGACTTGAGCAGGTCCCTTATAAAGCTCAAGGGAACAATGAATTGGCTAAAAACCAGGACCTTTTCATGCGTTGCCTCACAAAGACGGATGAGTTCCATAAGAAATCTGGTTTTGACCCCGGCTTCTGGTTTCTTTCTAAGGCTTTCTAAGTCACTTATGTCAACTGTTAACCCTTCACTCTCAGGTACAGAGCACTGAGAGAAGAGAGATGGATGAACGGATATCAAGGAGACAAGGTGACTCAAAAGAAACGGATTCTTCATGCTTTGCACATTCTCAAGGAGGCTCTTCTGTAATTTTCCTGGCCGAAGAACAATCACAGAGTCCTGCAACCCAGGAAGTCTTTCTTGAAGTATGGTACCTTTGTGTACATGCACGAATGGATTAATCATAGCTTTGAGCTTCTCTAGTCCATCGTTGTCGTTTTTGACTATAGATTGGGCCATCACATCCCATTCCCCTCTCACCTTGCTTCTTTTGCGTCCACGCTTTCCAGAAAAATTACCATAGCACCCCAGTGAAATTCTTTCAGCAAATTTTGGCCTCACCAGGCAGAGAGTATTAAAGAGCTCGTCAAAATTATTCTGGAAAGGAGTTCCGGACAGAATGATGCGTCTTTGCGTTTCCACTTTACACAAAGCCTTCCAGATCAGGCTCTGATCATTGCGAGGAGTATGTCCTTCATCAAGGACTAAAAGACCAGGAAGCTCTAGAAGTATTTTCCTCTGCTCATCTTCAGTTGTATGTCGAGGTGAACCGTCTTTCCTATTTTGCCCCGTAAGGGACTTGAAGAGTGTGTAACTTATTCCCAGGATGCTGCTTTCTTTTGTCCATGAATATAGCTTCACCATACGAACATGTTTGGTGCTCTGGTCTCCATGTTTAAATTGTCTTAGAAGACTCAAAGCTGCCTTACTTTCCTTCCCAGAAAGCTCGGGATTGTTGAGATTATGAAATGGTATATCCTCCTTCCACTTCTGAAACTCTTCTTCCCATGTGAGGAGCATGCTCCGAGGAGCAATGATCACAGGCCGGCAACTTGGAAACAGTTCCATATACGTTCGAAGAAAAACAATAGTCAGCCGAGATTTTCCAGTTCCAGGAGCATGTGATATGATACATCCGCCATCACAGCCAACTGTTTTTTGCCTTCTCAGCTCATCAAGCTGAATGCCTCCCGCTATATTCCTCCAAATGAACTCGAACCCTTCACGTTGATGTGGATACAAGTCACTCCTTACATCAGGAATTAAGTCCCAAACCGTGCCATGCACATTGGCCGAGGGAAGGCCAGCTTGGAGATTGCAACTGGAGTCTTGAGAGCGAATTTTTTCAAGCAAATAGTCCTCATAATCATATCTACCAAAGACTCTTCGCCCTGACCTTTCCAAGGGATCATTACTCTGAAAAGTGTAGGCATAAAGATAGAAGTCATAAGCCTCATAAGATTTCTAAATCATAAAGCAGATGAAGAGAAAGTGAACTCTAATCAAATTTCTCTAATCATCAGTTAATTAATTAATGACCGAACCCAAGAAAATATGAAGAAAGCAAGTCGCGAAAGTATCCTTCCTTAGAATTTAAGCTACATCATCTCAAACTGGATTCATTTAATCCACTCTTTGCTAAATTTTTTAAGAGTGAAATTTACAGACAGCGCAATCTAATGGAAATATGAAATTCTCTCCAAATCCACTGAACCTGAGTCCAAACTTAATCTATGTCATTTTTAGTGGGATAAAATTGCAGATCGAAAGAGTACGTTCTCTTGAGCTGACACCCAGGGTAGCCAATACAGAGGAATCAAAAACCAGGTCGTAAGCAGAAAAGGATTTCAGGGCTTACAAATGGTGGTACAACATATTTGATCTCCAGCTGCAGAAAGAAGCAATGTTTGCATCTGATTCCGCTTTCTTCATCGAGAATAAACTCATGATTCCCCTGACTACAAAGGGTCACTCTATCAAAGTCGGGCTGAGGGTCAACATCTTCGCTTACAACCTGGGAGCAAAGATGAGCTACTTTAAATAAGTCAAACTTATGGCATCAAAAAAGCTCTTGCGACATATATGTAAACTAAGATATTAACATATTACAAATTAAATGCAGATTTCTAGATGCTGAGGTCTATCAAATAACCACGCCAGGATACTATCATTCTGATGCAGCGGACTTGTGTTGAACTTTTAGCACGTGCGCAAGAGAATTACTCCTTGTAATCACATATGGAGAGAGCAATACAGAAGTATTAAACACCAGTTTTGTGTAAACAGACGTGATGTTTCACTAAATCATGCAAAAAATAAGGCAACCCAGAGCCAAGAAAATTAGCAACTGCTGATGTGATGAATCAAATATATTCCAACTTGAAATGATGTCTTTCAAATGTGTGTCAAAAGAACATTGGAGGTCCTGGCTATCAGAGCTAGAAGGAAGTATGCATTTGAGGCTGCTTAGTCATCCGGGCATGCAAATACAAGGCTAAGTTTCATTGAGAATTGCATGTGTTTGTTTAGGGCGTGACACACTGACAGCTGATGTAATAAGTGCTTGGGATATAGCCTATTTCAACTAAAAGCTGAAATTTGACAACATCCCAGCTCAGAAGGAAATCTAACACAATCTCCACGTGAAATTAGACCAAAGTTTTCAGTAAGCATGACAAACTAATTCATAACATCGCTCCACTATAATGTGAGAAAAAAGAATTGCATTTACTGTAAACCAAGCAAAATGGTCTTAAAATGACAACAAAGTATAATTACTGCATACTTAATTTAAACAGAAGAGAGATATTTCAGTCTCCACCCACCAGATCGGCATTATAAGAGTCGATCTCACTAGCCCGGAGAGAAAAGTCAAGCTCATCCCACAGCTTGTCCAGTTCTTTCTCGTAATCTGATTTCTCCAGCTGCTTTGGTTCCTCTTCTCCAAAAGTAAATTTCAATGGAAGAATCCATTCACTGCTTTGCCTATTGGTTTCTCCTTCACAAGGTGCATCTCTAAAAGCATCTGCTTCTTTGGGGGTAATCTCCCCCTTATCCCATATAGAATCCACCAGAATTTTGATGACATCGTAATCTTGGGGAGAACGAACGCGCTTTCTCTTGGATAGGAATGGAAAATCTTCACCTTTCCCACATTCCTTCAGCGGACATTCTGCACCATTATCCATGTTTGAACCAGCTTTTCTCTCAGTGGATTTGGAGGAAAAGTTTTCCGGGTTGTGCTTTTCACTATCAGAGATATCGTCATCTTTATCGTCCTTAGATTGATCTATACATGACTTTGAACTAGCTTTTATATAGTTTGACACTGCAGCAAAATCAGTTTTGTCTCTTACACAGTGAGTGTCCTGATTAATGAGAATTTCATCTCTGACATGGTATTTTTGAGATGAGCCAAGATCAGCATCATCATCATCATCATCATCATTGTCAACATCGAGTGGATGGCTGAACGTGCCAACCTTCATCGTATCCCTCCCTTGCCTCCCAAAATGTGATCGAGTTCGTCGTGCCACGCAATTGCGCTCTTCACTGAAATTAACAGCGCTCTCTTTGTTGTCATATTTGTCACTAAGAGAACCACGCGGGATTTTCAAACCAAATGCTTTCGTCTTCTTCAAATCAGGCATGGGTGTCCCTTCTCGAGGTCGGTCAGAAGCACTTTCTTCTTCTATAATGTTACGTGGGCTTGCTTTCCTGTTCTTCAAATCGGGTACGGGTTTCCCTTCTTGAGGTCCATTGAAAGCACTTTCTTCTTCTGTAAACTCACATTGGCTCGAATCTTTACTATCTCCTACTTCCTCCTCACTAGAAGAACTCGAGTTATCCGTGCTAACAGAACTTGTTGATTCCTTGCCCACGTAATCCTCATCCTCATAATCTGTGATGTCATCCTCACTCGACGACATCTCATCCTCACTAGAGGACGTCTCCATCTCATCCGACACCTCAATAATTTCAATATGGCTCTGTCCCTCCTCAACCTTCAAGGCACCGGTATCTACCATTCCTCCACCAGGAGAGGACGTCAAATTTCCGTTCTTTCCACCGTCACATTTGGAGCCACCACTTTCACCAATGCTTCCATCCTGCACAACCACAGCAGCCCCACTATTCTCAAGAGGACCCTCTTGCTTCCTGCACATTGTCGAGTCCGAACCTAACACAGCGCGATCGTCAACCGGCTCATCACTAGAAACACCCCCTTCATCACGATCGCCTCGGGCAGAATCCCCGCGCCGCCCCCGCCTCCCTAATTTCACGCCGCGAGAACTCGACGCTGCGGAATCACGAACCCCGCTCGCCCCGACCGCGCGCGGCGCCCCATCGCCGCCGCCGCCCAAATCACCAGAATCGCCCGAGTCAATCAATATCACGTCCTCCGCTTCCGCCAAACCCTGGCTCGAATTCCGCCCCTTCTCCGACGCCGGAGGCGCTTCCCCCAAAAATTCCACTTCCCCGTCGACGACTGTTCCCTCCCTCCGACGACGAGGACGATCGCGACGGCCGCCCGAACGGGTCTGCGCCCGAGTCCGCTTCGCGACCGGCACGCTGTACCTCATCTACGAAGCAACACGAGAACGAGAACCATCCGTCCCTCAGCCATAAACCAAAAAAATAAAATAAATAAATAAATAAATTCGAGAAGCGCAACCGCATTATCGCCTACACTGACAGTCCTCAAAAAGCAACAGGGGGAAAAAAAGGAAAGAAGGAAAGCAGAGTTAGAGAGAGAGGAGAGAGAGAGAGAGAGAGATCCAATGCCTTGGCCGCGCGCGGGAAGAGCTCTCTCGAGAAAGAGCGGAGGCGGCAGGCGGGCGCGCCGGGAGGGGAGGGGCGGCGGGGCGGCGGCGGCTGCGGCGGCGGCGAGATCACGGAAGGGAAGAGAGAGGGGAGGGGAGGGGGAGAGAAAAGAGCGCGAACGAACAGTGCATGCAAGTGCCGAAGAAGCAGAGGAAACGGCGTGGACTCTTCCGCGTCTGTGCGTTGACTGGTGAATCGTTGAGGAGGAAAAAGTTGTCCCTCTCCGGGCGAGGTGAAATGGCTAAACTGCCCCTGCCGGGGTCCCCCCGGGAAGTAAAGAGCCTAGGATGTTTCCATCACATACTGAGATTGACCTATCTTAATTAGCGCCTCATTCTAGGAAACATTATATAAACTCACTAATCTGGACTATTTAATCATTCGCTATGGCTCGTGAATGATTTTAGACTTTTTTTCCAAATCGTTTAGGAAGAAATGTCTCGTTCGATGGTTTAAAATATAATAAGCCATTAGTGTAAAAATAGACTCAGAGTTTGAATATGAATTTCGCTTATTCTTTAACTCTATGATAGCATTTGTATTATTGAGTTTATCTACTAGCTGTTACAATAATTATGTGGGCTAATTCAAAATATTTTGAATTTTGAATTAGTCCGTTATAGTAATGATTACGATAATAATTACATAATATATGTATGTGTTAATTTAAATATTCTGAATTAATTGGTGATAGTAATAATTACAGTAATAACTAAATGATAAAAGCATTAATTAATTCAAAATATTATGAATTTGAACAAGTCATACGTTGTTATTCTTAACCATTGGTATCTACCGGTCGGACATCTACGCTACACGACCCCAGCATGAATTGTGCTCACGTGTTTTCCGAATGCAACTCTCACAGAGCCCCTATTTCGATCATTCGTTGTAGGCTCGCCGGATGATTAAGTCAACCCATATTATAATTATGTCTCTTTCACTCTTCTCTAAAACGGCGGCAAAATCCTGTAGCGCTGGTGGCTTGCACAGGACCTAATTCCAGAATAGACAGAGGAATCATGATTCTAAAAGAATCCGTCTAAACGAAATTTTTATTATGCTGGTCCATGAAATGATTTGTTTCGTTTCTTTTTTAACAGAGTTGAACAACGAGAGGATCTGCACAGAAGGGACCGAGTACAAGGAAAACCTTGTTGCAGAGGGAAAGGAATCATGAAGATCTGCTAATGCCGGTCGACAGCTTATGTAACTCTGTATAAATGAAGAAGAGCATGAAGAAGACAAGGACGAGGAGGAGGACCCTCCATGTTTCGTGCAAAATCGAGGTTGTTTCTAATGGTTTTGAGTTTCTTTTGTACCCTAAAACGGTAATCACTCAGATAGGCGGACGGTGTTAATGGAGGGCGAAACCCCCTTACCTGCTATGGAAATTCAAGATCAGATGGATCAGCTTACTTACATTTTACGCAGCAGAAGTTTTTCAATCAGAGGAAGATCGCACCAGCACCAGCACCAGCACTGCTACAAACTAGATGAGGACGAGAGCCTGGACGATCACTGGCTTAGGGAGGCTGGCCAACGATGACGCCGAGGTGAAGTATTTCACCGAAGATGGATAATGTCATGCATAATGACTCATAGGGGTGAGGATGGTTCGGGTAGGCAATTCTCGACCTAGAACCGGGAAACAGCCCACTAAGGATCGGTTCCAAAAAATTGAAATAGGAAACACCTATTGATTCCGTGGTCTAGTCCAATTCCCGAGTAGATCCATATAACCGGTCCCACCAAAGATCAACCAAATATTTCCATTCTTTTGACCGTAAAGTCCATACTTTAAATAACCTCATCAAGCATTGAGTGTACATTGTCCTATCCATTTATTGTTACAACATATAACAAGCAAAATCAAAAACCTTATATATTTTGTGACAAAATCAAAAAGTAAAACAAAAATAAGTATGTGGAATCGGTCTTACTATAAGGGCCTATTTGGTAACCATCCCAACATGATCTTGGATTCGATTTTTTGTTCCAGGGAGTAGTTTTGAAACGTAATCAATTGCGTTTGGTAAAATTTTTGTTAGGGGAATAGATTTGGAAGAGAATCAAGAATAAAAAAGTTGATTTTTGTTCCGGGAACAAAATTGAAAATCAAAACTCTTCTTCTTCTCTTTTCTTATTCTTCACCGATTGCCATCCCGTGACCACCGCCCATCGCCGCCGCCGCCGTCCGCCGCCGCCAACTAGTCCGGCGAGCTCGCCGAGGCTCGCCGGGCCAAGGCGAGGTCCGGTGAGCTCGCCGGGGTTGGGCAAGGCCCCCCTCGCCCCGACGAGGCTCGCCTAGCCTCGGCGAGGTCGGCCTAGCCACCGGAGAGGCTCGGCCGACGAGGGCCGGCCTCGCTGAGGGCCAGTGACGCTTTGGTGAGGTCGTCGGCCCTCATCGGCCGATTGCCGTCCGGCGGCGGCCCGAAGAAGAAGAAGAAGAATAGGAGAAAAAAGAAAAAGAAAAAAAGAAAAAAAAGGACAAAAGAAAAGAAAAGAAAAAAAGGAAAAAATTATTTAAATATTAAAATAAATTGATTTGGAACAGAATCAATGAACACAATACCAAACGTAATTTATTCCGGAATCGAAATTTTGTACGATTCTACCAAACGCGTTCTTTTACTTAAAATCAGTTCCCATAAAAAATAATCATTTCTGATCAGAATTTGTTCCCGGGCACAGAATCGTTACCAAACACGCCCTAAGCCAAAATGGGAAACTATAAGCCAATTAATAAGAACAAAAGAAAACAAAAAAAACCATTACAACAACTAGATACTAGAAGCAGCTAGAAGGCTGAATATTATGTTGAAAGTGAAAGAAACTAAAAACCAAATCAAGAGTTAGAAACCAAATTAATAATATATTAATTTTTATTTATATTAAAAATTAATATATTACTATAATATCAATTTGGTCCGGACGGATGGGTGGACGGGTGGTTCCGTTTATGGAATCGGCAACCGGACTGGTACCAATTGATTTCCTTAGGAACCATTGGTTTCGGATTAGTGCCGTCTGGTTCCGTGTGGTCCAGGCGGGTCCCGATTCTTTTACTGATTCCTAGTTACTCGTCATTGCCATCTTAAACAATGCATCCTCATCCCCTCTCTCGCTTGCTCCCTCTCTCTCTCTCCCCCTCTCTCAGCAGATTTTTTTTTTCTCTGATTATTTTTGCTCGCAAAAACCTCTGTTGACTCATCATAACTCCACTGCACTGCCTCGAACACACGGGAGAGAGTGCGTTTTTGTAGCTGTGAAAGCGACCATTTGCTTTTTCCGGGTCCTCGATTCCCCCCTGCACTGGCTCCAAAACTGGGTATTCTTAGCATACAGAGAGTGACTGGCGACGTGCTAGTACAAGATCAATATCTCGAAAACTGAATTATTCTAAGTAGAATCGCACGCAACGAGTATCTTAAAGCGTACTCGTTCGCGATTCGTTTTCACGTGCATCGGGTTTATTCCCTTTCCCTTTCCGTGTAAAGAGCTTATAAAGGGGTCGTGTTCATGCATGCACGAGGAATGGCGGTCGACGTGCGAGGTCCTTGCTTTGTCTTCAAGTCAGAGAGGCTGCGCAGGTGGACATCCAGTTTCTTTTTCCTCTTTTCCCTCCACTCGATGAAAGGGGCTCTGTTCCATTAATGGACGTATCGTGCGTCAGTTTTCCTTTCCTCCTTTCCCACCCATGAAAGAGACGAATTGACATTTGAGGATTAAAAGAACCATTTCAATATGAAAAGTTACAACTTTTGGTAATTATGGAAATGGTTGATAAATGTAAGCAATACCCAGAAATTGTATATATAGGTACGAAAAGAGAAAAATCTTCCTAAAACTGTTTCAATAAGATACGAAAGATTCAAATTTTAGTTTTGAAACACTTGAGAAACAGAATGGAATCATGAATTGATGCATTTGGTCATGGATACAGTATTTGGGGATTAAGTAATTGAACATATTAGGCAAGGAAATATATATATACCCTACCAGTAGGACATCCTCTTTACTTTAAGGTGAGCCCGCGGTTCATCTTTGCGCTTCGCCAATTTGTCTCAGGCGCATTTGAATGGCCGATTTGACACCCGTGTTAATGGAATCACCAGTCCATTGCAAATAGCTATTTTCTATTAGGCTCGACAAGGTCCAACCCAATTACGTGGCCCATCAGATCCTCTATTTAACATATGACATGGCTAAATTTAATTAAATATATTATGGGCCATATAATTATGACATCCAATTAAGTATGTGGAACTCATATCCTAAACCTTGATGACGACTGAGATTTGGCAATTTTAGAGTTGATCTCATTACTTCCTCTATACAAGGTCTCTCTTTAGTGGAGAATGTTGGCATTTAATTACCACATTCTCCTATTTTCCACAAAATTGTTGAAAGACAAAAACACACCCATCACGACTATTGGAGGAGAGCGGTGAAAATTCATATCTTCAAGAAAACATATTTTCTCTCATTGGATCAATAATGGCTTGTTTTATTTTATTTTATTTGAGTACGCTATATTTATCAATTTAATCTCATGTTCATGTGATTGAATAAACCAATATAATACCACATGTTATAATAATGGGATTGAAATTCAATCACAATGAGAGAAAAAATGTCTTCCTGCGGGTATGAATCTTCACCACTCTCCTCTACACCTCTATGAGAGTTGTGATGGGTGTGTATTTTTTCGCTCAACAATCGGGTGGAAATTAGGGGAAACAGGGTGCCAACATTGTCCTCATGAGCTGATGATATTGTTCATATCACGACCAGTCAAGTTGGAAAAATGAATATAAATGGTGGACAAAGGCTGACTAGGGGGTGATACAGGTTTGTGTTGGATGTTTGCTTCCTCTATGAAGTTACTTTTGTAATGTTGATTAGGAAAAGGAGTTGCTGTCGTTCACTATGATGCTTCCTGAATGCTGCAGATGTCTGGACTAATTGAGTATAGTTTGCAGTGATTTAGTATGGAGTTCAAGTGCTCCAGGATCAACACTTGGAACTCTTTCGAATTGAATTATCAGCAAAAGATTTCCCTATGCTTGCTTATGGGCCCATGCTTCGTTGGATGTTGTGCAATGCTATCAGTCTCAAATGCAGTTTTGGTCATGGGCCTTAGGAGTTAGTATCTCACATTCTTCACGACTTTGTTAGATTCTCATTCCTCTGGCATCATAAATAAGATGCCGCCTGTTGCCTGGTCAGGCTTGTCGAGGAGTTCGACAAGCAAGTGAACGTGTTGGATGACATAAATGATCAGGACAGCCAAAAGATGCCCAAGGAAGAAAAGCAATGAATGGTTGGCTTTCAGCTTTTAGATTCTGATGTCAAAAACACTTCTTACTGCTGCTCTGTTTCAGCAAATGACAGTCAATTTGCTAACATTTTTACACCTCGTTTGCAGATGAAACAGCTCAATTCTCATGTTGCTCTAAAGAAGCAATAGGTATTATCAATGGAACAGTTTCTGATCACAAAAATATTTCAAATCTATATGCGTGTTGCTCTTCCAATGTGCATTTTGCGAGTTTAAAGTATTTCCTCTCATCGTGTATTTCCTTCTCATAATGCCAAGCTGTTGCTCAAGGTAACTATGCAACAGGCAACTTATAGATTACTGGGAGAATTGCATTAGCGCATTGTATTCTGTAGTACTAGCTTCCCCAATCCCAAGTGATGTGCTCTTACCTTCCTTTCCTGTAACCTGCTCAAGCCTTTTTAACTTTGATGCAGGTATGCAACCAATGTTTACGAATTAATCTAAACGATGGACACAATGAAGGGTTCGGGGCAGATATTGGGTTGCTAGCTCCATTCAAGCAAAGTTGAAACCCTCCCCATCTCAGCATCGATCTCATCCACTTTCTTGCTCTACGACACTGGAAAATCTTTGTGCTTGCAAACTGACTTTCGCCCTTGGCTACATTGGTATGAATTGCACACAGTTGTTCACAAGATTAGACTTTGTTTATTCTGTAACATGCCACATCATGTTCCTCTTGACATGTGTGGGTTTATTGGCGAACGGCAAAGGTTTTAATACCAACTGAGCTTTCAATTTGGGGGGCAGTGCACCAGTTCAATGTGACAGATAATGTTTATCGCAGCTCTTTTGCTCAGGAAAGTCTGCTGTCATTGTGCGCTCACCTCTCATCTTGATGATCCATCCTCTAAAAGAGTATTGTGTGGTGCCTACTGAAATGTTTTCTTTGGCAGATATTAAATGCACTGTGATCTTGTGCTCTTGCTGTATACTGTCTTGGCTTTGTTTCATCTAGTCATTCAACCTGTAGAGTTTGTGATGGCATTTCAAGCGTGCAGGATCCTCCTTGGAGTCGGGGACAAAATTCTTGACCAGCTTATTCAATTTGTTTTCCCATGATAAATGATATTTGTTAGCACAACAGTCACCAGAACATTTTTTGCTAACTACTTAAAAGCTAAGTTTCTCACATCTGTAATCTGGGTGTTAGCAAGTACTCAAGGAACTTGGCAATTAGACACCGATGATCACAAGTCCTGAATGAGGATTTTAAGGGAAAAAACAGAAAATAAGAAGGTTTCTGGTCCTAGAGGGAGGGGTCCTTAAGCTTTAAATATATGTATGGTCTTCTAGAGGTGCATCAAACATCCAACAGTCAATTGTAACTAATCATTTCTTTCCATGCTACACAATCTGAAACAGCCTACCTTTATCGTATCACATTTTGGATTAGTGAGATTTCCAGTTTCATGTTCCTATTTTCATTCTGTATACTGCTGCGACCAATGTGCCAGAGACCTTGGTTTGCCCAAATATGACCTGTATAGATCGTCCTAAGAACGGCAGAAAATCAATTTTTTCAATAATACCCACGTCATATGTCCCTCTAGTCAGGGAAGTTCCACTTCCATGTTCCCGATTTCGTATAATCTACTGAAGCAATGACACTTCAGTCACGTTAGTTTGCCCATCCTTAATTTACTAGTTTTGCACTTCTATGTTGCAATCCTTTGACCTTGGACATTTTCATGAGACTATTTGGCTCAAAACTCAAAAGCATCATTACATCTGTGCTATCCTAAATTCCCAGTCCTACAGTTTACTTACTAGTTTGAAAACTCAGAATAAGTTCCAGAACTGCAGTCCATTTTCCTTCGTCTTTTGTATTGAAAGGATTTGATGTCGTCAGATAAGTCCATATGAGAACCATTATGTTCATTCTTGCAGCTATGACAAATCAAAAGCTAATAAATCATGGAAAGCGGACTATGGAATTGGACGAGACTGATCAACCCATTGAGAGGTCAAAAAAATTCAGTTGCTTCCAAATGACTCTTATAAAGATTCTAAATATATGATGACTCAATATCTGCAGGTACCCTTGTTTGATGCAAGGTTGATGTAAACAAGATGCTAAATCCTATCCTCAAAGTTAAAAACTTCAGATAGGACTTGATAGTGAGTTGATGAACTTCTTTGAACAGGGTGCTATGCGTTCAGACATGGGATCCAGGAGATCTGGTAGCAGAGATATATGCACTGATCGCAGCATCTACAATAGAGGCAAAATCTAACTCACTTTAAGCTTGACAATCACCTCTTCCTCTCTGGACTGAGTCTTCGTTATGAGCGGGATGCTTGCCCTCCACTATTGGCTTACAAAAACGAGTTGAGTTTTCATTTCTACATTCTAGACCGTGCAAGACACTACTGATGTTGGAATTGAGACGGCAGCAACTGCTGAGGTTCGGTTTGTTTCTGAAAGCAGATTCTCTTTCTCGCTATGTCTTGTTGCTTCTTATTCCCATATGGGAAGCATGCGGATTGAGAAGAATCTAACCCAGCGTGTTATCCATTCAGACTGAGAATATAAGTAGGATTGTCCATGAACTGGACTCCAGGGACGGACGGTGATGCAGCTCCCTAAATATTTGTTTGACTTCAGACACCTGTACTGAAGTTTGGCCACTTAGAACCAAAAAGTACAGTAGAGGATATGTCCAAGGATCACATTTTAAACAAGTGCAGACCACTTGAAATTGGCTGAAGATCCTCCATCCCCACATCATGCGTTCATTGGTATCTCAACAATTTCAACTGCGAATGTCCTCAGTCATAAAGAACAAAAAACATACATCTCTCATTCACATGGTAATAGTATGGTAACAACAATGGGAACACCGTACTGAGACATGGACTTTGGAATAAATTAGTCGAAAAGCAAATTGAAAATGCTACATAATGTTTGGATGTGATTACAGCATGTTTTTTTTTTTTCATGAAAAATGGATTAAAACGTGCTGATGTGTCGATTCCGAGTTAAATCTCATTGTGTTCTACTATGTCAGTTCGAGTTGTGATTGGTGTTGCAGCCATCATTACTTTAAAGGTCGGAATTGTCTCTTCCTTCCCCTTCAAGTGAAGGATGAGTCCTCAATGCATATTGTGGAATTTTGACCTTGTTGAGGAGAGGCGGGATGTCAGAGTTGAATTACTGTGCACGTTTAACTTTCATGCAAGTGTACATCCACTATTACTGTACTTAGTCAAACTTGACTATGTTTGGATGCCAAGCCTAATGTTCAACCTGCTGATTTTCCACATCTTTATCTCCCTGTACACCCTTTGACGATCAAATGTCGCGGGTTATACCTAGGAAGAGCGAGTTGAATGTTCACTTGGCAAAAACAAGTTGAATATTCCCCCTTGTCCACAAGAAAAATGCGGTCCACTAATTTCACCTTAAAGTCATCCGTCATGCGCTCTTTGCATCGTTATTGGAATTGATTACAGCCTCTGAATTCCCCTCGATGCCTGTCTCGGGTGGAAGTCCAAGTCGGGACAGAGCGAGTTGACCTGGAACGGGAGCGGTGCGTCCTAATGGATCACTTTCCGTATTTAGTGGAAAAGCAGCTCCATTCACGTGGAAGTCCTGTAGGATCGGGACCCCAAAACAACTGTCTCAAGCTATGCTAAGGTTCAATATTGCTTTGCTCCGCCCCTTCATTTCATCTTGTGCCAATTTGCTGCACTTCCTGTATTGCTTTCCAGTTGGTGCACCCAAACGATCTACAAGGAAATGCTGCGCCCATCGGTAATGACTGGCTGCTTAGAGGATTCCAGGTGTCATTCAATTTGGCATATATCTTGACTGCTTCTATTAGAGATAAGTATGGTTTTAGAGTGAAATCGAAACCTCAAAACCAAACTAGCTCCCACGGGTCCAATTTTAGGTTTTAGGATACATACGATGGGTGTCAAATAGGTTCCAGGTTTCAAATAGAACTAGAAACCTGGAACCCGAAATCTATAACAAGTCTTTATGTTTTTTTTTTTTTTTTTAATGTCTTTAGGCGATCTTGCGACATTTATGTAATATGAAATCATTAATCTGAGCTTCTATTTTCGATGATATATATGATTAAAATTTTTACTTTATTAATATTTCATAATTTTCACATGTCTAAATATGATTTGCAATTAGTGGATTACAACAAATGGTGATCTTTAAAGTTGCAATTATTCAATTAAGAGTACATGTGGAAGCTGAGTAGATCTGAAAATCGACATTGTGGCATACTAGGTTACAGGAAGCTGCATATGTAGAGTAGGTTTCAGGTTCTTGGTGGAACCTGAAATCGCTCACCTCTAGTGTTTACCGAGTCTATTAGCCCTCAGGGACAGCCGAGGAGGGAAGGTAAATCTGCTGTAATTTTGCTAAAAGATAATGTAAAAATCGTTTGTCGGAGTATCATGTTAAAAGGGATTTTCAAAGGTCTGTAGGGATAACGAGACTAGAATAGGATAGTGGAATCAAACGCAGTAAGTGTAATATCTCATCGTTGCTTAGCACGACGATTACAACTAGTCAACCCTTCTTTTTTTCTCTCCTTTTTTTTTTTTTATCGGATAAGGCAGCGCCTTATAGCGGCGCTCGGCGTAAACTCCGGAGCGACCGACGACAGAACCCACCTCTCACTGCAGATCTCTTAAGTCGCGCCATGCGCGCGCGCGGTGACTCGGACCGTCACGGGTCAATTTAATCATGCCAAAAGTATAACGCCGCGGGTCAATTTAAGTTCACGTAATTTTGTTGGGTCTTTTTTTTTCTCGAGTCTTTCTACGGGTTCCAGATATGTATCGGCACGGATTGGATTGTCTTTGATTTCGCATTTGGACAAGTCGGGTTGCTTTCCAAAGTTGGAACCGAATCGAAAGGAGCCAGAAGATGCCGTAACCCGTTTCTGCGGCTACCGATCGGGATTGGATTGGACGAAAGCACTTTGATTTGACAGGCCACGGTTTCTAGGAAGGAGGAAGGAAAGATGGCCTCCTCATTATTAAATTACAAGTTCTCCGCATCGTAAGAAAATTGACATGTCTGTACAATTTATTGAACGCCCAATTAAAAACCGGGCCTCCGTGGCTCGTTCCCTTTGACCTTTTCGCTTCGGCCAGGACTTTTTTCCTTGTTGCAATATTATAATCTGCATAACCACTTCCATCTTTATCAGAAACACTAATAAAATCTTCCCGATTCTCCCACACGGCCCGACGTCGGAGGGAAAAAAAACAAGAGCTGGCGATTAAGAAATTATATACGGAAGTGACGTTCTGAGATTGCCCTTTGGACTGACATTTTGACTTTGAAACCGGCGACCTTGAAGCCGTTCCGCCGGTTTTGAATAGCCTTTTTGGACATCATAGGCTGAGCATACGCCGATGATTTGAATGTCGGCATGCCTTCGTATGACCATTCCGTCGGAAATTCGCCTATAAGCATTTCGCTGGTGACTCATTATTTTCTTGGTTGCCTGTTCGCGTAAACTTTCAAAACAGATGGATTCACACTGAATATTTAAGGGTATTTGGATCTCGGGTCTAGTTTGCAAGTTTCTAAAGTGGGTAAGTGGTGGGTTGGTGAGAAGCTTTGGTCCACCAAAGTCAACTTGACTTGAGCAAATTAATGCGAACATGAACGGACCATGACCATACCATGTGCATGCCCTTAGTCTACACGCTTGACTACTTTTAATAGCAGTTGTCAGTTAGGCATGTCCCCAGGAAAGAGAAAGGTAATTCATGCCTAGATCGTCTCGCAAATCCTCAAGCTTTAAAGTCGATACGTAATTCAAAGAGGCACCTCCTCCTCCCATCTCTACACGGCTTGTTACTTAGCCGAGATTAGGCATCATAAATAAATACACAAGGGATTTTGAATGGTAATGAGTGCACTAATTATTAATTACTGAGTGATCCATAACCACCTAACTTCTTACCTAAATAAAGTGATGCTCCGAACCATTGCTACAGTATCTTGCACTTGAAGCATGCATGTTGCAGCTCTAAATCAGGGTCAAATCTGTTCTATGAACCTAATTCTTACTTGATCATATTTCAAAGTATTTCAGGCCGGTCTCTTGACTTTTGGTGCTCCACGAATTGAAGAGAGGAGGGTAAAAAGGTAAAAGAAAGGGTCGACGAAATAGACGAAAAGCTAGTGAGAAACTCCAGAGAGACTACTTTAGATAGACCAATATGAACTTTTTATCCTATTACCTAACATATAAACTTTTGAAAATTAATGTTGCGCTTTCCAAAAACTTGTGCTAACTTTTTAAGACAATGGTGTTCACGATCTTTCTCATTTGCATTTTTTTAGGGCGACGTATCCATTAAACTAAACGTTTACCCACGCGTTGCATGGGATTAAACATTTATTAGGAGATTTAGGAAGGAAAGACTAGATAAAAAAGGCCATCGAACTAAACTGAGAAAGTTAAGATATTAATTCGTAAGTGGTCTTTTTTGGGAAATGTAATTTGATAAAAAGAAGAACCAATTTTTCATCTTCTAAAAACATAACAAATAAAGATTTGCATTTAAAACTCCTTAATAAAGGAAACGTTTTAGCATAAATATAATTGAAATGGAGCGCAATATATTTTGGTATAAATACAATATTTGTTACCATATCATTAGCTGTAAAATTTATTCATAAAATTATATTATGAAAGTATGGAGCAACTAATTGATGTAATGAAAAATTCACGATCATGATATAAAATATTATATGGCATAAATATTATACTATCTTGGAACGCTTATAGAATATAGAAGTTTTTGTCTACCTACCTTGGAAAAGCATTAGATTATGTTATTGTTTTAAGCAAAAATACTTATTAAATACAAACGAGCTAGAATTAAATAATAGAGAGAGAGAGAGAGAGAGGAAAGGATGAGGGCATTTAATTAGTGCACATATGTTGAGCTAATTCCTACAGAGAAAGTTAATTTTTTCTCGTGATAAGGAGAGTCCAATTCTAGTAAACTACATGCTAAGTGGCAAGCTTAGAGGCAATAGTCACATAAGATTTCATCACAAATTAATTTTGGGCACGCCCGATTCATATAGAAATTGGTATGTAAATTTTGTACAAGTCATCTAATACACAGACCAAGTATGTACATAGACCAAGTATGTACACATCGACTCGAATATAGTCGAGAATATATGATAATTCAACTTTTCAAAAGTAGTGACATATTATTTTAAATTTTTGGTTGAACCGCAAATAATGCTTTTGGCGACAAGTCGACGAGCATTGCACATGCAGAGTTTAATATAATTACACACGATCGTGGTGGCCTCTGCCTCATGTTTCATATTGTGCAATAGAATCTTGCTAATAATACCTCGTGATCTTGCATGACAAATTTTTAGTCCCCAAATGTCAAATTTCTCCATTCCTACGACGGCGGGCCCTACTCTTTTTCTTTTTTTTTTCCTGGTTTTTTGGGGTATGGAAAGTGAATGCACAGGAAGACGGTCCACCACATTCTCTTGCGTAATTTCTCTTCGGGCACGCCCATCCTCGTCGGGCAGCCTTTATTAAGGTTCCCCGTCGTCGTTTTCAGAAGCGAGGACGGGAAGTGCCCGGTCGCACCCCGCGTGTCGGCTTGTCCTGACGAGACGATCCCGACTTCTTTTTTTCCTCAAGTCAAGATTCAAAGGCTGGCGACGCAACGCTGAGGGCGACCCTCACGCGCTTAGATGGATGAAAACAAGAACAGGACCGACGGAGGAGTCGTGGTGAGCGGATGTTCAGGTACTGGATATGAAGGGTCTTCTTGGTCATCTCGGTCTTCGATGTCGTTGAACATCAAGTCCTTCTCTCCCTCTCCCTCTCTTTCTCTTTCTCTCTCTGTCTCATCCCCAGATGGGTGTTGAATGGATTGATGAGCTTTTGCTAGACAAGTTCATTTTTACTTTTTCATTTTCGCATCTGGTTTTGTTTTGGTCTCTCTCTCTCTCTACCCATCTTTTTTGGCCTTTTGGGGTTCATATTCCACGCTTTCTCTTCGATGACACGGCTTTCACACCTCAACCCTTTGAACTTTCAATCTTCCGTACAATTTCTTGAGCTGAAAGTTTAGCTTTATATTGAGCTAAATCATCATTATAGCTTGTTCTGTTTCAGGCACTTCCACGGATTCGCCGACTTGGGTTTTACCCTTTTCCTCTCTCTTACATACTCCTCTTGTTTGCCGCGAAGGATCTCTCCTTCGCAACCCATTTGCATTCCCTCTGCCGTAGACAGATTGATCTTCCCAAAAAGGTTGAACTTGGGTTCTGTCCTGGGATTTTCTTGAGAATTCGAATCGATAGAGAAAGAAAGATGATGTGCTTTTACTTCAAGAACAAATCCAAGTGCAAGGACAAAGCTGTATCCGCCCCGGAAATCGGAACCGGGCAAGAGCCCAGCAATTCGGCTCGGACGACGAAGTCATTGAGCTCATTGCCATCCCCTAGAAGAAGCATACCTGAATTGTTCAAAGAAAAACAGCACACTATGAGGGTTTTCACCTTCGAGGAGATGAGGGAAGCCACCAATGGATTTAGCAGGATGTTGAAGATCGGCGAAGGTGGTTTCGGGAGTGTTTATAAGGGCACCGTTAAGCCTCCCAATGGTAAAGGTCGTCCTCTCGTGGTTGCCATCAAAAAGCTTAATCAGACTGGATTGCAGGTGATGATGGCTTTTGTAGTTCAATCATTTTTATCACTGTTGAGTGCTTGTAGACTTTTTTCACATCTTTGTAGCATTGGCCTTCTTTCGGAGGTCAGGTCGTTCGGTGATGTTGCTTGTGATTGCATTGGTTCTGCAATCTACAGTTTGATTTAATGAGTCATTCACAGTAGATGAGGAATAAGGATTGACAGATACATACGAAATTGTAGCAGATGGAGGATATTGAACAGGTGTTTCAAGTGGTGAAGATTCATTTGATTATTTTTTTTGGCTAATGGTAATTGGATAATGCATAATCTCATCTACTTGTCTTAGTTATCGACGCGGAGTTCATGATCTGATATGGCTAACAAGAATTAATTCACATTTAATCAAGTTGGTGTCCTATTCGGTGCCTATAGTGTGAAAATTTTCAAAATATTGCTGCAAATGAACACAGATGATGAAGCTGGTGCGAGTGCCTATGCCTAGGAATAATTAGGAAAAAATCTGATAAGCGAGTGAGGATGTGAAAATTGGTACAACGTTTTGCACTTTAGAGGATCATCAGCCTTTATATCCGGTTGCCGGCGTTGTTTCTGGCATTAAATTCTGGAGATAATGGTGGCTACCTCTTTCTGAGGCACTGTTTTTGGTTTCCTAAGGTTGAATTCAATGGCAAAATAGTATCTGCACAATTTCATTTTATCAATTTAGCTGTATCTGCTGTCCACCCTCCAGACCTGCAGATCGATTTCATTTTCTAATGGGTGTTTTCTTTCAATGTGCAGGGTCGTAAAGAATGGCTTACAGAAGTTCAATGTCTTAGCATCGTGGATCACCCGAACCTCGTGAAGCTTTTAGGATACTGCTCTGTGCAAAACGAAAGGGGTGTGCAGCTCCTGTTGGTCTATGAGTTCATGCCGAACCGGAGCTTGGACGACCACCTCTTCAACCGGGGTTTGCCTACTTTGCCCTGGAAAACTAGATTAGAAATCATTCTTGGAGCAGCCGAGGGACTGGCTTATCTGCATGAGGTCATGGAACCCAAGGTACAACTTATGGCCAACGCAATCAAGTTAGTTGACAACATGATTGTATCTGTTTCAATGAGGATGTGTCTTTGCTGTCTGAGTACATGATGCTCTAACTCCATCTATGTATGTCTATATATATATCATGGTATGATTTGATTAGCATTTTTGGTAGGATTTTAAGGCACTTGAGCCTGGTAATTTACTAAAAGAATTGAAATTTCCCTATCCATCTTGTAACTGTTCCTCTGATCCAATGCACCTACTTAGTCAAAAGAATGCAGCACGGCTTCTGAAGGTGTTGTTAAGCTGGAGTCAACCATCATGTTTACGTATCGCTGAAGCAATTCTTGTGACTGATTGTGCAGGTAATTTACCGAGATTTTAAATCATCCAACGTCCTTTTGGATGAAAACTTTAACTCGAAGCTATCTGATTTCGGGATGGCAAGAGAAGGGCCAGCAGATGACCGCACTCATGTGACTACAGCGGTAAGAGTTATCAACTGAAACCTCTGTTTTAGACACATTTTTCTGTTCTATAGGCATCAATATGAAGCGTGATTAATAATCGGTAAATAACTGAGAATCACCCTAGTCATAGACATGACGGCATTTTCCTTTCTTGTGATAACTATAATCAGGTGGTGGGAACATACGGTTACGCTGCACCAGAATATGTCGAGACGGGCCACCTCACGATCCAGAGTGACATATGGACATTTGGGGTGGTGCTCTACGAGATCCTCACAGGGAGGCGGGCGGTGGAGAGGAGCCGCCCGCCAAAGGAGCAGAAGCTACTGGACTGGGTGAAAGATTTCCCTGCGGACAGCAAGAAGTTCATAATGATAATGGACCCACGGCTACGGAACCAGTACTCTTTCGCTTCAGCTAGGACGGTCGTGAAATTGGCGGAGAGTTGCTTACACAAGAATTCAAAAGAAAGACCCGCAATGAGTCAGGTGGTCTTGACCTTAAAGCAGGCAATAGAGCAATCAGGAGAGGCACCACCTCCTGTCACTGGTGGGAACGCTGAATCATCTGGTACTAAAAAAGTTGGTCAAAGGAGGAAGTAACATGAATCAATCTAATCCATGGAGGTCTGCTACTTCCATGTCAAGATCGGCATAAGTAACTAAAGTATCTCTATATTTACAAAGGACACAATTATGCGAGAAGAAGAGAGAGGCGATGCGGATGCGCGATGGAATCTGTTAATTTGATGTAAATGTTAGAGCCATTACAGAGCTTCTGAGGAGAAATTTCAGGAGATTAATTTCTATTCTTTCCTTTTTTTTTTCCTGTCGTCACTGAGAATCTGGGGGATGTTGTTCTCATTGCTGTGTAAATCAGCCTTTTCTGGTCCTCTGTTGGTTCTGTTTTCTGCAGTTGTTGCGGTTGAGGTGCTTGTGTTTAGACTTTTTCTCCTCCTTGATTTCCAACATAGAGAAGCTGTTAGCGCACTTACATATGATATGTGGGATCAGCAACTCAATGGAAGATGACTTATACTCTGTAATTATTGCAAATAAGTCTTAAAAAGTTTTGCAGAGCTATAACGAATATTCCTCTGATTTTTAGGATGGCGCACTCTCTATATATGTCACATGGGCAACTCTCGACTGAACAACCTTCGTGGAAACTTCTGGACTGATTTGGTTCAGATAAAAAATTTATGACAAGGGCATTAATCACTTCCATAGTGGTGGTAGGCCTACAACAATCGTGGGGTTGTGTTGGGCAATAATCGTAACAGTGGCTTGAATCTCAAGAGAGGGTTTTGTTAATAAGTGTTCGACTAGTACTAAATGAGAATTTAAGGATGGAAATGACAATTTTTCAATGCACAATAGATAACTCTTGATATTGAAAAAATATATTTATATATTTTTCACTTGCTATAATTAAAAACACAACTTTCTAAGCATAATTATTACTTCCCATTAAAAATCCGTTTATTTTACGGAAAATGAAAATTGGAAAACATTTTCTATAACTTTCCACCTTACTTTCTTTCACTAAGCACATTTTCCTCGTATTTTTATGTTTTCTTTTTTATTATTATTTTAAAAATTGAGTTTTTATTTTCTTTTTATTTTTTATTTTTTCTTCTTCTTCTTCCTTGGCTGGTCATCTACTATTGCTATGGGCCATGACCGACCAACTCAAGGAAGAAAAAGAATAGAAAAAAAGAAAAAGAAAAAAAAAAGAAAAGGCTAAGGAAGAAGAAGAAAAAAAAAAAAGGAAAGCAAAGAAATTTGAAAATAAAAAATCAATTAAAAAAATTATTAAAAATGAGTGCATATAGGAAAATATTTTTCTTACTTGAATGGCGGAAAATATTTTCTAACTCATCAATCTTATATTCCTTCAATGTAAAATTCGTCTTCTGCATTCAATGATCGATTAAATGAAATGTAGGCTTGGAGTTAACTTTGCAATTAAGTGAATCCACATGTTAATCGGGGGTAAGTGTGTAAAATACACGACAGTGGCATCAATGAAAATCCTTAAAAAAAAAAAAAAACAAAGATGTTTGTCGAAGACTGGGCTTAAACAGTCCTTTTGGGCCCATGGGCCCCGGGCCCATTTCATCGGGCTTCTTCTTCTCGTCAGGTTTCCTGGGGACATTCCGCCGGGGAGAAAGCGAGGCGAAGTGCAGCTACCGGCTGCTCCCCGAAACCTTCAAGTTCGCCTTCAAATCCAGCAAAAATCCTCTCTCCGATTCCCGCTCGTCGGCCGTCTCCGATGGAGAAGACCTTCACGCTCCTCCACACCGTCGCCACCGCCGGAGTCTTCTCCGCCATCTCCTTCTGGTAACACTCGCTCCCTCGCCTTTTCGTCGTGTCGGAACCGGCAGCTCCTCGGATCGGAGCTCCGAGCTCCGAGCTCGGAGGCGGCGTCCTGATCGGAACCTGCTTGTGGCCTAGGTACGGGTTCATGTTCGGGAGAGAATCCGCTCGCAAGGAGCTCGGCGACCTGATCGACGGCCTCCGGAGGAACAGCGGCGACGGCGGTGCGGACTCCGCGTCTCGTGCGTGAAAGTACGTCTTGTTCGATGCTCAGGTTCAGTTCCAAGCTCGGCGTGTGCTGCAGATTTTTAGCATTTTTTTTTTGGTGGCGAGAATTGTGTTCTGATCGGGCGTTCGGATTCGGTGACTGCGAGCGGAACGAGAAATGTAGTTTCCGGTTTTCTGGTGAATTTGAGGTAGGATCGAGATGAAACGGTGCGATAGCAGAGATTCGTATCTACTACACTTGAGCACGTCTCGTCTGAAAACACGATCGATTAGCTTAATTGGATTTCGTGCTTCTTTTCCTCCCTTGTACTGACAAAGGTATGAAAATGTACACAAGCTTCTAACCGAGGCTGCACTATTCCCATTACCTGTTTATTATCAGATTGGAAAATGCTTTTTCATGTCTTTGTATGCTCCTCTCTTAAACTGTATAAACGGTACTGCCTTGCTAAGAAATAGCACATCTAAGGTACTCTAAATAGTTCGTTTCTTGGCTAGAAGCATTGCATCCTTGTAATTACCAAGTTGAAGGGATCTTTCCCCATGCTATGTCTTCTCAATCTTATGTCATTATCGTCAATTTTATTTATTTTTGGTCAGAATTGTCAGCAAGTAGCTCAGTAAATTTTACTACTGGTATGAAGAAGAGAGTTTTACTGCTCAAAAGTTGGCCCACATATTTCATTCTCCTTCCTATTTTGGGAAAAAAAAGATAAAACCTATTTATCAGAAATACAATGACCACCTGTAAAATGATTGTCGTTCACGTAATTCCTTAACCTCGAAAAGGATGTGGACATTGGATAAGTGGGGTTAGTCTGATTAGCATAGAGTAGAGTACTCTCTGTAAAAATAGATGTGCAGTACATCCATATCATAGACATTAGCCTTCAAAGTGCGATATCAATAATAGGTCAGAAGTTTGAAGCCTGTATGCAAATGTGTCTTTGTATTCATTATATTATTTATTTATTTTTTAAACACACTAACGAGCTTGCTGATACTTTCATGAGCAAAACCGGTTAATATGCAGTATGACCCTGAGAGTAAGGTCTTAAGGATGTTGCAACAGACCAGGAAAGTTAGAGTTCTGGGTATTCAGTTTAACATATTGACATGGTAAGTGTCATCTTGTTGAAATGGATGAAAAAAGTCGCAGCCACCCCTACAACCCTTCAGAAAAGGTAATAAGAGAAGAAACGCTCCCAAATTTTTTCTCTAGAGAGTTGTTTGGGGGGAAAGACGTACTGAAGAAGGAAAATATGGAAAACAAATCAGTCTTGCATACAAAAGTTGCTATTGTAGTTCAGATTCTGTCAACCAAAGAGCACACGAAATTTGAGAGAAAAAGATGGACTATAGTAAACCCAGATGGACTATAGTAAACCCAAATATTGGGTCTACCCCCCTTCCTCTATATTGCATGATTTCGGAAAATTACGCGATTGACCCATACATTTTTCATACTTCTATTTCTAAACATGTGGCATGCCATGCCAGAAAATTTGTTGTATATTTGCTATGATAGTATAATCCATTCCACACTATGCTGCATAGTCATACATTAAAATGCCCATTTATTGTTTTCTACACAAGAGCAGCCTCCTTGATTTTGGTGGCACTTTTCTCTTTGATAAAACCAATGTAGAGGTCAGTCCTGCCCAAGTCGGACTCGGATAGTCTGTTGTTCCCACCTTCAGACATGCTTCTAACAAACCCGACTAAGTTTCGCCAGTTATTCTCTTCAAACAACCTCTTATTCAATCTCAAATATGTGAAAGCACTCAACGAGTTGCCAGAATCTGACCTACTTGTTGAGAGAACTTGTGCGTATGCACCTTCATCATATCTCTCTAGTGCATTCTCCCCAGCAAGGTCTGCTCCTGCAGTTTTAGCTGCCACCTTCACCTGTCGAACTAACCCTTCTGGAGAGCAATTCGCGTGCTCAGGCTGTTCTCCATCTCTCATTTCCATGCACGTGAAGTTCAGCACAACCCCATTTTTTCCCATCATTCGTGCAATTGGTAGATACCCATCATGATTTCTGGTGTTATAGTATCCAGCTGTCAATTCAGCTGCATGGGATCTTGTTCTGTAATGCCAGTGAATACCAGCCACTTTTCCTGAGAGCTTTACTTGGGTTCCTTGGAATACTCCTTTTGCAGCTGCTAGGATTCTGTCACCATGCTCTAATAGCTTTTCGGAGTACCATTCTAGAAAGAACTTTCCGTACTCAGTGTTCCATGTCCCTTCCCGTCTGAAGAACCCAGTTTCTTCGGGAAACTGATTGTATTGTCCAGAGTCATGGGGTCCAGACTTTCCCCAGTCCATGTGCCCTTGTGCCTCTGCTGATGCTTGCAGTGAAGCTCTCATGTACTGCATTAAGACAAATCAGTGTCAACAGTGAGATCTACCAGAATTTAGTAATAAAAGTGACTGTTCATGCTTATTGATTTAATCATCGATTAATTTATTAGTATTGTACTCTATTGTTTATCTGTTACTAGTTGATTTTGAGCAATAAGTGGTCATTGTTATAATTTAATCATTGGACTATTCCAGAAACAGTGATGTCAGTGTAGATTGAGAATCTCTTGTCCAAACGTTTACCTTGTCATAGCACTGGAATTCTCCAATTCCAGGAAACCTCCAAGTTCCATTACTTTCAGGATAAGAGGGATATCTCAATTCTCCGCAAGGACCCATCCCAACTTGAATTTCCTGCAGTGAAAACCAAAATTAATATATGTGCTTTAAGAAATACAGTTAATACTCTTAGTAGGAAAATGTTATCAATAATAATTATGTAGTCAAATGGGGATATTTTAGACATGTTTTTAGATGCCAGTGGTCCACCACTTGGATAATAGCACACTCTTGTGATATTTTGATGCTATCTCTTCATGATTTGATTTTTATCTTTTGTGCCTTTCTTAAATCTTCACTAATAATTCAGATGCACCATTTTCTGCTTAATTGCTTGTGTAGAATCCATTCAAATTTGTCCAAGTGGCTTGCAGTACTTCAAATTCCTATATGGTTTGAAGGGATGGTTACGCCTCTCTAGGTGAATTCTTAATGCTAATTCTAAGGCAAAAAGCCCGGTTGATGATTAAGCCTCTAGCTTTAAGAATGGAATGTTTTGCAGGGTAAATACATATTCAGGAGAGTGGATAAAAGATGTTGCTACAATGTTTTCAATGTTGGGATGAATTGTGTCCAAAATATCTTCGTTAGGTCTGCTATAAGTTAGAGAGCACTCCTGAAAGTTGTATTTTGCTGGCTGCTTATAAGGATTGGAATTAAATAGTACTTTTAGGTAGTAAATTAAGCATCATGGGATGTGATTGATGCTTACCGCAATAACACTGCCCAGGTCATCGCTGAACCTCTCCCGGAAGCTTCGCATATAGTCTGCATAGACTTGAATGGGTGTTCTTCCTCTCAGCACTGGCAATGAATCACAACCTAAGGAGATGTACTCGGGATTTCTTCTGCCAGATCCGTCTGTGTAGACCAGGTCAGGATTCTTACTGATTTCTTCGAGCGCCCACGGAGGTAGAGGAATGCTAGAATCAATGAAGAAAAAAATTTCACAACCTTCATCCACGGCACAATAATCAAAGGGAAAAGTTTATCCGTAATTTAAGACTATCGATTTGAAGTTCTGGAATAAGAAATTAGAAAATGCATTAATTGGGCAATTACAATTTTATCTGTTTAAGACACTAGATCAACTTAGCGAACCTACCTGACAGCAAGAAGGTTCTGATTCTAATACTTAATTCAGCCATGGTAATCTATCTTCTTGATGGTTAAGTAAGAGGCGATTGTGATTTTGATTCATGACTTAAACTAGTAAATAAACAAACGAGGAAAGATGCTTCGAATTCGACCCATACCTGCAGGAATCACCGACGTTGCCTCCGCACTGATGGAAGGACATGACTACTTGAAGCTTCAAGCCATGCCTTGCCACCATCTGCACCAGTTCCGCATACCCTTCCCAGTTGTATTGCATCGGTCCATCTTTCTCCACTAATCCCCACCATGCGTCCACCATCACCCCTTCAACTCCTGCGCTCTTTAAAGCCATCAAGCTCGCATTCATAGCCCGCGGCTTGTTCAAATTCCCTCCGTGCGTTACCGTGTCAAGTGGCAACATGATGTACACCGGAACCTTTGTGCCTCGTTGGCCATGAGAGACCGTCAAAGCATGGAGCTTTTCCAATATATCTTTCCTTCTCACCGCCGTACTTATGCCTCTTTCCGCCACCTCATGCATCGAATTTTTCGCTCGGAGACGCCGTGAGGGCTTTATTTGTGTGAAGCTAACCGTGCCCGAGATTTCATCGGGGGTTTTGAAGGATTTGTTATCTTTCAGATTGATGAAAGACGTGGATGAACGTAGGGTGAGAGCCATTTTGGTTGAGAGATTTGTGGGAAGTGGGGAATTGTGGAAATGGATGAAGAATGTGTCTTTATTTATAAAAGGAAAGCGTGTTTGGCCTTTTAAAGGAGAAAACGATGGTGGGCTCTGGGGCATAAAAGTTCAAAGGCGCAAAAATATTCAAATCCTAGTCGGCTCAACTTTTCGATCCGAGTCATTTGGATTGATCCCCTGTTGGTGTTTTGTACGCTTTCAACACGCATTTTGATGATAAGAGTGCAAAGACTTCTCGTAAATGTTCGGCTTGTAGCTAGTCGACGATTCCGTCTAGTCACCTCAGCTAGTCGACGATTCCGTCAAGTCACCTCTCATAAGTAATCTTCAGCCAAAAACATTGCTTAAATGTTTAAAAACTTAAACGAACCGTTCTGACTCTTGGCACCTATCATCCTAATTATTATATCTTAGAATAACCTCATCCTAAGAGAGTCAAAAGGCAGAAATAATTTCAGTACTTATGAAAGTAGTAGTAAAAGCACGTGATATCATCCTACTTGGCCTGGAAAGCAATGTTTTTTTTTCTGAACCCTTCAGCTCTAGGATTCATTCTGCATGACTGTCAATACGAAAATTACTTTGCATATTTTCACACAGCTCTTGCGATTAAGCGATGGGGCGGTCGCTGCATGGCCAACAAGAGACCTTTGATAGGCTTGCTTGGAATGATTGGTTACTCCATGGATTGCTTGCCCGCATGCATAATCTCGCATGTGCTAATCGCTTCGGGAAGTCATAATTTAACTTGGAGCTACGCCTACTCTTCTGCTATTTTATTTATCATTTTGAATACAGCAACTTTTGCGGTAAATCCAACCTCCTTTTGCTTTCATTATTCGTTCTTCATCGGATACATTCTTGCAGCCCGCACCGTTTGCACTCTTATCTCCTGTACGTGATAAACAACGGGTGGCTTTGCTTCGTCAAGGTCCAGGCAAACGTCACAGAAATTAGCCTCCTTCCCTTGGGTCCTTCTCCTCCTTTCTTGGAATTCCATTCTTGTGGACGAAAAAATCGAGAATTTGTTGTTGCCGAGAAAATAGACAGAATTATGAGATTTTTCTTGGTTTTGGTTTGCTTAAGATAAGAGTGCGTGCTGGCCCTTTTCGGGCCGAGTTCTTGCGGTCGACAACGAAGTTGCTCTCTTTCCGCGCTCTTCAGTTCTTGGATTCTTGTCCCTGTTTGCTTTCGAGCTAAGAAAGTTCAATTTCTGAAACTGATTCACCATATAACCTTTTCTTGCCACGTTTTAATGACTTGGTTTTCTCTGTTCGGGTTTGTGATTTGTTGGTCGGCCGTGAAAGGATCGAAAGTCGCATCGCTCGTGCGAATCTAGGGAGATCAGAGGGACTCGTTTGATGGATTATACGATGAAAGGATCGAAAGTCGCATCTCTCGTGCTGAGTCAATGGTGATATTCAAAAAGTAAACATCTTCAGCCATTCCGTGTCTTTCATTATAAAATTTGCATCTTTTTCTCATGCACAAATCTACGAGTACGAAGTGGACTTGTTGTAATTACTATCTTAACTTCTCCTCTTCTTGATTACTTCCATAATCAGCGAATAATCTCCTTATATTCAAACATACCCACTAAGGACTTCACCATGAAAAATTATCAATAGAAAAATCACATCTCTCAAATCAAAGTTATTCAACTCAAAAGATAAGGAAATAGTGCTCATCTTTCTTCGCATGTCGACATAATATCTAGAACTATGAAAGAGATAGAAACCTTAATTATTATTCATATAATGTAGTAATTACTTACCTCAAATAAGAAATTCTGAGGTGCTGCACACTAATTTTAGCTTTCAGTATAGATTTTATTGTGTTTTCGAAATATGATTGACTTGTTCTATTGGGTTATGAAATACTTTTTCTTCCCAATCTATGTATAATTTCATATATACACAGTGGCGGACGCAGGATTTTATGCTTGGGGGCAGAGTCGCGCTTTAATTTTTCACCACATTGCATACAAGGATGCAACCCAAATATTGATGGTATCGGATTTCTACCGGTCAGATGAATATTGTACTTCATGAAAAATAAACACATTGTCGACTAACTAAAAATTACCAAATCAGCCCATAATTTTCGGCCATTTAGAGAATTCATTATGGATTAAGCATTCACAAATTGTGTATTGTACAGTATATTAAAAAATAGTTACCTATGTGTCATTTAGATAATATTCTGATAACTTTTGTTGCTTTATCTCGGGATCCCACTTTCATGATCAATGTTCTGCACTTTCTACTGTTGAATTTACAAGAAGATATTATGAAAAGAAGCACAATGGAAGGTTTATGCTGTTACTTTAAGCCCAATACATTGCTTTCTCTCAGATCTTTCCCAATTCTCGTATGTGTTTGCGGGAATGACCGTTTGATTTTGATGTATCCTACGGTAATCTTCGACGTGATCTATGTTTCTAGCTAGAAAATATTTCACCATTCTAATAGAGGAAAAGTGACCCTGCACTTGATACTCAAGCAGTTATTGTGTTCAAAATTTAATTCTGTTTTCATTTGAGGAAAAAAACTTAGAAGTTTAGTCTCCATGAAGAGAATTTACACGAGATTGTAGGAGCAATGAAAGGAACTGCTTTTGCCTTGGAACTGTTCACCTTTAGAGATCTAATTGTGCCGATGATCAAGTGCATCGGGAGCAATGAAAGGAACTGCTTTTGCCTTGGAACTGTTTACCTTTAGGGATGTAATTGTGCCGACGATCAAGTTCACCTTTAGGGATCTAATTGTGCCGACGATCAAGTGCATCGGGAGTAATGAAAGGAGCTGCTTTTGCCTTGGAACTGTTCACCTTTAGAGATCTAATTGTGCCGACGATCAAGTGCATCGAGAGGGTGGGACCTGAACTGGTGGTGATATCTTGGAATTTCTGGACAGGTTGATGTGGATGTAATGGTCCTAATTCAAAGGAGGGTTTAGCTGTTCCTACCATTTACCCATTTTCTTGTGGAGGACGTGAGGCCTTATCTCCTCACGCTGAAACATGAGGAATAAGCACCATCAATTTTTTTTCAAATTGAAAGACGAGGATAGACTGCACTTACTGATGGAAGGGGAGGCTTAGGGTGCTAAATCTTTTTTTTTTTTTTTGGTGACCCAGGGAATCCCGTAAGTCGACAGCCGGCGAGAAGAAACCCCGAGGAAGCAACTGCGACCCACCACCACAAGATTGCAGGTAAAATCCCTAACGCCGCCTCTAGGATTTGAACTTCTCCCTTTCGTGAGGGGGAGAGAGCCTGAGCTAGCTGCGCCACTGAGGGCGGTGGTGAGTGCTAAATATTTTTGTTCATAATGAATTCTATAACTAAGAAGAAGAAGAAAGTAAAGAAGCCAAAGTACGATAAAGAGCAACAATTTGAAAAAAGAAAAAAGGATGAGAGGAATATTGTGGTTAGGGGTGAGCGGTTCCAAAGTTTGTTTGGATTTCACTTGAAATCCGGAATCTATCATGGAAACAAGTTTACTAATTTTCAGAGCCTGAAACTTATCTTGCATATCTAGAAACTTAGAGTTTATCCTATCCCAGATTTCGGGGTTACCTGTATTCTTAATTGAACTAGTGCAATAAATCATTATTTTTAATGATCACCATTTTGCTATAATTCACTAATCACAACTCATATCTAGATACATAAAAAACATCAAAATAAATATAGTAAAAGTCTCGGTCATATATATCGTTGGAAATTGAAGTTTAGACTAATAGTTCTAGATTATACTCACTTATCATTAGACATTGTGAAATACTGTAGGACCACGCAAAGATAAAGAATAAGAAAAAAACACAAAAACTTGCTCTAGATTCTTGTTGGATTAGGTTTCCCAATTCTTAGAATCTGAAAGTTACCCTACATACTATGAAACCTGAAACCGAACTGGTTCTTGCCAATCCTGTTCTCCGATTTGTAATTCTACTTTGAAACCATGCTTACCCCTAATTGTGCCTGCTAAAATCGGACACATATCACATATTTCTCCCTTTGGGCTACCAGACTAATATACACATCGAATTCTATTTGGGAACCAAAAGTCGGGTCGATTTAGTCCGAACATCAATACATCTAGAGAAGTCTTTCGTCAATTTGACGAGGAGTTGTGTACCGTTAAACGCATCAGCCACGACACTAAGGCTCGTGTCCGTCTGTCTCACTTCTATTGTCGAATTGCTATTTTATTCTTACTAAAATTGGGCTTTGCTCCCACAACCATACGGATTCTTGATAGGAAAAAATGGCCGTAACTCAAATGACTGTGGACTTGGTTCGAACTTTAGCTATAACAAGAGCCACTGTTCTTTTCTCCAGTACAGAAAGCAAACGTTAATGACGGTTAACCTGCTTTCTCTGTCTCTGTCTCTGCCTTTGGAGTGACCCATGTGAAGGAACATGCAATTTGACTTGCTTCACTTTCCATGGGCCTGGAAGGTGAGAACTTTTAATTGGCCTTTTGCATTCAATCTCACACCTGTCAGGTAGCAAATCCTACAAAAGGGTCCCCACAGTTTCAAATACCTCCTTCTTCCTCCTCTTTTTCCCCTATGTCTCGTGGTTCCTCATTGTCGAAACGGGTCCGCTTCTTTCTTCGCACATGCTCGGGGTCCCTCCATGCCTTAACGTGTGTTCTGGTGCGTGTGCTTAGCGTGAAAGCAAAATTTCAGAGAGAGAGAGAGAGACAGGACAGACAACTTAGGCTACCAAGATTGACAAATCTGGGTTACGGTGATGTTGCACTCGATTTCACATAGTAACATTAGATTCTAAGCTAAACAAGATTTTGGGTTTGTTTAGCTTAAAGTTTGGCATCATTAGGTGTTTCGGTGATGTTGAACTCGACACTGATCCACTGAAGCAGAAACTGTTAGGGTCACTCCATAGTTAAGCGGCCAACAATATCGAGTCTATCGCCAATCGGCGCACCAAATGTTCTTTCTTTCATTCTTTTGGTCATGGCTGATCAGATGTTTCGGATGCTGATGAGTGTGTCTCAGCTACTCCTAACAGATAAACTTCTAGACCGAGCGTCTTTAACTGGTTAAAAAAGTGAATCAAGGAAAAGAAAAACATAATTCCATGTTCCCTACTATCCATGAACCCTTCCTGCCAAACGATATAGCATTCAAATATCAAGACTCGCCTCTTGTATACAGAAATATCTTTCAAAGTATCGAGATATTTCTTGGAATCTGTCAGTCTTAGGTATGGATATTTATGCTGGCCGTCTTCTTTTCTCCAGTTCAGGAACCCGCATCAGGCAGTCCTTATCTATCGCTGTCTGCTGGCGACAAAAATCCACAGGTCTAGAGAAAAAGAGAAGGATCCATAGAGAAACTCAAAGGGAGAATCGTGAGACATTAAGAAATATGTCCAAATAGTATATTTACTGCAGAGACTAGTATCTCGCCTGTGTTGAGCCATCGGGAAAAATGAACCATGCCCCTTATTTACCCAATTCGACTTGCTAATATGAAATTCAAACAGAAACGGAACAAGTTATTTTCCATCAATGATCAGTCGACCTCGCCTATATCCTGCTTAATATTACGATACATTGCTTGTAGACAACTGTCGGATCATTTGAAAGATCACAGTCTGAAAAGACAGTCAACTTGGGTGGAGAAACACGAACTGATGGAACGATGTAAAGGCTTATCTTCACAGTGAAATACTACTCCACAGTCGGCCGGATTCGGGAAAAGAGCCATGAGCCATTAGGTGCGTTTGGTAACGATTCTGTTTCCGGGAACAAATTCGATAAGAAATGATTATTTTTTAATTTTTAATTGGGTCTAAGTAAAAGAACGCGTTTGGTAATCGTACAAAATTTCGATTTTGGAATAATGCGTTTGATACCGTGTTCATTGATTCTATTTCAAAATCAATTTATTTTAATTTTTAAATAACTTTTTCCTTTTTTTTTTTCTTTTCTTTTTTTCCTTTTTTTTTCTTCTATTCTTCTTCTTCTTCTTTAGGTCGGTCGCCGCACCGGCGATTGGCCAAACGAGGGCCGGCGACCTCACTAGAGTGTCGCCGGCCCTCGTCGCCCGAGCCTCACCGGGCTCGCTCGGGCGAGGCTCGCCAGGCCTTGCTGGGTGGCTAGGCGAGCCTCGCTGGGGCTGAGCGAGGCCCGCCTGGCCACCGGCGAGCTCGCCAGACCTCGGCCTGGCCTGGCGAGCTCGCCGGACCAGTTGCTAGCAACCGGCGACGGCGGACGGCAGTGGTGGACCGCGACGGCGGACGGACGGCGGTGTTGGACGGCGGCAATCGCGGGATGGCAATCGATGAAGAAGAAGAAAAGAGAAGAAGAAGAGTTTTGATTCTCATTTTGTTCCCGAAACAAGAATCAACTTTTTTTTTTATTCTCGATTCTCTTCAATTTGTTCAGGGAACAAATTTGGTCCCTAACAAAAATTTTACCAAACACGATTCTCATCCCAAACCGATTTTAACAAAAATCAAAATCGACATTTGTTTGGATGGTTACCAAACAGTGCCTAGGTCTCTTAGCTCTCTTACGATTATGAAACACTCAAATCAAGGAAACATCATGCAAACTTGCATTACATCAGAGATTGATATGACAATGCGTAGGTCTACTACCAAACATCCTTAACAGGAGAAAATCCACGAAATGATGGCCATGCATTATTAAAATGTCATTATACAAAAACATCTTATGTCACTGGACTAAAACGTTTGTAGACTCCTGTAAGCGGAACGAGCTTTCCTCTTCACTACAGCCTTCCAGCGAGAAAATTTCCGATGATTACAACACAGCTCTTGAGAGCAAAATGACAATACTCACGATAACCAAATTTTAGCACTCAGATATAGGGAACACCGATCCAATTCTATCCCCGAACCTATAGCATTTGATGTTAACAGAATATGGACCCAGCTGGACGTGGTTGTCCTCTCTACCCACAAAATAACATAGAGTATAGAGGGCAACTTCAAACTCCGGGCTTACACCAACTAATGTGCTGGACACGGATTTGAGAATCCCATTCCATTCAAACTGAACAGTGAGCAACTGGGTTTCAGAGTCCGGCTGCAAGTGCAATGACGAGAGAAATTAGTAGTTGAAAATGCAGTTAAGTAAAAGATCACATGTTAGCTTAATATTTCCGATTCAAGTGTAAGAGTAGTCTACCTCATTAAATTTCATCCAATATCTACCATATTAAGAGAAGGCAAACTGCTCGGCTCCACTTGGAGATATGGTAATTGTTAATTCGCATTTAGATGAAACAGGGGAACAAGTGGCAAGTATCAGAACATGGAAAACAGAGCGTACTGAAAAATACCCAGTTGATGCACTGCATATGTAAGCACATTCCAGAAGAAGCATGTAAGGGGCTTCACTACTGTGATTAGGACAACACTATCAAATATATCGCTATGTAGTTTGTAAAAGAACTATGTAATTCCCCTGAATATCTCAAAGAGATTCCTAATTTTTCAACATGTGAATATTGACAAACGTCAACATGCAGTACAAGTCTCTTCTAATAGCCCCTTGGTTCAACAGCTCAACTCCAGGAAAGAATGCCCTCCAACCTACATGAAACAAGAGGCACGGCAGCTACAGATTCCTGCGGTCACTAAATTCCGGGCCTATTATCTCTCGAAACATGATTGATCTAGAATATATATCATGCAACGAATATATTGCAATAGAAAAGAATCCCCACAGAATGCAGCATGTCACAATGCTTGGTACTCTACATGAATGTTATCCAACTTATGTGCACGTGTCCTTTCCCAGTGCTTCGATGTCAAAAGGGAACGCTTAGTACAGTAGTGAGGAGAATCTAACAGAAAAGAACGTGCAAAATAGAATAGCTGATTATAGTAGAACATAGACCCAAAAGCTTAAGTTACAGACAGGTATGATAAGATTGCTATTACTTACAATCTCCCCATTGCGTCGAGGAAAAATGTAACCTTGATAATCAACTCTTCCTTTTGCCTCTTCTAGGTAAAACTGGAAAGGCGGGACAAATAAAGATAAGTGTGAGAAATAAATAGAAATGAACAGCAACTTTGACTTTGTTCATAGCATATAATTTATTCTACTTCTGTCACGATGGAAAGACACATGCCAGATGATACTGAGTCTAAGACAGAAAGAGAAGTACCAAAGGGAATAATGTACAAACAAATTTCTACTTGGCCTTTTGGTTAAGATGCATCTCAAAATACTTTTCAGTGATACATGTAGGTGCAAATGATCAGTAAGAACTAAAGTCATCTTCTTAAAACTATGAACCTACACTGTTTAGTTAAGTGCATCAGTAAGCAAAGAATAAACAAAGTGACGGCAGAATCTGGAACTAATTCGACAGTTCCAATTGAAAGATCCAAGTATTATAATCATTTACCTCATCCTTATTTTAAATATGAGCAAGAAAGGAAATGCAACTAGATAGGTTACCTGAAGCCAATTATGGAAGCCAGAAACTTCTTCTTCTTCACCATGTTGCTTGATTTCCCCAACAAAAACATGTTCAAAAGCAGATGAGGAACTGGATGTACCACCTCGGCCATAAAGATCAAACCACAGCCGCATCATCACACTTTTGAATTCTTCACGGTCACCAGATACCATGCCCTTGGACGACAAATACTTGTGAAGATACTTGATTGGTGTTGTTCTGCTAATTTCTTCTATAAAAGCAACCTGCTCCTGCCTCTCTTCAGATGTCACAGTTTCTTTACAACCTCCATTAGGATTGTAATTATCAAGAAGAGAACAAAAGCGAGAATAAGTAGGCTTTCTGAATACATCTTCACTCAGCCAGCTAAATAAGCTTCCCTCTGCCATGTCTTCCTTTTGATAGACCTTCTTTCCCTCAGCACAATCTATCTGATAGTCCTTGCCTGGTATCAATCGGTTCAAATCAAGTTCCCAGAGTTTGCTACAGGCTTGTGATAAGTCAGACAGTTCCTCCTCTGTGGGTTCTATGCCTGAACCAATTTCAACCTCATCTGAGTACTCCTGCTCACTAGGAGGCCGTTTGTATCCATGCCAGTTATCCATCTGAACCTGAATGGGTAGATTAAAGTTCTTAAAATGACAGAAATAATAGCAACAGGTCAAGAACACAATAACTAGAGATGTTCTGTCAGGTAATACTAATGTTAAACATCAAATTAATTATGGTTATCATGATAGCACAATGCCAAAATCTTGGTGTGGATTGTCCAGGTTAAACACCCAGATAAGGACCAGCAAGATGATGATATGAAAAATCCTTCACAAGTGAAGCTCCCTCTTCAATTATTACTCTTTCTTATTATGATTATTATTTTTATTTTTTTTGGCATGTTACTCTTTCTTATTAGGTTGGTCATAAAGTAAGTGATCTATACATGCCATATATCAGTCCCCAAATCGCCCACAATTCGAACCATGTCCATATTGTCTAAGGTGATCAAAAAACAGATGAGCGTAATCAGTTTCACTTCTTATCTGCTGTTATCCTATTTCTTCCTAATGAAAACTTACCTTAACATCATTTTCATCTATATCACAAATGTGAATCCGTCCGGCCATGATCTCTTAGCACAAAAGAGAACTAAGCTAAGAAGCCAAAAACTCATATGATACTACTTCAAATTTGATTCACAAAAGGAACTTTAGAAAGCAGTTCACATTTCACTATCCTTTGAATTGTTTTCTGGTATAACAAGAACCTTGTGAGGTTGCCTCTGATGCTTTCTGCCGACAGTTTCCCAGTTGTCAGTATTCTCCTGGTCATCCTCCTGTTAAAAGTGATCACACAAAATTTCATTTTTCGTGTCTAGTAATAGGGTCTCTCATATCAGAAACAGGAAAAGAAAAAGGAAAAAAAAAAAAAAACAGCACACCTTTCTGTTCCAAGAGGTTTGGTCGTAGTTATGCCGTCTTCCATCTTCATGAGTTTCATACCCCTGATCTACAGCCTGCGGCAATTGGAGAAATATTGAAGAAAAAATGCAGATGATAAAATGGAGAGGCAAAAGCAAAAGCATGAAGTGAAAACCACGACAACCAGCTCCAGAACACAATGCAAATAATTCTACCTAGCATCTATCATTACCCAAAGCAAATGCGGAAAACAGGGACCCCAAACGAATCCAGCTACACACAAAAGCATCACATACTTGACATTGAAACTGTCTTCACATGCCTACTATATATTATCACCATTTGTGTGATACTAATAGATACAATTTAATCGGACATAAATCATATCCATAATGACTGTCAATTCAAGGAGGTTGTAGAACCGACGCTGTACATGTAAACCTCCGTACATGCATTTGCAAGCCCCTTATCCTAGAAAGATCCCACCAACAGTAGCTGAACCACTCGAACAAAAGCCTGGATCAACACGCAGACCACTCCAACACTGCGCAGATCCAATGCAACAGCACCGATCAAAACTAAATTTTTACCACTTGGGGCCGCCTCGAAGGTCTCGACTCCGCGCTCCCCCACCCCGCGTGCTCATTCTCGCTCTTCTCCTGCAAAACCACATCCCGATCAGGCCCCCAACTCCAAATCCTGCACCACAAGAGATAACCCAAAAGGGTTCGATTTCAAATGTTGAGCCGAACCTCCTCGTTCCACGAAGTACGGCGATGTCCCTGTCGTCGATCCTCGCTCTCCCGTCCCTCGTCGCCGTCCTGATCTCCCGACACCACCTGCAAAAAAAAAAAAAAAAAAAAAAAAGACATTCTCGTTTAACCACCGATCGCCAGCACCGATCACGTCCGTCACAGGGAAACGGAGAACAGAAACGAAACGGCTCGATCGACAGGCACCGACCTCGGCCCAGGTGGATCTGGAACGCTCATCGCGCGACTGCTGCTGGTCGGAGTCTTGGTTCCGGTCTTCGCGGTTCCGGTCTTCATGGTGGCCGCCGAGGGCCACGTCGATCAGGCCCTTGATCAAGCCCTCCATTGCTGCGGAGCGGGAAGAGATATTTTTCGCAGAGAGAGAGAGAGAGGAAGAGAGTGTGTCTGCGTTCGTGATGTGATCTGAAGAAGGAGTTTGACTGGGAAGGCAGTTGAATAACGTTAAGGAAACGGATATGGCGAGGCGGGTAATGGCAATCTCGTGAATTGCCCCCACCCCCCCTCTCTCTGGTTCTGCCGACAGTACGTTATCCAGAGACGCGGTGACACGTGTGTTAGATTTTCGTTAGATTAGATTAAGATCAAATGTGACGATTTATCTGTTCATTGGGATCTGAAATCACGTACCCATGTCCGTGCGTGTCGCGCGTGCATTAGATTGCGGACCGTGAAGCACTTAGTCAATTCTTGGAGAGAGTACTCAGATACAGATGTTCTGTAAAATTTTGTTGCTTAAATGTTGCAGCATATTCACAAAAAAAAAAAAAAATGTTGCAGCATACTAATAAAGAGAGAGCACCGCTACTTATATACGGGGCATCATAATTATCATCATTAATCATCTCATGATCAAACGATGAAAATCTACTCTCCTGAACTACCTTCTATCCTTAGACACTTTTCATATTGCCTCTAGGAGGATTTTAGAATTCTCAAAATTATCTAGATTATCTCTTTAGTTGGTTAAATCTCGAAACCTCTCATCTATGGATATTCTCTATCACCCATTTGAAGGATGCCCTTGGCGTTCTCAACTCAGAGTCTTTCACTTGTCCATGCCCAATCACATCCTTCCCATGGATTGTCAGTTTCCTCAAACGTTGGCATTTCTTGGGTCTTTGATTCCTCTTGGTCTTTCCCTTCTTGATTTAGTGGGCTCTTTAATCCCAACTCATTCGACAAGTAACTCCTTCAATTTGGCCATTTCCATGTAACTCAACTAGTTCTTACTTCCAAAAAAGGCACGTGGAAGGGCATCTTACTTGAAGCCAGCGTGGGCTGCTCTACTCCGCCTTTGGCTCCTTCGAAGGTCGTAGCTTTGCCCTTCACTCAAGTATGAGCTCCTCAACTCTTGAACTATCTTCCACGAATTGTATCATGGAGATGCTATTGGTCTCCGTCAACCCACAGAACATGGGTACCACCAATGGGCAATTTGCTAATTGATAACAATGAATTGATTCTTGTGTTGATCTTGGCATTCACACTATCAAAGAATTTTAAACCCAAAATAAGATCGTAGTCATCGAGCGGAACTGTCTTGATAAAGAATTTTCCGTTCCCATCACTGATGTGTAGCTTCACATTCCGAATAATGTTGATAGTTGGTACATCATATGAGTAAACCAGCTTGAACCAATGTTCGATCAATTGCACTTGAAGTCCCAAACTCTTTGCCGCTTCCCTCAACAAGAACATGTTCAATGCACCATAGAGTTTTGTGTTACTAATCTTGACTTCCACAAGTGGTAAACTTGTACTTGGAGGCTTCTTGGGTGGTGCTTGAGTCTTCACTGAGTTGAAAACTTTACTACACCAAGCCGCTTTCTCTCTTCTCTTGCTTTGGTTTCTCTTCTTCCTCCTGGCATCGAATTGCCAAACCCCTCTTTGGGCAATTTTGAGTAAGTGTAGGTCTTCGCAAAAGAAACACTTGATTGGCTTTCCAGACACCTTGCCTTGTGGCTTCGTCCACATGCGACTTGGAGGCCTTCCTCGCTTATCCCATTGACCATGGGTAGCTTCCTCTTCATCCTCATCATGATAGTGATCCGCTGCCCCACCTTTTTCCTTGGATCTAGGATTTTCAGACCGATGTAAATCAATCAAGGACTCGACTATGGCAAGAACTCTCGTCTTTCACTCCGTTGCAACCTTGCTCAAGGCTTAAGCCCATTCATGAATGTGAATAGTGCCTTGGACTCGGTCATATTCGGAACCTTCAATAATAGCTCGGAAAACTTGTGCGCATACTTATGAATATCTTCCATGTGAGAGAATCGGTGAAGCTTACTTCGGGCTTCATTCTTGGCACATTCGAGGAAGAATTGTTCGTAGAAAGTGGCGAGAAAGTCAGAGCAACAAATGATAGGTTTGGCTCCTCGCTTTTCATCATTACACCACCCCCACCACCAAAGCAAAGCAACATCAGTCAAATTCATAGATGGAGTTCATACATTAGTCGTGTCGTTCTTGATTCCCATGGTTTTGGAGTATTGCTTCATGCCCCCGTAGGAAGTTGTTCACCTCTTTGACGGACCGGTCTCCCTTGAACTCCTTTGCCTTAAGAACAATCCTTGTACTCGCATCAAGGTCACCGCTGCTTGGGTCATGGCCACCTTGCAAGCCTTGAGCTCATCTTTGACTATCTTTAACTCTCTTGCTATGAATGACTTGTGAGCTTTAAATTCATCCTTGGTCACCGATCAAGGTCATGAGGGCATCACACCTTTCGTTCATCGACTTGATCAAATGGTCATCAACTATCGTCCATTCTATTAAATACAAGACTACCATCTACCCCATTAAATACAAGAAATATCTTGAATAAAAATATACATTCTCAATACCATCCCTAATGTATTTTAGAATCCTCATAAAAAACCTTAAAGGCCGGGACGCTTCATATCTTGCCTATCATCTGGGCTATCTTTTCGGTCGGTTGGATCTCGAAACCTCCGATCCGTGACATCTGCATGATGCTCTGCTTCGTTCATAGGCCATTAGGGGGAACGATCCAAAGCAATGAGAGCGGTATCCTGTCGGCCGACAAAAAGAAATAGCTCGTACGTTAGGCCCAACCAACCTTGCGCTGAGAGCAAAAGTGCTATCATGGTATTCACGGAAAAACTAGGAAGAGAGAGTGTCTCTGTGTTCTTCAAGGTCTTCTCATCAGGCCCAATCAAATTGGCCCAAGGCATGACCAGGATTGGTACCTATCGGGCCATTACAGTGAAGACTAAGATCGCGGGAAGCATTGCTTCCTTCGTCCTTTTCCTTTTGGCAATATATAACTGGAACAAGGTCCCAAGAAAAACTAATGAGATAGTTCAAAAGATTGAGGGAGGAATAGAGGAAGGTATCTTCTTTTCACCAACCATTCACTTCTGTTTTCTTTTCTCTGGTGCTCTTGATGCTTCTTTAGAACTGATTTCATGAAGTCAAACTCTGTCTGGATTTCTTGTATTGAATTGCATTGAGCTGTTTGATGATGATGTCATGCATTATCCTCATTGATTGAAGCAATGTAAATTCCGAGTGTTTCGGCTTTTTTCTATGACTCACATTAGCTTTGAGGGAGGAAATAAGTCTTGATTTAGTCTAAGCATAAAAAGGAAATCCACCTTTTCCGTGTTTGGAATGTTCAGCCGTATTAATGAGTCCATGATGATATAGCGAGCTTATGAACTAAATCAAAATACAAAGAGATAGATGAAAGTCCCAAAACCCAAGAATGGATTATGTTCATAACACATCTTTGACGCCAACTTCAATGGAGACCGTATTGGACATTTTTACGGTATCCAAGGATCAATCTCTTGATCATAACTTGTCATCATTCCTTCTATTTGTTTATAATTCTTAACAGAACGTCATGGTACACTAAAGATTTTACAATCAATGAGCGAGATTTACTTTATTTTCATCCGACAATCAAGGGTCGGGAATCCATTCTCCAAGGATCCTCGAGAACACCCAGGTCATGATTAGTTTCTATTGCAGGTATTGTGACCGCCATGACTGCCTCAATCATGATCATCACCACCTTGGTCACCATCATCTTCAAATAGAGGAGGTGAAACTAAACCAGACACGTGAAATTTGACTCTTCACACCCCCACCGCACCCACCGCCAAAAAAAAAGAAAAAAAGAACTTTCAGAGAAGCTTCCCTTCCCTGTAGGTGATCATTCACTTCTACTTTTAATTCTCTCAAGACCAGGTCAACATCGCCTCCAGTATTCTCGGCACTGCTCTTGACTTCCGCTCGTGGTTTTGCTAAAGAATTTCTTATTTGCTCTCTAGGTCTAAACTGAAGAGAAACCGCAGGGGGAAAAGGAACGAAGAGGGAGCACCATCATGGAGGTAAAGAAAGATAAACCAGGCTCACTCATTGTTATATACTTTGAGGGCTTATACATGAAAGAGTTCCAACAAAAAAAGCAAAAAATAACAAGAGCGAAACAAGGAAGATCCTCAAAAACAGCAATCTTCCCCCCTTCAGCTACTGTACACTCTATTCTCTTCCTCGGCCTTCTTCATGTTCCGGAGAGGCCAGCGACATCAACATCATCTTTTTCAATACAACACACGCGACTAAAGCTTAATTACAGGCTAAAGGAGTATTGGGTATATGTATAATATGTATATATATGTATACAATCTTCAAACTTTATGGAACACTCGGATCAAACGGCAACGACGGTTCTACTGGGTAAGTGCGGATCCTGAGCTTCGGGAGGCGAAGTGGACTTGGCGTGCTCCTTCTTCCTCAGGGCCTTCACGGAGGAAGAGAGGTTCCAGCTCCTCTCCTTGGTTTCCTCCATCTCAATTTGCTCTTGCCTGCAGTCCTCGCTGCAGAACGCGAGCTCCCCTCTGCAAATTCGCAACGTAACGTCAAATCAGCACCAACCCTAGAAGAAACCCTTCACGAACAGACTGCTCCAAAGGATCACAAAAATTTCGAGGCGCATTCTTTCCTCATATGGTTAAAATCCTAGGAGAGCCGACCGAGCACGAGACTAAATTTGCTATATATTTGACTTCAGTTCTTTCGAATCTTTCACAAAAGAAATCGGACATTTCTAGCATTGTATTTTCAAGATATCATTTTCAGGCACGGAGAGCGCATGGCAGGCTTCTTCTGCAGATTTTAATATCTCTCTCTCTCTTCCCGCAAATAGGGCAGTGAATTTTTAGATCGCTATCTGAATGATCAAACCCTGGACCTCAGTATGTTCTTAAATTGCTTCGTCTGGGTTCTTGGGACGTAAAATTCGGGATATCCCCACCTAGATGGGGGAAGAAAAACATACACCTGGGGATTATCCACATAAAATCATAACAGGAAACGGTCAAGTACCCAAACTGCGAAGTCCCCTCGAAATTCTAGAACACCAAAACCTGCGCCCTCGCGGAAGAAAGCCGCAAACATTACAAAAACAGCAACAACAGAAACAGCGACCCGACCCAACAACCAACCAACCTCACCTGTACATGAAGATGTCCCTGTTGCTCCCCAACCTCCTCCTGCAGAGGAAGCAGGTCTCCAGGAAATGCGGCTGGTGCTGGTGGTGGTCCTCGAACCTCGCGTCGTAGAACCTCGCGGCGGCGGCGGCGGGGGATCTCGGCGAGGCGACGGGCGACGACCTGGCCACGCTCCTCATCGGCGCGTGGAAGCTCTCCGAGAACCCGGCCTCCATGTCGGCCAGCGAGTCGTCGTCGTCGTCGTCGGCGATGAAGCAACTGCTCCTCGTAGTCACGCCACCCTCCATGATGAAAAATCCTTTCCTCGACCTCTCTCTCTCTCTCTCACTGTTCTTCCAGAAACGGGCCGTGTGATTTTCTCTCTTTATCGCAAGATTTTGTGTAAGCGAAGGAGACGAAGCTATAAAAAGCGCTCTCCTTTTATGGAGTGGGAGAGTGGAAGAGGGAGAGGAAACAACGGCTGGGTTTCAAGAAACCGTGGAGGAGAATCCATTGGCTGAGAAAAAGATACCTGCGTCATCACTCTCGAATTGGCCAAAAAAAAAAAAAAAAGAATAGGGGAGGGGCCCGAAGTTACAGAATCCCCCCACCCCGTGCCCCATAATTACGAAACGGCCACTGCGCCTCGAGCCTCGCGCCAGCTTCAGTCCGGTGCGGATGGCGTGTTCGTAAATAAAGAGAAAAGGAGGGCGGGAGGTGACGGCGATCCTGTGCTGGATCTCCTCTCGATCTCTCGAAAGCCAAGGAAAAAAAAAAAGAAAAAGAAAAAGAGGAGCGGAGGGGGCCCCACCCGCCACCTAACCCCCACATGATTTGTCCGGTATTGAGTTCTTTTTTCTCATTTTGTTTTTTCCTCCTGTTCTATTTTCTCGATTCCCCCTTTTTTTTTTTTATTAACGTCAGATGTTCCGACGACGGAATCAGGCTTCCGCCGGGCCCCACGCGGGCTCTTTTGCGCGTTAACGTCACGATCGCACCAGCAGCGTTCGTCCTTCCGGTCCAAGAAAACTGGAGAGAATCTCCGGAGCCGGCCCCGGCGGCGGCGCCGGAAACACATCCCTTGGAATGCCAGATGGACTTCGCCTTTGTTATTCGATTACTGGGATCGGGCGTTAGGAACCAATCCGGCGATGCCTTCCCGCTAAAGTTTAAGTCTAGATCCCCGGTAGAAACAAACTCGTACATACTAATCCCCTATAAGGAGTGACGGGTCGTAGTCGGATGGTTCCGAGCAATTGGAGAAGGCTTGATAATGTCGCATCTTTCCCACCGACGGTGAAAAAATTGAGTTTTTCGTCAAATCGAATTCATTACCAGTATTGGTAGGTTGGTGGAAAGACCCCCCGTCTTTCTTAGTTTTTTTTTTTTTTTAATTTTTGAAGTCATCAATGCTGATGTGATTTTTATTCACCCCGTGAAGATGGGCACTCGTGAATTCCGGGAGCGTGCGCCACACGCGCCAGGGACGGCGAATGAGGCCCCCACCTTTTTTGCCGACCTCAGGCTTCGGGTCTTACTCCGCCCTTCACATCGCTCCCTTTTTCTACTCTTAAAAAATAAATAAATGGAAAATGTTATTTTAAAAAAAAAAAAAAAAAAAAGGAGGATTCGTTCGTCGTTTTCTTCGCTATTTCTCCACTTGTTTTGATAAATGGAAAAGGGACGACCAACTTGGGGATTGGGGCCCACCCACCTCCCCGGGAAACCGTCGAATTCGTGGACCCTGTCCCCCACCCTCTTGATTAGGTCGTCGTGGGCCTCAAACTCGATGCACCCCCTTTTTTTTTTTTTTTTGGGTTAAAACGTATCCATTGCTTCTATTTGCCGGTTATTAGCTCCTTCCCCTCCAAAACAAGGGACAAAAATTTTAAAAAGGAAAGAAATCTGTCCCTCTCCTTTTAACCGAGGTAATTGTTTAGAAAAAATTAACTAAAAAAAATCCTAAAAATACATTATATTTGTGTCAATTTAGTTCTAAACATTTTGATTTGATCGATTTTTATAGCCAAAAGCAATTTATTGTTTGTTTGAATTTAGCCTATTTAATTCTAAACCTTTTAAAGATTTATCAATTTAATTTTTCCAACCAATTTTGATCGGGAATCACTTATGTGGATGCCAATGGTACCACATGGTACAACAAACGTTGATATAAATACTTTGTAAAATTTTAAATAAATTTCTAAATTTTCTTATATTTTTTTAGTTTATTATATTTTTCTTTCTTTTCCCTCTTCTTGTCTTTTTATGAAATCTAACGAGGGCTCACTAGTCACATGGGAGGTTTGATCAACCCTCGTTGACCTCAGGTAAGGGGCCTTACCAGTGGAGCTTCGAGGAAAAAAAAAAAGGAAAAAGAAAAATAAATAAGAAATTTTTAAAAATATTATAAAATTATCCACGTTAGAAAAGCTGTGCTTTACGCCATGTTAGCAATTTATAGTTAAAATTAGTCAGAATGATTATACAAATACGATAGTTTAATAATTTTTTTATACTTTTCCCCCACAATATTATCTATATGATGCTTTGCATTCTTTGGTTGCATTTGATCATCGGGATAATAATCAAGATATGATAGGATATGATAAAATAAGATATTAAATTCTCCGGATAATAAAGGCGGACCTATATAATCTTATCAAGTGTTTGGCACACTTCAAAGCATAAGATTAAAAAATAAATATAATATTCAATGAAATCATAAAAATAAAATAAAAATTCAATTAATTAAAGGCCATGGAAAAACCCTAGGTCTAGGAATTGTGGCCACCATTGAAAATGGTGAGCACCAACATCGCCATGCAAATTGGTAAATCTTAGACTACGATAGAGAGGGTGGGTGGGGGAATTTTAAGGTGACCACCGGAGTAGTCTTTGCATTGCCTCGAAATCGATCGAGGTCCTAGGTTGTCAACAATACCAAAGATTTACAGTTGCTTCATCACCATCACCATTACCATCTTCCCCTCTTCCCTTGAGACGTCCAACATACTTCGTAAGGATTCTAGCATTGTTAATGAAGTGGTGCAGGTAGAGCCAAAGTTCTAGCCACCAATATTTGAGGTGGCACAAGCAATGCTTCAATTAGTTCCACAGATGCCTATGAGAAAACTTTTACCCTATTCGTCTCAAAAAGCCACTCTTGATCATCAGCAAGTCCATAATCCAAAGGAAGAGGCACCCAATTGCTGGCGTACGAGAAGTGAAGATGGGAGAAGAAGTGGAAGCAGAGGGCTGACAATGAATTAGAGAGGCGGAGGAATCTATGTAATGTAGATGCTTACGATATCTTCTCTTTTTGTTAAGATCTTTCTTTCCTTAAAAAAAAAAAAATCTTATCCAATCCAAGCTTATCCCATCCCCTCCCCGGATTTTTTATCCGGCCTTTTGTCCATATGTATATGGGTTTGTCCGATCCAGTGGACATTCCCAATTATCGGATAGGATGAACGATAACAAATCATCCTATCCGAACTCAAATCCGGACTATCAAACCCAGCCTTTATGTTTCCTAGCTCTAATTCGCGTCACTGTAGAATCACATATGGCCATGAATCGTCAGCGCGAGGTTTGAGCGTGTGATGAGAGGGAATGATAGAGGAGCATGATGGTTCTTCAAGCCCAATTTTCTAAATGGGCTCTCAACTCTCGACGAGCTTCTCGCTCTTTTTCAGGCCTTTTACTTGGAGCATAGCTTTGTTACGTGATACTTCATGGGCTTACGTGGGCTCGATAATCGACGTCCATTATTGGATATCTCTTGGATTGGGCGTAGCCCCTTAGTGGCCCGACAAATCTTTAACCGAAAGAGGTAGGCAAAAAAGACCGATTCAAGTTTCAAGTATAAAAACGGCCTAATTCCCCCTCCCCCCACAAAAAAAAAAACAAAACAAAAAAAAAACAACAACAACAATTTTAGATCGAGCGACAATTCTGGCCCCAACTTTTTTTTTTTCTCGAAAAAATTACAAATTTTCACTTAAATTCTAGATATGGCTCCACTTAAGTTAGAACCATTGATTATCCTCGACAATAAATTCATATGTACTTGCCTTGTTTTGCCGGCTAGATTTAAAGCACTATCCATTATCTTCTTCTTCGAACCACAACTTGGAGAATAACGGTGAAGCTATTCATCGTCTCCTATACTTAACCAACGAGTTAAAAAGATCTCCATATTGAATTTTTCTTGACAGACTTTGTTGTCTTGTTGCAATTTGAAGCTGTAGACCATCGCCCGTTGAGAGACACCATAGACGACTTGAAACAAAGTTGACTTCAGATAGAGAGTTAACGGTGGGGACCAAATATGGGATAAGAGTGAAAATTTGTGATTTTTTACAAGACAAAATTTAGGGGCAAAATCGTCACTCAACCTAAAATTGTTTTTTCTTTTCTTTTTTTTTTTTTTTTTTGGGAATTAGCTCGTAGAAAAAACACTACTAGGAAGAGTTGAACCTACTACTTAGGAGTTTTGCGCGTACTATGTTGGATGCAAATTCCGCAATCCCTAGATCATCATAACCAAAACAAGAACATGCATAATTAAGCAGAAAGATTAACGCACCTGTTTTGGGATCCATCATTCTTGAAGTGGAAGCGGAAACACAATGTTCCATGCGCAAGTCCTTCTCCTCTATTGCCCTCCGTAACACCGGCTCATGAGACGGCCCCTCACCCTTTAGCGTTAGGTTAACGCCCTATGTGAGGATACGTGTAAAAATCGGGGTTAGAAGAGACTTGGAAGACTATTTATGTAGTTCGCCCCAGCCTCTCATTACTGGTCAGCCAACTCTACCACACTCAAAGTACCCATATATTAGGACTAATTAAACCTTCTATCTCACCTAGACCAAACCCCGTAAAACGGTAACCGTTAAACAAGTAAATTATAATATCAATTAATGTAGTCCACATTAGAAAAACTCTTACATACTAACCCCTGTTTAATAAGTTTAGGCGAACGAGTACCTGGAGTCAGGTGAACTCTCGAGGCATCAGCGCGCAAGGCTCGAGAGAAAAAGACCAAACTTGAGATGGTTCTCTGCCCGGGGTCCGATTTTGGGTTCAGGCAACAATCTTGAAAATCAGGGAGTTGAAGATAAATACAAGTCCAGGACATGGTAGACCAGGTCGTTCGTCGTTTCTATCGAAAGGGGAAAAATCCCAAGTTGGAATTTCCTGCAGCGGGACGACTTTTTATAGTTTGACAGAGCGTGATGGGTCTTATCTATGATGCAGCATTGTAAGGACGGCCAGCTTTTTTTTTCTTTTTTTTTTTTTTTACCTTCTTTGGCCGAAAGAGATTACGAGTCTTCGTGGAGTGCTCCGTGACGTTCGACCCCGCACAATAAACTTGACTAAGGATCGAGAGTGGGAACCTTTTATGTCCGAATGAAAGAATTTATATACTGCTTAATTCAAAAAAAAAAAAAAAGGAAAAAGAAAAGAAAGAACAAAATGAAAATGCGAGTCAACTTCAGCAGCAGCCCTGTATACACACCCAAAAATAAATAATAATAAAAACAAATAAACAGAATAAAATGTAAGAGAGAGAAAGAGAGAGGGAGGGAAGGGAGAAGGGGGATTCTCATTCTCGAAGTGGTAATAAGATTTATGAAATTTCCCATATTTCTTTTTTTTTCCGTTTATTTCCTCTTTCCTTTTCGGGTTCTCCGAGGTCTCCTCCGCCGTTTTTACCGGGGGCCTGTCGCGCCCGCCCGTTGGGCCTGGGAATGGGCCTGATATTGGGCCTCTGCGTGGGCCCCCTTAGCGGAGGAAGACTTCCACGCTCGAGCCCCTCATGCAGAAGCACACGGGGCACGCCCCAACCACCCGGTCGCACTCGGCGCACACGCAGAAATGCCGACACGGCAGCAGCACCACCGTCGCCACCCGCTCCCCGCATGCCCTGCACCCCGGCCCCGACCCGACGGCCCGGTCCGGGTCCGCGTACACCGACTCCGCGTCCTCCGCCTGCGCCTCCGGCGGCCCCGCGCCGCCGCCGCCGCCGCCGCCGTTCTCCGAGACCATCATCGCCTGCGCCTTCACTAGCTGCGCCTGCAGGGACGCCGCCGCGGACTCCTGGGCCCTGGCCTTGGCCTCCCAGGCCCGGACCTCCGCGCCGAGCTGGGCGGCGCGCGCGGACAGCTCGGCGTTGCGGCGCGCGGCCTTCTCCGCCTCCGCGTCCTTCTCCCGCAGCCTCCGGGCGACGGATTCCTCCGCCGCGACGAGCAGCGCGCGGTATTGCCTCCGCCTCTTCTCGGCCAGCGTGCGCCGCAGCTGCTCTCCCTGAAACCGAACCATCAACCCTCAGCGAAACGGTCAAGGAAAAACCAACGAACGAATTTCGAACAGGAAGAAGAAAACGAATCGCTCGGCACGCTCTGTTTCCGACCTGCGCTTGGAGGAATTGGTCCATCTCCTCTCTTTGCTGCTTGATTAGGGACGCGAAATCATTGGGGAAAAGCGACGATGTCGGGCTCGGACTCGGGCTTGGGCTCGGGCTCGGAGTAGCTGATCGGCGAGAGAGGTGCTGATTCTGGAGGTCGCAGGGAGACAACCGCAGGCCGATGGATACCGCATTCGCCGATTGCTGGTTATGAAGTTGCGCGAGGTCCACGAGCTGCGTCTGAGGTTGGGGTTGGGGTTGAGGCTGCAGAGTGTACAGGTCCATGAACGACGACGTATTGTCGGGGGAAATCGCGGCTTCTCTCCCTCTCTTGCGTGGGTGGGCGCTCCCTGTCACGAACAATGCAGGGCATCAGATACCGAGATTCAATGCGGGCATTGAATGCGAGAGGATTCACGAGGGTCGGTCGCGGCCGGTCCTCACCTCCATTGTTGAGCAAGGCGTTGGATTGATCGAGGTGTCCTCCCGGGTGCGCCTGCGCCGAATAGTCCCGCCCTTCCTGCACGTTCCTGCAGAGAGCAAGCGAAATGTCACGCACAGAGAAAGACGGCGAGAGAGAGAGAGAGAGAGAGAGAGAGAGAGAGAGAGAGATGGTACCTGTTGAGGAAGAGGATGTTGGAAGGGTACTGAGCTTGAACAGCCATTGACGAGCAACGACGAAGGGAGGCGAACGACCAGAGAGAGAGAGAGACGAAGGGGGAGAGGAGAGGAGGAAGAAAAGGGCGATGGCGATGACGCGAAGAGGTCAGAACATGGCGGAATCGTCAAGGCTCTTCTTGTATTCGAGAGCAGGAGGGAATCGAAGAAACGATGAATAAAATTTCCGCAGATAAATCCACATCCACCACCACCACCACCACCTTGGCTCCCAAGTTCCTTCCTTTATCTCTTTTCTGACTTCGTTTTCACTAGAGAGAGAAAGGGGAATCGAATCAAGCAGAGAAAACGAGAGAGAGAGGGATGTGATTTCGGTGGGTGCCCTTCCTTTTGGGTCTGGCTCTGTTTGCCTTTGTTCTCTCCTTCTGCTCTTCTCCTTCTTCCTCTTCTTCCTTCTCTTCTTCTTTTGGCGTGAGGGAGGCTTCTTTTTTTATTTATTTATCTTTTTTTTTGGGTGCCTTTGGAGGAAGAGTCTGGTCTTGTCTCGTGCCTCTTGTGTGTCGTTCCTGTTATCTGCAACGACAGCACCACCACCCACTTTATCAATTGCCCCCTTGCGTCGATTGATTGGGGTCGATTTAATAATCAGCGATTTAGCCATTATCATCATCATTTCCTGCTTCTAATTTTGGTTAAAGTTTTTCTTTTTTCTTTTTCTTTTTTCCTTTCGATTATAGTAATTGGGAGTGTGGAAATTTCTGGTTGGAAAGACGGGAGGTGATGGCGTGGTGGAACGGGTTGTGCTGTAGCTGCACAGTAGTTTGATGGGTGCGTCCGCGCGGTTGATCTTCTTGTTAATATAAAATAAGCACAAGAAAGCTCAGTTGAGAATGTACAATGTTAGTATTCGCTTAGGTGCTCAAAATGGTCATCTAGATAAGATTCGGGTTTTTGTTTTCCCTAATATATACATATATATATATTCATGGGTGCACGATTAATTTTCATTCATCGTGTTGTAAGTTAATGATGGTTCTCTAATTTAACAAAGAATTGAAAAACTTGCCCGTTTTTCTTATCACTATGCAAATTGAAACTCGCATATAAATCATTAGATAAATTCTTTTTCCGATAAATAGAGGATGGGGTTGATTAACGCTTTGTGAGGACAGTGAAGAAATTTTACTGAGCGGGGACTTTCTTGATAGAAACTGTGTACTTAGCTTCTTCGGGTCTTATCTTTTGTTCATTTTTCTTCTGTCAATTTTACCTCTTTTTCTTCCGTACTTTACGCTTAGAAAAATAAGTTTGGAAGGGCTGAAGCGGAAACACAAAGACGAGAGGGATGACCTTTTGATTTAAGCAAATGGGCTCTTGAAAAATTCTCCAGAGACTGCTCACTTTGGGGCTAGATTTTTTTTTTTTTTTTTTTAAGGATTTTTACTTGGTCGTGAAGGTTGTTGTATTATAGCTCCCCACAACCCGCAGGCCCTCACCCCTCGATTTCTCATGCCTTGTCTTGTAAAACAGAGAAAAACATCGCAAGACTTGCAACCTAACTTAGACAAGGTTGGTGGTCGAGTCCCTTCCTGTCCATCTCCCCCCGAAAGTGGTTGTCTTGATCGAGATTTCTCCCTTTCAGACCGACCGCCAACGCTGTCCCCTTCCCTTCCAATCTCAATACGGCTACAGGTGACTGAACCCTCTTTTAATCCCCAAGGCATTTTCGACTGCTTTGACTAAGCGAAAGGACGTACTTATTGTCTAGTGCTCGATGAATGAGTGCTAATCGAGTGGCTATTAAGTTTTTCTTTTCTTTTCTTTGACAGGCAACGAGGCAACTTGGGGCTACGCCTCGCTTTAATGAGCTGGACCCCTCTCGAAGCCAATGCGAATCGAAATTGTGTAAGGAAGGATAGGGCAGTGGAACATTGCGTCCATGATCGCGATAATTGGATATGGAAATCGAATTATTTCCCATGTTAGTCGGGTCGCGGGGAGGAGCCGAAAACAGGAAGGGCATATCTTCAAAATGATCGTGTCATGTCCATCGACAAGAGGGAAGATTATTAAAGAAAAGGGAAAGGGAAAGGGGGGTGTTCCACTCAGGGACGAAGCTGTGTATTCAAGAAGCTGAACGTGGCCGGGATCGTGGGGTTCGTCTTGGTGGTCTAGAGATTGTTGGAGAGGTCCATTTCACAAACATCATTTCAGCAATTCCCCCTTGGTGGGACTAAATCAAACCCTAATTTCTAGGGACGGGAGTTGCGTGGATGCCGAAATCATTGAAGGAATAAGCCAAATTGATGGAAACTCCATCCGGGTATAAGGACAAAATCATGAGGGTTATCCTGAGGAATATGTGAAAGAGGAACATACAACAACCGAATACGTAGATGATTCCGTTGTACGTGGGCGTTATTAGACCGGTTGGTCACGCGACCCTTTCTAATCTTTCCAATCTCTGAATTTTCAAGATTTCTCAATCGCTTTAATTTATGCATTTCGTGCAAGAAAATCGAGGCGTTTTCAAAGTGATGGGTCGGGACGGATGAGTAAAATTTAAAGAGCTGCAACCACTGAGAAGCAACCTGCCTAATATTTTTCTAGATGGAAAAGGGGATCGGGAGAAAAAGAGGGTTTTTCAAGTCGGCGGTGATGATCGATCTTGCCCGCAATGACCCAAGATGGGATGGAGACGTGTTAATTAATGGAGGCGATAAAGAAAGGGAGAGGAGAAGCCACCAAAAGCAAAGAGAAGAAAAATGGGGAGAAGAGCCAGTTGCACTGCATGTGTTTGATGGAATGGCATCGATCTCTGCATTTTGTTTTCGGTCGTGACCCACATGAGGTGGCTTCATCTTGACAATGGAAATCGCCCGCACGGCAACATCTATTGCCTCGTGTGATGAAAAAAAAAAAAAAAACTTGCTCTTGTTCCAAAAGTTTACCTATGGATGATGCACTCTAGACGCAAGATTGATGGCATTTTCTTATGAATCGGGATGTCATCCGGTGAAAAATTGTCACACTACTAGTGCAAAGGATCTTTAGTGAGATCTTTCGACAAATCGACTAGCATTATTTGTATTCATGTCAAGCCATCGGATTGCCTAATTATTTTAAGGTGAAATGCGTACGTGTGAATTCCTGTAAATGGTGCCATGTACAAAGAAGAAAAATCGTTTTCACCTATAGTATACTAGCATTTGATTGGGGCATACAAACACGCGAGACATTAAGGGAAAGTTGAGCTTCAGGGCAAAACTTTGTCTCAGGACTTGATTTGCTCATCAGTAATGCATCTGCCATTCAAAACTCGATGCGTCGATCGCGCTGGATTGCACTCTCGAGTTTTGCCCAATTCCGTATTGAATTCCATTCCCTATTCATTATATCTACCCAAAACTAAAACAACCCCCTTTTTGTTATAGAAGGTGAATTTTTACCTTAGAAAGTAAGAAGGATCCAACTAACGTTCAAGGACTCCATCCATGTCGGTGTAAAACGCCTATATTTGATCAAATAATGTGGCACGAAATTAAATTTTTTCCCCCACGACCTAACTTACGGAAGAAGCTTTCATGACAAAATTTGGCCTACGTGTGGCTTCCAATCGATGGGGTTTTGCATCATTTTGTTAGGCAAATTGGACTAGGGCTCCTCAGTGGTGTTTGCATATAGATGGCTAAATGGGAATCATTCAACTTGTCCGTTTCGTTTCGGTGTCCCCAATGCATGAGAAAAGATGCCATATGCTGCTTCAGCAGCTCATCTGCCGAGATTGATATCTGACGCACATGTCATTCACTGAGGATAAATTTTCCTCTCTGAAACTGCAATCATGAAAGAAACAAGAACCACACTCGCCAGAAAAAGAAGAAAAAGAGAGAAAAGAAAAGAAGGAAAAGACCCTTTCTCGATCAGATCCAAGAGGACCAAGTGAGCTGAACGTTTTCTTGATTATTTTATGGAGCGCCATTGTAATTTGTTCCCTCCCCATCATATTCAAATCAAAGGGAAAGCAAGCCAAAGCCAAAGCCAAAGCAACAGGGACAGCACATTCGGTTTGACCTCGCGCATTGAAGTTAGATCGGAATCATGTATTGGCGTGAAGCATCCTCTCATCTCGCTTCTCCTAGCAAATTTAAATCCCGCTTCGGTACAAACGAAGCTCCTCCTCCACTCAAAACCCTAGCTTATTAAAGAAAAGGGCGAAGGGATCTGCCTTTCTCCCCTATGCACATCTCCATCTCCATCATGGACTTGTATAATTCGATGTCGACTTCCGCCTAATGAATCCCGTAAAAAGATTATACGACCCTTTTCGAGAATGTTATAAAGAGATAAAGCCCTAGCTAGGGGCCGATTGATGTGAGAATTCCATAGGTTTCCACGTGTTGGAAACACGGAATTTTTCCGCCCGACAATCTGATTTCTTTTGGAGATTTATATATTCTGAAAGTGTCTCTTTCTTTGTAGTTTCTACGCTTTAATCTCGTGGACGTTGCTTCCCCCATCCTTTTGCATTCGTAAGGCAAATCTTACTTGTCCCGTTATGCACCTCTGGTTCTATGATGGGATGCTTTTCTTCTAGGGGAGGTTCATAGTAGTGTGATCGCCTAATCTACAACGCCCACGATTGTCATTTAGTATGAGAGGTGAGTCGGTGAATAAAGGGGGATGATATTTCTATAGTCAAAAACCCTTCTTCCACAACCTTTTGCTATTTTATATTGTGTTGATTGGACTATTTTGTCCTTAAGTATTCATCCACAGTTTCAATGAGGATCATTGAAAATTATAAAAAGGAAAACAGCCTCTAACAAATGAAACTCACATTTTCCTTTCTTTCACGGCGAAAAGCCTTACTCGACTTTCCCATTAATTTCTAAGAGTTTTTTCTTCTCGTCGAAATGTTGTTTCTTTCTTCTTGTTGTTGTGGTTTTCTACACTCATTCAACAATGAGCTTTTAGCTTATATGTCATCTCCATTTACTTACCTCTTATTGAATCTAAAATTGGGGAAACATTTTTTTTTAATAAAAAATCCTAGATAAGAAAGATAATTTGGACAATAACCATGGTATTTTAAAAGTCCAACAAAAAAAATGAATTATAAAAGACTAATTTATAAATAGATTGTCTGTATTTGGAATCCCAGCACTCCATTTTTCAAGAATCTTCATGAATATTGCGGATGACCTCTGAGGGCAAATTAGTCTAATCAAAATACAGAAATTATAAATAAAAGAAAATGTCGTGGAAGAAAATTTTGGTTGTGGAAACATCATTATCCCTGGATTAATCCTTTTTTTTTTATATATATATTTAGCTCGACGGCATTAATCTTTCCAACTAATTTAGATCTTCATCAACTTCAATAAGCTTGCAGAAATCACATGTTCACTATTGGGTCGAAGAAGAAATTGAATAAGGACGACATATTTCTTTAATCCTAATAATTCATCCATGCAATCCCTCGACCTATAAACGCCCTCCAATCCCACTCATGTCTACTCCCTTCCACCCACTGCCTATAATTCATGGCTTTCAATCTCTTCATGCCAAAACCACTACCCACTTCGCACCTACATAATCTCTTTCTTCTCGGGCCAAATAAGAGACTAAAGAAAAAGATAAAGAAGGCAAAACCCTAGGCATTGAAGTGCTGACTTTGGACTCTCTTTTTTTTTTTTTTCAAATTTTAATTTTCATTAGTTTCCACTGAAGGCATATTCCAATGGGTTGGTTCTGCGTACACGATGTACTCTATTGGAATTAACACCGTGTTGATTGAAAGGGGGGGAGGAATCTAATCAAATCAAGAGAGGGTCGTTTACCAAAGAAGAAAGCAAGAGGGGAGGGGTTTGTAATTAGGTGGTGGGAAGACCAACATGGGTGCGTGCCACAATTATTACGACAATTGCTTAGTGCACAATAGACTATATTATCTCAGCCCATCATGCATGTAATGTAATCTTTAGCCAACTAATGTTAGAGTGGTTTGATAAGGGAAAATATGAACAAAAAACTTAGGCGTGAGCATCAACCAACGGCTTTGTTTTTGGTTTTGTCCTATCATTTAGCATTTGTTGTGTATACTTGAATAGGGAGAAGGTGAGGGTTTGAATTATTGAGACCTTTTGGATCTTAGTTGAGAGTTTAGTCGGCCCTAGGATTGTCTTATGTCCCCATCATTATGTGCTTTTTCAGTGGCTAAGAGTCGGACTCGAGCCGATCTGATAATTTCTCTTTCGCGATGTTTTGTTCAATTAAGTCCCTTTTTAGGGTTTCGCTTGATGAAAATTGTACGACTTCCCGCTCTTCATGCAGATTTGGCAATTGATTGAGGATCACAATTGTATTACATCTGCATAGTAAACATTTTTGCAATACAAAGACCCGTTTGTACCGGGTTTTTTTAGAATATCTTGTAGATTTCGTGTAATCTCGTATAGTCCTATGTAAATGGGCTTGATTAATTACATGTGACGATCTTTGGTCAATGGTTTAAGTTATACCGTTTCTTAGCACAAATCCGACGTTTGAATAATACTAATTTTTCTCCCGCACATGACTCTCTATGTTTACGTGATTTTTGATAAGCACGAACGGTTTTTTTCTGTAGACAATTATTTCAATTCTCAAAATGTCATAGGAGAGTTTCATTATGACTTCTCAAAGATTTAATAATCCATAACAATAAAATAAATAAAAAGACTAAAATAAAATAATCTCCATGATATATATTTGAACATGCGCGTTGAGCGTTGAATATATGCAAGGACAACTCCAGAAAAATCCGGTTGATGTGCTGTCCTTCCTAACCGTCGAAAGGGCAAGCCGAGACCGAGGCATACTTCCCAGGTCGAGAAGATTATTTATATAAGCTTAATATCCTTTAAAAAAAAAAAAAAAAAACCTCAACATTAGATCTGACCTCAATTTTATCCTGAAATTTTTTGTCTTGGAAAAATCCTGCACTTTAGGTTTATCCAAATCTACGCCAATTTTTTTTCTTTTTTTATCTCAGAAAAATCTCCAAACTTCAAATCAAGTCTCAAACCTGCTCTGAATTTTGTTTTGTCTATAAAAAACCGCCAACTTTCAATGAATTCTAAAATCTACTCATGTGGTCCACTCCCAACTTAATTTGGAAAATTATATTCCAAATAAAACCATTATACGATAAAAATTAGGAATGACCAATGATGATTATCGGACGAGAAAGGCTAATGGGGGCATATTTGAGATTAGAGTAGAAATTGACTTTTGATTTAGACAAAATAAAGTTTGGAGTAAATTTGGAATTAATCCTAGAATTGAGGGTTTTTTTTTAAATAAAGAAAAGTTCGAGGTAGATTTGAATTGTATTCAAAGTTTGAGGCTTCTATTAGATGAAAAATGTTTGGGATAGAATTGAGATTAGATTTAAAGTTGAGACTTTTAAGAAAATTAGGTCTATACGTGTGTATGGAGACGAGGGAAGGGAAGGAGAGCAGGTGTATCACGTCAACCGAAAGATGGGTCAAAGATTTATGAGAGACTTGTGAAGGTGAGTACGATTCGTGGGGTGGGGGATGATGCACCATCTCTTTCTGATAATGGTGTGGTAAGAAGAGGCACACAAAAAGATAACAATTGACAAATCGAGAGAGAGGGAGTGTGGGTAGGTAATGGTGAAAGGTGACTATTAGAGCAATTGAGTCGAGCTATTCGATGACAGATCTTCGGATTCGATTTTGATTACTGAAGATCAACTTCCCTGATTTCGAGTTGAGCATAATAAGTTTGACATGCATGCAAACACGATCGAACTTCTTTTTTTTATTGGAAAATATTTTATAATTGAAAAAGACAAATAAATCCATAAGCTTCTGGTTTCTACTCTCATAGTTGCAACTGCAGGGAAAATAGTCTAGTTTATATATTATGGTATAATAATCAAGTCGAGCGTAGGTACTTGGAAGTTATATTTTATTCGCACTTAAGCCTAAATTTTAATACTCGATTGAGCTCTAGCTAAGTTTTGAGTTCTAAGCACATGAATCTAGTCAAGCTCGAGCTCAACACTGTATTGGCTTGACTTGACTCAATTACACCCCCAATAGAGGTAGTGTGTATGGTGTTTTTATTGTCTTTCCCTTTTTTCCTTTCTAAAGTTAACAGTGAATTGAGTTACACTAATTGTAACTTATGTTAAAATTCGATTTACGGAACTCATTCTAAAGCTATATGATAAAATCAGTCGATATTTTCATATGAATCTTGCTCAATCTCAAATAAAAAAAGGTGGCCAGATTACGTTTTCAATAAATTTCAATATGCCAAGAATTTATTGGTCAACAGTGAAAAGACAATGACTCTATTTTCTTTTCATTGTTGTCAATTTCAATAGTAAATTTACATATTTGACCTTTATTATATTATCGAAAATACTGTCTCGATTTTTTTCAAAGAATCAAACTTTTTATTCATCCTCAGTAAAGATTCAGTAGATTTACATACTTTAAAGTTACCATCTACCCACTTTATTCACAGTGTCTACCTTATTCAATGAGATTATTAAAAAAAAAAAATTGTATTTTGACAAAATTGGTCCCTTTTGCATTCGCAATATTAATTTTTACCCCTAATCGTCAGATTATCGAGGCCCATGTCATTTGGCACATTAAGCTTACGTAATTATTTCAACAACATAATGGGCGAGAAAATTAAACTGGGTTGGGGTTTAAATTTAAACCGATAGAAAATTAGGTTAGAGCTAAATCTAATGAAGATAATGTGGATGGTGAGTTCCTTAAGCGAGAAGAGAATAGATGGTCCATGATGTGATTGAAATGGAATATATATGCTCCAACGTCCAAGTTTTCAGATATAATTGCACTATTTCTCCGGCGCAAGAAAGCACTGCCAATCTCAGAAATAATGAATTGGTGGCACCTATGCTTCGAACAAAAGCAATAAATTCACAAAACCAGTGGTCCTACTACACTATGAATAATTATTAATTACTCTAAAATGGCCATCTGTAATATGGATTAGCCGATTTACCTCTCACATCAGCTTAGTTGGCAATTTACATCACAGATTTTTCTATATATGTTTTTTTATTCCTTTCATATTTGTGCATCCTCCCAATTGATAGCCTTGCACCCCTTAAGCTTCATAAGCCATTGGTATTGTTTTCTCAATTTATGAGATAAATAAATGAGAGGGATACCTATTTTGTTATATTTTTGTATCTACAATTGTTCAATTGCTTAATGATGGACAATAAGAATGATCGTTTCTAGGTTCAATAAGTTTTAGGCCCTTGAAACTTATTCTGTTGACCTTAGAACTGGATGATTCTAGAGTTAATTCAGAACCAGCCAAGGCGTTTTTTTTCCCCTTCAATTTAAGGGCAAGCCTAAAAAGAGACATTTCTAAAATAATCTTCAGATTTCATCTTTCATGTATAATGTTTTGATTACAAGTTGCGGTAGTAAGGAGTTGCTTCATAAGGCATATGATTTGGCTAAATCCATGTGTCAAACATGAATATAATTCTTTCTACTTGAAGATAGCATGTCAAATATATTCAATTTCAACATATGTCTTCATATTCTAAAAAAGTGTAAAAGAACTTAGAAGTATGGGTAATTAGTTCAAAACCGACTCAGTTCTAAGTTCTACCATGAAAGCAACTTTATAGGCTTCATATTTTAGATGCTTGAGGAAAACCAGCTGGTTCAGGACATATAACCGAGAACCGAAACTGGTCAAGGCCAAATTTCAATTTCTTGATATGGGATTGAACCAGTCCCGTTGTGAATAGGCCTTGAACTAGCAAGCAACAACTAGCTCGGTTGCTCGCCCTAATGAACTGCCACGTGTAGAGTTGGATCTTCCACATGAGTCAAGTATAAAATGTAAATCGCCATATTTGATTTGTCTACATATGCTGCCTTAGGATCAATCATCATAAGATGAATAAACTAGTAATTTCTTGTTTTGTCAACTTGCATTCTCAACCGTAGTTATTCCATTGGGTGCCTTCCTTTTCTTGGTGTGTGGTGTGGGACTGAGGAATCTTTTCTCCTTGTGGTTCGTGGCACAAGATTTCAAAAACCTACGAGTCGAAAGTGGGATATCTCTATCTTATAAGTCATGGCCTATGACTTTTAGTTAAATAATTGCTTGCAATGTTCCACGGCATAAGAAGACGGAATCCTCAAATGATCTTCAGGCCTTTATAAGTATCGACGGGATGGGGAAAAAAAGAGAGAGCAAACAGTCAACTGGGAAACAATAATAATCGTGTTTGAGAAAGGTTAACTCGTCGTTGAAAATTGGAGCCACCCTGAAACACAATTTTGTCATATCGGATATAAAGTAGTTTAGTCGGACGATAATTTGAATGCCCCACCTTGTAAATGCAACCTAGATAGAGGACGTCAGCCATTGCATCATTATGTGCATTCAAAATGATCCATCGTCTGACATTGATTGAATGCAAATTCTTTGGAGGCATGATATCGATTTTTGTAGGGGAAATTGTCTAGTCAATAGCAAACCTATTATACGGATGTCAATTCAATCTTAAACTTTTCAATTTTATCAATTTAGTCTTAAGTTTTTGTGGGAAATTCCAATATAGTTAATTTGTTCAATTTTTCGCCATCGGGCATTCGTACAGAAAGGTTGTAACCGGTTGAGTAAATTTCTCGATTTTTGTGTTTGGGAGGAAAAAGGAGGATGCATATAAAGCTTCTTGTCAATCCATACCCACGCACATAAATATATGCATATATCTTCTTACTTTTCTTTTTAGGGTGTTTACTTTTTCTTGCTTGAACAGAGAGGTTGAAAGTCTTGAACAATCTTCCCTCCAAATCCGATTCTCTCTCTCTCTCTCTCTGCACGGTTTTCTTCAAGAGGAGGGGGACCAGGGTTAGGAAGATAGTGTACAAAGAATTGATGACATGGGGAGAATCACGCCAAAGGATTGGCATGATCTTTTTTTCATGGGGAGTGGAATCTTATTGGATTTGTTCAAAAGTAGGCAAAACCCGTGAATGGATGTTATTGACTTGCTTGTTCCCACACGAATAGATTTTGGAAGCTTCCATTTTTCTTTCAAATGGCGATGCTGCTGTTTATCTGTGAATTGCTGTGGAGAGAGATCTTGATCTAAGGGACTGGCCACTGACTCTTGGAGGACAATGATGTGATTATTCTGATAATCACGCTCAACAAATATATACGTATCAGAAGAAGCATATGACATTGCCATAACGAAAGAACAGCACAATCTCTCTCGGATGATTCCCCACAGCTCCTTTGTTTTTCTTTCCGGTGAGAATCCAATAAAGATCAAAAACAAAACGCTCGCAACAATCAAGATTTCAGCATCTTCACCTTTTCTTTAACAGAAAAAAGACTTATTCCTTAGAAAAGCGTGCGAAACATAAAAAGAACCGTGTCCTAGTGATTCATTCGTTCATTTGGACAGACTAAGTAACCGCACTAATGTTTTCTTTTCCGTTTGTCTGGTTCTCTTCTTGATAGCATAACTTCTCCATGTACATTGTTAGGTATAAGTATATGTGCAAGCGTAGTCGAGATTATATATATACACCAAAGTTTCTTTTTAAAATGGGGTTTCGCATATTGCTTTATTATACCTATGTGTAAGACGGACTCGTGGGAGCAGAGTTTGGTTTATGTCCTTTTCTGTGAAAGGCGAAAACCCTTTGTTTTTCCACCTGAGTATGAGATTGGATTGAGCTTAAACAAGCGCACCACGCTGAGGACACGACTTTCCACTATGTGCACCACGAAAGAAGAGGAGGACCGTAGCCTAACTTCCATAACCTCTAGCTGGTCACTTAATTTCTTTTTTATTTCCCAAAAAAAAAAATGAAATTAAGAAAGGTTTTCCAAGAGTTGACCCGTGAAAGGAAAACCGACCAAGAAAAACTCTACAAGGCGAGATGGACGGGACATGCTCTCTCTCTCTCTCTCTCTCTCTCTCTCTCTCTCTCTCTAACATGTAGTCTTTAGAAATATCTTGAAAGTAGAAAGTAGAAGAAACCAACTAATTCACATGGAGGGGGATAAGTTTGATCGAAAAACTTTGCCTTACTCTTACGTCTCAGTTGCGAGCTCCCCCGGTTTGGTTTTGCTTAGCATAACTCCGACGGTCAAAATTGTCACCTGGGAATCCTCCACTACGTCTTTCTTTTTTTCTTTTTCTTTATCGAATTTACATAAATTCCTAAGTGAAAACATCGAGCTTTTTTTACTGCAAGAAGTAAATGGAAAGAAAAGAAGAGGTACCGAGCCCGCCTTTCAATTTGGGCCCAAAATAGGCAACAAAAGCCTCCGTTGAAAACACATAATCTAATTCCACCAACTTCAAGAGTTCAGATGCATTGGAATCGCATGCACCCATATCATGTAAGAAAAATTTCCTTCTCATGTGCATGCATCGCATTTTTTTCATGAAGGGCAACAAAGAAAATGTGCCAAATTAAGGCAACAACGGCACCATTTTCGAGTCGTTGATAAAAGCTTTGATCGGGTTTTGCTCTAGATGTGTTTGAGATCCTCATATATAGGTTGGCCACCCAAATCCCTATACGGAGTCAACGATAAAGCTTTAATAGAGATTACATGGCTAAAGAATTCACGGTGGATCGTCCCGGACATTGTAGTGACTACGATGCGGAAAGGCACGGAGGTCAAGCTCAGATTTCAAGATGCTAATTAGGGTTTGGTGAAATCTGGACTGAGTTTAGTGCAAACTAAATTAGAGTGGACTAGTGTCACGATTTCAAGACGAAGACAACAGATGAATGCAAAGTAGGGGATACTAGAAATATGTCCCCTATCAAAGGAGGGCTTTTGAAGCACAAAAGACAACCGCTGGGGTTTGTCCTAGTGACCACTCTTCCAACATAGAAGGGGAAGGTGGGGGGTTCGAATCCCCACCTTCTCAGGAGGAATTGGGGTGGGGACGAATTAGTTTTAAGAGTGGGTTTTAACTCCCATGCCCTGCAAGGAGGTAGGATAAAAGTTTGAGAGTGAGAGTTAACGTAAGAATAGAATAGAACTGACTAAAAAAAAACACAAAAAACTATCACAGTTAATGCATGCCAAAATTATCCATATAGCTCTTTTGTATTCAAACTATCGTTACAGATCTCTCTTACCGATCTGCACCCATGGAATTCGAAAGGAACCTCGACTGAAGATAAAATCCTTATATTCTAAGTTGTCTTCAAAGACCTTTTGTCATACACCTAATGTGTTGGAGCACAAATACAGAGAGTATATTCACTTTTTGTAAAACCTAGAATTGGGACTACTAGAGATGTTTAGACATTTCCTAGAGAAATATTTGAATTATTTCAAACATCTTCCTTTAAACTCAAGATGAGTAAATCAGCTTGACGTTAGATTTTAAAAAAAAATCCAAAAAAGAGCTTAGACTATCATGGACGAAACAGAGACAATTGATTGTGGCATCAAAGAAATATTCAAATTCAGAATTTGAGGTCACTTGTTCAAATTCTATTAATTACATGCAAATTGTTCCTTGTTAGAACCACTTGCACTGGACAAAGGCCTAAATTAATTGGTGCGTTAGTTCGTGTATAGTGTTTCCTGAGCTTTCTGATAGCAGACTTTCATGCTTGTGCCCCAATTATAAAAAATGAAAAAAGGGCATTGACTTTTCTCCAAAATAGAAATATAAAGAAAAGCAAGTAGAACTGGTTTGACAAATCTATTTTGGCTGGCGTATATCTTGCCATCTTTTGAGGTTGGGACTCGGAGAAAGAGAGACAGTCGGCAAATTTGTAATTGGTCGATGATGCAAGAAGAGGCATGGGAAAGAGTTTGAATTCATTATGCTGACCTTGTTTTCAACCCACTTTTCTTGTTTTCTTTTTTTTCGAGGTCCTTTCGTTACTTTCCTTTGCCTCCACGTCGTTGCTTTCTTTCCCTCCCGTGACCTCCACTTCCCTGCCGATGTCATTTCATGCTTTCCTCATCTTTGCACTTAATTGATTTGGCACATATTCCCATTTCAAATTAAAGCTGCTCCCCTCATTTCCCTCACCTAACTTCAAATTGTATATTCAGTCATTCTTGCTACAACAGCTGAGGATGTACGTTTCTCATATGTGGAGATGTCAAGATCTGCTCGCCAAAAACTTGTCATAACTACAGTATTCAATTGCCCGCAAAGTTTATCTTTCTAACCCAGTCAAAACTTCTTATATATACGTCGGTAAAGAGAAAAAGAGCTTCAAATATCCATCTCTTTCATTGAATTTACAGCGGTGAAGTAGAAAAAGTTCATCATTTGGCAGGCATCTATCCATCATTAAGCTGTAAAGCATACCTTAGATCGCACTTTGCTCTTATAAGCAAGCAAGGTTGGGAGAGAAACATACAGGACATAGACTTTCTTCTAGGAACCCCATTATTTTATATACCGTAGAGCCTTGATTATCAAAGCTATATCGTGACCATAATTGTAAAATAAATTGATGAATTAGGTCAATCTCAAAAGACATGACTTGTAAATCTATATGACGTAAAATCGATTAAGAACTAGATAATAATTAATTATAATACTATCTTGATAAGACCTGTGTTACCATTAGGATAAAAAAAAAAAAAAGAGAAGATCATTGACGTTAAACATTATTATTTATCTTTCCTTTAGTGACACCATTTTTTTTCTTTTTTACCCTTTATGTTTTGTGCAATTTTCTTTATGTCATTATATATTAGAAGAACTGTAAATTCGGAAGTAGTCTTCTCTTGCATCATTATAGCACATTTTATTCTCCCATTTCATCCCGGACTTTCTTCTTTTCTCACTTACTCCTATCGGATTGCTTAGATGACACAACTGATGATGCACACCGCACACCGCACACGTATCATTTTAATGGTGTCAGCAAAAATAAAATTAATAAAAGAAAAGAAAAATTAGAGAGAGATCGAATAATGATGGACCGGGGGGCCGGAGGTTGAAGTTGCCCAAAAGACAGCTGGACAGGGAGGGTTTTTCATACCAAAAAAATTGGATTGGGCCCGCTTGCATACCTAGGCCTAATCAATGGTACGTTCCTAATGCGATGTATCGATGGTATTAATGTACCATCGAAAAAAATCGTCCAAAAAATCCTATATTTAATACACTTTTCAAAATTCAGTATTAACCTTTTCATTTTGTCAAATGAGCCCCAAAGGGACAAACCTTTCTACCTTTTATCAATTGAGTATATCCAATCAATTTTGATAAAAAAAAATTACTAACATGGCAAAACCAGTACTAACATTGACATTTTTATGAATTTTTTAATTTTTATGAATTTTTTTCCTTTTTTTCCCTTCTTCTTTTCTTTTCTATTCTTTGCCGGTGCCAACGGTGGTTGGCAAGGGCTAGCCTCACTAGATTTGGCAAAGCTAGCCCCTGGCAAGTGTCGCTTTGGCCCAGCAATGCCAAACAAGGGCAAGGATTGGCCTTGCTAGCCACTTATAAAAAGAATAGGAAAAAAAAGAAAGGAAAAAATTTTAAAAATCCAAAAATATTCACGTTAATGCTGGTCACGTTATATTTTCAATCAAAATTAGTTAGATGAACTGACAAAAGTTAAAAAAGTTTAGGACTCAAATGGTAAAGTTGAAAGATTTAAAACTAACTTGACAAAAATGCGATAGTTCTAGGACTATCTAGACAATTTTCTCACATTTTGCTCTAAGCAAGATGGAGCCATTTTGCTTAGGAATGGACCCGACGTGTGCGGGAGTGAGGATCACATCCCCTGTCTCCATCCTATGAGATGAAAACTTTCCTGGCACCACCATGTGTATAGGGTGGGGCGGGGCAAGGCGAGGCGGTTTTGCATTAGCGGGGCAATCAGCCTCTGGTCATTGATGATGGACTCCAGACTTTGTTGCTGGTAGCCAAGGTCTGCCACCTGTCATAAAAAGCAGTCCAACGTATATTTTGTTCAATCAAGCGCTCTCTTTGTATTTTGCACAATACGGTCCTCTAAGTTTTATGCTATACAATCAAGTTCCATAAGTTTCCCAATTTCTGCAGTCCAATCATTCAGTCCACCTCTCTCGTTAAATAGTGAAGTTAATTAATGATGCAGCATTGTCACTGTGGTAAGATATGTCACATGATGCTAATGTAGTGCCAAATTAGCGAAAAACTAATTGGAAAAAAAATAAGAAGATAGAAACCCCAATACAATAATGTTAGTTGCTGCGGGTAAAAGAAGCACTTGATTCTCTAGATCAAGAATGTCAGAAGACTTGACTGAGCACAACTTAGCTGACTCATTCGCAAAACGTAAAAGTCAGAATACCCAATCGCACGTACATCGAAGTTTGAAGAACTAAACCCGTACTTAACCCTAGCTACACTAGCGTAGAAGTTAAATCAGTGAACCAAAAACTCTTTACTTGGAATAAAGGGGAGGCGATGGAACCAAGTTATCCGAGCATATCTCTCGAAGCAGGTGGGACCAAACCGCATCGATTTGATTCAGACGCGCTCTCCTCCTTGTCCACTCCTCCTCCCCTTTTTCACCTCCGTCTTTTCGCTTTGTTTCTCCCACTGGTTTTTGCTGGGTGGTCATTTAAAACGATAGTAACGGGTGGCGGAGAGGTAGGTGTGTAATGACATATTTTCATGATTCGCGTTTGAATTGGCCAGAGATATTATTGTTTTCCACCGCCCTCTTCCCTTCTCTTTCCACTTGTCAGCCCCGTCTCATCAGGTGGCTCGTAGCGTTTGATTAGTCTTGTGGAGGCGAAATACATATGTTACTGAATATTTTAACTTATAAAACATAATGAAGGGTAGATAGAACATGCCGATCCTGCTGGTTTTGTATGTATTTGAGTGTGCGCGAGCACTTGTAAATATATATTATCTTTGTAAATTCTTTCCAATATTTAAGATTTTGCGGCTTTTTATTGCAATATAATTTTTCCTGAAAATCTACGTTGGGTCTCCTTCATTGCTAATCGGGTCTTCATGTCCGTGCCCTTGAATTGTAAAGGAAGAAGTTTTGATTAGTTTTGTGCAGGCAAAATAATTGGATATATATTTATGAATATTTTACTTGTAGAACATAAGGAATGGTAAATAGAACATGCCGAACTTATTGGTTTTGTATATATTTGGGTGCGTGCAAGCACGGGTAAATATATATTATATTTAAAAGTTTGATCCAATATTCGAACCAAACTTTTCCTAGAAAGAGACATTTAAAGATTTTTTACATTGGGTCTCCTTCATTGCTAATCGGGTTTTCATGTCCTAGCCCTTGAATCGTAAAGGAAGAAGTTTTACGTTGGAGCAGGTCCTTCGTACACACTGCACACGTTCTTCACCATTTAAAATATATATGTTTTTTTGCGTGAAAAGATAATAAATGAATTATTCCGGCTATCCTAGCTAGCTATAATAGACGAAAAAAAAAATGCAAGCGCAGCCCCTATTCGTTGGCCATTCTAGACCCTGCAACAACGCTAGAAACAACCCTTGCAAGAAAATCAAAATTCGAAGCCACGACATTAACGTGGGGAATTTGTCGAGCTATGATAAATAGCTAAATGTAATGGGGTCGCCATCGTCCCACTTCAAATTCATCCCGATGCGTATCTATCTATGTTCATCACTAATGTCGTTTTATGCACCAGATTCTTCGGTCCAAGACAATTTCATTTTCGTTTCCTCTATCGTTACAAGCTAAAAGTCTAATTTTTTTCTTTTGAATGGATTAAATGAACTTGAAGCTTTCGGCTGCCTGCCTAACTCGGAATGCATGTCTTTGTGCTGATGATTGCAGTCTATATGCAAGTGGCCAACGTTACCTATGGCAAAAATGAAAAAAATAAATAAATAAAAGAAACAGAAGAAGAATTTGTTCACTTAAGTTGGCATCCAAGGTAGTACGAAGTCTTATGAGAAAAGTGATGGACTGATTAGGATTTACGATCACGTATGATTAGACTGGTGAATCAGGTCAAATTGAAAATGACTTGATCCAAACCGATACATTTAACTAGTTTTGATCAAGTTTTATGCAATACAAATATAGTGACCTTATATATGACCCAACTCATGTCCAAACTATAGCCAATTCTAACTATATTGTTTAAGCACTTTAATATTTAATCCAATCTAGGAAAATTCATATCAAAATTGAGATGAAAGTGCAAAGTAAATGAGCACAAGATTGAGTGAAATCAAGAGAGTGTGAAGAAATAGTCATAGAGGTAGGTTGGATATAAATAAGTTATTGACCATTTAACACTCTCTTTTTTTTTTTTTACCATTCTAAACCCTTTTTACGACCCATTTATTGAATATTACTAACTTATATAACATCTTAGCTCATCAAATACGAGTTAAAAATGAATATATTGCCTATTTTGGTAGGTCTATGATATGATCATACTTGAAGATGATCAAGACTTTAGAGTTATCTAGGGACGCAAAAGAATCGCATTTGTAGCAAAACCACGCTCTTTGTATCGATGTTGTGCTCAACTCAACCCGAAAGAATTAAAAATTTAAACAAGATGCGTGATAAATAGACCTATATGATTGCAAAGGGATATTGCTAATGTATGAGATGGTGTGGAAGAGGAAAATTCAATGCATGAATTGGCGCAACTTTCTGAATTTGATGGGTCCCATGCTCAAATTTGACGTGACCCGCCATTTGATTTTACGTCCAATGGTGCCAATCCTTCGCAATGGGCTAATGGCCCATGATCCAATGAACGGTATCACATAAAGACCAAATTCACTAAGTCCAATTCTCGATGGGCCGTACATTATTTGTCGCTTTTGCTTTGATCCAAATTACGAACACTTTCATAGTCCAATGAGAAAAAATGTGAACCGAGGTTGATTCATCTTCTTCAACACCATTCGATCTCAAACTTTTAGTAAGCATCGCTTCGTCTTTCTAAATGTTATAGTGCGAAAACGCTTTGATTCAACTAGCACCTTGCGATAGAAAAGGTATATGTAGACTGTTTTGCCGGAATTTAATCCACAACAAAACATCTTTTTTGAAATTTGTTCTTCAACTTTAGATGAGAGGAGACAAGTTCTACGGTGACTCCGGACAGGAAATATCCAAGCAGACAAAAAATAATTGCAAACTTTTATTTTGAATTTCGAACGAAATTGTACATATAAACCATGCCATAATTCAATCAACAACAAGGCTTAGAAATACAACCATTTCTATAACAATACATGTGTACGAACTATGTCGGAATTTAATCGACAACAAAGATTGAGAATGTGCAAAGATGTAACGCTGGAATTTAATTAATGGTGCGACATCCATGATAGAGATGCATGCCAAAGTTGAATCGATAACGAAATATCGAGATAAAGATACGTGTTAGAATTTAATCGATGATATGAATCGGAAAACTATAACTAAGGAAAAATAAAGTGCAAGAAAGTAAAGATAATAAAAGATTACATTTTGATTATCGAGAAGGGTCTCTTCCAATTGATAGAACTTGGGGTTTATAGACCTTCTATCATGACCATCTGGGAGCAATTTCTTCGTGATTGAAAATAGTTTGAAGTTTCCGAAAATAATGATCCCATATTCCCATGTCATCAATTCCCTTCAAAATAATAGCCTTATCTCCAATTAGTTGTTTATTTTTCACGTCGTCAATTCCTTCAAAATAGCTGTCTTATCTCTAAGGAATTGTTTTTTTCCCACACTGTCAATTCCCTTCAAAATAGCTGTCTTATCTCCAAGGAATTGTTTTTTTCCCACATTGTCAATTCCCTTCAAAATAGTAATCTCATTTTCCATTTTCACCTAACTATTCTCCACGATCTCCTCAATGGATTTACATGTGCCTGAGCCTTAGATGCAATCTTCTGAATCGATCATCTACATATAAATTGACTAATTTTCAATCCATTAAATTGACCTCCTCCGCAGATGATCAAATATGTATGGATAGTATATTCTCCACTCTTTTCCTTTTTTCTTCATTAATTTTGACGGTTGCATATGAGATTGTTGAGTTTACTGGTGTTACTTTCGAACAATAGTGAATATCGATAATAACTAAATATCGGGCATTTTTGGGTTTCAACATCGACATTTCAATGCCGAGGCACCCTTACAGCGCAAGAGAGTACAATACTTAAAAATGGAATCATGGGCGAAGTAAGTATGCAACAAGGGATGGTCAAAATACATATATTCCTTCTCTTGGCTTGGCCCGGCTTGACACGGTACGATTTTCTTATCAAATCAAAGAGTCCAACGGCAAGGTGCATCTCTCCTTCCAAGTAGGCTTTTCTTGATTTCCTCCTCTCCTTTCTTTTTCAATCATAGACTTGACGACTGATTTGATCTTGTTCTCGGATTCGCATTCTTAAGTTGGACACGTTGCAAGTCTTGGTCAATCGTAGAAGGTAAAATCAAACCGCCTATAAATTGAATAGGGATTGATTGCTAATTTTCCATGTAGCTATCAATGGTGACGCACTGACAAATGTCATGTGAATATGTGCTAATGCAATGGTCAATTAGTTATGGTCTTTCGTTGTTACTAGCTGCTTTTGTTTATTGCGAACGAAATGTGAACGGCGGCATCGCTTAGCTCTCTGCTTTGAAAACTGGGAACCAAAGATAATGTAAATTAATGATGATAAACCAACTCTCCTGCGCCCACATTTTCTCTCCCGTTGTCAATTATGTGAATGTGGGACGGGGAGATGATGTTTTTCTAGTCCTGTGCCTCTGTAGTTTAGGAATCCGATTAGGGAGTAGGTAAAGTTCTAACAAAGACAAGACTCGTTGGCATTTAGGTTTTAACTCGAATCATCCTTACATTTGGCATTTTCATTTTTGCGCTTGGCCCTGGGGAAGAGGAGGGAGGATAGCGGTCTAGAAAGAACTAAGTTCCAAAGCCATGATGCATCGCTTGTTTTTGTTTGATCAATTCTTGTATGGTGTAGATTGAGAAACGATTCTTCTTATTTTGATTTTTCTTTTGTCTTGATTGGTGGTTCTGGCTTCCATAGTTTTTTTTTTTTTTTTTATATCCTTGTGTTGACATGGAATAAACTATCATCCAATAAAAAGTCAGACTATACCCATTTAGATTTTTGAAGTGTCAATACAAAATATGAGGATCATCAACATAATCGACAACTATGAGAATAGGTGTTGAGAATTCCATGAACTTATTCAATCTTCAATTCTCAAATTAACAATCGTGTGTTGTTGATGCTAAGAATGCAAGAATAATCGCATCGGATGAGGTTCGATAGATAGAAAAGAAAAAGGTAAACAATATACCATGAGTTGCTCCACTAAACTTTCGTTCCTTCGTCAAATCTCGTAAAATTCAGCATTTTAACAACCTTCACCATCAAGGCCTCGGAACGTATACCAGTCTTCCCTCGTTCTCGCCGGCGCCGGTGGCTGCTTCTTGGTCTCGATGTTCCAGTCAATGCAACGCGGTCTTGGTTTCGCTTCTCCCGTCCCGACAAACAATCGCGTCCCAAGATGGTGCACGTTACCATCCATTGCTAAAGCGACGTGGTGGGGGTGTGATTGGGATCGATCGAGATTTGTTCGGCCGTACAGCGATACGAATTTCTAGAGAGCAGAGACGTGTACTCCTAGCAATCTTCGGCAGCGCCCATCTGCCCATCGTCGTCCTTGCGCTTGGGTGGACCCGGCGGTGACGAAGGACGGTGACACCACGAGGCCGATGTCACTGCTATCTACGTGAGCGGTCGACACGGTGAAACGTCCAATCCAATCAGTCAACTGCTCCAGGAGTTTCGTCAACTAATTATCTCTAAACATCAATTGCGTAGTTGCACGAAAATATCTCGATATCTAGATGTGACAATATCTTTGGAAATTGGACGGATCTTGTGCATTTAGTGCTAACGCCTTCTTACATTTGACAAGGGAGAGGCATCGCCAATGTTTCAAGAATCAAAACCAATTTTTGGCGTGGGCTGGCTCTATGCTGTGTCTTGAGAGCACTTGAAATTAGAAAGGCAGATGATGAGATGGGAGATAATTTTCATAGATTAATTTCCGCGCATTGGATGTTATGTTGTGATATTGCTCTGGAATATCTGTGTTAGCCAATCAAGTATCCAAAGGAGAGATTTTTGCTTGATTGCCTTCCCATGTGTTATGATGGGATTATCTATTTGTTCAAAATTATCTGTTGAAATAACTCACTATCTCTCTAGTTTCTCTCTCGCAGGCAATGGCCGGCCTCGGCGGGAGTAGCCATTGCCTCGATCTAAGGTTGGGACGCCATGGGTGACCTTGGATTGAGGGCCCAAACGCGGTGGCGCATCTCCAGTGAGAAAAAGAAAGAGAATCAAAGAGTGTGGGCTTTGAGGGGGTGGACAGAGCAAGTAGCTCAAGAAAGGATAAGGATTGGTGTCTCGTCGATTAGAATTTAGGTGTAAGTAGGTGTGAAAATACGAGGTAAAAGCAGTTTTGAAAAGAGAGTAACAATCTCGTTAGTTCAAATATACATTTTTCTTAAGTCAATGTAGAAAATTTAAAACTGATGTACTTTTTCCTAAGTCAATGAAGAATACTTATCGTTTTGGTATTCTCCTCAATTTTTTTTTTCCTTCTCGAGATTCGTTTTCCATATGCCCGAACTCGGGGTTCATTTCAAACAAGAGAAGTAACTTCATTAAGTTCTCATGAATCTCCACGTGGGACGACCTTCTGGGAAGCTTCACGCGCGTCAATGATTGATGTTGTCCCGATGCGCACGTACGAGATATGCGCGCGTGCGAGACCCGGCAATTCGACCCGCCGGTGACGCTGGGGAGCAATTGATTTGGATCCGACGGATGGGAAGGACAGCGATGGGGAATCGCGAAGCCCTCGACCCGTTCCCATCCGATTCTAATGGACGGCATTGACTCCAGCGCGCCCGAACCCGCCACGACCATCCTTTCCCTATCCACATCCGCCACGTGTCGGGCATCATCCCCAGGGCCCCACACCCCCGGGCCGACGTGCCGGCCCTCCGACTCGCTATTTTGTAATTTTTTTTCTTTATTTTATTCTATAAGAATATATATATATATATGTTAGCTCGTGAGCATGATTTGGTAAATATGGACGAAAAATGAGTAGTTATGTGTATGAAGGTACAGATGGCTTAGGAAATCTAATACCTAAAAAAAGAGAACAAAAATGAGTGACTATTTATGGAAGGGAGGGGGGGCGTCGGAAAAAAAAGGGTGATTTAAGAATTCTATACTAGATACATAGATCAGTCTATTTTTATCCTATAATAAGATAGCACTCGTGAATTCGGGAACCTTGTCGCTCACTTCAATCTCTGAGTTTATGTTTGAACTCTTGAACTTTTAAGATTTTTCTTTTAATGTTGAGGGTGAGAGCAATCGAGTCAATGATTTTGATAAACTCGAAATTTCATATATATAACTACGTCAATTTGAATGACAAAAATTGAGTTGTATCTGCACGTTACTTAAAAACTCAAAATTGACGAAACCACAATTCCAGGTCTGCTGATGGATTACAATTCCCTTTTTACGATGATATATAATTCCACTTTGTGTCCACATCAAAAAAGCAAACGCATTTGAAAGCAAGTTAGCTAATTGGCAATGGGTATAGTCTTTCGACTTCACAAAGAAGTAAAAGCATAAGCTAAATTTATGGTCACACATGCTCATAAAATTAAACCAATTAGGAGCCTTGACTAAGTTCTATATGATTTTTTTTCGTGGATATGATATTCTCTATCGACATTATATAAAAGCGATAGACTTATTTTTAAAAGTTATTGTGATGTATTTAAATGTTCAAATTTTCAAGTGGACGTTTGAGTCTAAACATATTATTACGTGCCTATTATAAATTTCACACGCAATGGCTGAGTGTAACATGAAAAGTTAAAAGTACTTTGCTAAAGATAACTCTTCATGTTGTCTTTTTGGTTTAAATATATAAAAAGATAGAGGTTTTACGTGTTTTATGGGATATGAATAGGATAGAGACGACCTAGGTTCGTTTACTTGTATATTTTATTATTTACTAGTGCCTTAAAGAAGTCATTCATTCACATTTGGCACATAAATTAAAAAAATTCACATAAAAAGAAAAAGAAAAAGAAAAGAGGAAAAGTAATCTGAGTACTCATGCTCCAAACCTGCGCCCTCCTCCCCCCCGGGGGAACCCAAAAAAGGGCCAAGACGCGTTGCGCCCCCACCTTATCCTAAAGATCCAATGGCTCCATAGCCTTTGAACTCAAGTCTTTTCTTTCCGGGCCCTCCGTTATGAAAGCTTGAATTTCTCAACAAATCCTTGGAAATTGTATGTGAGACCAAGTTAATTTCAACGCATGATTTTGCAATCCCGCGTGAAATCCATCAACATCAATCTGTCATATCACTTCCGCATGAAATCCATCGACATCAATGAACCGAATGCATCGCACCTCATGCACCTGAATCATTTAAGTAAAACTCCGCATTTTTTTTCTCCAATTCGCATTGAATACATGGATTAGTACCATGTATATCTCTAATCACACTTCATTTCAATTATCAATGAAGAAAATGGCCACAACTTGTTCATGAAGTCACGAATTGGCAACATATTGGGAGCGAATCCCTGATGGATGGTGCATTGTGCATTTATGTTCATGTGGAGAGATTTTCTTATTTGTATATTGATGAGTAGACTGAGTAGCAATAACTCAAATTAAACATTTTGCAACGGATATGTAACCCTCATAAAATCGCCCATAAGGATATCTGTGTCGATCACCCCTCCCATATGCTTATCCTTGAAAAACAAAAACAGCTTCTTTCCTATAGATGCGAAATTGTTATTTGGATGGCACTAATTTTGTGTGAAATTCCAATGACAGGAAAGCACCGGCTATAACCCATCTACTTCTTTCTATTTAATGGAAAGATCACATTAAGAATACAAAAGTTTACGGAGATGTAATCTTTTAACAAGTGATCGTCGCTGATAGTTTTTATTCCTAATTGAATTTAAAAGCATATATAAGACCGTCAATATTTTGATGTTGCAAGTAACTTGTCCCTTGAAGTAGTGGCAAAATTAACTTGGTCGATTAAAATTCGATATGGAAATGTGCTTTCAAGAACCATGGTCATGGTGATAGGTGCGATTCTTACTTATCAAAGGATATACTTTTCGATCGCACGGGGATAACGGAATATCTGTCATAATCGATCGGGAGTTTTATGGAATTCACACGCACGAGAAGGAGGGCCCCGCCGCGGGGGTGGCTTCGCTTCCTCGAATGATTTTATATAAAAAAAAAAAAAATCACGTGCAAAAAGAAAAAGGAAGAAGATAAAATAAAAAAAGCAAAAAAAAAAAAAAAAAGAAAAGAGAAAATTACAGTAGCGGAGGGGAAAACAACGAACAGAAAGCCGTCATCGCTCGCCCTTTATTGCGCTCTCCCCCTCCATTCCTCGCACCACCAACAACCAGAGCCCCCCTCCTCTCTCTCTCTCTCTCCCTCCCTCTCTCGCGCGGCGGTTGGATTCCGTTACGGCGGCCGGAGCCACGCGACGCGCCTCCGAGCATGGCGGAATCGGTGGAGCTCCCGAGCCGGCTCGCGATCCTCCCGTTCAGGAACAAGGTCCTCCTCCCTGGCGCCATCATCCGCATTCGATGCACCTCCCCGAGCAGGTAACCGCCCCCGCTCCTCCTCCTCCTCCTCGCCGTCGTCAATCTCTCTTCTCCGTCTCGTCGCGCTGATCGCTTTCGGTTGCGGTCGAGTTTGTGCTTCCCTTGATATTGCGGCGGGCTGATGGCCGGCGGCGGCGCGTTGAACCTGGAATTTTCGTTGATTTCGGAATCGGTCGGAATAGCGGCCTCGAGTGCCTTAGGATCGCCGCAGCTCCACGGCGACGTACCTCGTTGAGCTGAGAATCCTAGACTCGAGACGTGTTCCCGTTGGCACGACATTTGCTCTCGGGCGCCAAAAACAGAGTCGACCGAAGCGCCGTCTGTTCGTCTAATTTTACATCAATTTGTTTTCCCTCCTTATCGGTTCTTCATTTTCGAGAGTCTTACAGTCTCTCTATCTTTGAGATTTTGTTTCAATTGATTTAATTTACGTACACCGTCTCTTCACCGTCTCTTCACCGTCTCTTCATGTGCAAGTCTCTGCTGTCATGAGTTTGTGCTGGAAAGGATGGAGATTAAGGATGGCTTTTATGTTATATGCGTTTGGTGTATCGAAATTGGAATCTGTGGATATTTTGCTGAGCTGAGAATAAGGGACGTTACATCTACTCTGAAAGCCCACCGTCCTAGGTGTGAAAACCAAAGGAAGACTGTCGATTCAGCGAGACATAAATATTATGGGATCCCTACTAGTTTCTCGTAGAAATTGTGCGTTATGGACTTAAGATGTTTTCCATGTCAGTTGTTCGGTGCTCTTGAGTTCGGACACTGTAGAGTCGAGAGTTCGAGACAGTTATCTTTCTCTTTCTCGACTGAATGAAACCAACATCTATTGGCCCAAGAAAGGCATATTCTTTTTGGGGTGAAAATTGAAGCTCAGGACAGTTCCTTTTGTCTGAGCAATTGACATTTCTATACCGTCAACTCTGGTGCTAATTGAGTGTTCACAGTTAATCATGAAGTGATTTCATGGTTATGAAGCGCTTGAATGTTTGTTGGTTTTGCAGTGTGAAGCTGGTGGAGCAGGAATTGTGGCAGAAGGAGGAGAAGGGTTTGATTGGCATTTTGCCTGTGCGAGATGCTGAAGAGACGCCATCTGTTAGCCCTGTGATATCTCATGGTGCTCATTTTGCTTCCATTTTGGTGCAGTTAGTGTCTACTATTGCTGATATTGATTTTATGGTTTAAGGAAAGTGAACCTTCATGTCCTTCAGGCGTGGGAACTGATTCAACTGAACGTAGCTCTAAAACTCAAGCTAGCTCAACAGATTCTCACAAGTTAAATGGGAAAAATCCACAGGAAGTTATTCATTGGCATGCCAGGTACATTTACTGTGCACTTCCCGTAATAACTCGTCGAAGTTTCGGTGTGCTGTTATGCCTTTCGGAATTTACATTATGAGTCAATGCTGCGTTTCCTTCCCTTATATAAATTGTTCACTTGGTGAGATCTTTATGCTTATCTTTGATTCCAAAATAAGAGGAGTTGCTGCTCGGGCTCTACATTTGTCAAGAGGAGTGGAGAAACCAAGTGGCAGGGTCACATATATGGTTGTCCTTGAGGGTCTATGCAGATTTAGTGTTCAAGAGCTGGGTACCAGAGGAACATATTATATTGCAAGGATAACACCTTTGGAGATGACAAAAGCTGGTGATTTTTCTATCACACACTTATTACAGGAGATTTACATGCAATGTTATGTAAAATAGAAGAGAGATCTCAGATCGACACTTTCCTGAACTGAATCCAAACCAGAACAAAATTGAGGGAATTGTCGAGTCAAATTGATTTGAATTCTGCTAATGTACTTGGTGTCCTCCATCAATATGCTGAGTATTGTATATGTCTTCAATCCATTAGAGATGGAACATGTGGAGCAAGATCCAGATTTTGTAGCATTGTCTCGCCGTTTCAAAGCCACTGCAATGGAGCTTATTTCTATACTAGAGCAGGTAAAAATACGATAGATTTCCTTCAGGAGCCAATCATGATAGTTTTTTTTTTTATTTTTATTTGTGTTATTGAGCAACGTTGTCCTCATATAATTGTGCTTTTAGTAGGTAATGGATTTTATTAGTTACAGTTGATTAGCGTAGTTGATCCACTCTCTTTTGAATTTTGTTAATATAGAAATGCAAAGGATACTAAGACTGGTTTATAAAGTTGCACTGCATGTTGTAAGTGAACACTTCAACGAGGACCCATATTCAGTACCCACCAAAATTCTGCCTCATTACTTTGTAATTCATTTCTTTAACATTCAGCTGTATCTCTAGCATTATTCATCTTAACTTATCATCGAGGTAATATTGCCAGTAAACTTTTATGGTATGTTGATTCTGCATGTGCACAGTTGAATCTAGTGAAAATTTGGTCTGACACACATTAGTGCCATTTGTAGTGGTAGATAAAGCCCCTTTGAGTACTCAATTATTTATCATGACCTATAGCATGACAAAATATGGACAAGCAGTTTTGAGACCCGTGCATGCATTATAATCCTTTTGAAGTACCACGGAGGTCCTCGATGCGTGCATGGCTCCTAGTAGTCTGACTCAGATTGGCACAAAATTCACAGACTGAGTTCAGGCGAGTCAAAATAAAGCATAAATGAGTAAGCTGTGACTTGACAATAGGAAGATGAGGAGATAACTCAATATGCCCAGGGGCTTTCTTGCTTCCTTGAGTGCCATTTGACCAAACTATGGAATCTGTTTACAACCATTTAAACCCTAGCATATACATGCTGTCGTCCCGCATGCTTCTAGAGCTTGGTTTCAAATGCATTATGCTTTTGATCATTTGGCAAGTAGACATGATGTTTGGCATTTGGTTGTGGCCTTGGTGCATAACGATCATGCTTTGATTCTTGTTTTTGCCTATAGAAACAAAAAGCAGGTGGAAGAACAAAAGTTCTATTGGAGACAGTTCCGATACACAAATTGGCAGATATATTTGTTGCTAGCTTTGAAATAAGTTTCGAAGAACAGTTGTGCATGTTGGATTCAGTTGATCTGAAAGTACGCCTGTCAAAAGCAACAGAGTTAGTTGACAGGCACTTGCAGGTATTGTTTTGATTATTTTGTAGCTTGTGCCAGCATTATCTTTTCTTGATGGATGATGCATTGGTATGCTCATGCAACAGTCAATACGTGTGGCAGAGAAGATCACACAAAAGGTCGAGGGACAGTTATCAAAATCCCAGAAGGAATTTCTTTTACGTCAACAGGTGATTTTATCGATCCTTAAATCAGCTCCAATCTTACCCTCAACAATGGCTCAGCTTTTTTTCCAGTCTTTGCTGTCAATCTTATACTCTGTTGATTGGGCATATGTCAGGGGTTATCCTGGTCAAACAAAACTGAAAAATTCCAGTAGTACGATTAGAAATAGCAAAGCCAAAGTTGGAGATACAGTGAAACTAACAAATGAATAGGACAGGATGCTAATTATTTTGTTTAATACAACAACATATAGACAGCAATATATAAGTTTATTGAATGCCATGTTTTGGAATTATCATGTACTACACTCAAGATAAAGCAATCGATGAATACTTGGATGATTATGTTTCTGATATTTCTGAAAGGATGTTTTGTTAGTATCGGTATTGATCTTCTCGGCCCAGTTAGAAATGTTGAGTCAAGTATTCTTTTCTGATTGAAGCAATTAATAATGCCATCGAGAAGAGAGGAGAAGGGGGGGAGGAGGGAGTTATCTATGGTCAACTTAATTTAGATGAGTAAGGCATGGATAGTAGTGTCTTTTGAATTAATCTTTGATAACAAGGAAACTTAAATGGAGGATTCTAAGAAGTTGTTTGAAAAATTCTTTATGAGTAAGATATTTGATGTGGCAAGTCTTTTATTCAATGACCCTCTTTTGTTTGGTGGTATAGATGTCTGTATAGTCTTATTCAAGGGAACCATAATATTCACATTATAGCAATTTGAACTGTCCTCTTCACGTGATGTGTTTACAGATGAGGGCAATCAAAGAGGAACTCGGTGACAATGATGATGATGAGGATGATTTAGCTGCTTTAGAAGGTAAAATGCAAAGTGCTGGGATGCCTTCCAATATTTGGAAGCATGCGCAAAGAGAGTTGAGGTATGGGTCAATTTGATGAGACACTAAATGCTCTTAAAACTTCTGAATGGATGTTGATGATGAAAATGCATGCTTGCCATCATCTGGCTATAGCTAGTACTTTTCTTTGGATACAAGATGAAAGTTTGTCTCTATGGTACTTGCTTCTCCTATTTATCGTAAGGCTTATTTTGAACTATTCTCAGACCTAGTCAAGAGGCTTTCATGATAACTTTGAAGTTAATGTGCTTCCTTATTAGGGCTATAGTTTAATTGCTTCTCTTGTCCTTGTGAACTTGTACCATTTTAGGATTGAGAAGTCAATTGTCTGGCATCTTCAGGTTGCTGATTCTGCATATATTCAATGCTTGAAAATCTGCAAACAGTTGGAAACTGAAATTTTTTGGTTTCTTTTGTCAAATTCCAGGAGACTTAAAAAAATGCAACCACAGCAACCTGGATACAACAGCTCTCGTGTTTACCTAGAGCTTCTTGCGGATCTTCCCTGGCAAAAGGCTACTGAAGAACATGAATTCGATTTGAAAGCTGCAAAAGAGCGTCTGGATAGTGACCATTATGGCCTGGTCAAGGTCAAGCAGCGGATTATTGAATATCTGGCTGTTCGCAAGGTTGGCTTATTACTTGACCTCAGAAACTTGTTTTTACAGCTTGAAATCAGATTTTTCAATTATGATTCTCTTCAGTGCAGCTTAAACCAGATGCGAGGGGGCCAATATTGTGCTTTGTTGGTCCACCTGGTGTTGGAAAAACTTCTTTGGCTTCATCCATTGCTGCTGCTCTGGGAAGAAAATTTATTCGAATTTCTCTTGGTGGTGTAAAGGACGAGGCTGATATTAGAGGGCATCGGCGGACATATATCGGAAGCATGCCTGGGCGTCTTATTGATGGATTGAAGGTAGAGACTTCCCTTTGTTAGTTTTATGTAGGACAATGCAAAAATATATTACATCATTGTGATGAGTTTGGCCGACTTAGTAAATATTATTAAGAGACATGAAGTTTCATCATGGGGATTCAGGCCTTCCGTTGACATGGTATCAGATAGAATGGAGTTTTGTTTTTAATCGGCGCACGAGATAATCGTTTCTTGCATCACAGGACTAGGCAATTAAAAATGATAATGGTTTTTGTTCCATATACGCAGCCAAGAGTGAGTTGTCTTTACAGATTGAGTCTATCCCATATCCAATCTCCTATTTCCTTCACTCCCCAAAAATTGGAGTTGACTTTTTGTGTCCACAGATGTCTAGTTCCAGAATTATGCTGTCAGCTCATTCTTTATTGATCTGCAGTTGTCCATGTAACCATTGAATCACCTAGAGAAGGTCCTTGATGATCAGATATCTCTTCACTGTGTCTACCATCTGCTTATAGAGATTCCCTACTTTTGTCTCTCTCCTTTGTGACCTATCCATCAGTAAGATGCTTTTAATGCCTTTCATGCGAGGGAAGGAAAACTTAACATATCACGTTGGCTTTTAGGGAAGTTTTGATTTGCTGATTTGCTCTATTTCAACAATGAGATGCATTTAATTTTATGCGGACTAGCGTTAGTCTTATACAGAATCGGTTCCACACATGACTCTTTAGGTTAGAAGTTTAAGTTATTCGAGAGACTTTGCTTAAATGCTAGAGTACACCTTAATCATAGTAATGTGAGGAAGATTTATTGCTTGTCTTGTGGTAGTAGTGACTATTATCTGATAAATCTTGTCATGGCAGTTGTGTTGTGCTGACTTGCTCCAAGTATTTGGTTTCTTCATACTTCCTTGCTCTTAGTTTTCTGTTACTGTCGTCTCTAGCTTGAAGTGTCTCTTTTGCATAAGAGGACTGGACTGGATCATAGTCATAATGGCGAGTCAATTTGCTTTTTTTCTAATCCCACTGTTTGATTGAGTATGAGTTGATCATCTAAACTATGGGTGTTCAAAATGCTTTTGGACAGCTTGCTGGTTGGCTTTCTTTAAAGATTTCCTCTCTATCACCTTTGGCATTGGTTCTAATATCTTTGACTATTCTTACCTTGTGATCTGGATAATGAGCCTGGTTGGCTATGCTTGTAAGTGCTTTGGCTTTGAAGCTATGAATAAGTTCTCTCTTTGTTTGGCTTTTAGAGGGTAGCTGTTTGCAATCCAGTCATGTTGCTGGATGAGATTGACAAGACCGGGTCTGATGTTCGCGGTGATCCGGCTTCGGCTCTCTTGGAGGTTCTTGATCCTGAACAGAACAAAACTTTCAATGATCAGTATCCTCCATTGTTTTCTTTTTTTCTCTTTTTTCTTTTTTCAATGAGCATTATGTTGGATAAGTGTTCTTTGGTTGTGCATTATTGGTGCTGCACTTAAGTTATTCGATTCATCTTTGAGCTGTATTCTATAAGTGATAACATCAATGGATTCTTCCCTGCTGTCATTACAGCTGCAGAGTACAATGAATGGATCTTAGTTATGGTCTCTGCTTGCAATATCTCTAAATCTCATTTGCCTAGTAGTAATTGCAATTTTAGTTAGCTTATTCACTAAGTCTATGCTCTTCCAATTCATTTGGTGACTACATATTATTTTCCTTTTACCTTCTTCTAAGTTGGATTCTTGAGAACTTCAGAACATAATTTTTAGGAGTTGTTCCTGCACAGGGTTTGGAACTTCTGATATGAATTTTTCATTATATCAGATCATAGTGAGCTGGAATTATTGATGCTTTCAGGGTGTTTGAACCATGATCTGCGAGTCTTTCAGTTGCACGAACTTTTTATGCATTGTATCAGTGTTTCCTTAATTGATCCAAGCTATTTAAATGTGCCGTTCGACCTATCAAAGGTGACGTTCATAGCAACTGCAAATAGGCTGCAGCCTATACCTCCACCGCTGCTTGATAGGATGGAAGTTATTGAGCTTCCAGGATATACTCCTGAAGAGAAGCTGAGAATTGCCATGCAGCATTTGATTCCTCGAGTTCTTGATCAGCATGGATTGAGCTCTGAATTCCTTCAAATCCCCGAGGTACTCAATCTGGCATGTGGCCTGTCATGGAATGGAATTAAGATGCTTTTAGAGTTTGATGGTCTATATATATTTTTTTATGAGTTCCACATGTTCTCTTGAAATACAGATGCTTATCTTCATTTCTTGATTTCAGTCGAATGTCTCACTTCATTTACTTTACTTTTTTCCGAAAAGAGGGGATTATTGTGATATTTCTGCACTTCTACTATAGCAGCTTTCCTGCATTTAAGTTATTTAGGGTAGTTGCAAGAGAAGACCTTTGGCTATGTTTAGACAAGGATGGGCATTTGATGATAGCCTATGTTGCTTGGCGATACTGTGGAGTGATCTATTGGGGATTTGTTGTCTTAATTTTTCAAATTGTATCTAGTGATGATGACTGGCGTGTCCTTTTCTGGGACAGTACATTATGCAAATGGATCTTGGATTTCCTTGATGGAGAACCTGCGTGTGAAGAATTCAGAAACTTTAGACCTACATAGGCAACAAGTTTCATATTCTGGATTCAAAGCTAAGCTCATTGAATAATAGTCATTTATGTAAAATTATCATCTGAATTAATGGTGCTTCTTGCGAACATTTAACTAGTATTTAAATGCATCAGTTACCGTTTGTTGAATAAGATCCTCAAATCACAGCACTCACTGGTGCTTCTCTTGATTATTTAACTAGTTCTTGAAAAATTGAAATGCAATTACATTTGGACTTCTTCTGCTTGTTGAATATGATTTTTATTAATCACAGCAGTTAGTATCTAGGCTGTAATTTAGACAACGGAAGAGAGATGAGTAAAATGAGCAAAGACATGTAGTGAAAAGTGCTCAACGATCTGCTGAAGAACATAAGCCGATTGAGAGGGAACCATCCAAGTGGATCCCATTGAAGCGGTAAAGAGATTAAGGATAGAAAACCTGACAAAAGTGCATTTGTTTGTTTGTGTATTCTGTAGTGTGTTTGCCCTATTTACACATTCGATTCTTTTCGATGTATTTAATGAATGTGTAAAAATTCCTTTGCCTGTTATGTGGCAGGCTGTGGTGACACTTATCATTCAGAGATACACTAGAGAGGCTGGCGTCAGGAATCTTGAGAGAAACTTGGCTGCCTTGGCTCGGGCAGCAGCTGTGAAAGTTGCGGAGCAAGAACAAGTTGTTCCATTAAATCAGGACATGCACCGGCTGGCATCACCATTGGTGGAAAATAGACTTGCTGGTGGAGGCGAAGTAGAAATGGAAGTCATACCAATAGGTGAAAACAACCATGAAATATCTGGCGCATTAAACATTGCCTCACCTTTGGTAGTAGATGAGCCAATGCTAGAAAAAGTACTTGGGGTAATTTCCTGCCATATAATCTCCGACTTCCTAATGTTTCTTGTGATAAAAAAGTGTGAAAAGTTTGCTTTACTCTTTCGCTCTTAGGAATGTTGCTATTACCAGAGCATTCAAAATGTTTATAAGCCAACTGACAGCTTATTCTCGTGAAATTGAAAGGAAAAATGTTTTTATGGAAGGAAATTGCTCTATATTTGCTCATGTGTTCTATCAAGAACTTATCTAATGAATATTTCTCTAGTCTCATGCATACAGTGTATTCAAACTTCGTCAACTTGTGGCAGTGTAGCTAATATATTTTGAGAAAACACATGCATTTGTGTGATGCTCATAAGGTTAGATGTTAGAAGGGTCCATTGGGCATGACCTCAAGTGGAAACTATTGTGAATGAATGAGCAGATATAATTAAAAGGGACAGCCCGGTGCATGATGCCCCCGCTATACATGGGGTCTGGGGAAGGGTTGGACCACTTTGGTCTGATGCATGTAGCCTTTCCTTGCAATTTTTGCAAGAGGCTGTTTCCACAGCTCCAACTGGTGACCCCCAGGTCATGCGGTGATAACTTTACTGTTGCGCCAAGGCTCTCCTTCATGAGCAGATATTCTACAAAATATACCGTGCCATTAGCCTTTGCAATGATTGAAAAGCTGAATATGTGTGACAATTCTCTCAATTCAGCTTTTGGTACTAAGTGGTTTTTCTTAATCTTGATCTCCTTTTGCATAGTTTTGTTATTCAGGAGCCAGTTCAGTTACCCCGTATCTATCGATTGCTCTAAAGTCTAAAGTCCGTACTTGTGTAAAATGCAGCCTCCACGGTTCGATGACAAGGAAGCTGCAGAACGCGTTGCAACTCCTGGTGTGTCTGTCGGTCTTGTTTGGACCAATTTTGGTGGAGAAGTTCAATTTATTGAAGCCACAGCTATGGTGGGAAAGGGTGAACTACATCTCACTGGGCAACTTGGTGATGTTATTAAGGAATCAGCACAGATAGCGCTTACTTGGGTAATTTACTTATTCAGTAGATGCACAGTTGATAAGATTTTTCTGTTTCCTCTATAATTAGAAGTTAAAATTATCCTCCTTGTGATAAAAAACGAGGTATATCTTGATAAGTAGCAACAAAAGTTGGGATTTTGAGTGTTTGCTCCATCGGGGATTCCATGTGGTGGTTTATCATTGTCTATTCTGTTTGTTCTCAATCAGATTATTGCATATATTTTACATTATTACAGTGTGTTAAGATTGTTCTTCTTGCTTAACGATGTGATTTGAGATCTGTATCTTGTACAGGCCAATTTAATTAGTACTTAACTATCAATACGTTCCACAGCTTGTTTATATTACTTCCTGTCACGTTTTATGCCCTTTCTGAGTAAATACATACTATTGAATTGAAACCTGCTAGAAGTATTTGATAGCTAGACTTGTTCTTTATGTTCTATTGAGAATTCAAAGTGACAGCAACTGTTTTTCTGTGGCTTTTGCAGGTAAGAGCCAGGGCAGCTGATCTCAAGTTAGCTATTACGGATGAAATTAATTTACTTCAAGGGAGGGACATTCATATACACTTTCCTGCTGGGGCAGTTCCTAAAGATGGACCCTCAGCTGGTATTACTCTTGTAACGGCATTGGTTTCACTTTTCGGTCAGAAGAGTGTTAGAGCAGATACAGCAATGACTGGCGAGATGACCTTGAGAGGTCTTGTGTTACCAGTTGGTGGCATTAAGGATAAGGTTCGTCTTCTTCTTAGTATCATTTCAGCTAGTGTTGTTGAAAAACAGAGCGTACAGCTATTGTGCAGTAGGTCATGAATTTCTGTGTCACGCGACATTTGTATATCATAGGATGGTTCTTTACTTAATCACGGCTTCTTACAGTTGTATGGGGGCACTCAAGCAAAACATGAGGGATTTAATAAGAAGCATGTTGTTGAGATATCTTTGACGATGCTGGAGTAGCCTTTCATTCAATTTTAATAACTAAATAGGTCATCTCTTTCCTATGCTGTCAAGAAAATATGTGCTAGAGGCAGTCAATCTTAAACGTGGTGCTAAATATGCTATAGTTCATAAAAAGCGGTTGCTGTGCTTTGATTTGGATTTCAGTAGCTCAGTGCGTGCCCAAGTTATTCTAGAACTGTTTGGCATAGTCTGTTGGACTGATATTGAGTAGTCTCCCAGAAAATGATCTGTTAATCCATTTTAAATTGTTTGGATTCTGGTCTGCTTCTACATATTAGAAGTGTTTGGTATTTGTTTAAGACATCGAATCTCATCTTTTCATATATATGGTATGGAAGTTTTCATATTTGTTTGGACAAGAATTTCTTTGTAAAGCGACAGCTTTCTGATGTGACTACCAGAAGACCTGTGCGTTGAACGGTCATGAAGGCTAAAAGATGCATGAAGGCGATTTTGTAATATTTAGGCGGTAACAAAATTAGGGGGAAAATCTACTATCGGAGGGTTAGGATAAAGCTTTTAAATCTCCATTACTATTATCATGTGTTTACTAAAACTATTGAGGGTTAAAATTGGACTATGATTGAGATTTTGTTAATGTGTAGTAGGATGCATGTAGATGGTTAGCCAGTGGGTAAATTGTTACTGTTAAGCATTAAATGGTGCAAGCACAGTATCGTATCGCTGCATGAAATCAATATAATAATCTGTTGGTGCATGCACATAATGATTCCGATAATCGACTGGTCTCAAATCTGGGAATGCATGAACAACCTGGGGGCCGTGAAACGTTGCATTTGGCTACATGTCAATTTGTCTACTTTTAGGTTCTAATCCTTTACTTGGAGTAGAATTTACAGGGTAAAACTAAAGTCCAATTGCTTTTACTGTGAGATTTTCTTATGAGCATTGTAGGACTGGTTGGCTTTTCTTGTCTAATGGAAGATGCGACTCAATGCATAGGGTACTGAGTTACTGGAACTCGTGTTAAAACTAAGAAAGGCCCCATCTCTATTTTGCAGATTTTGGCCGCACATCGTCATGGCATCAAGAGAGTCATACTGCCGGAGAGGAATTTGAAGGACTTGGTCGAAGTACCATCAGCCGTGCTAGCCAATCTGGAGGTACCTTCATTTGGCTTGGGCCTTTCGTCTATTTAACATTTCCCAATTGGCTTATTTTGGGATCCCGACGTACTTGCATCTTTTGGTGAAAATATGTAGAAGCTTTGAGAATTATGCTTTAAAGACTTAGGTGCGTGTGTTTCTAACTATAGCAGTAGGGGTGCGTCTGCAGAATGAGTTCATCAGCAAGAAGTTTTATTTGGGTTTTGCTCGAAGATGTAGGAAGTTAGTTCACTCTTAGCCAAAAGTTGACTTATCTCCCATTTGGACCGCCTTTCTGAACTAGTACTTTATCGCCAGATGCATGATTCGAGTATCCTGTCAAAGTTGTTACTACTGACTCCCCAAATGCATGGTGTTACTCAAGATGTTAGGTTGTTTTTTGCGACGTGAAAGAAAGAATAAGATTGAAACGAACTCATCAGATCAGTGATGCATTCATCTAGTTCTAACAAATATAGTGGGGTGGTATTGCGTTCCCCCTTTCTTCTGATCCGCAAACATAAACTCGATTTAACAGGTAATACTCGTCAAGAGAATGGAGGAAGTGTTGGAGCACGCTTTCGATGGGGGGTGCCCCTGGAGACAGCACTCGAGGTTATGACAGGCCCTGAAGTCCTGGATCATCTAGCAACTTTCCCGGGCGATGTACATCACTGTAGCTTTCCTTCAAGCTACCCCCGTAACCTTTTGCCCCTTTGGAAAATCGGTGGTTACGAGAATCCTTGAGCCAGAGGTCCCATACGCTGTCTTCTCAACGAGTGCATATTTTTAGGAACCGCGGCAGTTTGTTGAATCTGGCCTCGTCAGGTGGCCATTGAAAATGGCATTTTCCATTAGTCGCCCTGATTCTCTCACAGCTATCGAGCCTTTGGAGTTTTCTTTTGTGTCTGTAATATGAATTCTGGCTTCGTGCTGTATTTATGAGTCGGGGGCAGAGCGCTTCCCCCTTTCGTTTTCCAACCACCAACCAACTTGTTTCTTATGGCGTATGGTGTCCTCTTAATTTTTGTTTTGATTTGGTTCAGAAAAGATTTACTTTTTCGGCTTTTTTTTAATCTGCTAAAATGAATGACTTCAAAAATATATTTTAAAAAAAAGTTACTTGCATTGGCAGGAAATTAAATGAACGAAATATTTAAATTGTCCGCCAAAATGTTTGTACATAATTGTTAACGATAATGAAAATGTTTTTTATTAACTAATCATTTAAAAAAAAATTTGTAGATTTTTTTTTGGCGAATAGCCCGATAATTAATCAGTCTAAACTATGTTAGTCCCATATAGTCCGAAACCAGTTAAACTGGACTATATCAGGCCCGAGTAGCCAGAAACCAACTAACCTACACTAGATTAGCAATCTGTTCAGGCCCAAGCAACCTGGATAAGCAGTCTCCCTCGACTATAATAGGCCCGAATAGACCGAAACTACATCAGGCTCCAATAGCCTGGAACAAGTCAGCCTAAACCACATCCGGGCCCCAAGTAACCCGTTCAAAACCATGGGCCCAATGAGCTCACCATTTAGCTCGAATTGACATTCTGAGCAAAGCAATTTCAGCCACAATATGCTCGATCCAATCAATGAGCCTCAGTGTAGCATTTATAAACCTACTTCCAACTAGCGAAAACCTACAAACAACTCCCACTCGAGCATTGAAAATGAACTGATTTTCCAATTTTGATCACACAAACTATGGGCAACTACCACTAACGATAATAAAGAAAGAGAAAACCTATATACATATATTTATACTTATATTTATATACATCTGAACATAATACTCCTAAAGAACAAAAAATGCATTAATGCATGAAATAGGAGACCGCCTCCAAAAGGTGAGAAGGCAAGCTTCGACGCAAAGCTCAAAGCGCGTTTGTCACAAAGACTCGTGGGCCCAAAATGCATCCGGATCTGGACAGAAAAGAGTGAGGTCCTGGACTTCGAGATTTGCTATGTGCCAATCGATGAAGCGAGCTTGTACACACTTGAACAGAAAGAGGACCGCCGGCAAAAGCCACCACTCGTCGTCATCCCTGTCAAAAGCATAAGTTCGATTTTTTATAAGGGCGTTTGGCTTACGAAATAAAACCCCAAAGTGTAGGGAGAGCTCATAAGTTGATTGGTTGATGCAGTTTATGATCGGCAGATAAGTAATGGAGGTTTTTAGAGGTCTAGCAGATTTATTCTCTCAATATGGCAAGGCTATTTCTATTCAGACCGTCTCACCTTTTACTGTTCCAAGCACGGGCTTTGTCAGTGGGCTGGAAAAACGAGGAGCCATAGGCAATAATGCCGCAGATGAAGGCCACGATCTGAGAGAATTGGAAAAGAAACCAACTAATTGGATGAGAAGTTCCTTTTATCACTATAGCTGAGAGCAATTTAACAAAATTTATTTGATGTGCAAAAGGAAATCATGGTGTCAAATAACGGGAGCATGATATTTATCTACAGTTGGGAAACTAGTTATCCACCTCAAGAAGTTGCATAGCAGCATTTCACTAAAAATTATTCCATGTTCACTGGGAGAATTATGGTGTTTCTAACCGTAAGCATATTCACTAACTAGTTGAACCAGCAATATGGCTAGAAGTTAAGAGTACCCTGCTAATAATACCTAGCGACTTGATTGATCATGCGGATTGCAATGCATGCATTTTATCATGAAATTCTCCCATGGATATGCACTTTGTCAATGAATGTGTGGCTGGGAAAGCATCACTTACGATATTGAAGAGTGATGTAGAGTTCCATAGAGCATAGACACGAGCGAGTAAAGCTTTTCTAGGTTCTTTGCTGAACAAGGCATTTAAGCCAGCTGGGAAAGGAGAGAGCAGAGACAAAGGGAGAATGAGTAGTACTGCTAGAAATGCTGCTACAGAGATCCAATAGAACTGAAGCAACGTAAGGAGAGTGACGGATAGATCTGCCAAAAGCATCATGGTGATCAAAAACTGCAAAGTGCCCTGAAAAACAGAGTACGATTAACATAAGAACAAATTGAACTAGAACAATCAGGTATCATAGTGGCATAAATCATCCGTATCAATGCACCTGTCGATCAACTGGTCTTGTGTTGCGCAGTAAGAGACACATAGGGAAGGCAAAGTCCCTCTTAAATTCCAAAGATTTCAAGGGTTATGCCATTTATAATACCACCGTTGATTCCGCCAGTAATTCTTCGATTACGACTTAACGCTTGACTACCGTATGTCTGACTTGGTTGCAGTTGCTTCGTGCTTTGTCCAGCAGATGCAGCATTCCTTCTGTATGTATATAGAGAACCATTTGGTAAGTTAGTATTGAAACGGCCATACGAATTAATTCCTATAGAAACTAATGAAGTACTGTAGTCTAGTGCATGTAGTTGATCCGGCTAATTGTCACTACTGAAAGGAAAATAAGTACAGGCATGACATTCAGAAATATTTAATCCCACAGGGGAATAGCCGACAGCATAACGATATAAACCCTATTAAAAAGGTTTAGATAGCCAATGGAATTAATTCCAATTGCAATCCTTTCATAACTGAGTTTGAAATATCGGTGATTTCTAAGTTGGTTTCAGCACAAGAACAACGAGGATCAATTGTTAAGATTTAGACATGCTCATAAACTCCACAGGATATATATAAACGGTTTAAGTTGCTATCCTTCTCTTTCATGCATCCTAATCCTTCCTTCTCCTATCTTGGGAGGCATGCGAACACATAAGAATTCATGCAAAACTTTGGGACAAGATCTTCTGTTGCATTTTTGCTATATATGGGAAATCCACATTGAGAAACTACTAGTCAACAGTGTGTAAATCCTCCTTCAGCTTTCTAAGGCAAGAGAAGGCCAAGACCCTACTTATAGTAATAAGAACGAGGAGAAGACTTTAATTGGGTGAAAGAAACATATGATTATCCACAGGAAAAAGAGATATCCCAAACCAATGATCACTATTTTTCTTCCAGATGAAAATGTTCTCAAGTAAGAATGTTTCCCATGAAATATTGTAGTTACCTTGAAGAGTCACTGCTCCTATCAAGAAAGTCACAGGAGTTCAAGCTATGAGAGGGATAATCATTGACTGCTACCAATATCCCCAGCTGATAGTAACCAGAAGCTGTTGCTTGAAACCATCCAAGCTCAATTTTAATCGCATGAAACTCAAGCTGAGGGTTTGCATGACTGCTAATCCAATCAACAAGGGGACATAGTGAAGTACGTAGTGAGCCATGCCTCACTGTCCTCAACTGAGCATTCAGACCAGCCACCAAGCGATTCCAAACAGATGATGGGACGTGCTATTTGTAAAGTAGCATAAATTAGCAAATTGGAGGAACATTTGAAAAGTGAAAAGCCCACTAAAAGAATCAAAAAGAGATCATGAACCTGGCCAAGAAGATTGGTCAAGAGAAGGTCGCTGTGAAGACTGTAAGGTGACATATAGCTTCCATCCCCACCAAAAAGTATACACATTGGGAACCTCTTCTCTATGATTGACACGATGTCCAAGCGCTTCTCATCACCACCAAGAAAAAAATCAATATATGCAACCATGAGGTCTGGTGTTGCCCCAACCTGCAACAATTCCAACTTAAACTGAGATGAAACATACACTACCTGGGACTGTATCCCAAATCATGTAATGATCATAATAGACTACAATTTAACAAGAGCACATAGCAGTATTATCTCTGCAAGAGTCACAAAACATGTTGCTGATTTACATAGCAGATATTCAGGATACGCAAACTTCATAAATTACAATGTGGACACACATGCACACATGCATGAGGATACTCAAAATTGCATATTAGAAGGGACTAAAAACTGTCAGGGTATGTGGAATTTGTAATGAATTGCTTGAAGACCTTGAGAAAAGAAAAGAAAAATTAAAAGCAACATGCTATCCTTCAAATGGAATGTGTGGATCTCATCTTACACCATGCAGAAAAAATCGACATGTAAGCAATGTGTATTGACTGACCATAGCAATATGTCTGGGCACCAGTGATGGAAATTTGTGGTATGAATGAGCATCTATCGTTACCATACCTCAGTTAACACATTAAGTAGTGACTTATAGGATTAACTAATCACGTAAAAATAACAAATGTAGAGATAGACCTTCATTCCCTTATAGAGAGCTCGCGACCTACAAGAGCGAAGACATGAATGATCATATTCAGATTTGACAAATTCTTGAAGGCGGTGGACTTTTTTCCTCCTCCGCCACTGTTTCCAGGACCATGCACAAGGGTAGGCAAGAACTGCCAGTATGCTGTGCACTGAGCCTTCCCACCAATCATATGCAGCAACTGAATTAACCTCATCAATGAATCTGTTGAAAGCGTCTTCATACCTACCAAACAATGATATCAGACCCAAAATCATCACTCAGGAGCATGTGAGCCTCTGTAATGATCAATGTTAGTGATGACATCTTTTCCACTTTCAATGGCTAGAGCAACCAAATTATCTTGGCAGATGGAAACTATCAGCAATTAAGCTACTTCAATGCATTTACCTGATGACAACTTCAAAGTGAAGAAATAGAGTTTGCATTAAATGTATCTCAGTGTTAATGCCAATCTATTTTCTAGTGAGCCCAGTTTTCGAATAGGTATATCTTCTTACACAATGTCAATAACAGAGTCCGGAGGGGAGTAAGGAAGGTGCCACGGTTCTCTGAAGGTATTGGGACCCATGAAGTAAATTCTGTGTACATGGCTTTGGGTTTCTTCGGCCCTTGTTCCACGGACCTAAAATCAAAATTAGAGATGATTTACCTTGCCATAACTTGCCATAACCACAAGAAGTGAAGGTCAAAGCAAGAAAATTTTGAGAAAAAACACACCTCTGACAGGGAAAGGAGATAGGGAGAACGATGACGACTTGGGTGCTCATTTGCATTTTCCTTATAGCAACTACTGCCCAGTCCAACAACTTTAATCCTCAAAGCACTTAATAATAGAGCAAGAAGCACCAACAAGAATGATAAAAGAAGTGCAAAAGGCCATGGCCCTCCAAATGTATAGAGTAGCTCTTCGAGAGGTGTATAACATTTTGGCATTCTATATTTGCTAGATACACATTCATAGGGACAAAATGGGTGAATAGCTCCTCCTGCAGCAAGCGTGAACTCTCATAGTATGCACTAACCAAAGAAAAGAAGGACTAGGAATGAAAGCAGAGTTAAGGTAAAAATGCTGAAAGATTTACCGCGTACATATATGAAATTTGCTCGGTAAGGAAGGCGGTCAAGTGAGCAAGGAATACAAAGACTTACATCAGAGCCTTCGATGTCTTTGTAAGTACCAATTGGGCATTCCTGTCAGTTAGCAGCATTATTAATTCAAGTATTTGCAGGAATATCTAAATTCTATTATTAAAACTTATGCGAGTGATCAATATAACTAACCACTTCGGAACAATCAAAATCTTAAAATTTATATAGCTCTCTAAGGACCATAAAATAAGTATTTGTTATTGGATATTTACAACCCATCGCCATGCCCAATTATTAACAAAGATATCTTTTTATACAAGCTCGAGTACATGAAATGCTAGCTATGTATTTGATCAGGATTGGACTGGGTTAAGGAAACCACACAATTATAACTGTCTTTCCCTGAGTTGAATAAGCCCAAGTAATATTTGAAGAGGATTGCCAAAAAATTGGAGAAAAATAGGAAAATCGTATACGATATTTCTCAAACTCAGGTGTACAAGGAAAAAAAAGGGCACCATGGTAAACAGGTATTGATAATGACAAGAGCAAGCTGCGGAACTTTAGTACCTCACAGAATGTACCATAAAGGCCTGCAGGACATTTTTTCCCTGTAACGGTACCTTTCTCTCCATCAGAACCACCATTGGCACCAGCACCTCCACTGTTGAACATAAGGTTGTAAGCATTTTCCACTATGAACATAGATTCAGACAAGTTCTAAGCTTGTACAAAGAGATTTGCAATATTATTATAGCATTTCCTCTACATCCTCACAACATGAGGAAATCTCTCACATGATGGGCATGCTCAGATTTGACTTTCTCGTGAAAGCCTCACACAGGTCAAACATAGAACAGTCTTGACATAGCCGCTTAACTAGGAAAAATCACATGCTGGATAGTAAGAGTGGATGGGACCCCAACACCATGGCTCACTGAAAATGGAAACTATCATCTATAGGCTGATCATCCATGAAAACCTGAGCCAGGCCCAAGTTCTCTAAAGGGTACAAAAGACACGAGCAAAAAGCTCCCTCCCCACCCCCCCGGCGACGATGCCTCACCAGAAGGATAAAAAAGACATCACATAGAGTTCTATGCTGAACAAGTCTCCAGTATACCCAAGAGCATATGATGGCTAATGAGGATTCAGAATTCCACCATATCTTTTTCCATAAAATACACCACATCTCTGCAAGCAGGGCATCACATCTTCACGTTTTTCATTTCTTTGCCATACCAATCTCTAAATGATGTGAATAATGCATGTTGTGAAATTTCATGGATAAACACAGGTAACAGAGGAAGTAGAAGATTAGAATAACTCATAATCAATAACACCCGACAGACAACAGAACCGACTTTGAGAGATCATTTCCTGATGTATCATTCCCTGCAAAAACTTTTCTCTTCTCTAACTGTATTTCCACTTTCTGGGAAGTTACCAGCAAAAAAGAAAATTACTAAGAAATTAAAACTGCACAGCAATAAACATCTAAGTCCACACAGACACTAACCACTTCAAATATCATTATTATTTGTAATGGAATCGTAGGTGTTGGTCATACCTGCTGTTAATGGAGCCTTTTATTGTTGCAACTGGAACATAATCCATACCAATACCAATCTTAGACCAGTGAAAATGGACTCTACCACCTCCCCCGCCGCCACCTCCAAGCATGCCACCTTTTCCGCCAAGAACAGACAAATATGAATTCTCTCCAAGTATAACCTCTTGAAGGAAAAGAAGTATTGTTCCCCCAGAACCTCCACCAAGTCCACCGACCAGAGAACTACTGCTGTTCCTTATAGATGTACCAAAAGTTCCGGAATTCTGACCATCAGCTCTCAAAGATCCATAAACTTCAAGTCTAAGAAGTGGCCATTGATTTGATCCCATAACTATAGGGATACGAAAACATTGGCACCAAAGAAAAATGTGAGTTCACACAAATTAGTGAAAACACTCTAACAATCTACTATTACAAACATGCAGCTCTAAAGTATGAATGACCTGTGACCTCCTACAAGTGTGATTATTAACCAAAGATCACTTCTGATGCTCAATTTATCACTTCATTTCAATTGGTGATAAAAATTTAATTTGTTATGATTAGGTCAATCAGCTTTATATTTCACTCCTTTAATTTTGTAAGATTTTCACAAGAAATGCTCAACCATCAAAAAACAATGGTTAAGCACACCGTCTTGCCTTAATATCTGCAGACACATCGGTCAATCATATCAGCCTTACGCGGGCTGTCAAGTGAAATCAGGACTACGTCAGTCAATGAAGAGTCCTTGATGGTTGATTAAAACAGCCACAGCGTAGCGAGTTAATTGGCTATCGTAAGCTAATCTTCAACCAATGTGTCACCCTAATATCTCCAGACCAACTGATGGGCCACTGTTTCACAATTTTTTATCACTTTTAACATGCCATTTACTATTAGAGCAGTAGAATTATCCAACTGAGAAAAAAAAAAATGAAGTCAGTGATTTAATTTAAACAATATGAAATGTATTGACCAAAGATAAATTAGAGGATGAGTTGATAAATCGAAAATGCAATTTACCCTGTTATCGATTATAGAGAAGGGACCACTAACAGCAATGATTGCATGACCAAATGAAGAAAAATTACCAATTATTCCTCCTCCAACTGTCTGTCCATATGTCTGGTTAGGACCCTCCGTTCCACTTCCCAGTTCGCACGGAAGATCTGCATTACCATAATCTATACCACCACTGCACACCATCCCGTTAAAATATCCAGCACCTCCTTTTCCCCCATGCCCTGCACCACTACTAGCCCCACTAGAATAGTTCCCCTTTCCAATACCTCCATCGCAACCTGAAGAACTTTTCCAAAATATATTAGTAAGGTGAATGTGTAGTGAACTTTAATTTTAGAGGAGATTTACTTATTCGACCAGAATAGTGAAAGGAGAAATAAATTAGGGAAACAACAAAGCAAACGGGAGCTGCTAAAGCTAAGTAGAGTATCTATTACCTAATTCTGATGCAGTAATCATGCCATCTGGATCAACAATGACTGTCCTTGCTCTGTGAAAGTGAACTATGCTTCCCTTGATGAGACCATTCACAAGGACATCCTCAACACGACAGATCTGCCAAGGTGAACAGGGTCTAAGCCTTTGAGCTGTACTACCTCATTCACGCAACAACAGTATATTGCAGACCGAAGTGCCAAAAGTTAATACGCAATGAATAAGTTGAGAAACTATGCCAGTGGGAGACGATCGGAATCCACACATATAGCACGTTTCATAGAAGGATTTTCCAAATCAAGCTTTTTCCTCAATATGTTAGGCATGAATATATTTTTGTGTCGAAGACTTGGTCAAACATATACTTACTTGGATAGAAAACGATAGCGTGTAATTAACATGGCAATCATCAGGTGGAGTAATGAGATCCATTGGGCAGGTCTGGCTCCCACAAAGGGAATCTGTTACCCTATGAAGGTAAAGAAGTAGTTAAAACAAAATTCATCCATCAGAACTCTGGGAAAAAATCAACGTATTATACTCACACTCTCCGAGTCGCATCATTATCCAAAGGAGCCTGAAGTATTGCTCCAGGCCCAACCTGTAAATATAGAACATTTATAACAAAGAAAAGTATGAAAAATATATAGACAGGTAGGCATCCCATGAACTGTAATAATCATATAGGAATGATAGTGACATGGTATAGATAGCATATTATACATTCAGATGTAACAGCTGAAGCTTAAATAATGTCATTTTTCAAAACATGTTACAGGACCAAAACAAGAAAAGCGCTATGATACTCCTTTCCTTAAAGATACAAGTTGCAGTTCTTGAATTTGGAATGCAACAATTCTAATCAATATACGAAAACACCCAAATTCTCACACATAAGACATGCACATATCACGAAGAGAGGACAGCTGAGCTGATATTGTTTATGACCACAAAAATGTACTATATTTTGAGTTGGCAATGACCTTTAACGCTAAAAAGACCTTAATGCAATGGAAAGAGCATAGGGTACTTTGGCATGAGCGCATGGGATGGTCCTGTTAGCATGGCATAGCCTTATTACATAATTCTTATTATATGCATTAAGCTTTATGGTCATAAACATTTTCTCCACAACTTCTACAAAATTGGGAAGTGTAGCAACGGTTTAGCCATCACGTTTACAATATTTCCCCCACCACCCCCTGGCTACACGGGGGCATGCTCCCAATGCGTACAGGCAGATATGCTTGCTCACTTTCGACTGTACACATTATTTTTTTATTCAAGTGAATTGACACAATTTTGGGGATACAAATGGATATCTAACACTAAGTCAACAGTAAATGAAGGAGGTTCTCTCACACAACATCGAATGAAAAGATTCAAGGAAAAGTACAGGCACAGAGATGGCATAATTACATGAACGATGTCTTACAGTTATGTTATAAAAGAGAGACAGAAAAAGTCGCTGGCCTTTGATTGCATCACCATGACCTGTTAACTTCAGTAATCCCTGACCATACACAGCCAAGTTTGTGTTTGAACCAATGATGGAGTTATGCTGCAGTACAACAAATGCAATCATGCATCTGAAAAATAATATGCATTTTTGAGATTTATGCACAAAAATACCATAAGAAGTCATACACTTAAGACTGCCAGATTTCTAACTTCAAGGACAGAGGTGGTGACAACAGTATTCCCCCCTCCATCAATTCGAATTTCTGAGTTCCACATAAGTAACATCTTGACGGCAACCCTAAGTGCACCATAAACCTTCATTGAAAGAAAAGGGGTTCTATTATACAGACAAGGCAAATGGTAAGTAATTCCAGCAGTAAGATTAAAAGAGCAACCGAGGAACCCTAAATCAGAAAAATACATCTTCAGAAAATCGTAAGTTGTCTTAGTGGTTTTTATTCAGCAAGCAAGACTATTAGCCAAATATTCACTCCCTTAATTCATGTTTGCCGCTCAAAGTTGTTTACACACTATTCAGAACATCCATGCCAATGTTTTCAATCTTTATTGGATCTCCTGTAAAGCTTCTTTTTTCTTTGTCATCAGCCAAAACCCTAAATGCTTTCTAATAGCATTGACTTTAACATAATTTTCTGGTTTTTCTTGCCTCCACTTCCTAGCACAAATCTGTACCCCACTACTTCAGAACATATTAGGGAGCTTTAATAGGTCTTTCCAACTTTCAGTCAACATAGAGTCATTCAACGTTTTAAGGCATGTGTATCTCTCCAGAAAGTTGGCACTATAGGAGGATACTTCTTAACATATCGAATAATTATGTGCTAACTTGCCAATTATGAACTTTCCCGCAGAGGCTATTGATCCGAAGACATAAGCAGCGAGAACCTTGAAATACTCTGCTAATATTTAACTTCATTGGATTCTTCAATTTATTTTTTTCTGTATTTTTGGGTCTTTTGGGAGTAAAGACATAATTTCAACGCATCTGCATCTATGAAAGCTCTGCATTTCTTACGTGTCTTAATCGAAAAGCTATACATTACGGATGTAATTGGCCACTACTCTATACAGCCAAAGCAATTCACAACATCCACAAATACAAGCCATAAATTATATATAACAAGTTGGAAATTAATCCTGTATTCTTGAACACACACTAGGAGCGACGCTAGAGAAATAGTGATCATAAATTTATAATGCCAATTGGAGACTTATGGTTTCCATATTTATGAAGACCTCCATGGCATGATCTTGCAAAAACCATTAGAATCTATATGACCACAGTATAAAATGCTTGTGCAAGGCTTTCATCTTCAATTTTTGTTTATGATGATTACTCCTTTCGCTAGCAAGCATGATTGACAAAAGCCAAATTAACATAAATTTGCAAATGATGTACCTTAATGACAGAATCACTCATTAAAAGCTCTTCAGCTACAAGCTCAAATTCTGAGACTGGAAATTTGGCCAATCCAAAAGCAATGCTGCTTCCTCTGTACACACTGAATTGGCCTCTAACCTTAAGAGACAATAATTTAACAGGAAGGTAAGAGACTCGTCTAAGACTTTTGCATGTAAAGTAGATAGCAGATGTAGAAATGTTAAGGAAAAACTCGAGAAGATATAAAAAATATAGAGGAGAAACTTGTTTGTGCTAAACAAAGGGAAAATCCTTAGAAGGATTCTACAAAATAAAAAATTTGAATACTGGTCAAGCAGTTCATCAATATGAAGAAGTGTCTTATTTAGTCATTATCTCCACATACTATGGCCTATTTCTTCCGTAGACTCCACCATGATCCACGACAGCAGGAGAAAATGCCTCGCCTAGGGGCCAGGTGTCAAGTGGATCGTAACAGATGCAAAATGAAATCTTCAAAGAACAATATGGATTAATATACTTCCAAACTTTTGTCTGCCACTGCTATGTTTATCATATATTATCCTAATAGCAAATAGAATTTTTTAGGTACTTGCAGGTGGTTCAAGCAATTTACCATTTAAACTACAAATCTAGAGTAAAAAAAAAGAAGTAACTAAATAAAAGCAAAAATCTGCAACTCAGACACTTTTAAGTTACCTGAACTCTAGTCCAAACAAGTGGAACCAGCACTTTTGCACCATTCTCCACAATCACGTGAGACCATATGGGACTTGTAGAAAAATCAAGCAAAGGGGTCTCTGTTTCTGTGGTAACATAGTCATTGCCAACGCGTAAACTGAGAAAATATGCATCAAAGTATGTCCCAGCTCCTCCAGCATTCTGCGGACAGCCAATACTTGATCCACCTGCCGCAAAAGAAAATTAAGAAATGATTGACACGTTCCAGAAGTGTTCTTGAAGAAATTATTAAAAATGAAGAGCTCTTTTTTCTGGTCAATGTACATGCAGAGTATCTGAAACTCAAAAGAGAAAAAAACACACACAAAAGAAATGAAAGATGACCTCGTTAGGTTTGCTACAGCAATCTCAAAACACACCCTAAATTTCCAAAAATAACCTCAATTACATAGACAGGGTACAGACATACATGCTAGTTAGCTCCTCCAACCTCCCCTACCTCTATCCAAACCCCTACTCTCTCCTTTCTCTGTCTATGTCTATAGACAAAATGGCCAAGGATAACAAATTGTTATTTGTAGACACAGAACAAACCAAAGACAGACACACTATCAAACTATGCCTCGATCTTTTGCACGAATAGGCTCATTGAAAAGTTTCGATAGTAGTCAATATTACTCGTTATTAAATGAACAGCAGTTAATATTCCTTCAGGGGCTCAGTGCTTACAACTCTTATCAAGATGATACATATCCTGATCAAGGTGCACATCTAAGTAATGCAAACAGATTATCTTGGAGATTTCATGCCAGTGACAACTTTAGGTATAGCCCACATGAAAAATGTGTATACACACTTCATGTACATTCATAAGAAAGTTGCAATTATTGCAGTTACACGCTTACTTTGGATTTTTATATCAAAGAAGAAAGATTAGCACATAATCAACTGATTCTGCTACTAAAAATATAGAATCCTGATGAGCACAGACCATGTACAGTAACTTTCACATCTTCCTGTATGCTGTAGCAATCTAGTGAAATTCTTCCTCCGCCACCTCCACCCCATCCTCTCCCTCCAGCTGCACTAATGGTACCATATCCCTTCCTGGATATTTGCAAGAGCACATAAAAGTAAGGGAAAGCTGCCCAAAAGGATGAGTTCCATGAAGAACAAGCACAGGCAAGAATGAATCTGGAAGGAACTTCTTTTTCACCAGAAGTAAGGACACACAAGTTAAAATTATTGACAGGAAAAAAGGGGCAAGCTACATGATTGTACGTGTGCGCGTGTGCAGACTTGAATTAGTGGGCATCTGCAGAAAATTTTTAAGACTAAGGCACACAGGATTGTGAACTCACAGCTTCACAGCATAAATATGAACACTTCCACCAGATCCTCCTCCCCCACTCAGCCCTCCATCCCCACCTTCTGCCATCACAGATCCATTTAAATATAGTGTATCCTTCACCAAGAGTTTAACACGTCCACCACCATTTCCTCCAAATTTTCTCTTGTCAGATATTCCACCGCCCTTGCTCCCATAACTCCAAGGCTTAGACAAAGTGGACCAAGCATAAACATCACCACCCCAATTACTTTTATCATTACTCGTTATACAGGAAGCACCTCGACCCCCATGTCCTCCACCGGCCCCATCATAACCGACTGGTGTACCACTAGTTTGAGGAGGTGGTGGTCCACCTAAAGAAGAAGTGTTTATCAAAGCCTTATCCTCCACAGTCATATTTGCTGCCGAGAAAACGACAGAACCTGCGATTATAGCTGCATGATGACCTACTTTAACATTGCCGGACACATTGAAAGTAATTGTGCAGCCTTCAACTGGACAAGCAATGGAGACACGAGGGAGTATCTCAATATTTCCTGTACCGTATATGTATATATCAGAACTCAGGTACAAATTTGAGTTCAGCAAACAGGTTGTATTAAAAGATCCTACACCTTCCAGATCTTCACAGGATACTGAATCATTTAAAGGAGAAAATGTCAATGGCCCGACGTTGGTAAAGCTTGTGACCCAGGGACCATAGCCTATAATTGACCCAGGGCGGTGCAAATGACCCGACCTATCATCTGCTCCTCCATAAAGCCTCAAGCCTTTAGATGGTGGAAATATATAGAAATAACCCCAAAAAAACCACCAGATAATAAAGCAACGCATGAGTTAGGATTGCACCACAGGGGTCAAGGTTATGGAAGCCACTCTCTCAGCAAAACATACTACTCATGAGTGCATCCTGATCTGTAAATTTCATCAAGGTTGAGCGTAGCTTTCGCTATAATGAGTCAACTGATTGCACCGTCCTTGTTGATAGTAAACCCCAAAAGTACTGGAGTGAGAGAATCATCAGGTAATATTGTCAGTTCTTCAGCCAAGGACTTGCTAAGATGTTGCCAAAGTTCTTACTACCACAACATCATCCTTACTTCAAACTATTTGTCTTTCCTGCAATCTCAGGTGCTACCCTTTAAGCCAGGTCCGTGGGATCCCATGATTTGAACCTGCCATCAAACCACCACTCAGTGACCAATTATTAATAGTAAAAACTAAGAGCTCAAAATTATACGTTGGAAGTGAAATTCCAAAGATATTGGGTGGCGACAGAGTAAAGACTTGTGAGGAATTTATAGAATGGCATACATCACAGCAGTTCCACTTGAAGAGATCCATAAGAATGACAGGTGAATTTGCAATCAAATGATGGACAAAAATGATTTTTCCTGGAGCTTTGTGAGATTTAAAATCGAGAAGCAAATCGTGAAGTTAAACAGAAACTTTTGTTTCTGATCTGGATATCGCTTATCAACACGATGAAAGACCCACGCGTGATTGAAAAGTGCAAATCCTGTTTAGTCATTAACTCAGATTATTCCATGCCCTGACTATAGTGAGTATAGCATATGCTTTGGCTTTATCCAATGTAGCAACCAGAATAAGCAACATCAAAGTCCAGCAGTGTTCTTCTCTCTCTCTCTCTCTCTCTCTCTACCGGTGCTAGAGCGTCTATAGGAGATCTCCAAATAACATTTTGTCATAGAATATATGCTGTAAATGATGAACGCATTTATCACAGGAAATGATTCACCTACGTTGAGAGTAAGCAGCATACAGGAACTGATTCTCAAATATGGATATCAGAACTTAGCAAACTATCGACACTTAAGCAGCAAGTTGCACTCCTTCAAGACTCTCTAAAAGCAGGCGCAACAGACAGGCGTTCACATAGAGCTATTAAACTCCACATTTGACAGGAATTGTGAACCGGACCAGAATCTTCTATTTGAGAATGACATAAGTTCGAAACTGATCCCACTGCACGAAGTCTAACTATAAACCTCAAATCAAATGCAGCTTGATAGATAATTCTAGAAACAATTGCTACGAACACTTCCTCCCAGCTACACGGCCGAGTCCATGCACAGACCGACCCGCGCACACGCATCTTATATCGAACACTCGTCATGCTCGGATCATCGATTTCCAAAACACCGCCGGGGAACAACCTTTAGCCGATTCCGCTACAGAATCCAGGAAAACGCGAAAAAAAAAAAAAAAAAAAGCAAACAAACGAACTCAAGGAACTCACGCTACGCATCCCCAAGCCCACCGATGCGGCTCCACCTTCCTCTCCAGCGACCTCGCCTCAGCTTCCTCCCGCTCAAAACGAACTGAGGCGAAGAACAGAAAGGAGGAGGAGTACGTCGCCGCCTCGCCGCCGCCTCGCCGCCGCCTCCGATCTCTCTGATCTTCAGCTCGGTTGCAGCTGCATTCCCCGAATCAACAAGAGAAGAGGCGATCGGCGGCGGATGAACTCCTCCGAATCGCGGAACCGAAGTTGCTATTGCCGACCATCACAGCACATCCACATGCACACACACACAGAGAGAGAGAGAGAGAGAGAGAGAGAGTACGGTTTGTCAGTAGAGAGAGAGAGAGAGTGACAGAGAGTCCAAGGGAAGCTTCGCGTCTCTCTCTTCAGGTGCCTGCCAAAGCTTCTGCTGCTGCTGCTGCTGCTGCTGCTCTCTCTCTCTAGAAATGCTTCTGCGCTTTTTCTCGCATGCTTTTCGTTTTCCCTTTTCCAAATTTTTCTTTTCTTCTGGTGGGGTGGGCTTCATTAATTGCGATTTAAAGGTGCGCTCCGCCCCGATCCGTTATGAATCTTTTTACGATACGAGGGAGAGACGCGGTCTTCGGTCCTTCCGCTTTTTTCTTGAGGCGTCGGGCGCTGACGTGGACGCGCGCTTTTTGGTGATTGGCTTGGGATTGGAGTGCTGTTTTGCGTCCGCTCGCTGGCTTTCATTTTCCCGGGCGTCGCGTTAATTATTGAGAAGGCGACAAATGTCGTTAATTATCCGACGCCAAGCGGAGATTGAATTATTTGATTTGGTTGCTGTTCGTTTGGCAAGGAGTTTCTCCTCGGACTGGAATCTATTACAAGCCAAGATTGATCTCACCTACCTTTCTCTTTTCCTGCTTTTTGAAGATTTTCTATCCTTTTTTCCTTTTTGGTTGTCTTCGTGCTCTCTATTTCTCCTATTTTCATGATAGCGATTGCGATTTTTCAGTGATCACATCTTTAGTTTTAGCTTCCTCATATGAACGACCGAATCCAAGGCTTCTCCTTACCCATAAAAAGAAGAAGAAGAAGAAGAGAAAATTCAAGACACGAAAAATGTGAGATTTTGTAGAGTCATTATAAATTATTCTAAAAATTTAACTTAATGAATGAATGCATTTTTTATTATTTAAATATTTTAATAAATACATTTCAAAATTTGAAATTAAATTTTTCAAATTGCTGTGATGAATGCTCCTTTATAGAACAGTGACTGACTTGATTCATGGTAATATTCATACAAATTTTAAAACAAACTTGGATATTTTTTGTGAAAAGTTGACCTTGTCAGTGTTAGTTGTATTAAGTGTAGCATGCTATTTGCTTAGATTTTACTTGGGGAGGGATTTTGCTAGCAATACTTCATTTTTGCTTATAGCATTCAATTCCTCACCTAACCTTTCGAGAGGATTCTCATGAAAAAACATGTTATTTAAAATAATCGTAGAATCGAGCTAAAAAGGCTCATCTCCCTTCTTTGTCCGATTGCGATAAGTTTGATAGGATGAAGCTTTTGAAGTACCTATGTCACTGTCGAGCCATCTTTTCTGGACAATTTTTAGCCTCCTTCTTCCTTCTACATAAGTAGTAGGCAAGACGTGCTCCGATATCTGCAGGAAGTCAATGGTTAACAGCACAATCCAATGCTGTAGAGCGAGACATGGCTCAGAATTCATCAAGATAACACGAGAGACTACATGACGTTTAAGCTCGTAAGTTATTACACGTTTAGTTTAATGTTTGTATTCAACAGGCATGGTTATGGAATCCATCATTTGGGTCCAAAGAATTCTACTTATTTGGCGTCGATACTTTCGCATATCTGGGGAATCTTTTGATCTGACCCGATCCATGACTGATAGAATCTTTGATAAAAGGAGAAAAAAAGGAAAAAGATGATAAGGGAAGAGGACGTAGGGCCACCTTCCAGAGCGTTTGTTCATTCTTTCATGCTTATCCGGTTGGAAAGGTGGGCCGAGTCTAGAGTCTGCATTCTCCATTGGAATGGAAATAAGGCCACTCACGGGGGGACAAGGACGTCAAGAAGATTTGGAGTACATGGTGGTCCATATGCTCTTCTCAATAGGGAAAAGCTACCAAGACGAATTTCAATTTCAGTAGATAAAAAAGAACGGTGACCCGAGTATTGACAAGTTGCAGTTAAAAGTCGGTTTATTTGATGAAAAGCTACTTTTGGAAAATGAATTTTTGATAATGGAATATTGATTGATTTACAGAATATATTTTCCATGAATTGAAAATAATAAATTTAGATCGGGAGAAAACGAATTTCTACTCTGGCAAGAAAGAAAACACTTTCCCTAAACTACCAAACAAATGAAAACTAATTATTTTCTTTGAAAATGAATTTTGTGGAAAATGAATTTCCTTTATCATGAAATTTATAGTACCCTTCAACTTACTTAGATGGCATCAAATACAATCATTTAATCTTATGTGAGTCTGCTTGTACCCAATCGCCTATAAGAAGCAAACGCAGATTAAGTCGCAGAACTCAAGAAGTCAACCCGGAGCAGGTGTCGACCCTAGAACGAGCATTGACGGAAGAGTCTTGGGCCGAGAGTTACGGAACTTTGATGACAAGTCGAAGCACCGACTCGAGTCCGCGTTGAACTCAAGCTGGCTGTGGCATTCACAGAACCAAATAAAGGTAAAAGGGGCCACAATCAACATAACGTATCGTTTGCTAGTTGCTATTAACAGATAACCGACACATCAGCCGTTGAAGCAGCTCGCAAGAACGGAGTTCAATGACGACGAGGGAGATCGAAATAGTGGGACACCAGTACACCCGTCCTCGAACAGGAAGACGTTTGTGACTCAAGTCACCGGCCATCCCCTCCCCGACTCCTGGCTCAGGGACTCCTCCCTCTTCCTCTCTGAGTGGCTTGCCACCGAAGCTCACCTACACTCGTTCCCTCTCACCAGCAAGGATGTCATTGAGCTCAGTGCCGAGTCCACCAGCCTCCCAGGGCTCACGGGAGCTCGGCTCAGGGCTTGCCACATCGTCCTCACTAACGTCGTGCTGATCCTTCCGGGGCTGAGGAGTAAAATGGAAGCAAATGGAGCTGAGGCGCGGGGGAAAGTTTTGCAGTGAGTATGGCTGCAAAGTGAAGAGGTCTGAGCGTTTGTGTTCGTAGTCAAGTTAGGCTCCCTACGCACGCGGTCGAGTTCTTATCGATACTACTACAGTAACATTTACGTTACTTCTTTTGGGGCTAATGCCTACTTGTGCTCCTCGACGCTCCCCTTTTGGCTGACAAAGAAAAGGACACATATAACGCACTAAAGGAAAACAACAAAGGCTCATTGTCAGTCGATCCTTCTTCTACGCTGGACCATTATGAGGTTGATTCATTGCACTCTTGATATCGTTTCTACAATGGCAAAAGTAAACGCGATATCTACCGCAAAAGGGAATTGAAAATATTTCCACTCGTCTACCATGCCCATTTGGTCTCTGCCAAAAACGCAAGAAACAACTCAAGCACCCATTCACAACTCCACAAATACAACGTAAAAAAAGTACGGCCAAATTCCAGTCAACCAATCACCCGTTCCCTATGACCAAAAAGTAAAATTCGCCCGTCTCCAATCTAATAAAGCATAGCATACTGAGCGGGCATGATCAAGGAACCCATAACACTTAACAAATCACCCGCATGAATCATTAGACTATTCTTGGCACACTCAATCTATCGCCTATCTTTGTCTTGATTACTTGTCTAGAGAGTATATGATTACATGTCAGGAGAAGCTAAAAGGGTCCGGCGACTTTCCTGGCAGTGCTGTACAAAATCTCTGGCAGGCATTGCTTCCCTGTGTGTCATGTTGTCAACCCGCAATATGAGTGGCTTCTTTTCTTTGAAAGCCTTGGAAACCCTTTCGACAAAACCATCCATGTAAAATTCTCTGTATCTGTCAAAAAGTCGCACTTTCTTTGGAGATGAGAGGAATGATAAAAGCAGTTTACTGGGGCTATCCTTTCTTTCTCAGCCGTGAATATGTGCTGCTGTGTCTGCGTCATGGCTAATAACCACTTATATCCTCAAATTACCTCTTTATTTCCACAATTCAAGATCCATCCAACCTCATCACCAAGAGGATCCGATGGGCCTCAAAAAACAACTTTCTGCTTCCCCATTCTTCAAGCCAATACTTTTACGCAGACAGAATAGCACAGACCAAGCTGCTGAATGCAAAAGGAGTATGACCCATCACAGCCATAGCCACACTTCAACCCTTAACCAGCAAAGTGAATCTTCTGATTCTGCGAGCCCTGACCTTGCTGAGATTGCGGCTGTTGAGAAGATTGCAAGTTCAGAGGTTGCATGCCATATTGTGTAAAAGGCTGAGAATAAAGAGAATTCATCAAGCCCTGCAAAAGAGTTGTATACCACGTGAATTCAAGGAGATAAGTATAAACGTTGAAGTAAGAAAAACTTGTGTAAAGAAAAGAGCACTAACTAAGGGAACAAATAACCAATTTCTTATTCTACCAAGAGTGTTGGTTATTGCTCCTTTACTTTCCAATCAAAAAGCTCACCCACACTTACAATAAGACTTAAACCATAAATAAGCAAGAGAAATTTTGGCAAAATTTGAGCCGAGTTTATCCCAATAAATGGATGCAGGGATGGAAACCTACCAGTTGTGTTTGTAACAATGCTATAATTAAGCTGACATTGGTATCTTATCAGATGGCATAAGAGAAGGGGTAGAAACCTGAGTCTGCAGTTGGCTGCTCATCCCGAAGTGGCTTTGTGATGGATCATCTTGTGAGGGTTCACTAAAACCCACTTGAGTAAATAGAGCTTGTGATCCATGAGTCATGTAATCCTGCAACAAAAAAACATAAGTCAAAAGAAGATCCACAGAATCAACGACAGTGCACAACCATGTTGTAAGGACAGGCATTGCATAAGAAAAATCAGTAGCATACCTGAGACATAAAATCATTTCCACTGCCAAAACGAGAATACATATTTTGAGTATTCTGATTTAGGAAATTCCCAGGGAAGCCACCTTGTCCACCTTGTGTCATATAATCAACAGCATACCCACTTTGAGAAGCCTGGAGAAATTCCAAAACATCATCGGTATTCCATGGTGATGAATATATGGTATCACACAAGATGAACACAGAGCAATAAGGAGCAGCCATCAACCGTTTCCAATGAATAATCAGAAAAGGTAGATATAGCAACAATTAATTCATCTAATGCACTACTTAAAATGTTTCAAACTGGAGAAATCTTGATCTCAATTGCTTCTAAGTAGTAAGGATCGCAGAGGAAAACTGCAACTTTGATGTTGTTCCCCATTTTTCACTCAAAATTTCATTTCTGCCCATTTTCCTTCATTTCCCAAACACAGCATTAGTGCTATGTGGAGTCAATGCATGAACATTGAACCAATTCAAATTAGAATTGTAAGTTCCAGACATACCTGTGTAGAAAAATCAGCCATATTGTAGGGAACATGTGATCCCTGGCTCTTGAAGTCATCACCCAAGAAATCCTGATTATCAGCCATACAAAAAAAAATATTATAAGAAAATGAGGGGAGTATGAATTGATGAGGAAAGTTTCAGCCAGTAGAGCAAAGACATACTTGTGACATGCCCCCCATGGAGAAACCATCACGGAAAGCTTGGCCAGATCCCTGTGTTTGTAGCTGTGGAGCAAGGACAAAGCAATTCTTACAACAAATGTCTTCGATAAGCAGACAAATAGTGGCAGAAGTAAATATAAGAAGTAGGGAAAACAGTAGGGCTTTATGAGGGAGGATGTGGGCAACTAAATAGCTACATACGTTATTGACAAATCCAGGTTGAGACAGTTGGCCACCCGCAGATGGCTGGCTATTTGCATTCTCCAGAGGTGAAAAGTTGAAATTAGAACCACCAATAGTTTGCTGTGTCCCTTGCTGGTGCGGTAGATGACTGCCAATAGGAGCAGCACCGCCACGTCCAGCCCCAAAACCACGACTTCCAGGTGGAGGGCCGTGAGGAACGCCTCCAACAGGTCCATGAACAGCTCCTCGAGTTGGTATAGCATATGGCTGAGAAGGGGAGCACCGGGAAACGGATGGATGGGGGCTCTAGGCATTGGAAATCCAGCTGGATGCACTCCTGTCTTGTGAGTGCCATTTGGTGGGCCAGGTGGAACATAAGAACCTGTTCAAAGGAACATTGCTATCACAATGAATGATATCATTTACAGAAACAACAAATTCACATTAAAATCATTTGTACTAAAGAAAACCACTTCAAAATAAACCAAAAAAAAAGTCTTCAGTGGACATTAAGAGGAAATACCGTTGCTTATTTTCTACCTATATTAATAGCTAATAATGTGTATAGCATTGTTGGTTTTGAGAAGAAAAGTGGGAGGGGGAGATGATCCGACTCTATAATTGAATCATTAAAGCATGACTCACCTCTGGCACGGCTGCTTCTCCTATCAGCATTTGGACTAGAGGATGCAATGGGACCAAAACCATCATGTGGCATAATCCCAGGTCCTCCACCAAAGAACAGTCTCCGATCATTGTAGATCTACTCCAAATTAGAGTACCAAAAATAACCATCAAACATTCATATGCATCAAAACAACAAAGCCACCTTAAGCTACTTTTTGAAGCACTGTCGAGGGTTCAGTAGCCTACCTTTTTCGGTTTTTGAAACTGAACCATGCTCTGTTTCAAGTTATTCAAAGGTCCTTCAACCAAGCATTCATGTTCCTGATGAGACATTTTCAGAAAACAAAGAAAAATAATTAGCAGACAGAACCGTTAAAAAATCAGCAGGTAATGACTACCAACTCCATCTATCATCCAGATACACCATGAGAATTGAGAGTTTTAACTATGAACATGTACTATTTAATCATTAGTGTGTACTGCCGAAACAGACTTCAGGTAATTCATGTATCAATCAGCTTTAGAAGATCCCAATCTACTGAGACATTCGCAATGGTAGAATGTCAATAGTACCTTGTAGTGAGTCAATAAACTATTCCACAGAGGCTGTTTGCTTAGAACTTTAGGGTTTCCCAGGATAACAATTCCATATCGAGCACGTGTTAAAGCAACATTGAGCCTGCGAGGATCATTCAGAAATCCAATTCCCTGAACAAACAAAACTACGATTATACGGGAAGTAGATGCAACTGAGTTGCACAAACCAGCGGAAAGGTAATAAGCAGTCGATTTAAATTACTAGACTTACTACCCAGTAGATACAGTACATAACAAGCATATGAGTCTATGAAAACCAAAAGGGGAAAGAGAAGTGACAAGCAACGGATCACATTGAGCGGTATTCGTGCATGAGATTTAAAAGCAGTTGCTTCAATTATGTAAGCCACAAGAATAATATTACTAACCTGGTGTTCATTACTGCGTACACAAGACAAAATGATGTAGTCCTTTTCCCTTCCTTGAAATGAATCTACACTAGCAACCTGTAAGGGGTAAAAAGTTCATATATAGTCCCATTTAAAAAATAGAAGGCATCGAAAGTGAACTTGAGACAACAATTTCACCTCAATTTCCTTGTAGAGTTGCTGTCTCAAAGCACCATTTCTTGACATATAGTTGACAATATAGGCCCTTTGTCCTTCATATGGTGTTATCACTCCAATCTGAAGAAAAGACTGTTAGAAAACACAATGGGATGGGACATGCATGCAAATTCAGAGAGGAGTATTATACCTGGCTGGGGACTACTCCGCTTCTTAAGAAAGTTGTTACGATTTTCTCAACATTTGCAGCTTCAGTCCTATTAAGATAAGATGTTCCACTGGCACTTATCTCCTCTTGTCCCATCTAAAAAACAGCTTGAAAATTAAATGTGGCCTCTGAGAAACTTAAGTAAAAAAAAAAGAAACAGCTGATGCATAGGTGGAGCTAGAAGCCTAACAGTTCTTAAAGAACTCATTAAAAACCGAGGGTTATGTACACTCAATTTTTTATAAAACAGATGGTTCAACTAACTCCTACAGGCATTCTTTCTTCTTTAAAAAAAAAAAAAAAAAAAAAAAGAACTTTTAAGATATCCTTTGGCCCACATTAAACTAAAAGAAGCCAGGTCCATAGCCCCTTGGCAAGCAGCCCAGCACTGAAATAACTCCTCCCTTGGTTCAATTTCCTCACAATAATCATTTTAATAAATCCTAAATTGTTAAGCAACCATATGACCAAAATAATTGAAATACATTGAATTACAAAAATGCATTTTTGCACAATCATACCTGAACATAGAAAAACATGGGGCGGTTTGGCACAGGCCAAGGAAAATCAATGCCTGTAGACTGCCTTTCATTGATTGTAACTCCATTTTGCAGTGTACCTTCATAGAAGCTATTTGATGGGAATTCAGACAGAGATGGATGCATACGATATTGAACCTGAGGCAAAACAAGAGAACAGGCTGTGTCAACCACAGAAAACCAGAGTACATCCCCAGGTATGAATCTTGATATCTATGGCGAAATTAATATTCTTTACATTCAGAGAGAAATTTGTAGACATTTTTATATCAATACACAAAATTCAAAAGCATTTTCAACATCTTTGAAACAGGACATCAACAGACTAAAGAAAGTGCTCACAGCACTTTGCAGATCCAACCATATTAAGTAAATGCAGGGTCGCATATCTGCAATCTTGACCCCAAATACAGAGGGAAGCATTATGCCTACCACTATATGCAAAAGGGCATCCAAACCATCTACTGTTCTGAATGGACGACACCACAATCAGACTTGTGCTTACAGATTGTCCACAGTCAAAATGAAACCCCAGCATCTGGTGGTAATTGATGAGAAAGCAATTAAAGGTAACCAATCTATGGAAACCATATGTCCAAACTTCATTAAACCTACAAAGAAGGACCAGTCGACCGCCATCCTCTTGTTCCAATCAGTACACATGCACATAATATGCAAGATCCAAGAATTGCTAACAAGAGTTGCCAACTGCAACATCTTCGCCTCAGTCCAAGTTTCAAACATCGTGTAGTAGGTACTCCTAATATAGAACAATTACCTGCAGCCTGATTGGTTTTACCCCAAGAAGAACAAGACGTTCAAATAATGATTGAGCCAGTCCAGCTCGAGCAGCTTTCTTGCACATAATGACAGGACCAAGTTGACAGTGATCACCAACTAGCACTACCTGAAGTAGAACTTTCAGAGTAAGGTAAACCAAAAATTATATACAAAAAGCACAACTATCTTCCACTTTCAGCACCTGTTTGGCACCGAGAACCAGGGGGATCAGACATTCAGGTTCCGTAGCCTGAGTTGACTCATCTATTAGAACCTAAAGTAACAACAACCAATCAGTTTTAGTTGGCTTTAAAAGTTAAATAGGCACCAGAAAATTTGTGCAAACTATCGTATACCTGCCGAAAGCGAAAATTTGCTAATCGAGGATCTCCAGCACCAACACACGTGCAACAAATGACATCAGCACTCTGAGAAATCTCTCGCTCGGTGGCACGTTTTAGAGCTTTGTACTTCTTTTCATCACTACTTGACAGTTCCCCTGGTTATATATCAAGATACACGTCAAGAGAGCTACATTACATGAAAAAAGAAGGAGAAAATGAAGCAATTAAAACAACTAGACATGCCACTGAAGTTTCAGAGAGAAAGAAGGCTGTGGTAGTTCTAAAGATTAACCATCTATATTATGCCTCTGATATAGTCACTCCAAATTTAAGTCTATCTTAGTAATGAAAAGAAACCTCAACATTTTACAGCATAAACACAATCATCAGGAATAATTCTCATATTTTTAATGTAACTCGCATAAAAGGTCCAAGAATTCTAAGCCATCAGCTACAACTTAAAAGTACTGTACCTTTTCTTGCACTAAAGAAGAATTTTCAACCCGAATTTGAGGCATAAAGAGGCTAAATTTAAAAAGTAGTCAACAACTTTCATATACCGAAAGCAACATATTGCCCAAATGATTTAAAAAAAAAAACTCCACTGAAAGTAAGAATGAAAGAACATAACCCCAAAGGAAGTCAACAACAAAGGAAACTAGAATTCCAGGATCAGAAAAAATGACCTTGCTCATCCTTCAACTGTTGTAATTTGTGAAGCTCGCTCTTTTCAGAAGTGTCAAGATGTCGAACCTGCAATACAGATGATACATTGATCACTCTGTGAAAACACTGCCACATAAATACAAGATATTGTAAATCATCAACAATTTACAAGTTTGCAAACCTGATAATGGAGGGTCAAATGCTCAACAGGGGAACTGACAGCTTCCCTGGATTTTGCACAAAGCCTAACAACCTTCAAAAGAAATAGCAACCGGAGTCAAAAAACACAGGCAGGGGAAGAAAATGAAGACACTATTATAGGACTATTCAAAAACCTAAACCTCAGAATTTTATGTAGTGTAAAACTAAGTTTCCTTTGGTAAAATCACCTCTAGTCAATTAGTAACAATACGATGCAGGCTGAACCCATATAAAGTGATCTTGGGTACTAAGATCATTCAGTGATGATGCCAAAACAGAACTAGCAACACTACAAAAATCTCTTACCTTCAATCCAGTTGCACTTATCTTTTCAGCAAGCTGGTCCACAGCAACGTTACTTGGAGCACAGACCAGAACCTTGTAATTTAGAAAGGGGACATGCATAGGTAAGAATGGACATGGTTCCATATTCATGAGACAATTTTATTAGAACCAATGGTTGTGGTTCTATATCCATGGGACACTCTTATTAGCACAAAAGAATAATCTCCAATGATATATAGAAATACAAATGAAAATGTGCACAAGATATCCAATATGTCAATATACACGTGTGTGTGTGTGTGTGTGTGTGTGTGTGTGTGTGTGTGTGAGAGAGAGAGAGAGAGAGAGAGAGAGAGAGATATGGATTCAAGAGAAAAGTCCCCGAGCTTACTTGCCCCTGTCCTTGTTTAGCCATGTGATAAACTATTGCTGCCGAAGTAACAGTTTTGCCTGTGCCAGGAGGACCCTGAATCAAACTTATGGGCTTCTGGAGAACGCTCTTCACAGCAAAAACCTGATACGCAATGACCATTCAGTAAGCATGCAGTGAAAACAGAAAACAAAGCAATGCAGAAAATGCAGAAACTTGAATTAAGCCCAGTGATTCACGCACTATTCATGTTAAAAACAAAGGGATGCACATCCACAAAGAAAAGGAGGGAGGAGGTTGCAAGGAGAAACCAGTAATTGAACAGCCATGTTAAAACATGAATGCTTCATCCCATAGTTAAACAAGATGACTGACTAACACAAGAAATCAATAGATTCAGAAGAATTTCCAATTCACCCTTGCTTCTTGCTGTGCTTTATGTAAATGATATTAGTAAACCCTTCCTACCCAAAAAGAAAATGGATTAAGTGGTTTACACCCAACAAGATCAAGCATGCCAGAAGTCCAAAATAACCAAACATTAACACATGGTAAAACAGTAAAATACTATGCCAGAATGGATTAAAACCTCGGCCATACATGATAGACAGTGAGACAGCAGACAAAAGTACCTGAGATGCATTGAGCTCAGGAAGTCCAGGTGCACCAAATCGACGAGGCAATGTATTCCGGACCATTTGAAGCTCAACCTCATGGCCCAACAAGTGGTGATAGATATACCTGTAAGAAGTGATAGCATTAAAGAGACCCAAGTAGCAGATATAAAGTATGAAGAACAGACTATTGGCATAAAGGCCAGCAAAGGCAGAAAAGCAGATAAGACAAAATGCTCCATCATTACACAACAGGAGGCCAACAGGCATCGGACACCCCAACTCAATTCATGGGAAAAGGACATCTAGGACATCCCCACAATGAGGAGAGTAGAGCATAATATTGAATACCCTACAATGTGAACCACCACATGTTCTGAGACCCACACCCAATATTCACTGTCATATTCAGATGTCTAAAGTATGGAACAATGATACATATACATATAAATGGTCTGCAGGTATTACACCCTCAAAATTAACAGGGATTACAAAAGAATTGCTGTTAAAAATTAACCCTAAAGAAATAAAGAATGTTAGAACAAAACAAATTAAAAAAAGATGGAAAATGGAGATTAAACTAACCCACTGACACTTGTTTCATCCACAGCAAATGTCTTCATTGCTCCCTGCATTCTGTCAAAGCTTGTACTCTTCCACACAAAGTCAACACTTAAACCGTGGTTGACATCAACTGGAACACCCTAAACATTAAAGTAGCCTATAAGCAAAAATAAATAGACAAAAGAAAGTAAAAGACAGCACTCTAAAAACAAACCTGACTGGCACGAAGCTCCAAAGCAACCTCTTCTTGTGCAGTTAGCTTAATCTAAAATGAAAAAGTATTAAATGAGCCCCCACAACACTTGAACCAAAAAGGAAGAGTTAATGTGTCTTTTGGGCAGATACGCAATTTGAAAGACATACCACATGCCCCACAGATTGCCAAGCTGGATGAGCAGCATCTCCTGAATAGCGGAGCCTCAACTCATCACCTGGTACTAGTCTCAACTCATTGTCTTCCTAAATTGACAACAGATGCATCTTAACTTTGCAGCAAAGCAAAGAAAAAGAACAGCGTATTTTGCAAGAATAAATGCATCTTAAATCACCTTAGGGAAAATAAAATATGCAATGCGCTTCTTGTTCAGACCAATATCCCATCGAATAGTGACATTGTCCTTGCTCTGAGATTCTTTCATCATCTACAACAAATTCAGTAATACAGATGCGGTAAGCTTCACTGAACAGGTAAGTAGAAATGTCTTCTTAACAGAATATATGCAGCAGAAATGAGTAGTTCTTTGCAAGATAAATGCATCATCAATAAATGTTAAAAATTCTAATGAGAGCACAAAAAAGATAAGGCGCACATACTTTATCATAATCAGCTTCAAGCTTGATGAGCGGAGCAAAAACATTTTGATACTGCAGCAGACAGCACCATCCATAAGTTAGTTGCAATTAGTAATAAAGGACACTCTCTGAACCACAGTCAATGTAGGAACCTGATATGCATCTTCATACTTCAGTGCCACAGGCTGAGGCTCATCATCCACACCAGGCTTCTCAAGATCCTCAAGGGAAGCATCAGGATTCGTCTTCCACAGTTCTTCTATCTTGTTTATTTGTTGTGCGCTGATCTGGCGTGCCCTCAACTGCTCCTGTTCTGATGGGACCTGTGAGGCACAGAGTGTGAGCAGGCTCTCTAGATAATAAATTTGATAGGTCTCATCTCTCTGGGAAAAATGAGAAAACCTGACCTTAACAAGCCACTGCAAGAAGCATCTGTCATCAATCAAAGGACACCACTGACTCAGGTCCCAGTTCATGTCCTTCAAAGCATTCACGCTCAAGCAGGGCTCCCGACAGAGTAGAACAACAACACTTTCAGTTTTGGCAGAAATGAATCCAAGAAGGAAAACATTACGGCATCCGCAATTATAGCATTCAAGAATGGTTTCCCCCAAAGGACTGTCCTTATGAAGACAAACTTCTTTGTGCTTTGCTCTGACCTGCAGAAGAACCAATGAAGCAATGCCAAATTATAAACAAAAGCTGAAACTGTAGCTGAATGGGCAACCTATCTGGATCCATCAAGTCAGCAGCAAAATTACTGGATTGTGCAGCAAAAACTTAACCAGAAGAAACTTATATCATTCAATTCATTGGCAACATTCAGACTTTACCTAGAGACTCTTTCGTTCAGCTTATTTGATCTGGATAAAAAGTAGATGGAGTAGATGGAAAACAAAATTTTGGAAGTCTAGAGAACTAGAAATAGCAAAGGACAAAAAAGCTCCATAGCTTATCGACACCCAACAGCCAAAAAAAGATTGTTTGCAGATCATCTTAGGAAAAAGGGTAAAAAACACGCATCAATCTACAATTAATTGATTGGACCACACAGCTTCCCAGGCTTCGATCCTACATGACCACTATAATTCCGCTTTGAAGTACTGACTGACAGGATTAACAGCCAAAAGACATACATGTACACAGCCAATGGTAATGAAGACAAAGTTCCTTATTTTATAACCCAAATCTCAACGAAACAAAACTTCAACACCTATATCTTCATCTCATAAGAACCTCAAAACATTTTCTCCTTTCGATAGAACAAGATGTCTCGATAAAATGCTTCAGTACAGAGACGTAAAGGCTTGCCCCTGTTGTTCCTTTCCAACTTCCAAGTGCATCTATTAACGAATTCCAAATGATTGACACAAAAACAAAAACTAGAAGCCTGCTTAAGCTACGGTATTGAGCATTTCTTATCTGTTAAAAGAACAAATCCGTATGTCCTTGTGTGAATTTCACGCACGACCATGTTAGAACCCAAATTCACTTCAACCACCTATTTGACCAAAGCTATTGACAACCAGCAAAACCCAACATCGCTGGAACTCTATTGCTTATCCGGCCAAGATCATATTCCCTCACAAAGAATAAAAACCTACTGATTTCGTAAACTATCCAAAACCGCAGGAAAATTAAAAAAAAAAAAAAAGAGAGAGAGAGAGAGAGAGAAGCACGCAAACTCACCAGGTGATTGACAATATGTGACCCGGATGTGTTTCCCCTCGAATTGCAGAACCATTTCCGGCACGACGGTACGTTACACCTAACCACACACGCAGGGTTCGAAACCCCGCAGTACCGACACGCGTGCTCCATGAAATCGCCCTTCCCGTACTCATAACTATCATCATCGACCGTATCCTCGAAATTCAACCCGCTCATCCCGGCGGCTAGGGCATCCACCGTCTGATTCCCGCCCCCTCCGCTGCTGCTCCCCGAGCCGCCGCCGCCGCCCCCTCCGCCCCCGCCGCGGCGGCTCTTCGTGGCGCCGCCGGGCGCGGCGGAGACGGGGGAATTGTCGGACTGCTGATCGGCGGAGGAGGGGCCGCCGGCGGTGGGGTCGGCGGCGATGGAGTCGGACGGGGTGGGCCACGCGGACCGCATCGGGTCGCGGAACTCGGGGTAATCGAAATCGCCGTCGCCCTGGGTGTTGAATTCGTAGAAGGTGTAGGCGTCATTGCCGGCGTCGGGCTGCGACGCCGTCTCGAAGAGGCTGTTCTGCTGGGAATCCATGGCCCGCCGGAGCCGCCCGTCTCTCGCGGCCGATTTAGGGTTTTAGGGGCCGCCGCCGTGGATGCGCGGCCGTGGTCTCGGGAGGAGGAGGAGGAGGAGGAGGAGGAGCGACGCCGGGGTTAGGGTTTGGTGGAGGAGGAGTAGATGAGAGCGATGAAGAGAGAGAAAGAAGGCGCTGGTAAAGAGAGAAGGAAATTAGAAACCTATTAACGTCGGGAAGAAGCTGAAAAAGCATGAGAGAAACGGAAATGACGAGATGCGCGCGTCGCCCCCACGCGCGACGACGGTGCGTATTTCCTCTCGGCCGACTCCGACTCGCTCTACTCGAGAAAAATGTCGTTTTCGCGGCTGAACCGGACGGTCGACGGTGCGTCGTCGTACTGTCCACGTCATACGACCGCATCGACCAATTACGTGATTTGGATTATAGGCGGTCCCGCTCGAGATTTAGATAAAATACCTTCTCTAGCTCGAAATTAAGGAAAAAAACACATTGGGAAGAGGATGATTTGCGTCCCTCGTAGAAAATTGCTAATCTCCAACGATTTTGTGTCCATCCAAATCGATTCGAATGAATGTAATTTGTTTTTTTCGCCGTAGAAGGAGTTCATTAAAATTGTTTAAATAATGTCATACTTCTTCATAAAATTGCATTGATCTCAATACGTATATGGTATATGATACGATAAAGAAGAAATTGGTCGATTAGTTATGTAATTTGGATTATGAGTGCTCCCACTTGAAATTTAGATGAAATACCTTCTCCAGCTTGAAATTAGGAAGTAATCATTTGGAATGCTTGATTCAAGTGAATGAGCTGAACTGGAGCTTGATCAAGAAGACGATGATTTCTGTGCCTTGTAGAAGAAGGTTGCTAATCTTGTACAATTTTGCGATAGGAGTTCATTCATCCCAATTGTTTTGAGTGAATATAATTTGTTTTTTTAAAGAAAACATATGAGTAGAATGAATAGAAATTTTTTGACTTCGCTATGGACAGAGTTCATAAGATCACACTGTTCTCGGTAGGTATATGGTGTGCAATACAATGAAGAAGAAATTGGTCAAGAAAGGTTATAGGTCAATCATTTACATTGTGTGAAGGGTGCCGTTGGACTGGTGCTCGTGATGTGGAAGAGAGAATATTAAAGTCTTTACACCCCATCTATTTGTGCTATAACCACACTACTTTCATCTCATCCTTCATGATATTGATTTATGATACATTCATTTTGTAGAATATGAATGATTTTGATAACTTCTTTTCTAAAAATAGTCGTTGATATCGCTTACAGAAATTCAGTTTAATTTACGAAAAATAAATGATTTGGAAAATATTTTTTCTTAGAAATGATCATTTGGACCGTTTGAAAAAAAAATCAATGAATAGTGTTTTCATTAGTGGTTGTAACTTTTTTCAAATCATTGATTTTTCATGAAAACAAATGGAGCTTTAACAATGCGCGTTTTTCTTGAAATTAACAAAACGAAATAAAAATAAGCTAAAATTTCAAATCAGATAGACATTTTTGCTTATAGAGGTCTTGCTTACCCCAAACACGTTTGATTTTGCTAATTACAAAAATTTTGCTAATAAAAAAATTGTAATATCCATTATGTAATGTTCAAATCTTGGAACTCAAAAACCATATTAATTTCCACACTACTTTTAGGCAAAGAAGTCTTCTTACCCTTGGACCTGAGCAGGTCCTTAAAATGTTTAAGGGAGAAGAAACAAGCGGTAAATTCACCTTGAGGTAGAAGACCTCGCAATGTCACTTCCCGTATTTTCTCCTCCTCAAGGAAAAAAATATTCAAGGAGGAATTAGGGAAGCTCATGGTGGTAAAGGTAGACACCACGTTAAGATTTTGGTTTTGACTATCATCGGGTAAATAAGTATAGTAGTTTCTCACGTTTGGGATGAGTGGTGGATGTGAAATGCTCTCTGCTTGAGTGGCAACCCCTCTGGACAAGTTTTACAACCGATTGCCAGTTGGAGGCCACTCAAAAATCACATCAATTTCCACACTACTTTTAGGCAAAGAAGTCTTCTTACCCCTTAGCAGGAAAAGGTTAAAGGGCTTTTCATTCAGCTAAAAAAGACAAAACGCGACTCCAAAATTCGTCATGGATGAGGTAATGGGTGTTTGCACCTCTTGTTGGATTCCAAGGCTCTGGCCCATCGACCCATAGATTCTACACCCAAACGCATGAAAACGCCCTATGTGAGCAGCTTCATCGTACTAATATGCGAGATGCTCAATGATATAAATGACTACTTTATGTCGACAAATCTCAAGGCCATAAAACAGTCATTGAAACGCGTGGGTCAGATAGGACGCGAGCTCAGTTTGCCCAATGTATGTGGCATCATTTCAACTCGTCCGAATCACTAAATTCAGGATTTGTTGAGAAATTGCCAAAGTAAAATCACATTCATGTATTTCATATGTTAATTGCGGTGTGATAGTCGCATTGCAACCAAATCAAAATAATGCAAAAAGAGAGAATTAGGCAGTAATGAATGATTCATAATCCGATCCTAAATATTTTACTTAGGCAATGATGAATCTTCTCAATAATGAAAATGTGTTTGATATCAACCGTCTGCGCTTGGTTATGTTGTATGTATTGTGCTATGAAAATGAGGGTTTTGTTCAGTTGATGCAACTTTTCAACAAGCTGGCTCTCGATCTGCCAAGCACAAACTTGGGGTGAGAGAGATAATATTATTTTTAGCATACTCTAGATTAGGGGTGTGCAAAAGAATCAGAACCCGCTTGGACCGCTCGGAACCGGTTTGAAATCGACTAGAACCGGACCGAAATCGGTGGTTCTTAAGGTGATCGGTTCTCAATTCCAATTTATGGGAACCGATGGGTGCCGGTCCGGTTCCCGGTTTTATAGGCGAATCTGCCCACCCGGACCAGACTAGTTATATTATAATAATATATTAATTTTTAATATTAAAAAATTCAAAATTAGCAAATCTAAAATTTAGGACTCTAATCACCATCTTATCTCAATTTATTACTCTCTTACTCCATCTCGTCTCTCTCAATTGAAAATCTTCCCGAGCTCCCTCTTCCTCTCCGATTCACCTCAGGATATACTCATCTCCATTCGAGTCCTAGTTTGAACTCAGCAAAACAGTGAGTTGATTTTCTTTTCCTCTCTCAAACTTGAACTCTCTCTCCACGTCGTCGCCACCTCCGCATTCACTATCACTATTGTCCTCTTCGTTGTTGGGCTCGTCTTGCTTCTACCTCCCCTCTTCCTCCTCCCCCTCCTCAAGCTTCTCCCCATCATCCTCATGTTGGAAAACGGGCGAACTCCAAGTCTAAGAACTGCTCATTGTCCCCGTTGTCCTCTTCATTGTCAGTCTCGAGGGAGAAGTGGGAGACTGCGGAGGTGGCGGCGAAGATGATGGTAGTGGCCAGGATGGAAGCGGAGCGAGGGTCACGACCGTCGCATCGCGGCACTAGTACATGAGGAGAATAAAGCTACCATGGTCAGGAGAGCCAGAATAAGCAAATGTGGGGAGGGCGAAAAGGGGAAGGCGTGAAGGTTGGACCGGTTTTATCAATCCACCCGAGAACTGGACCGGATCGACGGTCTGGTTCCCGGGTGGATCCATGCCACTAGCGGGCAGTTCCCAGTTCCAATTTTTCGGAACCGATTCTTAGCAAGTCGGGAACCGCCCACCCGGACCATGCACACCCCTACTCTAGATAATGTTCAGATGCAAAAGGGACAATGATACTAATAGTATCATCCTCCTTTATGAAGAATGATTTTAGTATCTCCCCTTATTTTCTCTTCCTCATGATCATGATGCTCTTTTGATGGCCATCTATTGGGACGCGGATGCTTAGTGCAGCTGTGCTATTATCATATACCAATGCGCTATGTCATGAGATGAATGATGAAGTCCACTTTCTCGTGCAGTAGATTGGCTGAGGGAACACAAAGACCTTCACATTGAACCTAATTGGCCTTTTCTTTTATGCTTTCTGTTGAAAACTTTAATTTCATATATCTATCTTCATTAGATCATATTTGTGGTAAATATGGCATTTTGTAGTCTCATACACGTTAATCTTTTCAGTCATTAAATCAGGAAATAACTGTGCCAATATCATGAATTCCAGCTAGCTCAATTCTTGCTGAAGAAAGCTGGTGCGGATAAACGGACCAGAGATCTTTATGGGAATCGAGATTTACTAAATATAGCTTGCGAAATGTCACGTGGATTGAAGGTCTGTCCAAGTGGGGTTCTCGTGAGATAGATATGTAGTCGAAACTTACGGCTGTCTTCCTGTTGCGGGGGGTGGAGAATGTATATACGCAGCACCAGCCTCTTTTGTTCCAAAACCATGGAGAGCATCACAAAGGGCCGACCGAGAGATGGGGATTATCCATTTGTTGTGGTGCTTATGTAATGATGCTTCATTGCACCTCTGTTTTGATCTCAGGTTTCTATCATTCCTAGAAATCCCCGATTGATTTGAAATCCGATTCATAATCGCATTGCAAGCAAAGCAAAATATGCAAAAAATAGAATTTCTCGCTTCCTTTTTTCTCGCTGAAGAGGAAGCCCATGTCGATGCTGGATAATTAGCTCATGGCTTTTTACACGTAAACATTCCGTTGCTGAGTCTTGAGTGGTATGCAAAGTGAGCGAACTTAACATGGTGTGAACTTGCGAGAGTTACAAAAGAAAATTGACAATCATCATCCAAAAAGGTTCTTGTAGATTTGATTTAATCTAAAATTGAAAAACAATTACGATTCTAATCTTAACCTTTTCAATTATAATATGACGACCTCTTCAATCTCTTTCTCTCGAAAAAGTGGATAAAAAGAGTGGAGACATTGTCGAATTACATAAATCCTTTCAAGTCCTCGTTTCTACAATTTAAGAACAATTTTTTTCTTATTCACATCGTATAATTCATTAAGCTTCCACGTTAGCCAATTGTGTCATATAACCAAACATGTATAAGTTTGAGATGCTCCCGAGGAGCCAAGCTTGAATGTCTGGCTTCCTCTTCTAAGCCCAAGGTTCGAGCCAAACAGCAATGAGATTGTCCTAAATTAGTGAATCACCATGGCAATTTCTTTCAATCAACTCTCCATCAAGTGAACAACATCCTCAAGCTATGTGAATGTTCTGAGAATATGCCCGGTGCTTCGTCAAACTTGCAAGAACATGGATAAGTCAGGTTCTGTCGCCATCTAAAAACGATGAACATGACCGGTTTCTACTACAGTCTATAGTATGATATTGTAGGACATGTAAGCTCTCGCGAATAAGACACGGATTACATCGCCTGTAATTACATGGATAAGATTATGTCTCATGGGATGAGTAGCTTTTCTTACCTCCCTTGATCCTGCCTGAAGCATGTCAAAGGCATTCGCACACATGAAGCCCCCTTAGATCGGACCAGGGAATGTTCCATGTTTCCTTTGATCATCCCACCTCTCAATCTGCCAATTCATAAACCGGTCGAAAGGATCTGAGAACGAGAAGTAAAATTCATGTTCAAGAATAGACGACGAGTCAAACCCATTTACCCATTCAGAAGGGCATAGTGACCGGTAGTATCTTGCGAATTTCTCGCATTCCGGCGCATTCTCTCCCTTCTCTTGAATGCACCTGCCAGCATGAGGAACTTAAGTCCTATTGAGAGCATATATCTATTCAATAAATTAAGGCTTAGGACATTATGCGCACGTTGCATAGGACTGAGACCCTGATTTTGTTTTGTTTAGAGTCCAATTTGAATCGTGCTTCTTCTTGATGGCATGCCTTCAGGATTAATATATGATCGGACCAAGCTTTGCATGAACTATCGTTACCTGATGTGCTCGAGATACCGCGCATAACAGTGACGCGTTTGGTTAGTAAAGGGAAATCGCATGTCCGCTGGTGCTGTTTCAAGATCTACCATCTCTTCCTTCTCATTGTCGCTCCGTTTGTCCTGTTCACGCTTTGCAGTCATTGGGATGAACAGAACCCTTTCATGGGAAAGAAGGTACACGGGTCGACGAAAGATGACATTGAATGTACATGTGTCTAAGATATGTATATGCACGGTCACACATGTAAATGTAACCTAGAGCGACACCAAATTTTTCTACCAAATTTTGTTTTATGAACCTAGAAGACAGATCATATTCAGTGTTTCAATGAAAATTCACGTGTTATACTTGACTAAGTTGCTAGATCAAAAAGTCTACGCGAGCACCAACCCTTAATCAACTCATCTAATTTTTCTAGCTCAACCATAGTGCTTACGGTCTAAGTTTTCCAGCTCAACCAAAGTGCTTACCCGTCACAAGGATAGAGCATGCGGCTTGATCCCGAACCAACTATTTTAAGAGTAATTATAACATACACTGACGGTGTCTTAAATTAAGGGTGAATCCCGAACCAACTATTTTAAGAGTAATTATAGCATACACTGGCGGTGTCTTAAATTAAGGGTGAATGAGACTATATAAAATTTTCTCTTCACGTGCCATATTTTTCCTTAAATGGAATGTGATTTATTGGAGTGACATCCTCTCATTGATGAATTTCCTACCCACATCCTTCCGTAAAGACAGAAAATTAACAAATTCAAGCCCTGCCAAAGCATTAACGACTTCAATCTCGAGCTAATCCATTCCTCACACTCGTGTCGTGCCAAATTCAGATTAAACTTCGAAACCTTTCGAGGGAGTGGGAGATCGAGGACCTTGGACTTGGCTGGTTCCCTGTCCACTTGTTTCGGAGGAGGGGGTCGCGAGACGGTGCCGGGCTCATGGGCGGGGCGAGGCGCTTGCTCGCCCTTGGCCACCTTGTTGACATCTCTCGACCTCATCTTGTCGTGCGGATCGACTTGCGAGGCCGACATCGTTCTCTTCTTCTCCTTCTTCTTGCCCCGTGACTCACGCTCTTCTCAGCTTCAGCTCAACGTCCGGGGCGTTTGACCGGAGCAGCTGTAAAACGCGAGCTGAATACTTAGGTTACTTTGTCTCCTAGTGTTCTTGGTCGGTCCCAATTAAATTAGAGAGCTTTTCTCTACGATCGGCCACGTTGCAAGTGAAGCGGACACTTGTGCTTGCCTAGAGGATAGATGTGTCCGCGAAGGAGAAATTGTCCGAAGAGATCAACTTGTGCTTTTCCAAAGGAATGGGCCTCGATTCTCGATTTCTAGTTTAATTCGACTTGCAACAAACACCCATGTCTTGCATCAGCCAAACTTTTCTTCTCCACATCGCCAAACAAACTTATGGGCATCGGCTTATTTTGTTAGGACTACTCTCCTGACCACTTCTTCAAAAGGCTATCTCCTTTCCATGTCACTATTTCTTGTTCGGCCGACCATACCCTTTAAACAAACACACCAGTGGCATTAGGTCAAATGTAACATTTGGGAAGAAGGAAATTGTGCGGCGGGATGTAATGGCTTGCCCCCATCCATTTGTTAAAATGGAAATTGACTTTCTATGCGTGTAACCATATTACCGGATATTTTATGACATTAAATCTGTGATGCTATAACACGTATAGAGTAATAGGTGGTGCATATATAAGTTATGAAACATCGCATGTCGATGGTCCTTATTGAGACTATACTCCTAAAGAAATGGCAAGGAGAGATAGAAAAAGATTTCAATGATAGGAAGGAGCATGTACCACCATGCTTTAGGATAGCTGCTTGGGCGGATGGTATGAAGTGTCCACAATACTCCACATGCAAAATGGACGGCTGAATTGAGAATAAAACTAGCCCTGGAGATTACTGTGCACCTGCAATGTTGGATTATATTTGACGATTGCCCAGTTGTCTAGACAACATTAAGGACAACGTAAGAAAGTAAGAAAGGTAACATATGTGAGGTTGCTTAGGACCATAGGAAAACTCCATGATAGAGCTTCATAAGATAGTGAAAAGACAATTAAAGGATGAGACATGATGAGGGCGATGATTAGAGATCTCACAATTAATTACTAGATAATATACGCAACATGTGAGAAACAATTTAAGTTGAATATGGTTATATATAGTTGAATTGATAGATTGGATAGATCACAAAAGTCGAATAAATCATCTAGGTAATCAGGATTCACTTTATGATTCTAGACAAGAACCCTTCTAAACTCAAATTACAAACCGTGAAATGGTTTAATATAGAACATTCTAGGCAAAAGCTGAGAACTGCCCGTGAAATGCGCTAGACTTTTCAATTAGCAAAAGGTTCAATCTGGCAAGCTCCACTAAGATCATTTCCGCACCACACGTGCACGAGGCATGTGCATGGATTGCGTGCTAAATATCCCAACCGATAGTGCAATTACGTATCTCCATACACAATTACAAGATCACAATAGAAAACAGAAAGGACAAAGACTCTTTGAATTGCCCAATTGCCCGAGCCTATTTCGCTTCATTATAAGTATCAAACCATGCACCTTAATTTCTCAGACTCGGAAAATTTCCTTCATTTCCCAAAACCAAGAAGAAAAAGAGGAAATTGAATACGAAACAAATGAAGTCTTTCTTGCCTCTAGTAACTCTTGTTTGCCTTCTGTTTTATCTTGCACAGGCCAACGATCAGGACAACAACATCGTTCATGGAAGCTGCAAAAGAGCTGCTGATGGCGATCCAAACATAAGCTACGAATTCTGTGTCGCGTGCTTTGAAGCCGACCGGATGAGCCAACCTGCAAATGTTGAAGATCTCGCTCTCATGTCCATCAACCTCACCATCTCAAATGCCACCAAGGTCAGTTCCTGCATATCGAAACTCCTCCAGAACAAGACACTTGACCATTTCGCTAGAGACTGCTTGACAACGTGCTTGGAGCTGTACGCCGATGCGTATTCTACATTGAGAGGCGTCGTGGATGATCTTGGTTTGAGAGATTATTACAAAGCTAATATGGATGTAAGTGCAGCGATGGATGCTGCGGTCACTTGTGAAGATGGGTTTAAAGAGAAGGAAGGTCTAGTGTCTCCTTTGACCAAAGCAAACGACATGTTTTTCCAATTGAATGCGATTTCCCTTGCTTTCATCGAAATGCTCCTTTGAGATTGATTAACACCGGATGCATTTTCTAGCTGCTAATTATGTCGGCTTGAAGAAGTTTGTATACAGAACAATTTCAGCGTGTTTCTTCAGAAAGAATTTCAAGAATTTCATACATTTATACATACGATACCTTCAGATGTAAGACGAATGCACTCAAATCATACTAGATCATCAATAACACTTCTGTGTTTATGAAGTACAAGGATTGTATTGGATACTGATTCTTTATTAATATTTTTTTGGAAAGCGTTATTTGATAAAAAAGAATTGCCAAAGCAAGGCTCAGTTGAATGTTCTCCTGAAGTTGCTGTGACTTTCCGACGTACACCTTTAACATATCAAATGCAGTTTATGTTATCCTGTTAAAATCAAGTTTTCCAAGTTGAATTCAACAAGAATCGACACAAAGCAATCCACCTCGTTCTGACTCATGGGCTCCTGTGGCCAAGTCTGAGGCGAGAGTAATTAGTAGTGACTGTTAATTACTGCATATGTACAGGACGGAGGAACATGGTAGCTGTTAATTGTTCAGTTTGTGGCCGTATGTGAGATGGCTGTAAACATTCGCTTGGACTAATTCAAGTCCTCTAATGGTCTTGGTAATTTGTATTGCAGCACGAGAATCTCAGCATGTAAGAATTTTAAAATTCAGAGCTTTTGATGAAGGAGTAGCCTTTTCTGATAATGTAATCTTTATATAGACCGGGTGTATACCTAATGTAACATTTATTTATGCGCAGTTAGAAACTTAAACGTGCAGGTTGCCCATAATAATGGTTCACTGATGTACAGTTTATGCAATTCAAGTCGACTTAAGAGTCTCTGTGCTATTGATTTCAAAGTCCCAATCAAGCTATAGTACTGGTCTCGTAAAGTTTCACCCATTTCTGAAAAGTAATGTAGTTGTTTTTTGTTTTTATTTCAAGTACAAATACAAGAATCTGCCACTCTAAGGAAGCTTCCTGCAAATGTAAACTCCATGTCCACAAGCTGATAAATGCCTCAACATATTGCCCATTCCACTCAACTAATGACCGAGAAATGCAGGACCCTTCATTTTTCTCCCCAGCATCTTGCTGCTGCCTCTTCTCCCTGCTTGCTCTCCTAGCAACAACCCACTTGACGATGAGCGTGAAAACCATGGACATAATCAACCTAACCTGCGAAAAGTGCTCGCAAGAATCACCCGTCTTTAACTACACCTTCTGTTCGGCATCTCTCCAAGCTGTCCCGGTGAGCCATATCACTAACCTCCAAGGCCTAGGAATCATTTCCATGGAGCTAGCCCTGTTAAATGCATCCACCACGATCTCAAGCATAGAGAAAATGCTAAGGAATGGGAGTCTTGACCCTTTTCAGTTGGGTTGCTTGAGGGATTGCAAGGAGCTTTACTTGGATGCATCGAAGACGCTGGTCGATGCAACTGGGGCTTTCATGGTGGGGCACTACGGGATTGCTAACATGCAGGTGAGTGCAGCCATGGAAGCAGCAAAGACATGTGAGGATGGGTTTGAAGAGAGAGAAGGAGAAGCTTGTCCACTGACAAAGGAGAATTATGACCTGTTTCAGCTGTGTGATATTGCTCTATGCATCATTCGCTTGCTTTCTTTGAGTATTCCTTCTTAAGCAGTAATGTACTACCTGCCTTTGATGGTCTACTCTCTCTCTCTAATGTCTTTGTGATGCTATTTTCTAGGTCATTCCTATGAGATGCAAATAAATCTATGACACTGTTTAGCAAATAAGATTGGCTGATGGAGTTAATTTTGGAGAAACCAAAAGGTTGGTCATCTTCTAGCCAGCCAGAGTCTACATTTCTTGTGTTGAAAATAAATCTCCATATTTTGAACATCAACCCAGTATGGTTTTACCTCAATAGTATCTCGGCGTTTGCTAGTACTGGAAGCTAAGCAATAGAGGGACTTCTACTTTCCAAAGAAGTTACCCCCCAGAGCAGAACTTTTGACGACCATACTCATATTCTCATTAATTAAGTGCAGCTAAATCTAATTTCACTAGAAGCTTTTCATCAAAGAGAAATTTGTGTCTAAAGTAGAGCCACTAATTGAGGAAAGAACTGTTGCATAGTTGAACCATACCTTTGTATAACGACAGGCTATTTCTGGTCTCTGTCTATTGCTAGTTGTTACTTGACAAAACCTACATGTGGGCATGGCCATGCTTCTTCCTCGCACCTTCCCTCGATTTTGCTGGAGATCCCACACCCCATTTTCAAGGGTAGATATAGCACAATAATTGAAGACATAGCTACGGAGGAAATGCAGTATGATTCAACAGAACATAGGAGATAGTGGGGCAATGTCTATGTGTTTGTTTTCCTAGACTATTATGGCGTTGGTGCGTCATTAGATTTTGTCACATTCTAATAAAATTTCCAAAAGAGTAAAAGATTAAAAGTGTATGAAAGGCATTTAAAGGAAAAGCAGTTTATTGTAAATTTCAACGAGGCGAGGTACCAGTTTTCCAAGATTTGACATTAGAAAGGAGCCAATTTTGACTTTCTTTGGTCTGATCCTCAGCAAATGTTGGTGCTTTGGACTCGACTTGTAACTTGGCACCTCAACAGCCACATAAAAAGAGGTCACAACAGATTTCCAGTTTCAAATGTGAAAGAGAGTGCAGGAGATCACTTTCAAATTGTCAACCTTCATATCTCTTTTAAAGCTTGCTGAAGCTCCAAGCAACCTTCTTATTCGGGGCAATTAACTTGTCTCATATAGCTATCCGACAAATAGATCTTGCCTTTCATATCTTTTTAATCATTCTTCGTGGAGACAGCAAGAGAACTGCAACTACAAAATGGAGGTTAGTCACTGAGCGAAAGCTTGCTAATGTACAGAAATTTGAGAATTTCAAATAGATATTGAATACATGATGTACTTTGGTGATCTCCTCATTGCTGTAACCCAGTTTTTTTCTTTTTCCTTACTGATTCTTTGAGCGAAGAGCAGGGAGAACCGAAATTGAATGAAGAAGACTGTTGTGGATATGGACAATCCTGATCTTCCCCATCAAAGGACCAGAAGTTACAAATGGTTGATACGGGTCGCTGCCTACATCCTCTTCCTCCTCTCCGGCCAATCCGCGGCGACCCTTTTAGGCAGATTGTATTATGACAAAGGCGGTAATAGCAAATGGATGGCCACTTTTGTTCAATCTGCTGGCTTCCCGATCCTCATACCTCTTCTAATTTTCTTCTCACCAATGTTCTCCAATTCAACCAAGTCTACAAGAACTCAATCTCCAAGCAAACCAAAGCTCTCTTCCTTAGCTTTCCTCTACCTCGCCTTTGGCCTGCTCTTGACTGGTGACAACCTGATGTACTCATACGGTCTGCTCTATCTTCCCGTTTCTACTTACTCTCTCCTGTGTGCAACTCAGTTGGCCTTCAATGCAGTCTTTTCCTTCTTCCTTAACTCCCAAAAGTTCACCCCATTCATTCTCAATTCCCTCGTTCTGCTCACCGTGTCAGCCTCACTCCTCGCGGTCCACTCGGACTCGGACACCACAAAGATCTCAAGAGCGAAGTATGTGATCGGATTCCTGTGTACCCTGGGAGCGTCTGCGACGTATTCGTTGTACCTTTCATTAGTTCAGCTTTCCTTCGAGAAAGTGATCAAGAGAGAAACGTTTTCTGCTGTGCTGGATATGCAAATATACCCGTCTTTTGTGGCGACTTGCGCTTGCGTTGTTGGGCTTTTCGCAAGCGGAGAGTGGAGGAAACTAGGCGACGAGATGAAGGCATACGAGAAGGGAAGAGTGTCATACTTGATGACATTAATTTGGACAGCGCTGACATGGCAGATCTCCTCGATCGGTCTGCTCGGGCTGATTTTTGAGGTGTCGTCGCTGTTTTCCAATGTCATCAGTACCTTGGCATTGCCGGTTGTTCCGATTCTTGCAGTGCTATTCTTCCATGACAAGATGGATGGGATTAAGGTGATGGCTATGATTTTGGCAATCTGGGGATTCATTTCTTACCTCTATCAGCATTACTTGGATGATGCTAAATCCAGAAAAGATGAAACCAATGTCACTGAGGTTTCCGGGGGTGCCACAGAGATGTGTTGATGGTCCGATACGAGAAAAAGCCGCGACGTACCCAGCAAGATTGCTTCATTCGGTAGGAGCATAATTTATCCGCATGAGATGGGACGATCCAATACGAGAACAAAAATTGGCGTGAAGGGTAATTAGCTGGTAGCATTTCGGTGACGAAAACTTCCTGTATTCATAATGTTCCAATTTGTTGCAAAAGTCTTTTGCTGTATAGCCTTCATTTCCTAGAGTCCGTTTAATTCTCTGCAGAGAAAGACGGTTGGTGAGAAGAGAACAAGCAGGAAGTAGTCAAAGGTTGTCAATGATTCAATCACCTGCATTAGAATTTGTTCTGGCGTGTGGGTTTGCTATGATTGCTCTGAGTTGAAAGTAACACAATTCAAGCGATTACCAATCAATTCTTTAGGAATTTCTTTCACTAGAAATCTATAGACACCATAGCATTCAAGTCATCTCATTCTTATGGTAATTGTTACTTTGACAAATATAGACGTGTGGGTTATCACTAATCGGATGACTTAAAGCCATGAAAAATGCCAATCAAAACAACTACCATTATTTAACATAATGATATAAATGATTCTTAAACTATGATTTAATGTGTAATGTCATCCCTAAGCTTTTGATTTATTCAAGTAGTCCCTAAAATTTTAATACAATGTATGATATGGTCCATAAATTTTGGTTTAATATTTAATGTGGTTTTTGGACTTTTAAATATTTCCATATAATTTAGAGAATATATTATATATTTACTAATAGTTCAAGAAACACATCGAATAAATTAAAAGTTTATCGATGACAAGCATATTTAGCTAAAATTCAGGAACACTTTGAACATATTAAAAATTCGTGGATGACATTGCACATTACACTGGAATTTAAGGACCATTTTTGCTATTATCCACTAGAATTTTGATTTCTTATAAGTAATTTCGTTTTTTTTTAAGCTTTACATCCCTCAAACTTTAACTTTAATTTAATACGAAATACTTGAAATCTCAAGTGGATATTGACACGTATAATTGCAAACAAATTTTGTCGTAGCTTTTTATATATTACAAGCATATTTTTAATCGACTTTTTGTTGGAGCGAAAGAAAAAAAAGAATAGTGATACAAATAGTCCATGAATTTTGGCTAAATATGCAATTTGATCACTAAACTTTTAATTTGTTCAATATTATTCGTGAACTATAATCTAATGCGAAATGTGGTCTATGAACTCTTAATTTGTTCGACGTAGTCTCTAAACTTTGGTACATATTCAATACAATAGCTGAGTTAGATGAAAATGTTCAATGCATTCCCCGGTCTTACATAATTATTATATTGAACATTTTCATATAATTAAGGAATTCTATTGAATATATGCAAAAATTTCGAGGATTATATTAAATAAAATAAAATTTTAAGGACCACATTATATATTGAGCTAAAATTTAGGGATTATATTAAATAAATTAAAAAATTAGGAATCGAATTACCCGTTAGGCTAAAGTTCAAGGACAAATAAGTCAAATTTCCAAAGAAAAAGTTCAAAATGGGAGAGAGAACGAGCTCACCTCAATTTAAAAACGCTGCTCACGGGTGCAGCGACGGAAATCGAGAAAAAAGCAAAACCAAAGCGTGTTCACAACACGGCCGGCCGAGAAATTATCTCTATCGCCATCGCCATAGCCATCACACTCCAACGTCCCTTTCAAGGAATTTTTTTTTCGTAAAATTTCCACTTTTAAGAGCAGCAAGAAACGCCGGCGAAAATAGCTCTGCTCTTGCTCCTCTCCTCCATCTCCATCATCGTCATCGTCACCATCACCGCACTCGTCCTCGGGTTCCCTCTCGGCCATTCGAATTCGAGCTCCAGCTCGGCAGCTGGGCCCGCTTCCTCCGCCTGCCGCATGGCCACCATGGAGAGCTTGATCGGCCTGGTCAACCGGATTCAGCGCGCCTGCACGGTCCTCGGCGACCACGGCGGCGGCGGCGGCGACCGCGGCGGTGCCGCCCTGCCCACCCTCTGGGAGGCCCTCCCCTCCGTCGTCGTCGTCGGCGGCCAGGTTCCTCTCTCTCTCTCTCTCTCTCTCTCTCCTCGCTCGTGGCGTGCGTGTGTTCCGGGTTCGAACTGGCGCGTTTTTTGGAATGCGTTCGTGATGGCTGGTGTTGTTGCAGAGCTCGGGTAAATCGTCTGTGCTGGAGAGCATTGTCGGCCGAGATTTTCTGCCCCGAGGTTCAGGTGCGTGCTCATGTAGTTGCTAGTTGCTTTTGCGTTACTTTGATCTAGGAATTAGTGAAGGGAGACGCGAATGATCTTTAAAAAGAATCCTTTTATTTTTATTTTTATATGTATATCAGTTGTCGTTATAAATTTGCATGTGATGCGAGGGATGCTCAGTCCAGTTTGCGAAAATGGTTTGTAAGGAGACGGCGTGGAGCATTTGAACAAGTGGGTTGGAGGTGCTACACCTCTGTTTTTTGATCGTGCTGAAACTGATTCGTCTAGATTTTTGAATATAATGCTGTTTTTAGAGATAGGCGCTTTGAAGTTCGTGTAGGCACTCCTTTATCTTCAGTCCAAAACTTCTGGGTTCTTATTTATTTATTTATTTTTATGTCAATTGCTTGCAGGAATTGTAACCAGGCGGCCTCTGGTGTTGCAGCTGCATAAGACAGAGTCTGGGATACAAGAATATGCAGAATTTCTACATTTGCCAAAGAGAAGATTCACCGACTTCTGTATGTCAACCTTATGTTGAAGAGATGATATTGCGCATTTGATGTTTGAACTTATTGTGGTTTTTCTTAAGTTAGCACCATCAGCCGAAAGGAAAAAAAAAGGGCTAAAATGTTGAAGCTAATTGGTAAAGCAATTTCATTCTTGAACCTTTGCTACTGCATCTGGAAGTATTGTTTTCAGTCAACTATTTTATGATGGCAGTGGGAGTTAATGCAATTGCATAGACCTAGTGAAGCATCTTGAGATCAAGTCTACACCCCACTGTTCAAGTTGGGATTCTTGAAACCATCTGCAAAATTTGTCTTTTTGCACACTTAACTTGATATGCGTAATTTGCTCGCTATCTTTAAGTTTGAGATTTGACTTCAAGATCAGTGTCATATGTCACCTTTAGATTGCCTGTGATAGCTGTCTATCTGCTCATTCACGTGATGGTTTGCTTGATATCCACATTAAAAGATGCACATTATTGGCGCTTCTTGTACTTTAATCAGCAAGCTTAGCTTCGAGCTGTCCTATATTTTGTTTTCTTGCATATTGAATTGATTATAGATTTTAGTCTATTAAAAGGATCGACTTCCTTTTATGTTCCTTTCTGATCAATAGTCACTTAGATTGCGATTTTTTTTTTTTTCCAATTTGTGTGAAATGAGATTGATAGTGCTCTATGTACTCTGGCATTTCTGAGTTTGAAAAAGAAATGTCAATAGGAGCAGTTTGTCTGAATCTTGCTTGATCTTTTGCAGCTATGGTTCGCAATGAAATTCAGGACGAGACCGATAGATTGACTGGAAAGTCGAAACAGATATCTCCAATTCCCATCCATCTTAGCATCTATTCTCCAAATGGTAATAACATCTGAAATTTAAATCTAACAATTGTAGATTGGCAATCATTTTTTTTTCTGGACCATAGTGTTTTGGTTACTATGATGCATCATTATTCGTGTACTTTTACTGTGCCCATGTAAAGGAACAATTATGAGCTGTTCCTGCAGCAACAGTGAGCAGCTTCCTGAAAATATGTCTGAATCCCAGTTTATTAATATCGGAGGGTCTTGGAAGGGATAAATGGAGCTTTAAGTACAGTATCTTCCTGATTTAGGCCAATGGGCTAGTGTGATGGCAGTAGGATACACGATGTGAGGGAGGGCAAGAATTCATCCTTGCTCTTCATTTGGAATAAGTTGGTCTGTTTGACCGGCCACAAGATCTAACCCTCTAATACCCATACTTATTTTTTATTTTTTATTTTTTTTTGGCTGGAGTCGCCTCTCAAAAGTTTGGTTTTTTGGTTTTTCACCTTGTTTGTAAGACAATAATTTGCTCATAGTTGATTAATGTGCATTAGATGCACCCCTGCCTTAATTGGTCATTTGGATCCATATTTTGTTTCTGTGATTTTTTTTATGAAAAAACATGTCTTTTTGATAGCTTCTTGTTCTCATTATTCAGTTTAATAACTCCCTAAATATCCTTTGTTTCATTTCTCGAGTTATCTGACAGCTTCTTTTTGCTGGCAGTGGTCAACTTAACTTTGATAGATTTGCCTGGATTGACCAAAGTTGCTGTAGGTATGTTTGTGAACGCAGCCATTTCCGGTGAAATGAATTTCTTTAAGCTTTGGATTTGGTATTTGATTTATTGGTCTCAAAGGAGTTTGATATCTTTTTGTTGCTGATAGAGGGACAGCCAGAGAGTATTGTCCATGACATTGAAACTATGGTCCGGTCATATGTTGAAAAGGTAAGATTTATGTTCTGCCTGTATATCAAAACTTGCACTTCAATGGCAGGGATGCTCTCTGCTTTCATTAATTCTCCTTATCAAGGAATTTAAAGAAGAAAGGCTTGTATCTACATTATCACATCTGAACCTCAACTTAATTTTGCTGGCGAATCTTGTAAATAGTAACACAAGCTGATCTGTAAATAAGAAACTATCAGCTAGAAGTACCCATTTGCAATGCTTAGCTGTTGTTGGTTGGATTCTTCAATCTAAATCTGGCTAGTCTACCTCTAGGCAGCTGACTTTAGTTGGGCAGTTTATCTCTTAAAACAAAGTGATCTTGGCAACTGGTGTAATGCATTTAAGTTTCTGAGAGAGATGAGTTTAAATTCTCGATCCAATTAGAAGAATTAGTTTTTACATAAGGAATTAATGATCCATCATGAAGGCCCCTTGAGTGCAGAGTCGGTCAAAGCAATCCTAATTGTGGTCACCTCTATCAAACTGTGAGCTCGATTTATTTGCATGATAGAACTGACTGGATAATGTACTACCTTGCAAACTAGTAGGGATGGCTGGTATTGGAATGAGGACAATAGCAGTTAGAATATCACTGTAAAATTAGATTACCAAATCTTCTTAAAGCTCAAACTCTGTCTTCTAGGTTGACATTTTCCTGGTTAACCCATTATTTCATGAATCACACGAATCAAGTTGACTTTAGAAATTTACTATTTTAATTGACAATACGTATTTTTGTTCATGCTTCATCATGATGAGTGTCCCTTTATAGTAAACAAGAGAAGATGTCTAAGTAAAAAACTATCAGCTTGAAGTACTCAGTACTGAGCTGTTGTTGGTCAGAAAACTTCATGCTAATTCTTGCTAGTCTAGCTCTAGGCAGCTGACCTTGTTCCAGCAATTTATCTCTGAAACCAAAGGGACCTTGGCAATGGGTGTAATAGATTTAAGTTTCTGAGAGATGAATTTAAACTCACTATCAGATTTGAAGAATTATTTTCCACATAATGAATTACGATCTACCAAGAAGGTCCCTTGAGCTCGAAGTCAGTGAGAGCAATCCCTAATTCTGGTCACATTTGTCAAACTTTTGAGCTCACTTTTTTTGCATGATAGCAATGGCCTGATAATGTACTACCCTGTAAACTAGTAGGAATGACTAATATTAAAATTAGGACTCATAGAAGTTCGAATAATACTATCAAATTATATTATTAAATCTCCTTCAAGCTCAATGTCTGTCTTATATGCGGACCGTTTTACTGGTTAACCCATTATGTCATGGATCATGCTTGTCAAGTTGACCCAAGGAATTTGCTATATTAATTGACAATACATGTTTTTCTTCATGCTTCATTCATGTTCAGTATCACTTTCGATTGAAATAGCTTCTATTATGTCAAAATTTACACGCCATGATTTAGTTGCATATAAGTAGTCTAATTCCATCGTCTTGGCCATAACTCCAGCATCAATTTGTTTCCTTTTTTCTCTTTGTTGTAGCCAAATTGCATTATTTTGGCCATTACTCCAGCGAATCAAGATATTGCTACATCTGATTCTATCAAGCTTGCAAGAGAAGTTGATCCTTCAGGTACAGCGTATATACATGGTTTTCTGGCATGGAACTTTGAATAACTTTTTGATTATAATAGGTGAGAGAACATTTGGCGTCTTGACAAAGCTTGATTTGATGGACAAGGGCACTAATGCCATTGAGGTAAGTGATTTTAGACTATACACATTTCCAGCTTGGTATCTGATCCAAAAGCATTAGTCTCTCTCTCTCTCATCTGTATACCTTTGGCGTTGTTACAAGGTTCTAGAAGGAAGATCTTATCGGCTTCAATACCCTTGGGTTGGTATAGTGAACCGTTCCCAAGCTGATATAAATAAGAATGTAGACATGATCTTTGCTCGGAGGAAGGAACGTGACTTCTTTGCAACAAGCGCTGAATATGGACACTTGGCTAGTAAAATGGGCTCAGAGTACCTTGCGAAACTCCTTTCTAAGGTTCCTCTTTTTTCCCTGCATTTCACAATAACCTGCTTGAGTCTTTGACCTTGGGACTTTTCCCGAAGATTTTTATTGAGCTGTCTACATGATGGAACTTGACTTGGTTTCAGCATCTAGAGTCTGTCATTCGAGCTCGCATACCAGATATAACATCTTTGATCAATAAAACAATTGATGAACTTGAAGCAGAGTTGAATCATCTAGGTAGATCTGTTGCTGCTGATGCTGGGGTGAGGAATTTCTTTCCATCCTTTTCTCTTACATCTGGATAGGTATGGATTCTACGTGAACATTAAGTTTTGATGATTGGCATTGCTACAGGCCCAGTTATATACCATATTAGAGTTGTGCCGTGCATTTGACCGAATTTTCAAGGAGCATTTGGAAGGAGGGTAATAGTGTGCTCCCTTTCTCTCACCTAAACTCCTTTTGTTAGCTTCTTTGTGTAATCATTTTTTTATCATCATATTACATCACTGTGCTTGAAAATAGATGAGGCAGACTGTTACTAATTTCGTTCTTTGATTTTTTACAGCTCTCAGAAGCAACTATCTCTAAATTTCGTGCTTTTCTCTGTTTGGATGTGCTTATAAATGGATACATGTTATAGTGTCATTAGAGTTAGAAGTTTTCTTGAGAAGCTAAAATTCTAATTCTTTCTTGTTAATTTTTCTTAGACGACCTGGTGGTGCTAGAATCTATGGTGTTTTTGACAATCAACTCCCCGCTGCTTTAAGAAAGCTTCCTTTTGATCGGCACCTGTCACTGCAAAATGTGAGGAAGGTGATCTCAGAGGCGGATGGCTACCAGCCTCATCTTGTTGCTCCTGAGCAGGGTTATCGAAGGCTTATTGATGGCGCTCTTAGTTATTTTAGAGGGCCAGCTGAAGCATCAGTCGAGGCTGTAAGTGCCATGGTGGAGTACTCTTTTTTGCTTCTGTTGCTGAATAAGTTCTTCACCCTTTCTGATTTGTTATTGCAGGTTCATTACATCTTGAAGGAGCTTGTGAGAAAATCCATTGGAGAAACTCAGGTCAGGTCTGAAGTAGGTTATGCAGAAGATTCTGATATTGTCATAGCATAAATCTTATGGAATGGTTTGTTCAAGCAGGAATTGAAGCGTTTTCCATCTCTTCAAGTGGAAATCCAAGCAGCTGCCGGTGAAGCACTGGAGAGATTCCGTGAAGATGGCAAGAAGACAACTTTGCGGCTGGTGGACATGGAGTCTTCATTCCTGACAGTGGACTTCTTTAGGAGACTTCCTCAGGAAGCAGAAAAGGGTGGAAATCAAGCTGCCAATTTTGCAGATCGGTACACAGAGGGGCATTACCGCAGGATCGGATCAAATGTTTTCTCTTACGTTGGGATGATTTCTGAGATGCTGAGGAACACAATCCCAAAGGCTGTGGTCCATTGCCAAGTGAGAGAAGCAAAACGATCTTTACTAGATCATTTCTATACTCAATTGGGCAAAATGGAGGTATATGTCTCATCACTTGTCACTCACAATCTCCGGCATGACATGATTATGCCATTGCATATTTCGCCACATGATCACATATTGCTTCATTTTCTATCCTCTAGGCCAATCAGCTTGCTCAGTTGTTGGATGAAGATCCTGCGCTGATGGAAAGAAGGCAGCAATGCACCAGGAGGCTCGAGTTATATAAATCTGCTCGGGACGAGATAGACTCAGTTTCTTGGTCAAGATGAGGAGTTTCGCATGCTTGTTGATGAAGATCCGTCGTGGAATAGATGAACGGCTAGGGCTGTCTTGATGACCATATGTGTACTTTGTTGCATTTTTAGGCTTGTCGCTTGTACTTTTGAGTGGTGTATATTTGTGTATACGGCTTGGATGGGTACTCAGATGTTGACAGTTGGATGGACTGTTATCAGAACAAACATGCTGTGTTATTTATTAGCTGTGATGGCATCTCTCTGCATCTTCTCTTTGTAGCCATCAGGAAATTTGTGCTTAATTGTAGTCCGCTCAAAAGATTAGCCTGCATAAACTAGCTTATTAAGCATTCTGATGACAGACAAGTGTCACGGGTCGGTTGATTTTGCTCGATCAAAACACCGTGCGGCCTTAGGATTATCGATCCCAAGTCAGCCTTAGGCACACACGCTCGAATACAAGAGTCGGATGGGCAAGGAGAGTGTATATTCACTTGTGAACGAACAATTATAATGAGGGGGAGGGACCCCTATTTATACAAACGTGGGTCTCATCTCATTCGTTGATCGTCCCTTTGATCCAACGGTTCATTTTGAATCCGTATCATCATTACAAGGCTGCACAACAGGCTACTTGATGGCTATACACAGCAGGCTCTTGGGAAGACCATGGGTGTGTGTTAGAAGCAAGATCAGGGTCTGCAGGGCCGTCTGACACGAGAGCAGTTGAACAGTCATAGGCTGCACATGGGTTGGTTGAACATTGCTCACGGGTTGTTCATGGGTCGTGGGCCTTTGTTCGTATCTTTCATGGATCAATCGTGGGCTGGTCTTCGATCAGCCCTTGGGTGTGACACAGCCTACCACGGACAATCTTGGATCATGCTTCGTCTGTGCGCCCTGTCACAAGCCTCATAGGTGCAATATAGTCACAAGTTAGAGTAGCACCAATACTGATATGCGACGCAACATCACATGATATGCCGACATGTCATTTTTCAAAATATAGAGAATTTCGACGTGTTGAGATATGTTGTATATTTATTGTAAATTTTTATATCTAAATGATAATTTATCATTTTTATGATTATTTCATTCAAATTAATTTGATTTAAATTCACAAATAAACAAATAATAATAATAAAGAGTTTAAAATGAATTTATACTAAAAATCATGAGTTATGGAAAGTAAGAGTTAGAAGAGAATATATAGTTAAGTTTTTCTCTTTTCTCCTTTTATTATTTTTATTATTTTTTAAATATTCACATTTTGACCACTCATTTATTGAATTTTTTTTAAAATTGATCCCATGCGTGTTGAAATCGCGTCGGAATTCTGAACTCGTGTGTCGGGAGAGTTGATCACGTGTCGGATTTTTTGACACCCACCGTGTGTTGAAACTTGTTGAAACGTATCAGAGCGTATTGAACACGTGTCTAAATATTGGACACGAAGAGTGTTGGTACATTTTAGGTCACGAGTAGTCCGTGAGTACTTTTTTGTCCCAAATATAGTAGACTTCCTATGGCGGAGACTCGGCCAAGCTTGCCCATCGTTTAAACGAGAAGTCGTGGCAATTTGTCGATATGGTGCTAAATTTCTTCATGGGAAGGAATCCCAAGGCTGCTTGCGGATAAGAATGACAGCGGACATAAAACAGTGCACATCTTGCAGTCACGGTCAAACATGTCCACCTCTAAGGCTAAACAAAGTTCTTGCTTTGGCCCTGCGTTCTCTAGTTTTCATCATTGAGGAATGACAATTTGGTCTGGTGATGGCGCGTGGGGCCTGGGGGTCCATGACTTCGTAATGGTTTCCAGGTCATTGCAGATTAGGTTCAATGGACAATTCTCATGCCAGTTCGATTGGCTTCCTTCGTACCATCGTCTCAGGGCCGCTAGTACCAAATATTCAAATTTCAATCAAGGGGAATTAGCCAGAATAGGACGTGCTTAAGAAAACAATCGCATTTGAATTATTGCTGATTACTTGGCCAACAAGAAAAAAAGGACTCTTGGCTGATCAGGCCACAATTCCTTCAATGCTAATGTTTAAGAATTACCCTGACGGTTTGAACTGAAAAAGACAAAATCCAGGTAGAAAATCTAGCCGCATGTTACGATCATGTACATCTTGTGGGGACAAGATAATGTGAATTATATTACTAGGGACTTCCTAAGTTTGATGTATGTGGCGCAATAATAGAGCTAGATAAGAAAAGAAAAGAAACGAAAAGAAATGTTCACAAGCAGCAACCTTGATTTGATGGTGTTCAGAGGAGATAGCACCGGGGCTGCAGCACGCGCACTACAATAGCAGCCAGATTCCTCAACTTTGGAGGGAAGCAGTACATTCACAGGATTGCCAGGTCATGCACACAATACAGATTATTGGCCTATTTCCGGTGCCGGAGGATAGCATGAGCATGAGCATGAGCATACGCACCTAAAAAGCGAAGTGCTGAGGTTCATGTTCACGTTCAAGTGATTCTTCCCATGCTATAGACTGGATTGCATAGTTTTTCACCAGGTTGCCGGCATACATATTGCCTACAACGCGATAGAACAATATGAACATGGCCAACATAGCAGAGCATATAGCCGTTAAGTGGGAAATTCAAGAATTGCCTAAAACTTCTTTGCTAGTGCACCACCACCTAACTGACGTCTCTTTTCTCCCTTGTCTTCTGAATCTTGCTTTCTCTAATTTCTCAGTCAGAGCATATAGCCATTTTAGACTTCTCTCTCTCTCTCGCATTTGGTAGGTCAGTATCATATATCTTTGTGGTCAACTATGCCTAGCACGTATACATCAGATGACATTTTGCAAGTCAAATTCTCTCTTTATCTTTTTTCTCTCTTGTACGCTAGGTAGGTAAGGATCACTTAGCGGTCAACTGTGCCTAGCAGGAATACATCAGATGACATTTTGGAAGTAAGTTCAAAGGTTGATTGTAAACTTAGGAGTAAAATAGCTGGTACCATATTGGTTCAAGAAAATGAATACTTATTTGAACTTTCACATGGAAACAGTTAAAATCAATGACTTTCTTTCCTTACGCAGGGAAACTGGAACACAGAAGAGAAGGAAGAATGAAACACTTATAAAATATTCTTTAAGTCAGAAAAGCACATTTGAACGCTATATTCCATAAAGGGGAGATTCCTAGTCTAACTATTAGCTGAAAAGGATTGCGCGTCAAACTGCTTCATTTACATCAATACCACTTGCAGAATGTCAAAGCTGGAAAGTTTTTACCAAACCAATAGAATGTACTCTATAAATATTCACAAAGTTCACTGCTTCTCTTGCACCACCACATTGGGATTCTTGGGCTTGAGAGTTGCTTGGTTCTGCTATCGCATAATGGCTCTTAAGCTCAAGTTGCTTCTCTCTCTCTCAGCCACCCTCTTTCTCATGCAAACTCCGGCCAATGGTGCAACTTGCAGCAACTGCTTTGTCTCTTCTCGTGCCTCCTACTACCCGAATTCGAATCAACAAGGAACAGAGAGTAAGGAACATTAGAACGAGTAAAATTGTAGATTTTTGTTGCAGATACTATGTGATAAAATGAATACTTGACAAATGGATATTTCCTTATTCAACCGCAGCTGGGGCATGTGGGTTTGGTTCATTTGGAGCTATGATTAATGGCGGGGATGTCTCGGCAGCATCTAATCTCTATCGCAGTGGTGTTGGTTGTGGTGCTTGCTACCAGGTGAGAATCCTGTTAACCGAATTGTTGGAATAACTATAATTAGTGTTTATGAGGATACAAAAGTTGTTAATACATGCATAACAACTTCAGGTGAGGTGCACCAACAGTAAGTACTGCTCAGATAAAGGCGTAACCGTCGTTGTAACTGATCAAGGTTCGGGTGATAACACGGATTTCATTCTAAGCCAACGTGCCTATGGCCGAATGGCTCAAACCTCCGATGCCGCCAGCTACTTATATGCACTTGGTGTTGTTGACATCGAATATAGACGGTAAGATCATAGTTAGTGCTTGACATGTACACTATTGGAAAGTTTTCATTGGTATCATGTGGATCTGCGATAGCTTATGCTAAACCAGAGACAAGAGCAAAGAGGTAACTGGAAATTTTTTCTTATGCACATACCTCTGATGTGATGGTTAAGCTCTTGCCAAAGAGTGTATTTTTAATAATTAAGCAAAACTCAGAGATGCCCGTCCACAGTACAAGTATTACCTAATAATTTCAAGATGAAGTGCTGAGATGTTAACGGCATGCAGAATGAAGGTTCGAACTAATCCAAATATCTCAATTTTTCCGCAGCGTTTCCTGCAGCTACCCAAACCACAATATAACCATCAAGATTGATGAGAGCAGCAATAACCCCTATTATTTGGCTTTTGTGATATGGTATCAACAGGGCGATAAGGACATCACTGCCGTGCAGTTATGTGAGGTAACTCACTGTCTATCAAAGATTGCTCTCGAACTGTCAAATGAACAGTAACTTCGTGATATGCACTGACCCCTCTTCCGTGTAAAACCTCCAGTCAATTCCATGAGGAACCATGAACATGTCTTGCAACCATGTTTCGGATCCTCATGAACTTCAGATTTTAAGATGCTAAAATTTGCATTTTTTGTCATTCTATGGGAGAAGATAAAACCATTCACTTTGTCTCGAAAATCAAATCTATATCCTCATGAACCTACCGATTCGTGCTGATATGTCCTGTCCATTTGTCGATTTGTGTAATTTTGTTCCTGTTGTTGCATAAAGGAGCATCTGACAGTAATTAACCTGAACCATAGGTTTACGAAATTTATGAACTGGTTTTAACGTCAATCTTGTCCATCTACTCTCGCATTTTCCATGCTTTCTGCAAGATTTCTCTCGTATCAAACAGTCATCCACTCCGGCTTCTTACAGAAAAAATGGTATCATGTGCATCAAAATACAAAAATTTGCTGATAGTTGCTCTATGATGAACCGCACTCAATAGCAATGGTACTTTGAGGATGGTATTTCTGACTTTTTTTTTATAAAAAAATTTGGCAGACTCAGAACTTTGTTTGCAAGCTCCTGGACCGGAGTCATGGTGCAGTTTGGACAACCACCTCGCCCCCTAGCGGTCCATTGTCCCTGAGGATGTTGCTCAGTGGCGATGATGGAGACGAGACGTGGTTGGTTCCTGTCACCAACATACCTCAAGACTGGAAAGCTGGAGCAACATATGATACCGGAGTACAGATCAACTAATGGTTAAAAGCCATGGAATGGAAATGCATCTGACTATTTTGCAAGATGTTCTATAGAAATAATCGCCCGTGAGCATTCTTGTTCTTTTAATGAGTTGTACAATAATTGTTCTCCTTAGAGATGAGCAATGACTTAGCTAGAGAAATGCTTATATGTATTCTTCCAGATTTGGATGAAATATTCATGTACTATGGATGAAGCAATAAATCTTGGATTTTGTAGAATGATCCATCGAATTAGCTTAATAGAACCATCTGCAATAAACGACAATGTTCAAGAGAACTTAAGAAGAATGAGGAAGGGAGAGAATTCTGGAAAACAAGAGAAATTCTTGTGGATGTGACTCGATATGAAATGACAACAAGGGTTGTTATATTGAATATCTCATTACTCTGTTTAGAGACGTGACTCTAGAAATTACAGTAAGTCGCAACCCATCAAAAGCCCGCACATTCACCTGAGGTTGGGTCCCAACCATCCTAGGAATCAATGCTTGGGGCTAACGGTGAAGATCAATCCGCCGTCTTTTCAATGTCAAAAGCCTTTCTTTTTCATGGACAGTCACATCATGCCCAAGGCTCCAAGCTCGTTTCGTTCCTTACCCGTGAAGCCTCTCCTTTGCAGTTCAGAATTACTACTTTGAACGGTCACGCAAATTTTAGAAGCCACAAGTTAATTCACAAATGAAAACGACTCATCTTTCTCATTTTCCAAAGTCCCGATTTTCACCTATTGTCATAGTGTGTTTGTTGAAGGCATTGGGGGGCAAGAGTAAGGAGCTAGAAAAGGGTAAGAATTAGATGCTGCTCACTAAGTATTGCTTGTTTATTGGTGTTATTTAAGTGCACCTGTGAACGCAGCCACACCCTATGATTTTCCAATTAGCCCAACCCTTTTCCCCATCTTTCTCCCCTTGGATTTTCTTCTCTCCATTTTGAGGCTGAAAGCCCCAAGTCCACCGCCACACGTGCCCGTTGCGCACACACCCCGCATCACCTCGATCAACATCGCCTCAACCATTGCCCTCGTTGTCTTCATCGGAGCTCTGCTATCACCACCCATCCGCTCCTCTTAACTCTCAAAAACATATAATGATATTATGTCATCGTGTGTTCCTTTTCATGTTTTTGCCTCGCTAGTATCCAGGCAATGTTGTAACTCAACCCTCAGCATCCTTTTTCTACCGATCATGAAAATTCTTTCTTTTCCTTTCTAATCAACTCCACCAAACTCAATGTTAGTTCCTCTACAACTCTAGAGTCTCTACAGTACACTTTCATATGAGAACCAATCTCACTCAACATTGAATAAATCATAGCTCTTCGATGGGGCAAACTATCCTTTTCGGCATCTTTGGACTCGATGCCTCCAAGTCGAGAGAGGCTAGACCCGACTTCCTTTTGCAAACCTATATCCTTCATAATCTTTCTGACGTTCTCGACAGCGTCCCAATTACCTTCTGCTGCATGCATGTTTGCCAAGAGCACATAGGGCGCAACATCAGTCGGGTCCAACTCGATCAATCGCTCGGCCACAGTCTCTCCTAGTTCAGTGGTAGAATGGGTAGATCCAGCCTCCGTTGGGACTTCTTTGACCAACTCTTCAATATCTTCCTTCATCAACCCGACCATAGCAAGAAGCTCGAGCATACAACCATAGTGCTGTACTTTGGGATCAATCTTGTAAACTCGAGACATTAGGTCAAAACACCACCAACCTTCCAAAACCATTCCACAGCGCTTGCAGGCAGATAAGACGCTGACGAAGCTGGACTCATTTGGTATTTGACCTCTCTTCTCCATCTCCAGGAACAAATCTAGGGCTTTCTCGCCATGCCCATGCATTCCATACCCCAGAATCATAGCATTCCATGAGACAACATTCTTATCAAGCATCTGATCAAACAGATTCCTAGCCACGTGCACAGCCCCACATTTTGCATACAATGTCAATAAAGCGGTTGAAAGTGCCACATCAGCTTTAATGTGATTTCTCGTGATGTAAGAATGGACTAGTTGGCCTCTATCGAGGTCCCCCAGATTGCCACATGCAGTCAAGACAGGCAAAAGAGTAAACTTATTGGGTTTAATCTCTCTCTCTTGGAGCATAGTATCAAACAAACTCAAACACTCCCTATAATGTTCATGACGGACAAGATGATCCAACAAGGTATTCCAAGAGGCCACATTCCGGGAAGGCATTGAGTTAAACAACTCAAGAGCCACCCAAAAACAGCCGATCCTTGCATACCCGTCGATCATACAATTCCACGATGGGATGTCTCTAGATGGCATCTTATCAAACAAACTTCTGGCCTCTTCCATCTCCCCTCTCCCAATGTAGCCCCCTATCATCGAGGTCCAAGTGACAGCGTCCCTCTCAGTCATTTCATCGAACAGCTCACGTGCACAATCAACTTCCCCATTCTTGACATAACCATCGATCATAGTATTCCAGCTGACGCAATCTCGAACAGGCCCGGCATCAAACACCAAGCGGGCATTCCCGGTCTTCTGAAAAGCCGAATAGAAGTGAATCAACGCGTTCGTCACGAACAAATCCGGCTCGAACCCGAGTTTGAACACCCTGCCGTGAACCTTTTCTCCTTCGGTCAACGACCCAGTCTCTACACACACCTTCAGAACAATGGGGAACGTGATATGATTGGGCACGACGTCGTTACCCACCATCTCATCCCGATAAAATCTCATGGCGCTGCCCGCGTCCTTCCCGCCCACGTAAGTCCGCATGATGGTGTTGCACATGGAGGCGTCGGGCTCGCTGGTGGATCTGAAGAACAGGACCGCGCAAGCGACCGCGCGCAGAGCGCAGAGCTTCTTGACGGCTTGGCTGGTGGCGAGGTAGTGGTCGGAGACGAGGAGCTGGGCGTGGACTTGGTTGAATTCCGCGACGCTGGAGCACGAGTCGAGCCTGCGCAGGAGCGGGTGGGTCAGCGTGACGAGGCGCTTGGCTCTCCTGGGGCTGGACATTGGTCGGAGAGTGGCGGGCGAATCTAGGGGCGGGGCGGTGGCCGTTCGGTTTCGTGGGGTTTGAGGTTGATTTGGATCGTACTCGTAGGTTCTCTCCTCGGCCAAACAAAATTTTAAGATCGGTGAAATCTTCAAACTACCCTTCATTGGATCCATTTTTTTTCGAAAGAACCTTTAGAGTGGCACGCATCTCAAATGACTCCAAATTTTGAATGTGGTATTCCAAACGAGCAATGCTTAGACAGATCACGTCTTCCTAATTTGACTATTGACAAAATCTGTTAACAACACCCTTGAGAAGATATGGTCAAGATGGTAAGTTACTTTCCATAAAGTGACAGTATCGTTTCTTTTAATTTTTTCTATTTTTATTGCATTTTTTTTCCAAATAATCCCTCCCCATATTTGTAAATAATCTATTTTAATTGGAAATATGGAAAAATAAGCTTTTTTGATCTTTACAGGATGAGTCTTTGCGTATTTATAACAGCTTAATTGTGGAGCGATCCGGAAGGAAAGTTAAATACAAATACTACAAAAATGGATCTTTGGTGGAAAAATGTTCTGGATGAGTCTTTCGTATTTATAACCTCTCGGAAGGATAGTGAAATAGAAATCTCAAAAATGGATCTTTGGTATGTTCCGATTTCCCTATGTAATCTCGTAAAGCTTAATTTTTCTTGTCAGACTAGGGCAAGTGTAGTTGGAATATTCAAACTATTTTTGCCATCAAATTTGAAGACGTGAGGATATCGAGTTTGCTGCTCTTTCTGGACTTTGTCTTTCAAGATTAGATATTAAAATTTTTATTGTCTTATCAATTGTCAATGGTTTGTCTAATCCATACATAAAGAATACGATCATCGCTCGAGTTATAAACCATTATAATGCCATTGATGGCAACCCCCGCAATCCATCGATTTCAACCGTTGGAATTTTTGGAGACCGCCAAAAAAAAGAAGCGGAATACTCAACAGCTTCAACCCATTTTAATGAGAGCAAAATTTGATGCATGAAATTGACGACACATGCGGTCCACCTCTCTCTTATTCCGTTTTATTCTTGCTTCCTCTCATCTCACAGACAAACTCACTATACACAACAATCAATGTTTGCGGTCCCATGGAACACATATACATTTGCCGTTTTCATGGATGGGATGAAACCCGGGACGACACATCTCCGGATCACAATCAGCCTGGTTCACCGAGACATCTGGGCGCTTTGATGGAACGCAAAAACATTTGCCGTGCGCAAAGACCATACGAGACCCATTAGGACAAAGCTTTGGACTACAACCTCCGTTTCCTTCCCGATCAGCTAAAGTATCCTGGCGCTGTGATGGAACACAGAAACATCCGAGATCTATCACGACGGGATGATACCCGACAGGACACAGATCATCTTTGCCCTCGCCGACTTGAAGACAAGGAAATCTTCCTTCTGCAGCTTGTGAGGCACCGAAACCTTTAAAGAAGGGAAGTTTGGAAGTTTCATTAGTGCAATTCTACATAGATAAATAATAATAACAAATGAGAGATGAAAGAAACCTACCGGATGCAATCACCAATATAATGACTAATGCGCTGGGCTTGGCTTGATCCTTCTCCATTTCCAAGTATTTTGGCTTGATTGTCTGAGGTATAATTGTCCAGAGAGTATGTAAGGATTATAGTGAGAAAATTTAGGCTTGATTATTGGAGATAACTGTGGAAGACGTGTCATGAGGCCTCTCGAAGTGGGTTTATATAGATGTTTAAAGTATGATATTTTTAGAGTTAGAGTAAATGCAAGATTCAACATTGAATGAATAGTAATTTTTTGGGCTCAGAATTGGATTTTTTTTTTTTTGTTGCATTTATTTCATAGGTCTCCGTTGAAATGCACACTTGCTTTTCAAGGTAAGACAATAAGTACTTGCTGTATGCAATTGAATAGTTCGAGATTCTTCTACCATAATTGGGATAAGTGCTGTAGAAATCCTAAAATTTGTCACGAAAATGCAATTGAGTTATAGAACTTGTCAAATTATATCAATCGAGTCATAAAGTTAACACCGTTAGCCCTTTTAACGGAAAATGCTGACGTAGCTTTTTAAATAAATTTTTTTTTTTCAGATGGTTTCTTTAATTATTTTTTATTCAATTTTTTGAAAAAATAGATTTAAAAACTAAAAAGAAAAGTTAAAAATTATTTTTAAAAATTGTTTAAAAAAAAAGAAAATAAAACTAGTGGCTCCTCCTCGCCGTTGCCGATCGCCGGAGGGGCCGACAATGGTCGTTGGCCCTCTCCCGGGGGTGAGGCCTCGCCAAGCTCGGGTGAGGGAGCCCAGATCTGGGCATGCCGGCCCTCGCGAGGGGCCAGTGGCCGTTGCCTGGCCTAGGCAAGTCGTCGTTGGTCCTTCGGCCCCTTCGGCGATGGGCGGCAAGCATTGACGGCGGCAGCGGGGGAGGAGCCGCTAGTTTTATTTATTTATTTTTTCTAAACAATTTTAAAAAATAAATTTTAACTTTTCTTTTTAGTTTTTAAATATTTTTTTAAAAATAAAAATAATAAAAAAAAGCCACGTGGCAAATGAAAATTTAATTTTAAATGCCACGTCAGCATTTTCCGTTAAAAAAGTCAACGACGTTAACTTTAGGACTTAATTCAAACAATTTGATAAGTTTTAGGACTTAATTGCACTTTTTGCAAGTTTTATGACTTAATTGCATTTTCGTGACAAGTTTTCGGACTTCTGTAGCACTTATCCTACCATAATTTGAGCATTTCTTATATAATTTGAGATTATCCTATCATAATAAGAAAAGAGATCTATCATGTATATATTTCCTCCCTAGACAAATGCTCTCCCTCTCTCTTTCTGTTTTTTTTTTTTTTTTTTTTTTTGTGCTTTCTAAAATATCATTGTTTGACCCGATTAAAATATGCAAATAATACCGCTCAAAATGCGAAGTGTGAATATTAGAAATCCAACTCATCGGGTTTTAAGCTTTTCCTCTTCAGTGGCTGCCTAGTTTGTATGACTTGCCGAGGACTTTAATTCGGATTTTTTTGGAGTCCATAAAATTATAAATCGAACTTTTGAATTTGGCATCTAATTCATATTTACAAAAAATGTCATTGATTTTCTTGTTGTTTATCATTTTGTTGACCGTAAATCAAACTTCCTTCACCCGTGAAAAAGATCTAAACCGTTGGAGAAGTACATGTTATTGTCCATTAATATAAAAGAAGATAATCACCCACAATTTTTAACCCCATTTATTCACTAATTCATGCCATTCATCCAACCTTTAAGCGATTTAATGATTCTTTACTTTCCTACGTACCCTTAACTAATTGTTTTTACATAATGTGTTCATAGAAAAATACAAAAGCCGACAATCCTATTATATCTCTCATATAATTAAATATTTAGATTTTAGAGCTTTCCATCCTACAACAAGATTCCTAAAATATTTCAGATGTTGAGATATTTTTCTCTTTGCATATGTACTTAACTAATTTTTTTGTAAAGTAAATTTTTATCAAAATTTTCGTCCCATAATTTAATAATTCAAATATGTATTGATTAACTAATCTGCCTAATCTTTTGAAGGCCAGTTTCGTGCATGCATGCATTCCGCACGTGCGCAGTCGCTAGTTATTTACTATTTGTTATCTTTGCGCACGTTATTGACGTTAAATATTTTCCATAGATTAATTACACTCAATGCAATACAGACTGGAGTAGACTATATAATAATCATCTAGCAGAGAGAGAGAGAGAGAGAGAGAGATCCACCATCGAAGGCGAGTTGAGCTCAGATATTAGATGGTCTCGACTTGGGTCCACGTCATTTTTCAAGATGAAAGAGCTCAATCTTGGGGCATAGCCTTCGACTGTATATTGCTTAGTTCAACAAGTTTGACATAAACAACAGTTAAACACCATATACGATTAGCCCCCTTTTTCATTTGAAAGTGAATAAATTGAGGATCTATCCATACTAATTCCATAGTAAAAGAAGCGTCTCGCCATAATAACCACATTCCTCCTGAAAAACCTTGTGTCTTAGCTCGAGTATGATTAGGAAAGCGAAGTTTTTTAATGATTTGAGAAGTTTGCTCACCACTCACTCTCGGCTCAACAATAATAAATACTTGAAAATTATACAAATAAATCTAGTTCTTAGCCGTTGCTCAAAACTTTTTCTAGCACCGTAAGATTCTCCATATCAACATCTTCTTGAGGGTTCAGAGGTGTCGATTCCTTAAAAGAATTTGGAACCTCTGGTAAGTAAGAAATATTGTAAAAATTGGGATCCCCCAATCTACCAAAACCATCCGGAGGTTTCAGTGGTACTTGGGGAACGTCATGTGAATTCTGAGGCACATATTGGTCTGGAGAGAGTAGTTGATTATCCTGCAGTGGCATGAAAGGTTTGAGCAGCAATGTATACGGCTCTATGTGTTTACTCTATATGCTGAGGTAGCCCTAAGCTCTCATCTTCTAGGAAAAATCTTTGGAATCAAATCGGTACGTTTGCCTTTCCTTCTTGTTTTTAATTCTAAACACGTTTTCCTCCTTCCAGATAGATATCTCTGTCTGAGAAGTACGTTTAGCTTCACATATGTCTACTTGATGTAGCACTGGAAAACGAGACCTCGGAGAAACAAAAGCTTGGTCTTCTTTTTGAAGGCACTTCTTCTGCTTGTCGTCTTCGGCCCCTTCAAGTTTTTTGCACCATCATCTAAGGGCCAAACTTATCTTGGGGCTACTTTTGATCTTTTTTTTCCTTCCTCTTCTTCTTCCTTTTTACTTCTGTTTTGTAATGTTGACAATGGGAGGGCTAGACATAGAGTCACCATCATCATTTTTTTTTTTTTCCTTATATCCATGACAATGCCTATGTTGTTGATCTTTCGGTGACCTCAACATCTCCCGATATTCAATGTGGCAAACCTATTTGAGAATCATTCTCCATATACTTCCCTTTATCGTGAAAATAACTTGGAATCGAGTTCTTCTGAAGTTGAGGAGACAAATGTGGAATAACTGGCAAATGCTTTCGAGTGTCATGAGAGTAGACGGTCCCACCTACGCCACAAATGACGGGCCAACTTCAAACGGTCATAACTTTTTTATCCAAGAGGAGTTTTGACGCATACAACATGTCAAATCGAAAATGAAAGTGAGATCTTCGAAATTGCAAATGGACTACACTGATTTGGGCAATGTTTGACCTTAAAACACACGTTTTCTTGATTTTTAGGCCTCCAAAGATTTTGGACGTGTTTTGCAGATTCTCAAGGAGCATTTGAAGACTTTGCCCTTAACAATAATTTTCCTCAATGCACCACCCGATGCGGTGGTGTAGCTGGCTTTGGGCTCTCTCTCCCTCACGAAAGGGCGAAGTTCGAATCCCCAGCGCGTCACTTGGTGCCTTACCCGGTGGCACGGGGTGGTGGTTTCCTCATGTCGCCCCCAGGGTTTGCCCGTCGGTTGCCGGCTGTACGGGTTTCCCTGGGTTACCAAAAAATAAATTAATTAAAAAATAATAATAATTTTCCTCAATGCTATTATTTAATTTTAATTATTTGATTGTCTCTTAAAGGGCAACCTTCCTATAAATAGGCGCCTAAGACATTGTAAATGACGCTTCATTATTCAAAATAAAAATTATCCTTTGGAATTCTTTTCCAAGTATATCTTTTGCTACATCAAGCACATGCTAAGAACTCCCGCTCTAATAGCTACATCTCGTGGTATGTACTTAGGTTTAATCTACTCAACACCATTTCCATATAGAGACAATCACAACATGTTGAAATAGCAGAAATCAATCGCTTCTAAGGAAGTCTCAAATCTGTATGAGAAGAATAAGGACGAGTTTAGTAACGTTTCTGTTCCAAGGAACAATCTTTGAACATAAATAGTTTTTTCTATTTATGTTTCAGGGGATAATTTATGAGCATAAGAACGCACTGGTAACTAAAAAAAATTTCTATTCCAGAAATAGAAATGTGTTTAGTAAACTTGTATAATTTTTTTCTTTTAATTTTTCAATATTTTTATTATATTTTTCCTTTTTTTTTCTTTTTCCTTTTTTTCTCCTTGGTCGGCGGCCGGCGATCGGTTGGGTGAGGTTCCGCGAGCTCGCCGAACCCTCGCCGGGCCACCGCGAGGCTTGGCCTTGCCGGATCCGGGCAAGCCCGAGCCTCGTCGTTGGCCTCGGTGGCCGGGCAAGCCTCGCCGGGCCACCGTTGAGGCTCGACCTCGCCTAGCCACGGTGAGGCTCGGCGTCGCCGGGGGCCGGCGATGCTCCGGCTAGGTCGCTGGCCCTTGTCGGCCGGTCGCTGGCCAAGGCCGAGGCTAGCGACCGTCTAAAAGGAAGAAGAAGAAAAAGAAAAAGAAGAAGAAAAGAGAGAAGAAAAAAGAAGAGAGAGAAAAATTGTTTATCGTAATTGTTCCCGGGAATAAGAAGTAACTTTTTTCTACTTCTTATTTCAGTTCCAAATCTGTTCCCTAGAACAAAAAAATAGATTTTTTGTTCCTGAAAACAAAAGTTTTATAAAACACGTTTTTGTTCATTTTTTGTTCTTCAGAACAAAAGAACAAAAATTATTGTTTCGGGGAACAAAAACACTTTTTGCCAAACAGGGCCTAAAGTTCTAGACCTATACCAAAATCTAAATGGAGAGGAGAGCTACCGAATCTTGGAGAAGTTGCGAAATAACATCTCAAGCATCCTCCACTGTTGGATGACAGGAATAACTGGAATTGAAGTCACGATGTTTAACCAAGGTCGTTGCGATAGAAGTTTTTTGGACCGCAAAAGAATAAATCAAATACTCAATAACATAAACCCATTTTAATAAAAGCAACATTGATTCATAAAATCTCTTACACATGCAGCGCAAGTCTCTCTTATTCCCTTTTATTCTTGCTTTCCCTCCTTCTCACGGACACGCTCACCAAACACCTGAGAGCCGACGCTCTAATGGAACACATATACATTTGCCGTTTCTAAAGACTGGCTGAGACCCGGTATCACACATCTCTGGAATACATCTGCCACCGTTCGAGAAGACCTGGCGCTCCAATGGAACACATACACATTTGCCGTCTTTAAAGATGGGACGAAACCCGAAGTCACACTGCTCTGGAATACAAACGCCTCCTCATTCTGCAGCTTGTGAGACAGTGAGACCTTAAAAGAGGGGTGTTTTGGAAAATTCATTAGCGCAATTCTAGATTTAGAAATAATATTAATAATAAACGAGAGATGAAAGAAACCTACTAGATTTCGACCAAAAGAAAGAAAGAAAGAAACCTACTAGATGCTGCCACCAATAGAATGACCAATGCACTGAGCTTGGCTTGACCCTTCTCCATTTTCAAGTACGATGGCTTGATTGTCTGAGGTATGATTATGCAGAGAGTTTTTTGGGATTGATTATTAGAGATAGATGTGGAAGATATGTGTCATGAGTCCTCTTGAAGTGGGTTTATATAGATGTTTTAAGTATGATATCTTCAGAGTTAGAGTGAATGCAAGATTCGAAATTGAATTGAGTAGTAATTAACTTGCTATATATATTCATATTTACCTGCTGATAGAATTATCTGAGTTTTTTTTTGTTACATTGATTTTGCGGATCTCAATTGAAATGCGCGCTTGCTTTACTAGGTTAGACAATAAGTACTCATGGTATGCAATTGGATAATTCGAGCTTCTCTTACTATAATTTGAGCATGTCTTGGATAATTGGAGATTCTCTTACCATATTTTGGGATTACCGCATAAAGTGCAAAATGGGAATATTAGAAATCCAACTTATTGTGTTTTAAGTTTGCATGACTCGCTCAGGCACTCAATTCGGACTTTTGGAGTCTATAATTGTTATAAAGCAAACTTTTGAATTTGGCTCTAAATTCATATTTACAGTAATGTCATTGATTTTCTTTTCGTTTATCATTTTGTTGACTGTAAATCAAACTTTCGTTACCCGTGAAAAAGATCTAAACGGTTAGAAAAAATACATGCTATTGTCTACCAATATAGAAGATGTTGATAATCCCTAACTTTTTTTCACTCCATTGATTCACTAATTCGTGCCATTCATCCTACCTTTTTAAAGGGATTTAATCGTTCTTTACTTTCCTAAATATCCTTAACTAATTTTTTTTACATGTTGTGATAGAAAAAATACATAAGTCAACAATCCTATTATATCTCTCATGTAATTAAATATTAAGAATTTTGAGATATTTTTTCTTTCCATACGAGTATGCACCAAAACAGCAAACGTCAATAACCTATTATTCAAAACCTGTAAGTTGAACTAATCATGAGAATTGTAATAATCTTAACTTTCAATTTCTCTAATGTTTTTCAGTTGTTCTTTATAGTGATGGACGAATTTTACAGGGGTAAATATCTTATTCGACAAGTGTTAGGAAGATATTATTGGTGTTCTTGCTATTTTGACTTGATCTTATACTATATGTAAAAGTATTATGACCAAAAGCCAAACTCCATTTCCGTCTAAGGTTGTATAACCTCTGAAGTCAATTGATATTCTCAGTGCCCCACTCCTCTTCCATAGGTAGATTCAAATTTATTAGCGCTATGAGAAATATTTATCATTAAGCCCTGACTTATGCTAAAGATATGGAATGTTTCAATTGGCCTTTTTTCAAATGTGCTTAGTGCATAAATGGTGTTGTGTATTCGAAAATACTATTCTAATGACTTTTGTCATGGCTCAATCTTAATCAGTGAATATGGTTTTCGAAGCGTTATTTCCTATAAATTTCAAAAACACCTCAAATAACCAAGTAAACGAATTTGTAGTCTCGTCCAACAAAATTCACAACCGAGTAAAGTATTCTTTGAAAGGTGATTGACCCTAACAAAGAATACACGTCATGTTATGTTTATTGGTACAATACATGATATCAAACACCTACACGTCACCTAGATGGTTAAAATCAAATTTAAACGAACTATCTCTCCAAAATAAATTTGTCAATATAACATCTTGCTTTACCTCCATAGTGTAGAAAAGCATTGGGTTTTGCATTTGTATGCAATGAAAATGATTCAGAAGAGTTTGATAATATTCCCCACTCATTTTATTAGATCTTTCAATCTATAAAAAATTTTGACAATCACGCAAGATGGAAACCCAAGTTTTGGCTTCCTTTATTTCGTTTACCAAGAACTTAAATACCATACTCCTCCTAATGCTAGTTTTAACCATATCAACTAAAATAACATTGCACGTATCAGATATCATTTTTCTACATATTAATAGTGCTTTTGATCTTCACATATATGCGTGATTATGTTCGAAACATACTTTATGGATTCAAAAATATCATTATCAACCTTATATTTGATATGAGCAAAACAACTACATCTAACTTTAAACATCTCATATATTTTTTGGGATCCAAAAAGTTGATAGAATGCCCTTCACAATTACACAAAAAAGCCCATTGGGTTATTTCTCCTTTGGCATTTCTAATGATCTTAACCTTCCACACTCTAAATCATTTGCCAATTGCATAGGCCACATATATATGATATTCATTTGAAAAAATCATTCTTGTTGTAAACTCAAAATATTTTTCTATATCACAAATTACATATGCAAGATGAAAAGTTTCAAGCTACAACCAAAAGAACAAAATGTATTTAACGTGATACTTTTATAAGCAAAATAATATTTTTTTTCCGTCGTTTCGCATTGTATGAGTGAAGAATACTTCCGATTCAGCCATCTGATAATTATTCATTTCTGAATCAACGAACGTGGTGGCTTAAAAAAGAAGAATACAACAACAATCTCTACGAAAAATAGGTTCAATGTAGCAAAAACTGCGAGGAGTGGATGTTCTGGTGGGGTCTTCTAGTTGTTCAGAATTGGGCATTGAAATTTTGCACCTAAATTGATTAATCCGTTGCAATGCATCTATGGTAGTTTTTTTTTACACCAATGACTATTGCCTTTGGAAGGTTTTCTGTTATTCGAGTAATAATCTCAATGGGTTAACTTTTGCTGAGGTCTTCGTGTCTGTTGCAGCAGCTAGTGGCGTTTTTGTTGGGCCTCTTGTAAGTATTGGTCAAACATTCTGAGAGGCTACTTCTCGTACGCAAAAAATAGCAGGACACGATCTTTGGCTGGCATTCCTGCTATCCCTGTTTCTCGATTGGTTGCTAGTGCTCACTGTAGTAATTCTTAGTTATTGCGTCACTTTTCATGTAAAGTTCAAGGTCACGTCCTTTGTTCCGTTTGTCCTTTTCATCGCAAGATTAGGATACATTAAAGTGAGTAGGAAAACTTGGTATGGGAGCAACTTGTGTCGTATTTCATCTTACGTTTTTTCTAAAGATAAAAGATATAAAATGAAAAAAAAGAAAACTTAGAAATATGTCCTGATGTGGTTGTGTGACCTTAGGCCTAGACTTAGCTTAGTTTCCTTTAGTTGGTATGCATTTACTTTAGTCTTAGTAGATTAATTTTTGAGACAAGAAATAGGATTCAATTTGAATGTAGGGTATGAGGGTTGCTACCTTGAGGCTTAATAATAAGACCGGTACATTCTTTATACGACACTTAAAAAATGATTCTCATGCAAAATATTTTCCTTTATCATGCAATGATGGCGAGACAAATGTATCCTATATTGTCAAAACTCGGGTCGATGTCATTTTTTACAATGGAGGAGCTCAATCACGGGGGCATAGCCAATTAGCCATTACGTACATACGAAGTTACGAACGAAGCAAGTGCTGAAAAACAAGGTAATAGCTTGTGTCCGTCAACGCATCTTATTGAGAACGAAATCAATTCATTCGACAATGTCCGACACAACCAGGCGCGCGCGCAACATCAACACATGCACACGGAATATCCCTCGGTACAGATGGAGCATCTCGGCTCCGTCGGATGGCCACAGATTGGGAGACAATCCTCAGGCTCTTGCTGCATTTCGCGATCGGGCCCTCCACGCTCACGGTCTTGATGCATATGCACAGGCCGCCCACGCATGAGGGAGCATACCCAACGTCACACCGCCTAGGCCACAAAACCTTAAAAGAAGGAACAATTATAGTATTGCAATAACGATAATAACTGAGGGATCGGAGAGAATATGAATGAAAGGGGCCACCTACGTGATGCAATCGCCAGCAGAATTGCCAAATGCCCTCAGCTTGCTTTGTCCCTTCAATTTTACTGATTAAATCATAAACATTTTAGTATTTTGTCAGTTGAGTTCCTCTAGCTAATTTTGACTAGTAATTACTAACGTGAACACCGGTTGTTTTACATAACATGACTAAGATGACTGGCGCTAACATTGATATTTTTTAATAATTTTTTTCAATTTTTTGGTTTTATCTTCTTTTTTTACCCTTTTTTAAGTTTTCTAGATTAAGGGCGGCCAATACTCACCGGCCCTAGGTGAGGCCAACGAGGACGTTGCAGCCCTCGCCAACTCTAGGGCAGCGATGCCCTCATCAACTGCTCGGTGAGGACTTGTGGCTCTTACTATTGCTAGCAAGGGCTTGTTCGATGCCCTCGCCGACCACAATTAGGGCATCATCACCCACACTTGGTGAGGGCCACAACGCCTACTCTATGGCCAAGAAGAACCTAAGCAAGGGTTGCAACATCCTCACATGTTATTGATGGTCAGTCAGTCACCCTCATTGGCCCTCAATTGAGGAAATAAAAAAAATTAAAGAAATCAATAAATAATTATTATATTTTAAAATGTTTATTGGTCAAAAAGTGAAAATATTTAGAACTCAAATGATAAAATTAAAATATTTAAGATTGAATTAATAATACTATAATAAATTTAGGATTTTTTGGAGGATTTTCTCAAAGAAATTGAAAGTCTATCCATAGACTAGGTCAAGCCCGCCCAATCACCAACCGTATCCGACTACAAACTCACAAGTTGGAGAAAATGGAGTGATCGTACAGTCTAGGAGGAGTGGAGATCCCATGGAGTTCGTTGACGATGACTTACTCTGCTTCGTCTTCCAAGTGCGCGAACCTTTGGTTAGGTGTTGAGCAGCCTCAATTTGGAACATACTCACTCCTAATTGCCATTCGTTCTACGTAAAATGGTCAGCATCTAATGTCTGTAATTTTCTGCTAAAATTAATCGGATTGACTCAATTAATTGTAAAATGGAAAGATTTACGATTGAATTGGTAAAAAGATAATAGATTTATAAATTTTTGGACAATTTTCTCCTAAGAATTGAAATTCTATCCTTGGGCCGGGTGAGGCCCGCTCCCAGCCCGCCCAATCACCTAAACTCGCGAGCTGCGGAAATGGCGTGACCGTACTGTCTCGGAGGAGTCGAGGAGATCCCATGGAGTTCGTCGACGAGGACCGCCCCCGCTTCCTCTTCCAAGCGCGCGCGAACCCTCCTCCTCCTCCGCCGCCGCCGCAGTCGTCGTCGTCTTCCTCTCCTTCCGCCGCCGGTCAATGGCGGCTGCCGAACAAGCCCTTCCTCGTCGCCACCACCGCGCTCTCCGCCGTCCTCATCTCCCTCGCGCTCCTCTACGTCCCCTCCGAGCCCTCGCGGTCCCTCCTCCTCTGGCTCTCCCTCTCGCTCCTCGTCGGCCCCTTCGCCCCGTCCTGCCTCACCGGCGGCTCCGTCCGCGTCGGCCACGGCCCGGTCGTCGAGTTCCCGGATCCGCAGCAGCCCCCGGCCGGGGAGGATGCGAAGAAGAAGCCGTCTCAGAAGCGGCCGAAAGGGCAGCCTCCAGGTAATAATGCTGTGGTTTCACCGCCAATTGCTGAAATTGATGGTCGATTGGGGAAGAAAAGCGAGGGAAATGGGGTAGCGATTCAGGGGAAGAGTGATCTAGGGTTTCGGGAGAAGGAGAAGGAGAAGGGGAAGGGGAAGGGGAAGGAGAAGGAGAAGGATTGGAGTGAGGATGAGATCGAGCTCTTGAGGAAGCAGCTGGTGAAGCATCCGGCGGGGAAGCCGAGGCGGTGGGAGATCATCGCGGAGACCTTCAATGGGGCTCACGGGGTGGAGAGTGTGATCAAGAAAGCCAAGGAATTGGCCGATAAGAAGTCGAGCGACAAGGACTCATATGCGCAGTTCTTGAAGAACAGGAAGCCTATGGACGAGAGGCTGAATGAGGAGGCAGACGGTAATGGCGGTGGCGAGGTCAGGAGAGAGAGTGAATGGAGCAGCGGGGAAGACATTGCGCTGCTCAATGCATTGAAGGTGTTTCCGAAGGATGCGCCAATGAGGTGGGAGAAGATTGCAGCCGCTGTCCCGGGAAGACGAAGGTGGATTGTGTCAAGAGGGTCTCGGAGTTGAAGAGGGATTTCCGGAGTTCGAAAGCCGCCAAAGAGGGACAGATGGAAGAATGAGGATGGGTAGGTTTTGCTCAATTTTGATTTTGATTTACCATTGTTTGATCAGCAGATTGAATTCTTGAGTGGTTTATCGTAGCCGGATTAGAGGATCGAATAAGATAAGTGATCATGAGCATACAGTCCTGTTGGGATTCTATACACCATACGCTCCCAATAAGATGGGCATGTCGTTTTGCCACTGAATTATCCTCTTGTTATTGAACTTGTTTAGCTCTCTGAGGTATTTTTGCATTTGCTGTTACAAGACATAGAAACTTGTGTTGTACACAACATTACAGTGGATCCGCTCGACTGAGTCAGACACCAATTTTTGAGGAATGAATGGCTATACTTAACACTGTTGTATCTCCTATTGGGCACAATGTGGACGGACAAAATTGTTTGTCCAATGCTGTATCGTGTAGTTTCTCGGACCTTCAGTGCAAGACCTAGTTTCATGTTTGAATGTGTTAGCAATGCACTGGCAAGCTTTAGATGGAGAGAAGTAAATTTACAAGCCGCAGCAATGTGTGCTTTCATGAATCATTACTAATCTCCAAAGTGACTTCTCTGGATATCGGGTAGATTGATATTCTGTCACTTTACAGATTCACACGGCATGGCATGAACATTCACATGATGTCGTTGTAAGTGCAGACTTCAGCGTTGGGCTTGTTTCTTTCCCTTGTAGCTCCAGCAAAAAGGAGCTAGCTTCACTTCGCTATGTTTCTCTCATTAAATTTAGTCTCTTCTTTCTATTGTTAGACAGTGAACTCCTCCTATTCGGTCATTTTCACTGTTCTTCTTCCTTTTATAATCTCTCTGCATGGGCGTCTAGTGCTTGAACCAGGGCACATTTACATCTAGTTAGACCATCCTCAGAACCCTTGTGCTGAAGAATGGCCTTTGTAACTATATGACACTGCTGATGTTGATGCTGCTCTCTTTTCTGTGCCATTCTCCTCCTAATTTTGGGTGCTGTCTGCTTTTATCTTTCCCTCACAAGGCAAAAATTTAGGGGGTTCTGGTCCTAAAGTCTTGTCTTCTTATAGGAACGCCTGCTGTTGAGAGTGCATTGACTTCACTTGAGTCGCAGATGTGCCGAAAATTGGTAGATCAACCGGAGTTTTTATGCATCCGCTCCTGGAAATGACAGTGTTGTAATTCATACAGCACGTACGGCTTATTGTCATTACTTGAGAATTCCGGTCGTGCACGCTTATGTATGATGACGATTGATTGGAACCTCTCCAAAGTCGAATGTGCGTGACATATGAAAATTCTCTTCAATGCAAACAAAGAGACTTCTATGATCTCTCGATGGACCTATTCTACGGTCATTACTTATCGTGATCTCATTATTTTTATTCCTGTACAAAGTGTCTTAAAACATCAAGAGTTTTTGAAGTTTTCAGCCGGTGGTCAATTTCTGTTATTTTGTGATCCAACGGTCACCGATTCCCCAGAAACGATTTCTCGGGGATTATAGAATCCTCCATCAAACTCTTCCAATGAATATATAGAATGCCACTATTTGTTTTTAGGTTCATTCACTTTGGTTTTTGTCTTAGAATGGGAATCACATAATTAAAATGAAAGAGAACTAATTGGAATAAGCTAATCACGGTCGGTGAATTATAACGCGGAATCAAAATAAAGTTATGTCTTAATTTAAGAAAAAGAAAATTTTAAGGTAGGAACATATTTCAAAAGACAGTATTATACTAAGTTGCCATTATGGTTCGAGGTTTGATCTCCTTATGCCTTGTCATTTCGATGCCAAACACCATTCTAGAAGGTAATCACGGCAACCGATGAAAATGAAAACAAAAGATTGCTTGATAAAAGATGAAAATTCAGTTTGAACCATTATTACTTTCTTACAGAACTGTGATGTTGCGTGCCAATTATTAATAAGTTCGACAGAATAGTTAGCAAGATTTCAATTTTATTCAGTATCTTTACATTAAGAATTAAGTAGTTTCTTTCCCACACGAGATAGGAAGCATTGTCTCTCGAACAAGTTCAATTAGGCAATGTCCTTTCCGACTCCGCCTCCACGTCCATCACCACCAATTGGTCGAGTTGTATAGTTGTTATTCATCAATGATTCTTCTCGGTCCACAACATCAATTTCAAAGAATTTTCAATAATCACTTGTAATTGAATGAACAAGTTTATAAGTCTCGAAGAAGTTGATGTGCACATGAATTTGAAGATTTGTTTCATCTCCCGAAAAATTTGTAAGTAATCAAGATTTGTAGCTATCGTAAAAGACATAGCATCGATATAAGAATTCAGTATGATCGAGTCGATTGCTATTCCAATAAAGAGACATCATAGAATGAGAAACACGATATTGATGAATACCATTCCACAATTGCAAAGAGCATGATGAGAGTTATAGCTGTTACGATGACAGTCACTTGCATGTTTATAAGTAAATCCCCAACTTCGACAAGAGCAAATGACCATCTAAGTGAGGATCTCAAGAAATCTTTCGATTTTTCTTCGATTCATTTTCTCATCCTCTGGGTTTACCAAAAAGAACAATGAAATTCGAGATTGCAAGTAAATAAGACAAGCTCTTAGCAGTAGAGGTCCACCTCCAAGCTTGAGTCTCGTTTGACGGAAGCTTACTTATCCACAGATGAACTTTACAGTTACTAAAGTCGATTGTACACACAATATGATCGCAAGCATTTCTCCCAAATTGCTACAGCATATCACAAGCGAGCCCAAAATTACAAACCCTAGCTTAGCATTAATAGCATGCAAAGGCCATGTAATTAATCTCTACGTTGGCATTTTTTGTCCATCAATAAGCATCAATCGATATACATTGCCGGTCAAAACGTCCGTGACCAAGTAGGGACCTTCTCAATCAGAAGACCACCTGTCGAAGTTCTCGTTATTTAAGGGTAATCAGAACCGGGATCAGATCAGAGGGCCGGTTTCCAATATCTAACATCACGAACCGAGTTGGACCGGTTCTTGGGCGAGCCAATGGAATTTTAAGAAACGAGAGAAAAGGGCGAGTCTGCAGTTTTTGATAGAGAGACTAAAGGGTGAGAGAGAAACGTACACACATAACAGGCAGTGACAGAAAGAGGGGGGAGAGGGAGGGAGAGGGAGAACGTATTGACTGTTTTGGAAAAGCTTCCGCTGCAGCTCTTGCCATCGTGAGCTGCCCGTTCACTGCTGGGCTGTCCACCACGCCCTTCCATTCTCGCTGCCCCGGAGTGTTCTCAGTCGTTCCCGATCACCGCCCACCGCCCAGTAGCTCAGTCGCAACAGCAAACTAGACAAGTCGTCGCCTTCCTCTCAACAACATTGCATAGCAAGTTCCGGACGGCGGTGATGCGACTCAGGCGAGAGGGTGGTGTCTGAGAGTCTGAGTAAGAGCCGGGTCGATTTGTGAAGGATTAGGGTCTTTTACAGATTTGAAAAAGAAAAAGAAAAAGAAAACCGAGTGGGTAGTTTCACACGTAGAATCCAGGACCGTCTAGAACCGGCTGGTTCAATCCGGTCCAGGCGGTTCTTTTTGCTCACCCTAGTAGGATAACCACAGATATAGCGTCAATCCTCAGGCTTGTCGGAACTCGAGCTATCCACGGTCTTCTTGCAGTCGCATAAGCCTACTGTCGCACAGATGGGAACAAACCCAACGGCACACTGCTTAGGTTTGCAATAAGGGTCGACCTTGCAAGTCACGTACTCAGCATGCAACGCCACGAAACCTTAAAAGAAGGAACAATCATTGGTACAACGATAATGATAATGATAATAAGTGAGGGATCGGACAGAATGAATGAAAGGCGCCACCTACATGATGCAATCACCAGCAGAATTGCCAGTGCACTGAACCTAGTTTGACACTTCTTCATTTCTCCTGGGTTTTGTTTACAGACACAGAGATTTGGGTTTTGATTCTTGGAGACAGGCGTGGTTGATTTGGGTCAATGGGTCTTAATATCAGATTGTCTCGAGTTTTGGTATTTTTGAATCTTAGAGAAATGCAAGATCCAAAAAATCGAAGGTATAGTTATCAAGTTGCAACTTTGACGGATTCACCTTCTATTCCTGCTATTATTACTGGGAAAGCAATATTTAGTTGCAGTAATTAAGAATGACGTCAGCAATTGCTTTGCGCATTATCCGTCTTCTTTTATCCGATTGGATAAAAATGAGGTTTATCATAAGGAAAAAGTTACAAAAAATTTCAAACTATACCTTCCATAACATATTTACCGTGAACTTTTTTTGCGAAATAGAAAACCCCAAACCATGCTTGCTATGATATATTTATTTACCCCAAAAGTTTTATTGTGACATTAAAAAAAAACTCAAATTTGTACATATATGACATATTTGCCTTTTATCAAAGTTCCATTATATGATTTTTCAGTCAAAACAATGTTGTTTTTATTTTATTTAAGCCACATAGGCACCATATCAACATCTTTTGCTTTCTAACATTCATGTTGGTAGATTTTTAATGATTATCATCGACAAAATTTTGATGGATGATAAATATGTCACAAAAATACAAATTTAGCATTTTTTTTGTAACTAAAAAAAGACAACAACATCTTTTGTTGACAAGTTGAACGAAATTAACAAAAGAACTTAATTGTAGAGATAAGCATTGGTTAGGTTGCAATCCAAGAGCTGAACCAAATCGGCCAATTATGAGTGGTAACTAATTCCAATTTTTTTTTTTTAAAATCAGTACTATTATACACCTTCACTAGTCTTCTTCTTTTTTTTTTTCTTTTTTTTTTTTAAAATCAAACACCAAGAACCAAACCATACCAGTCGATTATGAAATTATTTCTTGGAACAAAAAAAAGTTCTAATAAAAAAAAAATCTATTTAATAACTTTTTGTGTTCTCCTTGCAAAATAAATCTCATAAACTTGTCCAAGGAACAGCTTAAAAAAATACATATTTCTGAACAAAAATTATTTCCGAGAATAAAATAGTTACCAAATAAACTCTTAATCATCCTAAAATGATGTCTCGTATCGATTTACAAGACAAAGGACATAAAACATTTTTTACTTTTAAAGCAATAGAGAACAGAATGGGAACAGTTGTGCTTAGCAAGATTAAGGATCAAGAGCCATAGGTTCATTTTATGGTCGGCCCATCCAGGAATTGATCAACCCAACTTAATTGCATCAATTTAAGACAAGTGTTAGGACTTTAGAACTTCCAGTATAGTTATCCCTAAGAAAATAGTTTATCTCCACAAAAAATCAAACACGTACACCGTGTCACATTTATTCCGAATTAATTTTTAGGTCACAAAAACTTTTAATCTGATACATCTATACCGCACTTACTTTCGAACTAATTCTTGTATCATAAAAAATCCAAATAAGTACATTTTTGCCACACTTACTCTGCAGTGATATAAAAATATGCTTGATCTCAAAATTGTAAATCAAACATAACGCCTTGCATGAAGAACTTATATATTTACTTTAGATAGCTCGTATTAAAGTGACTTTATATCTTCTTCTTTTTATGGCAATGCACGGATCGATCGACGGAAAGCTAACATTCAACCTCCAAAGGGCATCATTTTCTTGCCACGGGGAGAAAAGCAAGAAGGGCATTTAGGTCTTTTCACAACCTCCCTCCTCCCCCACAAAAACAATCAATCCCCAAATCCTGCAAAACCCTAATCCACAAAAATCTTGCAGAGGAACGAACCTGCAGACGCGCCGCCATGGGTCTTCTCTCCTGGTTAAAAGGCTCTCCCAAACCTCAGTCCGAGCCCAAGCCCGCCAGCGCGTCGACCGCTTCGAGCTCGCCGTCCGAAGCTCCCGGCATGAACGGCGCCGTCGAGGTCCCCGGGCGGCCAACGTCACCGTCTTCGAGTTCGGGTCCGTCGCCGCCACCGCCGACAAGGTCACCCTTGCCGGGTACTGCCCCGTCTCCGACGACCTCGAGCCCTGCCGCTGGGAGGTCCTCCCGGCGGCCAGCTCCGACGCGCCGCAGTTCCGCGTGGTCTTCTAAGAGGAGGAGGAGGGGAAAGCGACCCTGGTCTTCGGTACCCCGCTTTGTATAATAAGAGCGTGAATTGTGGAGATCGTGTCTTGGATTGAGGGGAGAAAGATATGATTTTGCTGTTATATAGATGATGACTGTTGAGGATGATGATTCACATGAGCTTCTTGTTCTGTATCTGGATTGGGTATGAAATTTGACTCCATGATGATACACTTAAGGAAAAATGCAATTTTCGTGAAATAGATTTGATCGCTGCTGTGAAGGGACGTTAATGTCGATGAGTATGATTTGATCAAAAGAAATGGGATGCTTGCACTTGCGCAATTCTCAGATAAACCACCTGCGAGCAGTCCACTGCACAGCTTGAAGATTAATTGTAAATGAACTTGTCTAATATATAAAGTTTGCAGTTACCTTTTCACAATGTAGATGCAGAAATCCTCTAGATTCAGCATTGCGAGATTACAATCTTGGCGACGATTTGATCTTCACAACTCATCAGTAAACCCAGAAGATAAAAATATAGAGAACAAGGTGAGAGCCTAGCATAATCGGCATTCTCCAAGATGTCTGTATGGTAATTCATTACCGTCCATGATGAGAAGAAGCTGCAATCATTAATCAAGAACTCTTTACCATTATCAATGCAAAGACCCGAAGAGAGGCTCTCATCATAAGCTCGGTTGCATTCAACTTGATAAGTCATCAATAGTGCTCAGTTGAGAATGAATGCTTATTATCTTATCTCAATTAAAAATGTTGATGTCGAAGAAGTCTATCAAGACAAACATCAAGTGCTCCTTGATCCTATTACAGGGAAATTCCCTGTCCCAACAGATTAATCCTAATGTCAAGCATGTGAACGGAAGCAGCAAAATTGTGAATGATCAAGTATGACACCTGACACCCCACAAAACAAAAAGGGAAAAAATTGCAACGACCATCAGGGAAAATTTGTACCTGACGGTAGAATCTATCATATGGATATTGCACATACCCTCAATTTAACATCGAATGCAAGACCCGAAAAAATCAAATGCAAGAAGCCTCCAACTTACTCTGTTTGAGGGTGGGGCGCAGCAAGCTCAATTCCTTTGCTGGTTCGTGCCTTAAGCAAATAGTAATTTCCCAGAAGTGTGGGGCAGCAGGTACAATTCCAAGAACTACAATTGCATTTCTGTTTTCTTAACTAGAATCTCACTCCATAACAGAGGAACTGACTGTTACCTTCATTCGCCAAATTAGTTAATGTCGCAAACTTTTTTTCACTGCAATAACTTCTGATCTTGGCTGCTTTGCTACATCTACACCTCATTATTCAGCTGGTTTCTCCTTATACTTTCACAAAACAGCTCAATCTTCTCTCGATTAATATGATATCCCATCCGCAAACTGTGGACTGATATTACACGACTAGTGCCACTGAGTGTGTACCAACTAGAACTCCATTAACTGATGCAGCTCAGAATAGACACATAGGGAGTTATTATATGCAATCCATAAAACAGTCTCGCTCATCAAGATTCCCAAGCAGGAGAGCTAGCATTTCATCGGCTTCCAAAGATATTTTGCTCCCCGATAGGAACAACTGAACTCTCCCTTTCAGTGGTATCCAACTACATCCAGGAGTTTTCCGGACACCCTTCTGACCCATCTCCTTCCTCAGAATTTTCTCCTCAAGGTACTGTCCATTTGCCGCGGATACATTACACAACACCACATGGGCTGGTGCATTTAAAGGATCCATTTCAAGAAGCTTCTTGGCAGCATGAGCAGCAATTTCGGAATTTTTCTTTAGTCCACATACACCAAGCAGAGCCCCCCAAACAGAAGAATTTGGTTTGAAAGGTAGCCGCAGCACAAAGTCTTCAGCTTCCTCTAGTTTTCCTGCCCGGCCCAAGAGATCAATCATGCAGATATAGTGCTCCAGGCCTGGAGTAATTGCATAGACCTCCCTCATGGAATTGAACTCCTCCCACCCTCGGTCAACCAGCCCTCCATGACTACATGCTGACAAAATCCCCAAGAAGGTCGTAGAATTTGGGTGGCTTCCAGACTTTAGCATGGACTCAAAAACCTGCAGAGCCTCATTCACCAACCCATGGTTCGAGTAACCCATTATCATGGAATTCCACGTAACAATATCCCGATCTATCATGCTCATGAATATACTACGTGCATCATCTATCTTCCCGCACTTCGCGTACATAGAGATCAGTGAGTTTTGAACAATCAGGTCATGCTCAAAATTAGATTTCAGCAAGAGGGAATGATACTGCTTTCCCTGGTCAAGATTTGCCACTGCACCAGCTGCTCCAATAAGAGTTGCGTATGTAAGATTAAGAGGATGAAACCCCTGAGTCCGCATTTCAGAGAACAACTCAATAGCCTCAGTGATCAGCTCGTTCTGGACATAACCTGATATTATTGCTGTCCATGCCACACTATCCCTATCAGGCATGACGTCAAAGAGTTCACGTGCTTCAGAAACTTGTCCAACACTCAAATAACCATCGATCATGGATGTCCATGAGATCCTATCACACAGGGGTGCGGTGACAAAGAAAATTTTAGCTTTTTCCAGCTGTCCACTCCGAATATATCCGTTAATCATCAAATTACACAACTGAGCGGAGCAGCTCCCTATGTTTCTAACAAAAATGTGATGAGCAAAGTCCATTACTCCGAACAGAGTGTACATGTGTATCAAACTTTGGCTCAGCCTCCCATCATCATCATCAGACTCCATTCCTCTGATTATCAAGTTTGCATGTAGCTGCTTGCCAAGGCGACTAAATCCAGCCCCAGCACAGGCATATGCGAGTGAGATGAAAGTTTCCTTGTTTGGTTCGAGATTGAAATTCTTCTTTGTTTCAAGAAAAATAGACAGAGCTTCTCTGTAGAAGCCATTCCAGGCATACCCTCCAATCATGGCAGTCCAAGAAACAACATTCTGCTCGGGAATTTTCTTGAATAAAGTATGAGCTTCTTCTACATTTCCAATTCTACAATAACCAGTTACCATAATGGTCCAAGTAACAACATTCCTTTCCTCCATTTGTTCAAACAAAACCCTAGCTTCTTCCATCCTGAAATTCTCAGTGTACCCTGAAATCATAGCATTCCAAGAAATTACATTCCTTACAGGCATTGAGTCAAAAATCCACTTCGCTTCTTCCAAATTGCCATTCCTAATCAACCCAACAACCATGGCGTTCCAAGAGACGACATTTCTCTCCGGCATATCACTGAACAACCTCTTCGCCTCGTCAATTCTCCCCGCATTTGCATACCCACAAAGCATTGAAGTCCACGACACAACATTCCTCTCCGGCATTCGCTCAAAAAAGCTACAAGCCTCACTAATTCTCCCACTTTGAACGAGCCCAGACAACATCGCATTATAGGTCACTTGGTTTTTCTGCGGCATGATATCAAAGAGAGATTTAGCTTCATCAATGAAACCAAATCTAGAAATTCTCGATAGCAGCGAAGTCCAGTGCCCAACTCGGCCATGTGGTCCTCTGTCGGGCATTCTCTCGAGCATGTTCCGCGCATCTGGAAGCTGACCCTTGCGGAGATAATACAGTGTCCATCGAAAGGTCGAACCCATCATGGTATCCAGAAAAGAGCGCGAACAGTATCTCGGAATCATTGGATGAGTGCTTGGCGCGACAAAGTCCGGAGCTTTGTCAACTGGGTGTTGAGACGGGAAAGAATAAGAAGACGACAATGGAGGATTTTAAATCTTCCATCAATTTTACAGACAACACGACTGTTGAGGTTATACGAAACGCGAGGCGGGCATCAACTGTATTTCAAGTAGGTTTTTAAATAATTCTCATTTTTAAAGGAAAAACGAGAGAGATAAACTAGGTGGTACCAAAGCAGCAGAATGGTCAAAGGCAGAATTTTTGTCAGAAAAGGTGCTTCATTCATCTGGGATTTCCTCAAGCGGTACAAAGTTGGCGCATGCATCTTGATTTTATCAACTTTCGATGGCATCAAATCGCTACCGACTCAAACTACTGCAATGGGTGTTCGTGGGGGATATCGTTTTTCCACGGTGCTTCTCTTCCAACGTCCATGAACGTTGTCTCATTGTTGGCACTTTTCTTCGGCGATTGCAGTTGTTATCGTTTTGTTTCGGACCGACGCCACCCCGCCATCCTATCGTTTGCCCGGTGGCTAGAGCTATTAGTATGTTCATTGTGTATGGTGAGAACATATTGCTCGAAGAATTAATCAATGGCTCCATTTATCTGGTTGAAATCAACCCATAATAGAATTTTGAAAAAGACCCTTGCGATAGTCAAAAACGGATTATAAAAAGTTATCTTTCAGTTCATTTTTATATTAGCAGTGACCCACCAGATATTTCAACTTTTCTTAGCTGCACCTGTGTCAACTGACAACTAACATGGAGGGCACAAGTTCTTTTTCTGCTGTAACACCACCTTGCTCATGGAAAACAGAAGAGTATTCCTTGTTTTTCTTCCCAAATTCATTAACATCATCAGTGTCTGTACAACAAGAGGTTAATAAGTCATCGCGCAACAAAGCTCTCGTTGGACAAAGCAAAAGAATCAATCACTCAAAACAATAATGACTCCTGTGTCAACACAGACAAATACGGTATCCGAGGTAACGAAGTGCACCGTCATACAAGATGCAAATGATCTAAGGGGGCTCTCTTTGTAGCTGCTCCTATGTTGTCGTATCTCACAGTATGCTGTATTCATCGTCACTGCTTGTCCGAATGAAGCACATGATAGCTAGCACAATCACGAAGAAAGACGACAGCTCCATAGCCAGAGCTCCCCAGCCGATGACGCCGGCGTGCTTCAAGATCACAGGTATGGCAATGCTTCCGACTGCTGAAGCTCCGGTTAGGAACTTGGTTGCGTTTACCCATCTATTTTATTGGTCACCAAAAGGAATTATCATTCTCATGCATTCGCTCAGACAAATGGAAAAGGAAAAAGAAAGGACAAGGACTCCTCGTTTGAGGAAATTGGACTAACCCGCTATCAGATTCAGAAAATAGAGCAGAGCCATCAGAGCCAGCGAAGAAGAGCAAAGGCATAGGCAGGAGCACATACATGATTACTGAAAGGATGAGGATTTCGTAAGTCATGCATGTACTCAAGCAACTTGAACCACGTACATAAAATGCGTTTTCATATGACTGAAATTCAATTGCAAAAGGAATATGAAGTCATACAACATTCCTCTCTTGAGTCAAAAAATCTTTATAGGATCCAAAAGTACAATTTGATAAGCCAAAAAAATGACCAATAAATTAGCAAAGCTACTTAACCATGAAGGGCATATTGTCACTAGATATGCTAGTCGATGAGAAGTTCAACAAAGAGCCATACACTCTGAACAGCAGCTTACTGACAGAATGGTAATTCACTTTGAAAATGCTTGATTTCTGAAACAAATTTATCCAGGAGTCGATATTTAAGATTATCACAGGCGTGGTCAACTAGAAAGTGTACATCAGGTAGATCCCCTAAGGTACAAAAGAAGAGGCATCGGTTAGGGTAACTTCTTGCAGTTATGTCTGTCTCTGGAAATGTTATCATGACAATGGATCATAAGATGAAGCATTCCGAACTAGGATAATTAGTTAGGACACAATCTTACTGATACTTGATTCGATCTCATACAACTATAAACATATTCAATTTTTCAAAAGCTAAGATGCCGTACAATAAAAGAAGAACTGGAGAATCTAAATTCCTTACAGAACATGGGCTCATGCAAATTAAGGTTATGACATCCAATACTCCAGGATACAGTCACTTACAGCTTAGCATCGGCCACCAGTTATCGTATAAAGCACATGCCTGCAGCACATCATTTAGAACGTCAGAAGACATTTGGTACTTCGCCGGGGAATCTTTTTGATTATATCACTCAAACAAAGTTCTGGTAGAACCACTGATACTAACCAAAATTTGCAACACAATACCACCAGAGACCAAAATTGCCAAGAAAGCAAGTTTTCCTGAATGCAAGCAGGCACGCATATACCCTGGTAAGTCTGCCATTAAGCAAATCCAGTTCTGGTCACCTCATAAGGGATCGAGACTGAAATGAAGACAATTTTGATACACGCATGTTAGAGAGCCATCCCATATACGGGAGGAATATCAATATGCAGCAGAAAGAGGCAAAAACAAGAACGCAAAGTATGCATGGCCAATACTTCTAGAAATCCAACATATACATCATCCAGATTAAAAGGACAAATCTCATCGAGTGCTTCAGCAGCCTCAATCTTCAATGAAGTATCACAGAAAGCAATTACCAAAAAATAGCCGAACTAAACACTGTCTAGTTATGGCATATGAATCAGAGAAAATATAGGCACCGCCATTCTAGCATGCGAAACACATTCAATCCAATGATTCGAAATAAAGTGTATTGTGATAGCGATTGCTTCATCTGTCATTCAAGAAAACCAATGAAGGGCTCAGACCATCAGGTACAGGCACAATGCAAGCACTGAAGCAGTTCTTAACTTCACGTCTTAAAATTTGGCTGGTCAAGTTCACAACTGCAAGTCAGCAACCAAAACAGAGAAGGGAAAAAATCACAACTTTAAGTCTGCTTTCACGAATCTATTAATCATACAAATATTGGGGTCTCTCCTGCTTCATCCTTATCAATCTTTCTAACCATGAGCCAACTACCCCCAATTGGGTCACGAATAAGAAATCTCAACCCAGTAAAAGGATGGAATTTCCAAACCGGGTCTCCTTCCGAAAGTAACGAAACTACTCGAATTGCAAGATTCCGATCGAATCTGAATCCCCACGGCAGACGTCGCGGCAAACGTCGACCTTCTCCGACATTTTCCCAGATGCAACCACACAACGACATGGGATCTCCGAAAAAGGGCCGCGAAACAACATCGTGGGATAAGTCTGCTCACGACAAGCGACGTCCGAGAAAATTCCAGACCCAACCGGCCGAATCAAGCTGCGAAAAGGGTACGGAAACACACCTGGCGAAAAGGCTGGAAAAGGGTCGGAATTGCAGAGAAGATTCAAGAAAGAAGGAAGCTAAAGATTGAGCGTTGTCCGCCCGGAATCTTGCGTGCAATTTGCGGGTTCTTTAAGAAACGGCCACGGAAGAGGAAGGCGGAGGGAGAGCGGAGAGCCAAGGAAATTGCCACCCGGGGTATTTTGGCTGCATCTGATTGAATTGGATGTACTCTTAATGCATAGTGCCCAGCAAATTTAAGATGAAAATGAAAAAGAATTCTCATTTCAAAAATGGTTTGTAGAGACTACTAGAGACTCCGTCCATACAATAAATTTAAGTTGCATTTTGTCTTCTTTTTCTATAAATAGATGGGAAAATGTCACAAATAATCCTTGAATTTTCATTTAATGTTCAATTTCATCCCTGTTTTCGATTTCTTTCGATTTGGCCCATAAACTTTCATCTAATGTTCAATTTCATCCCCGAGCTTTTGATTTTTCATTTGGTTCGAACTTTCATCTAATGTTCAATTTCATCCCCGAGCTTTCGATTTGCTTCAATTTAGTCCTAAACTATTAACAAATGTTCCATCTAGTCCTTCCGCTTGTTCAAACCGTTAAGTGATGACATGGGGCATTAATTGATGACGTGGAACTTAGTTGAATTACTAGAATTATGAGTCAATATATATCTTAAAAAAAGAAAACAAATTAGGGATCAGCTAGAGATGAGAGCACTAATCACAAAAATAGAGAGAATAAGTGGTTTTGTACCTCTTTTTTCGATGGTGGCCATAATTTAACCTATTTTAAAGGTAATTTACATGTGGATATTCCACATGTCATTTTTTATTTTATATTTAAGAGACTAAAAGCCATGTAAGTCAATTCCATTAACTTTGACTAATAGAAGGACGAAATTGATCAATTTTCAAATAGTCGGGATGAAATTGAACATTAGATGAAAATTCATGGACCAAATTGAGCAAATCGAAAGCACAAGGATGAAATTGAATATTAGATGAAAGTTCATGGATCATTTGTGACATTTTCCCTAAATAGATAAATAGTATGTGTGTTTAAAAGCTTAATTACTTTTGTTTGAGATAAAGTGTTTACTACGATGAACAAAATCGACTATTATAAAAATTAAAAAGTAAATCAACCTTAAATTTAAATTTTAAAATTTTCATAATATAGTCTATCTTTTATATAACTCCTCGTATAACTCTATCTCTTAAAATTAACAACTTGCCCATTCAATTTTACAATGATGTCTTCATCCGACTTTGGTAACATGCTTATTTCTCAAATTCAGAATCATTTACTGTATTTTCAATATGACAAAATTTTGCACAATTTTAAGGAAGGTAACTCATGTATTGATTGATTAGCAAATTGGGTTACTCATTTTTGTAATGTGAATGACACCTTAATTTTAAATAGTCTGCTAAGAAATTGATTCCTTTTATCAATAGAAGATTAGGTTGAATCTAAATTCAATAAGTGAGTTCTGGTGTAACTTGGCCCTTTTAATACCATATATATGTATACACACGATAATTTCTATTTTAATAATTGTAGGATATTTTATTACGTAAACTATTTATCTAAAACATGAATGGCATGAACTTTGGGGAAATTTTCAAATAAGGCTATGAAGTGGGGTCATTTTCTCAAAAGAAAAGCCTAGAGTTGACATTGTATCAAATAAGGGCTTAAAGTGCCCAAATCATTCTTAAATAAGGACCTCAGCTCACCTATCGGCAATTATGTGACTTTTCTGGCTATCGGAACAAGAATAATCTTGTCCAAAAAAAAATTGAATTAAGAAAAGCCAAATTCATAAAGGTTAAAAACCCAACCATGCTTCTTTCTTTCCCCCAACCCAAAAAACAAAGGTTGACTATGAGAGCTTGAGGGACCAGCATCGTGCAACCAGCGGTGTGCAACTTGTGCGTGCACCCAACGGCGGCATTGATGGGGGACTAAATGAAAAAGAAAAGCCCAGATGATATTCACTTGGCCTTTGTTGATGGAAGAATGAAACAAGGCCAAGAACTCTTGAGGCGATGTGCCACTAGCAACGGTGTGGGACCGACGACGTGTGACCAAACGACAGTCTGCAACAGGCAATGACAGCTGCGTGCAAAGGTGAGGGATTTTAAACGAAACCAACACTTCCTTCCCAGTCCTATTTTCCAAATTGGAGCTTTGATTCGCAACCTTAATTTTCCTAAATCTTCGAATTTCTTTTGTTTTCAGGATGTCAGATTCCTAATTTGGTTCAACTTGTATTTCTTTCACCCATGAAAAGCGATTGCACTTGTTGAAGTGGTATGTTGACAAGGCGTGGGCATGTGGTGGAATACGACATCCATGGCGGTGACCGTAGTGAGTTGATTATTTATTACGTATTTTTTAATTGTAATGGAGTGAGTTGTGATTCCTTCATTCCGTTTGTGGTCCATGCTTTTTAATTTTTGTACCGTTTTCATTTTAATTTTTTTTTGTATGTTACTTTTAACAATCAATCCACTAACGTATGTTTTGTTGTTTATTTTTAATTGTGGAAGTAGACTACAAATTCTTTATGCTAGATTACATGCAAACTCAAGCCTTAAATTTTGCGAGACTTTGTTTTGTCGCTTCTAAATTTTACATTCATTATTTTAAGTTTCCAATCAAAGAGTAATTTGATTTAAAGTTTTCAATCAAAGTCATTTCAACATGTTGCAAATAATAGCAATTTTCTTCATTTCCCTACTTTGTATGAGGCTTTTGTTTTATCCCTAATTATGCACTACGAGTTCTTTTCAATTAAGTTCTATTTGGAATCTCTCCATATATAATATAATGTAGTTACAACTTGTGTTTCTTCTTGTGTAGATTTAAGTTTGTTTTATTTTGGAAATACATTGATTTTTTTTTCCTTCCATTTTGCACTAGGTGAGGAATGTGAAGAAATGAACGATGCCATGTCTGATAGTAGGTGTGTTGAGGGCGTTAAAGAAGATGAGTTTGTCATTATTGATCCTGATGAGTTACACAAAATAAATGTACGATGTCCAAAGGGTGAAGGTTCAATGGAGAGATGTATGGAAGCCATTAGTTGGCATGGAGATATATTATCGGATGATATAGATTTCCTGAACATGAGTAGTCAAGTTGAGACACATCTCAAGTTTATTGTGGAGGTTGACATGGAGAATCTTGTTTTTAAGGTGGGGATGTGTTTTAGCAATGCTAATGAGTTTAGAGAAGTAGTTAAGAATTATGCGATAAAAAATGAGTGACGGGTAAAGTTCACTAAGAATGCACTGGATAAGTTAATGATAGTGTGCTTTGACTGTTGTGATTGGCTCATATATGCTTCCAAAGTATAAAGAAAGCATACTTTATAAGCTAAAGCCTTCAATCATGTGCATACATGTAATAGAAGTTTACATATTCCTCAAGTAAGCTCTAAATGGCTAGCAAACAAGTATTGTGATGGGTTAAGGAATAATCCAATATGGCCAAGTGCTTCATTGAAGAAAATAATTGAGAGTGAGAATGTTTTATAGCTATCCAAAACAATGGTATATAGAGCTAAGGCAATAGCAGTGAGTATGACTACAAGGGATGAAGAATAGGAATTTGGGATGCTAAAAACTATTGTCAAACACTTCTTGATTCCAATCTAAGATCCACCTGTGTAATCAAGAATGAGCAATGTTAAAACCAATTCAAGTTTAGAGGAGTTTACATATGTTTGGATGCGTTGTAGGGAGGTTTTTAGAAAGATATAGATGCTTTATGAAGTTTGATGATTACCACTTGTCATCAAGCTACAAGATTAAACTTCTATCAGCCATGGGCATAGACAAAAATGATCAGATGTATCTATTTGCATGGGTAGTTGTAGGACAAGAAATGTACAAGACATGACATTGATTTATTTGTATGATTACTAAAGATTTGGAAATTACAAGCCCTACAAATTCAAAGTACTGGGCTTTTTTGTGTGACAAGCAAAAAGGATTGATACGAGCACTAGCAAATCTAATGCTTGAAGCCGAACATAGATTTTGCTTGAGGTTTTTTTATGAAAACTTTAGATTGCATCACAAAGGATTAGAAGTTGAAATTTTGGTTTGGAAGGCTATTATAACAACTAAGGTATGTGATTTTGACTGGGCAATGGAAGAATTTAAAACAGTTAATAGAAAAGTTTATAATTGGTTGTCCCAAATGTCACTGGGAACAAGTCTCATTTCAAGATAAACTTAAACTGTGACGCTTCCTTAAATAGTTGATGTGAAAGCTTCAACAAGAACATCATTAATGCTAGGGATAGGCCTATAATTACATTGCTTGAAGCTATAAAAGTTCAACTCGTGGAGAGGATTCATAAGCAAATGGATAACTTGACTAAGGGTGCGTTTAAGAAGGCTTTTAAGGAAAACCTTTGGAGAAATGCAAAGGCCTTTAATTTAAAGGATTTTGATGAAATATAAAGATTGTTTGGTAAAATGTAATTGAAAAGTGCCTTGGGAAATGACCTTAGGAAAATACTGTTTGGTAAACATATATTTGGAGAAGTCATTTGGCATGACCAATTTAATCTTCTTTTTTTCATTTTAATTTTTTTAAAAAATTGAAAAGAAAAACAATGACTATTTTTTATATTTTTATGCTGAAATGTAATGTAAAATAGACATATTAACAAATTCATAGATAAAAAAATCACATCAAAGTGGACTTTTTCTCAATAAAAAAAAAAAAAGAGTAATTTCATTATAATGAACATGGTTGCATATGCATTGAGGAAAGAAATAGATTATCATTGAAAATTACAAGCATCCTTAAGTATTTAATAAACTCATTGCTATTTGATCATATAAACTTGTTATGTCATAAAATAAATTATCATTTGAAGTACTAGCCATTTATTTGTATCATCAAGATCAACTAAATATCCATAATTGGGATTCAAATCTACTTTAGCAAAATGTCTATCATTGATGGCATTTCATCGTATATAATTATGCAAAGTTATTATTGTTATAACAATTTTTATTTGCATACACAGATCGATTTCCAGCAGAATTTAATTCATTCATGACATAATTTCTTTTCCAAATAAACACGAAATTCACCAAAACACAATCTTATATCTCTACACATGCTTATGAGAGTGGAATAGCATCAAATCAAGGACCAATCAACATTAACTTAGGGCTGTAACAGTGGCAAATCTGCAAGTATTGATGAGGTTCCAACAAATTCCAAACAAGTTTGAAATTGAATACCTATGTTTTTCTCTTTTTTTTTTTAATGAAGAAATAGAATTCAAATACGTTTATATGACTAGAATAGATCAGCAATCTAGTAACGAAGGCAATTCTCAATCAAGAACTGAATGAAAATACACACAGACTTAGTTCAAGAATTTTACCAAACATGTGGTATACATTTTGGCAGAGGAGCACCAATTCAAATTATTAGTACAACCACAATCAAGCATCTAAGCTAGACTTTTTTCACACTTGAAAAATTTCTTGGCGCCACTCCCCTAAGTAGCTGCAATAACAAAATGCAAATAAAGAAACCTTCTTGTTCTTCCTCTCACGTTTTTGAATGCCCCTTTTTTTTTATAAACCCTACCTTAGTTGGTTTGTCCAGATGAAGACTTTCCTTCTTTTTATTTTCTTCCTTCTTTTCATTTTTGTCGGGCATAGACTTTGAAAGGGTGTTTTCTTTTTGCAAGTCAGACAACATATTCCATGTTTTCATAAAGACAACCGTGCACACAATCGATTTGCACACAAACAGTAGAAATAGCAACAGAAAACAGAGCACATGTAGTTTAGTTGAATGAAAAATGATTAGTTATAGTGACTGACATCAAATATGATTAAAGAGATAGCAGAAGCAACATTAAGGAATGGAATCATTGAAGCAGGCAATCATGAACGAAGTTCAAGTACTCTAGCATTACAGAACTTCTTCACTAGGGCAAAACCGTTGAAATCAACCATTGAAATTAAAAGAAACTAGCAACTACTGAACAAAAAAAGATGCTACCAGAGAGAGGCGATTGAAGAGGCGAGCTTCGGCAAGCGAACCGAGAGACGAGCTTCAGTGATCAAAGAGGCGAGCTTCGGTAGGCGACTGGAGAGGTGAGGCGAGCTTCGGTAGGCGACTGGAGAGGTGAGCTTTAAAGTCGTAAGAAGAGTGAGATCTCAAGAAGAGCAAAGGGAAAGGCAAGTGGCTCCTTCGAGTAGAGGATTATGATATCTATTTGAAAATGGTTAAATTTGGAATTTTAATAAAATTCTGAGGGTAACAAAGGAAAAACAATTTTTTTTTAATTGCCTCATGGCTTGCCGAAAATGTTGGAAAGTCAAGGAAATCTCCTAGCTACCTTGGGCTTTCAACCTTCAAAAGCCTAGCCCTTGTATGATGGGGTTTCAAAATAATTTGCCAAACACCTACAACTTGGCCTAAGGGGCTTTGAACACCCAAGGGGTTTTGGGAAAATCATTCCCAAACATACCCTAAGTACATTGGTGTAATTTGTCCTAAGATCCAAGAAATATTGGACCTTCAAAAAGAGTATTCAACATTGTGGATCCTTACATGGAATGGGGATGATGATTTTGAATTTAGTGGGCCATATGGAGATATGAGGGTTGTTAACATCAGACACAAAACTTGTAGCTGCAGAAGATGGAACATTAGTTGAATCCCTTGCTGCCATGCTATGGTAACTCTTGTATACTTGAGGAAACAACCTGAAAAATGGGTTCACACATGTTTTAATATCGAAACATTCAAGCAAACTTATGGTCATGTTGCGCATACTATAGATTCCAAGGATACATGGCCTACTAAAGAGCATTTACTCCCACCAGATGTGCCCAAGCAAATTGGCAGAAAGAAGAAACAAAGAACAAAATCGACGAATGACATTACTGATAACAATTTAAAGACAAAGAAGTTTTAAGTTATGAGAGAGTCTATAAAAATAAATTTGAAAAAACAAAATACCCCAATCACTTGTAGAAAATGTGATGGGTTAAGCCATAATAGGTATCATTGTAAGAATCCATCAATATCATTAACAATAACAACAACATCATCGGCCCAAGCAACTCCTACATTTGTCTCATGCTCACAAGGTATAGTAGAAAGCACTCCTTTAGCCTTGACATCACAAACTGAGACAACCAAATTGCTTGCGTCATTTTTTAGCAACATTTGAGGCTCAATATTATCTATGGGAAGAGTGAAGATGCAAGTATCCATCTATACTTAACTTTATTATAAAAGTCTCCTTACTTGTGTGACTTTGTTTTGACTAATTATTTATTTTTTGTAAGTAAATAAGAGGATTTAAAGACTTAAACATGAAAAGGTCAAAGATGAGCAATTTTTTGGAGATATACTAGACCAACAAAACCAACAACACAAACTCTTTTTTGTTTTATTGATAGTTTACATGAATGGGTCTATATGAGTATGTTTTGGAAGCATCTTAAAGAATGTATAGGTCTACTTTGTTGGGAAGATGTATTATGTTGTGTTGTTTCCCTTTTCCATCAAATAATATGGATCAATTCAAATTTATCTAATGCAATCTAATTTGTTTTGCTTTCTTTTGAGTTGTGCCTATTGTTGAGAAGAGTTACTTTTTTTTTTTTTTATCAATTTACTCATATGGTCTTTTTATGCTTTCTTTCAATTTGTGCCCTTTGCTCATTTTTGTTGTTGGCAATAGATCCACCACATAATCATTAAGCTCAATACAACAAGCATCAACAAGTAACATGATGATCATTAATAACTCATCATTAAACACTTGAATTCATTGAACTTTAATATCTACATTACAAAAGATGTGTGCATAGCATGTACAACAGATGAGTTTACAACACTCAATAGAAAGCTTCACTAATTACAACCCGCCTTACTATGGATACCTGTAAACAACAACAAATCACAATTCTCCCACATCTTCTTAAATGTAATACATTATTACCCATGAAATCATCTTCACGCATAATAGAATCTTTTCTCTTTCTGCTTTGTTAAAGGTGGGTTTCAATCAATCTTATTTTTCACAAGAGCCCAAAGATGATTTGGCAACTTGGATACATGCTCCTAATCTAGTATGCAAATATCAACATATACCAAAAGATTAGACAAGCGCGTTAATGCCTACATGAAATTTTTTAGTATCAGGAATGGCACAATATTAAATCGTGCTTCAATGAAGAACTGCCCAAGTTGTGTATCTAGGTCTGCAATGAAAGTAACTCACCTTTGTATAGGTGCCACCTGATTCGCCATACAAAAGTGGGCGAGATTGTGTTTTCACAACGACAATTCGCTCTGCCAATGCTTCCAAAGGCACACCTAGCCAAACACTATTCCCCCGTCTCATGTATGTCTTGAATACCAGATGAAAATGCATACCGAATTAAAACATTTCACCAAGAAAAAGAGCAACATTGAAGACATGTATGGGATGGAATGTTCCCAATAATTGTTTATGCTAATACTTCCACTATTCTGCAATTGCAGCAATTTCAAAGTGAAAATGAGGATAGATGAACCTGTCACATAAATTATATCCATGTACTTGAGATAGGATCTTGCCCATGGTGGTTTTTCCAGAACCCATCATTTTTACAAATCGGATCAATCAAATGAGTACTAGAGACATAGATTGTCAAAATCAAACCAACATAAGATCAAGGAAAAGAAACTGACCAACAAGATATACACAACGCCCACTTAAATATGGCTCGATCTTTTGCGACTTATTATACATTTTTATCGATTCTAGTGAGGTACATGTTTGTTTAACAAGTAAACAAATTTACTCATATGCATTTGCATCTTACTTCGCACAAACACCCTTATAAAACAAAATGATGCCCGATTACCAGCATCATGCCTATGGCTTCCATTAGGCAAATAGAAGATTGGATTCAGTACCTTAAAGATCAAAGCTTCATCAAAAGGAGAATTAAAACTTCCAAATTGCAATCTTAGAGTCGTAAAATTGGTCATTTATATCACTACTAATACTCAACAAATTAGACAAACAAAAGAAGATGATGCAGGGAGCCCAAAAAAAAAGGCCTTATTCCATAAAGTTCACTGATGAAGAAAATGAAAGTAGAAATTGATGACACCCATATGTATAGCTACTTAATAGAATCTGAACTTCGGCAAATGCAAACAAAAGAAGAGCACAAAAACTCAAAGCATAGTAGAATCTGCCTTCAATCTATACAAGTGGGAAAAAAATGAAAAACATAATTACATCATGTGGATTCAAGTAAGCAAGACTAATCAATCCATTATACATTAATAGAAAACCTCAAAGCTCTCCACCCAACTAAATAATGCCGAGTTCGCATTTTTGAGCAAAGATAGCTTATATTATTCATTATTTCCTAAGGTCATGGAACAAAGTGTGAAACTCTCCTCAAATATTATCCTTGAATGATCCAAGAGGAAGAAACCATTGATAAAGATTAACCATAATTCACAATTCACTAAATCAAAAAGGCATACAATAAAACAAAATTACCTACTTATAAAAAAGTGTGGACATGAAAAACTCAATATGAATTACCCCATATCTTGAAGTGCAAAGTTGAACAAGAAATCGATGTAAGAGTTACTACCTCTCGGAAACTCTTGGTACGAACACGACCCTTACTAAAGAGCCCGGTTTTTGCTAATTGAAACTTCTTCCCATAATTTTCGGGAAACCGGCAACGAGCAGCTCGATTTGCTTCCAAACCTATCCGAATCAACCCACGCTTTTGTTTGTTTACTCTCCCATCAACACTCGCCGGTCGCACGCTATTGCCGGTTGCACACCATTGCGGGTCGCACGCTGCTAGTAGTCACACTTCACCATGCGCGCCGCGCCGCACGCCGTCACAGTCACACATCGCCGCCGCCGTCGCATGCACCGTTCGCATGCAGCCAAGAGTTCAAACCTCACCTTCATTCTTTTAAGTGTGATGGGGGAAGAAAGATACATGATTGGGATTTTACCTTTATAAATTTGGCTTTTCTTAATTCAAAATTTTTTGGACAAAATTATCCCTACTCCGGTTGCCAAAAAAGTCACATAGTTGCAAAAAGTCACATAGTTGCCGGCAGGCAAATTGAAATCCTTGTTTGAGACTAATTTGGGCACTTCATGACCTTATTTAACACAATGTCTACTCTATGCCCTTTTTTAGAAAACAATCCCATTTTAGATCCTTATTTGAAATTTTCTCTTAACTTTATAACATTAAGTAAATGCTACTAAAAGATAAAATTCCAATTAAAATTTATCGAATTCTCATCACATATTTTTCTTACAATTGAACAAATGAGTTAAAACTATTTTTCCAATTCTTTTCCTCCCAAATATTCCTTTGCACCTAACATGAATCAAAACATTTCATTTACTCTTTTGGCAAGCTCAATTCAAACTCTATAAATGCTCTTCGAACTTGTAATTACTATTTAAACAAATGTTATCCAGACCGGCCAAAAAAAAGAAAAAACGAAGAAAAGAAACCAATTGCCATAAATCATTTTCATTATTCAATTTGATTTCTTACATTTTTTTTTAACAGGAATTTGATTTCTTACTTTGAAAATGAACATCTAGTACGTTCATCCATTAATTACTTATTCAATTTACCAATCTATTGTCCCACCAAACAGCCGAATAAGAGCAAACTGCACTTCCGGCCTCCAGACATTCCGATGCAGAAAAGAGGTTAAAGGAAAAATGTCGTCCGCCACGCCGAAGAAGCGCCTTAAACCCAAAACCTCTTCTCCCTCTTCGTCCCGGCGATCGCCGATCGCGCTGGAGCCGCCGTGGCACCTGTTCCCGTCGGGGCAGGAGCTGCGGCGGCTCGCGGCGGTGCTCGCCATCGCCTCTTCCGTCGCCGTCGCCTGCCACTTGTTCGCCAGCTTCCTCCGCCCCCAGACGAAGCCCTTCTGCGACAGCGGCCTCGACCCCCTCGACGCATTCGCAGGTTCCCTCCCTTTTTTAATGCTGATGGGTTTCTCTAGTCGTGGGTTTTCGGTGCCCAGTTCGTGGGTCCGTTTTTTGTTGCGCTTGCGTTCTTTGTTTTCGTTAACTGTGTCGTTGAGCTGCGATGAGAAGCGGAATTTTAGCTGGGATTATGAGTATAAACGGCCGCTCGAGTTGGAGTTCGCTTTCTGTGTAATGTAATTTCCTTTTGGCATGCTCAAGGTAGAATCTTTAGCAAGATCAGGTAGCTGCTCTCACATGGATAAGTCTTGATCATCTGCCTGTTGGCCCACTTGGTGTTTGTGTTCTCTCCATTTTCGATGTTGGTCGGTTTCTCTAGTCATGGGTCTTCGGTGCCTGGTTCGTGGGTCCGTTTGTTGTTGCGCTTGCGTTCTTTGTTTTTGTTAATTGTGTCGTTGAGCTGCAATGAGAAGCGGAATTTTAGCTGGGATTATGAGTATAAACGGCCGCTCGAGTTGGAGTTCGCTTTCTGTGTAATGTAATTTCCTTTTGGCATGCTCAAGGTAGAATCTTTAGCAAGATCAGGTAGCTGCTCTCACATGGGTAAGTCTTGATCATCTGCCTGTTGGCCTACTTGGTGCTTGTTTCCCCTTCAATGTCGAAAAACTGAAGGTGTTTTTCTTTTGCACATCGTACTGACATGCTGTGCGTTGGCATTTTGATGTGTTCCTTTTCTTGAAGGCGTTTTGGTGTTTCATTATGCAAAGACTGAACTATTTTTACCCAAACTGTTTCTCGCAGAACCTTCCGGTAGCAGTTTTGTTTTGCAATTTTATGTTTGAATTACGTGGCTATAATTACCAGGTAATGCTTACATTGGCAGTATTGTCATATTAACTTTCGTGACTACAGATGATTGTGAGCCTTGTCCAAGTCACGGAGAATGCCATCAGGGCAAACTGGATTGTGCTCATGGATACCAAAAGGTTGGAAGGTCATGTGTGGAAGATGGAGATATAAATGAAACAGCCAGGAAACTTGTACGTTAAAAGAGTCATTGATTCTGCTGTACTTGTAGTGTCATTTTGGTTCGGTGGAATATCTTGATGCCATTCGTGTAATTTATCATCTTGATTTCAGTCAGAATGGGTTGAAAATTGTCTTTGTAAAGCAAATGCTCAGCTTCTATGCTACGGGACTGGGACAGCTTGGGTATGTTCTTGCTGTCTCTTCCTCTGTCTCTTTGGGACAATGACATCCTCATTTTAAGTCTCTTTACTTTTAAATAATGTTCCACATTACTTGTTAGCTCAAACAACTGACTAAGTATCGTCAGGTTCCAGCTGAAGAGATATGGAACAATTTGGATGGACACCCACTGATGAAGAACTTTGGCTGGGACACTGCTAATTTCAATTATACAAAACAGAAGGCAGTAGAAGCCGCTGGAAAGATAATGGAGAGCAGGACAGATTTATCTGGGTATTTTGTTTGCATTTATTGAAAAGTCAGATGAAGGATTATAATGAGGATCCTGCATTTATATTTTGGTGCTTTTGTGCAGGATGAAAGTGCTGAAGTGTCCAGACTCGGTAGCGGAACTTTTCAAGCCGTACACCTGCCGAATCCGTCTATGGATTTTCAAGCATGTGTTATTGGTTGTGCCAGTTTCTTTGCTGGTATTCCATTCTTGGGCAGATCTCACTGTTTATGTTTTACCATCTATGCTACCAAAGCTTGTTGACTGTGTTAAGGTGTACAGCTCGTGGCTTCTGCAATGCTAATCTGGAAAGTCCGTCGCAGATGGATTTTGTCAACTAGAGTGGAAGAGCTTTATCATCAGGTAGTCAAGGGATATATCTGGCTGATTATAAAAAAGTACTTGTTTCAATGGAGATAGCTAAAAGTAAAGATAAGACGTAAGTGTAATTTGATTCATTGGAGTCAGCACATGCTTTGTACTCATTACAGCTGTCTCTGCTATATTAGCACTCTTGTCCAGTTGTCCTCATGGAGAACCTGGTTAAATCTAAAATACAGTCACTAGTTATTGTGACCCATCTTTTAATCTGCAATTTTTTTGCCCCTTCAGGTATTTTTCAGTCACTTCTCTTAAATGAGGACTTTGACTGCCTGTTTTTGAGATGATTAGGGGCCTTGAGCTTATATTTTTTTTCTTCCATAATGAAAGTTCAGAGAGATGATTTCATAGAATGATTTCCAACCTCCTAAACAATTGAGAGATTAGCTAGCCAATAATGAGACACCTCGAGAGATTTAAATCTCCCTGTTCTTCTGGCCATGGCATGATTATTCTGCTCGGAAGGGTAATAAAAAGTCATACGGTTAATGTGGAGTCAATGTCAAATAATGATGACTTTATTATTGCCCATATTTCTAGTGCTGATATTCCTGCTTCCTGGCAAGAAATTTTTTTTTAGATGGGACATGATATTTGATCACATAGTGCAACGAGAATTGTCTATTATGTCAATGGAATAACTGTACATGGAACTCTATAACAGAGGTCTGGTGGCCAAGCTTAATGGGCTATTTAAGCTATTTATTGATCTCATACTGTTCCTCCATTTTACTTGCAACTTCATGTCAGACCATTGATTGCAATCTTACCAATAGGTTTGTGACATACTCGAGGATAATGCCTTGACATCAAAGAAGGGTAATGGCGAAAATGAACCATGGGTAGTTGCTGCTAGGCTACGAGATCACCTTCTCTTACCAAAAGAAAGGAAAGATCGTGTTCTGTGGAAGAAGGTTTGTACATTCACAGTTCTGGATTCAGATAAACATGTTAAGGACAAATTTTCCTGTGTGCTGTGGCATTTTTCGGCAATTCTTGTTCATTTACCCTTAAAAACGTGAGAAAGAGCTGCTGTCTGTATTAATATCCATTTGTGTGGCAGGTTGAGGAGTTGGTCCAGGAAGATTCTCGCATAGATAGATATCCAAAGCTGGTTAAGGGTGAATCAAAAGTGGTCTGGGAGTGGCAAGGTATTGGAACTTGCACATGTTTAATTTATGTAAGTTGTAACATAATTCCACAAGTTGGAACCTGAAGAGGGTCACAGCAGAATGGTCATTTGTCGTTGTTAGATATTCTTTTGAAATATTGAAAGCACTGTCACGAATGCTTTAGCTCATTTCTCTACCAGAAACGCAGTGCATAGAAGATTCCACGCCATTGTATTTGCAAATGCTTTGACAGTTTTTATCCCTGGTGCTGCACTTTCCTAGGTTCTGTAGTTTCTGCATTCTGTGCCTTACAAGAAATGTCAACATGTTATCAACCAGCGTTGTCTGTCATCCATTTCATGGTTTGTGTGTAGTTGAAGTGTCCATTGAATATTTTGGAAATTTCTGCCTACTAACTTGAATTGTGTGTTTTGGACAAAATGAACTTTTCCTAGATGAAAAAACTCATCTGATCCTTTTATTTCATTGTTAAGATGACAGATATAACAGAGAAAAGTTCAATAACTATGCAATCATGAGATGACAGCACTGAGATGTAAAAAATGTTGCAGCTTTTTCTGGGTATAATATTATGGTCTCATTTACAAGAAAGCAAAGAGGAGAAGGAAAAGGGTTTTAAAAGGAGAAGAGATATGAACATATACTCTATTTTAAGATAGCTAAACGTCATTCTTTCATCAATTACATGCAGAACTTGATTTTTTGAAGCAGAATCGCCTATCTTTTTGCTTATATATATATATATTGGACATGTATAACCACATTACTAGGCTGAGCGTACAATTACGAATACATATCTCGTTTGCAGCAGAACAAGAGTTCATTTGCTCTACTGATAAGAAAAGGAAGAGGAGTTCATGGGGGATAGATGATAGTGCTTGATGAACAATCTGTACTATGCACGCCACATATAACCATTGTAGTGTCTGTAGTACATGCAAAATGTTGAAGGATCTTATTTTAATTTGACATTATGAGTTGGTTTGGACAAGATTTTTCAACCTGGATAGTGCTAATCTAAAGAAGTCTCCCTTTTCTCTGATTTATTCCTAACTCAATTCTCTTGTTTTCATTAGTTGAAGGCTCTCTGAGCTCCTTAAGATCAAGGAAGAAGGGAGAACAAGGAAAGCTTAAGTCTAGTCATGGAAGGCATTTGAATTTGGATCAACCATCCCATGAATCGAGGAGAGGTGAGCCGTTAGACTGTGGATATTGTTTCCACTTCTCTTTATATCTAATGATTGCACATCTCTGTCAGAATCATTCATCGTATAGAAATGCATCTGTTTACAATTAGAGCCTACTTAAACATTGATAGATCAGTATGTACTCATAAAGATGGTATTGGAGAGGTTGAGGCATTCCGTAGTGTCATGTAAGCATAATAGGAAGTCAAGGATTGTCACTTGACATGAAGCCCACTCGAGGACATCTTACTTAGCATAGTCTCTTTTCTGTTCTGCAAATAGAACCGAATAAAGATCTAGCTAAGATGGCTTGAACCATCACGCCTACTCTGAGCCTAATGGCTAAGATCAGGCTGCTATGTCACAAGTTATCCTTTCACTTGTCACGTACAGATGGCTAGATAATTTAAAGTTTTAGGTGGGTCATTATAGCGTGTAACTAGTTTACTATAGGAATTATGCCTTATGATCCTTAAGTTGGCAAATGCCTAACTTTGTTATGCTATATTTGTAAATGGGATAATGGATAGAATAACTCTTTGAACAGATCTTCAAGCAAGCCCGCATTGGATCGATGAACGCAAAGGAGTCCATTCATAATGAAGGCACTGCCCTTAATCATGTGGATCTGGCCAAATGCTCTCAAGATGATAAGATGGATATACTTCCTGGGGATTGCGAATGATCTTTTTGAAGTGCTCAGCTCGGATCGAACTCCACACACGATACAGTGTTTCCAAGAGCAAAGACTTGGCGGCGCTTGTGCTTTGGGAACATGAGTCTTCTTCTTGATACAGCGATGCTATTTAACTATTTTCCATGAAGTTTTGTTAAGAACTAGAAAATACGAATGCAACTCCTTGACAGGCCTTTATTCTTCCCTGTCTTTTGAGTGTGCAAGTGTTCCAGCCAGTGCATCAATGGTGGTTTGTGTAATAACTGTAGACAAAAATGTTGCTGTTTTATTTTTCACTGTTGCTTTTGGACCCCTCTCATGTACCAGCACAAAGGAAATGAAGGCATCATAACACATTGACCTAATATTTCCCGCTCGTCTGCGGTTGGTCTAATGGCCCTCCTGTTTTTCTGCAATGGCCGACAGAGACAGAGGCCACCAAACATTATCAAGATACAGCAGTTGGTCTCAACCTTGCGATTGTTTTCTTAAAAACACTAAGAAATTAATCCCACATAAGAGTAGCGATTCTACTATGACTCGATTCCTTCCCTCCAAAGAGAAGAAAAAGACTTATCCGTTCATCATTCAAATGAAACACAGAAGCCTGCTAAAGCCTAGATTCTACTGTCAAGATCAGTGAAATGTGAAAGCCTATAGCGTACTTTTTACATTAAATATTTAATCCCATAGTCAGAAATTCCCTCGGTGCCCCTTAACGAATGGCACAGTTTGTGCATGCACTAGGCAATTTCATCAAAGATGCTCGTGCCTCTTGAAGCAAGTGAAAGCATACCAAACTTTGACACTGTTGAATCTGAGACCTTTGCGTCAACTTAAACATCAAGGACGGTACTGGACCAAATCGAAGCCATCATTGTCTGAGCGTTGATTTCAAAATCATCCGTCCACTGTCATACCCAAATCTGTGGGCTGAGCACATGATTTTGCTCATGATCTTCTCAATAGACAGTGAAAATTTTCTTAACGTGGATATCTGCCAAAGCTGGGGTCATGTGTTTGGGCCATCTGTTGTGGCCACCTGGCATTTGATTTAACCGCGGATGCCGGAGGCACCACATTCTTTTGCCTAAAAGATATCACGACACTGAAATATTCATCAACCTCGTGACTCCCTTTTTCCTTTTTTCTAAACCTAACCTTCCATTCCATGAAAAGCCATCGAGATATTTCAAAGAAGAAGCGGTGCCTACATTAGAATGGTAAATCAAAAAAGACTACTAAATTTGTATTTTTAACTCTAGATGAGAGATTATTGAAAAGAAATGAAGATGCAATTCCTAATCGATGAAAAGCCCAATTTGCAAGTTCATGAGTGACATTATTATTAAGTCTACTGGTCCACCTTAAAGTCCATCTCGAGTTGTTGCTGAATAGGAAGTGAGAGTATGAGATGAAATGATGAATACTACAAGGACAAAAGCCCTTGGGTTGAATAGCACCAATTAAGACCTTGCAATCACTTTCAAAACCTCGCTGTGTATGCCAAGGGATTAAGCAACTTCGCAAGCAAGAAGAAGAGATGTAGGCTTTACTTCCACCGGCGATTCCATCTTCCTCGTCTTAGCCGAAATTAAAGTCAGTGACTTGAAAAAGTGAGATCGCATGTACAGTATCTTTTGACATACCACGTAGTAGATTGTTAATGTATAATATCATACTTCTTTAGAGAATTAAGCCAGCAATCCATCGCACGGGAATAACACCAGTAAAATATAAAACCTACATTACCTGCTTTAGTCGTAGACCTCTTTATTCCTTGAGCACTAAACTAAATTAGACCATGCAAATTCAGAGAAGGCGTTTGGGCTCAGGGGGTTAAAAAAGTAAAGTCCAAAAACTCAAGGGATCATTCCATAAATGGTCTTTCATCCTTCATGCACCTATAAAGTAAAGAATGGCCGCTTGACAAGTTCTGCAAACTCAGAACCGACACTAGGGAAGCATATCTCCCTTCATAATCAGCTGTTTTTTTTTTATATTATCCACCATTTTCTGCATCTGTTTTCTCTAGTGCACTAATTACTCATTTAGGTCGTATGGTTCGAGTTGGTCTCATATGATGATTTTTCAATGTTTGTGAGCTCATCAGTTAAGCAGGAAACGGGAGGAGAAACGCACTTGCAGTGCCCTTTTCTGATTTCAACCTTCTTCACTGGTCTACGTTCAACTAACCCACAAAAGTAGAAGCTGAAAAGCGCAGGAAGATGATAGGTGTTGGACAGTTACACGTCAAGAATCTTGAAGTTTCAAATTTCCCATCTGGGTATAGACGTTAGTGAGTGGGTTTGGAGTTTTCTAGCAGTCAGTTTGCCGGAACTGGTATCAATATGATTCTGTGTGCTCATATGATTCTGTGTGCTCATGCAGTGACATGGCACCACAGAGAGAGAGAGAGAGAGAGAGAGAGAGAGAGAGAGAGAGAGAATGTGCTATCATGTTTGATATGCAAACCGAGTGCTAGATGGGTCATTAAGCAATTTATGGCTCTTAATCGTAAGGCAAAAAATGATGAAAGCAGGTTAAAAGGTGCGTGTCCCAAATGATGAACAAATCGTGCAATCTCATTATTCATCTGTAATGATACTTGGACTTATAAAATCCATCGTTTTCTTTTTTAAATTTTGGGTTTTAGACAAGATGGTCGTTCGAGATTGAAAATGATTGGTTCCCCCATTTTCCTTCAGACAATTGATTGAGGGGACAAAGATGAAAGATCTACTGAATAATGCTGTGGGGCTTCCCCCACTAAGTCTTCAACAAAAAAAGATTCTTAAAAAATCTCTATAAAAAGAATAGAGAAAAAGCTTTACTTGTCTCATCTTCATGTTGAGTTTGAGCCTTCTGTCACTGAGATAATACTTCATTCAAGTGACTGTTAAAAGTCACCAAAAATCTTGAACAATACCAATTGAGACACATTTACCTCAATTTTTTTTATGTGACACATTTACCCAAATTTATACAGTTTTCAAATTTCTTATTATGACACCAAAAATCCCAAACTTATATTCATGTGGCATATTTACCCCAAAAATTTAGTGTCACAAAAAAAAATGGAATTTTTAGTGTCATAGAAAAAAAAATTAAGGTAAATGTATCGCACAATTCAAGTTTAAAGTTTTTTTCTGTTATAAAAAATAGTTTATGATAAATATATTACAGTTGGTTATTATTATTATTATTTGGAGCTTTTTCCCTAAAAACAATAACCAAAATCTTTCCTTAAAATGAGTAGAGCTAGCAAAATCATTTGATTTAATGAAGATAAAGCCTAAGGAGCACAAAACAATCATATAAGGGTTTATTTTTCTATTAAATTATTATCATTCGGATCTCCACGTGTTGAATTTTTTTTTTTCCTTCTATAAATTTTTCCCTTTCGGGAAACTGCAATTGGACTATAGGTGCTTTCTTCATCATGTTGAATATAAACCCAATTGTTAATACAAAACCAATTCTTTTGTCACCGTGTGATTTATCTTCAAATTAATAGATTCGTGCATATTTAATTACATTTAGCAAAGCCCAGAATAAATTGATATCTGTTGTAAATCCAACAAGGCTTGTGCTTTTTCCAACCCGAATATGGCTGAAGATACTCTTGTCACTTTGAACAATATTATCCCTTGCGGGCCACTTTAGCATGCTTTTAGATCCTAAAAGTATTGAGTCGTGGAGACTAAGGTCAAATATTGAACTCACTCTTGATTTAAGCTTATTTATTGCCTTTTCTTCCTTCTATTTTTGGTTTTTTTCCATTCACATTGACAATTTTGTTTCCACAAAAAATTAGTCTATTTGGTAGATGGCGAACTAGTTATTATGTGAAGAGAAATGATTGATTAACAATCTTTAATCTATTGTGAGAAAAACAATATGTTCTAAACTATGAAAAATCAAACGTAGTTTACTCCTTAAAGAATTTATAACTCACAACAAGTCGTTATTCTCCTAGTAGCAAAAAAATATTATTCTAGCAAAACCCTTGTGTGAATTAGTATATATCCTTTTATTTTGCACTAAGTACAAGTAAGAGTGAAGACAATCATCGATTAGTTTTAATGAGTGCATTTCGTATGACTAATACATTAGTATATGTCACTACGTTTATAGTATGTGTGTTAAACTTCTCAATTTTCATTTTATAATTAGTATAAAATAAATCAATAGTAATTGGACAATTAAACTCATCAAATAAAATGAAAGTTGAGCATTTAAAATACACAGATTACAACGACATATATTATAATCTTATTTAAACCAAATGCATTCATTAAATTTAATCAATGCTTCTCTTCGCGACTCTTGTGCTTAGGTTATTCTTAAAAGAAAGGTTTCTTAGTACTAAAAACTATCCACAACCCTTCAACACAGTAATTAGCTGGGTAAATACCTACTCGTTTTTGGAAAAGAGAATCACCAGTTCCATCGTCGAATAGAAAATTTAAACACACAAAAGAAGGAAAAGATGCAAGGCATAAGCTTGGGCTTCACATTTTGCCTTAGTCTTCTCAATTCGAAATTTTTAAATTCCAACAGGATAGTAAAGTGAGACCTCAAAAGATACAACCTAAACTTAAAATGTTAGGGACTTCTCCGTTCATATTTGGAGAGAAAAAAAGATCGAGCTTTCCAAAAATAGTTATTCTCTTAATGTAATGTTTCTTCTTTAAAGGGAAAAAAAATTTGCACGGGGAATTTTGGCCGGTGGCAATCATGGCAATCCCTTTGCTACTTTACTCAAATTACGTGGCAGGATGTGAAACAGCTGATGATATTAACATCCAAGGGCTCCGTTGCCTCATCCTGGGTTTGCTTTGATCATAGGCAAAGTGCCCCCGTTGTGCGGTTGTTGGAAGAAGGAAAAATAAACGTTTACGGTAAAAAAAATAAATAAATAAATAAATAAAAGGTCACCCATTTGAAGAAACCAGATGGTCTCTCCATCTACAATTCAAATTGCAAACTATGGAACCTTAGATAGGATTAGAGGTCAGTTTCATTATGTCTTGGAATAAACTTCTTCTAACTTCCAAATTTTCATATTGACCTATCGTTTTTGCCACGTCGGCCAGCCATTCAAAATTGGAGGACAAGATCAGGGAGGAGTCTAGAAATGGTCGCAATCAAGTACATGTCATAGTGACTCGAAATGACAAAGGAGGCCAACTCAATTTCAAACTGGGGTGAAAATCTGAGTTGAGCTTGTCTTCTTAGCCACAAGTTATGTATATTGGAGACAGGACCAAGTCTGTCCTAGCGTAGCAATTATTGCACCAAAAGTATCACGACAAAATATCAAAAAGGTATAAGATCCTGATTTGCGGTCGGTCCAATGTCTATGTTTTTACTTGAGTTTACGGTGGGAGATCATATTTTAGTGTTTATTTGACATCATATAAGCTATCAGTGTACTGAAAATCAATAATTTAGGGCCTACCGTCTAAAAATAAAAGCAAATAACATGTGATGCCCAGCCGTGTTTAACCGGTTACTCGAAGGGTAATGAGCACGACACCTCACCTCCTGGCCCCTGCTCAGTTCTCCAGGGCGGGGATCAAACCTACAGCTATCCATTCCTGCTCATTGAAAGCGTCAGCCCTTTGCCATTGGATCAGTCCCGAGTGGGTTTCCAAGATGCCTGAAAAATAAAAGAATCACACTTCCGCCTACTTAACCACCGGAGTTTGCACCAATGGCGACCCTTCTAATATAAAAATAAGAGGTTGGGAGTTCGAATCCCCACTTTTCAAGGGAGTTGCGTTGGGGACGATTTAGTTTCAAATGTGGATTTGGACTTCCATGCTCTGCAATGAGGCAGGGCAAAAATCTGAGAGCGAGAGTTAGAGTAGGAGTAAAGTAAGACCGATAAAAAAAAAAAAAAAAATCTGCCTACTTCAATTAGTGTGCTTTGAAAACGCATTCACTAAGGCCAAGCGAGAGCCAAAGAAGCACTCTTTATAAACAATGGAAACTTAGAAAGCTATAATTGCATAACAACGACAGAGCTCGGGTAGCTCTTTCCGTTGTGCTTTTGTGAGCCATGCTAATATGATTTTACTTTCTGTCATGCATGAGAACCCAGCAAAAGGGAAGAACATGATTATGCAAATGACACCTTGAAAAAGATCGCTGCTGCAGAATCTAACCTATTTTCTTTCGTTTCTGCTGTTAAACGAACGCGTATAATTACATAGCATAGGAGATGCAAAAGGAGTAATCTGTTCTTGTTTAATCCTAGGCATGCATTGGATATATTGGTAGAGACTTTCTCTGATAGAATCATGTGGGCTTCGTTCATTTGGCAAACCAAATGTTGACACCCAAAAATGATCCAAGACTTAGCGGAAGATGTTGAGATTGAGTTATCAATGAAAATGGTCGACGTAACTTGATTGCAAATCGACCACTGCCTGGTTGACGTAACGAGATTATAGTACTATCGATCAAAAGAAATTGGAGCAGCTGTCGACATAGTCAAATACATCCATAGAAAATCAAATTGGGAGAAACCTTAAAGACTGTAACTGCCTACGGACAAGAATATGCAACTAAAGATCGGGAAGTGCCGAATTGAGAATTTTGGAGGCTATTGAAGTTCATGATTTAGAAGATAACCACACATTGATGGTTCTACTTTATACAAGGTCATATAAGGCGGAGTAGAATCAATTGTAAAAGATCCCCAATCAACAACACTTAACAAATTTCCACAGTTCAATTTATCGTTTTATCATTCTTATTCGCAATTCTCTATTATTTCAGACTGATTAGTCCCATTAGTTCCGTTAGTTTTAGTAATTCATTCCATACACATTGCAACCTATCATAGTCGTTATAGAATCCGATTCATTCAAAAGACTAAAGATCCAACTTTTGGTGAAAGGTATTTCGTCAACGACCATTTTCGACAAAACAGCAGCAAATGTCGTTAAACGTTCTTACCTATCAGATCGCAAATCTAAAGAAATAACTCTTGAAACTAGTAGTGTTACAAGGTCTAATGCAATGGTCTAGTCGGATGCCAAGTCCACAGGTTTTACGAGAAAAGTACTAAAATAGTCTTAAATCTTTTGTATTGGTACCAATTCAATCATAAACTTTTCAATTGAACCAATTTAGTCCTAAACCTTTTCACATTGGTACCAATTCAGTCCATCCGGCTAATTTAAGCCGGAAATTGCTGATGTAGCTGCCGGTGGTCTTATGTGGCGCCATGTGGACAAATTTAATAATTTTTTTTATATTTTTATATTTTTCTTTTCTTTTTTCTTTTTTTTTTCTTTTCTCCTTACCCCTTGGCCGGCGAGGTCGCTGGCCGACCATCGCCGGCCACAAGCCGGTCGGGGTGAGGGGCCCCGCGCCCCGTCGGCCACCGACGAGGGCCGCCGCGCCCTCGCCGCTACAAGCGAGGGCATCGACCCCCACCGAGATCCAGGCGAGGGCGCGCGGCCCTCACTCGTGGCGGGCGAGGGTGCGGCGGCCCTCACCCGGATTGAGGCGAGGGCCACGACGGCCTCGCTTGTGGCTGACGAGGGCGTCGAGCCCTCGCCTAGATCCAAGCGAGGGCCACGGCGGCCTCGCCAGTGGCTGACGAGGGCGTCAGGCCCTCGCCCAGATCAAAGCGAGGACCGCCACACCCTCGCCGCCACGAGCGAGGGCCGCCGCGCCCTCACCGCCCAATGGATCTAGGCGGGGCCGACGCCCTCGCTTATAGCCGGCAAGGGCGTAGCGACCCTCACTAGTGGCTGGCGAGGGCACGGCGCCCCTCGCCCTGACCAAGCTATGGCCAGCGATGGTTGGCCGACCGGCAACCTCGTCGGCCAAGGGGTAAGGAGAAAAGGAAAAAAATAATTAAAATAATTAATATATATAATATGAAATTTGTCCACATGGCGCCACATAAGACCATCGGCTAGGGGTGAGGATGGTCCGGATTGGACCGGTCCACCCCGTAACCCTAGGATCAACCCGCACAGTGTTAGTCCTCAATTTTTGGAACCGAGGACCGACCCTATTGAGTTTGGGACCGAGGACTAGACCGACCCAATGGGTTTAGTCCGGTTCCAAGGTCAACTCGGGATCAACTGATAATTTTTTATTTTATTTTTTGTACTCCTTAAAAAACGATTGAGGACCGGATTAACCCAATGGGTTCGATCCGGTTTCAAGGTCAACCCAAGATTAACCAATGATTTTTTATTTCATTTTTTGTACTCCTTGAAATGGTAACTGAGGACCATACCAACCCAATGGATTCGATAATAAGCAAGGTCAGCTAAGAAAGGCAAGCGATGAGGGTCAAGTGGGGTGAGCATCGAATAGAATGAGTATCGAATGTTGAGCGGGAAGCAACAAGCCAAGCGAGCATCGAGCGACGAGTGGCACGAATGACCCAAAGCGAGCAAGGCTTTTTTATTTTAGCAAATTGAAGACTAAGAGAACAAATAAAATAGAAGAAAACAAATACTAGAGGAGGATGCCGTAAGGTGCCTTTTTAGACGTCGTGAGGACTCCTCACAAAAACATTTTCCTCCTTCATAAATTATGACTATTGGTGCCATAAAATACATTAAAAACCTAAGTTATTAAATAACAATGTAAAATTACTTGAACTCCTCACTAAAAAGTTATTTAATGTTGTTGACGCCATTTATTTTAAGATTTTCTCTATATAAAAAAATTATAAATAATATTATATATATATATATATATATAAATAGTTGGAGTTGGTCCGGATTGGACCAACCCGGAACTCTCATAACCGATGACCGACCCACACAGTGCTGGTCCAGGAATTCTAGGACCAAGGACCGACCTAGTCTCTTTGGAAACCGAACCAAGACCGGTAGGGTTGGGCCGGTCTAGGATTGATCTAGGGTTGACCCTGGACCGATGCTCACCCCTACCACCGGCGACCACATCAACAATTTTCGACTTAAATTAGCCAAATGGACTGAATTGGTATCGATATAAAAAGGTTTAGGACTAAATTGATCCAATTGAAAAGTTTATGACTGAATTGGTACCAATACAAAAAAATTAGGATTATTTTGATACTTTTCCCCAGGTTTTACGGTCTATATTGCATGGAATCGTTTCTTCTATGAACCTCGAGATACCTACGACCTGGAGCCTGGTGATTCGTGGACTCTGGCGGCAGAAGCAGAACTCTTCGACATTTGAAAAGATAGCTCCATTTCATTGGGAAGCCTTGAGATGATGCATGTACTTTTTCCACCAGGTTCACATGAAGGTGGAAAATGGATCCTTATCCAGTCCAAACCCTTGTTGGCATTTTCAAATTGAGACACCACAGGAGATGTTCTTCCACCTTCTCACGCAAGTCGAAGTAGCAGTCGCCAATCGCTTGGATTATGACATTGCTTTGGCTTGACACTAGACTTGAATTTGGAGTCATGTGATTTTCGATAATTTTACAAATTTGAACTGGATTAAGAATTATACTTTTATAGATTACTATGATTTCATGTGAAAGTTTCATATTTCGATTTCGAGTTTGGGCTGTGCGAATCTTTCTTCATCTCAATGTGTACATATGTGATTACTATGTAATAGGCCGATGGACAACATCGTCAACACGATTTATTAAACTCACTTGCTTCGCTTACCAAATGCTTTTAAAAGTGTAAAACTTTTTGAGAGATTGACACAAAAAATCTCTAAATTTTGATCTGATTTGCAATGTTATAGATTTTTAATTTGTTCAATTTAGTTCATAGATTATTAAATGTTCAACATAGTTGTTTTATTTGGTCAAACGACAAACCAATCATTATTTAACAAAGTGAAGTATTATATGCTAAGTTGGATTCTTAAAAGTGATTAGTCTAACATATTCACTTTTTAAATTTTATATGCTTTAGAAAGTGTCAAAAAAATTAGGGCATTAACATGTTACTCATTATATGACAACATAAATTATTATATCATGATTTGATATGAATATTGCATTTGGATAATTTACATGTATTTTTCTTTTGTCTACCATTAAAACTTAACATATTGGAAGTCATGTCAAAAAGATTCTGTTAATTTAAATTAACAAAATAATAAGATTGACCATTTTCATATAGCTTAGAGACTAGATTGAATATATACTAACAAATCAGGAATCACATTAGACAAATTAAAAATCTAATGACAACATTGCATCTTAGACCAAATTTTAGAGACCATTTGCATCATTCTTCCAAACTTTTATTTTTCCTCATCTAAATATCGTGATCATACAAGATAATCTGTTCCACTAATGGATAATCATAATTAAGGTGTCAATACATTCATCCGTGGCATATGTGCGAGACATTAACTCTGCTCCTTCGTAATATTTTTAAAATAGCTCAGTGACTTATTCAATACAACAAAGAGTGGTCAAAATATTTTCAATTATTATTAGTTAATTATATAAATATGTCACTGAAATTTTGTTACTAGGATGCTCGCAATTGATCTGTATGTAATTGAGTCACAAGGGGCTCGTGATAGTACCAAGTTTTCCGTTTTTGACTCCTATCCTGCTCGGGATGACATGTCATTCGTCTGATTTTGTTATTACATAGGTTTAAATTTTTTGGAGAAATTGTTGTTGTGTGTCTTATATAATTTGGGCAAATTGAATCCGGTGGATCAAGAGCAAATTGTTCATAGTTTGATATATTTCACTTAGTAGATCATATTTTAGTAAATGTTTCCTTAGACACCTTGCATTTCGCAATTTAGAAAGCGGTAACATCAAAGATGTTTTATTATCAAATCTGAATAATTATTACGGGAATTCTAGAGCCCTATATCGACATTGGAAAGAAAATATTTTTTTATTCATTTTTCAAACTTTGTGGTGTGCGTATATTCACTTTTCTATGTGCTATGTTCGAATCTTTTTAAAATTTTTTTTAGCAGCATTTAGGAATACGTAGAGTATTTCATAAGTTTTTGGAATATAAATCATATATAAATGTGACCGGAAAATAAAAAATTCGGTTTTGGCCTTTCTTTCATAACCAAAGCAAACCCACATTGGCTCCTTCTTGTTGTGGTTCTTTTATGGTGCTTGTGAAGATTTGTTTGTTGTTTTTTTTCAGCAAATAGCACAAAAAACTCAAATTATACCGACCGTGACACAAATATCCTAAACTTTTTAGTGTCAAGAAAAAGTTTAAACTTATACACGTGTGACATATATACTTCCGTTTTAGTTTACACTAATATAAGTTTGGAGTTTTTAATGACACAAAATTATAATGAGCAAGTTTAAGGTTTTTAGTGATATAAAACAAAGTTCAGGATATTTGTCTTACGGTGAGTATAATTTGGGATTTTTTGTGGTATTAATCATTTAATCACTATTAATGGTAATTAAAGATGAAAAATCGCTTCTCAATTCGATTATCATTACCATTTCATAAGCAGAGGATGACCAGCTTTCCAATTTCGGGATAAAACTCGGAAAATCTCATAATTAATAATAATAAAAAGTAAACAGTGAGATTTATTAGATTGGCGACGCACGATAAAGAAAATGCGTTCGAGCATGCCCCATAAATTCAACCTAAAATATAATTAATAAACTAACTAACTAACTACCGACTTAATCCCAAGCAAGCATGTCTAAGCACGGATTTCGTTGGACGAGCAGTAAATTATATTTTAATCCCTAATCACCACGTGAGTTAAACACGTGCGTAGACTTTTCCAAGCTGAAACGAGGGGCAAGGGACAACAGAAAAAGTTGGGAGATCCAGCGCATGGTCAATCAAAAGCTAATAATTACAAACTAAATCTCTTGAATTTAAAAATTAGATCGAGAACAATCATACGGTGATGCACCAAGTTGTACCATTCATGCAAGAAAAGACAATTATGACTTAGATTTGAGAAATCATGTCCTCGACATGAATGGCATCATTTAAATACGAAAAAATCACAGATAAAAAACGGACACGAGTTCATTACAAAAATATACATACACCCCATATATATGTTCCGATAAACTTTTATCATATAGCATGAGCATAACATGATAGACAAGCGTTCCCCAGAAAACTTTGCAAAGCATTCATCTTGCCATCGTGAGACTTTTTGTCGACCTTTTTTTTTAATGGATCCTTGAGACATTCACCTAAAAAGGAGGCCTTCAACAAAAAGTTCATGTCTCTTTGGGAAGGACCCCTCTTTTGTCCGAAATAAAATATGAAAAAAAGTCATCTTTTTCCCGTATCCTGTGGCCTGTAGCAACTGATGGCAACTACTCGAAAAGTCACAGACACCATTTCAGATAGTGCACTTAAATCAGACACCCCTCTCTCTCTCTTCCTTCTTGCAGCACAACGCCCATCGTCTGAAGGCGCTCTCTCTCTCTCTCTCTCTCTCTATCGTTCTCTCTGTATGTGCACCCAAGCCTGTGGAGTAACCAAAGTGAAAAGGCAGCTTTGTGGTGAAACTAGGAAGAGAGGCTTGCTGGCTCTACAGTGTACTTCCCTAGGTGGTGAAAACTGAAGGACAAAAGATAAAAAGAATAGACCCCTCCTCCTCTTTTATTTCTTAAAACCCACTTCAGTAATGGCTTGACTTCTTTCCGTGTGCGTTGGTTCTCTGGTGATTCTATTGTTTGTGTGTTGCTTCAAGTTTTGGGAATTCATAGCTGTTCATCTCCCTTCCTAGTTACCTGGTAGATTTTACGACGGTCTATGTTGGTGTTTTGGGCTTTTCTAACTTCTTTTTTTCGTTCCGGCTGAGTTTTTTGTTTCTTCCGTGTTTTCCATGTTCGTGATCTTACCTGTGATTCTGTTTATCTGCTGTTCTGCAGAGACCCATCAAGCAGGAAAAATCTTTGCTTTTGAACGAAGATCTTCCTCTTCTGCTGAGCTTGTTGTACATGCTTATGTGGTGATCACTCACAATTTGGTCAGTCTCAGCTGAATTATCACATGCTTGTATGAGCTCATCCTGCTAGAGGAACCTTTATCTTGGAAAGTTGCATTAGCAATGAGATCGGAGTGATCTGGTGGGTGAGTCATAGAATTCTTTCCTCAACTCACTTCTGTGTAGATTCATCAGATCCCGGAGCACTCGTACATTTTTCCCTCCCGGCATGTGAAGTTTCTTTACTTGTGGCCCTTCTCTCCTCTCTCTGGGATCGGTTTTGTCACCAGCAGTAACATAAAACTCAAGGTGTCTCGGAATTGAATTCGATTTTCATTTGGGTTTATGCAGAATCTTTTTGGTGGAGTGTGACTTGAGAGACATGTTGGTGGCCTGAGAAACAATGCCAAACCAGCTATGGTTTGCACTGCCAGTGATCTACAAGAATGGAAGGACTTCCCAAAGGGACTCAAGGTCCTTCTTCTTGACCAGGACTCTGATTCTGCTTCAGAGATAAGATCAAAGCTGGAGTTAATGGACTATGTTGGTAAGATTATTCTCTTCTCTTCCTCTTTTGTTACCATAAATGTAGAGATTCTGATTCCTAAATCTGAAAATTTGCACCTTTTCATCCTTTTCACCCTTTTCACCCTCCTTGCCTCAACTAATCTTTTGGTGACAGCATCGAACTGGTCCCAGATTTTCCTTCAGGGCATCTTTATTGGAGCCTCATTGATTCAGTTAATGTGAAGTTTGGTTCTTGATGCCAAAGTGGTCTTGGAATTTGACTTATGCACGACTCTTTGCAATAATCGTGAATGATGTTATTTGTGGATCCTGATGTACTTCCTTTCAAGGCTGAAAATCCAACTTTGAAGGGATGCCCCAGAAAAGGACCCAAATGCAATACCCAGTTCCATGTTGCAATTTTTCTTGTCCTATTTGGTGCATTGCAGTTGTAGGAGTTGCAAAAATCCTATTTTAAGCACTTTCCAAATGCTACTTTGATTTTGTTTCATTGTTCTTTAATCACCAAACAGTTTTTTTCGTCCTATGTAAAGATTAGGGTGTTTCCTGTGACTGCATTTACTAAAACTTTCAGATCCTGTGGTTTCTTAAAATGAGAATTTCCTTGAGTGGTATTATCCCCCATCTCCTCAGTGATGCTACTAATTAAAGCGAGGATGTCTTGAAAGCTTTTAGTATCTTCCATGTGAATTCCAGCCTACTTCCATGTCTTTGATAAGCTTTTAATTCTCTTTTCATTTTGACAGTTTTTACATTCTGCAATGAGGACGAGGCTCTATCGGCAATAGCTAGCAAACCTGATAGCTTCCACATAGCTATGGTAGAGGTATAAGCACCATCAATTTCTCAGTCTGAGATCTTAAAATTTATTAACACGTTTTGTGAGAGTGGAATTCTGTGACAAAGGATGCTACTTTCTTCAGAATGCATCTTTGTATCATATTGTTGCAACAATATGCTTATTCCAGCTGGATCAAACTAACCACTCAGTCGATTCATTTACTAATTACAATGAAGAAAAACTGACTTTCATCTCGTTTTGTTTTTTCCTTTATTCATTTTTTATCTCATATGCGTTGATGGTTGCAGGTGAATACAAGCAGTAATGGGAGTTTGAGTTTCTCAAAGCTGCTAAAGACTTGCCTACCATCAGTAAGTTTGAATTTATGCACCTGAATTTTCATATCGATGATCATGTATGATCAGCATGCCAATGATGAATCTTTTTGTGGATTTTCTTTTGTTGCGCCCTTAATTGACCTTAATTTTAAGTAAATTCAACTTTCAATTTGCTTTTCCAGGCTCCCTAGCAAATTACACCCCCCCCCCAAAAAAAAAAAAAAAAAAAAAAATTACCTTGTTATCATCACAGAACTAATATGCATTGTATTGAAGGATTAGTCCTTGTGCAGTTTCTCACGCAATGAGTGACCTCTTCTATTGCAGTGATGTCAAATAACCATTGTCTCAGCACCATGATGAAGTGTATAGCTGTAAGTTTTTTGCTTTTTCACTTGTTCAATACTTGAAATTGATTTCTCTCATGGTATTCACCTACACTTGGAATCTTTATCTTGTAACCTGGGCAATCATATATTTACTGCCGCAACTGCAAAATTTAGATTGGATATTAGCAGTCTCTATGATAAACTGGTCAGATTTATTTCACATAAAGTTCACATTTATTTCAGCTTGGTGCGGTTGAGTTCCTCCATAAACCGCTCTGCGAGGACAAACTCAGGAATATTTGGCAGCATGTCGCCCACAAGGTTTGGCTGTGTTCTTTTAATTCTTCTTTGCCGAGTTTGTTGTCTATTTATGCGAGAGCGCGAAGCAAATAATCATTCTGATCATGAAATTCAAGCAGGCATTTAATGCAGGGGTCGGCGAGGTCTCGGAGTCTTTGAAACCTGTCAAAGAAACTTCGGTCTCCATGTTGCAGCGTCAATTGAAAAATGAGGAGCAGAACAATGACGAGTCGAGAGAAATGAGAAAACTGTCTGTTCATGAAACCGATCAAGAGATGTCTGCTGCAAGTGATAAGTATCCTGCACCATCGACTCCACAGTTGAAGGGAGGCACACGGCTCCTAGATGATGGGGATTGCCAAGATCAAACGAACGGAACGGTCGAGAAGGAGAGTGGGGAGCAAGATGGAGAGTCAAAATTTGTCGAAACAACTTGTGATGATTCAATGTCTGAGAATATCCAGGAAGCTCAAGGCCAGAGAGATAGGGAGGTTCTGGTAAAAGAAGAGGATGATTCAGCCGACAATTCCAAGTGCGAGAGCATGATATCTCCACTGTCCGAAAACAAAGATAGGTCCCGCGATGTACATGGTTGCAATGATAATCTAAGCAAAGCATCCAGTCTTCATAATTCTGCCAGAACACGGGTTAACAGGAAGAAGATGAAGGTATGCTTGTGATGATTGATTTCCTTTTAGCTGAATGGATTTGATCTGATCCATCTTCAGATAATTGCAATGAAAAGCTTAAAATGTAACATCATCTTTCCTATGAAAACATTTTCTTCTTTCCCTTGTATGCGTGGAAAGAATCTTCGTTCCGCAAGTGACCCCTGCCATAATGTAGGAGCCATAATAGTTACAAAAGACTTGGTTCACTTTCTGAATAGACCTCAAATATGTCCAAACACTATGTTTTGTTCATTGAAATTGCAGAGAACCATCCGAAATCCATCGCTTTCCATCTTCCTTGTTGAAGCAGCAAACCTCTACATTGGTTTAGCTGTTTCTCCTTCCCACCTAGTGGTCCCAAAATTAACTTTCCTACCAAGCCTCCGTAGGTTTTGTAGATACAAGTATTTTGTGATTTCCTATGTAGAATTATTAGTGCTATATGAGTGCTAGTTAAACTTTCAGTTGACAATAGGGCGGGAGAGCTTGTGATTCAGTGACTTTAGTCCGTTTGGTCCATGTCTTCCTCCATTTCAGGTTGACTGGACCCCAGAACTGCACAAGAAATTTGTGCAGGCGGTGGAGCAGCTAGGCGTGGACCAAGCCATACCTTCTCGCATACTCGACCTTATGAAAGTCGAAGGCCTGACGAGGCACAATGTGGCGAGTCATCTCCAGGTCTGTGAACTGCTCTTGTCTAAGATTCATCTTATGTCATCGGTTATTCACTGTAGTAGGATCGAATTGTTACTTAAATTCGTGCAAGTCCACACTCTCATTTTCATGTCGCGATTGGCCTTAAAGCGACATGACTTCATGCCCTGTGAAAATTGATGTGAATTCGCATTTTGCAGAAATACCGGATGCATAGGAGACACATCTTGCCCAAGGAAGTTGAGAGCAGATGGCCACATTCTCGCGATGGTGTCGCCAGGAGTTACTATCCGCATCGACCTATCATGGCCTATCCGCCTCACCATCCTGGTCACCCCCTTCCACCAGGAGCAGCCTATCCTGTGTGGGGGGCACCGCCCAGTAATCATCCAGCCGGCATGCAGATGTGGGGGCCGCCTGGCTATTCGCCATGGCCTGCTCCTGAAAACTGGCATTGGAAGCCTGCCTATCCTGCGGTAAGCAACTCCTGTCACTCTCAACAGTGACATACGCAAATTTTTTCAGCGAGTGACCATTTCCTGTATCTGCGGTTTCAGATGCAAGCCGACGTGTGGGGTTGCCCAGTGATGCCGCCTTCTCATCACGGTCCCAGCTTTGCCTTTCCTCAGGTGAGTGTCCTGAATAATCGGTGGAAGGTTCTCCTTTGTCCTAGAGTGCTGAATATAATTTGGTCTTTTGCGGTAAATCGCAGAATGCACCCGGTTGCCATCGCCCCGACGGATTGGAAAACAGCTTCGCCGGAAATTCGTTCGACTATCATCCGGTAAATGGGCATTCTCTTTGACATTTTACAAACATTACGTGGCGGATCTTAGTCCCAGGCCCCCCCCTAAAAAAAAATGCAGCAGCTTGCCTAAATCCCTGATGTTTTCACAAAGCAGGAGTGACAACAACGTAGTCCTGGAATCTTGTGTTTGGTTCTTTGTGCTTTTTGCCTTATAAAATTATTGACTCCTCACATGCCATGGAGGAAATTATCTGACATCTCAGGACACTTAAGGATTATCGATATCCAGGGCCCCCTAAGTTCCTGTGTAATAATTTTTTTCTTCTCTACCCCAGTGGGAATGCCTCGAATCTTTCGTTTCAAAGTTCACACGTAGCAATTTTAGGACATACTAAGGTCTAGAGTCATCACACATCATAAGGACATTGTTGTGTGTTGCAGGACGAGGAAGTGATTGACAACATCGTGAAAGAGGCGATAAGCAAGCCGTGGCTGCCCTTGCCGCTGGGGCTCAAGCCACCTTCCACCGACTGCGTCCTAGCCGAGCTCTCCAGGCAAGGCATCCCCAGCATCCCTCCCCATGCCGACCGGCTCGGCCCATGCTGATGCAGCATGGCGTCGCCCCGGCTCCGTCCCCCCGACGAAACCTAGCGGCCCCCCTCGAGTCCGGCGCGGGGAGGACCGACCCGATCCATCGGCTCATATTTCCGGCCCGCCCAAATTTGGCCGTTCAACGTTCAATAAAAATAAAAATTAAAAAAAAAAAGTGGGCGCGTGAGAATGACGCGCAATTTTTGGGTAGGATGTGACGCGACGACGACGCGGGCGGGCGCGCGATCTTATCCGACGGCAGAGAATAAAGGCGGGCAACCAGAAGCTTCAAGGAGGCGGGCCGATGTGGGCGGCTGAGGAGCGGCCACGTAGGTCGATGCCTCGCCACACGTTGGTGGGCCCTCTTTTGTGGCTGTACAACGACGCGAGTCAAGTCGCGTATTTTAGCAAGAAAAGAGGGACAGGACTGTCTTCCAATTGGAGCCCCTTCAGTTGGAGCCTCTTTTTGTTGGATTTGGGTCGTGTCGATGTTTGCATGTTTTCCAATGTTGGTCCTTTTTGGAGGACGAGGGGGGATGGCCCTTGCTTCTGTCGGGCGTGTCTAGTCTTTCGAAATAAATGGGTCGTTTTGGCATTTTGTATGTACAAATTTGACTGAATTCTCGAAATTTTTTAGGGGTGGGGGAGGATTGGAGAAAATTAAGAAATGCCGGGCCGTCGCGATAATAATCTTGAATGGATAGAAGGAGAAAATGCACAGCTGCGAGTTATTCAAATCGGCGGATGGGTGATTAGCGATGCTTTTGGTTCATGAACAGGATGTGCATGCAAAGGGCGCTCGATCATTTAGCCAATGCGACTGTACTCATCACATTTGATGTGGCGGTCTAGTCATCATCGGTTGTCTTACATGGCACATTGCCACGTCGATGATATTTGGCGAGAAAATAGTTGGAATGACTATATAAATAAGCAAAATTAAAACGTTCAAAACTTGATTAGCTTTCTCACATATATGTTTTGGAGTGATTAGATAGTTTCTCCGAAGCTAGCATACAAGCATTTCCTTTGCATGATTTACTTTTGATACCTACCTTCGATACCTACCACTGTAAATGGTATGATATGGTCAATCTTTTGCACGTGGTAGATTTGGAAACCTACTCTTTGCCAACAGATTATTTTGTCCCTTCCCTTCAATAATTTCAATTCCCTTGTGCATCATTGAACTTAAAAAAAAAAAAAAAAATCCTGTTTACCCTCCTTTTCAGTTTTTGAAGCATGTGAGCACTTCTTCATCATTTAGTGAAAATAAATAATTAAAAAATACTTGTATGATTAGTAAAATCACTCGTCAAGTTGTCCCTGCTTTTTTAGGTGAGTCTAGTTTCTCCAAATATTGGGTCGTTTTAGCATTTTGTATGTACAAATGTGACTGAATTTTGGAAAAATAAAATAAAATTTGGGGGTGGGGGGACATGAAAGAAAGAAAGAAAGAAATGCTGGGGTTGTCGCGATAATAATGTTGAATGGATAGAGGAAGAAAATGTGCAGCCACGTGGTTATTCAGTTCGGCGAATGGTGATTAGTGATGCTTGCGGTTCATGAGCAAGATACGTGTGCGAAGGGTGCTTGATCAATTACTTGATGCAACTGTAGTCATTGTATTTGATGCAGCAGTCCGATCGTTATCGTCCTTCCTACATGGCAGGTCATCCCATCAATATTTTTGGCAAAAAAAAAAAGCTAAAAATGCTTTATCGAAATTTCATGCAAAATTTATGATTAAATTATTAAAATTAAAAAGTTCGGAACTTAATTAACATTTGTACATATATGTTTCTAATTGATTAGACATTTTCCTCAAGATAGTAGCCAGGCACTTCTCTTTTGTGATTTACTTTCGATCTCTAATATCTTCAATTTCGAAATCTAATCCGATCAATATTTTGCATCTGATAAATCTCAAAAATTTGATATTTGCTAGTAGATTATCATTATCATTATCATCACTATTATTATACGGAACTGACCAACCATTTATCTTGTCCCCTCCCTTCAATAATTTCAGATCCCTCGTGCATTGAACTTAAAAAAAAAAAAAAATATCTTTTCACCCTCCTTTTCAGTTCGAAGCATGTGAGCACCACTTCATCATTAAGTGAAAAGAAAATAATGAAAAATTAGTTGTGATGATATTAGTAAAATCAGTCGTCACGTTGTCCCCGGGACCTTTTCAATTATTATGGCGTACGTGTGTGACTTGTCTGTCTTCAACTTGACCGTTAGTTGGTTGTCTTGAACGACCGTTACCACGATTCCCGCCCAGACACTTCCCTCGCTCTCGTCGAAAGCGCCCCCGTCAATCGCACGTACATTCTCCCGCCAAATCTGAGCGCGTGCATTGCCATGCCGTGCCGTGCTTTGTCTTGCCGTGTTCTTACGATGCCGTTTGTTTTTACGGGTGTTCGATCTGCTGAAAGTGAATGATCAACGGAAAAAATATATTTTACGGTAGAGATTAATTTGTTAAGTTTTTTTTTGCATTTTCTATATTTTCAGTGTCCGTCTTTTTTTTTTTTTTTTTACATTGCTTTATTTTGATGATAAAAAAGAAAAAACCTTAATTTTTTACTTCGTATGTTAGTAATATCGTAGAGAAGGGCTTCGATATCATCTAAATATCTTACATATGAGAACAAAATATAGTCATAAATGGAGAAAATAAATTTCAAAGTAAAATTAAATGTCGAAAGTCTTTTTTTTTTGTCTCGCTTTCAAGTACAATGATTCCCACCTTGACACTTCGCTCTCATCAAAAGCCCCCCAAATTGCACGTACACTCTCCCCCAAAATCTAAGCGCGTGCATTGCCGTGCCATGCCGTGCTGAATTCTTAGGACACGTTTTTTTTTTTCACGAGTGTTCGATCTGCTAAAAGTGGATGACCAATGGAAAAAGAAAAAAAATTGGAGTGACCATCGCATTTAAAGTTGCGAAAAATGCTTTCTCCATTCTAAGAAAAGAATAAATTGTTTTCCCCAGACTCCTTTTCCGCGTGAAGCTTAACGAGCATTGCGAGATTAATTTGTTCATTTTTTCACATTTTCTATATTTTCGACATCCTCTTTTTTACATTGCTTCATTTTGATGATAAAAAAAACCTTAAAATTTTATACTTAGTATGTTATTAATATCTTATAAATATCTTGCATCTAAGAATAAAATATAGTCATAAATGGAGAAAATAATTTTTCAAAGTAAAATCTAGATATTGAAAGACTTCTTTTGTCTCACTTTCAAGTACGGTGACCCCCGCCTTGATGCTTCGCTCTCATCAAAAGGTCTCCCCAAATAAGGGTATACAAAAGAACAGGAAACCACCCAAAATTGGACGGGATCAAACCGGAACTGATGGTTCTCATAAGGGTCGGTCCGATTCTTAGTTCCAATTTAATAGAACTGGTGAGTATCGGTCTAGTTCACGATTCTAGGCATGGAATCATCCTCCCACCCGCTTGGACCAAACTTATAAATATTTTTTAAAAAAGAAATTCCATCTCAATTACTTAATTATTTTATAGTTTTTCGATCAAATATATGTGAACATATATGTATATTTGTAGTTATTTGACATTATTGACTAATTTTATTTCTTGGGTGTGTAATAGGATTAAACCCCTACTCTCTTTTTCGTTTTCTTTTTCTTTTTCATTTTAATAATTCATTTACTTATTTTCTCAATCAAAACAAAATAAACAAATGTAGAGGAATGAGAGAATCGATTGGAGGTGTCCATAAAAGTTGCATTGCTTTGTTGTCATGATATAAAATTTAGAGCCAATGATTTGTTTTAAGAGTATAATTAGTCTTTCCTTAGCTATCTTATAATTAAATTTGATTGACGTGGAAAAATATGGATCAAACGATTAATGTTTTAGGAATATAATTCTCCTAATGTTTTTAGTGTTAGGAAACCGTAAGAATACTAGGCCAAAACCTTAGAAGAAATTGAGTTTTTAGCTAATAAGTATTGTTTATTTGTTTTGCCCTATATTTTTCAATCCTTAATCAAAATCAATGACTCACAATTCTATCCAAATATAAGGCCAAACAAGCTTTGATGCTCTAAATAGAAAATAGATTCATCGTGATATTAATCGATGAATGCAATTTTGTAGGGATTAGGGATTGGCTCCTGAGTGGATCCATAAAACCAATGGGTGGGTCTTGATTCTAATTTTTCGAAACTAGCGGGAATCGCTCACCCAGATCATATTCACCCCTAACCCAAATTGCATGTACATTCTCCCGCCAAATCTCAATGCAAGTTGGCTCCGTGCCAAATTCTTAGGACGCCGTTTGTTTTGACGCTTGCTTGATCCTGAAAAGTGGATAATTAATGGAAAAAAAAAAATTGGAGTCAAGCAAGACGATCGCAATTAGAGTTGCGGAAAATGCTTTCTCCATTCTAAGAAAAGAAGAAATTGTTTTCCCCAGACTCCTTTCCGCGTGAAGCTTCACAAGCGCCGAGAGATTAATTTGTTAAGTTTTTGGCATTTTCGATATTTTGGGCATCACTAATTTTTTTTTTTACATTGCTTTATTTTAATTATTAAGAAAAACCCTTAATGTTTATACTTCGTATATTAGTGATATCTCAGACTAGGATTTCAATGGCATCCTAATATCTTACATTCAAGAACAAAATACAAACATAAATGGAAAAAAAAAATGATTCTTCAAGGCAATTTTTTTTCCCTAAACAACAAAAACAAGGAAATCCGGTTATCATTAAGACTCCGTTTGTTTCACCGAAAATAATTTTCGGAAAAATGTTTTCTAGATTTTTCGGCATTCGTTTCACGGAAAATAAATTCTTTGGGGAAAATGTTTTCCATGAAATGAAAAAAGTATTATAAATTAAGGAAAAATGTTTTTCATTTTTGAAAAGTGGAAAACATTTTTCTCACTTGATTTTTTTATCTCACACCTCTACAAATCCTCACTTCCTCCTCCCATTTCTTTTTTTGTTCGAATTATTTTTAATTTCCTTTTTCTTTTTTTTTTTTTTCTTTTTTTTTTATTTTTATTTTCTTTGTTTCTCATCTTCTCTTTCTTGGCTAGTCGTCGGCCGTTGCGGGCGAACTTCGAGCTTGTCGATCTCAAGCTCGCGCTTTGCACTCTTGCTTATCATTTTCTTTTTTTTTTTTTTTCTACCTACAGTTGTACATTACTCAAGCAAAGGGCTTTACATGCTTTGCTTCTTTTTTATTTTGTTTATTAGAACACAAAAGATGCAGGGGGAGAACATGCCACTCAATTGGAAGATCCTCATGAGAGTTGTACTTCTCTTTTTTTTTTTTTTTTTTTAAATCCATACGAATATTTTTAGAATAGATGAGCGTTTGGCGACAATGAGAGAACAAATATGAAATAAGTTTGTCTGGTAAATGCAAGTTCATATTTGATGGATTTATAGATTGGTAAGTGATGCATACTTAAATGGTGAAGTCTTAGAAAATATTTTTCTTACCGAACACCGGAAAATATTTTTCGAAACATTTTCAAGTTTTAACCGAACATCCAGAAAATATTGTCATTTTCCTGGAAAATATTATCATTTTCTTGGAAAATGACTCATGGGAAAATATTTTCGGAAATTGTTTATTTTTCGCGAAACGAATGGACCCTCAATTCGACCAAAAAAAAAGTATAAATGAAGAGTTGCAATCGGATGATTTCGGTTAAAATTGAGATTGTAATAGCCTCTATCAATGATCGAACATCATATTCGCCTTTTAGTGTCACAAATAAAAGCCAAAAGGGATGGCGCACACATGTCCATTGAAATATACACTTTCTTTATTATATTAGGATATGTTAGGTCGTCTAATTCACGAATGTAAAAGTGGTGTTTTTACTGGGGTTGGGACAATCTGCGAAATGGACAACACGCGACGATCCGATCGCTGTCGCACCGTCCAAACCCTTACCCATTCATCTTTTTTGAAAAGGGAAGGGCTAGGACATCTTTGTGCTGACCAGCTCATGTTCACATTCCTAAATCTCCTGGACTTTAATTGAGCTTCAATTTCATGAATATGGCAACCCATCTTGATGTTTCATATGCAAATTGGTATCGGAGCTCCGCCTGTTTTGCGAAGAATGAATAGTCGGGAAAACATTTTTTCTCTATAGGATCTCTTGTCGATAGTAAAAAGTTTTTATTAGTCGACGATAATCCATGTTTAAACATTTTCGTGGCCGATGAAAATTGTTTTCATCTATATATTTTTATAAGCGATACAAGCGGTCCGCAAAACAAATGGATTCCAAATGTATGGATGAAAACTTCTGTCTCTTTGCCGCCGGACCCACTGCTTGAATATGAACCTGCAAAGTGGTCCAAAAATGAGCAATAATAAGGGCCTCCAAAATGGTTAAGAGTCCTCTCAATCGTACTGCGGCAAGCCGCTCATCTTTTAGCACGTTGTGTCGTGATTTCGAAAATTTGTATCGATATTGATGAAGTTGCTCATCTTTTAGCGCGATGCATTGTGATTTCGAAAACTTATATCAATATCAATGAGAACAATTGATTGATGACGGGGGAATTAGTAATAAATATCGCCCTATGCGGATGGATCGGTCAAAACACGTGGAGGCCGACACGGACACCTTCCGCCCCTTTACGCCAACAACTTATGTTGAATCGTGCACTTATAAATTAAGTTTTTCTATATTTGACCAAAAATAAAATTAAAAAATTAGGTTTTTTTTTTTTTTTTTTTTTTTTTTGTGACCGAAGAACCGTTGGAGACTCTTTTCAGGGTTACACGACCTTCCGGTGCTTTGAAGAAGACCGTTGGGACCCGCCGCAGTTCCCTATTTAAATATAAATCTCGGGAGAGACTAACCCAACATCCCACCGTTAGGGCCTCCACTTTAATTGCGATAGCATCGTGGGGATTCGAACTCTCAACCGCAGCAGTGTTGGAGGAGAGAACGATCACCAACACGACTGCCCATGAGTGGGTACAGAAAATTAGGTTTTTCTATGGAAAAGTCTTTTTGTTTTTCTTTGACCTTATCGAGTCGTAGATGATTTATTTATAGGACGATACCCATTCTTAGGTTCTAAAATTTCATAGATAAGATCATGGATGCATGTTTGAAATTAGGGAGCTGCCTAAGAATAAAACTAAGGAAGTCTACCGCTTTGTTTCTTTAAAGAAAAATGTATTTTTTTTTTTCGTGTTTGTTATATGGAAAATGGATGATTTGAAGAATATTTTTCTAAAAAAAATTGTTCATATCGCTCGAAGTAATTAATTAATGAAAAATATTTTCATTATCGACAATAATTTATATCCAAGCATTTTTGCTGACGACGAAATCTATTTCTCATTCATTTATTTGTGTAAATAATATAAATAATCATTTAAAAAAAATTTCGAATCATTCATGCGAATTAAAACGGAGCCTACGTTATTATTATAATCTTTCAAAATTTAAACTTGGTACATAGGGAATATTCTTAATTTCCTTTTTTTTTGGGGGGGGCGACAGAAGAAATTAAAAAAAAAAAAAAAAAAAATGCCAACCTGGCAAAATCGAATCCAGCAAATTCTGGAAAAGAAAGGGAAAAACAAGAAACGCCATTCTAACCTTCCTCGCCACCTTCAACACCTTCTCTCTCTCTCTCTCTATCTGCGATTTCCGGAATCCGAAGAGTCAATCCGACTCAAAGCTCCCGTAAGTTCTCTGTTCGATCTTGTGTAGTTTTCGAAACTCGATCGGTACTGTAATCATCCCTCGGTTCCATCTACGTTCCGTCGACGTTTGCGCCGCTTGTTTCAGCTGGAGATGCGATCGGTCTTCTCTTTTGTTTTTTCTAGCTTCGATTGCTGGGGAAAATTCCGTGTTCTCCATTCGATTTTGCTGGGAATCGGCACGCGTGGCGCGTAGAGTCCTGCTAGGTCGAATTAGATGTGGGGTACGGTCTGGGAAATGCTGAGGACATGAGGTTCGGTCTCTCGTTTTGCTCCGGCAGTTTGTCTAGGACAGAAGTCGAGCTTGTCTGCGAGTTAGCTGAGGTTGTAATTCATTCGGTGAGGCATGTGGGTATGTTCCCATTTTTCTTTGGGATGGAAAAATGCCGGCTTTCGGTCGGCCCGCGTCGCCGGTTTCGAGTTCCTATAGAGGGGTCTTGTGTTTGATCTGTTTTTGTTTGGTGCTTGTGATTAGGTGACGAGTCGGTTGATGATTCAGACGAGACCGGCTTGATATCTCACGAAAGTAAAGGAGAGAGAGAGGAGAGGGATATAGGGGATGGCGTGGAGAGGGTGCTTGGGGTGCCTCTTGAAGCTCTTGAACTTCTTGTTCATGCTTGCTGGCTTGGCGATGGTGGGTTATGGGATCTACTTGCTCGTCATGTACCTAAATTCGTCCAGCGATGCTGTCTCAGTTTTGCCTGTGGGCACTGGCGGGAATTTGATAGAGCTTGGCCGACCGATGCTCACAGCAGTCTCTCTGTCAGACAGCATTTTTTATGATTTGCCCAAAGCTTGGTATGCTCTCTTTTTGGATTTTTTTCTTCCTCACCTGAATTTGCTTCATGCTCTTGAGTCTATCAATTGCTGCTTATTATGACCATGATGAAGCTGGACATTGTAGTAGGTTTATGTAAGGGCTAGACTGATCAGTATCCTGTTATTTTTATATTTGCTGGGCCTCAAAATATCAGGATATTTTCATCAAGTGTTGATTAGTTACATGAAGGCATGAAATAAATAATTCATGAAGAGCAGTTCTCCTTAGAAGTAATAGATAGGAAAGAAAGTGTTGTGTCCGTGATTAGGTGGACAGGTTCCTCTTATATCTCTGGTCAAGTGATAGAGGATTGAGTATAATTGAAAAATGGCACTTTGATATGTGTGATTATTTCTGAAATTAGAATATCTCAAGTAACTGGGTCACGATTATTGAAAGGAATATTTTATCGATGTTGTGGGAAGTAGGATTTTGGATTCATTCTGCCATCATCTGATTATGCCAGCATGCATAATCACTACTTACTACTGCCTACATCTTTCATTTTAAGACAACAACAAAAAAAGAAAAAAAATTCTTTCATTTAGGATCCTTTTGTTTCATGGAAAAATAAATGATTTGGAAAACATTTTCCTAAAATTAATCACTTGTATTGCTTACGAAAATTAACTAAAAAAAAAAAAATTTCATTGACTACGAAAATGTTTAGACATGAATTATTGGCGATAATGAAATATTTGTCAATGACTTATTATTTCAAGCATACAAGTGATTACATTTAGGAAGATGCTTTCCAAATCACCATTTTCCGCTAAACAAATGAAACCTTAATGATGGAGCGAGAGTAAAATTTCAGTTCTTGAGCTAGCCCAGATGTTAAAATTGAACTTGTGAAACTGATTTTCTAGACAGTCTATCTAGTGGATCTTATGGAGATTAGTTGGGTCATTTGGCACGAAGTGTGCCTTCCTAGCACATGCAGGGAGGCTTACTGCAGAACTGCCAATCTTTCTTAGTATCATAATACCAAAGTATGCGTGGTATCCTCCAGAATTACAGTTTCTAAATCTATGGTGAATGCTTCCAGTCTACCATTTGTGGGCTGCTGGAAACTCTTTTATTTAGGGTTCTGAGCTTAAAAGTTGCCTTCATGGCTATATATCTAGATTGAATTGGGTATGATGTGCTCAAGCAAGTCGTGACTGCCTTTCTCACCGGATTTACAGTTAAAATGTGCATCTACGCAATCTCCAGTATTATTCCTATCAGCTGATATTTCAACTTTTTGCCTCTTTTGGTTTTTATTTCACACTCTTGCATTTGGATGAGTGTTGATCCTGACAAACAGATCTCCAAGTTCTGAGCCAATGTTCATTGATGCCTGCATTTGTTATCTGATACTGTTTTTGTCTGTTGGCATCTGTTGGAAGTGTCTGACTCATCTCCGTATCTTATGCTAATGCAGGTTCATCTACCTATTTATGGGCGTTGGAGTGATCCTCTTCGTTATATCTTGTTTTGGTTGTATCGGAGCTTCTACAAGGAATGGATGCTGCCTGTCTTGTGTATCCTTATTTTCACTATCGTAAATTATCTGGTCAAACATATTGATTTCCCCTTTGCTAATGGGAAGTACTTCGAAATAGTTACCCTTTTTTTCTTAGTTCTTATTTTCGCATATTACGGCATGTCATCAGCATTTCTGTCGGAGTAGCTTGAGGCTGAGTACATGCCTAAGAACTTCAATCTCTACTCTTTTATTGATGGTTTGACCATATTGTTCGATGCATGATATTAAGTTCATTTTGCATCACATGTTAGTAGCTTTTATTAGCTTATAATATGGTTTCATGTTATTCTTACATAGCATCGACATCATGTCCTTTAATAGTGCATTAATTCTTGTTTAAGTTTTGAATTTGTAGCCAATGCTTTTCTTAAGTAGACATAGTACTCAGTGCTGGTGATCTTATTGATCTTGGTAGAGCTGGGATGTGCAGCTTTCATATACTTCGACAAAAGCTGGGAAGATGTGAGTATGGTACCACTTTTCTTTTTTCCTAGAGTTTCTATAACATCAGATAATATTACAAATTTTTCTTTGACTTGTAGGAACTTCCTACGGATAACACTGGGGACTTTGCCATGATATATGATTTTCTGGAAGAGCACTGGATTATTGTAAAATGGGTTGCTCTTGGGATAGTTGTATTGGAGGTAAGCTCCTAATTTTCTTCTCTCTCTCTCTCTCTCATCGATTGATATGGTGAATGTAATAATGCAGATTGCCGTTGTAAACTAGTTCTCATCTATGCTTTTGGGAAAATGTTCTGGCAATATCCCGGATGTGCTAATTTATGAGCAAAAGTGATCCAAATTCAGTGTGCTAACTGTATTCATTAAAAAAAAGCCATAATCGTTGCAAGGTCAACAGCATGGATACCATATCTGTTTCATGCGGATGCCAGTGAGGAAAAAATTCCTGGGTTGTTTGAATGCTGAGATTCTAATGCCTTTCAGTTTTCTTAATCTGCTGGGCACTATCTGCTACATTGCATAAGCGGTGCATTCCAATGAAAATTTATTATAGTGGAGGAGCTCCTTGTTGGGGGTGGAAGTGGGGAAAATTATGAACGGTTGTGTATAAATCGGTAGAACCACGTGGTATGATCTCATAGGTGGTTAACTATTCAACACTAACATTGATCATTTGTGACCAAATCGAGACTTCAGATGAAATGAATCCTGGCTTTAAAATACTTCTTTGAGTAGTGCTAACTGAGAGTGGGGTTTGCTCAAGAGTTATGACTTTGCTAGGTATGAACTGCAGTTGAAGATGGTAGAGGCTTACCTTACCAAGAAATATGAGAAATGAGGCCTTTTGCTGACTATAATAGCCTCATTTGTTGGCTGTCGTAGTTACTTTAGTGTGGTAGTAACCTTAATGATGATTCCCATTGCAATTGCAGGCATTGCTCTTCTTGTTAGCTCTTATGGTTAGGGCTGCAAACAGGCCAGTGGAGTATGACAGTGATGATGAGTTTATTGCTCCAAGACAACAGGTCCGTCAGCCATTTATCAACAGGCCGCCACCAGCAACTGGTGTACCTGTTGCTGGCACCCTTGATCAGCGACCAATCAGAAACGATGCCTGGACTGCTCGTATGAGGGAAAAGGTCCAATCTCTTCTTGCATTATAAGTTTTCAGTTCATTATTGACCTTGGGTTGATAACCAATATTTGATTCCCAGAGTCTGAAGACCTGAGTAGATAAACAATCTCAAGTAAAAGTTGTCTCCCTGTCACTAGTGTCTTTTGCATTATTTCACTGTTTAAAATCGCGCAGTTTGTTTTGATCAATCATGGCACATTCCAGAATATGTGGCTTCCTTTCCACCATTTTGCATCTTCCTATGTTATACAATTAGAGTCCATTTACTGGTAGATAATTCGAGGATGAAGTTTACATGTTGCTTTCTTTCCAGCCTTTTCATGAGCCTTTGCATTCTCATCCTTTTGAAATTCCCTCCAATATTTCTTGCCAAAACTGGTCCTTTTTGCTATTGCACTTGTGAAGACAACAACCATGTAAAATTGCAAATGCCACCTCAACAGACCAAATTTAATTGGGTTTTGCCTTTTTTTTTAAAAATTGGCCACCTCAGATATCTCACTCTGACCACAGAGACTTTACATAGGTTTTAAAATCTCTCTCTCCCCCCCACTCTTCTTTCAATAGCAAAGTATTCCAAGTTAAAATCTCATTTGCCTGTCGTGTCATAGCAGTTTTAGCTGTGAAACCTTATTGTTTGACTTTTGCACCCAAAAGTCATATGTATGACCGTGATCTGGTAGACTAATCCTGCTTAAATTCAGATATGTACTTCGTACCCTGACACGTTACTAATTTGTGATGCTTTTCTCGTTGGACCAGTATGGGCTAGACACCTCCGAGTTTACATACAACCCATCCGAGTCAAGCAGGTATCAGCAAGTGCCTCCACAGAATGCAGAAGAAAGGAGTCGCTGCACCATCATGTAGCTGACATGTATCCATTGGTTCAACCTGATGGAGGCTGAGCACTTGGATGGAGGTGTGATCTGATAATGTTGAATTTGAGGAGACCTGTGTGCCTTTTCCAATTGAGTCTCTGTATTTTACAAATGTTTTTGGGAGCTCACAAGGTTTTACTCACGATGTTGAGTACATTACTGAGTTTCGTGTGTAAAATCATATCGCTTCTGCTCTTCAGTGCGGAGTTGCGGGTGACCTGAGAGTCGGTTGAGAATTGTGTTTTCCCAGTTGCATGGATGTCTTATTGAGGTAGTTCTTCATAGAACTGTGGACTGAAAGTACGCTAGCCAATTTTGCTAAGATGGGCTTATTATTGATGAATACGCTTTCTTTTTCTCTATAAATTTGTGCCTGTGAGCGTACTTTCGGTATAAAACATCTAATGCAGTTCAATTGGTAGCGACATTTCTTTCAAGTCACCTCGAAATCTTTCTTCTAGTTTGAGTTATGCTGCTTGTAGTAACTATGAACGTCTATTTACATGACGATGTCACGAGACGGATTGCACTGTTTGATAGAACCTTTATTCTTTTGTCGACTGAACTTTTTATCTCACGATCGACCGATCTGCAACTTGATGGGGGAATGGAAATTAATAACCAGACGAACCACCGGTGTAATTTGGGAAATCAATTGAATCCTATTCAATAATACCATGTCCCAGAGAGGAGAGAACAGAAACTAAACAGAGCAAGAGGGCAAAATTCCCAGTTAGTACCGGGATAGAGCAAATCTACAGCTCAATCTCCTAATAATGGTTACTCAAATCAGTCGAATCGTGACGGTCTGTGCATCTTGTCTTCCCTCAAAGCGCAGCCGTGCACTTCGACAATTATCGCCAATCTCGAGTGTCCCGAAAAGACATAAAAAGTTCCGAAATACTTTAGTTTCCACGTGGTCATAAGCCCAAAGTTCTGCTGATGCAGATGTTTGATGTGAAGAAGAGGGTCCATACGTGTAAATACCTCTTGATTAGGTCCAAGTGACCCGATTGCCGTTCTTTTTTATGAAGAGTTCCCATCGGAGATTGTCCATACATCCTCCGGTGGGACTTGCGCTAGCAAATCGAAGTCCCACCCCACCCCGCCCCACCACCGTCCTTTCTAATCTTGTTTCATTATACAAATCCCACGATCCCCCTCAAGAACAGAATCGCTCAAACCTGTTTGTCATCACCAACAGTGACTACTCGGCCTGATGCGCTAATGCGGTGGGCTTGTCATCTCCAGTGATGTGGTCCAGATCGCGACTGCAAGCTGGTCGCCGTGCGTGCGCTTTTGGCTTTTATCAAAGCATGTGTGATGAACGCAACACGGGTTTCGCCATTTTATACGATATACATGTAAATTCGCGTGTGTGAATATGCTTGGCGGCTCAGGCCGACCTCCTTTAATAACTATTTTGATCAGTAACTCCTGACGAGCAAACCGCAAATGACAGCCTCCCTAAGTCGCCCATCATCCTTCATTGGTCCACTCCCATTCTTCCCTCGATCATACAAGATAATCTTCTTATCAAAAGGGGATCGTATATGATATTTTATGCACCAACTACCTTGTTTTATTCTATGTTCTCGTTCCTTCTTCAAGGCGCGTTTGGTAATTCGTTGAGGGTATGCATCGATGTTTTGCTTCATATAGCGACTGGATAACCAATCCGAGACGAGTTTGAGAAACCAAAGTCGACCTTGGGCGGCTGCAGCTCATTTCCACCAAGCGTTTCGATCTGATTAAACTGAGTATATCATGTAAAGGCCACGCTAGACTTTGAGTCCGTCCTTTTCTTTCTCGCCTTTATCTTGTTCTCAGAGTTGTTTTCGAACAAGCTTGTAATTTGGTTTCTACCCTACATGTTCATTGTTTCTTCTGGCATTGTGGTGGGCGTGTATGACTTTGTTTCAGCATCCAAACTAGTCAATTGGCACTTTTCAAATAGACGCATGAATTTATGGAAATTGTGTTTGGAGTTTTGTTGATTTAGCAAGGCCGAATGACTTGAGTCATCCCTGTCAGCCGATATCTATGAGTCTGAAAGGGTGGTGTTGTGCCCCACTTGCTCATATCAGTTTTTTCACTAACAGAAAGCAGACCGAAAATTTCAAAATTTTCTTGTCATTTCTTCATCTTTGTCTCATCAATTTCTAGAGAGCTTTTGCTTTTTATACATTGAACTAGACGCCATGATATTGCGAGCTGGTAAGCATGTATTCAGTGTCGCTACACAAGGGGCCAAAGTTACCAAAAAGAGCTAATCGTTAGAGGCAACACTTTTCAATCACGCTTGGATGTTGCATGTGTCCTTAATTAACTTCACTTCGATGTCATTTCGCGCTTATCCCCAACTTTTATCAACTTTTCTTAACGTCGGTAGCGTGAAAAAACAAAAAGACCCAAGAAGTCAGAATGAGAAGATAGGCTACTCTGAAAATTGATGGATTTTTCATTTTTCAACCATCGGTTAGAAGATTTGGATGAATCATCATGAGAGAAGATTCTCTCTCTACATCTTAGGACCATGCATGCACCGATCGCTTTCTTAATGGCATAATCGGACGTACAATGAATATACATTAGGTGCTTCCTGCAATAATTTAGGGAAATAAAACTACGTATGAACATATTATGAGGCAAATTGATGCAATTGAATCCATAGTTCCAATTACTCAATAAAATTCGAAATCTGGAGATTATTTAAGGTGCACCGGATCACATATCATAAAATGAAAATGGCAATATATACATGATTCGGTTCTAGATAAGGTTTCTTCTGAAGAATATTATGAAAGTAAGCAAGTCGATTAATCAAGGGTGATTAAGGAACCCCAAAACTAAGCAACTTGAAGAATTCTATTTCTGATAATCATTCATGTTTTGCCAAATCACACGCTATTGATCTCTTCGTAGGGTCGAAGGGGTGATTCACAATCAAGCGCCTTGGCCGGTCATTACAGCCAAGAAGTGACTTCAACTGAAGGTTCGGTATATCTTAGGAAGAAGCATGAATACATCCACAAGGCACATGCACTCGGCCTAATACGACCCTTGACGAGATAGAGAACAAAGTTGGGGAATAATTTGAATGAGGGCCCTTAAACCGCGTTTTATTTACGAGCCTAAGTTTTTATTTTGTCATCGCGCTTCTTTATTTGATTACCTAACAATGAAAAAGAATGAGTTGATATCGTAATTGAGTCCTACGTTTCAAGAATCATTTTTTATGGAGAACATCTCGAGAAGATTTTGAGAATCATTCGAGAAGCACCGATTTGTGGGGATCAAGGACATCATTAGCATCGCATGAATCAAGAACTACCCAATCGTCACGAGAACTTGCACGCTCTTTGAAACAATCGAGGACACGTCTGCGCGCTTGCCCACTTCCATGTCGACCAAGCATTGCTTTCAATGCCTAACTGTCGACACCCCCTTCATGAACTGTCCCCAACTTCAACGTCGGGCGCACGGACATTTCCCGTACTTGGGTAGAATTCTAGGGCTTGCACCAAGACCAAAAAGAAGGAACAATCCATTCCAATGATAAGAGTACCAAAGAAGCCAAGTCCATTTCATCGTCAGAGAAAAAATACCACTTAACCTTGCCTACTCTCAATTGATATTTTCTCTCAGTCTACTCACATGATTGCCGTTGAATCATACTCGACTCATTCATACCAAATCCATTTTCATGCAAAATATCTGTTAGCGAGTCTCTAGAATACTTGAAAAACAACGGACCAAATAATATTCACAGTCTTTCAAGTTAAATCATTTTTTATTAGGTGTGTTTTAAGGTTCATCTATGTATTTCCTAAGATAATTTTATTTTTTCCCTTTTTAACTCAACTAGGAAGAAAATGCCAACCGTATAGGATCCATCAGCTGTTGTTGTCGATCAATTGAGGGGCTATTCTCACCCACATATAGTGCCTGGGGTCCACAGCTGTTAATCAAATCCCACTTGCTGCATGGGCCAATTTTCCTCTCCTTTTCCTTTTTTCCCCTCATGAAGACAGAAAAGGTTATTCTAACCCATCTCATGCTGGCGTCCCTCTTTAGACTCACCATATATGATATATTCTCTAGCTATATGAAACCATGACTAGTGCTTTCCCTCGCCCCTTGGCATAAAGAATACGTCAAGATAGATGATCAAGGCAAGATATTTTCCTTTTTCTTATTTGTTTTTGTGGGCTGTTCTCATACGTACCCACCAGGTGGAAAATATTTAATTTTGCATGGCTAACAGTGGTCAACGTCACCCCGGTGTGGCTATTGCAACCCATTTTTTCTTTTGCTTTGATTATGTCAGTGGAGAAAATAAAAATGTTACAATGTTACTTGCAGAGGAAGAGCTGAAGCTCAACCGTCCTACCAATGAACGCACAGGTGGACATGGAAAATTGTCTTTTTTGCTTAGCCCTTCAGTTACTTGTTTGACTTGAGTTTCACTCCTCTCTTGTTTGTCCCTCTGTCGCTCTCTTCTTAAGTTTCAACCCTTTGTTTTTGCTTAAATTGGAATTTCTGCCGTGTTTCAGGCAATGTTATAATGGTGGGGCTATTGCCAAATTTTGGTCATGAGGCTCTTGAAAGTTGTTATCCCACCCACTCGATTGGAAAATATCATTACGTTATTAGTTTCTAGTCTTAATCAAGGGTTAGGCCTTTCCTTATACTGCTTGTTTGCTGGGTCAGCCCTTTTCAAGGATTGTGGTGGGAGATTATTATGAGAATTGGGTCAATTTGGTGTGTTATAAAAAGTCACTGCTTACATAATCATGAAAACACCCAGCTGGATTGTTGTAATGAAACCGCAACAATGACTATTCAATAAATGATAAAAAGAAAGAAATGCCCTCCTGGATCATCGTAATCATCTGTTGTTTTAGGCTTGTGGGTTGACTGGATTTTGAGAATTTAAGGTGTGGTCACTGTTTTCCAATCGTTCACCTTATTATATTACTTTTATTTTCTAATGCTATTTTCGCATCCTATACTGTTCTGCGTATGATATACCATTTGACTCACTGTGATGCTGAAAGCAATGGCTGTGGCAGAAAGCGACTTTTTTTTTTTTGGGCAACAATTTTGTTGTCAAGAAAATTATATTTTGATTTTCTTTTTTGGGAGTTGTCTTCGATTTCTCTGAATTTCTAACATTATCATGCCAGTGAGTTATGGACCATTTTGAATTCCACTTTCTTTTCTTTCTTTCTTTCTTTTATTTTTTTTTTGCCTTTTAATTGCAAGTTGAATATGTGGGTGTCTACGGAGTTTGGCCATGCTTCTTCTGTCCTTTCTAATTGGTCCTAAGTACGAATCTTCCATGTATTTGGCATCAAACAAGCGTCTCCTCAATACCTCTTGTTCGCTAGTGGTTTGATAGGAAATAAAAAAGAAGGAAAAAGACCCTTGTATAAATACAAGTCTCCTCAAAACAGCGACCTTGATTTGCCTGTGCCTGCTTACACCTTCAGGGACTTCTGCTTTCAAAAGTCCATTGTACTATTGTTGTTGAGCTTGCTATTCCAAAGTTTGATCATTAGACGATGAAAGCCCGGAGAGGAAAGCGGTCTGAGGTAATTGTTTGTGCTCTAAGCACCACTTTTCTTTATGCGATATCTAGTGATGCTGGTTTTTAGTATGTTAATGCTGTTGCATTGGTTGCAGGCATTCTGGCCTTCCATTATGATGAAGAAATGGCTCAACATCAAGCCGAAGGTGTATGATTTCAGTGAAGATGAGGTCGACACCGAAACCGAGAGCGAAGATGATGGTATTTTTCAATACGGCCTTTTGTCTTTATGAATATTGATGGTTGTTTTATGCTTGATTCATTCTTCTGCAATAACCATCCAGCTTCCTCTGTTAAAGATGAAAGAGTTCATCGAAGCGGCAATTATTCTCACGCTGTGAAGAGGAACCAACCCGAATGTCCAAATCTAACTTCAGGCACTATACCTTCTATCTTTCACTTGAATTTTCTTCGAGATGCTTCCCATTTTAAGGAGAATAGCATAGCATAGCATGACGTCTTAAATACAAATGGATATTGCTGTTATCGTTTCTCCATCGCTCTTTTGTTTAGGACTAGGAATGGCATGAAAAGATTATTCTGCCGAGTTTCTCTTGTTGCTAACACCGACAGGACTCTGGTTGTTGTATTATTCTTGAAGCATCTTGTGGTCACAGACTATTTAATCCCCGTGGTTTTGCACTCATCTTCTTGAGCTTCTGTCCCTTCTCATCTCATCAGGTCTCTTGTTTGCTTTTGTGATGACCGTGTTGCAGAATCACATGTGAAGTGCTCTCAGTTCAGACACAGAAGAGGGAAGTCGGAGACTTTGCGCGTTCAGTACATTAATACAAAGGATGTGAGGTTTGCAAAATGATAAAATCGTAAAATTGCAATTAGACTACCACCTATATCGCTCTCTTTCCTCAAACGTATTTTTGCTTATGAAGGGTGACTATAGGCACCTGGAATGTTGCTGGGAGACCTCCAAATGAGGATCTTGAGATCGATGACTGGCTTTGCACAAAAGAACCAGCAGATATGTACATCATTGGGTTCGTGCTCTCTGTCCCCTCTCTCAGCTCTCAGTTTGCATGAAATCTGGAAGTGTTCATATACTGTGTTAGACTGTTTTCTAAGCCTGTCATTGACATAGTAGTTTCCATGTGATGCTAGATGAGGCTATGCTAGACAGTAGTTACTACATCTATGGATCATTCTTAGTCAATCTGTTAAACCAGCAAGAACATATCAGGCTGACTGACTAATTTAGCTTGAACTGCATGACACAGAGAAAAGGTTCTTACTGACTGTCAGGTCGTACCTTGAGTTACAAGCAAGTTATGGCCGACATGCACCCAGATTTGCTTGCCTCATGGATTAAGATTTCTTTCCTCCGTGCTTTTGTCTGAGAATCCTGTTTGGTGTCAGCAAAAAATCTCGGCCTATTACATATTTAGACAACTTCGATGACAAAGTGTTCACCAGCTTTGATCTGATTTTTCCAATTCAAAGTTAATTCCAGGTTCCAGGAAGTGGTTCCGTTGAACGCTGGCAATGTGTTTGGAGCAGAGGATAGCAGGCCGATACCGAAATGGGAGGCTATCATCCGTAGAACCTTGAACAAACCTTCGGAACTTGAAAGTAGGCACAAGAGCTACAGCGCTCCACCCTCTCCAGGGCTAAGAACTTCCTCCGCTGCTGATTCGCTAGCAGATGAGGCAGAGAGTCACGTATTTGAGATGATGAGCGAGCAATATGCTGGAACAAGCTGTGACTTTGACCTTGACCCGCAAAACTTTCAAGAAATGATGGGTTTGGGGAGGAATTTACATATAAGGAGGATATTTAGCAAAGACAACCTCAGTCAATTTGACTGGCCTGAACGTCCACTGGATACAACTCCTCAAATCTCTGCCGGAGCCAAATTGCGAAGAGTACTGAGTAGTTCTGCGAGGATTGGCTCTACACGGACAGATACTTCTTTACTTAGTTCTCAAAACTTTGTCGTTAACGGCAGCCCACTAAGGAGATCATACAGGAGCTCTGGAAATCTGGGATTGGCTCTGACGGCGGTGCAACAAATACCCGATGTCCTCGATTCCCCTCTTGATGCTGTAGATAGTTATTCAGAGGAAGAAGACGATAGTTTTGTGGAAACAACTCCACTGCAGCATGTGAATAAAGTAATGAAAGATAAGGCAAAGCAACGCCCTACATATGTTCGAATAGTCAGCAAGCAGATGGTGGGAATATACATTTCGATCTGGGTGCGTAGGAGGTTGAGGAGACACATAAACAATCTCAAAGTCTCTCCCGTCGGAGTCGGCCTCATGGGCTACATGGGAAATAAGGTAGCTCTTTCCCCTTTTATGCTAAGACTAATGGAAACATTATGGCAAAGATGGTGACACGACAAAAGCATCTTCTTTTAGTCCCTTTGAGTTAGAAGCCTTACTTTTGGGATGTCGCCTAAACCTGAATAATAGCCACGCTTGATTATCTGTACATGCTAAAATGTTTGCAAGACTTGCATCGCCTGTGGAGAAAAAGCCTAAGGCTACAGCTACTTTAAAGTTTCTTGTTTGTGTGTTGATAATGATCAACGCATTTGATATATTATTGTTTTCACTGCAATATACTTTGCTTTTCTGATACAGGGATCTGTATCTGTGAGCATGTCACTTTTTCAGTCATCGATATGCTTTGTCTGTTCTCACCTGACCTCCGGTCAGAAGGATGGAGCCGAACAAAGACGCAATTCCGATGTGAATGAGATCATACGCCGCACTCGTTTCTCATCGATGTTCGATTCTGATCAACCACAGACAATTCCATGTCACGAGTAAGTATCATTTTGCAATAATCACAACATTGGAAGCATCAATTCATCTTCTTGCCCTGTTCTGCTTGGATGGTTTGATATTAAGTGTTAATCTTGCTGCAATCGTAGTGAGAAACAATTTTACCTACCGTGGCATCAACTAGAAGTCATGAGATCCGTTCACTAGGCATGGTTTAGCAAACAGCATCTTTTTGACGTTCCAGAGCCAAAATGAAACCCTTTTCATGATTCTAAGGGTTTAGTGCTTGGAAATCTTAGCCATAGCACGATGTCATTAGTCTTGTTTTTTTCACTGGCCATAATAACACTTAATGCCTTCCCTTTTCTTCAAAATAATATATATATATATATAAGTGCAGAGGGGAATAAAAGAATAGGGTCGGAGTCTGGGTGAAGACATTAGCATGAGCAACCTAACTTTCACCTTGGATTCGGCAGGGGAGAATTTTTCCTCTGCAGAAGATGATTCTCGACAACTAAAACTCACATCGCTCAACCAAAGCAGAAAGCTTTTATGATCCCACAAATGTGACTATGTAGAAAAAAATTCCTTAAGGCTGGTGATTGTGCAGTACAAATCTAATGGAGAGATATCTGACTTCTAGAAGTCCTGAGCGTTAGTAAATGTGAGCTTTGGCAAGATTAGAGAAGCATCTCCGCAGAAAATGGTTCATGACAACCAAAGCTGTGTCATTGGATTAAAACAGAATAGCACTACAATAGTCCCCAAGATAGTGATTATCGGACACAAAGATCCTAAGGCTAGTTTAACATGGAACTCCGTTAGTGCTTCAGTGCAGACTTCTATGAGGCTGAGTTGATAATGCCTGCTGGTTGTCTAATTAGAATTGTATAACTGTCAATCTGTCTGAGCCTTAATTGTTGAGTTTAGATCATGTCTGTCAAAAATTGACCCATTTGGATTGTTCTTTAACCAGTCAGGTATTCTGGTTTGGAGATTTAAATTACCGTCTCAATATGTTGGATGCGGAAGTAAGAAAGCTTGTTGCTAAGAAACAGTGGGATGAACTCATCACCTATGATCAGGTGAGTGAAAAAACTGTTTCGCAAAAACCAACATGCTTTTTTTTGGTTGTTTCTTGTTTCCTTTCCCATTTCATGGAAAACGTGACTGTGTCATTTCGAAGAACATGTTTTCTGACTGGTTATCTCAATTATACGGGCATTAGGCAGTGCCAATGATTCAGAGAAACTTAATGTGATTTCACACTATATCTTACAATAAAAGAAATACAGATAAAAAAAAACTGAGTACATGAATCTCCGTGCAACGAAGAGACACCTGTTAATCAAGCAAACAGGTGGATTCATCTTATAGTTTTTTATGTATGATAAAAGAGAGAGAAAATGGTTCGCAAGAACTGACGAAATAAACTCCTATTTTTCCGTCAAACTTTTTTTCACTTCCAAGCATGATTAGTTTTGTGATGGAAGGAAATGCTGAAGATATCTTTCATTTGCAGTTAAGCAGGGAACTCCGTGGAGGACATGTTTTCGAGGGATGGAAAGAAGGCATGATAAACTTTCCGCCCACTTACAAATATGAAATCAACTCTGACAGATACGTTGGCCAGAACCCAAGAGAAGGGGAAAAGATAAGATCGCCGGCATGGTGAGTTATGCTTCCTCGACGAGGAGGCCGCACATCATATGGATTTCTGTGGTTTCAACTGATTCCATAGAACTTGTTTAGCCAAATGACTTGTTTTACTGATATGACCTGATCATGCCCAACATATATTCTCGCTTTCTTTTGGTTTGGTAGACTCGACCCCATTCTGCGTTTTCCATTGAAAATCGTTTTCCTCGAAGTCGGATCTCAATCGCTTCTTGAATAGAGTTGACGACGGCTATAACATGAATGATTGGAAGACTATCTTAAATTACTTCTGGCCATATCTGCAGGTGCGACCGGATACTATGGCTGGGAAAAAGAATAAAGCAACTTTCTTACAAACGAGCAGATATAAGGCTCTCGGATCATCGGCCGGTCAGTTCAATCTTCTCAGTGGAAGTCGAAGTTCTGGATCATCGGAAGCTCCAGAGGGCTATCAATTTCATGAGTGCTGCAATACACCCCGAGCCGCTGCTGGATGAAGATTGAATTATAATCTGGAAATTGCAGGTAACTAAGATCCATATAAGAAGACACTTTGTTCCCTTGTTGCTCAGATGTTTACTCCCCAAATTGCCAATTTTATTCCCCCATCACCATGTATCGAGTAATATCATGATAATCCCTTTCTTTGGCAGGATTAAAGATTTTGCAGTGATCAGACTTTTTTTCTTCTGGAGAGGGACATCGTCATAGGGTCAGAACACACCAAGTTTTCGATTTTAGAGTGCTGGTATACAGGGCTTGAGGTTTGCTGGTGCACAGTACTTTGATTTGCAAATCTAGATAGCTAACTTAAAGGGGCAAAAGGATTGTAGAACTTGCTGACAAATTTTTTCATCAGCGGGAATCTGCATCTGTCTACCATTTTCCCATCCGATTTTACGTAAATTAAGACAACATTCTTCATGTTTTACTCGTCCATCGTAATGAGAGAAAATTTCATGTGCCAAGAACCTCGCAAATCAGCAACATTTGGGTACCATACTTAGAGTTGAAAGTGTGCCTCATCAGGGTGACCTCTCACTCTAAATAAGTGGAGAGTACTAAATAAAACTTCAGGCATACTATACTAAGTCAAAGACTTGAAATGGCACAAAAAGCTAGGGACCAATATCGCGGATAAATGTTGTGTTTGAAAACCAGCCAAAGCCTGTTAGGGAAGAGACTGATACATAGGACGACATATTACAAGAAACTTGTCATCAATCCAAGCGAAACTCAGGACACAACAAGGAGATAAAGAGAGAAGGTTCTTCAGATGACAAACTCTAAGATGCACATAGAGCTGTTAAACGGGTGGGTCGGGTCGGGTTTGGGTCGGGCCATTAATGGTCCGACCTAAATTGATCCATTAATCCATTTATAACCCATTTACGCCTAATGTAAATTTTCCGACCCATACCCGACCCGACTCATACCCAACCCATATTAATAATTTTCATATTTAACCAAATTTAGAAAAACTTATTCCCTATGTTTTTTTTAAGATTATACTACTAAAATACTTCCAAACTTATTTATTATATATATTATTTTTTTAAAAATCATATTGCTAAAATAGTTTTATACAACACAAATTTAATGGACAATTTTTATATTTTTAAAATAAATATTTTAAAAAATCGAAATTTAATTATTTTTTATTTTTAAAAAAAAAAAATAATTTTTAAATATAATTTTTCTTTTTCTTTTTCTTTTTTTTTTTTTTTTTTTCTTTTTGGTCGTGGCCGGCGGCTGGCCACAGGCGAGCCTCGAGCTCGCCCGACTCGCCGACACCCGAGCTCGAGGCTCGCCGGACGTCGTGAGGCCTACGCCTCGCCGGATCTAGCGAGGCTAGCTCGCCCGACGCCGACGAGTTCCAAGTCTCGTTGGGCGTCGGCGGCCTCGCTAGATCCGGCGAGGGGCGAGCTCGAGGCTCGCTTGGCCGGTTGCTGACCATCGCCGTGTCGGCGACCGGAGGAAGAAGAAAGAAAAAAATAATAAAAGAAAAGAAAAATAAAAAGTATTATAATTTCGATTTTTTTAAAAATATATATATTTTTGTAAAGTTAAAGAGAGGAGAGAGATTGTGAGCTTTTGGGTGAAAATAAATGGATTGATAAATGGGTCTTAAATGAGTCTGCTCTTAGATCCATTTAAGACCCTTATATCTCAACCTCTTTATTTTTAAAACCCATTATGGGTGCTTTGGGGAATAAGACTTGACCCATTAATGATCAATTTAACTATAAATGGGTCAATAAATGGGTCAATGATCCATTTTGACACCTCTAGATGCACAGAGATGAACTAAAAGAAGACTTCACTCTTTTCAAATGCACAAACTCATGCAAATCATTCCCAAGATTCTTTGTTTGAAATACATGGCAACATTGTGATCAGTAAACAAGGTTGATTCTCGAACAATTGCCATCCTGGAAAACAAACCGCACTTCTTCCATGTTTTCTTCTGCACCATTGTCCGTAATCTTATAGAAGCCGTCTTAGCTCAAGGCACTCCATTGATCTTTCTCTTGCAAGCCATGAACGGCAATCTTCAGAGAGAAAATTCATCATAGATATGTTGGCTTTCGCTGAATAAACCTGTCAATGAACCTAAGAAACTATTCCTAACAACGAAACTCGTTGAAATGAAACTAGGAAGTGACAAAACAAGAATAAGCAATGAATAGCAAACCAAAATTCAGAGCTAGTAAAATAGAGCAACCCCAAGATATTAAATGCTAGAGCACTTCCTAAAGCGACCCCGCACAATTACACCTGCTTGTGAACTGAAAAAAATTTGGAACCCCTAAAAATCAGGTAAAATGAAGAAAGCAGCTGAATTACTTAGTGAATTTATCGTCTTTCAATGACATATACATAAATCAATGAACGAGATAGAGCAAACAGCAGATCGTCGAATATGTCCCACCGTCACTTACCAAGAAAAAACCAAAGGCTGGAGGGTGTTTAGTTCTCGATCCCATCCGGTCCTACCCATGAACTGGGGAATTGGGACCAATTCCCCATTTCTGGAACTGGGAACCAAACTGACTAGTCGTGGGATGGGACCGGACCGGATCGGACAGACGAGTGTGGTTCCCGAGCAATCTAATGGAACAACTGAAAGATTACAATGATGCATTGATGCACCGAATTCCAAGAACTTACATTTCATTTGAGTGTTTCCCTCCTTTAAAATCAAGCATATGCTCTATACCTGCAAAAAATTCAAAATACTTCAAAAATTGTGAGCATGACACACTTCATGAATACACATCTAGCTAGGGGTGTGCAACGGGAATCACCCGAACTAGGAACTACCTAGATTGACTAGTTTTGGGCGGTTCCCATGGGTGGCAATTTAGTTCTCGGTTCCTATTCTTGAAATTGGTGGTCAATCGATTCGGTTCCCAATTCCAAAGTGGGAATTGAACCAATTGTTTTCTATACACACACACACACTCTTGAAGCCTTAATCCCATATTGAATGGAAGAATAAAGTAACAAGTAGAATTACTTTTGTAGAAAAGGTTTCGGTGGTGGTCTCTAGGCCACATGTGAAATTGAGAGAAGAAGAAACTAATAAGTAACCTTCCTCTTTAAGTAGCGGAACAAGAAGGGCTTGCTATTTAAAGAGGAAGCCTACTTGTTAGTCTCTCTATCCATCCAATCTTACATGTGGCCAAGAGACCACCAAAACTCTTTTTATTCTTCATTATTTAAAAAGAAAGTCTACTTGTTAGTTTTTCCTTCCATCCAATGTGAGACTAAGGCTTCAAAAGCCATACCCTCACTCCTCACTCCTCACACTTGCTCTCTCCTCACTTGCAAGAGACAACGCATTCAAGCCTCCAAGAATTTCGCATCAAGCAACGCTCAAAGACTATAAAAGAGATTGTCTATAAAACCCAAGTCAAACATGACCTTTAACCATATCCTTTAGCCATATGTCTTTTTGGCTAAGATTTAGAGAATGACCTTTTTGGCTAAGATTTAGCATGAAATATATGAACTATGATCGATGCTTACACAAGTGGAGTTTGACTTTTTTGCACGTGGGAACATGTGCAATCGATTCTATTGGACCGCCAGGAAACCAAACTAGATTGATCGGTTCGGAGCATGGCCACTCTTTAGTGAAAAAAAAAAAAGAGTGGCCGATTCCATTGAACTGGACCAGAACCAACAATCCTGTCCGATTCCAAGGGGAAATCGGGAATTGGACTAGACCAAGAACCAATTACTCTTATTCTTAGCCAAAGGCCAAGAAAGGCATACTTCGATAGGCACAAAATTTGAATTTTATTCACAACTCCTCTTACGGTCTTTGTATGCTCATTTGAAGGGGAACTCTCAACATTCGCATGGAAAGGTCTAATGACAAGCCATGCGACTTTTCTGGAGGGTCCCATATCAAAAGGGTTCTGAATAAAAATCAAGCCATTTACCTATTCAAAACATATATTTCTCAACCTTTTGACTAAATATTTGCATCCCAACAACATTGAGAAAATCCCTTCAAATGATTTTTATTAATAATTTTAAAGAAATAAAATTAAAATTTTAAAAAGTAATTGGTCCAGTTCAAGCGGTTCCATCCTTGGAATCAAGAATTGGACCACAAATCACTAGTTCCAATTTCATGGAGTTGAGAATAGGACTATCACCCCGAGTACCAACCAAATTGGCCAGTTCACTCCAATCTAGGCAGTTCCTAGTCCAATCTATTCCTTTTGCTTATCCCTACTTGTTGCTTAAAAGAAAACAATGTCTTCCGGACCTTCACCCCTGCCAAAACAAAACACTACCTTAAATATTGCATCCACATTCACACGTCTATAATCCAAATATCACCGTTGCCACCAACCCCAACCAACTGCCCACTTGGTGGGAAAATTATTTCTTAGGATCAAACCATTCTCTCTATAACATATCAACCGTCGGATTCACGAGACCAATGAACTTAACAGTTCACAAGCTATAGAGACCAATGGTCCTCTCACATGCAATAAAAGCTCCAATTGGTGGGTAAGAACAGCAAGGAGTTGCGCGCCAAGATCGAAGTTCAAAACTTGGATAAATCTTGACAATGTCAATATTTGTGAATGGAACACACCACAAGCATTGATTCATGATGGCATCAACTAGAACCCAATGTATTTAATGATCATGATCAATCCCGTCCATAAAAACTGTACACACGCATGACTTTGCCAGCTTCCTTATGTCTTGGTGGATGATGGTTTACATGAAGGAGAAAAGAATAGATGATCCTTGAACAACTTATCATTATCTGCACCAGCTAAAAGCCAAATGCCATGAAAGATAATCTAACCTCCATCACCATATTTCATATGGAAAATGGTCTTTCAAAAGAAATGACATAATTTCATTTACAAGTGGTCGTAAAGATTGCTAATCCCAGAACCAACTTTTTGTCCCCAATCAAACCTTTATGCAACTATGGTTGTGCTTGCCAAATGAGAAAAGAGATGATGCGAGTTTGGTCTGAAAATAAGTAACAATTTTAAGTTTTCCCTCCTCTTCCTGTCCAACAATTTTAAAATTATAGATTTTTTCTATAAGGAGAGGTGGGAAAATTTAAAAATTTTCTTCATTGTCCACCCAAATTTTCATTCCACGTTTGAAAAGCAAGTTCTTGCCCAACAACTACTTCAAAACCAAGGGTCAAGACATCAAAAAAGGTTCTTCTTTACTGATTAACTCACCGTAGTTGTATAGGCAATAAAGGGAGTGAGTGCTTACAATGGACTAAGCTCGAGGTGGAAATTACTATCTTGATCAACACCTAATACAACATGTCTTGGCATGATTATACAAATAATGCTACTATATGAAAGACTTTGGAGAGCATAACAGGTAAAATGGTATCAGATTGAAAACATGAAAGCATAGAAGAAAATGAATAGATGATGTACACGAGATCCAATTACTTATGGACTAAAACCACTTGCTACACATCAACCTCCAATTAAGTAAACAAAGAAAAATGGAGTATTCAGAAAGGCATCAGGTCTCCAAGGTGAAGTAGCATCACATATAAGTTCAAACGGACAAACCCATTAGCTGTAGTAAGATTCATCACCTGTCCAGCTACTTTTAAAGTTCATAATATTCAGGAGCAAAAGATTGTGTAAATAAAGATGGAAAACCACTTTCTCTATTGTTTTGTAAAGTTAAGACTTTGAAAATTGGTAGAGACATGAGCAGAAATAATGATGTTTCTTCGAAATCAGGAGCAAAAGATTGTGTAAATAACAAGATCCAACATGAAGGGCCATCCAGCATATTCAATTATATTTGCAGTAGCTCATAATATCTTGCCATCCATTGGTTCTTATGCAGTTACCCAACTCAAAACTCTAATTTCATTGAACTGAGAATACCATCATCCTCGTTCAAAAATGGCCATATAAAATATAAACAAATTAGTGAATCCATTGCATGGATAGAGCAACAATCAGCGGCACCATACATCTGTTCCATTATCACAATTAGAGATAGAATTAGCCAAAATTGAATTAAAAATCCTCTCATCAAAACTCATAACTTGCATTACTAGAAAAGTATGAAAAATATGGCTGACCAGCCATATTATTAATGAAAATTCCAACTGTCGCATCCACACCGTCCATGGACATGGAACACATGTAATCGGCATGTGAAAGAAAGACATGCCAATGGACATGGAACACATGCGATCGGTGCGTGTAAGCCATGCCAATGAACGGCATGAATACAATAGTTACAATTGTCATCAAGTTCGCATCTCATCAATGCAACCATTAACATAGCTACCATCATCATTATTTTCTGACAATAATGAACATTCCTTCCATTCCACCTATTATCTAGTATAATGTGTCAAAGAAGCAATCCCCCACCTTAAAGCTATATGGACAGTCTCATTTTAATTGCCTTTTTAGGCTTATATTTGGGAAAAGGAGGGAGGGAGGGAAAATGAGTGTTGAAGATTGGGAAAGAAACATAAATTTTTGCAAAGAGGGGACAAAAAGTTGGAAATATTTCGCAAATTTTCACCCCTCAAGTCCTCACAAAAATTCAAATTCTTTCGAAATTTTCAGGACTTCTGTTTTGCGGACCCCATCCACTCCTTTCTCAAATACAAGTTTTAGAAGGTATTAAGTAAATGTAGGATCAGTATTTTATTGACAAGATGCCATGCTATTGACAATAAAGCCACCCCTTATACAATTTGATTATTAAAATAACACCATACTACGATTAAGGTTTAACTTTTCTAAAGGCATCATTCAAATTGAATTACCAATACCACACTAGAAACTAGAAGTGAGCAAAAGGAACCGACCGGAATGAATAAGCCGATTCGGTCTGGTCACAAGGGGTGCCGGTCTAGTTCCCAATTCGGATCGGGCTGATGATTATTATTTTTATTTCTTAAGAATTATTAAAAAATAATTTTCACTCTTAATTTTTAAAGATTTTCAGACAGAAAACCAAAAAATACATGGTTTGGTTGGAGTATGGCTTGATGACTTTTATGCACAACTCCCCTCACATTCTTTGTGTGACCATTTGACGTAAGACTTTAGGCATTCATATGGGGGGCTCAACAAAACAATAGAGACAAGCTAAGAGTCCAACACTCAAGGCATTTGCATGAAGTGCTAAATACACAACAGATTAGACAAGTCATACAATAGTCCCACATCAAATAGTCACACAAAGATCGCAAGAGAAGTTGTGCATAAAATTCAAATCATGCGCCAACCAAAGCATGCCTTTCCTGATCGTTTAGCTAAAATTAACCATAATATTGTGGCATTTTGATATTTTAATGGGTAAAGAGCACATGCTTGATTTTAAAGGGGAAGAGAAATTGATTTATCATTAATTCAATTGAGTTGATTGAGGACTGGTATCCCATTTCTAGGATCAAGAATCAAATTGAATAGTCGTGGAACTAGGAACTGCTAGTCATAGAATTGGAGTCGGACCAGACCGACTAGTCGTGGAATCGTGAACCAAACCAAACCACTAGTCATGAAATTGGAATCGGACCAGACGATCAGTGCAGTTCGATTCCCATCCTAGAAGTGGGTTAGGACCAATCCGATCGAACCAGATCGCGGTTCAGTCACCCCTACTAGAAACTAACAATCCCAATTTTATGAATATCTTCAATAAATTTAACCTTTGGAAACCAAACACATCACAGTCATTTGATTTATGATGGATTTAGACAATATCCACTGTAGGCAATGACTGATCCGATCCACAGAGAACAATTATTTCAGATTTTAGCAACTGCATGTCGTCAAGGTTAATATAGGCTTACAAAAGGGAGAAAAGATAGGTAATCCCAAGACTACCTAACGCTTGCAATTAGTTTATGTCCGCGCGTCATCCATAATGACATGACAAAGCTTAATAGCAAGTTCTTTAGGAATAGGTAATCCCAAGACCATCTAACTGTTTACCCTATTGAAACCTTTAATCCTGCAAGCTCTCAAAACATGTCAGCGCCGAAAGAGCAACAAGATAGAGAGCATGAAAATCTTCCCTAGATTTGAATTTAATTGAGAATGTGAATTGAATCATCAAGTGAGTCCCAAAATCTAGCAAATCAGTAATCCATGATACTAGTGCGAGAAAGAACTTCAACAATGGCGCATAATGGAGAAATCTAAATCTGCAGATATCATTCTCGATAGATAACTTCAACACCATGGCCAGACCACGAATTCTGATTAAACCATAACAAAAACACATAGGGGAAAAGCAAGTAAAGGACTAAGTCCCACAAAAGCAAGCAAGAATCAGTCGACAAATGTTCTTACTTCATGTCCAAAACAATTTACTAGTCCAAAAAGGAGCAAAACGCTAGTAGGGCATCAGTTCTCCAAGGTGATGTAGCATCAAGATAAATTCAGACGCAAATTACCCATTTGTTAATATAAGATTCATCATCTGCCCATCTACAGAATGGTCGAGCAATCACAGTAAAAACCCGCCTGCTCTCGCAGTTTTTCGAAAAAGTTCGGTTCTACAAGCATCAATACAAACACAAAAAAAGGTTTTTAACAAGTTAATGGAAGAGAAAGAGGAGCTAGCAGCGATCGGAACCTGTCGGGATTCACGATAACATCACGCTGTTGTAAGTCAGTGGATTGACAGACATGAATTTCTATCGTCACCTCGCTTCAGCTCAGCTCCCCATTTCGAAACAACCCACACAAAGATCGAAACACCCACACCGACAAAAGAGAAAAGGGAGACCGACAGAGAGGCAAACGGACAAACACACAAGACCATATTCGAAATCGATATATTAGCCGAAAGAAGCTAAGAAGAACAAAACCCAAAACCGCGAGGGATTTGAAGAGACCGAAAGAGAGGAGGCGTGAACTCAGAACTTCTTAGAGGGTTGTGCGACCGTCACGGACGGATCCCAAAGATGAGACCGTCTCTGGTACACGAGATAATCAGTTCATCACTGCGGAACCTCGTAAAGTTTCGAGCTTTAGCAAAGAGAAGCGCTTGAACATAGACAAGAAAGACGACAAGATCCGACATTTGAAGCAGAAACAGCGCCGACGATGTGCCTACAGGAGGGCAAGGGATGGAAACCGGAGGCGTGAGAAGCCTGCTGAGGCAGGAGGCAAGGTGACATGGGAAGGAGAAAGAGGGGGTTTTTATAGATGGGGAGTGGGGTTGGGGTGGCCTGCGGCGGCCAAAACCCTAGAAAATTTTGTGAAACTTCCGATTTTTCTTTTCCGGAGAATAAGATTGGAACCGGATACAGATTTTTGCATTTTTTTTAGATTGCATGTATTAGGACCACTAATGAGGAAATATGAGATCCTTGTTGAGATTTTTTGACAATATTTAGGAGCCGATTTTACATGCCATGGGGAAATATAAATCCGAGGTGTACCTTCTTTAAAAGGTTTCAAAACTCGATTTTATTTTAAATTATCTTATCAATCGGATCACTTTTGATCTAATTTATTATTGAAGTGACCTTTATTTCTCAAAGTTCTATTCTTTTCCTAATTAACCTTTGAACTCGGCTCAATGATCTCCTAAGCTCATCGCTATTGAAATTTCTTGAAGTCGTTTCCATTTCATCCTAAGTGACCATTTTTTTGATGAGTTTGGCAATACTTTACCTTTAAAATTATTCCTCGAGGTGAAAGACTCTAAGTTAACAAATTTTGATTGAAAGCAAATAGTATACATTGTGTGTGTGTGTGTGTAAAATACTCACATAAGATTAAATTTTAAAATGAGGTGAAAAAACAGATGCTGTCCATGAAGGAGACAAGATAGGTAACCTCCCAAGATCACGCAACCTCTTGACAAGGCTCGTCGGGCTTCCAACGACCCAAGCAAGACATGCCTCACTTGGATCGATTTCCATACACAAGGAGCTCACCAGCCTTGCCAAGGTCTTGCAACTCCAAGGCAACTCGCCGAAGCACGGTGGTGGCACCGATGCATCTCTCTCTCATGAACAAATCGAAGAAGATGAAGGAAATCTTGAAATTATGAGAAGTCTATGAGAGTGAAATAAGGATAAAAAGTTAGCTTAATTGAAAGGAAGTTGCTTTCTTTAAAAGTTTCCTGGTCATAGTAATGTACCTGTCTTGATTTTTGGGATTTGCCGAGGCAACTTTAATTTGAAGTATTCAAAAAAATGGTTTACCAAACATCACAACTTCCAACCCTCCTGGACTTTAGAGCCCAGGTTACTTTGTAAAGTATCCCCAATCCACCAAATTTCATCTAATGATATAATTCAAACCCCACTGATATTACCAATTTATCGAATGCTTTTCCGCCCTCTATGTTAAGAGTTTTGCTCCCAAATTAATACAAAAACTGATCGTGTTAACCTTACCTTCCAAATTCCAATTTTATCCGCATCTTACAATTTTCCAGACTTACACACAATTTCGCTAGTTTCTTCAAGGTGCAAATGATGATAATACTGGCATGACTGGGACTGATCTCACATAAGGAGCTCAGGGATCCTAGTTCAGCAAAAGGAAGCTCAAGGATCCTAGAGCCGTGGAAACTTTTTAATAATGGTTGAGTCTATATAAACATGATATGTTGACAACTTGAATCTAGATCAGTACTTAAGACTGTAAAGAAATCAAGAAAGGTTTTTTAGGGAAACTGACTCGAATTATAAGCAATGACCCATAAGACTTATCATTCATCAACCCGGCATTCTAGTCAATGCGCCCTTCGCAAATTGACGTAAGCAATCCGCTAGAGATCTCATTTTCAAAAGGTAAACATATTGAAGAATTTTAGGAGAAATTACTCTGATTTTTATTTTTATTCTCCAGAGAATGAATATTTACATGAGGCATCTAACATTTTTATAGCTGCTACAGTACCCTAAAAACATAGTAAACAAATTCCTAAAAACTAACAAACAAAATCTGGAAAAAATAAAACCTGGAAAATCTAAAAGATCTGGAAGATCTAGTAATTTTGGAAACAAAATAATCAGAAATCTGATTCTGATTTTCAACACTCCCCCTTAAGCTGGGTTATGAATGTCGATCATACCCAGCTTGCACCTTAGAGTCTCGAAACTATTTTTGGATAAAACCTTGGTTAGTATGTCCGCTGTTTGATGATTGGTTGGAACATAAGAGAGCTTCAAGATTCCTTCCTCAAGTTTTTCTTTGATGAAATGTCGATCGATCTCCACATGCTTTGTTCTATCATGATGAACCGGGTTCTTAGCAATCTCAATAGCAGCTTTGTTGTCACATAATAATGACATAGGATTGATATTAGTGAATCCTAGTTCATTTAAGATTTTTCTCAACCATATGCCTTCACATATTCCTTGACACATTGCTCTAAACTCCGCTTCAGCGTTGCTCCTAGCAACAATAGGTTGCTTCTTGCTTCTCCAAGTAACCATGTTGCCCCATATGAAGGTACAATACCCTGTTGTCGACCTTCGGTCCATGAGAGATCCAGCCCAATCTGCATCCGTGAATATCTCCACGTTTCTCTCATATGTTTTCTTAAAGTAGAGCTATCTTCCAGGACTTTTCTTCAAGTACTGTAAGATTCAAAAAACTGCTTGCATGTGTTTCTCTGTTGGTCGATTCATGTATCTACTAATCATACTTACTGCGAAACCAATGTCTGGCCGAGTATGTGAGAGATAGATTAGTTTGCCCACTAATCTTTGATACCTCCCTTTGTCCGTTAATGGTCCTTCTTCTTCCATCTCGATTTTATTTGTAGAATCCATGGGTGTGTCAGTTGGTTTACACCCAAGCATACCAGTTTCCTTCAAAAGATCAAGAGTATATTTGCGTTGGGAAATTGCAATTCATTTCCGTGACCGAGCTACCTCCATACCTAGGTAGTATTTGAGTTGACCTAGGTCTTTAATCTCGAATTCTTCTGCCAAGATATTCTTCAGTTTTCCAATCTCCTCCAGATTGTCACCAGTTATGATTATATCATCGACGTATACAATCATTCTTGCTCTTTTTACCTTCAGCTGACTTCTTGACAAACATTGTATGATCTGTTTGACATTGAATGAAATTCAGCTTCTTAACGACCCTTGTTAACCTCTCGAACCAAGCACGAGGTGATTGCTTTAGGCCATATAGGGATTTCTTGAGTTTGCATACCTTGTTGAAGCTCTCTTTAGTGTCAATTCCCGGTGGAACCTCCATAAAGACTTCTTCCTCCAATTCCCCATTCAAGAAGGCATTCTTTTTGTCTAATTGATGTAGGGGACAGTCCAAGTTAGCTGCAAGGGAGAGCAACACCCGAATGGAGTTTAGTTTGGCTATCGGAGCGAAGGTTTCTTCATAGTCTATACCATATGATTGCGTAAATCCCTTAGCAACCAGCCTTACCTTGAAACGATCAACACTACCATTAGCATTATGCTTAACTGTAAAGACCCACTTACATCCCACCAATTTCTTCCCAGCTGGCAATTCTGTATATTCCCAAGTATTATTCTTCTCAAGTGCATGAATTTCCTCAAGAACTGCTTTTTTCCAGTCGGATTGAGCAAGTGCCTCCTAGATATTCTTGGGAATTTGAATGTTGTTCAATGTTGAAACAAATGCCTTGTATTTAGGAGACAACTTTTCATAAGACACAAAATTGTTAATGGGATGTTGAGTGCATTGTCTCTTCCCTTTCCTAAGAGCAATGAGCTGATCAAGATCATCAAGTACAGCAAAATTTTCTGAACTTATAGGAGCATTACCTTCATCTATTGTAGGTCTTGAACTCAGGCCTGTCTCTTTAGCCGGCTTTGATGTAGTACGGTCCTCCAACTCCTTTTGAGTTTTCCACCTAGAGTAGACAATTACTTCTTTATTTTTGTCTTGTGTAGCATCTTGAATGGGTAGACACGAAAGACTTTCAGATGTTGGATGACTCTTGGATGTTGGAATGGGTAGACATGGAAGACAAGCAGAATTGATATTTGTTTGTTGTGGCCCGAGTGAATGAAGAGTGTCCCAAAAATAATATTCCTCACAACTCTCCCCCTGAATGGTATTTTTGGAGTGAAAGGGCTGATGCTCAAAGAAGATAATATCCATGGTGGTATAAAAACGTTTTGTTTGTGGGCAATAACACTTATATCCACTTTGATTTGGAGCGTATCCTAGAAACACACATTTGAGGGACTTAGGATCTAACTTGCTACGATGTTGCTGATTTATATGAACAAATGCTGTGCAACCGAATACTTTGAGTGCGATATGTGAGGCAAAACGAATATGTGGATAGGTACGAAGTAAACTCTGAAAAGGTGTTTGGAAATCTAGGACACAGGAAGGCGTACAATTAATGAGATATGTGGCTGTCAACACTGCTTCTCCCCAAAAATGTTTAGGAACATGGGTGGTTAACATAAGAGAATGAGCGACTTCCAAAAGATGCCTATTTTTCCTCTCCGCTACTCCATTTTGTTGTGGAGTGTCTACACAAGAGGTAATATGTATGATACCATGGCTATTTAGATATGACCCGAGTTGTGAGTGAAAGTATTCTCTCCCGTTATCCGTTTTGAAAACTTGGATTTTTGTGCTGAATTGGGTTTGGATCATTAGGTTGAAGGTTTGAAAAATTTGGCCAATATTTGATTTTTCTTTCATTAGAAAAAGCCAAGTGAGTCTTGTATGATCATCAATGAAAGTAACAAACCACCTAGAACCAGAAATGTTATTGACAAGAGAAGGTCCCCAAATATCGCTATGAATCAAGTGAAATGGATGAGAAGACTTATAAGGTTGCAAAGAATACGAACTGCGAGTATGTTTGGATAATTGACACACCTCACATTGAAGTTTTATTGAATCTTTATTGAACAAAGAAGGTAGCAACCTTTTTAAGTACGAGAAATTTGGATGACCTAACCTATAGTGCCACAATCTTACATCACTCTCTTCTTTAGCATGAGATGCTACACATGACATCTTCTTGTTTTTCCATTTCGAGGCATTAACTCGCAGAAGGTAGTGACCCGCATCCATCTCAGCACTGCCAATCGTCATCCCCGAGTTCAAAACCTGAAATTCACATGAGTGTGGGAAAAATTTAGTAATGCAGCCTAAATCTTTGGTTAACTTGCTGATGGAGAGAAGATTATAGCTGAGTTTGGGAATAAATAATACTGAATTCAGTGTTATATCTTTTGAAATAACCACTGATCCAACACCAGCCACCTTTGAGCAAGAATCATCAGCAATTCGAACACTAGTGCCATTTTGACATGGATTGTACTCGTTGAATACTGTGATATCTCCGGTCATGTGGTCGAATGCTCCTGAGTCTACAACCCAAGAGGTGATCTTCTCCTGTTTAGCACTAAGGGCATTTAGAGAATTACCTCGTTGAACTATCGTTGCTGTACTAACCCCTTCTGGATGGGTTGCCTTTTGAACTGATTCTTGTAGCAATTTTTTTAGCATCTCCAGCTGTTCTTTGTTGAAGGGACTCGAATCTACCGAAGCGATTGTTTCGGTTTGGACTACGTTGCTTCTGCTCTCTCGATTTTGAGTAGGATGTGAGGCTGATGGCTTTCAATCATCTGGCCGACCATGAATTTTCCAGCATGTGTCTTTTGTGTGACCCGTTCGTTTGCAATGATCACACCATGGACGACCACCCCTTCGCTGGCTGTTGTTGTTTGATTGAGTACCTCGACTGTAGGATGGTTGAGATCCTTGAGCTATTAGAGCATAATTTGCTGGATTGGTCTGGTTATTTGAAGAACCAAGCATCACCTTGCTACAGTACCCTAAAAACGTAGTAAACAAATTCCTAAAAACTAACAAACAAAATCTGGAAAAAATAAAATCTAGAAAATCTAGAAGATCTGGAAGATCTGGAAATTCTAAAAACAAAATAACCAGAAATCTGATTTTGATTTTCAACACATATCTAGCGGTGCAGTACACTCATTGCAACATCTCCATAACTGGAGTACCCGATTACTTCTAAATGAATAAGTAGGTCAAGAGTATAGTCCCTCTCACATAAAAGACTACTGAATAAGGCTGTTAAACATTACAATATGCAGTCTCTGGTAAAATAAGCCAAATTTCACTTTCATTGGACCGTGGCATCTTACTTCCATGATCCCATTGTGTAATTATCAATCATGAGCTCAGATTAATTGGCATCAGTAAGGCCTGAATAACCTTCTCGGTTGCATCCTTTGTCAAGCACTGAGGGGTATCAAATTAAATGAGTGTTGCTTATTTGGCCAGTTACGGACTAAACGAGCATGGCATCTTAACATTGCAGTTTCTTCTGGTGGCAGGGTGAGGATGTTTCTTCTGGAGAAAACATTTCACTCTCTGCCAAGTGCATACCCTAGCAACAAAGTACTTTTGACAACTTACCATAGGACTTAAGGAGATCCAGACATACAATTAGGTTAGGTAGCGAGGTGAAACAGCACGACATTAGGAAAAAAAAAACAAAAGAAAAAGATGGACATTATAATTAGTTGGAAGCGATAACTACACACCTCCACGTGAAACAAAGCCTTACAGCTTTAGCTTCCGTGGACAAAAACTGTGTCTGCACACTACTCCTACCTCCTGTTTGAAACTTCAGCAGTGAAGCACTGAAATATGGCCAATTATGGCACTGCAGGAGGTTGATCCGCCAGTTAATTTCTTTGGCAGAGGGATGCATCAATCAGAAGCCTGTTGAAAAGTTCAGAGCAGTTGTCCAGATGCGTTAGAAAGAGGAGATTATGCTTAAGAAACAAAGTCTGAAGTACGCTTCCTCACTAGGACATCAGTTCAGTTTCCATGAGGCAAAGTATGTGACACAATTGCAACTGCATTTCTTGCCCATCAGGGAGAGGAGTGAGGAGAGGAAAGGTCCTAATACCTCTCGAGAAAAATGAATTTTTGAGAGAGAATTAAGCTGGTTGCTTTCCATGTTTGCTAGTAACTGGATCGCCGTTTGCAGATGAGGAGCACTGCAAAAGTTATTACAGAAAACATCGAGTTGACATGGTTTGTACTATAATACTCCCATGGCCATTATCAACATGCAAAAAGTAAGAAGAAGAGAGATGGCCACAATTGTTTTGCAGCCTCATTTTCAAATTGCCAAAAAAAATAAAAAATTCAACTGATTAGGAACAATCACTGTATATATAGCAATTCTTAAGCACGTCTTTCACAAGGTATTACTCAGTTTTTTCTGTTATGCAGAAAAAAATCTACTACAATATTACATCATTCAGAAAATAATACCAAATATCAAAGGTGTTAACCTTTGCAAACTAGTCCCCATGTGTGCATCCAGAGATGAAATCACCCGAGGCATCTCCTCCGAGGCCTACACCAAAAAATGTAAGTTCATGATGGCATCAAAACTCAGTCGAGGAACACCACTCTTATCAACCAAGCCAGATCTATATGCATACTCGCCCAGTATTCCCTATTGTTGCTGTTTTTGCCAGAAGTTTCTTGGGAAGCATCATTAGCGGGGCCTGAGGAACATGCCGAGAAAGAATTTACAATGAATAGCACAAGAAAAACCACACATTGAAATCAGAATTGAAGCCGACCAGCCAGTTAAAAAACATTTAAGAACCAAAATGATTCTCTGTGACAACTATATACTTAATTTGAAGAACAACTGAGGAAATTCATGAGGCGATGGATTTCAATCCTCTGTGAAATTGGATTGTTGCATGACTAGCACTAAATTTAAGTATCATACAAAACATTGCTGTGAAGATTCCAGTCTGAACACAAATTAAGTCCATACTTTTGCCCTTGCTCAAGTCACTAAGGGGTGGTTCATGCCTGGACTACAAACAATTCAGTCGAACTTCTTTCGCCGACACTCGACAGACTCATGCCTTTGGATCAACAAAGACAATAGGCTTCTGCACAAAAAACTTAGATATGGGCAAATGTCATGAGTTAGCCTCGTAACAATGACACATTAGTTTCCTAATCTGGATTTTAAGCAGATAATCAAAGCTTGAATCCTACATATTTCAGGTACAGGAAAAAGAATCTGTCCCTACCATTACCCAAGAGAACAATATCGGTACTAACCAGCGAAATTAGCTGCATTGCAATCACTTGACCACTGAGATTCCACGGTTCTTGCTACATTTCACAGGAAAAAGCAACCTTGTCTTTTTTTTTTTTTTTCGTATCGACAGACCATTGGAGAATCATTCCGTGAGCAAACCCAGAAAAAATATTTGATCCCGTTCCTTTATAAGGCCGCGTCCTTGAATTGAATAAAAGAACAACACGGATTGTTAAGACGATGCTCCGGCCAGCCACAACATGGTATCGAGGTCGAAAAAAGCAAACGGTGCCGGCATCCTCATCTCCCCCATTTTCAGCTCATAGAACTTTACGTATGCGAATCGGACTCACCAGCTTGCTAGAACCATACATGATCATGATCGAGAGAGAGAGAGAGAGAGAGAGAGAGGAACAACCTGGGAAGGAGAGGACTGTTGCATGAGGTGGAGGAGATTGGAGGTGGACTGGACGCCTTGCGATATTTGATCGGCGACGACGGCTTTCGCGCCCTTTTCTCTGGTGCTGCTTCCTCTTCCGCTCGCTGCTGAGGTCGCCATTGCTCGATCCGCACCGACCTGCTTCTTATTCAGTGCAGAGAGAGAGAGAGAATATGAATGGATTTTGCATGGATTTTTAAGACGGGAGGTTTGAGCATATGCGCAATAGTGTTTGGTGAACTTTTTGTTTTAACCACTATATTTGCTTCGATAATCACCCTTTCAACATGAAAGAGGAGGTTGGGGTTAAAATCCCCACTTTCTCATGGAGTTGAGGTGGGAATTATTTAATTTTAAATGTTGATTTTGACTCCTACACCTTGCAGAGCAAAAATTTGAGAATTAAAGTATGAATAGAGTATGATCGATAAAAAAAAAACATTTTTGTTTGTATGAAATTTGATATTCATTTTAAAAAAAAAGTATAGAAGGAGAGAGACTGGATGCTTACATGAGGACCATGGATCAAGCCCAACCCAACTCAAGTGCCGAGCCACCACCACCCCGACAATTCTATGCCGAGGTTGCATGACCTTAGGCCTCAAAGATTGCGTGACTTCTGTCAAGACCATCCGAAGGTCGTGACACCTCGAGCCTTGCTAGAGGTCATGGGCACTAGTTCTGCGATGCCACTTCGAGGTCATGACACTTCGACCTTGTAGAGGTTTTTGTTAGTGCCACGTCTAATTCCTTAGCGTTAGATTTAGTTTGTCGATCGTTCGACATGTATAGAAAAATGAAGATGAGGGTAAAAGTGAAATCTAGATAATTTAATGAGGGCAAAGTTTTTTATTAAAAAGATCATTAAGCTTGAAAGCAGCATTGTTATAATGGGACTTGCATTGGACATAAAACCTTTAGAAATTATAAATTTTGCCTCGAGGGTCATTGCCAAACACTTCCGGCATTTTGCAGCTGTGCCGAACGCAGCAGGAGAGAATGACCTAAAGGCCAGAACAGTTCGAATAAGATTCAACAATATAACAAAGAATATAGGACATTCGGAAAAGATTAATTGGGAACCACACGAGAGAATTACTATGATAGATATTGCGTTTATCATTAGCAAACGGCATTGATTAAATTGCAGGTTGCGACCCATTTTTAGCCGTATAAGTATGTTTTATTGCTTTTCATAAATTCCAACATATTCCGACACAATATTCATAGAATAAGGCTTCGTTTATTTCTCTAAAAATTAATGGTTTGAAAATATTTTCCAAAAAAATGATTATTTATATCGCTTACAAAATGAATGAATGAAAAATATTGTTATCATTCATGCAAATGCTTAGACACAATTTGTTATTGATAATGAAGATATTTTCCATTAACTAATTATTGCATTATTCCCAATTAAGACCTAAATTTTTAATTGCGCAAATTTAGTTCTAAATTTTTTGATTCGTGCCAATTCAGTAAGTTAGCATTAATGCAATATGTTATTTTTAGGACTTTTCTAATATTTTTTTCCATAAAAAAGAGAGAAAAGAAAAGAAAATTATGAAAAATTTAAAAAATTATCCATATCAATGCCAACCCTACCACTTAAAATGGTTGGTATCCGCATTATTCATGTTAGCAATTTTCAAACAAAATTGACCAAAATGATTTCATTCACAAATCATCAGAAAGTTTCAGACTAAATTGATCAAATTAAAAAAAATTAAGATTGAATTAGTTACCTTACAATAGATTTTGGTAATTTTTCATTTTCCTGGTAGGAGCAGGGCTCTGTTATCATCAAGGATCCTAGAGCCACGAAATTTTCAAATCATGATTAAGTCTATATAAACATGAAATGTTGACAACTTGAATCTGGATCAGTACTTAGGCTATAAAGAAATCAAGAAAGATTTTTCAGGGAAACAACCTCAGAAGTTTAAGCAGTGACCCATCAAACTTGTCATCAACCCGGCAGTAAATTAACATAAGCAATCCCGTAGAGATGTCACGCAAAGTGCAGATCCAGCACAACTTATCTACAGATCTGAGAAAAAAAAAGGTTCTTAGACCACTACTAAGTTTCAAAAGTAAAACGACTTTTTGAAAGATGGTGTTTAGTATATGTCTAGCAGATGCGACACACTCATTGCAACATTCCCTTGATTGTAGCTTTAGTAACAGTTTTCCATATACAAATTACTACACACATCACAGTACATAAACAGCAATGAGAAACCCATGAATAAGTATTTCAGGAGTATAGTCCCTCCTCGCACATAAAAGACCACTGAATAAGGCTGTAAAACTTTACAATATGCTCAGGAGTCTCCAGTAAAAGACCACTGAATAGTTGCATGATCCCATTGTGTAATTATCAATCAGGAGCTCAAATTAATTGGCATCAGTAAGGCTTGAATAACCTTCTTGGTTGCATCCTTCGTCAAGCTCATAGGGGCATCAAATGAAATGAGCGTTGCTTATTTGGCCCATAACGGATCAAACAAGTATGGCATCTTTAATGTTGCACTCTCTTCTGGCAGCTGGGTAGGATGTTTCTTCTGGAGAAAACATATCACTCCCTACCAAGACTGCATATGCTAACGACACAATATTCTTGAAACTTACTGAGATTCAGACATACAATTAGGTTGTGAGGTGGAACAGCACGACCTTAGGAAAAAGAAAAACAAAAAGAAAAAGATGGACGTTATAAGCAATTGGAAGAGATAACTGCACACCTCCACATGCAATGAGGCCTAACAGCGTTCGCTTACGATGACAAAAACCCTGTCTGCACACTTCTTCTATCTCCTGTTTAACACCTCAGCTGTAAAGCAGTGAAACACAGTCAATTATGGCACTTCAGGAGGTTGATTTGCCAGTTGATTTCTTTGGCAGAGGGATGCGTCAATCAGAAGCCTGTTGAAAAGTTCAGCGCAGTTGTCAAGATGCAGTAGAAAGAGAAGATTATGAGAGTGAGACAGAATCTGAAGTACACTTCCGACACTAGGACATGAGTCCAGTTTTCAGTGGTAAAGTGTGTGAAACAATTGCAACCACATTTTTTGCCCGTTGAGGAGAGGAGTGAGGAGAGGAAAGGTCCTAATACCTCTCGAGCAAAATGAACTTTCGAGAGAGAATTAAGCTGGTTGCTTTCCATGTTTGCTAGTAACTGGACCACGGTTTGCAGATGAGGAACACTGCAAAAGTTATTACAGAAAACATCAAGTTGACATGGTTCATACTACAATACTCACATGGCCTTTATTGAAATACGAAATGTAAGAAGAAGAGAGATGGCCACAATTGTTTTGCAGCCTCAGATTTCAGATTGCCAAAAAAATAAAACATACAACTAAATGGGCATAATCACTGTACATATAGCAGTTCTTAAGCACATCTTTCACAAGGTATTAGTCAGTTTTTCCGGTTATGCAGAAAAAAATTTACTGCTATATTACATCTATTACTTAATTCAGAAAATGATACCAAATATCGAAGGCGTTAACCTTTGCAAACTAGTCTCCACGTGAGCATCCAGAGCTGAAATTACCCGAGGCATTTCTTCCAAGACCTACACCAGAAAATGGAAGGTAATAATAGCATCAGCACTCTAAGCGGAGGAACACCACTCTCAATCAGCCGAGCCAGATTTATATGCATACTCGCCCAGTATTCTCTATTGTTGCCGTTTTCGCCAGAAGCTTCTTGGGAAGCATTGTTAGCCGGGCCTGGGGAACATACCGAGAAAGAATTTACAATGAGTAGCACAAGAAAAACCACACATCGGAATCAGAACCTTGAAGCTGACCAGCCATTTAAAACACATTTGAGATCTAAAAGATTCTCTGAGACAACTATATACTTAATTTGAAGAACAACTGACTAGCATCAAATTTAAATATCATACAAAACATTGCTCTGAAGATTCCAGTCTCAAAATATTTACGTCTGTAATTCTGCATTGCCCAAGTCACTGAGGAGTGGTTCACGCCTGGACTACAATCATTTCAGTTGAGCTTCTTTCACCAACACTTCAGTCAACTCATGCCTTTGTTGGGACTAGAACAATAATAGGCATTTGCATACCGACTTAGATACAGGCAAATGTTATAAGTTATTCTCGGGATAGGGACACATCAGTTTCCTAATCTGGGTTTTAAGCAGATAAGCCAAAAGCTTAAATGCTACATATGAATGGTCCCGAGAACTGTCCAGCCATATTTCCAAGTGCTTTAAAAAGAATTCATTCCTACATTTCTCTTTCATCTTCCTTTGTTGCATCTGTTTTCTGTCAAAAAAATTTTACCTGGGACAACAATCGGTAAGCATTCACCAACCACTGAAAATAGTTGCATTGCACTCGCTCGACAACTGCAAATCCGAACGGCAGATGAAAACAAGACTAATGACCCAGTCCTCATTACATTTCACAGGACAAAGCAACCTTGCCGTCTTCTATGTATGGACAATCAACTTGGAGAATCATTTCCTCAGTCGCCAGATTCAAGCTTAAACCTTCAGAACCCTCTTCCTCCCCAAAAATACTACAGGAGAGCAAATCCCTAAAATTATCCCAATCCCACTCCTTTATCAGCCCACACCCTCGAATTGAATAAAAGAACAACACCGGATTGCTAATCGACGCTCAAGCCGCAAAATTGTATCAAGTTAATTTAAAAAAAGAAAAAGAAAAGAAAAGAGCAAACAGTTCTAGCATCTTCAGCCACCAGAACTTGCTCCATCTTCATAAAATCACACTCGGACCGATCCCGTCCCTACGTACTTGAGATGCCTCTACATATGCAAATCGGACTCACCAGCTTGCTAGAACAGACACGATCGTGATCGAGAGATCGAGAGAGAGAGAGAGAGAGAGAGAGAGGAACCTGGGAAGCAGAGGACTGTTGCATGAGGTGGAGGAGATTGGAGGTGGACTGAACGGCCTGCGATATTTGATCGGCGACGATGGCTCTCGCGCCGCCTTCTCTGGTGCCGCCCCTCCCTCTTCCGCTCGCCGATGAGGTCGCCATTGCTCGATTCGCTCCGACCTGCTTCCTCTCCTTCTTCAGTTGTGTATGTGAGAGAGAGAGAGAGAGAGAGAGAGACCGGTCCAACCCGGCCGGATCAGAAGCATGGTCCGAACCGTCTCCCAGACCGATGAATGGAACCGTTGGGCCGGTCGCGCGGGCTCCTACATTTTTGGAGAGATATAGAAGGATCTGAGGGCCGAAATCACTCGAGTAAGACTCAATAAAGAAACGAAAAATTCACCAAAAAGAAAAATGAAGAAACAAAAAACGAAACATGTTCGAAATCGAAAGATTTTACTGTGATAGGCATTTTGCTTATTATTGACAATGAAATCAATTATGATAAGTATGTCTCAATATAATTCGCAACCTATTTTTAGCTGCATAAGCATATGTTATTGTTTTCTAAATTTCAAGAATTGGGTACACAATCCAAGAGTAAGGGGATTGGGAGTTGGTGCTATTAGTGTTCCGGGTGCAGGTTTCCACTTTTGCGTTCGACTTTTGCATTCTTTAACGGGGCAGAGTCAAAAGTCAAAGAGAGGAGAATTGGAATTACGATGCAGCGCTTGAGAAGGAAAAAGTATGAAAGAAAAACGAGAGTTAGAGATAGGATCGACCAAAAAAAAAAAAAAATTAATTGACGGAATCTCGAACACGACAAAGAGTTTCTGTTGATCAACGGTTGGTAACATTATGGTTCATTTGGCATTGCTTGGTACATTTTAAAGCAAAGTTAATGCAAGTCTGTTGTAACTCATCCATCTTCCTTAAATTGTGCAAAACATGAGTTTCTTTTGTTCCATGTAACTCCCTCCCTCTCTCTCTCTCTCTCACTCAGAATGAGTAAATCTTCAAGGCCGATGAAAGCCTATATAAACAACCGAAAACCTCCAGCTCATGAAGCAACCACGAACAAATCTCCGAGCAGGAGCAGAAGAACAGATAAGGCACAAGCTCCGGCGAAAGTGGAGAAAATAGCTTGGCCAACATGGTATCGGCACTACCGGCGTTGTTGCTTCTGACCTTCTCAGTGGTCGCGATGGCCTTAGCGCCCGCTCCGTCTCCAACCGCAAGGGTGGACATCTCTGGCCAAAAGTTTCTGGCCTTCGGGGATCCGACCAAATGCTGGAAGTTCATTGGAGACGTACAGGGGTGTACTGAGCAGATCGTGAAGTCGCTGGTGGAGAAGAACATCCGGTTCTTGCCCGCCTGCTGCAAGGTCATCGGCGGCCTCCCCACAAACTGCTTCACATGGATCTTCCCCTTACCAATCTCCGGCATCTCGTTCAGTGACAAGGTCAGCAAGTTCTGCAGCAATTTGCTTGGAGGAAAGACTCTCCCTGCTTCCTAGATTTTGGCAGCAGAGTTTGATCATGGACTTCGGTGGTGTTTCTGTCTAGAGGCATCTCTTCCACCTTTCAAGTAGTGTTGGTTCCAGGCCACCAGTTAAAGAATAAACAAAAAGGTTTTTCATGATTTTAGCATGAGAGACGACAGGTCCCTATCGTGTTATGTCGTTGATGTAGGTTGGAGTTTTTCATGATATAGAGATCTGTAGCTCGCTTTTTTGACATTCCATGCAACTTCCGTGCATTTTTTTGGTAATGGGCATGCTTTCCCCGACTATACACTTGTGCAAGAGCAGCAGTCCTTTGTCGCCGGGTTAACTATATTCAAACGGCCATAATTTGTATGCAACAGAGCAAGAGGAGAGACTTGATAGCATGATGCAAGCTGATCGATATGGATGACAGACAGCTGTCTCACATTAGAAGCTCACGGATCCTAGTTCAGCAAACGGAAGCCCAAGGATCCTAGAGCCACGGAAATTTTCACATTATAGTTGAGCTTCTATAAACATGAGATGTCGAGAACTAGAATCTGGATCAGTACTTAGGCTGTAAAGAAATCAAGAAAGAATTTTCAGCGAAAATGGCTCAGAAGTTTAAGCAGCAACCCATCAAAGTTATCATCAATCCAGCATTCTAGCTGATGCATCCTTTGCAAATTAACATAAGCAACCCAGTAGAGATCACAGGCAAAATGCGGAGCCAGCACTGACTTATCTACAGAGATAATAAAGTTCTCGGCACCCACAGAGGCATAAGAAAAAACTTGGATGAATGATGCCTCGTGCTTGGGCTCTGAAAGCAGTTTGCTGTCTTGAAGAATAGATCATCTCAGTCTCTGTGGGAAACATGTAAAATAACCAGTCACAGCAAAGGCTACCACCACACAAAGGCAGATGGCCAATCTGTGAGTTTCGTGAACCCATTGAGCAAGCAGACATAACCAAGACTAATTCATCAGAGTAGCATTTTGGGTTTCCGTATTTGAGTATAGGTCTCAAGGTTTTCTGGAGGTAAAACAAAGCGAACAATGAGATGATTGAATCGGATATAGAATACTTGTGTCACCCTCCTGAAACGAAAATCAGACAAATAAGAGACAAAAGGCAAGGATATAGTAAAGCTCAAACCGATTTCTTTGTGCATTTTCTCAAACTGATCATACATCACTTTTGTACATGGAGTTCAGTATTACAGATATTTTCAGTAGAATTTGACCGCTCCACAAAAGAAGAAAGCAGCATCAAAAGACATTCCACTTGTTCTACATCAAAGCAAGCTTGTCACACAGTCAAAATGGTCTTTCAAAGAAATTGAAAACCCCCTTAATCCTCAAGGATCCACAGCAACAGGTGAAGGATTAGGCGGCGGCAATTCAGAGATGGACATGAGCTCTGACCTGTACTTCTCGGTGTTGTCACCATTAGTCACTGCATCATCATTTGCAACGATGCAGCTTTTAGGTTGAACATTCATATCGACAGGGTTATCTGGTTCTAAATAAGAGATCGCGATAAGTGACTCCCGAGTCAATTCGTCAGCAACCTCCTTGCTTGTTGATGATTTGTTATCCATATACTATAAACTTTTTCCTGCAATAAAAGAAACAATCCCGTCTCTTCAAAATCAGCTACATGGGTAACTTAACAGCACAAAGCAAAATAAAAATTCCGAAGCCTTTCATGGCTTTTAAATGCATAATCTATAGCTACAATCTGGCAAAAACTTGTCCTCCACATGTTACATTCTGAGGCCTTTCATGGCTTTGATTGCATAATCTAGCTACAATCTGGCACAAACTTATCCTCCACATTTAACGAGCATAAATCATGTTACAATTTCTCAAGTTTTTCTTGTTTTCCCTTTTATCAGCAGTTGTAAAGGTCCATAAATTTTAACCTCCAATGCTACTGCTCAAGACTAGGACTAAGGTAAGGCATTAAAAAAATCCACTATACTACTAAGGCCCTTTCTGGCATCTCACCGAATCCAGTCGAAGAACTAGAAAACCACCACGGCAGTACTTCCCTCTCAATGACCCGATAAAAAAGACTATCATACTTGGCGACATAAGATAAAAAAAGACCCGCTTCGTCTCGACAATGCGATTCGAGCTCCAACTCCATCGACACATCATCGAAAGGAGCAGGCAGATGTCCAGCATCCCCTTTCAATGAGAAAATCAAGCTCCTTGTACCTCGATTCGAATTCGGGCAATCTACCCACAAGCAGATACAAGATCGAAACGAATGTAAGTTTTCAGAGCCACCCCACATCCGACTTCACCCAGAAAAAAGCTCAACGGAACCCTCTATTTAGATTCCCAAGCTCAGAACGCGCATGCATCGAGAAAAGATAAGTCAAAGAAAAGAACTTGCGGCTATGCAAGAAAAACCCCCAAAAGAAGATAAACCCTAGATCGCAAAATTGGGACGAAGACAGGAAAAAAAAAAAAAAAAAAAAACCAAATCGAGCCAATCGAATATCGAATGGATAAAACCACAGCGTAGGATCATCCAAAGCGGACAGCGACGAAGGTCCGGACTAGGAAGACCGTTCTTACCAGCTTCCACCTCATTTTCTTGCCAAATTTTCCGGGAAAATTTAGCAGGAAAATGAGATTGAAGCGGATGAAGGGACACAAAACCCAAAGGAAATAGACGACGCCGAGACGAAAACGCGAATTCAAATTGGAATGAGAGAGAGAGAGAGAGAGAGAGAGAGAAAATCGTACCTTGAGCTTTTTGGGGCGTACGACGGCGATTTTCGGGGCGTTTGGTCCGTGAGGCCAGAATTTATAAGGAAATACAACTTTGACCTTTCCTTTTTCGGATTTTACGAGTTCTCCCCACGACTTCTTCGAAATTGCATTTTGCCGAGCCCTGGAAGAAACGGTAATTTACAAAATTGGCACCTACCACCTTGACATCGGAATCGGATTGTACTTTATGCCGGATCGGGTCGACTGGATTTACCACTCGAGCTCGACTGGACTTGACGCAAAGTGTTAATACTCGGGCCCTTGGCTCGTTCGGATCAAGTCTTTCGATAAGGTCAATTCGTTTCGATTAGTTTGACGAACTTTAGCCTAAGCTCTGGTCAAACTCGAGCTCTGATTCGAAAACTAGGTTAAAGTTGAAAATTTCGAATAGATGTGTCTATATTGCAAATAAGCATGATGCAATTATTTCGGCGCCGAGCTCCTTGAGTTAAAAGTGTTTTTCAAGCTTGAGCTCAACTCTAACAAACATCTTAAATAACCAAAGTATTTGTGTGTAATTGGTGAGTAGAACTTAAATAGAGTAGGATTTAAATAGCTAACAAGTAATTCAACTTGATTACAAGTTCATCCTTAGATCACATATCTCTTATTGCCCTTTTAGTAAATGAGAACTAAGTTAACCATAAAAAGGACTAGATTCCTTGCATTAATTATGGGGTAATTACCTAATCAATCCTAAACTAATTATACGGATGTCAATTTGATTCTAAATTTTTTTTAAAATTTTTTATCAATGTCGTCATCAATCTTTACACAAAAATTCAACGAAGCACTTTCAGTCATTCGTCGCTGGAAATTACTAACGTGGCATTCAATCATCGCCGCCTACACAAACAAACCTATGAATAACCACATCAAAAGTTCCAATGGCAATTGACCGAAAATGATTATATTATAATTTCATGTAAAAATTTAGGGTCACATTAGCAATACTGAAAAGTTCAGGGCTGAATAAATGGCTTTTTCCCTTCCTTCTGAATTGATAAATTTAGAATGCCCAGAAGGTTCTACTTTGGTGTGCTATCTTTTTATTTTAAATGCGAATCGAGGGTGGAATGCGCTGTTCACGCGTGGGATGGGATCTGATCGAGATCTGGATGGAAAGTGCTTTCGTCCTTGATGGTTGTTGAGCAGGTGACCGACGTCAATCGTGGGAAAACTCAGCAAATGGGCATCATCGATATGAGTCGGACTGACAGCAACTTGAGGCTGCCATTCATTTCTCACCAACCATCGTTTTATCCGGGGCGATGACTTTCACTGATGAGCATTCGAGAGCCAATTAGAAAGATGTTAATGGAGCCGAGTCGACACTCGGGTCGGGCGTGTCGGATGATCTCACAACAATGACATCCTCATCTAGACCCGATTGGTCTGAATCAAACACCGTGCGAACAACCACTCTTCTCCCGTGATATCTTAAGGTCATCGTGTACCCCGATATGCGATTGTCTTCGAGTGCAAGTTTCTGGTGCAGATTAAGCATCTTTGTAGCGACTTACCGGCTCCTGCATAACTTTTTCTTCAGTAGCTTCTTTTTCGCATACTTGCGTTGATATTCAAACTCTCTCTCTTTATTGGCAGCATCGGTTTTTCGCCTCGTGAAGGACTACACTAACAGGGTAATGTGGGATTCGTAATCACCAATCGATTGTTCGGTTGAAAATCCCTGGTGCCAATGTTACCAATCTTTGCTTCGTTACTGATAAATTGTGAGAAGCATTAAAGACTCAAGAAACACCAGTGAACAGCAGAGAGAGCCTAGACACCAGATGGATGCATTCAGGCACGGTCAAAAGTCACGAAAAAGAAGAGGTGATGAAAATGATTTAAGCAAATGAAAAGACGACTAAAAGGGAAGGAATTGAAAAGGACTCGTATAGATGATAGTTTCAGATGCAGAAACAAGACAGATAAAGAGTACAATAAAGTGGTAAACCGGGCAAGTTAAGATGAACTCCAAAAGCCAAAACTACTGCTTGTGAATCAATAAATCCTTCTATCATTGTTGGAACCCTAATGCGCAGCTTTCACTGTAAGAAGTTTTGTCTACTCCTTGAGATCCAAGAGAGAATCAAATAATAGCATTCAGCAAGGCAGATAAATTATTTGTTGACACGTTGATCTCTATAACTTTCTGATAAGATGTAGGCAAAATTGGACGAAAAGCAGAGGACTTGCTCATATATGATATAGTTAAGCATCATGTTGCAAGAGCCAAGTATTGACATTTATAAGCATTTCATGGTGGTGAGTCTCAGACCTACAGATACTTTATGCCGCAACAGCCGATGGGTTCTGGGATTGCAACCAAGACACCAGATCCTCCCGAGTCGCTACAAAGCAACCGGCTTTCTCTTCACACTGCTTAAAAGGTGCAGCGAGTTCGTCCACATGAGAGGCAAAAGCATTAGCTAATCCCTGAGAGAACTTATGTGTTCCACTACCTGTTTGAGCGAAAAATAACTCCGGCAATGCCTCGTCACGTTTCACAATTCTCGACAAAGTTTTCATCCACTCCTCAAGTGCAGTATGCGCAGCACCGACAGAGAGTGACCTAACATCTAAACTCCATTCATCAGCTGTTTTATGATGTAGACTCGGGTACAAGCCATATAGAGTTCCTAAATAGAGAAGCTCATGGGCTTTCTCATGCAGATTTCTGTTTCTGCAAATGTCAATCAAGCAATTACAGAAGGGTCTTCTGGCCTCAACTGCTGTTTCGCTGATAACACCCCTAAACTCTTCTTTTATCGTATCAAAATCAGTACTTTCTCCTTCTAGGATCTTCACAAGGGCCACTAACTTGGGATTGGCTTTTTGCAAACACGAAAGGACCTTTTCCACGTCCTCATTGTCTTTGCACAGCGATACAACAGAGAGCAAGCATCCGCAAAGCCTATCATCTGGTTCGACCCCTCTTTCGACTGCCAAACTGAATACTCTAACTAAATCATCAATTCTCCCAGCCTTGCCTAAGCACTGAATCAGACAAGTGCAACCCATCACATTTAATTGAACCCCTAATGTGGATAATTCCTCAAACAACTCCATCGCCTTCTCTACGTTTCCATCACTACCATATATGTTAAGCATTGCAGTGTAGCTCCAGCTATCTGGCCTACAATTGTCAGATTGCTTCATATCATAAAATAATCTCTCCGCTTCTTCTACAAGGCCAAGGTCGGCACACATATTCAACAATGTGTTGTATAAAATGAAGTCAGTGGGCCATTTGTTTGACCTCATTCGCTCCCATAACTCTAGTGCATCTCTTGCCCATCTAGCCTTTCCATAAATCTTTACGAGCGCCGTCAACGTCTTCTCATTTGGCTTTAAACCCGATTCGACCATTTCTTCGAACAGGTTGCGAGCCAACCCGGGTTTCCCGGCCTTGCCCATTGCCTCCAACAATGTGTTGTACACAACCAAATTAGGTTGCACTCCAAGAGACCTCATTTCTTGCAGCACATACCTAATACCATCATAGTCCCCGGCTTCACCAAACATCTTACCCAAAACAGAGAAAGTAATGGGGTCGGGTTTCCACCCGGTGGCCCTCCCTCTCTCGTACAAACTCAGCACCTCCTCAACTTTGCCCAACTTGGCATAAACATCTAAAACAGCCGAGTAAGTGACCTCGTCCGGCATCAACCCGGTCTTATACATCCGCTCGAACCATTGGACGGCTTTATCAAACTTAAAGCACCTCTTGGCACAAGTGATGATGGTCGAGTAAGTAATGTTGTCGAGCTCAATTTCATCCCTTATCATCTCATTTGCTAGGTCCTCAGTGAGCTCAAACTGCCTACCGAACCTCAAAGACTTCATTGTGACATTATAGAAGATAGTCTCCATGGGAAACAAGTTCTGGGTCTTGAGCCAATTCAAGAAAAGATGGGCCTTTTGCCACGCTCTCAAACTATTCAAAATCAAGAGCGCGTCGTCCCTAGTCGGCGGATTAGGCGCTTCTTGAAGCGCCGCCAAGAAAGCGGTTTCGGAGGACTCACAGTCATTGAGCTTCTCCGCGAACGCCCTCAGCTCCTTTATCTGGGGATTGCGCGAGTAGTGCGACCGCCTCTGCCTCTGCGGGTTCAGCACGGACCGCCTGGGTCGCGCCGGGTTGACCCAGGTGGACTTCGGCTTCGACTTCAGGACGTGGGTCTGGGCCGTCTTGGCCGGGGACAGAGTGGTCGTGGACAGGGGCCGGAGCTGCTCGGACAAGGGCGGGTTCTTCCGGTCGAGTTCCGACAGGTTCTGGGGAGGTTTCGGCGGGGAGGAGGAGGAAGAGTCGCAAGAGACGGCGAACCTTCTGGTCGACCGCCGCCTGAAGGGTGAAGGGAAAAGGTTAGATCTTTTGAGGTCGGGTTGGTGCGAGATTGCGCAATGGAGGTCGAGAGCTGTGGAGAGAGTGGTAGCAGCCATTACAGAGAGAGAATCTTGAAAATGGGAAAAAATATCGGAGGGAAGGTGAGACACCTCTGCGAACTGCAGAGGTTTTAGGATCTTGAAATGAGAGAAAATATCAGATGGAGGGACGTGAGATATTCCTGCGAGGCCTTATCTGAAAAGCTCGAAACCCAGGGAGCAAAGGCAAATGAATTAAAAGAAAATTAATATCACGAAATTTTTGGATAAATTATTTTCAAATTAGTACATCTTTAATAAATTTAGAGAAAAAATAATAAAAAAAAATTGGGTTATAGATCCACCAAGAGGTGGGTAGCCTTAACCGGATGTGTGGTAACAGGTAAAGTCCGAAGACTTGTTCCCGTCCCTGTCAGGGGAGATGCCAACCATCTCTCCTTTCTACGAACACGGCTAAATCACAAGCAAGAGATTATTATAAAGTGACATTTGAGACTCTGTTTGTTCTATGTGGGACTCTCGCGCTTTCTTAACCGTATTATGCAGTTTCTCACGCCCTTTTCATTCATTGATTTCAAAAGATTGCGGCACCCAAATACAATAGAAGACCTGCGCCGCACTGGCTCTTGGTCGTTAAACGTGCGTTGAAATTTACCTCGTCAAATTCTTGTGCCGTATGATTTCCCTTCAAGTACCTAACTGGAAACTGCCATTGAGATTGTTCATTTAGCTGTAGAGTAATGTTATTATATTAGGACTGGTCGAGTCTATTGATATGGAAAATAGTGTGATAAACTGCAAATGTACGTTCAGAGAAACAAGACAATTTTAACCACTGATGAGAGTCAATTGTATCACTTAGCACACCCATTTTGCATATGGTTCTTGGTACAGTGGTAGCTATATCAAGACAAAATCCGTACTTTAGGCCGGAACGGGACAAGGGAGCTTTATTGACTGCTTCTATTAATCATTACATGAGTTGAGACACGTGCACACAAAATCTACAATTTCTCCCAATCCGCAAAAAATATTTGCAATACAATTTGGATCCATGGTGGAAAGGAAGTCCCAAGGGAGTATCAAAAGAATTGAAAATGATAAAAAGGGCACAAGATTCCTGAAAACTCCTCGCAGTGACAGTCTCTTGACTCTCTTCACTGTGGATCCAGCAACTCCCTGATTTGATTCTCGACTTTCTTCTGGACGAAAGAATTGGGTAGCTCCGATACCACCTCAGCTCCGAAAGAGAAAACTAGAGCCTTTCTTGCTGTCTTCGGGTCAATGCCGCGCGCTTGGAAGTAGAACAGCTGGCTTTCTTCTAAGTCGCTTATTGCAGCTCCATGGGAGCACTTGACATCGTCGGCTATGATTTGGAGGTTGGGTTTGACATTTACGGTCGCACGGGGTTCGAGCAGCAGGCTTCTCGTCAGTTGTCCCGCATCTGTTTGCTGTGCATATCTGCAGAATGATGACATCAAGATAACTCCATATGTGATCGCTGTGAGCAAATATATTAAGAACAACTGGATGAATCAATTTTTGGCTGCAGCAGCAACTTAAAATGACTTTCTGCTAAAGATGGTTAAAAGTTGCATGAATTCCAAGACAAACAATATCCTATAACATTGACGGAAGCAGAAAATGGGAAAAGACCGACAATTGCATTTATCTTAGAGCCAGAATATGTTTCCAGTTCTCCAAATTCGTCAAAAAAGAACAGAAAGAAAAAAAAAAAAAAAAAAAAAAAAAAAAAGGAGTCATCCTAACTGCACACGTACTAAGAAAGAGATGGGGGAGCAACAAAAGCAAGTAAGATGGGATCCAGAGACGGAGGGAACTCCACAATGAAATAATTAGAATGCCTGTGGTATTCAGCACAAATCCCCAAAAGGAACATCAAGATAAAGTTATTAACATACTAACGATTCCTACTTGAAATTTAAAGTCATCGTATGGAACAGTTTCATAGAAAACGACACTTATACATATCAAACTTGCTCTCATATGACAACAAAATGAAAAATTGCCATCTTTATCTGTGTGTCACTGTTACACCAATGCCTAACAAGAATACTTGCGCAAACTAATATTCTGCAACTGACTGAACAATATAGCAGACATACTCTGAGGATGAAATCCACAATGAAAACTACTAGATCCCTCATATGAGATGATTACATGGCCTACCAGCGAGATAAGCATGTATATATACTGAAAAAATGGATTCCAAAACATATACACACAAAAGCAATCTGAATAGTAGAAGTTACCTGTTAACCTTAACATTTCCATCAAATACTGCCTGTCCTTGTGAGTTTGCCACAATGCACTTATGAAGCTGACGGGAGCTACCATGTGGATAATCCAAGACTAGTCTACTATGTAAATCTTGAGTCTGTTCGTCGAAGGCCAAATGTAAAGTGGATAGCTCTGTCACGGTGTCAGGCCCCAGTTGCTGCACATGGAGATTATGCCTGCTCAACTTCCCGCCACTACTAACCTCCACAAGTTTATAACTACTTTCTGCTTCCTGGAAAATGGGGTTCAAGTTTTGCATTGTTCCATCAGAAGAAAACAAAAATCTTATCAACGGGAGTGGAAGCATCAAAGAGACATTCAAGGTTTCCTCTGCCAATGCTTGCATTAAGTAGACACACATGGCCTTTTTTCCCTTATTTCTTAATAGATGGAATTACGGTACACCTTAGTAGTTGGAGCTTAGATAGGAAATGATATTCAAGAGAACATGGTGAAGCAAGATATCCTTCCGGATGAACGATATATCCAGGAAGGCTTCACTGTTATTGCAACTTTGCTCTATTAAACAGCTCAATAGGAAGTCATTTGCCAAGAAAAGTGGAGAAGGAAGACCAAGTAACAGATTACATTAAAGGAGATTACGAAATAATAAGACTACAGAATGATGGAGTTCATCAGATTAATCACATAAAAAGCAACCTCTCAATTAACAGAACTCAGATGCACACCAAGGAGGCCGAGCAAAATTGTGGATTGAGTTAGCAGATATATGATCAAATGCACACAGAAAAAGAGGGCATTCTGTTCCTGTGGGAACATATTTTCAAAAGTGCAACTGGAAGCAAGTTCTCATGGACAAATGCTGTGCCATCAATCAGAGCCGGAGATCATAGACTGTCTGCACCCATATCGGATATTCCTCTATCTTACAACTGCAGATGAAAAAGCACAAACTTTGCAAGCATCCCCACATGTTCAGGTTTGTGACATTTCCAACATTAATGTTAAGCTTCAAGGAGCTCAGCTATCTAACCAAGAATTCTACAAAAAAGAAAAAAAAATTAACTCATAACAAAAAGTTTCATAGAGTTACCTGCCGAACCGAAGTCCACTTAATATGAGCAGCACATGGAGACTGATTTTGCACATAAGAATGTCTGACTTTGCCACCTTCTCCAAGCGCTACCTCTAAAACTGGATTAGCCCAATAACATCTATTCCCATCACCACCAATAAACTCCTCAACTATATCAACTTCCCCTCCTTTCTCCACCAACACAAACACCCTCGGATTCGAAAGTGGCAATTTATTCGATCCTTCATCACTAGCCTCAGCAGAATAATACCTCAAATGAACCGGGTTTTCGACCCGGCAACCGGCGGGCACGTAGACGACTGCCAAATCAGGCGCTCCGACACCATTTATGGACCAAAACAAGTCTGCCCAATCGAAACCACTCGCAAACTCACCAACCCGTTCGACCAGACTCTCTGAGGTCGCGTTCGACAAGCTGCCCACATAAACCCCATCGGGCAAACCGCTCAAATTGGAGCCGAAGTCCACAATGTAACCATCAACGATGGCGAGATGGGGCAGCTGGGTTTCCTCGCAAGAGGCCGGTGGAGCTCCCAAACTCTGCGGAGGTGGGCGCGAAACAGGGTAGATGGTGGAGTTCTTGATGAAGGAAGTGTCGGTGAAGCGAAAGGGCTCGTCTTTGCGCGAAGGCCACGGAGTCGACAACAGGGTTTCCGAGGAAACGTCCCTGATTCTCTGTAAAGGCGAGAGCTTCGGAGAAGAAGGAGAGGGGAGGGAGTCTTCCAGAGCTTCCGCGAGCTCGAGAACGAAAGGGTCGGAGAAACCCAGTTGAGGAGGGGCGAGCGAAGATCGGACGGAGATTCTGGTTCTGGCCTTGGCTTTCGGTTTGTTGCTGAAGGAAGAAGGCTTCGGCGGGGTGCGGATATGGCGAGGGAAGGCCAAAGCAGCCATCTTTTGCTGCCGGTGTTGTTGTGGGTGCCTCCTCAGTGAACAAAACGATGATGAATTGATGATGGTCTACGCCAATGGATTGAATGGTTCTTCTCAATTTCGTTCTTACTTACCACCACCAACAACAACAACGATGGAAAGAAAAGAAGAACGGGGGATAGAAAAGAAGGAAAACGAAACTGGCTGCTACCAGAGACTACGGCGAGTCACTGAGTTCGTGGCCAGGAGAACCGGTCGCCATAGCCATAGCCATCTCAGAGTCAACCCGGTGATGGTTGATGGGTTTGGGTTCGGTTTGAGGAAGCTGGGTGATGGTGCTTGTTGATGGAGAGATCCTGCCGGTCCATTGGGATTGGGCTGAGTTGTGGCCTGGTATTCCTTCTGAATTAGCCTTTTTTTCTCTTTTAAAGAAATCACTGGTGGCTATTGGAATCCTACATGCCCATATTCTAATTTTCCTTCTTGATTGTGCAAAGTATTTTCCTAAGTTATCTTTCTTCACATTTTCATTCTCATTGAGAGTAACACAAGGTTGTAGAAAGCTGGCAGCCCTCCCCCTCCTATGGCCGCTGCCCCATGGCCAATGGGCGTCGGCCATGGCTGGCAGGGTCGCCGGTGACCCTCGCCGTCACTGATCAGTGGTCGTGGTGTATTTTGCATGTGAAGTTCTTTGTCTTAGATAGTAACTATTAGGGTGCGTTTGTTTGTGTTTGTGTTTAAAAATTATTCTAGGGAATAGAAATAGAAAAAACTATTTACATTAGGAGAACAATTTTTTTACTAGAAAAAATGCGTTTGGTAAACTTATTTCGGGAATAAAAAAGAACGAAACTCGTTTGATAAATTTGTGTTCTTTTTTAATTTTTTGATATATTTATTTTATTTTTCCTTTTTTTCTTTCTTTCTTTCTTTTTTTTTTTTCATCCTTTTGGCCGGTCGCCGACCTCGCCGAGGCGGCGATGCTCCGGCGAGTTCGCCGGCCCTCGACGGTGTCGCCGGCCATGGCCGAGACCGGCGACCGGCCAAAGAAAAGAGAAGAAAAAAAAAAAAGAAGAGAAGGGCGTGCATGTTTTCGTTTCTTTTTTTTCTGTTTAAGAACAGATTTCCCGAGAACAAAAAAAAAACGTAAACGCATTTGTTTGCGTTTTTGTTCCAAATCTGTTTTTTTTCAGAACAAAAAAAGAACGAAACAAAAAAAAAAAGTTGTTCTTGTTTAACAACTTTTTGGGAACAAATTTTCTCTCCACTCTTCTCTTCTTCTTCTTCTTCTTCTTCTTCTTCTTCTTCTTCTTCTTCTTCTTTTCTTCTTCTTTTTCTTTGGCCTAGGTCGCCGGCCCCCCGGCGAGGCTCGGCCTCGCCGGGAGCCGGCGAGCCTCGCCGTGGCCGGGCGAGGGCCGGCCGGCCCGCCGGTCATGGCCAAGAGGCCGGCGACCGGCCAAAAAAGAAAAAAAAAAAAAAAGAAAAAGAAAGGAAAAAAAGGAAAAATAAAATAAAAATATTAAAAAATTAAAAGAAACAAACAAAGAATATAAATTTACCAAACGTGTTTCTAAACAAGTTTTCTTTCGGTCAAAAATTGTTCCACGGAACAGAAATAGTTTTTTTCTATTTTTCCTTGGAACAATTTTTGAACGTAAACGTTATTGTTTCAAAAACGTTCAGAAACAAGAAACAAGTTTTCTTGTTTCTTGTTTGTTTCTTTTTTTGTTCCCAAGAACAAAAAAATAGGTTTGGAACAAAAATGCAAACAAACGCGTTTCTGTTCTTTTTTTGTTCCCGAGAACAAAAAAACAGAAAATCTGTTCATAAACAGAAAAAAGAAACATAAACAAACAGGCCCTTAGTGTTTGAAGTTCACTGTTCATTTCCCTGATGCATAAAGGAGAGTTACAATATTAAATGCTAGTGTATGTTTACATAAAAAAGAATTGTCAAATTGAACAATGAAGCATCTAATGTACCCATCGCCTTTCAAGAACTATCCATCGTATGGAGTTGTTCAGTTCAAACACATCCATTTGTAGAACCCCCTTGTTGCCCTTGTAAGCTTCTACTGATGGGGATGGTTTTCTGTACATTCACATAATAAATGGTAGACTTTTACCAAAAAGGTTGATGTAAAGCCCGTTATAGTCTTCACAGGAACATTTTATCCGTATTTGAAGTCTACCCATTTCCTTTTCTTGTACTTTCGATGATTGAACCATTAGTGACATTATCTGAATACAAGTTTCTACCTAAAGGGACATGAAATTTTACCATTCAGTGCCTAAGTGAATTCATTCTTTTCAGGGGTGCTTTCATGGGAACAGTTTTCAACTTTTTGCAGAACTACATGACATTGTCGTGAATAATCAAATAGAAGAACAAGTTTCTATATCTGCAATACCAAAAGAATTTGATATCTAATGTGAAGATGCACCTTGAAGAGTTAAAAGAGTGCCTGTTGAGTACCTTAAAGATATTACCATCCGTCTTTTGGCCAACATTTCTATATTGCTCCTTTTGCAAGTTCTTTCCCAACTTTACCTCTCGTGCATAGATTCCCCCTTCCCCTACCAAGCGTGTGGTCCCTTTTTCTTTTCAGAGGCTAAACTAATCGATCGGTGGCCGTTGAGAATCAACTTTAAGAAAGTGCTTCACTGCTTGCATAGAGAATGCAGTGAAGAATCAGCAAAGAGGGTGGAAGGCTTCAGGTTGATACCTGTAATTCTTTTGACTATTGATGTTTCTGAATGATTTTTCATCCGGAATGTCGCAGACTAGTCAATAAAAAGCAGTTAACTTTTGTTGATGGATAAGAATAGTGTTTTTAATACTATTATTATAATTGAGTGTCTGGCTTATCGATAATAAAATAAAGTTCTGACCTTTCAAAATATTTCAAGATGTGGTGAATCTGTATAAGAGTTGGTCTATTAGATCCCTGTTGAGAAGACAATATGCCTAGAAGGTGTTACGAGAAGGACAAAATAGCATCAGAACCTCAGAGGGCTCCCATTTTAAAAAGTAAAATCTTCACTATTCTGTTCCAGATGGAGGGAAATATTTCTCAACGAAGTCCGATTTTGTTTTTTCAAGTGTCACAACATTGTCATCACCCGCTTTATATTCCTTGAACTGAGCTATCCTCCCCAGTTCTTTGGCTTCCTCAATAACATGATCAAGCCTAGCCACGGCCTCTAATAGCAAAGAAGCAAATGCAGCGAAAGGAAGTGCCTCGGAGAACTCGAGGCTAGCTATAACATGTTTACTCCTCTGTGGCCTTAACACCTCCTGAATGCCATGCACTTGTTCAGGAGTTCCTGTGGTTTTTGATTCACACAATGGAGAAGAATTGGCTTCGAAGCTTGTTGTAAGAGAGACTCTGGAGTTCTTTCTGTTCATCGAGTCTGAGAGAATCTGTGTTTGGGACCGTAGTGCAGTGTTGAGGTCCTGCAAAGCTATATGGAGATGACCGGAGACTATTTCTGGAGAAAAATGGCGGCGATTCCTCATGCTATTAGCAAGTTCCACCAACACTTTTGATACCTCTTCAGCTAAACGGGTACACTGTACCTTGAAGAGATCACGTACAGATGGCGGAGTCTAGCAAGATTACATTACATAAATGAATTTATTATCAAGGAGGAAACATGATCGGACCCAATAAATAGGAAATATTTCTTTAAACAACGAAAATGACCGTAGCTGTTTAGAAGGGTGCTCCAGTTAGAGAAAAAGAGATATACAACAGGTTCTAGAGGAGATAGATTAACAATTTGAGTGTAGTCTCTGATTTTGTTGAAGGCAAAAATGACGCGTCCACAATAGGTAACAATTTGGTAGAATTTCTGTCAAATAATCTATGCTTGAGAATCTAATATGAAAGTGGAAATTTTTTACTCTGGTCTGATATGCCAGTATCGCGTGTAGTATAAATGAATATCCGTAGCATTGATTTGCCCAACTCTCTGAAAAAATATCTAAATTGTTAAGCTATTGGCCGTTGCCTCTACAGGATACAGACCCGCGCTTGTGGATGTCATAGCTACAGCTACTTCAGAAAACATTTCTCGTATTGATGATAGCTTCAATAGGAATCAATTTTTCAATACCTGGATTTCGGTGTGCAAACAACCATGTAAAGCCATAATCGTGTAACCAAATCGGCGAAGAGCATCCCCAAACTTCACATACTGCTGCCATGGAGATTTGTAACAGTTCCCTTGGTATCTTGGCTCCCAACTTGCATATAATGCCTGCAAAATTGCAACAAGAATAGTCAAATATCGGTTTCTCATATTCCAAATTGAGAGTCACGATACCAAGTGAGCATTACCATAGTTTCATCAGTGTTCTTCGAATCCAACACTTTGATGCAGTTCTGGTCGATGGAATCCTTTGGCAATTCGTCTTGGATTTCTTTCCTCTGAGCATCGCCAAAGTACTCCCCAGCACAGGCTGTGAGGAACCCACTTCAGTTGTATAGAACCATTTTGCAAAAATGCGAGCCGAAACCAAACGATGCATATCATACCTTCAACAGATTTTGCTAGTCCTTCAAGCTTGGTTATTGTGGATTTATGAAGATCATCACCCGACCAGCTTGGCAGGATGAGCAGACTCGAGAGAAGACATATTCCACAACCAATTGTGATAGTGTAGAAGCGGTCTCGCACCATGCTGGTTGTATTGTCAACCTGGTAGTTGGCCACTAGTATCATACCGAAGGTCAAAATGAATACGAGTACCCCGTAATCATATTTCTTTATAGTGGGAATGAACCTCATGTAGGTAGCTGCAGCTCCTGTGACAGTCACCATGTAGCACCCTGCTGAGTGAGAAGACGGAGAAGCATTGCATGGAATGACGTACCTTGGCCCGTAATATGCCTGATACTTGGAACTCACCAAAGACAAAAACTGTCCATCCCATGAACACTGCTCTGGGTATAGGCCGATGTGCACTAAGATGCTCAACAAGGAGCACCAACAGTATCCCTAACACTGTCCCGACGATCCTGTTCAGCCCTTTACGCAGTGTTGCTCCTGTCGTATGAACAATAAGTCAAGTTATTCAATGTGTCGTAAATGACTAGTTAAGAATTTAATTTCCGCAATCTGTCCTAGATGTATTCATCTTTCTGATCTTGGTGTTTCAGCTGCTGATAGCACATTCTCCTCGGCCGAAGGTAAAAGAACACAACGAAAAGGACGAACATTAAACAGCAAAAAGAAAAATGCCCATATCAGCAATGATCATTTCCTTTTTATTTTCTTTGTTCTTTTGCTGAGATTGAAGTTACCTGCAGTGAATTCAAGAAGAATAACAACAGTTATGAGAGCCCACATGGCATTTTGGCCGATCCCCTGAAACGGTGGCTTCTCCTTCTGCAACAAGCACAGCGAAGAAGCCAACGTCATGGCAAAACCAACTTTGATGGAGTGGATCACTCTTCTTGGATCTTCTTTGCCCGTCTTCCATAATGTAACGCCCCAATCTTTGCCCATCTCCCACATCATCTTGCCCATCTTCCTCATCATAGCTCCCGCCTCTTTGCCCATCTCCCCTAGAAATTTCAGCACTTTCTCAGCAAAAAATTTGAGACTTGATTTCTCATGACTCTCCCTTGAACTCCCTGATTGATCCATGAATCTTCTCTTCTATTTTTTCCTGTCAAAACCCTGGTGAGAAGACTTGAAGAGTTAGTTCCTCCTCGAACATATATTGTTGCATTAGTTTATGGGTGCATGGTTGAGAGTCCCATACTTTCTAGAGAACTGGAAAAGGTTCAACATAGTTAACCATCACTCGAAACTACATTTCTACTCGATTTCATCGTCACGCTTTACTAGAGAATGTTATTTATGTTCGAATAATATACATAAGAAAGAAAATAATCTAACCTAAAAAAGAAATCAGCCATTTTAAAAAAAATAACGAAATATTAAATAATATCCCTAACATCTAATAATATTTTTAATAAATAAATATTTAATCTTTATAAATGTACTTCATGATTTTTAATTTCTACGGAACATACTTTTGTTTTAGGAAGGCTCATCTCCTGATAGTTTTATCTGTCGATCCAATTTAATCCCACAATTTTCTTTTTCTTTCTTTTCGCTTTCCTGTTATAGAAAATAATGTGATGAATTTTTTTTTTTATCTATCAATCTGATTTAATCCCACATCTTTCTTATTTACCAAAAAACAAATTAAATTTGCCTTTGCTTGACATAACTTTCAACCCTTTTCCACAAAATGACGATTGGGACTATGAATAAGAGAATTGTTGCGCTCGATCATGCATAATTAACTAGCGAAAGTAGTGATGACACGGCGATAATGAGAGAAGTCTTTTTACTTTATCCATCTATTTCCATTCCTCTTTCTTTTTCCCAGAGGAACATATAATTGGAAATTTTTTTCATATGATCGATTGCATTAATTCCCTTATGCTATCCAATTGGTTATGTAGTGTTGGTGAGAAGAGATCTTTTATGTTTATCCATTTTCATCTACTTCCATATTGTCACGATCTACCCATGATGGGCCATCCTCGAGAGATAGGTTTAGAGGTAATTGTTTATGAAACAGCCCAAATAGTACATACAAATGGTGATTTCAGATGAGTCATCATTTGCTAACTTTGCAAACAGGCTTTCGATCATAAACACGGGTATTCTCAAGCCCATATCTTGTGTGACGTTAGATTTTTCATTTTAAGTTCAAATTAACTTTATAAAAATTCTACATGAAGCGTTGCCACTAGCCAATTAAGGCCGACTATAAATCAATTGAGATGAACCAATGGAGTCACGGAAGTGTTCTCTCAATTTCTACATAATCAAAGATTTCAAACTTGGGTATTTGATTACATTAGTTATATTACTAATGATGCCCTTTCGGCATCTAAATTTAATTATGTTGTCAACTAAAATGTTTTTTAATGGAGTGTTTTCATCAATTTTAAAGCTAATATGCTAAGTGTTCATGCGATATTCTTATTAATATCCTAACTATGCTAAAAAGAAAACAACAACCAATGAATTGAAATTGCACAAGTAGCTATAATCGAATTGAAATGCATAAACAACTACCTAGGCATCGTCTCTAAAAAAAACACAACACAAAACAACCCGTATTGAGTTTAAAATTTTTTAAAGGATTTTCACATTTCGTTCAAAACTAAGGAAACTCTATTTGTAAAATTGCCTTAAGACTCTAAAAGTCTAATAGAATCAATTAAGGCCATTTTTTGAACATTTTTCCAGTTTTCATTTTTTTTATTTTTTTCCTGTTTTTATGATCATGCAAATTTTCATTTCCGATTTTCTCATTTTTTATTAGTTTTTATGATTTTTTAAATTTTTTATGATTTTTTAGTACAAAAAATGGACTTCGAACCAAGTCAGGGGACTCAGCCCAACTCACTAACCCGGACCCTAATGGCCGGGTTGGTCTTGAAATTGGGTCGGACGGAAGGCCCGTCCAATTTTATTAAAAATGGCCCAATATCCGATCCCGCCCCAATCCGGATATCCTGATCCGACCCACTTCGGATTATGCCTTATTTGGTTCAACATTTGGAATGGACTTTGGGGCTCTAAAGGGGTTTGGCCAAATGCAAGTGGTGTTTGGTTCAATTTCTTGAGGACTTTGGGAAGATGCAATTGCATCTTAAAAGGGCTTCAAAGGCCTTTGGGGGAATGGAGGGGTAGAGGTCCATTGGTAACTTGCATTTTCGGAATGCAAGTGACACTGTTCATCCATCACTATTCATCTTCTTAGAGTGGAGAGGTGATCGGAGGCCGACGACCGCTGGCCAAGGGATCGTGCGCACCGGCGACGCGCCGGCTATTCTTCGCCCGAGGTTGCCTAACCCCGGCGACCGTCGCCGGACCTCAGGCGATGCCTGAGTCGCGTGACCCAGGCGACCGGTGGCCTGAATCGCGCGACCCAAGCGGCCGCCTGGGGTCGCCCAACCCCGGCGACCTTTTGAGGGCCAGATCCGGCCATCCGGCAGTCCGGCTGCCAGATCCGCGTTTTGGTGGCGGGACTTTTAAAAAAAATTACAAATATTTATTTTGTTTTTTTAATTTAATAAAAGCCTTTTACAAATGCATATTTTACTAAACGATATTTTGGCCAAAGTTATTTCTTAATGCAAAATTTACCAAATGATATTTGCATTTCGGAAAACTCCATTCACCCAAAGGTATTTGCATTTTTACAAATGTATTCCCCAAAAGCCGAACCAAACGGGCCCATATATCCAAATTTTTAAAGACTTTTCCTTCTTCTTCTTTTTTAATTTATTATTTTTCACTTCTCTTTCTCCACAGGTCTTCTTCATCCTCCTGAACATGGTCTCCGCCCTGCCCCAACGAAGCACGTACATCTCTCAGACAAGCCTTGGCCGGAGCTCAGGCCACCACCTAAATCATTCCTGGCCGATCGCCTATTGCAACCGACGCTCCTGTCGTCGGACCATCTCCGCCGAGGAATCCTCAAGCGCCGAAATCGCACATACTAAAACTCTATAAATTCTAGGATAAAAAAAGAAAAGAAGATACAAATGCACATCAAAGAAAGGAGAAAAGACTAACTGGAGCCGATGCGGGAAAAATCTCTGGCAAATGGGGGAGTGCACGGCCAAGTCGAACGGTGGAGTTAGAGTATATGCAACGAAATTACATAGAAAACGAAAATTCAGTGACGATTCGACAATCATGAGAAAAAATCAAACATAAAACGAGGCTCCAATTATCGACTTTCATAAAAGCAATTTCAGTTCGTCATTCTGGAATTTATTCTAGATAGGGGCGATTCAGCATTTTGATCTCAAATTGCCATGATACTCGACATTCTAAGTCAAGCTATCTAACGCAAATCAACCACAGCACCACATGATTTAGTCACGAATCTATCTGACGAAGTTTTTACCTGATTCCCGACAAAGTCTTCGTCTCCGTCTTGAAAGAAGGACTGATCCTCCGCCGGACCGACGAGCGTGTTCAGTGCAGTGAAGTCGCGAGAATCAGCGCCGATGAGGCTCGAAAACGTTGCGGGGAACCGCCGATCTCTCTCTTCCCAATGGCGAACCGTTCTATGGCCGTCCTCTCCAATCGTCCGCGACAAAGGTTGGCGGCCGGCCAGCCGCTCAGGATGTGGAGATCCGTCCGGCCAACCCCTGCTGAGCGAGCTCTCTCCCCTCCTTCAACAAACAAAATTCCATCCTTCTGTTTTTTTCTAACAAACTTGGCCAGCTCATCGCTAATTTTAAATGAATATATTTTTTGACAAATTTTTTGTATTGCATATTTTTTGTATTATTTTTTTAATTTTATTGTTCACGCTATTTAACAAGAATAAGGTGTCAATTGATAGAAAATAGAACTGCATTTTGCGCACTGTGGTTATAATTGTTTTTAAATAAAAATTGAATGGTTTAAAAATATTTTTCAAATATGTACGTAATGAGGTCTATTGTGCATTTATTGGGATGGAAACAAACTCAAGTCCGGTGGTTGGGTGCCACTTGCGGCAGAAACGAGGAGCTTCCTTGTTTCACCAAATCCTGATCGTAAAAAAGTTCTAAATGATGTATCTTCACTTTTTCAAAAAAAAAAAAAATTAAAATAGCATTATTTTTAAATAAAAATATAAAGTGATCATATCAGTTTCAAATGAGAATAAGTAATGTGAATCGAATGAATCGAATAGTGCTCAAACCGGACAAAAGTTTGGGTGATTCTCGGGTTCATTGGTTAGGATCTTGGTTCGAGTTTTATGGAATCAATGATTTTCGGTCTAGTCCCCGATTCCGCAAGGAACATGACTAGATCGAAGATTTTTTATTTTAAAAAATAAATTTAAAAAAGATAATTTGAGATTCTTTCCTTTTCTTTAGGTTGTGAATGGTGATTTTATTTCTAATATAAATTTGAAAGTATAAAAAATTTAAGAAAAGATAAATTGAAAGATAAGAGATTAAATTAACTTGTAAATTGTGATTTTATTTCTCATTATGGTAATCTACCATCACAATTTACCATGATTTTTTCATGAAACTTATCGGGAGAGATTTAAATCATTTTCTAATTTGATTTGCTATACATAGAGATAAGAGTAGGTAGGATTTAGTTACAATAGATGTCCAAACATCTGTTTCTCTTTTAAGACATTTTCCCTAAATTATGGGATTTTACCTTCCACAACTAAAAAAAGAAGTAGAAAGAAATCATATTCCACTCAAATCATTATTGGAAGGACAGTTGCCACTTTCCTTCAATGTATCGAAATCAAAATTGGCAACCAACCTATAAAATCAATTCACCATAACTTGAAGACAAGATGACCAAATATCAATGTTTTTTTTTTTTTTGGTCTGACCAAATGTCACAATTAGCGTTGTAGTATCAATGACAGGAACTCAAAGATGAGAGCATGTTTCATGCAATCTCTCTCTTTTTTTTTTTTTTTTTTTTCTTTTTGATTTACCAACTTCATTGGACAACTTGGGAATTGGACCGGACTGGTTCATTGCAAGACCAGTTGGTTTGCTTCTCGATTTTTTGGGGAGGGCAGGACCCAGACCGCCTAGGGAATTGATTACCCCTAGTCTTAAGGGAATTTTCATCATTAAATTTTGGGAAAATCTCAAATAATGATTCAAAGTGAGCATATTTCCTCAAATAAGGACCCGGAATGACCATTGTTTAAATAAGGACCCAAAGTAGCTAACAAATCTCAAATAAGGACCTGAACCCGCCGGCCGGCCAAAATGTTCACCGGCCGGTGAGCATGTGACATTTCCGGTGGCCGAAATATAGGCAATTTTATCCTAAAAAATTATAGATAGAAATTAACAAACTCTAAAAACAAAATCCTCAAACTCTTCATGTTCTTCTTCTTCCGCTATTCATCTTTTACATTCTTTGTCCCCTCTCGTTTGGAGAACCCAAATTCTTTGTTGATGGAGCAAGATCCTATCTCTCTGAGTTCCAAAGGCACGTGCCCTCCCTCCCTTCCTCCCTCCCTCCCTCTCTCTAAATTTGAACGAAATTGATCTCAATTGAATGGGAGTGTGAATCAAAGTGTATGGCGAACTTAGGAAAAAGATCATGAAGAATCGAGGCTCTCGTGTTACACACGAGTGTCTCAATAACGAAAATGTGGCTTTACTCAAGATTGTCTTCTTCGTTGGAAAAAAACGAAGATAGAAAACAAGAGAATAAGATGTGAAGAAACGAAGGTAGGGGTTTATTGTGTTTCAATTCGTGTTCCATTAACAGAAAATTTTCGAGCTCCAAGCGAGAGAGGACAAAGAACGAAGAAGATGAAGAGTAGAATAAGAAAAATGTAAAAACATGAAGAGTTTTTCTTTTTAGGTCAAAAGAACGTGAAGAGTTTGGGGTGTAGTTTTTAAGGTTTGTTAATTTCTATCTATATTTTTTTGGGACAAAATTACCCATATTCCGGCCACCAGAAATGTCACACTCTCGCCGGCCGGTGAACATTTTAGCCAGCCGGCAAGTTCAAGTCCTTATTTGAGACTTATTAGCCACTTCGGGTCCTTATTTGGGACAACGGCCACTTCGGATCCTTATTTGAGAAAATAGGTTCACTCTAAGTCCTTATTTGAGATTTTCCCTTAAATTTTTTTATCATTTTTTTCTATTTAATGTTTTTTTCTTTCTTTTTGCCAGCTGCCGGTCTCAGGCGATGATTGGTGATACCCAAGAGGGTTGGGTGAGGCCGATCTTGAAAGCCACAGGTGAGGGCCGACCCTTGCCAAGGATGCTAATATTGTTCAATTTGACTCACAAAAAATGAGGACATGATTTTGTTAAATATTTAACTCAAGAACGGGAAAAAAGAAGAAGAAGAGCTAAAACCTTGGCCTGTGGCCGCTGCCCATTGCCGGTGGCGATGTAGTCTATAAAATACTCACTACGGAACATGAAATCTACCCTTCTATTTCTCCCAATCTTCTAAAGTATTTGCAATACAATTTGGATCGTTGGTGGAAGGAAGTCCCAAGGATTATCAAAAAAATTGAAAATGAGACAAGAAGGCAATATAAATAATCCCGAAAACTCCTTTTTGTTTGAAATGTAAGTATCATTTATACAATGACGTACATGAGTTCAAAGGCATTCCCAGCATTACAAAGATAACTAAGAATGTGAAAAAATGGAGTAAGGGAGTCTCCATATAATAGTCAATATTACCTTTGTCTATGAAGGTCTAAAATATTTATAATAGGAAAAAAATTACCAAAAACCCCAAACTTTGCCCAAAGTGACAAATTTACCCCAAACTTTTTTTTGTGACATAAAAAATCATGAACTTCTATTTGTGTGAAACATTTACTCTAAACTATAGGGCATTTTGGTCTTTTTACATTTATTTATTTTTTCTTCTCTCTTCCCTCCGCTGGCCATGGCGGAGGGAAGTCGGCGTCTAGCAAGGGTCGCCCTCACCGGCGTCGGGCAAGGGTCGCCCTCACTTGGGCTGGTTAGGGCCGCCCTCGTCGGCGTCAAGCGAGGGTGGCCCTCGGTTGGGTTGGGCGAGGGCCTTTCTAGCTAGATCGGGAGAGGGCACCCCTCATCCTGCGTCGGTGAGGGCACCCCTCGCCCGACGTAGGCGAGGGCGACCCTCGTCAGCGTCAGGCATCCCTCACCCGAGTCTAGCAAGGGCACCCCTCGCCAGGCCCTCACCGGCGTTGGGTTAGGGGTGCCCTCGCCCAATGTTGACGAGGGAGGCCCTCGCCTAACCCAGCCGAGAGCCGCCCTCGCCCTCTTCGGCATCGGGCGGCCATAACCAACCCAGGCAAAGGCGACCCTCGCCAGACACCGGTTTCCCTCTGCCAACTCCGCCATGGCCGACGGAGGGAAGAGAGAAGAAGAAGAAAAAAAAATAGAAAAAATAAGACGAAAATGCCCTTGATGGGGTAAATGTGTTATAGTTTGCAAAGTTTGGGGTTTTTCATGTCACAAAAAAAAATTTGGGGTAAATTTGACACTTTGGGCAAAATTTGAGGTTTTTTGTGGTATTTTCTCTTTAAAATATGAAACTCATCTTCTGGCAATTTTACTAATTTCAATCACGATGATAAGGACATCATTTTACTTGTTTTTGAAATGGTTATAGTTATGTTCCATCCAAATTTGGTATGTGATTGCTAAGAAAGTTACCTTGAGAAGCCTTGTCACCAAGTCCTTGCCTTCGGTAGTCCTAATCATCCACAATGTTCATCCTTCCATCCTCCTAAAGAACGATGGATTCCGTATCCTCAAAACTCCTCTGTGAATCCCGCAACTCTCTAATTTGATTCTCGACCATCTTTTGGACGAAAGAATTGGGCAGCGGCGGTACCACCTCAGCTCCAAAAGAGAAAACTAGAGCCATTCTTGCTGCCTTTCAGGTCGACGCCGCGCGCTTGGAAGTAGAACAGCTGGTCTTTCTCCTAAGTCAACTTATTGCAGCTCCATGGGAGCACTTGACGTCGTCGGCTACGATTTGGCGGTTGGGTTTGACATTAACAGGTCGCACGGGGTTCAAGTAGCAGGCTTCTCGCCAGTTGTCCCGCATCAGTTAGCTGTGCATATCTGCAAAAGCGACGAGATCAACACCGTGGTGATGGTCTACGCCGGTTGATTGAATGGCTCTTCTGAATTTCTTTCCTGCTTACCACCAACAACAACGATGAATAGAAAAGAAGAACAGGGGATAGAAAAGACCAAGAACGAAACTGGCTACCAGAGACTACGGCGAGTGAGTTCGTGGCGAGGAGAACCGGTCGCCATAGCCATAGCCATAGCCATCTCAGAGTCAACCCGGTGATGGTTGATGGGTTTGGGCTCGGTTTGAGGAAGCTGGGTGGTGGTGCTTGTTGATGGAGAGATCCTGCTGGTCCATTTCGATTGGGCTGAGCTGTGGCCTGGTATTCCCTCTTGAATTTCCCTTTTTCCTCTGTGTAAAGAATCGGGGTTGGCCATTGGAATCCTAAGGTGTGCATGGTAACACTCCGATTTCTTTGTTCTTTTATTTTTCAGAACAAAAAAAAGAACTGAAATTCATTTGATAATGTCAATTAATTTTTCTACTTTCTGGAATAGAAAAGTAGTCGATGAATAGATTTAGAACAGAAATAAGAAGTAAAAAAAAACTAAATTCTTGTTCTCGAAAATAATTTTAGAAATAAGCATTTCTTTTTCTCTTCTTCTTCTTCTTCATTGCCCGTTGCTCCCTGTTGTCCGCCGGTTGCTGCCAGCTGCTAGCTAGAGGAGAAGCAAGAAGAGAGAAAAAAAGAAAAATTTAAAAATAAAAAGAAAAATTTGAAAGAAATTACACATTATAAATACCAAACACATTCCTATTATTTTTCTATACCAAGAGTAAAAATTTTGTTTAGTTACAAAACATGTTCTTTTACTTAGAAATTATTTCAAGGAATAAAAATAGAAAAAGACTATTTAAAAAAAGAAATTGTTCTTCAGGGGGCAAGGAGCATCCCTACATGTCATAATCCTAATTTCCTTTTTGACTGTGCAAAGTATTTTTCTATTTATATTTCTTCACATTTTCATTTTCATTGAGAGCAAGACAAGGCTGTCGGAAGTTGGCTTAAAGGTATTGGATTATTTTCTATCATTTTATTTTGACTTTTTTGGTAAAGGAAAGACTAATCTGCAAACATGTCCCGCACCGTGCCTCTGGGTTAGAAAACGATTTTCATCAAGTTAGCAAATATGAGACTTTGTTCCTTTTGTAGAAATCGAGGCGTTTTTTTGGTCTGTTTTCGTATTGGATTAGGAGGAAATTGGAAATTCATGTAAAAAGTTACGGTTAAATGAGTTTCAATCATGAGCAGAATTACAAGATGGAGAACACGAGTATTAACATATTAATTACCAAAGCAATTTCGAAATAACAAATTGAAAATGGGTTTTCGTCATACGTAAATGCAACTTGTGCTCAGAGTCCATAGTTTGAAAACCCCAATTTCTCTTTATTTGTTGAAAATTAGAAATTCATCTGGTGGTGAGGAGAGAATTATAGAAATGAAACATTGTTGTCTAATATACATATAAATATTATGTGATGGACAAGGATACACCGACAAATTTCAAATTTCAAACCAGTTTCATCTGGTGAGGAGAGAATTTCTACACTGTTGTCTAATGTACAAATAAATATTATGTGATGGACGATGATATACCTTTATTATGTTTGAATGACAAATTTCAAATTTCAAACCAGTTTCAAAGGGGTTTTTCCATATGAGTTCAAAAGCTTTTCTAAAACCAAAGACAAAATAAACCTCACCAATCTGGGAACTTGAAAATTGATTCGATTCGATTCAATTCAATTCCCTTTACTTAGGGAAGGAAGATTACAGAAACCTAGTCGCAGCATTTGAGTGTGCACCTCCATCTTTGACATCAGAAAGCAACCAAAAACCAACACACGTCAATCAGAAGAAAATCGCAGGTCAAAGAAATAGTAATTTAATCATGAAATTCCCCTCCCTGCCTGTGATTTGCTAGACAAAATTCTCAATCAGAAGAATGAGAAAACGAAAGGACGATCCTCTGAGATTTAGCTTTTTGAGTTTTAGAGGACAAAAAGGTTGACCAAAGTGAATCGGCAGGAGCCTCTCAATCTTCAAATTTTCCGTCTGAAAAGAAGTATAGATACTCTCATATATCAGACGCTCCTTAATAAGAACTGTAGCTTCAAATTTTCTAGCCGTCCCATGGAAAATAAGCCACTAATGCATTCTACCCGAAGTGAGTTTGCCACCGTCCGCTAAAATTTATCCTTTTTTTAATGCATTTACCCCACTGAACTTCGGGTTTTCGATTCATCTGCCCTTAATTATATTAGTCATTTGAAAAAAAAAAACTAATTGATAGAAAGATTGGTTTACAAAAATTGTGAGGAGGAAATCAATTTGAGCCGTATGGAAAAATAATAAATAAATCAGAGAGTTGCGATTTTATGCGAAACTTTTAGTTATAGCCACATACGCATTTTTTGGTTCTCACAAAAAATAACAGATTTTCAAAAGTGCATGCAAAAAACAGCGTTCACGTTATCTAAAGATTTGTTAATTCAATGCAAGCGAATGATGATTTCATTTGTAGCAATTTAGTTCGTATAACTAAAAATTCAATTGGAGTCACCAAGTTAAGTTTCCTCGCGAGATCGAATTAGTCCTGACTTATTTATATCATCATATTATCTCGTATCTTTTATGGCGACCATGGGCCGAGAGGGCTAGTGGAGATCACCATCTTCAATCCCCCTAAATCTACACTATACTTTACTTCGCCAATTTTCGAGGCACCTTTTATCCAAGTATATCTCATCCATAGGTTTCCGTCCCTTCCCCTAAACTCAAATTGCTCCGTAGACCCTTGTTGCGTTCTTCTCTCCCCCACCATACATTCAGTCTCAATAAACATGAAGGAGATGGAAAACCATGCGTTTGACGAGACACCCTTGTTTCATGCGATTAGACCTCGCAACTGCTAAGGGAAAATGATTACAAACTACACCTATAAAAGCAAGGCAGCAAAGAGAGATTAATCGTGACCACTTTTAGGCACCCATCAATCTGCTCCTTCTCCTTCCTCTTTTACACATATCCAGATCGCTTGGATCCTGCCCTCTTTCCCTGCATGATTCTCGTGTCACTTTGCTCGTTCGTGTCAAACGGGAACTCATCATAATCAGATATTTAGATACCCGATTTCCCACCTCACATTAACTTTCTCCGCGCAATTCGATTATCCCGTGGTCCACTAGACGTCCTTGTCAAGAAATCTCTAGTGGTGGAGGAAGATGATCGCACACAACGTTTAGCTCGTTCGAGGTGTCCCGTGATTGTATAGCGGCGCGCACCGAAAACCAACCTGGGAAAACAATGTTGAGAGGATAAAATTGCTATATCTAACTTCAAGGGAGCAATTATAATGATTTCATATGATTTTTTTAATTGGACTATAATATGTATTTCATACCAATCGTACCCCCTTGTCAAGCGGCTGTCCGCCATTGATTGATTAGATGAACGGGTCAAGGTGATGGTCAATTCGTGGGAAAAAGAAGCGATTATTATTAGATGGTAGAGATGATGTGAATCGAGAAATTAGAATTGATGGGAAGTGTGGAGATGACTGCAATGCGAGGCGATCCCAACTTTTGTGTTCCTTGTCCCTTAGCGCCAACAGTGGCTGGAGGCTGCCTTTACAGTGCTTTTCCAAGTCACCATGATTACATCTCAAAGCTAAGAATATGCAAAACGAGTAAAGATGAGCTGCTTGCACTCTCTTTTACCGGGGGTCAGTCCACAAGACCATAATTTGGGATATTGTAGTAGCCCCAATTGGGCAGGATCTACCTGACCAAAAAAAAAAAAAAAAAAAAAAAAAAATTGGGCAGGATCTTCTTTTTGCAAAACCAGCATTTAACCCTTGGACGCGGGAAAAGCAGCTTCTTCACCCTACTTTTTTTTTACCCTCCAGCCCTTCCTGTAAATAGACTTTCGCGGAGTATCTTTCACGTCATTCGAGCTCCACTTTTTGTTATTCGCATCGTAATTGGGTACGGATTAATCATTATTCGAAGCTCGTCAAATATGCGGCACCAAATGTATTACCGATGTGACCATTTTGAGGATCTTGACGGGTCTACTATCTCGAATCTACAGTACTTCTTTTTCTCGGTCTTTCGATAATTCTATGAGTAACTATCAATCAATTTAGAAATATCAAGTCAAAAGCAAATAAATTGGCATGATTGACAAATGGACATATACTAAGCACAATCACACAAGACCTTCTTTCGGTGGATAAATTGTATTGTACGTTGTGACTATGTGAAAAGAGCTAATCGAGATGACGACGCCGAAGAGAGGGAAGAAACACGACGCTGTGGGAATAGTAGGATACAGAGCATTTGACACATTAGTCGTTTTCTTTTCCAGGTTGGCTATATGTCAGAAAGCAATGGGAGTTGGATCAGTTCTCGTGTTACTTGCAATCATACTGTCCGGAAATTTCTTTGTCAAAGTCCAGAAATAGTGCACAAACTAAACAGTAAGTCAACTCAAGAGCCAGTGATCGTTCGTCTTCGACCCAGGCTGATCGGCTCACCATGGGTGTTTGACTTGCGCCCCTTGTTTGAAGGGAGACACAATGAGCATTATATGCCGAAGAACAAAAGTGACCGAAAGCAGGGCACAAAACAGCGACAACTATAAGCTTCTTTAGTCTTCCTATTTTCCAAGAAAACCCCATCATTACAAACTTGTTTCTTCCACGTTATTATTCACTCATTCAAACTTAGACTACCTCCATCTATTTTGTGATACAAATAAAGTAATGTGTAGCATAAGCTCGTATAATTGCCAACATGACAGACGTAAGAAGTCATCGTCACGATTCAAAATATTCTAGTTAGTCCACATATGTTTTAAGTAGAGTCCAATAAAGACTGATCAGATCTTAAAATGTGATTAGCTTGATATATTTAAAGAAGTCTAGACTCGTTTACAAACTAGTTTCACACTTGAATCTGGTCATTAAGCTTTTCCAGTCATTTTGTAAGCTACCTCATCACTTGGGATTATGACTCCCATTCTTAATGACACTTGTCTTGTTTTACCTCCTCCACTTCCGCACTTTTTCAAAAGGCCCTTTGATTGTAATCCTGCAATAAATCTAGTTTAAAAAAACAACACATTTTTCAAATGTTAAATGCATGACTGTTCTTTGTACTTAGCTAACTTTAAGGGAAAATAAACTTCAAATCAGATGAGGAAAAACAGTAAAAGAAGAGCAATAATTGCCATAATCAAGAAAAGCTGTGAAATACTCCATTGCCATTTTAGTCAGCATTGGTTGATAAATTTTTCTTCTAGTGCCTCAAAACAGGCAATATGGACATGATTTGAAGACAAAAGCTTAATTAGAGAGATTTACGTGCTGTTTTTGACCAGAATCATTGGATTGCACGTAAGTGATTGTAAACGCTGTTAATGTTAGATTCTATCCATTATACGGGCAAGAGACAAAACACTACTTCTACATATAGCATTAGTCTTACACACGATCTCTGTCTCCCTATTCTTTTGCTCTGGTATGAACAAGAAAAAGCAATAGGAATACTATTTAATCAGCTGAGATCACTCCTCTGCTAATTGTAGAGAGAATAGACATATAAGTCTAACCCAACACTCAAAGTCTAAAGCAAGTTTTCTGATAATTCTTTACCCCTTTCTGCTGTCCTATAATGCAAAAAGATAGGTCTAGATTTATGGCTCAACTTTATTTGTTTGGCCCAATATTTTCTTCATTAGAATAATGAACAAGCTAATATACCCACTGAGAGAGAGAGAGAGAGGAGTTCCAACCATCAACCTATAAAAGGCCCTGGGGAAGGTTATGGGTGCTTTATAGTAGTGTGAAAAGATTAAAGTCCCACCACTTATCTATAGTTTCTCTAATCAAATATATCTTTAAAATTCAAACCAAGGCTAGTCTCCATCCAAAGGAAAAAAATAACATGCATTAAGTGCCACCATGACCAATCTATACACATCTTGCAATATTGTAAGTCTAACCTAAAGATAGATAATTGGGAGAATAATCTTTCTTACCACCCTTTTCTGTTGTTGTGTTAGAAAAATCCCTAGGTCCTGTCATGGTCCATTAACCATCTGTAAGGTTATTTGATAAGAATCAATTGCTTTCAGAGGGACCCACTTATAAAATGGGGAGTTTTAGGAAGTCTACCAACTTCTTCTACGTGTGAATCCGCAAAAGGACTTTGAGCTTGCACCACTAATAAGGTGTCTTTAGTCATTCCAAAAGGTACAAAATACTGCAAGTTCGCACTTTTAGGACTCTCCTTTTTTACCCCTCTGAATCTCTGGATTAGGGATGACACCATCACTTTAATGAGACGAGAGAGAGAGAGAGAGAGAGAGAGAGAGAGAGAGGGAGGGATAAAAGTGTTTTGTCTGACTCAGGATGATGTGGAAAAAGCTTAGACTGCAAGGACAAGATCAAAGAAACCCTCAATCAAAGCTGAGACTGCATGCACTTTCCGTTGCCCTGGTGAGTCCAATTGGAACTGTGCAGTCTTTCTCCATTTCCTTCTTTCTCCCCATTTTGTGGAATACCATCAAATTTAGCAGTCCAAGTGTACTAAATTCATATTTATCTGATAAAAAATGGTCTGTTAAGAAAAGTAATTCTTGATTCATCTGAAGTGTCAGATTTTTGTACTCGTTTCACAATTTGGTGGCTGGAGTCCATGACAAGCATGTGATGATTGAGCAAATTGCAGTTTCCTTTTGGCCATTTACAATGCAAATGAGACCAGCAGCTTTCACAAGACTCAATAACATATATTGATGAGGTTGGGTCACATGTCACATTCAGGTGCAAACTTTGTTAAGTAATTTGTCTTTTTTATTGTCGATTTAGACAAATTTCTAATTATAACGAATCTCTAATTTTTCGTTACTAATTCTACTGCATAAACTGATAAATCTCTAATCAATTTTTATGCATATTTTGTTAATAAATCTATCTTTGGTAATAAATGTTTAGTCGATATACAATAATAGAATTATAAGTAGTCCGGTAATAATAATTTAATGATAAAGTTTATGTACATATAGATTCTATTTTGAAGTACATATATGAATGTTTTAAAAGAATGGTTTATGATGAGATTATGAAAGAGTTTAACAATGTATGGATCTCCATCTTATATTTAACTTACCTTTGAATATAATATTAAATAGATCAATCTTTATTTAAAAGTAAAAGAGCCCTTCAAATAGGTAAACTTTGTAGTACATGTTAAAGATCATGTTACAAGATCGTGCATTTTTCATGAATGAATATGATTAAAAACATATGGGCTTTGCAAGCATGAGTCTTCAGACTTCAGTGAGAATAACCGTTTGTTATGAGTTAAGAATTTTTGAAAAAAGTGGACCCCATATTAACTTATAATTATTTGTTATTTGATTTTTTATAGTCTAGAACACACTACATAGTAGATTAAAAACCGTCATCCAATCATTCCTTAAAACATTATTAATGGCGACACTTATGATTAAATGCATAACCACGTATCACTCTCATCATTTTGCAATTTAGATACTTTTGAAAGAGTTGAATAATATATGGATACACAACATAAAAAATATTTTCACAAACAAATGATGTCTAATAATCATTAAAAAAAAACAGCTGAGATTTGGCAAATAAAATTTATTAGAGGATCGTTACAAAGAGTATATGTCGTTTTTACAAATAATTGAATATTTTAAATAAAACATTGTGTTAATTGAGGAAAAATATATCTTTTATGCATACACAACTTCCCATATTTCGTCAATAATTATGACAAAATGCATGATTAGTGATGGCTTTTATGATTAAATGCATAATTATAGCTAAGACATTGAATGGCTACCACAAAGATTACAAAGAATTTCCAAAAGAAAGGAAACTGAAATATATGAATTTGGAAGATATCTTAAAAAAATCACCTCTAACTTTCTATACAACCATCTTACAAATTACTTGACCTTTTTTTAAACCACGCCGATGGCATGAAGATGAAGATTTCGACAAATTAAGGAAAGCTACTTCAATCTTTTTATTCACTCATATTATTCTACAGACTCGAAATATTGCATTTGCTAATATTGTGATTCAATAAATATTGCAATTTTACGACTATTTTTTCTTTCAGTCGGAAGATGAACTTACCCGATGGACTTTGAATCCACTTTAAATAAAAGCTTCATGTGAACTCTAGCGTAGAAATTGATAGATGTGAATATTTATTTCATTTTAATTTTCTGCACACTATATCTCTTGCAGAAAGTAAGATCCACACAAACATTTAGTGTCATATAACAAATATAGTCCTAGATTCATTGCAATGTACAGACACAGTGTCTGTATATAACATTTTCCTCTTCTTTTGGACTATATTCTTAAAAAATCCTTAACTTTAGGTCCAATTCCAATTCTACACTCTTTTTTTTTTTTTTTTTTTGTCTCATAATAAATCCCCAACTTCCACCCTGGTCCTAAATTTGCTCTCGCATCCAAACATGACCACCGATTTCTTCAGTATTATTAACATAAGAGGTTTGCTATTTTTCCTTACAAGATGAGGGTGTTGATGAAAACGCAGGTTCTAATAAAGAACTTCTAATTTGTTCAGATATAGATAATTTCGAATAAACTATAGCCGATTTTTGGGTAAATGGGCAAATTTTAGGGAGGAGTGAAAGTTATGGATTTGTTACGGGATGAAAAAAGAGTTTGAGGCAAAATTGAAATTGGACCTTTTTTTAAAGGCAATTAGACCTCTTCTTTTTGGTATATTGGCAACTTATTGGGCATGAGAGGCCTTGGTTCTAATAAAAATCCCAAAAACATTGGGACTTATAAGTACTTTGTCTTTTATTTCTTTCAATTTTCATGACAGTGCAGTGCCATGAAGACCCAAAACACCGTTTCAAGCAAGGTCAAAGTGTCCATAAGTTGGCGGGAATAACTGTTATGTGTGTGAACTGGTTCGGGGTCGCGGGTCCACACGTTTTGGAATTTTCAGGGATGCTTCAGACAAGCAATCTCAACCTTTCGGTCGTGTCTTGGGGCTGTTGGCTTCCCACACATCCCAAGTCCTATATATAACCCCATCCCACACTCCTCTGCTTTTACTCTCACCTCTTTTCTCTCTCTCTCTCTCTCTCTCTCTCTCTCTGTGCTTCTTCTTGCACACACACACAAGAAAAGATCTCTTCTTTCAATAATTTGATCTTCTGGGGTCACCAAATCTTTCTTCTCTCTGCACTCACAAAACATTCATGGATGGTTGCCTTGGCAGGCATCAATAGGTTCCAGTTCTGGAAGTTTTAGCGTCTTCGGGGTGTCGGGTTTCGGGAACGTCCTTAGTACTGAAGCTAGGAACTGCTTGAGCCTTCCGGGTATCGATCCGTGTTTCGATCTTGATTTGGGAATTGGGAAGATTTTGGGGGGTTTGGTTGGGTTGTAAAGGCCTAATCATAAGAAATACCACAACTTTTTTTCAAGACAATGATTCTGACCTCCAACGGGTGCATTCTGGGGAAGTCGCACTCGGTTCTTGCCAAGAAATCCGTTGTCGAGAAAAGCTTCTACTTTTGGATTTTCCAGATCTTCAATAGATACAGCATAGGCACTTAGCGGAATATTTCCGAGTCTCGTCTTTGAAACAGCTCCTCGGCTCTTGACCTCGCGCATTTTCTTCCTCTCCAGTGTTCTTTGGTATTTCACTTTGTTTGTAAAAGAAAAAAATTAGGTGGATTCTGGTGTGAGATATAATGGCTAGTGCATCCCTGCCGCCGGGATTCCGCTTCCACCCCACGGATGAAGAATTGGTTGGATATTATCTGAAAAGAAAAATCGAGGGACACGAGTTTGAACTCGAAGTGATTCCTGTTGTCGATTTGTACAAATTCGACCCTTGGGAGCTTCCAGGTACATGCTTGTATGCAAGCACATTGGACTCTATCATTAGCTCAAATGTTTGTGATATGTTCTGAGGTTGAAGCTTACTTTTAAGTGTACCGAATGTGAATAGAAACTTTTTAGCTTCAAAAAGTGCCATGTGATTCGTTTTGTAATCATCTCTTCCTTTGCGCCTCTTTTTGGACCAAACCAAACAATAATTCCACTACGATTGCAAACTTTTTTCGTCTGATGAACTGTGCAGTGACATCCGACAGAATGCCCTAGACAGAGCATCTTTCCATATTTCTTTTTATCAAATCAAGAAGTCTATCTAATGGGGATGAGTTTTCATACTGCAGATAAATCATTCCTTCCTCAACGAGACATGGAGTGGTTCTTCTTCTGTCCGCGGGACAGAAAGTACCCAAATGGCTCTCGAACAAATCGAGCCACTAAAGCCGGCTATTGGAAGGCTACAGGGAAAGACCGGAGGGTTGCCTGTCAGTCCTCCGTCACTGGTTATAGAAAGACGCTCGTCTTCTACCGTGGACGGGCCCCATTAGGTGATCGTACCGACTGGGTAATGCACGAATATCGCCTCTGTGATGATTCTTCCCAAGGATCGCAAAACTTTCGGGTAATATTTCGGACCAAATACTACAGATGTCGTCGACTCGGCTGTTGTTTGACAATCTATAGAATAATAGATATACATGCATATCCACTATCCAAGAAGCAAGAAGAGTAATAGGTCTATTTAGTTTCTTACAGAATGGAGCCTGAGGTATTCCATGTGATTGATATTCATGTCAGGGGCCATTTGCACTGTGCCGTATTGTCAAAAGGAACGAGCTTTCTCAGAAGACAAGCGATTGCCATGGAGAACCAAAAAGCAAAATGGTTGGAAACAGTTCGAGTTATGGAGATTGTGAGACAATGGAAGTTTGCAGTGAGCCTTTAAGCATGTCTAACAGCACTTATTCTCAAGGAAGTTACCTATGTAATGAAATTCACTATCCTAGCCATATGCCGCCTCAACATGAAGTCGCACAAATGGCAGATTTGAATCCCTACTTGACAGAGACCAATCCTGCAAGCTGTTGGGTCTCCCCTGATATGATTCTTGACTCTTCAAAGGTACTAAAGCTACCATATGAGCAAAGAAAATGATCTTTATTCATTGAACTCTTTCCGCATACATGTCGACCACTCCCACGCGTTACTGATATTTTGCATTTCACCTTCTCATTTTACTTCTCGCAGGACTATTCACAAGGACAATACACGGTTCCTCATAACTTCCAACACCAACAGCATGATTTTCCGAGTCCCATGACTTCGTGGCAGCCATGTGATCACAAAGAAATTTCTCCCACCTCATCATACTCAAATTTGGCAGGGGAAGTCGAACTTCCTGATGAGCTCAATCGCTTCAGCTGTGTGTCGCCATACTCGGGACATGGGGACTACATGGAGTATTATGGGGACATACCATATGAAGGTTATGATAATGCCGGCTCGCTAAGTTATCCAAAACCTTTCTGAGAAGAGGAGGGTAGTGAGAAGGATTGGACGGGTTAACTCAACCATTAATCGCAGCAACGACGGTTGCAACATGGTGTCCTCCCCTAAGCATGACCGTCAATTGAAAGCTGTTCACATAGCTTTGCCCACCCTGTTAAAACAAAAAAAGAATCTGATCCGGGACAACGCCTTTTTATGTTGGTTCTTGGAGTGGGAGATAAGCTAGAGCAGCTAAAGGCCCTTCCTCGTTACTCCAAAAAAAGTTCCAAGTGAAGATTTTTATTATCTGTTGTTCTTTTTCGACTTTCCGTTGTAATGTCATTTCAGTTTCCACTTTATGGGGTTAAGCTTAGATAAGAGTACGCCTGCTGGTGGAAATCACTTTTATAGATCAGACCAGAGGTTGCGGTTTACTTTGTACTTGAAGTTCTCTGTCTCATAAGGTAACTGTTAATGTTTGAAGTTCACTGTTCATTTCCTGAGGCGTAAAGGAGTGACACAATACTAAATGCTAGTGTACGTTTATGTAACAAAGAATCGTCGAATTGAACGATGAAGCTGATAAAGTACCTATTGCCTTTCAAGAATAATCCATCGTCCAGAGTTATTCAATTCAAACACATCCATTACTAGAAGCCCCTTGTTGCCCTTGTAAGCTTCTTGTGATGGTTTTCTTTACATTCACAAAATAAATGGAAGAACTTTACCTGAAAGGTTGATGTAAAGCCAGTTATAGTCTTCAGAGGAACATTCTGTCCGCATTTGAAGTCTATCCATTTCCTTTTCTTGTTCTTTTGACGATTGAACTATCTTAATACGGGATCCTAGGTACATTATCTGAATACGAGTTTCTACCTAAAGGGACATGAAATTTTCCTTTCAGGAAGATGTGCCTGAGTGAATGATATCCTCTGACCCCAGTAAAAGAGAGAGATATGATAAGATTTTGGTCTCATTTATCTCCAACGTGTCTAGATTCATTCTCTTCAGGGGCGCTTTAACAGGACCAATTTTTTACTTTATGCAGAACTCATGTCATTGTCCTAAATAATCAATTAGAAGAATGAGTTTCTGTATTTGCAGTATCAAAAGAGATTGACAAGTAATGTGAAGTTGCGCCTTCAAGAGTTAAAAGAGTGCCCAGTGAGTACATAAAAAATATTACCGTCCATCTTTCGGCTAGCATTTCTATATTGCTCCTTTTACAAGTTCTTTCCCAAATATACGTCCGATGCATAGATTCCCCTTCCCCTACCAAGCGTGTGGCCCCTTTTCTTTTCAGAGGCTAAACTAATCGATGGGTGGTTATTGAGAATCAACTTTAAGAAAATGCTCCACTACTTGGAAAATGCGATGAAGAATCAATAGAGAGAATGGAAGGATTAGGTTTGATGCCTGTAATCCTTTTGACTATTGATGTTTCTGAATGATACTTCATCTGGTATGTCGCAAATGGTCCTCGGGATTCGTAACATCATGTCAGAAACAGGAGAGACGCTAGACCAGACTAGTCAGTTAAAAAGCAGTTTACCTTAGTTGAGGATAAGAATAGTGTTTTTGATACTTCTATTAAAAGCGAGACAAACCAGGCTAATCGATAATATAATAAAGTTCTGACCATTTAAATTATTTCAGAATGTGGTGAATCTGTATAGGTGTATAAGAGCCCTGTCGAGAAGACAATATGCCTAAAAGTTGTTGCAATAAGAAGAAGATAGCATCAGAACCTCAGAGGGCACTATTCTGTTCCCGATGGAGGGAAATGATTCCCAACGAAGTCCGATTTTCTTCTTTCAGATGTCACAACAACGTCATCACCCGCTTTATGCTCCTTGAACCGAGCTATCCTCCCTAGTTCTTCCGCTTCCTCGATAACATGATCAAGCCTAGCCACGGCCTCTATTAGCAAATAAGCAAATGCAGCGAAAGGAAGTGCCTCAGAGAACTCAAGGTTAGCTATAACAACTTTACTCCTCTGTGGCCTTGACACCTTCTGAATGTCATGCACTTGTTCAGGAGGTCTTCCGGTTTTTGATTCGCACAATGGAGAAGAATTGGCTTCAAAGCTTGTCGCAAGAGAGATTCTGAAGTCCTTTCTGTTCATTGAGTCTGAGAGAATCTATGGTTGGGACTGTAGTGTGGTGTTGAGGTCCCACAAAGCTAGATGGAGATGACTGGATATCATTTCCAGAGAAAAATGGCAGCGATGCTTCCTGCTATTAGCAAATTCCACCAACACTTTTGATACCTCTCCAGCTAAACGGCTACACTGGTCCTTGAAGAGATCACGTACAGATGGTGGAGTCTAGCAAGATTACATTACATAAATGAATTTATTATCAAGGAAGAAACATGATCGGACCCAATGAATAGGAAATGTTTCTTTAAACGACGAAAGTGATCATAGCTGTCTAGAAGTGTGCTCCAGTTGGACAAAAAGAGATATACAGCAGGTTCTAGAGGAGATAGATTAACAATTTGAATGTAGTCTCCGATTTTTTTTAGGGCAAAAACAACACATCCATGATAGGTAACAATTTGGTAGAATTTCTGTCAAATAATCTACACTTGAGAATCTAATGTGAAAGTGAAAATTCTTTACTCTGATTGGATATGCCAGTATCGCATGAAGTATAAATGAATATCTGGAGCATTGATTTACCCAACTCCTTGAAAAATATCTAAATTGTTGGGCTATGGACCGTTGCCTCTACAGGATACAGACCTGCGCTTGTGGATGTCATGGCTACAGCTACTTCAGAAAACATTTCTCGAATTGATGATAGCTCCAACAGGAATCAATTTTTCATATAAAGCCATAACCGTGTAACCAAAACGGCATAGAGCAACTCCGAACTTCACATATTGTTGCCATGGAGATTTGTTACAGTTCCCTCGGAATCTTGGCTCCCAACTTGCATATAATGCCTGCAAAATTGCAACAAGAATAGTCAAATATCAGTTTTTCGTACTCCAAGTTAAGAGTCACGAAACTAAGTGAGCATTACCATGGTTTCATCAGTGCACTTGGTCCAATACTGTGATGCAGTTTTGATTGATGGAATCCTTCAACAATTCGTCTGGGATTTCTTTTGTCTGCGCATCGTGAAAGTACTCCCCGACACAGGCTGTGAGGAACCCACTCCAATTGACTTAAACCATTTCACAAATCTGCAAGCCGAAACCAAAAGAAGCATGTCGTACCTTCTACAGATTGGGATAGTCCTTCAAGCTTAGTTATTATAGTGGATTTATGGAGGTCATCACCTGATCAGGTTGGAAGGATGAGCAGACTCAAGAAAAGACATATTCCACAACCAATTGCGATAGTGTAAAAGCAGCCTCACGTCATCTTGGATGTATTGTCGACATTGTAGTTGGACACGAGTACCATACTGAAGGTCACAATGAATAAAGGACCCTGTAATCGTAGTTCTTCTTTATAATGGGAACGAACCTCATGCAGGTAGCTGCAGCTCCTGTGACGTTTACAATGCAGTTCCCCTGCTGAGGGAGAAAAAGAGAGAAGCATTGCATAGTTTGACGTACTTCAACTCGTAATGTGACTGATATTTAGAACTCACCATTGACAAAAATTGGCCATTCCATGAACACTGCTCTGGGTATAGGCCGATGTGCCCAAAGATGCTCGACAATGACCAGGAACAGTCCTGCTAACACCGTCCCGATGCCCCTGTTCAGCCCTTTACGTAGTGTTGCTCCTCTCATACGAACAATAAGTCAAGACTGATTCAATGTGTCTTATATGACTAGTTAAGAATTTAATTTCCGCGATCTGTCCTAGATGCATTCATCTTTCTGATCTCGGTGGTTCAGCTGCTTATAGCACCTTCTCCTTACGCGGAAGTAAGAAGACACGATGAAAAAGAAGAAAATTAAACAGCAAGAGCCCAACACATGTTCATAAAAAAGAGTGAATGCCCATATCGGCGATGGCCATTTCCTTTTTATTTCCTTTGTTCTTTGCTAAGATTAAAGTAACCTGCAGTGAATTCAAGGACAATAAAAACAGTTATGACAGCGCATATGGCATTTTGGCCAATCCCTGACTCCAGCAGGTACAGCAATGAAGCCAATGTCATAGGAAAAACAACTTTGATGGAGTGGATCACTCTTCTTGGATCTTCTTTGCCCATCTCCACATCATAACACCCACCTCTTTGCCCATCTCCCACATCAGAACACCCGCCTCCCTTGGAAATCTCAGCACTTTCTCAGCAAAAACATGACTCTCACTGAAACTCCCTGCCATTTGTGATCTTAAACTCCCTGATTGATCCACGAATCTTCTCTTCTAATTTTTTTTTTCTGTGAAACCTCCCCAGCTGGTGAGAAGACTAAAGATTTGGTTCCTCTTTGAACATTTGTTACACTCATTTATAGATGTAGGGTTGGAGTCCCATATTTTCCTGACAGTGAAATGGAAAAGGTTTAACACATTTAACCGTCGTTGGCCAATTAAAACTGCAAATTTGCCTCTCTCTTTTTCATTTGTAAAATATTTTAGGATCTACAAGATCATAAAAATATTTTAGGATCTTTAGGAAAGAGGGAGGGAGAATCAATAAAAACCACATCTTTATTCAATTGACATCATCCTTACACTTTATTAGAGAATGTTATTTATGCTCAAATAATATGCATAAGAAAGGAAACAATCTAATCTAAAAAGGAAACCAGCTAATTTAGAAAATAATATCCATAATACCTGATAAATGAGACTGTATTTCCGAGGGAGGTCAAACATTAACAAAACAACTGTTTTCCATAGAGAACAGACCACTATCTTCTTAATTATCTTTAAATGAATTTATGGAGATGTCAAATTACGACCAGTGTTGCCGCGGATGAGAACCATCTGGTTTGGAGAGATTTTTAGCCATATCGCAAACATGAATCTGCAAAAGTCATGGCGGAGTCACAACGAATCAAATATCCCAAACGTTGAAATTTGAAAGAGGGTATGATGTTGGTGAGAGGGCCTATACAGAAGGACAAGCTCTTGGATGGTCCAATCAAACATTCACTTTAGGCGCGCCCATCTCTCATCAATTGCGATGATTAAATTAATCATCAATATTAACATGAAGCGATTGATTAATCGACGGCCATGTTCAGAGAAGGGTGCACTCGAGTGTGAACCTGTAATATGATCCATAAACTCTGTCATTCTGCAGATTGTTAGTGATTGGTAAATCTAAAACATAAGGTAGGTTTAGGAGTGTTTAATGTTCTGCCAGGTGAAAGCATGCCGGGTTCCTTGAAATGGGTAAATTATGTTCTTGCTATGTGAAGATTAACTGAGGATGAGAAGATACTTCAGTTAGGCCTCATGTAGCTTCAATCTCCATTGATGTTAGCTCCATTGTTTTCTTTTGCCCTAAAGGACAGTGGAGTGGAACTATTTTTGGGTTCCTCTAGGCACTTTGTGCTAATGATCCCAATGTATGTATCTCACTCTAGGAAAAGATAAGATACCAAGCCAAATCAACCATGGCCATCTCTGTGACTATTTCGTGTTCTCTTGCTGTGTTGTTCCAACTACTAACGTCTATATTATTTGAACGTTGCAACAGCACCACCAGTGACTTGATATTTGCACGACCATTGCTCATAATCAGCGCCTGCATATTATCACTACTTAGTTGATGATGTTTGCCAACAAGCCATACAAAAATGACTTGCATGCTAATTTCCAATGAAATTACTAGCAAATAAGCTACCAAAAACTTCATGATGATAAAAGATCGATCATAGTCCCTACAAATTCTTATATTCACAAGTCATTTTAATTTGTCCACATCTTGTCAAGATCTTCATCATTCCAATTGGTTTCCATTGAGCTTTATAGCAATCATCATATCATCATAGTCCTTCCTTGAAAGATCGTCACGAACATCTGCACTTATTATAGTAGAAATTATAGCAAAGATAATTTTGAAATCATCAAAATTCATAAGGATTTTCTTCAAAATCTTCAATACATATTAAGCAGAATAGCTTGACACCTGATCAAAACGTCATCACAACTTCATAGCCGTAGCTCTTCTTTATGTACTGAAAGAACCTATACATATTGCAAAACAGAGAAAAGTTGTTAGCAAACTCACGATGATTTGAGCATGAATTTTGGGGAGGAATTTACGAAAGGATAACCAAGAGACCAAAATTTACAATGAAAACGGCTCGAAGCACCCGACTAAAATTTGTTTTAACATACTCAATTAAAAATGCCAAGGACCCAGCCAGAAGAGTGTCCTCTATTAAGACCCTTGCACAAAGTTGCACCGACAAAAATAAAATGATCTGTTAGGCTAAAACAATCTCATTATGGATCCAAAGTAGTTGGAAAATTCTAGATATCATCCTGCAGAAAATCTAGCACCATGACCTCGGTATGGCCCAAATGACTTTTTGTCCGATCTCTTTAGACAAGTGCTCCATCAAATACGACCAATCTCAAAGATGACCCGACTTTCAAAGAATGGATGATCCTCCTAGGATCTTCCTTACCCACTTTCCACATAATCCCCAGATTTTCCAGGAAGCCACTCCTTGATAGTGTTCTCCACAGCTTAGTCTGCTGCCACTGCCATATCCTTCTGCCTGCATCAACTTTAGTGAACATTTTCTGGAGTATATGATCAATTGAAGCTAAAAAGATGGAGATAATGAGGCAAAATGTGAGAATGGTTCTGATTCTCTTGGAAGTAATGTGTGATTCAGTATTAGGCAATGGTGTTGGAGAAAAATCCCTATAAATTCTGATGAAGTCTTTGGCAGCTGATTTTCTCAGTAATATCCTTGGAAATTAGATCGCAAGTCATATTCATTCAGCTTGTCCGTTAACAGCATTGACTGACCCATGATAATCTGCACGTGCTGATTATGAGCAAAGGTTATGCTGATTATCAAGATATTGGTGTTGCGGCGGTATTTGGTGTTTCAACTGCTTATGGCACATTCTCCTCAACGAAGGTAAAAGAGCACGATGCAAAGTGAGAAAATTTAACAGCAAAAGCCTTACACATGTTCATAAAAAGAGTGAACGCCCATATCGGCAATGATCATTTCTAAGTTCTTTGCTAAGATTGAAGTTACCTGCAGTGAGTTCAAGGAGGACAACAAGACAGCCCAGATGACAATTTGGCCAATCGATTGAGATGGTGACACAGCACATTTGATGGAGTGGATCACTCTTCTTGGATCTTCTTTGCCCATCTCCCACATCATAACACCCACCTCTTTGCCCACCTCCCCTGAAAATCTCATAACATTCTCAGCGAAAAAAAGTCTCATGACTCTCACTGAAACTCCCGGTCGTTTGTAATCACAAACTTCCTAATTGATCCACGAATCTTCTCTTCTATTTTTTCTGTGAAAAGGTGAGAAGACTAAGACTTGGTTCCTTTTTAAACATTTGTTGCTGCACTCATTTATATATGATGGTTAGAGTCCCGTATTTTCCTGTCACTGAAATGGAAAAGGCTCAAGATATTCAATCATCATTGACCAATTTAAAATGTAAACTTGCTTAATATATATATATATATATAAGAATATTCAAGAGAATCAATAAAGGCTACATCTGTATTTATCCTTAAGAAGGTTATTTATGCTGAAACAATATGAATATAAGGAGGGAAATAATCTAATCCAGCAAGGAAATCAACCATTTTGAAAAAATAAGGAAATATCAAATTATATCCCTAATATTTAATATTATCTCCATAAATAGAGTTCATGATTTTTAATGTCTACCGATCATAAGTTAACAACTATTACGACAAAACTGTTGATATTTTCCTGTACACGCATCTTCCTACATTTACATTTGGACTTAAGTCTCGATGTTAGAGATAATAGGGATTTCACTAGGATAATTTCTCTTCATATAGACATTTTGATAATTTTATTGATTATCCGTATCTTTCAAGATTTTACGTATATTGCATATATGTATATATACATGCAACCTACCTAAAGTCATATTGCAACCATAAATATGCAAAAGTCATGACGAGATCATACCGAATCACATATCCCAAACGTTGAAATTTGACAGAGGATCTGATCTTGGTGAGAGGGGCTATACGGAAGGACCAACTCTTGGAAGGTCCAATCAAACATTCACTTTAGGCGGGCCCATCTCTCAACAATTGCGATGATTAGAGTAGTCGTCAGCATCAACATGACATGATTTAATTAATCTAAGACCATGTTCACTTAGGACCTAACAAGGTGCACCCAAGTGCGACCCTATGATAGGATCCGCAAATTTTGTTATTTTGCAGATTGTTAGAGATTGATAAATCTAAAAAATAAGGCAGAGTTAGGAGTGTTCAAAATTTTTCCAAGTAAAAGCATGTTGGGTTCCTCAAAATGGGTAAATTATGTTCAAGACATGTCGAGATTAATTGAGGTTGAGCAGATACTTCAGTTAGGCCTTGTGAAGCTTCAATCTCCATTGGTGTAAGGTCCAGAATTTTATTTTTACCCTAAAGGATAGTGGAGTGTAACGTAATTTGGGTTCCTCTAGGCACTCTGTGCTAATGAAACAGTTTCCAATATCGCCAATCTATAAATAACCCAATATATGTATCTCACCCTAGGAAAGATATGATACCAAGCCAAATCAACCATGGTCTCTCCTGCTTATTGATCATCTATTTATTCAGCCCCATGGGAAGGCAAATCATTGTGACAGACATCCATTGGTGGGCACTCACAAGTGATAGAGATTTGATCATCATGTTTAAACTCTTCAAAGCATGCAACCTATCCCAATTCATCGACTTCCTTGATCACTAGTTTGAGCCTGGCAACTGTCTCAATTGGCAGGCTGGTGAAAGTCGTGAAAGGGAGTGCCTCCGAGAACTCTTGGCTTGTGATGGCAATCGTGCTCAACTGCGGCGTCAAGACCTTCCTCTCATTCTCCCTTGATTGCTCTGAGCCCTTTTGGTCCTTGACTCTATTAAGGTAGAAGTGTTCGTCTTTACATTGGGCAATGAGACTTTGGAGGCCTTTTGTTCCTCTAGCTAGCTTGTGCAGCCGCTCGGGCGAGCATGTTTGGTTATCATTTGAACTTAGGGAGAGCTAGGTTCTCATACTACGCTTTTCAGCTGCCAATGACTATTCTTTGTTAAGACAAACGTTCCCACAGTACTACCGGCGATACGGTATTTGGACGATTATTGCTCAAAATCAGCACGTGCATATTATCACCAATCAGTTGATGCTGTTAATGGACATGCCATATGAAAATGACTCTCTATTTGATCTCCAATAAAATTACTAAGCAAATCAGCTACCACAAATTTCATGATGATAAAAGATTGACCATGGTTCCTCCAAATTCTAATGATGACAAACTCCTATTTTATTTGTCCTTTTCTTGTCAAAATCTTCATCATTCTAGTTGGTTTCCAACGTGCTTAATAGCAATAATGGATATCATCGCAGTCCTTCTTTTAAATATTATCATGAATATTTGCACATATCATTATAGATATTATATCAAAGATAATTTTGAAATCATCAAAATTCATAGGGATATTTCTCCAACGTCTTCAACACATTTTATACACGATATCTCGACACTATGATCAAATTAATCGTCAAGAGGACTATCACAACTTCATAGTCCTAATTCTTCTTTTTGTATGGAAAGAACCTCATGTCGATGGTTGTAGCTCCAATAAATATTGCAAAAAGGAAAAAAGTCGTAAGCAGACTCATGATAATTTGACCACGAACTTTGGGAAGGAATTAAGAAAATCACTGGTGAGAGACCGAAAATTACCTATGAGAAAAATTGCGGCTCCTATGAAAACAGCTCGAAACACTTGACTAGAATTAGTTGTAACATACTCAAATAGAAGTGCCAAGGCCCCTGCCAAAAGAGTGCCCAATCCTCTATGAAGCCTCTTGCACAATATTGCACCTATCAATGAGGAAAATAAAATGATCTGTTAGGCTAAAACAATCTCATTACAAATCCGACGTAACGAGAACATTCTGGATAATCAACTTGCAGTGAACTCTAGCACCATGACCACATTCATCACGGCCCAAATGGAGTTTCGGCCTATCCCAAATGGCCCCCGCTAGAGTGAGCATGTTCAATGTTTGATTATCATTTGAACCTAGGAAGAGCTTAGGTTGGGATTTGAGTGCAGTGTTTAGGTCTTGCAAGGTCTCATGAAGATGATCGTAAAGTATCTCAGGCGAGCACTAGCGGCGGTGCCTCACACTATCGGCCAATTCCATTAGGACCTTTTGTACCTCCTTGGCGAGTCTAATGCATGGGTCCTTGAAGATTGCCCGGACTACAAGCGGGGTCTAGAAATCAACAGATAAAAAACTACTTTGATTAATCCTTTGCCAGAGAGCCTTAGATTCATGAAAATGTGTGCCCTAGAAGAATCGCAACATACAATTCGCACCAACAACACCATAGTTTTGAGAAATAACAAGGAACTTGAAGTCGGCTCCATTTTGGAGAATAACAAGGAACATAGATCTTTGGCTCTTTTCTCATATATGTGACAAATTGAAGACAGACTATAAAGTAGCATGCTTATCGCTCACCGGCGGCACACGAGTCACTCGCTAATGGCACACCTGCCACTCGCCGCTCAACTATGTATATTGGTGGACAATAATGATGATGTTAATTTTGACATCTTGGCCAATGGATGAGACATTAAAAGGTATCTGTATTTATGTTCTCAAACATCCAGGTAGCACGACGACTATGAAACCAAAGTGGCACAGAATGGCTCCCAATTCAACATATTGCTGCCACGAGGAGATATAATAGCATCTTTTATGCCTTGGTTCCCAACTAGCATGCAGTGCCTGAAAAGTTCACAACACAAAGGCAGGTAAAGTCTCATCTTATTCATGTCAATCCAAGATCAATATGGTTTTCTTAAAGTAGCAATGGAAAATGTCACGAGAGTCTCATCACTCTTAGAGTGCAAGTTCCTCCGATGGTTCATTCACCTCTTCTGCTAACTTTGTCTCGCTGAAATATTCATTAACACATGCTTCAAATAATATTTTCTTAATCAAAGTGGTCAACCACTCTTCTTATCGTTATGAGTAAAGTTTAAATTTCAATTTTTTTATGCTGAAGAGTACATGTTTGTCACCACATCAGGCTATTCCATTTACCTTCAATGGATCTCGCCAGGCCTTCTAGCTTGGATACCGTAGAATTATGGAGATCTTCCCCTGACCAGTTAGGAAATATCATCAGAGTCATGAAAAGGCAGATGGCACACCAATGGCAATGGTGTAAAGGTTCTCGTGGGCTATCTTCACCATATTTTGAACACCATAGCTTGAGTATGTGATCAAATTAGAATATTATGACTCTGTAAGCATAGTTCTTCTTTATGTACGGAAATAACCTCATGTAGGTAGCTGTAGCTCCTGTAAATATTGCAGCAAAAGGCAGAAAAATTGTAAGCAAACCATGATGAGAAAATAAGACCATGAATGTTTGGAGAGGAGTTTTCAAGTGGATGACACAGTTTATTTTATCACTAGCGAGAGACCAAAATTACAAATCAGAAAAACTACGGCTCCAATGAAAACGGCTTGAAGCACCAGCATGCAACTTGTCCTAATTCATCAACTCCCTCGATCACTAGTTTGAGCCTGGCAACCGTCTCAATCAATAGGATGGCGAAAGCCATGAAGGGAACGCCTCCAAGAACTCTTGGCTTGTGATGGCAATCTTGCTCAACTACGGCCTCAGGACCTTCCTCTCACTCTTCCTCGATTGCTCTGAAGCCCTTTTGGTCCTTGACTCCAGTAAGTTAGAAGTGTTCATCTTTACATTGGGCAATGAAACTTTAGAGGCCTCTTGGTTCCTTTTGGCTAGCCTGTACAGCTGCCTGGACGAGCATGTTCCATATTTGGTTATCATTTGAACGTAGGAAGAGCCTAGGTTCTCATGCTGCGTTTCAACTGCCAATGGCTATATTCTTTGTCTCTAACGATCATCTTCGGACAAACGTTACCACAGCACCACCGATGGCATGATATTTGCACGATTATTGCTCAAAATCCGCATGTGCATATTATCACCCATCACCAATCAATTAATGCTATTTATGGACATGTCATATGAAAATGACTCGTGATTTGATTTTTGATGAAATTACCTACCAAATCAGTTACCACAAGCTTCATGATGATAAAAGATTGACCGTTGTTCCTCCAAATTCTAACATCACAACGTCCTATTTTATTTGTCCATATCTTGTCAAAATTTTCATCATTCTAGTTTATTTCCACCGTGCTCAATAGCAATAATAGATATCATCACAGTCCTTCTTTTAGATATTATCACGAATATTTGCACTTATCATTATAGATATTATATCAAATATAATTTTAAAATCATCAAAATTCATAGGGATATTTCTTCAACGTCTTGAACACATTTTATACGTGATAGCTCGACACTATAATCAAAGAAAAATGATTTGACGGTTTTAATGTACTGTGAGAATAACGGTCTATTTTGAACTATAAAAAACCAAATCACAAATAATTATAAATTATTGTGGGATCCACTTTTTCAAGAATTTGTGACTCACAATAGAATGTTATTCTCATAGTTTCCCAAGAATTGTTATGCTAGCAAAATTGATAATCAAATTAAATGACAAGAGGACCATCACAACTTCATAGTTGTAGTTCTTCTTTATGTATGAAAAGAACCTCGTGTAGATGGTTGTAGCTCCTATAAATATTGCAAAAAAGAAAATGTCGTAAGCAGACTCATAATGATTTGACCATGAATTTTGGGATGGAATTTACAAAATCACTAGCAAGAGACCGAAAATTACCCATGAGAAAAATTACGGCTCCTATGAAAACGACTCGAAACATCTTACTAGAATTAGTTGTAACATACTTAATTAGAAGTGCCAAGGATCTGCCAAAAGAGTACCCAATCCTCTATTAAGTCTCTTGCACAAAGTTGCACTTGTCAACGAGGAAAATAAAATGATATATTAGGCTAAAACAATCTCATTACGAGTCCGAATTAACTGGAAAATACTGAATTTCAACCAGCTGTGAACTCTAGCACCATGACCACAGTCATCATGGCCCAAATGGAGTTTCGGCCGATCCCAAATGGACCTTGCCAAGGCGAGCATGTTCGATGTTTGGTTATCATTTGAACCTAGGAAGAGCCTAGGTTGGGATTTGATCGCGATGTTTAGGTCTTGCAAGGCCTCGTGAAGATGATCGGACAGTATCTCGGGCGAGCGTTGGCGACAGTGCCTCACGCTATTAGCCAATTCCATCAGGATCTTTTGTACCTCCTTGGCGAGTCTAATGCATGGGTCCTTAAAAAGTGCACGGACTGCAAGCAGGGTCTAGAAATTAACAGATTAAAGACTACTTTGATTAGTCCTCCCCAGATGGCCTTAGATTCATGAAAATGTGTCTCTTATAAAAATCGCAACATACAATTTGCACAAACAGCACCATAGTTTTGAGAAACAACAAAGAACTTGAAGCCGGTTCCATTTTAGAGAATAACAAAAAACATAGATTCTCGGCTTTTTTCTCATGAATGTGACAAATTGAAGACAGATTATAAAGTAGCACGATTGCCGCTCACCAATGGCACGCTAGCCACTCGCTGCTGGCATGCCCACTGCTCGCCGATCAACTATGTCTATCGGTGGACGATAATAATGTTAATTTTGACATCTTGGCTAATAAATGAGACATTAAAAGGATAAATGTATTTCTATACTCAAACATCCATGTAGCACACGACTATGTAACCAAAGTGGCGCAGAATAACTCCCAATTTAACGTATTGCTGTCACGAGGACATATAATAACATCTTTTACACCTTGGTTCCCAACTAGCATGCAGTGCCCGAAAAGTTCATCGCACAAAGACGGGTAAAGTCTCATCTTATTCATGTCAGCCAAGATCAATATGGTTTTCTTAAAGGAGCAATGGAAAATGTTACGAGAGTCTCATTACTAGTCTTAGAGTCCAAGATGACCTTATGACCCGTGTATATTTGATCCTCCAATGATTCATTCACCTTTTTTGCTAACTTCGCCAGTATTCGTTAACACATGCTGCAAACAATATTTTCTCCATCAACCACTCTTCTTATAGTTATGAGTAAAGTCTAAATTTCAGTTTTTCTATGCTGAAGAGTACGTGTTTGTCACCACGTCAGCCTATTCCATTTACCTTCAATGGATCTTGCCAGGCCTTCTAGCTTAGATACTGTAGAATTATTGAGATCTTCCCCTGACCAATTAGGAAATATCATCGGAGTCATGAAAAGGCAGATGGCGCACCCAATGGCAATGGTGTAGAGGCACTCGTGGGCTATCTTCAACACATTTTGAACACCATAGCTCGAGCATGTGATCAAATTAAACGCCAAAAGGAATATTACAATCAAATTAAACGCCAAAAGGAATATCACAACTCCGTAATCATAGTTCTTCTTTATGTACGGAAAGAACTACAGTTGGAGCTCCTCTAAATATTGCGACAAAAGGCAAAAAAGTTGTAAGCAGACTCATGGTGAGAAAATATGACCATGAATGTTTGGAGAGAAGTCTTCAAGTGGACAACACAGTTTGTTTTATCAACCAAAATTACCAACAAGAAAAAATGCAGCTCCAATGAAAACGGCTTGAAGCACCTTACCAGAATTCGTCGTAACATATTTAATTAGAAATGTCAAGGACCATGCCAAAAGAGTGCCCAATCCTCTATTAAGTCTCTTGCACAAAGTTGTACCTGTCAATGAGGAAAATAGTATGATCTGTTAGGCTAAAACAGTCTCATTACAAATTTGAAGGAATTAGAATATTCTTGATATCAACCTGCAGTGAACTCTAGCACCACAACTACAATCATCACGGCCCAAATGGAGTTTCAGCCGATCCCTTTAGATAATGGCTCCATCAAAATGGAATTTTGGTGATGAAGTCTTTGGTAGCTGATTTGCTCAGTAATTTCCTAGAAATTAGATCGCAAGTCATATTCATGCAACTTGTCTGTAAACAGTGTCCATGACTGGTGATAGTTTGCACGTGCTGATTATGAGCAAAGGTCGTGCTAATCATGAGCAAAGTTCGTGCAAATATCAAGATATTGGTGTTGTGGTTGAAACGTTCGCCTAATGATGATTGTTAGAGGTAGTATTATACTCCATCTATTATGGTGTTTTGGTTGATCATCTACCTATTCTGCTCCAGGCAAATCATTGTGACACGCATCCTCGGGCAGGCTGTTGGAAATTGTGATCCATTTCTCTAAAACTTTCTAGAAACTTCAAGATTGATATTAGCTAGAAAAGACAAGAAAAATCCTTAAAAAAGAAATCTAGCTTAGGCAGCCAAGAAAAGTGTAGAAGCACAAATGTAGAAGTCTCTAGAGGAAGAAAGAAGAAAAGGACAGCATTCAAGAGAAGTTTAGAATCTTCTAAGGCGGTTGTACAATGCCTATAAAAAGGTCTTAACCCATTGATGTAATAGAGTGAGAGGAGCATGAGAATATACTCCATATCATAAAGCTCCTCCACCAACACTTCCTACAATTATTGTAAAATTATTTTCATAAACTAGTGAAACTATCATTGTCCCATAAAAATTTGTGTTTATCCCTTGAACTATCCTATCTCATCCCTTATCCGTCCTCTACAAACCATATCATACACTTGCACACATCACTAATAAAAAATTATCATCAATACCAAAACCATGCTTCCAAAATTTTTAACACAGGCATGAGTGATAGATCTGATCATTGGGTCTAAACTCATTAAAGCATGCAACCTATCCCAATTCCTCAACTTCCTCGATCATTAGTTCAAGCCTAGCGACCATCTCAACTAGTAGGGTGGCAAAAGCCACGAAAGGGACCGCCTCCAGGAACTCCTAGCTTGTGATGGCAATCTTGGTCAGCTGCGGCCTCAGGACCTTCCTCTCATTCTCCCTCGATTGCTCTGAAGCCCTTTTGGTCCTTGACTCCAATTAGGCAGAGGTGTCTTTTTTTACACAGAGCAATGAGACTTTGGAGGTCTCTTGGTTCTTTTCGCTGGCCTGTGCAGCTGCTAAGCAAGCATTGATGTCTGGTTTTCGGATTGCTTTTCATCTTCCAAGGGCTACATTCTTCTTCAAATGAATGTTACAACAGGACCACCAGTGACTTCATATTTGCACGACCATAGCTCTATATTGGCAGAGTATCACCAATCAGTTGATGCAATTAACTTTTCAATCCCCCACTTGAGTTCCATAAATTTATTAAAAAGTTCACCACAAATACTATGCCACGTCGGATTTCCGGCACTTGGGTGAACATCTTTTATAAAAATATTACACGTAAACGATCGATTGAAAGTTATTAACAATCAAGTCAACATTTTAAGAAGTTATGACATTTAATGGTAAAAAAAAATATTAACTAAAAAAAAATTGGTAAAAAAAAATAATAAATAAGTTGTGACACTCAAGTGAACACAATAGAAAGTTATGGCAGTCGTAGTATTTTTATCCTAATAAGGACCATGTTTATGATACTACCATTATAACTAAAACAAATCTATCTAATCAATAAAAGAATAAGGTTCTGCCCTTTCGAATCAGTTGGTCTATACGAGCCCTGTTGAGAAGATAATATACCTAAAAGTGCTACAAGAAGAAGAAAATAGCAGCAGAACCATAGAAGGCACTCATCCCAAAAAGTAAAATCCCCACTATTCTGTTCCCGATGGAGGGAAATGATTCTCTACGAAGTCCGATTTCGTTCTTTCAAGTGTCACAACAACATCGTCACCCGCTTTATACTCCTTAAACCGAGCCATCCTCCCCAGTTGTTCAGCTTCCTCAATAACATGATCAAGCCTAGCCACGGCCTCTACTAGCAAAGAAGCAAATGCAGCGAAAGGAAGCGTCTCGGAGAACTCGAGGCTAGATATAACAAGTTTACTCCTCTGTGGCCTTAACACCTTCTGAATGCCATGCACTTGTTCAGGAGGTCTTGCGGTTGCTGATTCGTGCACAGGAGAAGAATTGGCTTCCAAGCTTGCCGTAAGAGAGAATCCGGAGTCCTTTCTGTTCATCGAGTCTGAGAGAATCTTCGGCTCGGACTGTAGTGCAGTGTTGAGGTCCTGCAAAGCTATATGGAGATGACTGGAGAGAATTTTCGGAGAAAAATGGCGGCGATTCCTCATGCTGTTAGCAAGTTCCACCAACACTTCTGATACCTCTCCAGCTAAACGGGTGCACTGGTCCTTGAAGAGAGCACGTACAGATGGTGGAGTCTAGCAACATTACATTTACATTCATGAATATAGTACCAAGGAAGAAACAAAATTAAATCCAATAATCAAGGAATGTTTCCTTAAGGCAGCGCAAATGATCATAGGTGTCTAGGAGTGCGCTTCAGTTCGAGAAAAGAACATACACAACGGATTTCCGGGGAAGAGATAGCCTGACAATGAGTTTAGTCTCCGATTTTATTGAAGGCAAAAATGATGCATCCATGGAAGGTAAAAATTTGGTAGAATTTCTGTCAGGTAATCTACGCATGCGAAACTACTCTAATCTGATATGCCAGTATTGCGTGTAGTATAAATGAATGTCAGTAGCAATGATTTACCTAACTCTTTAGAAAAATGTCTAAATTGTTGGGCTATTGACAGTTGCCTCTACAGGACACAGACTTGCGCTTGTGGATGTCATAGCAACAGCTACTTAAGAAAACATTGGTCGTATTGATGATAGCTCCAATAGGAATCGAATTTCAATACCTTGATTTCGGTGTGCAAACAACCGTGTAAAGCCATAACCGTGTAACCAAAACGGCGTAGAGCAACTCCGAACTTCACATATTGCTGCCAAGGAGATTTGCGACAGTTCCATTGGTATCTCGGCTCCCAACTTGCATATAACGCCTGCAAAATTGCAACGAGACTAGTCAAATATTGGTTTTTCGTATTTCAAATTGACAGTCACGAAACCAAGTGAGCAATACCATAGTTTCATCAGTGTACTTGGAATCCAATACTTTGATGCAGTTTTCGTCAATGGAATCCTTCGACAATTCGTCTTGGATTTCTTTTGTCTGAGCATCACCAAAGTACTCCCCAACACAGGCTGTGAGGAACCCACTTCAGTTGAGTTGAACCATTTCGCAAGAATACGAGCTGAAATCAAAAGATTCTTATCATACCTTCTACAGATTGTGCTAGTCCTTCAAGCTTGGCTATGGTGGATTTATGTAGGTCATCACCTGACCAAGTTGGAAAGATGAGCAGACTCAAGAAAAGACATATTCCACAACCAATTATGATAGTGTAGAAGCGGTCTCGCGCCATCCCGTTGTATTATCAACACGGTAGTTGGACACTAGTATCAAACTGAAGGTCAAAATGAATATCATGACCCCATAGTCATAATTCTTCTTTATAGTGGGAATGAACCTCATGTAGGTAACTGCAGCTCCTGTGACATTTACAATGTGGCACCGCTACTGAGTGAGAAAAGAGAGAAGCATTGTATAGTATGACGTACTTTGGCTTGAAACAGGAAAATAAAAGAACATTGACTTGATGAAATACTTGAGTAACAAAAGATGATCTATAGTTGGCATTAATTCCTTTGGCCTAATGTCTAATTTGAAATGTTAACAAGTGACGATGGAGCTTGGGATCTATTAAACTGCATAATTTCGTTTGAGGCCATTCAACAATGACTCGTAATATGCCTTATACTTAGCGCTCACCAATGACAAAAACTGTCCATGCCATGACCACTGCTCTGGGTGTAGCCCGATCTGCTGTAAGATACTCAACTAAAAGCGCAAACAGTCCCGCTAACAGCGTCCCAACGCCCCTGTTCAGCCCTTTACATAGTGTGGCGCCTGTCATACGAAGAATAAGTCAAGTGATTAACTGGTAAAAAATCTTTCTGATATTGATGTTTCAGCTACAAATAGCATATTCTCATCACACGAAGGTAAAAGAACACGATGAAAAGGAAGAAAACTAAACCGCAAAAGCCCTACACATGTTCACAAAAATTGTGAATGCCCATATCAGCAACGATCATTTCCTTCTTTCTTTGTATCCTTTTTGGTTTTTGCAAAGATTGAAGTTACCTGCAGTGAACTCAAGGACGACAACAACAGTCATGACAGCCCAGATGGCATTTTGGCCAATCCCTTGAGACAGTGACTCCAACAGACACAGCATTGAAGCCAATGACAAAGCCAAACCAACTTTGATCGCGTGGATCACCCTTCTTGGATCTTCCTTGCCCATCTCCCACATCATAACACCCATCTCACCTGGAAATCTCAGCACTTTCTCAGCAGAAACTCTGAGATTAGATTTTTCATGACTCCCCGCCATTTGCAATCTAAAACTCCCTGATTAATCCACAAATGCTCTTTTCTACTTTCGTTCTGTGAAAATTTCCCAGCTGGGGAGAAGACGAATTTGATTTCTCTTTGGACGGCTGTTGTTTCTTGCGCTCATTTATATAGGAGACTGAAATGGAAAAGGCCCATCGTATTCACACATCATCGGTCAATTTAATATGCCAAAGAGCCCTTCCTCTTTTTAATATGTACAGAGCCGACCGATCGTACGTTGGCGAGCATTCCAAGAAGACTAGTAACGTTTCTTCCTCCTGTAAACCGGTCTTCCTAGTTTTAAATTCGGAAGTCAGTGTCAAACCAGCACCTTTTTAGCTGTTTATTTATTGGGAGGCCATGGGCCAGGCAATCAACAATCGTGGAGCATATTAATAATGAATGAAGCGGTGTCACCTGGGGCAGATTCCCAGAGTACCACCGCTTGATCCCGAGGGACAGATGGCTGCGTTTGGACGAGTCTTCAGGTTCTCGAAACTTGATCGTGGGAATGGTGTTTCTGGGGGAGGTGAAGCTGGGCCGAGGTTGTAGGACGGAAAAGGTACGGCAAAGATCCATCTGGGGTGGGTGCTTCCTGCGGGTCTTCTTTGGACTGCCTTATTTCTTCCAATCGAGGACGCGTTTGGTTTGGTTTGGAGAGACTTTAAGCCATACATGAATCAACAAAAGTCATTACCCATTCATGCCAAATCAAATCTCCCAGATGTCTAATTTATAAAGAGGGTGTAACGTGGGTAACATGGGCTATATATATGGAAGGACGCCGAACACCCCAATTGCCAAAATACTCTTTGGCCCTATTCGATAACTAGTCAAACATTATTTAATTTTATTCTTTTATTCTCCGGAACAAAAAAAAAAAAAAAAGAAATTCATTTGGTAATTTTTTTGTTCCAAAGAATAGATTTGGAATAAAATCAAAAAGTTAAAAAAAACTACTTTTTATTCTCGAAAACATTCTCGAAAACAATTCCAGAAGTAAGTGCATTTTGCTTTTTTCCTCTTTTCTTTTTTCTTTTCTTTTTTTCCTTTTCTTCTTCTCCTTCTTCCTTGGCCGGCCCTCCCTACTTTGCTGCACCCCTTTTTTAATTTAGTTTTAAATTTAATTTAATTAATATTTATATTAAAAATCAATTTTGGGGGCAAAACGACGTCGTTTTGTACATTGATTGTTAAGTAGACAATTTAGCAAGTCATGTAGACCACATTTATTCTTAAAATAATGCCACATCGGATTTCTAATTACCTTCATTGGAGTAGGCACTTGAGTGTCCAATTTTTTTTTTTTTTTTTTTTTTAAATGCCATTTAAGTGTACATTTTAAAAGTTTTGTACTTAGATATCCACCCGTGCTAAATTTTGGCATTTGTAGTGTACTTTCGCCGAATGATTGACTCTTGGATGGTCCATCCAAGCACTCGCTGCCCATCTCTCCATTTGTGATGGATTAGATTAATTGTTAAAAAAAGTACACCCCAAGTGCCAAAACTTGGCACGGAGGGACACTTAAGTGCCAAAAGTTAGGAAAGTGATATTTAAGTGCCAAAATCAAAACAAAATGGATCATTTAAGTGTATCGGCTAAAATCCGACCAAAATGCCGATGTAGTGATTTTCTGGCGAAGCAAGTGCAAAATGACATTGTTTTGCACGCTAACGATGTGGCTAGACAATACAAAAACAACGTTGTTTTTATGCTAACATGGTAAAAAAATTAATATAAAAATTAATATAATTTAATTTAAAAGCAAATTTATTTAAAATATTTAAAAAAAATTAAAAAAAAAAAAAAAAAAAAAGGCAGGCGGCTGAGGGCTAAGCCCTCGCCGCCGCCGCCTCCCCATCACCGCCTCCCCTTTTTTTTTAAAAAAAAATAGTTTTTTAATATTTTTATTTTATTTTTAAATGTTTTAAATAAATTTAGTTTTAAATTTAATTTGATTAATTTTTATATTAATTTTTTTACCACACCAGCATACAAAACGGCGTCGTTTTGCAATTCTTTCATTGGAAAATCGCCACATCGGCATTTCGCCAGATTTTGGCCGGAGTGGCACTTAAGTGATCCATTTTGCTTCGATTTTGGCACTTAAGTGTCACTTTCCTAACTTTTGACACTTAAGTGTCCCTCCATGCCAAGTTTTGGCACTTGGGATGTACTTTGTCCATTAATTGTTAGTATCAACATGGGATGATTAGATTAATCTAGGACAATGTTCACCGAGGACTAATTGGGTGTACCCAAGCGTGATCCTGTACTAGTATCGACAAAATTTGTTTTATTGTAGATTGTGAGTGATCAATATATCTGAAAAATAAGATACATCAGGTGAAAGAACACCGGGTTCCCTCGAAATGGGTAAATTATATTCAAGACGTATCGAGATTCACTGGAGTTGAGCAGATACTTCAGCTAGGCCTGATGAAGCTTCAATCTCCGTTTGTGCTAGCTCCATTTTTTCCTTAAAGGATAGTGGAGTGTTACGTTATTCGGTTCCTCTAGGCACTCTGTGCTAATGAAATGGTTTTCAATATCACTAATCCACGAAGAACATGATCCCAATAAATGAATCCCAAAGATGTGATGACAAGCCAAATCAACGTGGCTAGCTCTCTAATACGTAATTTTCTAGGGCTCTACTGCCCAGTGACCTTCTATAACCTATTCTGCTCCATGGGAAGGCAAATTATTGTGACAAACATCCACAGGTGGGCGGTCGCAAGTGATGGAGATCTGATCTTCGGGTCTAAACTCTTTAAAGCATGCAACCTGTCCCAATTCCTCTACTTCTTCTATCACTAGGTCGAGCCTTGCAACTGTCTCGACCAGCAGGGCGGCGAAAGCTGCAAAGGGGAGTGCCTCCGAGAACTCCAAGCTTGTGATGGCGATCTTGCTCAACTGTGGCCTCAGGACTTTCCTCTCATTCTCTCTCGATTGCTCGGAAGTCCTTTTGGTCCTCCACTCCAGTAAGGCAGAACTGTCCGTCTTTACAGTGGGCAATGAAACTTTGGAGGCCTTTTGGTTCTTTTGGCTGGCCTGTGCAGCTGCGGCGGCAAGCATGTTTGATGTTTGATTATCATTTGAACCTAGGAAGAGCCTAGGTTGGGATTTGATCGCGGTGTTTAAGTCTTGCAAGGCCTCGTGAAGATGATCGGACAGTATCTCGGGCGAGCACTGGCGGCGGTACCTCACACTATCGGCCAATTCCATCAGGACCTTTTGCACCTCCTTGGCAAGTCTAATGCATGGGTCCTTGAAGAGTGCACGGACTGCAAGTGGAGTCTAGAAATCAACAGATAAAAGACTACTTAGATTAGTCCTCCGCCCGATAGCCTTAGATTCATGAAAATGTGTGCCCTACAAGAATCGCAACATACAATTTGCACAAGCAGGACCATAGTTTCGAGAAATAACAAGGAACTTGAAGCCGGTTCCATTTTAGAGAATAACAAGGGACATAAATCTTCAGTTCTTTCCTCATGAATGTGACAAATTGAAGACAGATTACAAATGGCACACTCGGCACTCGTCAGTGACACGCCTGCCGCTCGCCGGTTATCTATATTCATGGACAATAATGATGATATTAATTTCGACATCTTGATTGATGGATGAGACATAAAAAGAATACCTGTATCTCTGTTCTCAAACATCCATGTAGTGCGACGACTGTGTAACCAAAGTGGCGCAAAATGGCTCCCAATTTAACATATTGCCGCCACGGGGAGATATAACAGCGTCTTTTACGCCTTGGTTCCCAACTAGCATGTAGTGCCTGAAAATTCATGGCACAAAGACTTGTGAAGTCTCATCTTATTCATGTCAATCCAAGATCAATTTAGTTTTCTTGAAGGAAATAGAAAATGTTACCAAAGTTTCATCACTAGTCTTAGAGTCCAAGACAGCCTTGTAACCCTTGTATATGTGATCCTCCAATGGTTCATTCACCTCTTCTATTAACTTCGCCTCACTGAAATATTCGTTAACACATGCTGCAAAACGATATTTTCTCAATCAGAGTGATCAACTGCTCTTCTTATAATTACAAGTAAAATTTAAATTTCGGTTTTTTATGCTGAAGAGTACATTTTGTCACCACATCAGCACATTCCAGTTACCTTCTATGGATCTTGCCAGGCCTTCGAGCTTGGATACTGTAGAATTATGGAGATCTTCTCCTGACCAGTTAGGAAATATCATCAGAGACATGAAAAGGCAGATGGCGCACCCAATGGCAATGGTGTAAAGGCGCTCCTGGGCTATCTTCAACACATTATGAACGTCGTAGCTTGAGTATGTGATCAAATTAAACGTCAGGAGAAATATCACGACACCATAGTCATAGTTCTTCTTTATGTACGGAAAGAACCTCATGTAGGTAGCTAAAGCTCCTGTAAATATTGCAACAAAAGGCAGAAAAGTTGTAAGCAGACTCATGATAATAGAATATGACCATGAATGTTGAAGAGGAGTTCATAAGTGGATAGCACAGTTTGTTTAATCATTAGCGAGAGATAAAAATTACCAATCAGAAAAACTGTGGCTCCAATGAAAATGGCTCGAAGCATGTGACCAGAATTCGTTGTAACATAGTTAATTAGAAATACCAAGGACCCTGCCAAAAGAGTGCCCAATCCTCTATTAAGTCCCTTGCACAAAGTTGCACCTATCAATGAGCAAAATAAAATGATCTGTTAGGCTAGAACAATCTCATTAAGAATCCAAAGTAACTGGAAATTTCTGGATATCAACCTGCAGTGAATTCTAGCACCACGACTACGGTCATCACGGCCCAAATGGCATTTTGGCCAATCCCTTTATACAACGGCTCCATCAAATACAACAGCGAGACCAATGTCAAAGACAACCCGACTTTCAAAGAATGGATGACCCTCCTGGGATCTTCCTTGCCCGCTTTCCACATCATCCCCCAGATTTTCCCTGGAAGCCTCTTGATTTTCTCAGCAGATTTTCCAGGAAACCTCTCTTCATTAGTGATCTGTACATCTGAAGCGCCCCGGTCTGTTGCCACTGCCATATCCTTGCCCGCATGAACTTTGGAAAACACTTTCTGGAGGGTATGATCAATTGATGCTAGCGCTATTCTGAGAAAGACAGACATAATAAGGCAAAATGTGAGATTGGCTCTGATCTCTCAGGAAGTTTATGTGTGATTCAGTATCAGGCTGTGGGACAAGTAGGCATTATATTGATGTCAGTCCCCACATTGGCTTCTGGTTTGATATTGAGAAGGTTCGGCTTCTAGTGGCAAACTCCTCCTTTTCCTCTCTGCAAGGTCAGACTTATTTAATGAGAGGTTGAGGGAGGGAGGGAGGGGGGGGGGGGGGTAGAGAGAGAGATGTTGATGCTCTACCTGGAATTCACGTGTCTCTTCCCAATAAAGTTCTTCAGGCTACGAGAGACGGTTGCTTTCATTTCGGCTAGAAGTCAAAAGCAAGAAGAAAACATTTGTTGCTTGCTGAATTAGGGGAAAAACTGTGCCGTAAAAAATCAAGAGTGTTCCAAAATCAATTAACTTAATGGGAATTAAAAACTGCCCAACTGTGAGCATGGGAACACGGGAACTAGTTAAGCATGCTTACCAAGAATATATGCGCCTTTCATAGCATTAACCGTTCACGTCAAAAACCAGCCTATTGAAAATTTCAACCTTTCTTAACAAATGTTGTCGTGACAATCTTCCAATTTATAGCGCGGAGAACTTCTTTTCCCGTTTTCCTCTTGCTTTCATACTTGGTTATTTTCTGTGTAGGATTTCATTACAGCAAAAAAGGTCGGTTAAGTCAGGAAAAGGTGTTTAAGAAAAGAGAAGCAAGATTAGGCCTTTTGTTATGCTCAATGAGCGAAAACGAGGTTGTGCCACAGAAGAATATGCAGCTTATGCAAACAATTGAACTACCTCAATCATTCATAATATTCGAGCCAAATACTTCAATTTATCCCCTGAAGAACGCAGGACAACAGCTTAAACTTTGATATTGGAGATTCCTTTTATCATTATGCTTGTAAAATTCTTTCATATAATATTGTTGGCGCCTCTTTGCTGAATTTTCTTGGAGGGGTATTTTCTTTTTTTGCTTCCAATCTTGCTTACTGAGCTAAGACAATTCTGCTGTATATGAGTTTGTATGGCGAAATGTATGTCATCCTTTCATCGTAATCTCCTCCCAAAGAAAAAGAAGAAGAAATTTGTGAGTCAATAGTCGGTAAAATCTCCTCTACGGTCGTTGACATCTACAAAAGCAAGCAACCTCAGCCATGGGTTTGAGCTTTGACCAACAACAAAAAGTGCAGCAGCATTGAAGGCTGGAGACGGTGAATGACAGAGACAACTGGAACTGCACAGCTGCAACGATGCACACACTTGGGAGGAGTCACGAGCAACGCAGCAACCGAGCTCATGAAAAGAGATCCAGAAAAAGTTTTTCGTAACTTGGTAGAAATGGAAAGACGCAAAAAGGGAGAGTTCTTGGATCGTTAACCTAACATCAAACACGCTGGGACACGTTTTTCAACGGGGTCTGTGACTTCTCAATACAGCTAGTCCATTGATCTTTGAATGCGATGTTTTCGTATGCAAGAATCAGACATGCCCGTGCACTGGTAGCGTACAAACATGGAGCTCAGGTGATGACATGTGGCACTCGCATTGGCCTCACAGAAATTTTTTATTCTGGCTCTGGCCCAACCACTGGATTTATTGAGCACCAGGGGAAAGCATTTGGTGTCGTAGGCATGAAGGGACCTTTGACGTGAACGAGAATGGGACTCGATATGAAGCTGCGGCGAAGATTTCAACCAAGGGAAATTCGAGTAGTACTCGGACCGATAACAATCAACTCGAAACCAACACAAATTGACACGACATGGGTCAACACATCTAAAATCGGAGGCTACTTTGGACGCGTTTAGTAACGATTTTGTTTCCGAGAACATATTCGATCAGAAATGATTCTTTTTTATTTTGTTTCCAAGAACAATTTAAAGATTTTAAACCGTTTGGTAAGAATGTTCAAAATTTCGATTCGAAATAAATTACTTTTGGTACATGCTCATTGATTTTGTTCCAAATTAATTTCTTTTAATTTTTAAATATTTTTTTTACTTTTCTTTTTTTCCATTTTTTTTTTTTTTTTTTTTTGCCTTTTCTCCAATCCTCCTTCTTCTTTCTTATTGTCGCCGGTCGCCGAACCGATGATTGGCTAAACGAGGGCCGACGACCTCACCGGAGCGTTGCCGGCCCTTGCCAATGGCTAGGCCGGCCAGTTGGGTGAGCCTCACCGAGGCTGGGCGAGGCCCGCCTGGCCACCGATGAGGCTCGCCCAAGCTCGACGAGGCCGAGCCTTGTCGGTGGCCGGGCGGGCCTCGGCGGGGTAGGGTGAGGCCAACCCTCGCCGAGGCAGGGCGAGGCCGACCCTCGCCAATGGTTGGGCTTGCCTCCGGCAAGCTTGCCGGAGCTTGCCCTGGCCTAGCAAGCCTTTGGCGAGCTCGCCAGGACCGATTCTTGCCAAGCAACCGGCAGATGGTAGCGGGCAGCGGCAGGCGGTGGTGGACAGCAACCGCAGGATGGTGGTCGATGAAGAAGAAGAAAAGAGAAGAAGAAAAGTTGGTTTTGATTCTTAGATTTGTTCTCGAAACAAAAATCAACTTTTTTTTTATTCTTAATTCTATTCCAAATCTACTTCCGGGAACAAAAAAATAAAAATTTGTTTCCGAGAATAAAAATTTTACCAAACACAATTCTGTTCCCAAACTGCTCCCAGAAACAAAAAATCAGAATCAGTTACTATGGGGATGGTTATCAAACAGGTACTTGATCTGATGATTCTCGAGCGCCCAGCGCACCTCGTTCGGGATCGTACAAATTTTAATTTTTCAACCCCTGTTATTAAAGGATACAAGAGCATCTTCTCTCTAGAAAAGAAAAATATGTCCGCGTGATATAATCTATGGCAATTCATGGACCAAAATAGAAACAAGAACTAATATGAGACAAATTAAAACTAGAGACCGACCTTTGGAGTCATGCCCAGAGCAGACTGTCCTGATTTTTCTAATTTACATCGCATAAGGTACATAAACATAATTTACACTGTCATAAGCCCACACACACGGCAGAAACAGCGGAAAAAACCAAGAACAGCGAGAAGACAACAACCAGATCGACGTAATATTTCCTCCAGACGAAAAACTAGCCTTAAGCATCGGACCATGTTATGTCCATCCATCCCCAGTTGTCTTTAGGCACACCCAGGGCTTCCCACACGGCTCTAGACGCATCGACAATGTCGTTATCGCAGGGAGGCTGATAGTCGTGGTCCGCATCACATCCCATAGTCGAGTCACATTCGTCGACCACCATGGCCACCGCGCTCCTCCCGTTGCCATTAATGGTTATGTTGCGATGACACCTGCTCATGTTGTCAAACCAGCCTGTGGATAGTGCCACGAATGGTAAATCATCGGAATGGTACTTATTGTCGCATTCCGATGGACCGCCGCCATCTTTGCCCTTCTCAAAGCTATTAAGAGTGAGGTGGGCACTAGTGTGACCAGACACCGGTGGTGAACACCGATAGACAGGGTACATTTTGCCTTCGATGCAGCAGTCTGATTCGTCGCCTGTGTAGCACTGTCTGGGCGGCGGTTTCCTCCCCCTGATTCGACCGCTTGCATGGCAACTCTGTGCTTCGACCTCCGTGAATCGCACGTAATTCACCACAAGAACAAAAAGCATGAAAAAGAAAGGATTGTAGCTAAGATTCTTCGTTCTGTGAGATTCTGGTTTAGGCTTGATTCAACTGTTGGATGCAAGAACATGAACTAGATGGAGGTATACATAGCAACTGCTCGCACCCTGACTCTGTACGAGACAAAAGAGCATACGAAGATGGTGGGTCTGTATAATACAAAAGAGCCAAGATGATGGGAAGGAGTAACTTCCATTTTCTGGCAATATTGAATTGACCGCTGTCTCGTACTCGAATGTGGAATTTGAAGTGTGGTGTCTCATAGACCGTTAGATTGTCTGAACCTATCGATAGTTGGATCACGAAACTTTGACGGAACCATGAAAAGAACCGCTTAAGTTGGATACTGGTGTTTACTAAAATTGATAAACAGTACAGATGGATGCAAAACCGAGAGACGAAAAAGGACGTTCCTTCAGCTACTGTTAAAAGAATATAATATGCTCGACATGCTAGACTAATTTGCATAACTGCCACAGCATAATGATAATAGTCATCTGTATTCGTTTAATCAGGCGCCGTCTGGCGTTTCATTTCTGTTGGTTATTCACAACACAAAATAGTAAAATTGAAAGGGATTTCAAGAATAAGAAGGGAGACAACTCTTGCATCTTTTATTGAGTAGACATATGAAAGAGGTGCAGTGGTGAAACCTGCTGTCAAAACTAAATCTAACTGATTTAGCTGGTCACTGCTTCAGAAGCATATAAGGCTCAACAGAGACCCTAAAGAAAGGCACGAGTTCCTAAAACCTCTCCATAATCGACCGAGTACTTTGTGGCTGGTGTTCTATAGTGCGCTTAGTGAAGTTATTTCTTCTCCCAAAACTTTTGCAAAATGCTACTGCATCATCCAGATCTTTGCTCGCTCGCTAGCAATAAGTATTGCCTCTCTGCCTCTCTCTCTCTCTCTTTCTCTCTCTCTCTCTCGCTCTCTCTCCATCCAAACTTCACTTGAGCAATCAAAACATTCAGGGTACAAGCTATGATGAGATAAGGTTGTTTGAAAAAGTTCTCTGAATAGTTTGCCGACAAATTGCAGAGTAACTCCCACATTTCAATCAAAAGGTGCAGGCCGAGAGAAGGCTGCTGCCTATTTGCAACAGGAACAATGCTAGAAAAACAAAAATTTGTTCAAAGGTGATGTCCCACTTGGTTTAATCACCCACTTAAAATCTGTAACATCATTTTGTAAACTAGACCGTGTAACCCTGATATCACTTTACAGGTATGTGCACCTTGACATTGTTGACAGATGGAGGGAGAGGCAATACTAATTGCTAGCTACCTCTGAAGACACGAATCGCCTCTTCAATTGGAACTTGACACATAGGGCATGAGACTCTATCCTTATACCCAAGTCGGTCACAGCAGTCAGCACACATAACCTCGTGGGCACATGGCAAGAAGAGAACAGAGACTTCATTTTTTATGCAGATTATGCATTTTCTACCATCCTGTTCGAGCTCCACTATTGCTTCGGTTATCCCAGCTGCTATTTTTAGAGATGAAAGTTCTTGCTCCAATCTCAGGACTTCGTCCCTGTACGACTTCAACTCTACCTCTATTCTTAAGCGCAGATCTTCTAGCCTTTTCTTACCATCAGCCTCCGCTGCTTTCAGCGCTCGCTTTTCTTCCTTAAGCTGTGCATTGGCATGCTCTTTTGCACCTGCTGCCTGCCTCCACTTTATCTGCAGTTTAATATGATGCACAGAAGGTTGATCACAAACACAGAAATTCTAAAAGAAAAAAAAATGACAAGAACAATGTTATGGTATCTCTAGCTAATTTCCAGATGCAAAAGATATCGGATGGGCAGAAACCAGATGTGCTTTATCTGCCATTAAAGTAATCAAAAGAAATGGTGGATTAAAGGTCTACTGAATATTCTTTCTGTTCCCTTGAAGATGTTTCACATTAAGCTGAAAAGGCTAGACTTCTTAAGCACAGCTTCCCCTAATAATGATCATGACAACTTAATGCGATAAAGAAACAGAATCAGCTAAGAAATTTCTGACAGTGACAAAGTAGATTTGGAATGCTAGAACAGTACAATGACCTATATGACAACTAAAGAAACAGTTGAAGCTGGGAAGAGAAGAAAGTTCTTCCCACTTCATGGAAACCAGAGAAAGGAAAATACACCAAGTAAATTGCAGGAGAATTTGTTTGATGTTCAAAGAAGAAATACTTAAGCTAAGCTCAGCTAACCACTTCATAGGTAACTTCAAAGATCGTCTTCTTAGTTGCCTGTGCCATTGTTTTGTGCGTACAGGGATTTGAACCGCCGATGTCACATCAAGACCCCTATGCCAGTCTGATAACCCTAAGTGTGTAAGTGACTAAGTGAGCTTAAATTACAAGGCACATACATTAACCACAGTCTCATTGACAGTTCCCTCTTTTTCCTCCTACTTCATCAGAAAACAACAGGACTGCTTCATAGGTTGTTGACAAGGAACGAAAATCCCAATCTTACACATTCAGTATTATCTTGTGGTGTTCCAACTCATAACTCGCTAACATCAGATATCTACAGATTGCTTATGCCTTCCACTAGTCATACTGTCTCAGACCCATTAAAATATAGAAGCAGGTCCTCTCCTCACAGAACTGAATTCATTGTATATCAAGTCGCCAATGAATTGCCAGATAGAAGTGAAATTCCCTGTCGTACAAACTCAAATATATAGAAAGCTAAACTTCTACAAGTCTGACAAGAGACATCAAATCTGACCAGACGACAAACAAACATAATTACAGATAAAGAGGCACAAAAAATTGGGTATTGCATGGACCATGAATTTAACTGACCTCAGCTTCCCTCTGGGCTTGCTCTATCTCAACTAACTGCTGCTTTAAGTCAGTGATCTTCTGTCTCTCCTCTGCAATCTCCTCTTGAAGCTTGACTATCTGTTTCTCACAACCCGAGAGTTTCTTCAGGTTCTTCTTTTCTCTCTTTGCAATCTCCTGATAGGTGTTTGCAGATTCCGATGCGCTTAGGTTGAAAGCCTCCAATTCAGCCTTGATGTCAGCCTTCTCATTCTCAACCCGTTTCATAGCTGCGTGAGCAGCCTCCGCTTGGGCAGTCACCTTCTTCAACTCACTTTGCTTCTCAGAGAGTTTCATCACGGTGCTCACATCAAGAGTCGGTTTACCTCTGTTTAGTATGTGACGACTCTCTGCCATCTCCTTTCTCAACGTCTCGAGTTCCAATAAAGCACTGTCGACACTTTTCTCCGCCTGGATCGCCTTCTGGCGAGCCCACGCCTCTCTCTCCTTCACTTGTTTCTCGAGATCCTTGATTTTATTCTGCAAGTGCAGAATAATGGCATCCTTTCTATCTTCTGGCAAATCTCCCAAATTCCCCTCAAGATTTAAATCGCCAAGTTCACTGCGAAGTGTATCCATCACAGAGTTCACCCACTCTTTCTGCCTTAAAACACTAGAACCGTCACAGACTTCAGGCTGCGGAACCGCCACAGCATCCCCCATCAAAGAAGCATTTGAGGGCATAAGGGTCTGGGGCAAAAGATGCATCGAGTTTGTCCGAACAGCGGCAGCAACCTTGGGTACATTCTTTTTCAGCATTGACTTCATTTCCGGTGACAAACCAAACCTATCTGCGACCTCGACATATATTTGCAAACGGTGTTCATCATTCGGCTGATGGTTGTTCCCTTCGTTGCCAACAGCTGACCCATTCAAGGAAACCCCTGAATTTTCTAACCACTGAATCCCCACACAACGGTTGAACCTACAGCACGGCGGCAGATGATCATCGACCGCGTTCTTGTTACTACTATCAGATTCGGGATTCCCATCAGAGGGAGGCAATGCAATTGCCGAACCCAAATGGAGTTTGCCTAAAATGAGAGACCACAACGCCAACCTTCTACTGTGGTGAATCTGTTGCAGCACATGAACCATGCAACGCAACGAGTGCTCCGCCATAAGCATCAAGCTCGTGAACACGATCCCATTTGCCTCGAAAATCGGGTTCCTGCTAGGGCAATCGCCAGTCAAGTAAGCGAGCGCGTTCTTGCATATATTCGTCAGTATGTCGTCGTCCCCATAACAATGCCCGCTCCTGAGGATCGCCTTCAGCGCGGTATCCTGATCATACCCCATTTCCAGAAGCCCATGCAACGCTTCTAGGTACATTTTCTCCAAAGCTCTCCGCAGTATATTCTCCAACCTTTGCTCCTCCGACAACTTACTGAAATCTTCGAACGAGAGACGCTCGAGCGTCTGGCCAATCGCCGGGGACGGGTCCAGGAGCCAGCTATCATCGGAGCTCAGGTCCCGGCTGGCGCGATCCTCGCCGCCGCTCCTCCGAGGGGTCGCGCTGGGGCCGGTCCACGAGATGGATCCCGGCGCTCGACGCGGTTGACTACGGGGTTGGTTTGCGGGTTCTGCAGCTGCGGCGGTCGCCGGTTCTTGGATTTCTGCTTGTTTCTTGCGCCCTTACCCATCGAGCGTGCGCGGTCGACGCGGCTGCCAAGACAGAATCTTGCTCGCACGATCGCGAGAGAGAGATGAAATGGCGAAAAGGGTTAGGTTAGGATCTTGGAGAGTCTGAGCGACGATGGAGATTGGTTCGATCTTGGAATGACAGTCGGTTTGAACAGAGCGCGAGCGGGAAAAGGATGAGGAGGGAGTTGAGTCGGTGGGTGGTTGGGAGACTTTATATATAGGTTTCTAAAGGAGGAAGAGCGGGCCGAATGGGCGGGTTCTGGGCAAAAGCTAATCGGCCCGTCGGGCCGGGTTTGATAATTCCACGTGTTCTCTCCTTTATATGTCGTAAGACAATCTCTTTCTCGCCAACATCGAACTGACGACCAGACCAGATCGCCTTCGATTCACTTCGAGTTCAGCTGCTTCAGACCCTGGAAGAAGCCTCTCGGAACTTTGCACGCCGGAGCTGTCGACGGAGGTAATTTGAGCTGGGGACGGCATTTCGGCCATCGGAGCCGAACGGGTGGAGATGGGCAGCCTTCTTTTTAGTGTCATCGGAAGCCTTTTCGATTTGGTGGGCGGATGCAATGTCATGCGGATGCGTCTTATTCTCTGCTGTTTCTCGAAAAGTTTCGAACTTTGGCACTTCAATCGATCAGTTCTTTGATGGGTTTTTTTTCCCCCTTTTTATTTTGCTTATTAATGATGGAGAACTCTGTGTTGAGGTAGGCAAAGATGATACTTTTTTCTTAAGATTTTTCTGGGGTTGTTTTCTTGAGTATTTTGCCTATGATCGTACAAAGTTTCATCCTCAATAGGTCAGCGAAAAATCGGCTGGTCAGGATTGCCTATGAACTATGAAGTTGCCATGTTTATGTCAGACATGTATTTATGGGTTGGTGTTTGGTATTTTGAATTGACAGGGTCTCTTCGGCTCCGAAAATTTCAAGTTTGTCGAATTGATTGGTGAAAAGATAGAATTTATGGGCGACACGTCTGGATTTCCTAGCAAAAGGGCCAAGAATACAGATGCGAAGATTGAGGATCACAAAGTGAGTGTATATGTTTGGGACATGGATGAGACTCTTATACTGCTCAAGTCTTTGCTAAATGGGACGTACGCGGAGGCGCACGGCGGTTCCAAGGATGTAGAGAAGGGTAAAGAAATTGGCAAGATGTGGGAGAAGCTCATACTCGACCTGTGCGATGATTATTTCCACTATGAGCAAGTGAGCTTCCCCTCTCTTTTCGCATGTTCTGCTAGGAAAAATGTCTTATACTGAATTCTAGCGAATATCGGCATCAATTCTTGGGCACGGTTGCTCCTTTCAACTTACATCAGATCTCGGTCGTGTAGATTGAGAACTTTAATGAGCCCTTTCTTGATTCCTTGAGCAAATTCGACAATGGGCGAGATCTTTCTGATTACAACTTTGATCAAGATGGACTTGGTCCTCCAAAAGATGATGCCAATAAAAGAAAACTAGCATACAGACTCAGAGCCGCAGGCTATATGTATGAAAAGGTATTGTCTAATATTTTCTTAGTTCCTTAGCCATCCTTATTGGGTTGCATTGTTTCTTATGCTTGTTCTGATATGAAATCGAGCTTCTTTGAGTGTGATGTAGCTTAAGCAAGCCTTGTTCTAATTATGGTGCTTTTAGTTCTTTATACATAGGCAGGCCAGCATTTAATCTCCAATCTCTGAGTCCCATTATAAGATTTGAGAGAATCCTATTGAGCCTGGACATATACAAAGCGTGAATAGATGTATGCATGTTCACTCTTATGTGTTAATGCAATAGCTTCTCTACAGGGATGTCAGGAGAACATTATATTTAGATGTAGACTCTCCAACTGCTTTGGATGATTGACGGATCTTAGTCATGCCACTCTATACAGTGATTGTTTAATCAAGTTGGTGGTTAGGCATCCTATACATGATAATTTAGTTGTGCCATTGTGTGGGACAATCTTACCTCATGAAGCCCTATAGATATTTAGCTTGTTAACTACCAATGCTAGAAGTTTACAGATCCTGCTCGATTGTCATACTAATAAGAGAGCTATTTTTTGGATTCAAACTTTATTATTTCAGGGTCTGCGCAATATCTTTAACCAAGACTTAACAGAAAAGTGGGATCAGTTATACCAAATGACCGATGAGTACACGGACGGTTGGCTCTCCTCGGGTATGGTTTCTTGCGACTGTTACTTTGTTGTCTTAAATGCTCATTTTGAAGGTAACATCCTTATTCTAACTGCAGCCAGGTCCTTCCTGGATCAGTGTTCCACTGGGCAGGAGGATCCAATCGCTTGTCCCAACTCAGCCAAAGGAAAGGCCGAAAAGAGTAATTCTCATTGCATAAACATTCTAGTGACCTCAGGATCATTGATACCCAGCCTTGCAAAATGCTTGCTCTTTCGCTTGGATGGTTTGATAAAGCACCAAGATGGTAAGTGATGGATCTTGGTCCTCTTGATGTCAATGTATCAACTTATTGGACCTGTGATGGCATATATGCGAGTAACAATTCCAACATTGTAATGAAAACTTTGTGAATTGTCTTGTAGATTTTAACATCGCTGTGGTCTTGATTGTGAGTTGAAATGCACCGTGTTTTTTTCCAGTGTACAGCTCATGGGAAGTGGGGAAAGTCCAATGTTTCGAGTGGATTAAGGAGCGTTTCAGCGGTCCCAATGTCGAGTTCTGTGTGATTGGAGACGGATGGGAGGAGTGCGAAGCGGCAGAAGCAATGAGATGGCCATTCGTCCAGATCGATTTGCGACCGAACAGTTCTCACAGGTTTCCTGGCCTTACACTGAGAACCTTGGGATTTTATTTCTCCATTGTGTATGGGAATCGTGGTGCTGCGACTGACGAAGTCGAAGAGTGAGTTAGTGACTTACTTTGCTAAGAAAGCAGTCTAGACGAAATAGCATGTTCCATGTCTCAGGTGGAAAATCCTGGTTAAATTAGTTTATTTGATTCACCTTGGCTGTCAATTTCTTATCTCGTCATGTGTATTTTCCTCGAGTATATAAGAGTTTGATGTGTGAAGGGCTGCATCTTTTCACCCCCCTAATGTTTACTTGTACAGTTTCTTCTTCTTTAGAGCAGACTGATCTTTACAACGTTTCTTGCAAATGCCTTATCTATGAAGAGGCAAAGTTTAGGTGGAATGGTTATGAGAACCGATTAAATAGCTATAGGATACAATTGCATGACTGGAACAACCTCCAGTGATTTTCCTTCATGATAAATCCCAATTCTTTGATTAACTTTGTATGTGAGTGCTTGGGTACTCATGCATAAGTGCATAAGCGTGCAGCGAGGGTGGTCGTGCTTGGATAAGGTTGTGTGCTTTCCCGCGCGCATGCGTGTTTCCATTATGATTGCCCTTCGTTTTTTGATAGTTCAGTCTAGGCTAGGACAAGAATCTAAACAACCTCCACCTCCAGGATAATGCTAACAGATTCTAGACTACAAAAGATGGCTTCATCCTGGGATGCATCGGCAGATCGTTGAGTTGGCAGTGTACGTTTTGCATCTATGGAAGGCCATCTCGTTTGCCAACAATAAGAGTACGTACAGTAGGCTACTATTGAGAGAATTAACTGTTATTTATAGAACGATGTTTCATAGTGAAAAGTCCGACTCGGGAAAGGAGAAATCATCTCGAACTATCGTCTCTAATTGCACATCTGGTCTGCTTATTCATCGCCCAAAGCTAACTCTAGAGCATAATCGTCTCTATCCTGCAGCAACGGAAACAGAAAAAACAAGCAATGTTTCAGGAACAGAACATTGAACATCCCAAATCAGGCAGTTGGTGTACGATGATTTATAAAATCAACTGCTACTCCACATCTCTACATTTCTCATTCAATTTAAATATAAAGTTTTATATTGATAACAAGGTATCTAGATCTCACAATTGGTCCTCGCGCAAAATATCTTCCAAATTGAAGCCAATAGACCTGCAAGTCACAAGAATGATGTTTCAAAAATTAGGAACAGAACATCTATGGCGAACTTTTTGACAGATTTACTTCATGCAGAACGCAAAATCTATGCTCTCCCCAACTCATCACATTCACAGAGTAGACATGTTTCCGGATCAAAGGATCTACCAAGAGCACAACCTATACTTGAGCTATGATGCTCCAGCGAGCACCAAGTCTCTGAGGAAAAGTGATGGCATGCTTTTTACTATCAAAAAGAGGAAAAACTAAACCAAAAAGATATACCGTGTCAAATAAAGTAAATTGGTTCCAACATAGTGCACGAGTAGTTACAGCTTCCCTCACGAATCATGGGCACAAATTACACTCAACTCATGGCGGCAAGGGTTATTCTACAGAACATCCTAAGCTCATAACCGGAGACCTTATTTCATAGAAGATACATGGACAGACATCATTAAGCATATTACCTCATCTTCATCTTGTGTTTCCACTTCAAGGTCTGAGGAAGGAAAGCCAACACAGAGTAGTGCATACCCCTGGATTGCCAAGAAAGAACAATTATCCAAGAAGTTACAACTGCCATACTACAGAATAGGCAAGTCAATGACATCTCCCACATCTACAAAGTTTGTTAGCTGAATTTGAGCTCCTGATAGGTAGATATTCAGAGAACTAAGAATATAAAACCTACCTGATTTCGAAAAACACTTCCAATTGTTAGGAAATTTAGTTTGCATAATTTAACAAGCCAAATTTCCTCCCAAGATCCAACAATATCTCCAGACTTAGCAGAAAGTAAGCTTTAGCACTTTCATCGACTGAGCAGAAGGATACATTATCTTCAGATTATTGATCTTTATGATGATCACTTCAGATAGGTAAATTTCTTCCTAGTCAATGAATTTACATCTAATGAGAAACAAATGTGAATTCCCTAAAATTCACTTTGCCGAAGAAGCCTCCTGGTCAGTTAGATAAACCAAATTCCGGAATTGGAACTGAATTGTTTGGAACAACTGCAAACTAACCAGAGGACCTGCATAGTCAATTTCACCAGTCTCACCCATGGCACCTAAACAGTATCATTACAGATGTCAATACAACACGCCCCTTCCTAAACTGAGTCTCTCCACTATCTAACTACACAGGATCAAAAGATCCAGCTGTTAATGTCCTTACTATGAACTAGCGAGGGAAGCAGTAGGCGAAATACATAGTTCAAACGAGAAGTGTCCCTTCCCAATACCAAGATAGACATCCTGTGCTATGTGGTTTCGGGAGTCTAAAATATGCTTAATGTTGCATAAATGCAGGATTGTCAAAATCCAGTCGTCATTTTGTTCCAAGTGGAATAGGAATGTATGGTACCTTAGACTTTAATTCAGCAGAAATCCCCAGTGCTTCAGGCTGCCTGAGTTGTCCTGATTTTATTCGAACAGCACAGCTAGTACAACAACCTGTCACAGTAGCTCTCAGCAAATTTGTTTTATGTGATTCGCAAGTAAGATAGCACTAGCAGTAGTAACTCGGACAGTAAAACCACTGCATGAGATGATATAAAATCCAAAAGCTCCTCGAGCAAGCAAAATGGACCTCTTTATCATTCACTTTCAGGTTACAAAAACAGTGATGACACGATGGTGAGATCCAAAGGCAGGACTAGTGCATGAGCAGGGTGGTCCATAGCAATCAAGCCCACCGCATTTATCTCAAAGTCACTGACATTAAAGGATATTTTGGCGGTAAGTGTTTTGTAAGAACTGATTTTCTCGTGACAGCAAACCGACAGCTCTTGCAAAGGTTGCAACTTGAAGGTGCATAACACATAGTAGGTGCATGGACAATGCATTTCTTGCCTCATCAAGGAAGCATTCGTAGTAAACCTTTCATTCTCTCTGTTCAATGAGGTTCTTACATTTGTAAAATGAAAAAGTAAAAGACGAATTTCTCGTATTTGGTCCATCGGCTAAGTACATTCCGTGAAACTAATGAGGATACAAGCTAACACCACGATAAGGAAATTGTGGGAAAACAACATATGGACTGTTACTAAAGTAAAATGCCGGTTGTTCCCCCACCTATCCTTGAACACTTAGAGCAAAAATCTGTACCATGCACAATCTAAGCACAGTGGACCAACATGTTCTAAAAAATTACAGCGCAAAACCAATACCGTGCCTGCAAGCGAAAGGAAGGGAGATGTTCTGAGCCTCGGCCGTGTGCAGAATATACTGATCCTGCATCCGAATTCAAATGCACTGACATTAGACAAAGGAAAACCGACACCATGATGATAAGCCACTACCTAATGCGCCTCAACGGCACCTCCCACTCTCTTTTTTCTATCTCTTTCTATTGCGGTGAGCCATAAGCAGCTCGGAATACAATGTCATAAAGAAACTCGCAGACGAACTCGGTCGAAGCTCTGCAGCTCAGTCCGACCGATGACGTTGCGAGTGAAAACCTACATACGATTCGTACGCGCTCGCTCCACGTTATCTCGGTGCAAGATCGTGACGGCGTAATCGCCGGACGTGGAAAGGAAGCGATGATCCGTCTACATCATCGCCTCGGCACGGAATTCTCACCTCGGGGACGGAGAACTCGTGGACGACGCCTCGCTGCCGATCGTGGACGGTGACCTTGTGGATGGGCACGGCGGCCGGGTAGCTCCCACCCCGGCCGTTGGGCCCGGCCGCCGTCTGGAGCTCGCCGGACGTCGTGGCGCGGCGGCATCCCGCGGCGGCGAAGCGGCGGGCGCCGCCGCCGGGAGGAAAGGGGCGGCGGTGGCGGTTGAGCGAGGCGGAGGGAGTGAAGGTCAATGAAATGTCCATCGAGAGAGAGAGAGAGAGTTCGTTGCAGAGTGGTCTGGGGCGGTGGTGTGGAAGAAGAGATAGCGCTGGTGCTTCGAGAGAGAATTCAGTCCTCTTCGCTCGGACCGTGTCTTGGTGTGAGCGAGCTGATCAGCGTCCGTTCGGTTGACTCCATGTCTCCATCTAGACAGATCATCTTGCTCGGCAAGCAAATGTGTGTTGGTAAATTATTTTTACCCGTAAATAATTTTTTTCTATTCTTTATGATCGTATTTAGTAATTTCACAAAATTTTTATTTGCGGAATTGAAAAAGAATATGAATGTCTTTGGTACGATCTCAAAATTTTTTGTAAAGTAAAAAAAATTCTTTTCTTTTTTCTTCCTTCTTAAAGAAAAAAATGAATTTTTCTAGAAATTATTTTTAAAAGCAAAGAAGTATTTTTTTTACTTTTTATTTTTTCCCAAATATATTATCTAGTCACTGATATATTGCTGAGAATATAAAATAACTTGATATCATTAAATGGATTTCTATTTTTTTTTGTTCCGAAGAATAAAAAATAAAAATAGTGAAGAATTAACCGGTTACCAAATAATGCCTTAATAAAGTTTGACTAGTTGGTGATTTATCTTGAGGTCTGTTATATTATGTGTGAAGATATCAGCGGCATCTGAAATCCTAAAATTTATAGCGAAAGTACATTATATCTCAAGACATGCAAATATGACAAAACTTAGCACATGAATACAATCAAATTCCCTGTTCTTGGAAAGCGAGAAAGTGGCCACTAATTTTCATGATCTTTCTGCCTCAGTCAAAGCAAAGAAACAAGCCAACCTGCGACCGTCCGTCAGATTCTTTCTTATCAATATCTTCAAAAACTTGTCAAAGAATAAAGAGGAAGAAAAAAAAGAGACAAAGTTCGTTACCCACTTCCTTTGAGTAAACTTAGTTTATTTTAATTTATTAGTTTACTTACTTCGTTCGTTTGAGCGAAAAGATTTTCAAGGATTAGTATTCTAGACTTTCGCGCATTTAATTTACTGAAAATAGCCGGTCAACAGAAAACTTAAAATTAGGAAAATGAAAACTCTAATCTAAAAAATAACAAAAATCTTCCTAAAAAATAATTCTTCAATCTTTATCATGAAATTTTTTTCAACATAAACACACCGTAATAAAAAAGACATTCGCAAATTAATCGAGACTTGTGTGAATTATTTAATTGTCTCTATCTATCACATTAAATCTAAAATCAGCTTACCGAATATTGTGAGGGCAGTCGCCTCTTCTGAGGTCCGACGTGGCAATGCGTCCGACGTTTAAAATTGCATGTTGGGCACGTGGCAGCTTACGTGGCGGCGGATGGAGGATCCACCGCACAGACATTCGCGTGGGTCTTTCGTTACCTTAAACGAGGCCATCCCTTCCCATTCATCACCACACAGCATTTTCAAACCCAGAACAGAACAAGGAAAGCTTCAGACCGAGTGCAAGAAAATGCAATCCGCAGGAGAGAAGCTAAAGAACGTGACCAGTTCTGCCAAGGAGCACATCAACATAGCCAAAGCCAAACTTGAAGAGAAGGTCCTCATAGACCACCCAAACTAGCGCACCAAACTTTGCATTCATTGCAGGGCGTAGGAGTGTCGCGCCGAAGGAGTGAGTAACCGAGATTTGATATTTGCAGGTGGAGAAAGCGGCGGCGAGGACGCCGGAGGAGAAAGAGGTGGCGCACCAGCGAAGGAAGGCTAAGGAGGCTGAGGCCAAGATGGAGCTGCACCAAGCCAAAGCGGCGCACGCGGCTGAGAAGTTCGCTGCCAAGCATTCCACCTTGCCAGGCCATGTCCACAAGCCGGCGGCTCACCACACAACAACCCAGCCGGTGGTTGGAGCCCCGGGGCACCAAACCGGACACCGGCCCATCGGGACTGTAGATCCAATGAGCGGAACCACCGTCCCGACGTACCCTTTAGGAGGGCACCCGCCCCACTCAGGACACACGCACAAGTACATGTGAACCGTAGAAACTAGCAGGGTTTTGTGTTTCAAGACTTGCTTGGCCTAGACATTAGCACTTTTCTAAAGTTCTTTGTGGTTTGTTTTGGGGTTCTTTTTGCTAAAAGTGAACTTATTTAGAGCACAATGAGCTGTGCAGAGCTGTTTTGCTCTTATGGTTTACTGTGAATTGCAATCTTGGCGATGCACACAAGCAAAGCAACCCAGCGACTCTTAGCTGCTAAAGAATCCGAGAATCCTTGATCTCGGTCAAAATCAGCTCTTAACAAGGACAGGGCATATGCTTCATAAGAATCCAGCAGCAAACTCAAAGTAGGATATGACATTTTCATATGGGAAAGTTCAAAAGTTATAATATACACTATCCCTTTTAATAAGGATACAGGAATGTCTGCAATATGAAGTTTCTGTCTATCAGTACAGTTGCAAGAATCATTCGCAATGAATTGCCAAAAAAAATCATACAGGATTCCCAGAGGAGAGGATAAAAGTTCCTAGAAGTGGAGAGAGCATTCTTCTACGGATCCTTGTTAGAGTCATACCCACTCTAGTCTACCATGGTGTTCCACACAGTGTTGGACCTTGCCATCGTGGGAAATTACCTGATTCTTGACCGTAGCTGGTCGTGTACTGTACCGCGCGGCAAACTTCGGCTGCGGCCTCTCCTCCGGCTCAGCAGCATCCGGCAACACCTCATCAAGAAACTCATGGGCCACATCCCCATCTTCGTCGATCCTCAGTCGTTTTGCGCACCACAGGAGACCCTAATAACGAAACAAAGTCAACAGGTTTAGGCCACAGAAATCTTGTGGACTGTAAAAACTCCCGGGACTGAGGGGGGAAAAGGTGCTGCTCTACAACAACTGCACAGAAGTGGAACGTGAACAAATCCAACGAGGCCTGAGATACTTGGCGTGCCATTATAGAGAACTTTAGCTGCTAGTTCATGAGCACAGATTGACATCACATGTGAGAGAATGAAGCTTAAAAGATCCTAGAAGATAGCTGTCCGCCAATATTGGCTGTTGGGTTAAGAACTAGCAATTCTCCTCCGGCCTTTCAGACTGCATCTCATCAGGGTTCGATACAAAATCCGATGGCTTTTTCAATAATTCTAAAAAAGACATACCTAAGGGTTCAAACAATATATGTCGTCCGTTCGCTTTTAGGGAATTTAAGAACCCACATAGGTTTAATGGTGTCGATAGAGAGAGGTCATGATTGAGAAAAACATAAACGAAACAAGAGGCTTTTCATCTACCTTTATAGCTCAACAGGTTTGTTCTGATAGCTAGTGGATGAAGTAAATCATTTGATGCAGTGAAGGCTTTTTGAATACAGGAGCACGTGAATAGGAAAGAATTGAAAATGACTTGATACAACTAGCATCACAATCATAATGGACATATAATCTCCAGAAAATCTACGGAAACCTTTGATCTATGACTTGCATGATACTAGTTAAAGAACATATGTCTGTCCATCACGAACTCTTCCTTCCTGATATCTCTCCCAGCATCAAAATTTCTCTAATCCAACAGCTTGGATGTGGAATTCCTATGGTAATGCCCATAGGACTAAAGAAGGCAGCTACACTGGTAGCCCCCTCTCATATTTCTTTTCCTAGCGAAAAAAATCTGAACCTCTAAGTAACTTGCAACAAGAAATGTCAAACTTCCAGAATTCAACAGATTCCCACTATTCATAGTGGCAGGAATATCTTTCTTTGTAATATGGTTTTAGCTCTATCCCAAAGGTAAAGCTAGCTAACTAAGCTGCAGCTTCTAGCCAAAACAACTAATTGATTCTTGCGCGGGAGTGGGCAGCTTAAACATATATAATTAGCCAACCATAAAACATTATAAGAAACCCAAAAAGGGCAGGATCTTAATGCCAAGTTCAGGACATTATGTTATCCTAACAAAGGTATAGGACCCTAGAAAATTTAGTTTAGTCCCCAAAATTTGATCATCTTTGCCAAGGCACCATATGCAAATAATTCACGACAATCAAGTTCCTGGAATTAGCTATCACATATGACAACTTCAATAGCCGAAGGGGCTTAGCCTGATTGTCTCATATGTTGCATCTTCATATGGACACTGGTTTTTCTTAAGTGTGACGCTGATGTAACCAACAGATGCTCTAAGCTTTTAGACAGTGAGCCTGCAATAGCACTGGTACCATCTCAGACTAATCCCAGATCACATCTCATTTTCCATCCTTATAGTCAACCCCTCACAAGATGACTGTTATACATGCCTTTGAAACAATGGCTGGTCTAATTAGCCATTCAGTGGATGTCATAATCAAACAATTTGACATGGGCCCTTTTCATGGAAATGACCCCATACGAACTTAAGTGAAGGCTCGCATCTTTCAGCATCTCTTGTGTTCAGACATGTGTTTGTGCGGTGTTACTCTGGGTAACTTTAGTTTGAAACTGCAGGTGATGGGGATTTGAGCGTCACTTAATCGATAAAGAGTTACACACAAGCGTCCTAGACAAGATGCTGCAACCTAAAAGACCTGAAAATGGCAATGCAAGAGGAAAACAAGACACGAAATTACTTCAACATCGCTGAACAGCTCCTAATCAATGAATGAAATACGAATATATCCTTGACAAAAGAGGATGAAGGAATCGATCTTTGGCAAGATTGTATTTCACAACATAATAAAATAGACCTACAAACATGCCAGAGGAAGCATAAGCTTATTTCATCAACACCAATCTAATAGTAGTGCCCATAACTAATCTAGCTAATGGAAATCCACTGTGAATTGCAAAATGACGGAAAAATTTGCTGCTCAGATGGTTGGCAGACTCCATCAACATCCCCATGATGACTCTAATTAACTAGGTTCTGAAAAAGAAACTTCAAGTCCATGCTCAATCATATTTAAGCATTGTCAACCTACTGCCATTTCACCATGGCAATGCTCCTTCTCTCTCACTCTCCTTTCTATCCACAACTCCCAAGAAGATATTCACATCACAACTCTACATAATCAAAAGAAGCTCGGTTATGTATTTGCGGGTATCCAGATATTCTCCTGGCAAGCTCCTACAAGCTAATCAGCTCCCAGTAAAATGGAGTTCCTACATCTCATGAAGACGTATGATACTGCCATCTTTCAAAGACTAAGATCCCGAGCCAGTTACCCCGCATGCATGTCAATTTCGATAGCAAATCTGCATTTGATTCAAAACAAATCCAAGTCCAATGAGCCCCGATCGATGCCAGGGAACGAGCACAAGATAATGCCACGCTGCCCTAGCTCGGAATCAATGAGAAACACCGCAATTTAGCTGAAAGAAACCCCCATAACCAGCACAAGGCAGTATCAATCGAGCCCAAACTTCCGAAGCTCGCACAAAAGAGGAAAAAGAAACCGACCCAGATAGAGAAAACGAGAGACGACCTGAACTCCGCCGTCGCCGGAATCGCAGGGGACGAGGACGGGGGCCGGCCGGTCGACGGCGACCTTGACCGGGACGCTGAACCCCGTGCGGGGGAGGCCGGTCTCCTGGAAGCTCCGGCCCCTCCTGCCGACCGGATTCGTGGGATCCTCCCCTTCTCCGTCACCGTCTCGCCCTTCTCCGTCGTCTCCCCGGTGCTGCCGCTGATCCTCGTCGTCCCTGTTGACCTCGTCCCGGCCGAAACCTAGGATCCCCGCAATCCGCCGGAACAATCCCATCGCGTCGCGTCCGCTGCGCGCGCAAATCTCGGCCTCAGATAGGGCGGCGGCGGCGGCGGCTAGTGGGGCGGCGAGGGGGAGAGCTGCGGGAGCGTCAATGGAGGTCGAGCTCGGGAAGGTCTGTGCAGAATATACGGATAATTTCGCAAAATTATGTTCATTCGGAGAGGAGGAAGGAGGAGATGGCGATGGATTGTCGTTATTTTCTGTTCTCTTTTTTTTTTTTTTTTTTTCTTTTTCTTTCTTTCTCGCTTTTGTTATTGAATAAAATAATGGGATGAAATTTATCACCTGCAGATCTTTCTTTTTTTTTTTTTTTGGTCGTGCTTGTGCTTCTTTTTTTTTTCACGAAATACAACTTTCGATGAATTTTTTTTCTGAATTTTGCGACATTTGATTCACTAAAAACAAAAAAAAAAATCAATGGAAAATATGCCTTCAAAGTGGAGAAAATAATTTCCCCTTTTAATCATTTCCCCTCTCCTTTCTTTCACCCAAAATCAGGAATGTTCCCCTTGCACTTTTTTCATTTATTATTTTTATGTTATTTTCCTTTTTTTCTTTTTTTTCTTATTCTTTGGCTAGTCGATGACCACGGCGACAACAAACGATCATGGCAATCAATCACAAGCGAGGAACAAGCTCACTTGAGGCCAATGAGTCTCCACTACTAGATTTGGTGAGTTGAGCCTAGTTCAAGGTTGGCTCGGCTCAACTCACGAGAATTTGACGAGCTCGAGCATCAATCGGCAAGACCTTGGGGCTCGCTTACACCTGGTAAGCTTAACCTCATTGTATCTAGCAAGTTGGAGCCTCGCCTAAGACTAGCAAGCTCTTCCCTAGTTTATGGCTAGTCGCTAGCCATTGCCATAATCGGTGATAGGTAGAGAAAAAGAAAAAACGAAGTAAAAAATTTGAGTACTTTGATAATTTTCCTTGGAAAATTGAAATTAAATTTTCTATACCAAACAACATAAAAGTAATTTCTAAGTCATTTTCAAGTTTTGATCAAACATCGGAAAATATTGTCATTTTCCAAAGCAAAATGACTTTTTTAGAAAATATTTTTCAGAAATATCACTTTTTTTTAACAAACAAACGAGCCTTGGATTCAATTTAATCCCACATTTTTTCTTAGGAAATAAAGTCATAAAAAATTAAATTATGTCCACTATGATGTATTTACTTTGAATTTTTTTTTATATAAGAAACCTTAAATTATACCCACGTGAGACATTTACCCTCCTACAAGATTGTCAACATTAGCATTGAACGTCCGACGTCCATGTCAACGATCTCTGTCTAAAATTTATTGTATAGATTCAATTTGAAAAATTTGAAAAAAATTAAAAACTCAATTGGCAAATAAAAAAGTTTAAAACAGAATTGACAAAGCGCAATATGTTTAAGACCTCATAGGCAATTTTCACTTTTTTATTATGCTATCAGATTGGTTTACTATTGTTTTCAGCCAAAAAAGTCCAATTTTGATTATTATCAACATGTGATAAACTTACTCGATGAGAACAATGTTTAGTCATTTATGAATAGAATCATCGATAAATTAAAGAATCGACAACCTAAGGAATTTACAACGTGATGAATCAGCAACTTGAAGGAATCAACAAAAAGTGGAGTCCTGATGTTGGATGCAAGTGTTAATGCAACGGAACAAATCAACCGTTAAGATAGTAAACTTAAAGAAACTGTCAATGTCAATGTAATTAATCTCTATTTGTAGTCTCCCTTTGCAACCTTTGTTTGGAACTTCAATTTGTAATACTTTTAAATAGTCATACTGTACTCTTCAAAGTTTTGCACAAATTAAATAAATCTACTATATTTTTATCTTTCGTATATCGCACTTTATTTTCCTTAGTTGTAGCTTCAAGATTCACGTCATTAATTAAATTTTGACTATATCTTTATCATAGGTATTGTGTCCGATTGAATTATGACATAATACTTTTACATTCTCTGGCTGTGTTGTCAATTATATTCCAATATTGTTTGTTTACATTTGATTACTTTCTTTGGTTTGTATTTTCAAAGTCATGTTGTTAATTAACTTCTGACATGATTTGCATTTGTACAATCTTATTTTGTATGAGGTTGCTGGTTCCTAATCACTCATGATATTTTTCTATACGAAATTGGCAAAGAACCCTATTTTTCTTTAATTTAAAGCTGACAAACGACTTCCAATGAAAAATTACTTCATCAAGGGAGCAATTTCGACCAAACAAAAATGGTGGTGAGAGAGATCTTATAAATCTATCCATTTTTAATGTTCTATCCACTTCCATTTAACATTCTTTTTCGGATAGAAAATAGAAGTGCAATTTGCATGCTTATAGGAACATCCTGAATCTATTTTCCCCCCAATGAGGACGAATGGTCACATGAATTCTCTAATTTAGTTATATTCCATACAAATTTTCGCGAATACTTTCTCTCTTAGGTTAATTTCATTAGGAGATAACATCAAATTGATTTACAAAAGTATATATCTCTTGCTCAGGCTGAATTTTTATTTTTTTGAATGAGATAATACAGTTCACAAACAATTTCATTTTTATTCGAGAAAAATGAATACTTTAGAGAATATTTTTCTAAAAATAATTGTTTATATCGTTGGAAATAATTAATCAATAAAAATTATTTTCGTCATCAATAGTAATTTATATTTGAATAATTTCAAAGCCGATGAAAATATAACTTTCGTTCATCATTTTCCAAATTTTTCACTTTTCGCTAAAAACGAAAGTATTCGAAAGCAAGGAGGAAGAGCACGTGCCGGAAGCCTCGTCTCACGTGCGAGGCGGATTCAAGAAAATCGACCCAATTTCGCTGACCGCAGCTCGCCATTTCCCCCAATTCCCTCACACCCTTTCTCTCTCTTTCCGAATTCAATCCCTCGTCCTCCTCCGTTCGTCGCTGAAATTCCAATGCGGTAAATCGCTCGCTCGCTCGTCTCCGAAGATCGTTCCTGCCAGATCTCCGAATCCGGCGGGGGAGGAAGGGGCCTCCGATCGGTTGGATCGCCGGGAGCAGCGGGAGGAGTAGGATCGGCGACGATGCCGGTGGCTGCTTCCGCCATCTACTTCCTGAACCTCCGCGGCGACGTCCTCATCAACCGCCTCTACCGCGACGATGTCGGGTAAACAGTCCCATCCGCTGCTTTCGTTGACGTTACGCGTCGCTGGATTCGGCGGCTCCGATCCCGCCGAATCCCGTTGGCTAGGCCGATCGTTCCCCCTCGTTCCTTCGTTTCGCGAGCTTCGGCCGCGGCGTCGATTTCTCCCGATGAGCGTACTGCGGATCGCTTGTTCGGGGAGCTGAGTGGAGTTGGAGTTTCTGGATGGGGATATCGTTGTGACTCGTGTGCTGCTGCTGTTGTTGTTGCTGCTGATGTTAGTTTGAGCTGCCCATCGGAAGTTCTGTTGCTAGAGCTCGAGAAATATGGATTGTTCTGCATACCAGGTGATCCACCATGGGGTCTGTTTCTAATCGGGGTTAGGTGATCGGTGAGGTAGCAAAGGTGCGAGAATTGGATGTGCGTTTGCTGTCATTGGATCTGTATTAAAACTGCTAAGAGGATTGCGATCGCCATGAAATTGTAGGGGGTGGTGCTGCTGGAGGTTTTGTTGCGATCTTTGTGTATAGTGTACATGCGACATGACGGCTTTATGGCCTTCGATTGTAGTGTGTTTACAAATGGAAATCCCGATTTTATTTATAGAGAGGTTCCCCACGCGTATCCATCATGCCAATGTATTATCCATTTAATTGGTTGTCATCATGTAAACCCTCGCATTTCTTTAGTGAACTCAAGATATCAATTTCCAGTAATAGGCCCTCTAGTTGTTTGCTGCAAAACCCATTAGCACTGCTTCTATCATATCTCTCTCGATCTCTCCTATTATTCTGATGGGTAGTTTCTTCTAGGGGAAATATGGTGGATGCTTTCCGCATGCACATCATGCAGACAAAAGAGCTCGGTACCTGCCCCGTGCGCCAGATTGGTGGTTGCTCGTTCTTTTACATGAGAATTAGCAATGTCTACATTGTGATAGTTGTCAGCAGCAATGCTAATGTAGCTTGTGCTTTTAAATTCGTCGTGGAGGTAAGCTTCTTCTGCTGTATGGCATCTTCATTTGAAGTCAGCAAATTCTGAATTCCTATTCAGTGCATAGGCTACTTGTTTGGTCTCATTGTGAAATCCACCACCATTGCCACTAAGTCTTCGTCAGGACAGGTTGCACCCACTTTTATTTTGATACCTGAAGTTTGTGCTCCCATTAGCTGTTGACTTGGTCTTTTTCTATTTTCTGTGGTCTCAAAGGAGATGTGAATAGACTGCTTAGGTCTTTCTTCCACCAAAGCATTTTAATTTCTTTCAAAGAACCAGAACAATAACTGCTGCAGGCGTCAGAAAATATACATGATTGTGGAAGAATAAGAGGAGTAGAATGAATGATGTAACTGATAAAGCAGCAAGTGTCTTTTTCTTTGACAAGTGTCGTTGTGGTGCAATCGTATTTTAATTGAAACGATTGCTGTGAATGCCTGATAGAATTTCTCTTTCTTCCAGGCCGTTTCCCTTTTCAAATCTTATTTCGGAGGATCCTTTGATGAAGATGCTATTCGTAATAATTTTGTTCTCATTTATGAGCTTTTGGATGGTAAGTTAGAGGCGTGAATTAATTATTTGTTTGTTTCTGGTTGCGATGAGGTAAATAATCCTGGGCAAAACGTCCTGTGCGGTAGACAAGATTCTGGTCTTTGTACTGGTGGAGCAAGCGAGAGTGAAAGTTTCTAGATATATGCCTACTTTACCTCATACCACTACTGTTCATGTTGATCAATTTTCATGATGCAGTATGTATGATGGTAGACTCTCTTTCATGCTAACACAACAACCACATGAGTTTTCTGCATATTAAAACAGAATCTTTGATGAGTTTTAAGAGGGCGCTAAATGCAGTGTTAAGCTAACTTAATGCAGGACAAGAATCTATAATGGATTTTTAGGGTGGGGATGTTTGGGTGTAGGATGGTTGATAATACTGCTTTAAAAGCAAAGTGAGAAAGCATGACTACAGAATTCATAGTAAATATATTTAAGCATGTTTATAATCTACATAGTTTAGTTTTAGTTGATTCTCAAAGTGTGAAGATCATTTGGAGCTCACAAGCATGTGCTTGGGGTGCCTGCTAGCTAGATGTATTCTCTAGAGCTGCGAAATTGTTGAGATAGTTCTGTTTGGAATATCATCTAGAATCTCCAATACAGGGTTCTGTTTGGAATATCATCTAGAATCTCCAATACAGGAACGGATTATTTACATTCATCATTGTAACATTCATTTCAGAGATCATGGACTTTGGTTACCCTCAAAATCTTTCACCTGAAATCCTGAAGCTTTACATTACTCAGGAAGGAGTGCGCTCGCCATTTTCTTCCAAGGTTGGCATCTTATTGCTTCAATTAATCCGGACACGGTTTACGAAAGTGTTCTCTGCATGGTTCTTCTTCTTCTTCATCTTTGGTGATATCTAATTGTTCTATTTTCTGTGAGTTTAACAGCCCTCAGATAAACCCGTGCCAAATGCTACCTTACAAGTCACTGGTGCTGTTGGTTGGCGGAGGGAAGGGCTGGTTTACAAGAAGAATGAGGTGACTTTGAGTTTGTCCCTTTGCTCTTATCCATGATATTGCCATTTTATGTGATCACTAACTTCTTTTCTGCAGGTTTTTCTTGATATCGTGGAAAGTGTGAATCTTCTTATGTCTTCAAAAGGTATTTCCAATATTTTGGATCTAAAGTACCATATTGATTTCTTTTGTTGCTCACCACAAATTGGTATATACAGGAAGCGTCCTGCGTTGTGATGTGACTGGGAAGATTCTTATGAAGTGCTTTCTCTCTGGAATGCCTGATCTGAAGTTGGGATTAAATGATAAAATTGGGCTTGAGAAAGAGTCGCAGATTAAATCTCGTCCTATTAAAAGGTAGTTTGTCACCCATTAGTTCCTCCAAATCAAAAGACTCTTGCTTCTTGTGCTTGATGATGTTCAAGTTGCTTGAGCATTGAAATGCACATTGCGCATGACCTTGCTAATATCAATTCGTTCCCAGCTCATTGGACCAATCATTTTGTCTTCAGGCATTGTGTTTCTTCAATGTCTTTCACTTTATGCCCTTTAGATTTTGGCCTTTAAGATTTCACTAATTATTTGTGTTTCTTCAATGTCTCTTCTATGACACTCAAATGTTTTTTGCAGTGGTAAAACTATTGAGCTCGATGATGTCACATTCCACCAATGTGTAAATTTGACGAGGTTTAACTCAGAAAAAACTGTTAGCTTTGTGCCTCCTGATGGTGAATTTGAACTGATGAAGTAAGCTTGTGATTTCCTCTTTTGCATTATCTGTTTATTGTCTGAACAATACTGAGAATTGCTTATTTTAGGGTTTGTTACCATTTATTCTATGTATAAGTACCTTAATGCTAGTAATCATGCGTTCTTTTAATTGACTCATCTTATATTCTGCAGGTATCGAATAACAGAGGGTGTTAATCTTCCATTCCGAGTGTTGCCGACGATAAAGGAACTTGGTCGAACAAGAATGGAAGTAAATGTCAAGGTTGGTAATGATTATTAGTAAAGCAAAGTGATTATGCCTTGTCTATGGTCCTTTGGTTTCTCACCTGTCTTAATCTCCAGGTCAAGAGTGTTTTTGGCCCAAAAATGTTTGCTCTCGGGGTTGTCATTAAAGTTCCTGTACCAAAGCAAACTGCAAAGACCAGTTTCCAGGTGACATCGGGAAAAGCGAAGTATAATGCTGCTATTGATTGCTTGGTTTGGAAGTGAGTATGTTAACTTAGCGGATTATATAGTTTTGGAATTTGTTTTGGTTTCTCCTTTCCAGCATATTGTCTAGCTCTAATTACCTACTTCCATTTGAGTCCATGATGGGACATTGTTGTTCTCCCAGGCCCCTCACCGCTTTACAAAAGCACATAATATAGGACGATAGACTCCCATTTTGATTGTTTGATCGTGTCATGAGTAACTGGAGTACAAAAACAGCTTGTTTAGAATGGTTGGACTTGAAATTGGAATTTCCAGGGAGAGAGTTACATCTAACAGACTGCTGCTTTGTTGAGAGTGAGCGGTGGGACATTAAACACTTGTTATTGTTGGTTCTGGACCTTGTTACTACTGTACCATATCAGCCGTCTTGGTTCCGCCACATGGTGAAAATCATTTTTCTTTGGCATGGTTGATATTTTTCAGGGAAACTACACATAATTACATGGGGTTCATTGAAAAAAAATTTGTTGCGTCATTCTTTCCTGGACTTATATTCAGACAAAAAGGTTCTCTCTTTTCTTTGGTTGAGAAACTCATACTTATCATGTCTGGTGAATCCTCAGGATAAGAAAGTTCCCTGGACAAACGGAACCAACTATGAGTGCAGAAGTTGAGTTAATATCAACAATGGGAGACAAGAAATCTTGGACAAGGCCACCAATTCAGATGGAGTTCCAGGTGAAATTTTTTTTATAAAATTAAGCTTCTCTAAAATTGACTTCCTGCCCGTTTCTCTTCCTCAGCTGAATATTTAAGATTAATGCGTGATTAGTAATTTTCTTTCTGGAGGATTGATAACATGAGTGGATAAACTTTTTTAAAGTTTGTATAGTGTAATATTTATTCTCTTTGGTGCCATTTCTTCACCAAGTTAACTGGTGAGGAAAGAAGTTATGAACACTTTTTCTGCCATAAGGGATATAAGGTTTGTTGTTTATTCGACAAATTTCACATCTCATTTCAGGGATGCTTTTATCCTGGACCACTGATTTTGCCCGTCCTCGGTTGAGCTCGATTGCTTCTTCCCTTATCCACTAGTAGTGCTTTTAATGAGTATCCTTCCATGTTGCAATTTGTGTCCTTAGGCAGTTTTTCCTCCCATAAATCCTTTAGAGGATTACAATTACCCACCTGCCGGTCCTGTACGTCTCTCTCTTATTTTGCTTTTTGTTTTGAAATGGGGCCAAAATCATTGATAAGAACTCGGCATTTTAAAGTGGTTGTTTTTATTCTTTGGCTTGTTTGTCTCTGTCCATTCATCCGTCAACTTTAGTTTGCCCGCAGTAATTTTGGCAGTCTGACTCGGCATAAACAAAAGTTGAAAATGAAGTCTTCGACTAACAATAGTTTGTTTCAAAGCTTGCGATCTCATGGCTCAGTTAGGTGTATTTTTACATGCACTGCCGTGTCTTTCATCCACCGCCCTGTTCTCTAGCGATCTCATCATTCTTGTTTGCAGGTTCCTATGTTTACAGCATCTGGATTACGTGTTCGCTTCCTGAAGGTATTATTGCCATGTGTATGATGTGCCTTTCTCAGTGTGACCGGGGATGGTTGCTAACATCATCTTCACTGCAGGTGTGGGAAAAGAGTGGATACAACACGGTCGAATGGGTCCGTTACATAACAAAAGCAGGGTCTTATGAGATTAGGTGCTAAGCATTTGTATTGCTGCCTCGGAGCTCATAAGCATTGGAGTAGCATCTGAAATTATGAGAAATTGTCATGTGGAGTGCCCTCGAGAGTGGAAAGCTTGGTCATCCTTGAGCAGCAGAATACGATTTGGCTTGCTTTCTGCTCGATTGTCCTGCGGAGGAATTTTCCATTTTTCAAATATGAGCCTGTCAAATATGGTTTACTGTTGTTAATTTGTGGTTGTAAAGGCTTTATCTTTCATCACAGGGACGTTTTGAATCGTGCTTTTAGGTCAGGTCTTATTAACTTCTGGAGCTTGGAATTGTACATTGATTTATTCATGTAAGCGACAAGAATCGGCTGTGTTATTTGTCATTGTTTCGTCTTCCACTCACTTGTGTAAGGCTTTAGCGCGGTAACATCGTATCCCGAAGTTCTTGCAGTTCTTTCATCTCGTCCTCTCTCCTACGTACTTGATCTTTTCATATAGTCTCTTATACGAGTGAGCCGATGGTTGAATCTCTCTCTCTCCCTGGAAACATGGATGAGTGAAAACAGCTGATCCGGTGTTCAGAAGGGGCGAGCAAAAGAAGCGGACCGAACCGGATTGAATTGGCCGGTTCTGGGGCAGTTCTCGTGCGAACGGAGCTTTGGTCGCGGGGCCTCAGTTGATTTGGACGGTCCACATTTCGTTCTTGCGAAACAGGAGGGAAAAAGGGGTACTATTGGGTCCCCCATCGACTTGATGCAACCAGAATCTTGAAAAAGGGGTGACTTGGGGGAGGCCAAAAGCTGTCACCTTTATGTTTGAATTTGGCATGACAAGTTTGACTTATGATGCCTTTAAGCAAGCATTAAGGCAAAGATCGGCGCTTTGGATTCACTTTTACCTGCCTGGCCCCTCCTCCAGTTTCCTGCCCTGATTAAAATATACGCAGATGTGAAGGGACTTGACATGCAACTAGGAATCTCCAAAAGATTAATAGAAAAAATTTCTAAAAAATTAAATAAGACAACTTAGAGCCGAAAAACATTCTCCTAAAATGAATAGCTCGAAATAATTAATCAATAAAAAATATTTCATTATTAAAAATAATTTATATTTAAATAATTTTTTTTTGGATGGCGGAAATTCTTTTCGTTCGTTTATTTTTATAAATGATACAAGCGGAATATTTTTGTAATGTTATTATTTGAATCATTCTTTTTCTGTAAAACAAATGGAGCATAAGTGCCATACATTTTATCATTTTCCACTCGAAAATTGTTTTTCATATTTTCTTGATAATTTAGTACTTATAATATTAGGGTGGTCTTTCATTGATAGATGTTAGTGCATGGAAAGGTCTTAAGTATCCGCTTCATATCGGGATGGGATAGAAAGTTATGGCTCATGGGCTCGAAACAAGGCTCGCTAGGAAATGTCCGGGCATTCAAGTTCCCTAGAATCGCTTGTTTCTCCTCTCATACTCTCTCGAGGCTCTACTTCATCCTAGTTATTGGTATCCCAAGAGGTATCATCTTTCTAGTTGATGTTCCTTCTAGATTTTTCATTTCGTAATGAGCAGTTTGACAACAATTATTACATCGTGATCTTTACAAAAAGAACCCAAACTAACAATTAGGGCCAAAAAGGGACATTGACTCCCAAGCATAATATGCAACTGCAAAACAAGTAACCATTTCGATTTTTCATAAATATTGATATTTTAATATCTTTCACATAGGAAAATATGGCCATCTGTTAATGTTATTCCTAGTTATATCCGAAGAGATCAGATCTTTCTCATTAATGTCTATTCTAGATATTCTTTCTATAACGAGTAGTTTGACCAACATTTATTACATTGTGATCTTTGGGATAATCCAATCTAGCAATTAGGCATAAAAAAAAAAAGGGACGTTGCCACCCGAGCATAATACGTAACTAGAAAACAAGTTACCTTTAAGATTTTTTAGGTAACTATTTCGATTTCTCGGGATGATGGATTAAATCTTCCAAAAAAGTTAATATCGCAACCATCTAATTCAGTAAGAAAGATCTCCAAATGAAAGTGGCCGATAAGGATAAAAATTTTTAATTTCATAAGTGGTATTAGAATCGATGACATCAAATTTTTTGTAATTGATATGTCTAGTGAGAGCGGATCATTGAATGAGTTATGTCTATTATGGAATTCACCAAACAGTTCAAGAAATTCCTACTCGTAAGGAATGTATTTTAGAATTTGTGCCAAAAAAACTTTTCCATATAAGCAACGTTGAAGAAGGGAAAACTGAAATTTCATCTTTTATTCATTAAGCACTTAGCGGTTGGAGGATTTTTTTTCCATATAAGCGATATCAAATGAGGGAAAATTGAAATTGAGGATTCACTTAACAATCGAGCATGTGCAGGTTCGTAGGATGCAAAAGTATTTTCCAAATAAAGTTAGGTCCACCGAGCAAAAATCGAAACTAACAATTGGTGAATGATTGAGCACACACGGGTTGGACATGTACAAATTTTTCCATATAAGCCATGTCGAATGGGGAAAATTTGAAATTGACGGTCCATAACTATTGAGCTACATTTGAATTCGACGTGTATGAAGTTTTACCATATAAGCAATATTGAATGAGGATGAAGTATTCTTCGTTTGTTAAGCACTTACGAGTTCGATGTGTACGAAATATTTCTATATAAGAATGGGGAAAATTTGAAATTGCGAATTCTTTTGACAATTAAGCATGTACAAAGTTTGAAGCACACAAAATTATTACGAAAATAAGTGCCATCAAATGAGGGAAAAACCGGAATTAGCGATTGTTAATGATTGAGCACGCACGAGTTCGACACGTGCAAATTTTTCCAAAGAAGCCTTGTCAAACGAGATAAAACCGAAACTAACGATCTGTAATTATCGAGCATGTACAAGTTCGGCTATGCAAGTATTTCCAAAATAAACCCATGTCGAACCAGGAAAAACCAAAATTAACGGTCCTTAATTATCGAGCCCGATATGAGTTCGGCGCATGCAAATTTCTCTTTTCTCCAAACGAGCCACGTCGAACGGAGAAGAAAAACCAGAATTAACGGTCACCCACAACGCGGTTCGATGCATGCAAGAATTCCCAAATAAGTCATGTCGGATCAGGGGGGAAGAACATGAATCTAATGGTAGCATGTGTGGATTCGAGGCATGCAAATTTTTGGGAATAAGATTGAAATGGTAATGCGATCGGTCACGGGCAAGCATGTATGAGTCCGGTGCATACGGCGTTTTTGTGTGTACCCAAGTGACGCCAAGATAGTAGATCTTGGTCTTTGGGCTTTTAGATATTGAGCACCACCACCCCTCTCTCGATGCTTTTAGACATGGGACATTGAAGCAGCAAATGGATCTGATTACCAAAGATTAAGAAGCCAAATAATCTCCCAAGAGAATCCACACCAAGACCCCCAAACTGGCAATGTATTTAAAACCCTACCTATTCACCATGCCCTCCCCCCACTATATAAACCGCCCCAATCTCCCCCTTCTCTTCTGTCTCTCTCATCGAAAGTAGAAGTAGGGTCTCTACTTTCAAGCTTGATTAAAAAAGAGAGAGAGAGAGGAGGAGAGAGAAAGAGCAGAGGAGGTGAGAGAGTTTCATAAAACCAAAAACCCACCTGCATTCACGCTGCCCATTTCCCTCTCTTCGCTTCCCAACAATAAAAATCTCACCTTTAGCCACCCGAGAAACCCACCCTCTCCTGCAGCACCCGCCCCAAACCAGAAGACTGAAAAAAGGGGCCAACTTTCCGCAGATCAAAGGGGGAATTCTCGAAGCAGGAGCACCTGATGGACTCAAGGGACGCGCCACCGCCACCGGGGATGGTGGGGGTCGTGGGGTCCACCGGCTCATACCCCACCGGCGGCCCCCAGCAGGCACCGCCCCCCAGCAGCAGCAGCAGCAGCAGCAACAGCAGCCGCCGCAGCACCTGATCAACCCCAATTCGTCGGCGGTCATGATGCAGCACCGCTTCCCCTTCAACTCCATGGTGGCCTCCGGGCCGCACGCCCCGCCGCCGCCCCAGCAGCAGCAGCAGCAGCAGCATCAGCAGCAGCATCAGCAGGGGGCGCAGCAGGAGGGGGGGATGGATGCCCTCGGTAATGCCGGCGGCATTTACGACGGATCGTCGCAGTCGGGGCTGAGGCCCGGCGGTTTCTCCATCGAGCCGGCCAAGAAGAAGCGTGGGAGGCCCAGGAAGTACACTCCCGAGGGCAACATTGCCCTAGGGCTCGGGCCCGCCTCGGTGCACTCCTCTGGCGGGGATCATCATCATCACCACCACCATGGCGGCGGCGGCGGCGGAACCAGCGGCGGCGGAGGTGATGGGAACCTCACGGGCTCGTCCGAGCCGCAGGCTAAGAAGCACAGAGGGAGGCCACCTGGGATGGGGAAGAAGCAAATGGATGCTTTAGGTGATTCTTTTCTCTTTTGCAGTTTTTGGTGGATCGTGGGAGTCGGTTGGGTTGAGCATTCTCGTGTATGTTCTGGGTTTGTGAATGTAAAGGTGTGATCTTGGCGGATGTTGATCCGAGTTTTGTTTTATGGTGGCAGGAGCTGGTGGAGTTGGTTTCACTCCGCATGTGATCCATGTCGACGCTGGTGAGGTATGTGGATTTTTGTTTTTGTTTTTGTTTTTGTTTTGGATGGTTTTGAATAGAGAAGAATGTGGTGACTGAATTTCAGCTGCGCTAGGATTCTGATGTGTGTAGTTTTTGGATGTTCTTGATGGTGGTGCAGTTCTGAGCACGACAAGCAGTAATCTTTCTCTTGTTTGTGCTGATGCAATGCTGATTGTTCTGGAGTTTCTTAAGCACTGTGTCTTTGGCAAAGTGCGTTTCTTTAGTTTGACGTTCGTCCTGGTTTTTCGATTCGAAGTTTTAGATGAATGTTGGTGATTAGCTTGATTGAGAAGCCCGAAATTCCCATATACTTTGTAGATGGAAGTAGCCCAGCTGTCCTCTTTTTTGTTTGTCTATATAGGGATGCCAATAGGCTATAATTGATCAAGAGAATCTTATGAGCGCGTCGGCACACACATGAGAGAGGCTCTTACCATGGAAAAGAGGACCTCATTTATTCTAGTGGTGTTGGAAATGATATATAAAAATTTTCCCAAGAAAAAAAAAAAAAACTCTAAATTAACTTCATTGAAGATGATCTATGATGACGGCACGCTCCTATGATTAATCTTTATTGTTGGCACATGATCCATCAATGATAAGGTGTTTCATCTCATCTATGCAACTGGAAAAGGATTAATTTAGAGTGATGGATCATGTGCCAATAATAAAGATTAATCGGGAGCATGCGGTCATTATAGATCATTTTCAATGAAGTCAATTTAGTGTTTTTTTTTTTTTTTTCCTTTTTTAATGGGAGAATTGTTATATATCGTTTCCAACAGCACTACAATAAATGAGGTCCTCTTTTCCATAGTAAGTTCCTCTCTTATGTGTGTGCCGATGCGCCCATAAGTGCCGGATATCTTCATTTAGGTGCCATTAGATGGCATATATGAGGTTCTGATGCTATACTCTCTCTTGCGCATGCCCACACAATTGTGAGCTCGTATAGTGCCTTTGTTTAGGTGCTCCTGGATGGCATAGTAGGGTTTTGTAATGGATAATTTTTATTAGAGTCTAAATTGGACACTTCTTATTCATAAGACTTGTCAATAGCATTCTGATATTGGAGGATTCTAAGCCACTATGCTGGTTTCTAATGCTTCTCTGACTCCAGACAAAATATTTTCTTATATACATGATCATGCTATAATTCAAGTCTTTAGAGCTGATTAGCCAAACGGTTTTTGCTAGATCTGTTTTCTGATGAAGTCCGAATCATAATGGAAAATTTAGACTTCGTTTTTGCTCATTTTTCCTTTTGCCAATGCAATGTAGAATCTGCTCATTTAATTTTGCCCAAATAATGGTTGCACTAAGTACCTGTTTGCTTTCTTTTTGTTATTAGCAGAAATCCATAGTTTTAAATAGAGATACTCTGGTCCTCAGCTATATTTTTCTGGATTTGCAGGACGTAGCCTCTAAAATTATGGCCTTTTCATTGCAAGGACCTCGTACAATTTGTATTCTCTCAGCAAGTGGAGCTATCTGCAATGTAACCCTCAGGCAGCCGGCAATGAATGGTGGAACTGTGACATATGAGGTGATCTTCATGTTCTTGCCTAATTAGCCAGTCTTTCGTAAGTAGCATGATATAGACACGAACATAGAGTACATTTGTCTTAGTTGCTAAATGCTTACATGGGTAAAAGAAAACTCTTTCAACACTAGAGATGTTGCTACTTTGATAATGATGAGGAAGAGCGGAAATAGTGGGTTGGTGAGAGAACCCAAAATCCTCAGATAGAAGTTCCTTGAGTATCGATGCGCTAATAATTGGAGAATAATAGAAGTCTATAATCTATACTATTGAATCTGAATTAGGAAATAACTTCGGGGTGCATATGAAGTTAATATTAGTTCAGTTGAAAACCTGGATTCGATGGATTTATTTCTAGATATGGTACTATATTGAGCAACATACTTGTGCATGCTCTAGATGGACTTTTGAGGAAGGATAGGGATTCTTTTGCAAATAGGTAAAAAAAATGTGACAGTGGCTGACAAGATTTCTTCTTTTTGGTTGGTTGGCTGATAAGATCAATAGGTAAAAAAATGGGAAAAGTCAAGGATGTATAACATGTCAAAGTTTTTTTCGATTGGTGATGTCTCCACCACTAGTTGATAATTATCTAGCGAATTGCTTTTTGCTCTTTGCGTTTTTAACATTAGGGGGATAAAATATTTGTGGGCTTTTAGGGAAAGTTGAATAGATGAAATAGTTGAGGATGAGAGAATGATATAGTGAACCTGGATTTTAGCGATGTTTTCTCTCTAAAGATTGCTTTCTGTTATATGTGCAATTGCTGACCTGACACTTTAGAGCAGTTGATGCAATGATTGGTGGTTCATCATTGCATAGTCAGTTGATGCAGATCAATACTATCTGCTCCAAACATTTCAATAATGTTATGGAATGCTTGACGTGCTACTTCACAACATGCACGATACTTTTCTGACTGTATGTTGCATGACTATTGAGATTATAATGCGATAGGCTTTGATGTCTAATGCAGTGGCATTGAGAATTTTGGATGTTTTGACTGACCTTTTGCTATCTACTATCTTCATCTGTTTCTGGTCAGTTCATCAAAAGAGTACTTGCTGTCTTCATGGGGGAGGCCTTCAATATGACTGACGGTTGTCTTTGTGAATCAGATTTGCTAGACAATTCTACTTGTTACTTAGCCCTTGCTGACTAATGTTAATGTGCCATTTGTCTCCTGACTGTACGTTGGCTTAAGACCTATAGATGTTCCAGTCGCTATTTGCCTTGGGACTAGATAATTCAAGTGAATATTCTTTGTATTTCAAGCATCGCTTTCCCCAATATTGTCAACTATTCATGTTGATGCCTAAAATTAATTCCTTGCGCCTTTTGAAGCATCATAACTGATGATCTCATACTGAGTTAAGGATTTTCTTTTAAAGCTTCAAAAGAGCAACTTCAATGTCAATTCATGATGTAAGAATTTCCTCATTGTCACTGGTGCTGTTAATTCTTAAATGATTGAGTGATCCTTGGTCCTTTGTAGAATAGTTTTCTGGACTATTCTGAAAGCATCTCAGACTTTGAATTTCTTTTAGCATCACATATGACTTGCCCTTCTCTCTTTGACTACTTTCAGGGCCGATTTGAGATAATCTGTCTATCTGGATCCTTCCTGTGTCCAGAAAATGAAACTGGTCGCAGCAGAGCTGGTGCATTAAGTGTGTCATTAGCAGGTCCAGATGGTCGAGTGCTGGGTGGAGGGGTTGCAGGATTGCTAATTGCCGCTACACCTGTACAGGTAAGTCAATTTACATAATTCTTAAGAAAAGATTGCATTGTTTCAGAGTGGAAAGGCAAAATCCCATCCATGTTTTATTGTTATGTAATCTGTTGATCCCAGAAGAGGGGCATTGCTTGGGGAAAGGTCTCACTAGAACAATTAAAAGTTAACCAGTTCTAAAAGAACTTATTGCTCTCTCTATGTGTCCACAAAAGTCGGGGAAATTTGTTCTTCCATGTCCTGGATCATTGAGATAGGAATTGGGAGAAGGAGAATAGTTACTACCCCGTCGAAAATTAGGTGGAGTGAAACTTAGAAAATGCCCTGCTACGGTGAAACCATGTTGTTGATGCAGATTTCTCTCATTACTTCTTTCCAAATTGTGTGACAGGTTATTGTTGGAAGCTTTCTTGCAAGTTCGAAGAAAGCATCTTCGAGTGCTCTCAAGTCCGACGCTTCTCCGACGCCACAGGGTCCACAATCCCATATGTTGAACTTTGGTGCAGCTGGAACAGCAGTGAGCCCCCCCTCTGATGGAGCATCGGCTGATTCATCTGATGAAAATGGCAATAGCCCAATTAATCACCGACCTACCGGACTCTACAACAACACTAGCCAGCCGATCCACAATATGCAGATGTACCACCATCTGTGGGCTGGCCAAACTCCTCACTGAAGAAGTTAACTGAGATATAACTGGCTTTCTGGGTACTACTCAACTTGAGATCATTGTTCATCGTAGCCGCAGATATATATACATTAGGCCAACTTGGCAGGCATCACCCAAATGACATCTTAATGAGGCATCCTCTCATCGACTCCATTTTATTTCTTGTTTAGTCTTTATTCTCTTTCTGAACTTGGTTACTGGGGGTTTGTTAATTTGAATCTTATCGGAACATGGTGCTGTTGTTGATAGTTGATAGCATGGGAAGCATTTTCTTGAGGATTCTTTGCTTGTTTCGGCAATTACTTCCCATCTCTGGTTTCTTGTTTCAATTGGTGGTTTTTTGTTGGGAGTACTTTAATTTCTTGCTCTAGGTAACTCTCAGAGATGGCTTCTGGTAATTTGTCCTCGTGCATGGCTTTAGCAATAGAACCTTGGCGAGCTGAGAATGAACAGCTATATACATTCAGTTGCCGCATTAGTCATTAGTAGGAATTGCTGGTCAAGTGATCATTGAGAGTTCGAGTTCAAATCTGTGGATATGCACTTGTTCCCGCGGTCACAGGTGGTCTAATGTGACCAATATACAATCGAATGCGGCATCCTACTCCACCACGCTTTATGAGTATGAAATGTGAGGGGACTGTAAACTAGGAAGCGGCAATAGTCAGGGTCCTCTAAAGTGATTAAAGATCTAATGTGTGACCAACACAGTAGGATGCTTCTTTGTTTAGGGACTCCAAAGTAAGCGAAGCCGGGGCCATGTGAAGGGATGGGTAGATTATACAGTACTATAGATATGATCTTTCAACTACTACTACCTACCCATGTGGAGCTCCGGTTTTGCCTCAGGCGTCCCTAAGTTTTCTAGAGTTCGCGGTTCCGGTCTCGCTTAAGATTGAATCCACCTCATTAGAGTCATCGGTCCTATGGAGATGGGTAGATCGACTGTTCACATCGACAGTAAGGAATCGAACCCGATTCGCGGCATCGACTTGAGAGTCTTGGACTAGTAATCGCAATGAGTTAGTTTCAACAACTGATGAATCCATGCATTAAAGAGCACTCCACTCGTCCTCTCTCTCGCTCTCTCTAGTCGGCCGTCTTATTCTAATTCCTACCTCCCCGCTCCAGCAGATCCTTAATTCTCACTCCAATGTCCCCCTCTTGGGCCAACAGCAATCTGGATAGGGATATTACCTACGTACTCTCTGTCTCTGTCCCTCTCTCTCTCTCACTAGCCGTTAGCTGGCCAATTCAAGAGGAGACCTTGTCAAAGTCTTGTAAAATAATCTCCTTCCTCATTATAAAAAAGGCCTTCCCTTTCACTCCCGATTTAACAATGCTCTCTCCACACGCTTTTTCCTCCAGAATCTACGAAACCCCATTTCAACCCATTACTCATTCTTCTCTCTCTCTCTCTCTCTCTCTCTAACTGTACCATATATATAAGTTGATACCGCATGCACATCCCTTCCTTCATCCCAACTTCAAAAGCTCCTCTTGCCCTCGCACATAAATTATCCCTCGCGTGATATTTCATGGATTGCTTGGTACTGCCGGTCGCGCTATTGAGCCGGCGGTGCTCAGGATCAAGGCTGCGCTACCGACAACTTGTTGAGGAGGGGGTGGGCGAGCCTGACAGCCCGGTGACCGTGGTGGTGGGGAAGGAGAGGAAGGAGTTCTTGGTCGATGCTTACGTGCTCGAGGAGAACCCGTTTAGGGTACTGATCAACGCCGTCACAAGAAAAGAGGGCAGAGGAGGTTCCGAAGCGAGGAAGCGGCGCGAGCGGAGGGAGAGGGTGATCTTCATTGACGTCGACGCAATCTTGTTCGAGCACATGCTGTGGCTGATGCACAACGACTGGCCGTCGCTGTTCCAGCTGAACGTGGAGGAGATCATCGACTTCTATGCTCAAGAAAATTAGAGACGAAACATACAAGCACAAGGCACCCATTTGGAAAAGGTCCAAAGGTAGAGAAACTTTGCGAACTAATTTAATAATTCGATTGGTACAACTATAGTTATTTTTTCTTCCTTGGCGTGAGAAATCCTCTAATGGTCCTCGGTCAGAACCCTAAGTTCTTGATTTGGATGTATAGATACAAGTAATGAGACATTAATGTATTCACCTATTCTCTTCGGAACATGCTTCTTCTTCTGATGCGTGTTTTGGGTTATTAACTATAACTATTTTAAGATCGAAAGGATAAAAAAAATTGAATTGAAGCCCTAGCCGTATATATCATCTGATGAACAATAGTACAAAATTTGGTACATTGATTGTCTGTCGTCGATCCAGCGCTATGCATGCACATATCGCGTCCTATGTACGACTACGCGAAGGTTCGTGTTCTCGTCATGGAGCGTTCTGATATGCCGTTGATGTTTGCTTCTCGATTTGTACATAAATATCATCCATGACGTTGACTTTACATTTTTCGTTATTATAAGTAGTGAATAATTGAAAGGTGGTAGACTCGTACATGTTGAAAATGTCGCCAACACACATCGTGACCCACCTCTTGACTCATTCATCCGACCAGATGGATACCGCATTTCATTGTTAGATTGGCAACCCGATTGATTTATTCAAAGGCTCATCCAGAAAACTTTGTTTAGCGAATAAATTAATAATCAAAACACAGATACATTTGTGGCACGCGATTTATATAAAGAGGGTTTACTAATTATAAGAAAAGAAGAAATTCCTGCAAATTGATCCGGAATAGAACAAGTATTCTTTTTTTTTTTTTTTTGGGGGGGGACTTTTAGTTATGTTATACCCGTAAAAATACGTAAATAGGCGATTTTGTCGGTGGAAGGAAAATGATAAATCTTATGGTAGGTGCAACGTAGATAGCTTGCAAAATGTACAAGGAACGAGGACGTTGTCGGATCCGCCGCGACCTCGTTTGCTTCTCCTGTTATTTGTCTTCTTTAGAATTATGATAACTGCGACTGCTCTGTCTCTGTCTCTCTCTCTCTTTCCTACGGAGCAACGTATACGTTTATTTGCAGCTTCCATTTGATTTGGTATTCTTTTTCATTTTTTCTCTTTTTGCCGGCAGTGAAGTATTCGAGACTCCTCGAGAACTTGTTTAGTAGAGAGATTCACAACTGGAAGATAATAGCTCATTAGAAAAAAGACACAATAGAAATAGCAAATGTATTTCCCGAATTCGCGAATCTATTTTAGAGTCAAGAGATTTTTTGGGAAATAACTTCTATCCGCCAAAACGAAATTGAGAGACTGCGAAGGAATCTATTTAATGGGGCTGCGATGAAAGTTAGAAGTAATAAAATCTAAAAGTGGAGAAGGGTCCTAATGTTTATTTTTCTTTTGCTATCTAGAGTGGATGTGAGCGTCACCACAAATCGAAAAGGTTAGGTTCAATCCTTGATTTTGAGTATCAAATTCATTTAAATTTAATTTCACAAGATTTGATTTTAAAATTCTGGAAAATTGTAAAAAAAAAAAAAAAAATCCTAAATCTATCGTATAAATTTAGTACTAAACTTTTCAATTTGTCAATTTAGTCCTATAACTTTTAACGATTTGCCAATGTAATTTTTCCTCTGAATTTTGACTGGAAATCGTTGGCATAATAATCTAACAACATTGGTTATTCTATGTGACACGACTCATGTTAACATTGACTATTTTTGCAATTTTTTGAATTTTTTTAACCTTTTCTTCTTTTTTCCCTATTTTTCTTCATTGTTCACCAACCACAAGCCAAGGTCCTTACGCCCTTGCTAGCCCCGGTGCTAACATTGCTACCCTCGCTATGACTAGCAAGGGCTTGGGTGAGGCTTATCGAGGGTGTCTAGGCACCTCGCCTATGGTTGACAACCTCCGCCGGATATTGTTGAGGCCTAAGCAATTAGCAAAGCGAAATAGAGAAAAAAAAAATGAAAAAAGAAGAAAAGGGGAAAAAAATAGAACATTTTGAAAAAAAAAGTGTAAAAATTATCAATGTCATTACTGATCGTGCCGGAGGACGACCAACATCTATATTAGCGACTACTCACCAAAATTGGTGAAAATAATTACATTGGCAAATCTTATAAGGTTTAAGACTAAATAGGTCAAATTTAAAATTAAATAATTGAGTGGCCTCCGCAAAATAGATTTTGGACAATTATCCTTTTAATCTATATATCAAAGTTCCACTTAGAAAAAAGGAAAAAAAAAAAGATGTCTAAACTCGAGTGAATTACCTAAACAAGAATTTTTGAACAGTAAATAACCAAAACTAGAGGATAAGGGGACTACTCAAAGTCCTTGCTAGGCCAGTGATTAACCACCATAACCTCAAAATTGACAAAATATCACGATTTTTTAATGATATTTTACTTACTATGTAAATTAATTCTTTCTAGTTTATCAATATCATGTAAGAGACTATTATAACTTGAGAAGTTTATCCTGCACAACAAAATAAGCAAAGATACTAACATCCTGAAGAGATTGCTTAATGTGACATTGTGATTTTTACCTTATTGTCTTTAACAATGTTTCACATAAAAAGTTTGTGTATCTACTTCTCTAATTTTTTTCTCTTTTACATTTCTTTTTTTCTCACATTAGTCGTGTAGTAAAAGGTCACAAAATTAATAGTGGGTATACAAACATCAAACGAGCATAAAAACGTCCTAAAATCACAATGACAATAACAAAAAATCACTCTTACGCAGATTACAATCTCTTTTAATCTTAACCAAACGTTCGTTAAAAAAGACCAAATGACCTTGACTTCTACGATAAGAATAGATACAGGAATCTTATTTATCACTACAACATTTGGCGTATTTTGTGAATTCTTTGATTCTTGTGCCATGCTCACGAATGACACTTCTACCTGCGACAAGGGAAGGATCAAATAGGAAAAAGCCATCGTTACATTAAAAGGGAATTGGATAAGAAATAAAAACTCGAGGAATTAACAAGAAATCAATAAAGACTCAATTAGCCTTCTCATAATTGCATATTATCGAGGTACATCACATGACATCTTTTCACCATTGCCATGTTGATATTGACAAAAGGAATGAACTCTAATCAGATAAGAGATTTACCAAAAAATTAGTAAAAGAAAATTTTTGGTAGATTAGTACCCGAACAAAGGTACAATTCTAATCACTCTACTTGAATGGAGCCCCCTTCCCCCTCCTCCCCCCCCAAATTTTTTTTTTGCTTTTTGGATGATTAATTTGATGGGCACCAATCGTATTTATAGCTTGAGAATTAGTGGTTACTTGAATTGAAATAGTGTTGCTAACCTATGCGCTTACAATTCATCATGTTGGACCATATGGCAGCCTAGTCATGACCCAAAAAACTGTCAAATTACTTGCCAATCATGCACTGACAATATTTGGCTGGGTTTTAATTCATGTCAATTCTTCTAAGCAAATGCTTTCTAAGTTAATTAATATATGCCATATTTATAGCTTGAGAATCACTAGTTATTTGAATTAAAATAGGGTCACTTTCCTATGCGCTCACATTTTATTCGTTGGACCAAATGCTAGCCTAATTGTGACTTATAAAGGGTTAAATTAGTTGCTGGTTATGCAATGTCAATATTTGGTTAGGTTTTAATTCATATCGATCCATATGCGCAAATGCTTTCTAAGTTAATAAAAATGTGCAAGTGACAATTGATTCTGTTAGATTGTAGGTTTGCATTTTAATAGTCGTGACTGATGTGAGTGCCAAGAAATTCACTCCATTCCAAATTTGACGTATAATAGGCATAAAAAATGCCATGCCTCGATCTATCACCGTCGATTGTTGTTATTCTAAATTCCAAAATGCAAGTTGAACTAACAAGAAAGCTTATCGTTGAATGTCAAAAAATGCAATGTGTGGATGGGGTGAACTGCCTAAACAAGAATTTTTCAACAACAAATAATAGAGGATCAGTGGACTACTCAAATTCCATGCTCAGCAAGTGATCGACAATCATAACCTCCAATTTGATAAATTAGCACAATTTTTAATGATAATTTACTTATTTCATAAATTAATTCTTTCTACTCCACTAATATTGTGCTTATCTTTATACTCATTCTAAAGAGATTATTATGACTCGAGAAGTTTATCCTACCCAGCAAAATAAGCAAAAAAAGATACTATCATTCTAAAGAGGCTGCCTAATGCAGTATAGTGATTTTTGCTTTTTTTACTTTAAAAGATTTTCATGTTAATAGTTTGTGTATCTACTTCTCCAATTTTTTTCTCTTTTACATTTCTCGTTCATCACATAAGTTTATTGTAAAAAGTCACATAGTTAGCAGTGGATATACAAACATCGAACAAGCATAAAAACGTCATGAATTACATAATCGCAATGTTGGTAATAAAAAGTTACTCTTGCCTTGATTACAATCTCTCTTAATCTTACACAAACATTCATAAAAGAAGACCAACTTTTACAATAAGAATTGATACAAGAATCTTATTTATCACAACAACATTTGGCATATCTTGTGAATTCTTCGATCCTCGTGCCACATACATGAAGGACACTTCTACCTACCACTAGGGAAGGAACAAAAATGAAAAAGCTGTCGTTACAATGAAAGGGAATTGGATAAGAAATAATAACTGGAGGAATTAGCAAGAAAATCAATGGATGCTCAATTAGCCTTCTTAAGATTGCATATTACCGAGATACATCGCATGACATCTTTTCATCATTGCCATGTTGATATTGACAAAAGGAATGAAATCTGATCGGATTAGTGATTTACCAGAAAATTAGCAAAGCAAAATTTGTTATCAAAGAAATTTTATAGTAGATCATTGCCCAAACAAAAGGTACATCTCCAATTATTCTACTTGAATGGAGCCCCCCTCTTTTTTCTTTTTCTTTTTTGCTTTTGCGAATGATAAATTTGATGGGCATCTATAATATTTGTAGCCTGAGAATCAGTGTTTATCCGAATCGAAATAGTATCACTGACCAATGCGCTTACATTCATCACGTTGGATCATATGGCAACCTAATCATGACTCAAAAAGTGTCGATTTACTTGCCAATCATGCAATTTCAAAATTTGGCCATGTTGATCCTTCTAAGTAAATAATTTCTAAGTTAGTGAATACATGCCATATTTGTAGCTTAAGAATCACTAGTTACTTAAATCAAAATGGCGTCACTGAGCTATGCACTTATATTTATTACGTTGGACCAAAGGCTAGCATTAATCGTGAGTTATAAAGGGTTAGATTAGTTGCTAGTTTTGCCATGTCAATATTTGGTTAGGTTTTAATTCATGTCGATCCATTTGAGTAAATGCTTTCTAAGTTAGTAAATATGTCCAAATAATGATTGATTATGTTAGATGTTAGAATCACATTTTAATATACGTAAGTGATGCAAGTGCCAAGAAACTCACTCCATTCTTAATTCTACATATAATAGGCATAACAAATGCTATACCTTGATCTATCATCGTCGATTGTTGTAATTCTAAATTCCAAAATGCAAATTAAACTAACAAGAAAGCTTAGCGTCGAATCTCAAAAAGTGCAATGTATAGATGAGGTGAACTGCCTAAATAAAAAATTTTCAATGGCAAATAACCAAAGCTAGAGGATTAATGGACAACTCAAATTCCATGCTCAGCTAGTCATTGACAATCATAACCTTCAATTTGATAAATTAGCACAATTTTTAACGATAATTTACTTATTTCATAAATTAATTCTTTTTAGTCATCTAATATTGTACTTATCTTTATACTCATTCTAAAGAGATTTTTATGACTTGAGAAGTTTATCCTACCCAACAAAATAAGCAAAGAAAGATGCTATCATTCTAAAGGGATTGCCTAATGTGGCATAGTGATTTTTGCTTTTTCAACTTTAAAGATTTTTCACATAAACAGTTTGTGCATCTACTTCTCTAATTTTTTTTCTCTTTTACGTTTCTCGTACATCACACAAGTCTATTGTAAAAAGTCACATAGTTAATAGTGGGTATACAAACATTGCATAAGCGTAAAAACAACCTGGAATGCATAATCACAATATTGGTAACAAAAAGTTACTTTTGCCCGAATTACAATCTCTCTTAATCTTAACCAAACGTTCCTAAAAGAAGACCAAATGACCTTAACTTCTATGATAAGAATCGATATAGGAATCTTATTTATCAATATAACATTTGACATATCTTGTGATTCTTCAATCCTCGTGCCATGTACACGAAGGACACTTTTACCTACGATGAGGAAGGGAACAAAAAGGCAAAAGCCGTCATTACAATAAAAAGGAATTGATAAGAAATCAGAAATTTGAGGAATTAGCAAGAAAATCAATAAATACTCAATTAGCCTTCTTAGAATTGCATATCAATGAGGTACATCACATGACATCTTTTCACCATTACCATGTTGATATTGACAAAAGGAATGAACTCTGATCGGATCAGTGGTTCACCAAAAAATTAGCAAAATAAAATTTGTTGTCAAAGAAATTTTTTGGTGGATCACTGCCCGAATAGAGGTACATCTCTAATCCCTCTGGTTGAATGGAGCCCCCTTCCCCCTCCCTTTTTTTCCTTTGGCTTTTGTGAATATAGCCTGAGAATTAGTGGTGACCTAAATTGGAATAGTGTCACTGACCTATGCGCTTACATTTTATCACATTGGATCATATGGCAGCCTAATCTTGACTCAAAAAATGTTGGATTACTTGCCAATCGTGCAATTTCAATATTTAGCCGGGTTTTAATTCATGTTGATCCTTCTGAGTAAATGCTTTCTAAGTTAGTGAATACATACCATATTTATAGCTTGGTATCATTGGTTACCCGAATCAATAGTGTTGCTTACCTATGCGCTTGAATTTTATTACATAGGACCAAATGCTAGCCTAATCATGACTTATAAAGGTTTGATTAGTTGTTAGTCATGCAATGTCAATATTTGGTTAGGTTCTAATTTATGTCGATCCTTTTGAGTAAATGCTTTTTAAGTTACTAAATATGTGCAAGTAATGATTTCTTTAGATGTTAGATTTGCATTTTAATAGTCGTGAGTGATGCAAGTGCCAACAAAATCGCTTCATTCCAAATTTGACATATAATGGGCATAAAAAAAATGCTCTACCTTGATCTATCACTGTCGATTGTTATTTCCAAAAAGCAAGTTAAACTAACAAGAAAGTTTAGCGTCAAATGTCAAAAAGTGCAATGTATGAATAGGGTGAACTGCCTAAACAAGAATTTTTCAACGGTGAATAACCAAAGCTAGAGGATCGGTGTAACCACCCGAATTCCTTACTCGGCCGATGATTGACAACCATAACCTCCAATTGGATAAATTAGCATAATTTCTTAAGGATATTTTACATTTTTCATAAATTTGTTCTTTCTACTCTACTAATACTGTACTAATCTTTATATTCATTTTAAAGAGATTATTATGACTTAAGAAGTTTGTCTTGTCCAACAAAATAAGCACAAATATACCGTCATTCTAAGGAGATTGCCTAATGCGGCATAGTGATTTTTGCTTTTTTGACTTTAAGGAATTTTCTAATAAAAAGTTTGTGTACCTACTTTTGTAATCTCTCTTAATCTTCACCAAACGTTTGTAAAAGAAGACCAAATGACCTTACCTTCTATAGGTTTACAAAAACTCCTAAAGTTTAAAGAGATCTTCAACAAACCAATTAGCTCTTTGGGAATTGGAACCACAAGAGCATCTCCCTTCTTGTAAGTTGCAAATTGAAAAAAAAAAAACACATAATTAGAAGCGGGCACTGACATGATACAAATATCAACAAATAGAGAAATATTGTAAAATGCAGATTCACAATTATGGTAGTGAAAGACTGTTCTTGCTTAAATTACAATCTCTCTTGATCTTCACCAAATGATTGTAAAAAGACACAAATGAACTTAACTTCTACTATAGAATTTAATACAATAATCTCATTTATCGACCGCAATATCAGCATATCTTGTGGATTTTCCGAGCCTCATGCCACGTACATGTTGGCCACTTGCACCTGCAATAAGGGGAGGAACAAAAAGTAAAAAATTAGTCACTACCACGAAAGGGAGATGGATAAGAAATAGAAGAACTTGAGGAAATAGCAGGAAAATCAATAAATACTTAATTAGCATTTTCTCTAATTGCAGATTACTAATGTGGATCGCACAACATCTTTTTACACTTGCATGTCGATACTAACAAAAGGAATGAACTATCATCGAATTACTAATTTACCCAAAGACAAGAAAAGCAAAAAATTGCTGTCAAAAGAAATATTCTGGTATACTGCTGTTTGAGCATCTCTTATAACTTTACTTGAATGGAGCATTTTCCTTTTGCTATTATAAATGATCAATTTAATGGGTATCGACCATATTCATAACCTGTGAATCACTCAATGACTGAATAAGAGTAGTGTTGTCAAACTATGTGCTTACATTTGATCATGTCAAACAATATGTCAGCCTAGTCATGGCTCATAAAGAGTTGGATTAGTTTCCAACCATGCAATATCAAATATTTGGTTGGATTTTAATTCATGTCAATCCTCCTAAGTAAATGCTTTCTAATTTAGTAAATATTTGCAAGAATTGATCAACTTCTATAGTTAGATTCGCATTTTATTAGTTTTGAGTGATTGCAAGTGTAAAGAAACTTGCTACATTCCAAATTTGACATGTAATAGGCATGAAAAAGGGGCATGGTATATCATCCTCGATTTTATTGTTCTCAAATCCAAACTGCAAACAAGACCAATAAGAAAGTTTAGCTCAATCTTGATCAAATGTCAATTGAGGACTATCGGACAACCCATATTCCTTGCTCAGCTAGAGTTTGAGGACCATAACCTTCACTTTGACAAGATCGCACAAGTTTTAATGGTAATTTACCGATTTTATAAATTTATTCTTTCTAATTCTACTAATTTGTATTTTTCTTTATACTCATCATAAATAGATCATTAAAACCTGAGAAGTTTATCCTACATAGCAAAATAAGCATACGGAGATTTTATCATTCTATAAGAAAATTTCTCAACGATCTAGTTAGCACCAAAACATCCATTCAAAAGTATGGTGTTCAATGAATATGCAAGTAATTATCAATTTAGTTTAATGTTATGTCCGCACTTAATGAGTTGCAAGTAAGCACGAAGAAAGTCACTTTCATACTAAGTAAAGCTAGCCTTAACCTCAAGCTCTTACTTGAGTAAGAAGCTGAATATCCATTAGTGAAACTATTGACAGAAAATTTCAGAAAAACATCGTCATGTCATGGGGATAATCCATTGCATAATAAACGACATAGGTTTATCTTTGCTAAAAAAGGATAGTGACATAGAGAGTGTCTTTATGGTTGAATATCATGTTCTAAATTTTTTCTATTCAATTTAATTTCTAAACTTTTAATATTTTGCTCGAACTCCTTCCCCAAAAAAATTATGGGATCAGGTTATGTGGATGCTACCGCTACTAACTTGCCGTCAAATTTACATAATGGCCCGTCCCCATTAGCAATCTCTCTCTTATAAGAGGCACGAGGTCTGAGATCTAAGGCAGTCTCGACCTTTTGGAGGTCACGATGGCCTTGGGTTTAAGGCGACGCACCTTAGAGAGAGACGAGAACATTGTGATGTTGGTAAGAGAAAAATGATGGAATGAGAAGTAATTTGAAGCCCCAAATTCCCGCATCAAGAACAAAGATTGAGCCTCGATCGATTGCACTTTACAAACTTCGCCTATAGATAAATTGACGATAAAGGAAGTACTATTGATTGTATGAATTTCAAACTGAGCAAAGCACCAACAAGGAAGAGCGAAACCAACCAGCTCTTTGAAACATGAACCCAATAGATCGACCAGCTGAAGAAACTTAATTTCTTCTTGGTTTATTACTTGGTTTCGCTTGCCAGCTGCTCAAACAAAGAATTTGGACAGAAATAGATCGACCTGATACAGTATTTGCGCTACTTAGATTCCTACTTTCATATAAAAACTGGAAACTCTTCTGCCCCCAAGTCGGGGTGGAATGGAACAGCAGTTTAGCTATCTTAGAACTGGGCTGAATATGGAGCCCAAATGGCGATCCATGCCCTGTGTTTCGGCTTGATTCCCTGCAGAACGAAGGATGTCTCATTGTCTAATTGATCATCCTGAAGAAGTTCATGAAGGAAACTGATAAATTGATCAACGAAGTGGCAAAAAGTTTCAAATTTATCATGTATACTCTGTATTGAAAAAGCCTTATAATTCAATAACATACTTATCGTTAAGGTAATTGAGGCGGTGCTGATATGTACGACATGCATACAGCAAAGAGCTCTGTAAATGGACCTAAAACCTAGTAGGAACAAGAAACTCTATTTTCTCTCTTCTTCACAATGCTCACACGTTGATTGTCAAGCTCAAGCCAAATTCTTCAAGTACTGGTTAGTGTTATCATGTATTGTTTTTTAGGTAAATAAGTGCATGAATACAATCAGCTTTATCTTCTTTTCTATTTCGTAAAACAATGTGACAATCAGTTTCATTTGACACAAAATAGCTAGACCGAGTCAGTCAATCGACATCTAAGGTCGGAAGAATTCATCAGGAAAAACTTTTCTGCCGCTATAGCCTCCCAAGAATGAACCGGGTAGCTAAAATGCCCCATATTTCTAGGAGCAAATTCTCAGCAACGGGTACTTTTTCTTTAATCTCTCTAATAGGCATGATTGAATGTAGGGAGTTCCCATAATTGCAGCACACCCTTTGGTTCCCGACTTCATGTTAATCCATCATATGTGTTTGGGACATTGAAAGTACGATTCTGATAGATCTCTGGACCATGTTGTCCCCCCAATCTCTGTACAAACTAACGACAATACTCCTAGAGGGATGTTGGAATATCATCTTCACTTTCATAATTTCACTAAACAATCTAGACCCACAAAATTGGTAGCCATAAAAATAAAAAAACCGATAGCATGTTAATGTCATCCTCATCATGCCAAAATATAAATATATTGTTGTTCTTCTAACTCGACCGTCAACTTCCATTACAATTTAAAATATGATACGACTCAATAGTGAGAAAAGTCTTACAAGTAAATAAGAGAATGACGCTATAGATTACTTTTTTTTTTTTGTGTGCAAATGCATGGAAATGTGGTTGATCGCTACCAAAAAATATGAAATCTATTGTCAGCTCCGTCGTGGCTAGCTTATATATATAATATATGTATGCGCATGACTTAACTGCTCTTGCTTATGTGTTCCTAAAGCGACAGTCATCAAAATCAAATTAGGTTTGAATTTGGGCACTAGTTTTATATTTGTAGCCCCGCATGCGATCCTCCGTAGTTAGCATCTTAATCCAAGTTTTCTTAAGGGCGATTCCACCTCACACTTGCACTATTATTTTTGCACCAGCAAAAGTTAAGACCTTATCTCTCTGAGACTACAGCTAGGTTTACTTTTCTTAATCAACGGCGATGCCGCAACAAAGGTTTCGTCTCATATTAGGTAAGAATGGAACCTTGAGCTATATACCCACAACCGCATCGCGCGATTATCGTAGCATTCATACTTCACTGTCGTCTTCCTGGTGTGAAAAGAATATGTTCAAATTTATTCCAGATTCCACGACACGACACGAATAGAAAAATAACTGCAGTAGGAAATTTGGAAAAAAAGGGGCAATTTCCGTGATTGTTAACTCCTGTTCCTCTTTATTGTTGAGCAAAAGTTAAACAAACCAAAGGACTGCCCCAGAAGATTTTTACGTTGAGAACGTAAATCGAAGCATCCACGATACTGTCTGTAAGTAGGGCTGGAGATGGGGTTCCTCGTCATACACATACATACACAACGAAGATCAGAGATGCTGGCTTTTTATAAGTTTTATCTGTCAGCAAAATGGTGGTTAAAAAAGCCCAAGGTCGAATAAAACGATGGAAATCAAAGCACCAAGCCTGCTTGTATGATCATATATCGACATGTTCTGCGGATATCTGAAAGCACCACAAATGGCAAAGTACGGAGGGGGACATTTTTCTCGGTTAAATTGATTCAGACCCCCAAAAAGAACTATTAGCTAAGTAATGAGATGGGCACCAAATGGCCCGGTTATCTTGCATCGGCACGATTAGGTTAATATTATATTATGTAGGTCAGCTTACGGTAATTTTTTTTTAAACCAAATTCCATCAACTACTGAGTAATCTAAACTTTAGGAAATGATCGGTGTTAGTATGATATCCCCGCATGATAAGTTTTTCATTTGACTTATATATAGGTATTCGAACATTTTGCTCGACTAATCCTTATGAAGGTACGTATACAAACTAAGCTCCAACCACTTGTATGAGATTTGTGTATGTACATATTTTTACATAAGACATTTGAACGGTCAGATCAACAGATTTTCGTGAAGGTACTTATGCAAATTTCGTTTCCATCACTTTTATAAAATTATATAGAGTCGAGTGGTGACAACTATATATATATAAGTAAGAAGTAATAAAAAAATCATACCATACTTAGATGCATTCTAAGACATGACCGATTATTTAGCAATAATAAAATCCTTAATTATAACCAAAGAGCTCGATTCTACTTGAACTGGATCATCCATTCTATTTTTCTATTTTTTTATAAAAAAAATTTTGTCAAACATCTCTTCTATTTTCAAACGGAAGAATGTGCATGGAAAAGCTCAATATAGTTTCCATTTATAGCAAAAATAAATATCATAATTAAAAAAAAAAAACTCGAGATATATCTAACAAAGATCTTCTGCACCTATCTCCGCAATGTGTGCTCAAAGTGTCACCATAGAAAATTAGTATGCCTTTAACAGATCTAGACTTAGATAGTAACTAAATAAACACGACAAGCTTTCGTCATAAAAAAATCCAGATTATAGACGACATCTATAAGTTAGTTTAAGTATCTTCACCTTACATTTAAAGAAAGAACTTGTACTTTCTACAAGGCAACATGCTTCTTGAAAATATATATATATGTTATGTTATCTGCTTCGTTTTGAACATTTTTCTTTAGGTAATGTTTTGCACATGGCTGGTTATTAAAATCATTTGATCATCTTAGATGGCTCTAATCTTGGGCCAGGGTTCGGATCGAAGAGAAAAAACAACACTAGAAGTGAGGCTAACTGCTCTGAGAAAATTAGCTACCTTAAATAGTTGATTAGTAATTATGTGTACTGTATACTAAGCATATCATTTGTCTAAGACATGTTGTAGATTATCAATGCACCTAATTTATTTTGATGAAACTAGTTATTATCATGCTTTAATTTAGTGTGCAAAAAAAGAGCTATCATCGTCGTGAATCCTTTTTTTTTTTTCGCAGAGATCGCGAAAACAAATAGAACGTGGAAGAACTTCACACTGAAACCTGCGCTGCTAAGGCATCGACACAACGCAAAAGCCCACTTATCAAGAAGAATCTTCAAATGTACTTTGTGTAAAAACAATGCGCAAAAACCAGGTATAACCATGCTGAGAAAATCTTATATTATTATCACCAGCACATTCATAAATGAGAGAACATATACCTATATGTGTTTAGAATTTGTGGACAATCTATACATAAAGGAAAACACCATGAAGAGATCATAAAAAATATGTCAACTTGATGGAGAGCTCAGAAGGAAGAACCTAGCGGGAATAAGCACTGCTCTTTCTTTTTTACGGGGGTTCATTCACTGCATGATGATAAACTAAATTTGAGGATTCAAGCACAGACGATATACACCATGGAATTAATTGTTCTCTAGAGCTTCAATTTGTTCACATTCAAACCCAGTCAATCATACACAGAGGGAAGTAAAAAGGATGAGTCCCACAATGCTCAAGAAGAGAGACTCGGAAACACTACTTCCAAACCGCAAAAGAGAAGATGAAAACGAAGAACGTACAGAAGAAAATGAAACCCAGGAAAGAAAGAAGGAGAAAGAGCTAAAGAGACATCAACACAGAATTAATAATCCGAGCAAACCACGATCATCATCACCATCGTGAACCTTGCGAAATAGATTTCGATGAAATTGCTGACCTTTTGAGAGGGGATTAAGCATCGTCATCTTCGTCGTCATCGTCCCCTTTTTTCTTCTTGTCAGCTTCTCAAAATGGAGGACGAGGTGCTGAATTATTTCCTGGCCAATTCTCCACCGGCAACTGAACGGACCCCATGTTGTTGAGCGGCAAATTGAAGAAGGGAAGCCCCGAGGACGGATCCGGGTACGAGTTACCCGCGGCGGCCCCACCCCCCGACTGGGGCTGCGAGACCGGCGGCTGCATATGCAGCTGCTGATCCTCCTCGTCCAGCGGCAACCTCTCGTAGGCGACATTGGTGAAGGAGGCGGCGATGACGATGACCGGCCCGGCCGCGGTCAGCTCCCCAACCACGCTGCCGCCGACCACCTGCCCTTGCCCGCCCCCAGGAACACCGTGAGGCTCGTGGCCCCCGGGGGCGCCGGCGGTGGGAGGAAGGAACCCGAGAGGGACAGGATCTCGAACCGGCCGTGCAGCGTCACCACGGCCCCGGCCGCGGCCGGCTGCCGGAGGCTGACGTTGGTTACCGTGCCGCTCCCGCTGAGGATGCAGACCCCGCGCTGCCGCCGCCGCGCGTACATGGCCACGCACTCGAAGACGTCGCACCCGCTGCCGACCTCGAGGATGTGCGCCCGGAGCGTGTTGGCGCTCTCCCTGGTGATGATGACCGGCGGCTTCGGCTTGTTCTTGGATCCCGGGGCCGGCCCCGGGGCCGGCGGGCGACGAGGTCGCCGTGCCCAGGGTTCCCGGCGGGGCCGAGATCGAGGCCGTGGTGGTGGGATCCGTCATCGTGGGGTTCGCCGGAATATTGGTTGTGATTAGGGTTACTGGCGTCGTCCCCGGAATCGCCGTGACGTTGGAGCTGGAGGTGAGGGAGGAAGCGAGCAGTGCCTAAATCCAGACCAGCCATCATGAGCACGCATCAAAAAGGGGAAGATGAAACAGAAAACAAGGTGGCCAAAAAATAAAATTATAACTATTATTTAGAATTTCTTTGCTCCTTTTTAATGCTAAGTGAGTGTGGGAAATTAAAAACTAGCACACAGTGCGTGCTTGTTCTTAAAGAAAGTGGAGGTTTTCGGGGACAACAGTAATCATAAAGAACCCAAGAGAAGAAAGGGAAAGAGAGAGAGAGAAGGAAGGGCTCGGGAACTTGAAATCTTGATTTGAAAACACAGGCACAGAGACTATAGAAAAAGCTTTAAAAAGGAAAAGAAAAAAAGGAGGAGGAGGAGATGAAGAAGATGATATAAAACAGCTGCAAGAAGAAGACGGCGACCACAAGGATGGAGTAGAGAGGAAGGCGAATGAAGAAGATGGAGCTAGAGAGAGAGAGAGAGAGAGGAGAAAGGGGGGGGGGGAATAAACAAAGACTCAAAAGGGTGTCATATAGCCCCACACCTCCAAATTTTTAAATACGTGAAGTATATAAAATTCATGCAGCTTAATTGCGCACATATGTGTATGTTTTATATATCTATTTCTATGCTCTCATTTCAAAGTGAAATGATAGACATGATTTAAAAATGTAGCACAATGTAACGAGCAAAAAAAGGTTTCTAGGTTTATTATTTGAAGCTATAAGCTTCATATTTTGATTGTTTGGTTGATGTGAACTAATATAATTTACCACTATGAGCTCACATCTCTTTCATTGAAAAAAGGGTTCCTAGTGATTGGGTTTTATCCTAGGCATGTAACACAAAGGCATTACTAATTTAATGACCGAAGCTTATTAAACTTCTCCATATGATATATGATCCAGAAAAGATATGGACATCGTAATTAATTAAACTATAAAAAAAACCCAGATGAGTGTGTATGGACGCGGTACAGATGATTGATGCGTTTTTGGAGTGATTAGACTTTTTCTAAGGTGGGACTTAACCATGGTTTAAGCAAAGTTGACCGATTAGTTGGATTGGGACAGAATCCTAGAAAACAGAATATCAATGGTCGATACGATAGGGCAACAAAGCCAATCAAAATATGAAGAATTTTGCCCTCCGATTTCAAATGAATTACGCGAAAATTTAATCGTTTCTAAACTTTTTGATTGGCTTGATATAGTAGGACAAGTCGAAACTATGAGCCTCCCCCGGAGAGGGAGACGTGCTCGAATTGAAATTATTAAGAAACGAGGGAAGAAATTAGGGCAAGTGGGGAAGGGAGGGTGGTGCTGCGGCGCGTGGGGCCTGGCTCTCTTGTCCTCTTCCCCCACCCTGGATGGCCTTCTTCTTTCTCCGTCCAACTTTTCGCCGTCAGTGCCACCACCCACCACCACGACGCTACCACTACCACCACCACCACCACCACCACGGTTCGAAAGCGAGCTCACTGACCAATTAATCCGCTCTCAAAAAAGTGCAAAAATCAATTGGTCCTTCATCTCCTATAAACTAATCCTTCTTCCCCACCTCTCTCTCTCTCTCCCCCCCATTAACTTAATGGCCGCTTTTGATTCGTAATCATGCATGTTGCTGTACAAACGTCGTTAGGGTTTAAATCGTAAACTATGCAAGAAAACAAGAACGAGAATCGAAAGGAGACCACATAAGTGCTCTCCCAAGTGCACGAACTTGTTGAAACAGAGGTGCTGCCTCTTCTTTTTCTTTTTTTAAATGACTAATTAGTTACGTCAATGTAAACTAATCTATTGTAATCTCAGGACTCGCTTGATTTATATTTTATTGCATCGATCTTTTAGTTCGTTGCTCACAAATATAAAATGAGTTCAGCCTTTGTTGTTTTGATACCAATCTAGTGTCGGTAATTTCCTTCTCTTTTTCTAAAACCTAGACCTCCGAAGGGAACTAACCACGTGTCCGAAGGGAACCTATAGTACGATATCGGTGTAACTTAATAGAAATAGAATGACTATATGATCCCGACTTTGTGATAAGATAAAGTGGCTACATGATACCCAGAAATAAACAAATGATTCATTAATATAATAATTAGTGGTGAAGTTTTTATGGTGGTCGCGAGAATCTATGACTTACTTCGATGGCCATCCATTTTTTTTCCAGCAGTTAGAGATGCGAAATGGGTTCCTAGTTAGGGTGATGCCTTTGGATTTTCTATGTGGAAAGGAAAATTTTTAATAATGGGGATGTATAAAAAATTAAAGGAATCTATCGTATCATATGCCAAGATCCCATTCCAGTTTCCACTTACTTATGTATGGTCTAATTTAGATTAATTATGGTTACCCACTAATCAGGTCAATGTCTTTTAGAAAGGCTGGTTTTTGTTTCCTTTTGACAATACCCTCCAAGAGAGGGTATCAAAATCTCTCTGTTTGCTTTCTTTCCTTTAAAGTACACACGTCTAGCTTCTATTGCAAATATAAGGTTTTTTATTTTTCTTTTTGGGGTCAAGTATTGACGACATAAGTTTAATGAACTAGGAGATATATATATTAGGTCAGGATACAATTGCGTTGAAAAAAATTGAATGTGTACCCAATTATTCCAAAAGTTTAAATTGGCATGGCTAGAAGAGCGGCATGCATATAAAGTCCATTAAAGCAATGGGATACTATAAACCCTAAGTTTTATGAACAAGCTAGATAGAAAAACAACAAGAAGGGATTACGTAGGGATGTGCAACAAAATAGCAAGATGGGGAAGTATGATTGAGTTGACATTCTAAAATCATGTTAAAACGTGTCCATAGGCAACAAATCTAGCATTAACAATATGAGTGAATGTTTTAGTATATATATCATGTCCCAATACCACACAACTCATTGTGCAAACTTCATAATCACTAGCAATGCAAGAATTACAAGAATTGCATTTTTTTTTGCATTTGCGATTGGTTTAATCTAAGTGAAATGGCATAGGCAATAGTATGCTTTACAGTGTTCGGAGGGTATTGATGATAGTATATGCTAAGAAAGTGGCATGCTTCTGCCATAATGTGTGGATTGTGTTACAACTTCTCAACAATAGTTACAGCTTTGCAAGAAACCTTGTAAACATCTTATGTCTACAACCAGCGCAGCTACAACACCTTATACTTGTTTAGGAAGCTGACCGACCGATGCTTCGTGGTGTTTGTAGTAAACGCATATGACGACATGCACAGATTAGATTGCACAGCTGCATGAAAGTCGTACTTGTACAAAATGTACTCATAGTGCTTATCTGCCATTAGGATGAAATGCTTGAAGCCTTGCCTCACCAAGTTGATACGACAACGATGTGCATATTTCTCTTGCGTAGGTGATAAATAGAGTTGACTATGGACCTACCCAATCATCAATAAACAAAATGATTATGCGAGAGAGAGATAGAGAGAAGAGAGAGAGAGAGAGAGAGAGAGAGAGCCGAAGACAATTGAAAACGGCCAATAGGACGGAGAACCCTGTGGCCGATTTGGAGTCGTTCAACGTTGAATCTACTGTTTCAAAATCCTTTTTTTTTTTTTTTTTACTTTGGCAAAGTACACAGAATACACAGTGAAAGTTAGAGATGGGAAATTCTTCACGTTCTACTTGTCAAATTCGTAGCCGTTGAGCAAGTAACGAGAGGAAAATTTGGGCCATGGAAATCAAGGTCAACCAATGATATTCTAGAGGCAATTTATTCCGACTCCGTTTTGTTTTTCAAAAAATGAGTAATTTGAAAAATATTTTTCTAAAAATGATCGTTTATATCACTTAAAATAATTAGTTGATGAAAAATATTTCATTATCAATAACAATTTATGTCTCACTTTCCTCGTGGACGATGATAATATTTTTCGTTGATTTATTTTTGTAAGCAATAAAAATAATCATTTTAAAGAAAATATGTTTCAAATCATTTTTTTCTGTGAAACAAACATACCCAATTTTTTTTTTCCCTTTTGGCCAGAAGGTAAGAGCATAGATTATGCTCTATCTTATGTGCAATAATAATGTCTGAGGGATTGTTTGGAAATTACAGGGGATTCTTTTAGTGACTTTATACCTTTTTAAGTTATTGTTTTGATTTTAACTCTCCGCGTTTTAATGCTCAAAATTTGTAACTTCAATGTTACCACGCTTATAACTTTTACATTAAAGAGAAGGGGAAACAAAGAACAAAATTGTAGATCAAAGTAAGGTTCGTTATCTTTGATAACTACATGCATGGTATTTTAACATCACACATTATTTAAAAGCCAAAAGCACGAGCCAATACCAATAGCTCGGACTAAACACTAGATGAGTCGCCCGCTAAAAGTTTAACTTATTGTAAATAATGAATTTTGCATTCGCTATTCTACTATAAGCACAATGTTTTAGATAATATAGGTTTTCCCACGTGTCTAATTTTTATATATACTACAATTCAACCACCCTTAATTTTGAATAATATGAAATTGTGGAACAATCCTCGGACATCCTTTAACATACCAAATTATAAGCTTAAGTATTACTTCACGAGGATCTGATTGGAAGATAAGTATGCTTAAATAGAAATCTCTCTTTGAGCCACTTATTTCTATTAGCAATTAATACATTAAACAACCCTCACGTCAAATCGCAATATAAATGGAAAAAAAAAAAAAAAACTATGCTTATCTCAAAGCTAAAATTGGATTGATTTGATTACGAAGTGAATCCTGCATGCACATCTAATCCTCCACGAGAAGACGTGCGTCGCTCTGATCCAAAGGGTCGGAAGGTGTTTGACTATGTTGCGACTCTCTGTCTCCTGCCATCAATAAAGACCTGGAGAAGAGCACGAATCGCAAACGTCAAATCAAGCTCTGGATCCACGTAATCTTCGCAAAATATCATCAATGGAACCCAGATAAATATGCAACATCTAGCATATGCATGTCGCCTTCTTCTTCCTTTTTTTTTAACCTTCGAATCAATTAATGCACATAAGATATCGAATCGTTTCTTTGACGTGGATTGAATAAGATTTCATCATCAACGTCACGAGTTTAATCACAAGACATCTTCTCCTAACTATTCCAACCGATAAAAACATGTTGAATTTATTCGCAAGAGATATTTTATTAGCTATAATACTCGATATCGATAAAGGGCGACCTGATGAAGATTTATATTTTAATCCTCGTGCTTTGTGTGACCACGAAATGCGCAATCAGATTACTGTTCCCACGTCTAATCACAATTTGGAGAAAGACAAGGTTGGAAACGTATTATCATGTGTAGGGCCACGTCCTACTGAACTTTACTTTTGTTTCATCTGAGACTTGACTGAGAAAGGATGCACCTAACCCCGCGATGATTGGTCCTTTGTTTCTAACAACATAACTACAACGTCAAGTGCACTAATACGCATATAGAGCGACCAAAACGGACGTCTTGAAGACTTAAAACTCAATTTGCCCTTTTCTTCCTAATTTCAACCATTCTAACCATGAAAAGGACATGAATTTTCCTGAACCATATAATGTTTCTGTGAAAGTTAGTTAGTGTAGTATAGTCATCACTTCTCAGTCGGTTTATATTTGGTGAACTTTCTCGATTTTCATCGGTCCATAAAACATTTTGGGTAAGAGCTTTTACAATGTCCTCCTCGTATTTTTTTAGCCAAACCGAGTCAAAAGAATAGAAAGTTACGATTTATGCTATGTTTATAAATCTTTTGTAACTTGGCTGAAATTTAGTCTTTTTTCCAATGTGAATTTATTGTATATAACCGATAGAACTTACATTGATATGACTTTAATCAATCCTATCTTGGAGTCGTATAAACCGTATCAAAGATGCAACGGAAAAAAGCTTATGTTTCCCATTGAACTCTCTCAACTCAGCCACATAACTTCAAAACCCATAATTTTAGCTTAGGTAGATAGCTTCCTAGCACAATCGAAAAAGTAGCATTTCCATCTTGGGACAAGCAAAACTTTTATTTATTTATACGCTAGTATTTGGCACTAATATAAATGAATAAGAAAATATAATGGATGCGCGAGCTTTGTATTGTAATATTCTTGGTGGGGTTAGATAAAGTGCACATCTTTTGTACTTTGGCATAGACTACCTATGCACCGCCTAGCTAAGCACTTTAAGGTGTTTTCTCGAGCTCGTCAAAGGCAAGAAAACCGGATAGCAAATGATATACAGCAAGGTCCCAAAGGTTGATGTTTGATTGTTACTATAATTATTTTCTTTGGAATTCTCGTTACCTTGTAGACAACAACAAGAACGCATCGATGAAGTGAACCACGCCTCTCTCTCTCTCTATTATTGAGAAAATCATATAGCCTAGACAAAATTGGGATGTTGAAGCTTATCCATCTTTTGGAGGGACAGAAAAGTTCAAGGGTTTTGTACTATATATATGTCAATCGATATTGCGAATCGTGCAATATCAATCTAATGTAAAATGATCTTGTACTTAAATGTTATAGACAAAAAAATATACTTCGATTGGCAAAAAAGGGAAATGAGAATATTTTAGATCACAGAAAAATGGTCTTTCATGGGTCGATACTTTGAGAGATTTGAGATGCTTGGTATTAACTAGCGAGCCAATAGTCAATTATGTCGAAACTAAAAAGATGGCAATTCTTCTGTTACAAAAGCATGGTAATAAGTACAAACAGACACGATTATAAACATCGGAGGGAGACGACAAAAGTGGGGGGGCAACAAGAGAGGGGATCACGTGCGGTCTAACAAAGTCAAAACTCAGAGCTTTGAAGAGGCAGGCGTATAGCTGTCGGCCACGAGGCACATTTTCTCTTTGGGAATTGTTCCTCTCTCTCTCTCTCCCCTCCCCTTAGATCCCGGGGGTCTCTCTCTCTCTCTGTCTCCAAAATGATATCACTTAGATGTCCAAAAAAAATGAAGTTTTACATCTAAGCTTTCTCGATTGCACTAACATCTATCCTAAGGACACTTGATACATTAAGTTTGCTCGTACTTTGGGTAATCAATACTTTAAAAGTTGAACGGTCGCGTATTGAGCGTGCTTATGAGATGTGTAATCAATGAGGATACTTTTTTCTTTTCACTTGTCAAAGATGCTTTCAACAAGAAAGTATGTTGGGCAAATTTGAAAATCGACATGAAAATTATATGTGGTTCTGCTAGAGGCCTATGTTTGCTGGTGAAAGAAGAAGCAAATATTCACTAGTCCAAATTTAAAGTACAACAAAAAGACAAAGAATTTTCAAAAATCATGACCGTTTTAAATTCGTCGTATATCTCTCAGTCGCTTTGAAATTTGCTTGGGCCCTCCGCTACTTCCATCATAGACTTCATTTGTAAAAAAACGAAAAACTGATTAGGTTGTCACAAAATTTCCAGGGGTGGATAACAAATCGAGTTGGCAAATGATATAATTCAAGCCACAATTTAGAAAGGTAGAAAATTGAAAAATATTTTTGGTTTTCATTTTCCAAGAGAAGAAAGGTGAAAACACTCTGAAATCAAGCGTGCACACAGTAATTCTCCCTCCAATTGTTTTTATAGCAAAAGGATATTCAGACATGGATATGAATGGTCACTAAAGATACCCTATGTATGTGTATTGCTGCATTAGCTACTGTAACTCTCGCATAGGGTGGAGCCAAAGAAGTACAAAACCTTGTCCTTCCAAAAGTATTCCAAAACCAAAAACAAGTTTCAGACTCTCTCTCTCTCTCTCTGGTATTGAGGCAGAGACTGAGAGAGAGAGAGAGAGAGAGAGAGATCATTACCTGAAGAAAATCCATGGGAGTCATCATCTGCAGGTGCAGGGTCAGAGAGGGTGAAAGTTTACATAAAGGAGAGATGGAGATGTGGGTGTTGCCTTGACTTTGGGGAGGAGGAAGGATGGGGGTGTTGACCAGATCTGTCCTTGGAAAGATCCACCCAATTACTAACCCAAAAACAACGTCCCTGTCAATACGTCAAACCAATGCCCCACAAGTGTAATAAGAGAGACCTGAAGCGAAGCCAACTTTTTCTGATCGTTGCGTGCGTGCGTGCGCCTCTCTGAAGAACCAGTCAAATTCTCCAACACTCCCACACGGTATATCGAATCACAGGTTAGGGTTTCCCAAAAAGCTGACCTCTCTCTCTCTCTCTCTCTCTCACTGTACACAGAGAGAATTTATTATGTTCTTGGAGACCCGCCCCTCTGAGTGATTCTGTCTTGCATGGACCATGTGGAGTACATTTGATTGTGCCTTTTCCGTTGATAATTCTTTGGATCCTCATCAGACTGGATAGTTTTCTTTTTCTGTGAAAAATAAGAAAAACCTATCATTTTAAGACCGATCATAATTGAGCACAAGAAAAATTTACTAGCAACAATCGATATTAATTGCGAAACAACGACGATAAGAAAATAGTCCATCAAAAATGTTCTTCTGATGCAAGCTGCTCAATTATTTCGTGTATATTAAGTCTGGACCAGAATTTTAAGCTTCATTTCATGTACGTAAGACTATTTTCGATATCTTGAATTATATGCTGATGGCAGGCCATAAGAAATGATAAATTTACAAGAAATTTGAAGTTATCTACAATTGCCATGTAGTCTCTCTAAGTAGCTGCGGACTCATGCAAAGGATCATATTGCTGGATACAAAATGAGCTGCTCTAACATTTAGTTTTTGTCTCCTTTCTCTTGTCTTCCAAGTGCTTAATTTGGATCCAATGTATGACCCTCTTGTTTTGCACCCTTGACGCTTGGTGCGGCCGGCTTGTGATAGATTATTCATTGCTTCCGAGGTAGTCTAATTACATGCCCTTTGTCTGTCTTTTTTTTACGTAACGAAATTGTCCGTGCCCTTTTTCGATGCTCTCGACCATAGGATTCAAGATGTTATCCCCTGATTGTTACACGTCTTTGGAATGGAGGCTTATGAAGTATTAAAATCCCTTGAATCTAAGCATAAATCCAATCAAATTGATATCTGCGAACTAATCAGAGATTGTCCTTTCTAATCTTTGATTCATTGATCGACATTGTTTCTTCACCTACTATTCCTCACCAACAACAACGAGAGAGAGTAGTCGTATGCCTCTGCTTTGACACTGTTGTAAGATTTCTAACTTTTATAAAAAAGACGGCTGAGAAATATTTTATCTGTTCTTGAAGAGAATGAAATTAACTTCGCTAATTAATTAATTGATTGAACAAAACACTGATTATTTTAACCTACCTTTTTACTTTTAGAGAAGTACGCATGGGGAGTGTCGAGCGTCAAGAAGGCTGTTTAATTTTCTATACTATCTATTATTTTATTTAGAGACATCAATAATATATTCGCTTTGTTTTAAGATAATACTGTCCTTTATATATCGATTATGAAAAGACTTATTATAGTTTTCTTTTTTGACTTATTATAGTTGAATTGCTAGAAAAAATGTTGTTAATCCAAATGTCTAATCATTGGATAATTAGAATTCTGTACATATGACTAATAAAAAACTAGAGACCTACTTGGATCATGCTATATATTCTAAAGCTTAGTTTTCTATTTAGAATACTCCATCTCTTTTTATCCTTAATTAACTCAAGTTTTTGTTTCCTTCTCTTTCAGCTAGTTCTTAATTTATTGTGTATATAAGATATATAATTGACAAGCGTAGCATCCCTAGTAGAAAATGCTTAGAGAATAGTAATAAATGAACGTCTCTTCATGGGTAACATATATCCACATTCAAGAAGCAACGCGGTTCTTTTGTCTATGTTCTTTTTTGCTCATGAACATGTGGAGAAGACGAGAATGGAAATTGATTTCAACCGGCTTAATTAGGGGACACGATAGGAAACCCTAGAAATGAGAAGGACTAATGGGAATGTGCAGCTGCTGTTGGGGTTCATTAGAATCTCTGAAAGCATGACATGATCTGGATTATCATTTTAACTGGGTGCCAAAGTGATGTTTTCATAGGTTAATTTCAGTGGAGCATCAAAATAAAGGAAATGCAGCTTTTTGGGTTCAAATATAAGCAGCTTTTACAGTGATATGAGGTTTTGGCTCAGCTAAAAACGTTCTGCATTTAAGCGGGAGTGGAAATGGATGATCTTTCTCGGCGTTTCAAATCATCTCTTCGGAAATTAATACGCCTCTATTTCAGTGCAAAGAAAGCAGGTTAAATTCACTTCTCTGAAACCGCCACTCCACGAATACAGAAATCTAGGGGGGAAACGATGCATACCTATGTTCAGGATTGTCAGTTTTAGTGACACGCTTATAGAGAAGGTGACAACCTTGACCTGCTTTTTGTTCTTTCTTTTTTAAGGATAAGAATAGAAAGTAGTTCCAAAATTTCACTCAGATGTTAATTATTATCCCCACTTTTAAAACCAATAATTTAAATTGTGAGTTTTTTACTTTCATGGTACCGTGCATCCTTCTAACTTCACTTATTTACATGAATTGTCATTTTCCTTTCAGAAATGTCATTTCTCTTAAGGAAAACCTACAGACCCTACTATGCTTCTCCTCTCCTCCACTTTCTCTCTTCTACTTGTAATTGGCCCACTGCCGCCTTCCTGCCCAGCCCCATGCTGTCCCCAGTCGTTGCCAACCTTGGACTCATGGATGGTGCCGGTCGCCACCCCAAATCTGGTCCAAATCAAGGTTGGGCGAACCAATCTGGACCGGATTGGGGCATCATCTCCCATGGCGACCGTGGCGGCAGCGGCAGCTAGGGGTGAAGGGAGACAGATAGAGAGTTCGTTGTGTGTGTGTGTGTGTGTGACTGCACGAGGAAAGTGGAGGAAGAGAGAGGGAAGGGGAAGAGATAAGTGTAAAGTTTGAAAGGTAAATGTATCTTTTCAGTTTGGAAGAGATGCAAAGTCAAAAGGTTTTCAAAAGTAAGGGCGGTTCTTGATAGAATATTGTATACTTCAAAATATTTTTTGCAATTATCCTTTTTTTACTCTTGCTTTGATAGTGTGAATGAGAGCGAGTGTGGATGGAGGGAAATGAATATCCTGAATTTTGTCTCGTCCCGTAAAAAATAAGCGGAGTTCGATACGCAATCATTCGGTTAAAATATAAACAAATATATATACTCCAAATGAAAAAATACATGTAAATTTGTAATTCACAATCAGATGTCAACAAAAAAGAGGTCGTGCCTACGCATCAATCTCATCGACAGAACATTGTACAAACGCAAGACACCCTCGAAGATGGGCATATTATGCATAGAGCTCAGCCAAAAGAAAGTCGACCACGTGCTGATCACGAGTCGCAATTATCAATGCGTTCGCATGTGCCTAAGCTTTAATTGCTAGGGTTTATTCCCTCCACCTTCCCATGTGCAACATAGCACCCACTTTGTTTATCATCAAATGGGTCCAAAACCCTAATTAATTATATATAGATCCTTCACATGAGAAGCATCGGACAAAGAGCTCACAAACATAAAGTAAATAATAATAATTTATATAAGAACGAGAGAGAGAGAGAGAGCCGCTACTTAATAAGCCTAATCAATCAGAGCGTGGTCTAGGCTTTTGGGTTCAGATGTGATGCACATGATTAATGGACCTTTAATCATGGGTTAAACTGCTGGGCCCTTTTCAATCTTTGAAACGGAGGGTCCATTTGTTTCTGATCTCTTTTCTTAGATTTCTATCAGATTCTTGATGATAATCCTTTTTAAGGCACTTTCAATCCCTGCTTTTCAACATGAATCTACTTCAAACGGATCTGGGTTTGATCTGCTACAGTAAAATCGATCTCCAGAAATTTCTTCAAGGAGCAATCTCGAGAACGTGGTGGCGGAATCCATGCGTCTACGGCCTAGCATGGCTCGAGTAATCAAATAGAATGACATATATACAAATGGACTAGAGCTAGAAGCTCAATAAGCCACAGGTGTGACTTTGCTTTAATTACTTGATGCCGTTCTAATCGAAATGGTTCATTTGGTCTACATATCGGAACCAATAACTTCTGAGATTATGCATGAGAGATTCGATTTTTCCATTGGAAATGTATCCTTTTCCATTGTTATGCCATAGTTCCCTCGTGATACAGCTTCTACAACTAGTTCTTCGACCGCTTAAAAGTCAAATAATGGTTCATTTCCATGTCTACTCTAAACTTTTCAGGAAGCTGATACGGAAGTCATGAAACCATCAAGACTACTACAATCCATGCTATCTAATAGGTAGAATTCTATTGTTAAGTACAAAAAAGTACAGTTTTCTTTTCGTGCCCGTAAATTTCAATAAATATTGGTAATGTTAAAAGGGCTCAATGAACAAAATGATTGCTAACTTTCTTCTCAAGATAAATTGTTGGTCACTTACCAAAATTTAAAAAAATAATCAACTTTTTATATTTTACAAGCTAGCAATTTTTGTACTAACTCACCAGCTTTTCGAATTTACAAACTCTTATATGAAGTTACTACATAAACTAGAGTGATTTCCCAAATTTTCTTGGATCAAATTACCAATTAGTGTTAGTTTATGGACTCTCATTTCAATTACTTACCAACGTCTAAATTTTTCCTTAATTTATCAATTTTTTTTTTTTTTTTTTTTTGGAATTAGTAGCCCAAAACTAGTTGGAGTTACCAACTTTCATCGATAGTATTTGGATACTTACTTTTTTTAGCGCTTTTAGAATTCTACCAGTATGAAAAAAATATCCGTTTTTTGGGAAGGTGATAACAGAATCGCCTCTATGATAGATCACAAGTAACAAAGATACCATAATGAAAGTTTAAGGCAGGCCTAACTCCTTCTTACCCTTCCTATAAATGAAAAAGGGGACTTAAGGTTCAAAGAATAAAAATTGTCGTCTGTTCTAGAGGGTTGACTTCGAATGAATAAACAACCACAGAAAACAATCGAATCATCAGATTCTTCGTCCGTCAGCATTTCCAACTTAGAGATTTTTCTCTTCAGTTCCATTTAAGAAATTAACTTCGGCCCCACGATAAGCATGGTTAAAGCGGAGGAAACTTCGTGAATTATGTCACGAAATCACATCCGTGGCTTCCGTTTACGTCAGCTTTCTTAATCAATGCTTTGCTTGCGGACAGAACTGGAAAGCCAATTAAATATCGAGAGACAGAATGAGAGACGGGGACGTTCTTGTAATCATGCGCTCGAAACCTTCTGAACTGGTGAAGAAGACCATGTCACAAGCGAAGGACCTTTAGAGTTTTCTATGTAACTGAAACGAACTGGCTGAGTTAAGCTATATGCTTAAGTTATGTAGCGACAAGCCAAGGAAAATAAATTGCCGGTTTTGAAGAACAGGGCCGGTCGGGTTAACGAGGGTTAGCATGGGAGCAAGCGCCTGGCGAGAGCTATTTCATATATATGGTACATGTTCTTTTTCGAGATTACTAAAAGATGGAAATAATAACCAATTTGATACATCATAAATAAGCAAACTAAGTACATGAAAAGATCATTCTCTGTTCATTTCCAAAACTTAATTATTGCATCTGAATTGACAAGTGCTTTGAGCTACCTCTTCAACACACAAACTTTCAATTCTGTGACGTGCCATTTTTTCTAAGTTAAGAACTCATCGAGTGAATGATTGGGTTTCTTATCCTTGGCTTCCTTGTGTGACATGTAAAACTTGCTTGATGTAGACAAACACATTCCCTAGCTCTTTCTTAGTATTAACATCATGGAGAGTTTCAATAGAGCTTCCTCAATACTATTAAAATGTAAAATCTCCTCATTAATTACCCTTGTTTTAGCACTTTCTTCATGTTCTTTACCTATTTTGTCTTGGCCCAGCATTTTAATCTAATCCCTCGTGAAAGCTGGTCTTTTGACGCCAGCCCATGAATCAAGAATATCCTTCCAGTGATAAGATCAATAACTGGCGTTGAATGTGACATTTAAAATATTATCTTAGCTAAACATGTCGTTAGTCACTAAGTAATAAATTGAACATCTTCTGTCTAAATTTGACTCCCACTTGCCAGATTATTCAAGTCAAAGGCCTGAAGGAAATAAAACGCCTGTTGCTTATATCATTCCCTTTGTCTCTTGGTCAGTTTTGACTTGGGACAGGTCATCCGGGATGTCACAAATCCAGGTGGTTGGGGCCCCAGAGACGGGAGACATAGTCAGGAAGTGAAGTTGAGAAGAAGACAAAGAAGTAAAAAAAGAAGACTAGGGTTTTCTCGGTGAATTCGTAGGCGAAAAATGCTATGCCTCCTCAACAGGTTGTTTCTGGAACTTGCTTCTAGATGGAGCTCGTTTTCCGCATGCGTATTAAATTATTAATCCACAGAATCTTGCTCTGAATGAAGCCGTGCTCCTGCCTTTTTACAGCCGGAGAGACTCTTGTCCAAGAAAACTGCAGCCGTTGTAGCTTTCCCTAGTTATAAATGTGACAAGAAAAAGAAAGAGCCAAGGGAGGAAGTCTATAACCACGTGAAATAGATTAACAATTGCACTTGTTAGTAATCATTAAATGTAGGATATCATATGTCCTCAAGTTTCTAAAAATGACTATGTAAAGCAGAATAATCTGACACACTAATTGAAAATACTGTCGAATTTAGTATTTTTTTTTTTAGACATTTCTAAGCATAAGTTAACAAGTTTTCTGATTATATATCCCTATTATAACAGAGGAGCAAGAAGACAAATCATAAGAAGGTTACCATCAATCATCTCAATGTTTTTGTCCCTACCAAAGTAAAATAAATGGGATTGAGTTTTGGCTGGCACGACTATTAATAATGTGGGACACGCCAAATGATTGCTGTGATATTCTATAGTCAAAATAAATCCCAAGAAATTGCCTTTAGAATGAACGACACCGTAAGAAAGTTGGGGTGGACAGGACAATGATCAAGTAATAAAAAAATTTACAGAGGATCCTAGGGAAGCAAAGATCGAAGCACTTGCCAGTGGATGGTGAGTTACAAGAACAATGATAGACCGATCACTAGAATTAGGATTGACATGCGATTTACAGCACATGTGCGGTGAAAATCATTTCCCTTTTTTAACGAAAGATACAAAGTAATATCTTTTGGATTGTGCAATAACCAAAGTTGGGTTTCTGTGCTAGAAACAAAAAAACCAAAGCCAAAACCACGCGCGTGTATGACCTAAACTCAATGGATCGTGAAATTATATGAAAGGAAGTGATGTGATCTTGCACAAGTTGATGAAAAGATTAAGGAAGATCTTGTTCCTGGTTTGTCAAGACTCTAGTTCGCATGAGGGAGCTGATCAATAGAGAACATGTCCGTTAGCCCAATTCGCAAGGGATTACTTGAGTCCGGGCATTAACTCGACGTGGAATCGGATTCTTGCTCACGTTTGGGTAAATGAGCTGGAGATAACGATTGAGCCTAACATGCAAAAAGCCGATTCAGGATATGCCACTCGATCTCTTCATCTTAACATAGAAGAAACGAGGCTTAGTTATTCAACAACAACTTAGCTCTTCCCTATAGAATTAATTATACTAATCGACTACTCACTAAGTCACTAAAACCCTTTCACATCTAATAATGTTCAAATAATTTTTTAATTAGTTATGACACGGGGTGAGATCATTGAACAAGTAATTGGGAGGGCGTCGTGGCCAAAGTAAGAGACGACTAGTTGAGTTGGACATGTTATTTTAATCGCCAGCCCATGCCAAAAATCAACCGTTTTCCGACAAAATCCTTGCGTACATCAAGAGTTAGGGCTTCACCTTGTCTCCGCTAAATTCCATTCCTTTCTCTATTCACCATTTTAGTATTTAACCCTCTTCTCCCTCGCTCCACTTCCTCATAATTTCAACCTACAACCATGGGAATTGGTCTTGATGACCTTCTCTCCTTGACGTCCCAGGCTCACAAAGCGGCTCAATCTCAAGAGACCCAACACCAAAATCAAGTAACTGACCCTAGCTCGAGCTCGAAGAACCGTTCGTGGATGTGGAACGCTAATCAAACCCAACAAGATGACGACCCGTGGGAGGTTAAAGCTTTCGCGGAGGACACCAGGAACATGATGGGCGCGACTTGGCCGCCGAGGTCTTACACCTGCACCTTCTGCAGGAGAGAGTTCCGTTCCGCGCAGGCGCTCGGAGGACACATGAACGTGCACCGCAGGGACCGGGCAAGGCTCCACCAGTCGCAGTCATGCCCGTCTTCTGCCGCTCCACTGCTCGTGATCCCGGCCAACGAATTCGTCATCAATGGAGGGTTGTGCTTTCCTTACCCATTACCTGGCCCTAATGGCATCTTCAACACTTCATCGCCACCTTCCACTCTCCTCTCAGTCTCACCTTATCCACCCAACAACAACAATTTCCCATCTCCTTCCCAAAGTTACACCAGAAAATATGATACTGCTGGTTCTAAGTCACCTAAGGTCGATGACACAAGCAACAAATCTGGCGACTCTGCCGGGGACGGGCTTGATTTGGAGCTTCGACTCGGACATGGACCAGCGGCATCTCCACGATAGTAAGAATCTACGTGGATGGAGTTCGACTTTCCTTATTCACTGCTGCTTGAAGAATATAGGAGAGTGGAGAAGTGTGAGAGATAAAAAAAATGTCTTTTCTAAGAAGATTTATGTGGCAACATTTGGCTTTGCTCTGTTATGGTTTTATACAATTACGTTTTTCGTATGATGAGTTTGATGATAGTTCGGTTATACTAGAGCATGACAAGGTGTGTCATAAAACTACAAGTGTGTTAAAATATTTATGTATTAAACTACGCCTTCGTCTAAAAGTGCAAGCTTTTAGAACAATTAGCATGGTTTAATATTTAAATATTCTAACAGTGTGTATTAATAATATCAAAGTTTGAATTTAAAATATCGACAAAGTTTGAATGCTATAATGTCTCAAAGTTTGGAGCGCAGTGTGTCTTATGCTCTTTGACAGATTCGATCTATCATTTCATTGCACGTAGTGGATATGTCTGTGCAGACCGCAAGCAATAAAAGAGAGCAAGTCATTCAAAGCATCAAGTGCTCATGTAAAGAAATAATCAACTTTGGATTTCTGAATCTATAATAAGGCTAAGCTAGACAAATTCGAAACTGTTTTGTTCCTCATGTTCAATAACGTACGCAAATAGAAACATAAGACAATTCAAAAGCCATAGCTAAACTTCTTCATGTTCTGAGAAGATTTCATGTGCATGGCAAACTTAGGGTCTGGTTTCCAACATCCATCCTCTTATCTTTCACATACACAACAGAAGATAGCAATCGTCAGATTATCCACATGCTGTATCCCAAAACGAGGGCGAAAGAGGAAGCGAGTAGCGTAAATGGACGTAGGTTCGTCTACTCACCAGACTTGATCAATGGACAAGTTAAGCCTGACTTACACCAACTTTAGGGCCTAATCAAACTAGGTAAACCTACCAGACCCACGACTAAACTTCAGGGCCTAAAACAATTTTTGGGCACCGGCCCACGAATAGAAATGATTGGTTGCAAAACCGAAATATGGAACTTACTTGTAGATCCCAATTCTAGAACTTGAAATCGAAAACTGAACTGGTCATACTCAAAATTGGTCGGAACCAAACCAACTAATTCCCGGTTTATTTTGTAAAGTCACACGAATATATTATATATTATTTTTTTGGCCCATTAATAGCAAAGTCTAGTTAGATAAGTGATCTTGTGTGTCTACTCCGAGCTGGAGGTTGTGGATTCCATTATTCCTGATTGCATTTCACTATTTTTTCAAAAAAAATAAGGTGCATAAGACGGGTTCAATCTCAGAACCAGTCTGCTTGGTTGGTTTGAAGGCCGGATTGGCCCGGTTCTCAAGTTGAATCGGTCCGATTTCTCACACCAACCGGCATGAGCATCGTCGGGCCAGGTCAAACCCCTTAAGAAGATCCAGAATACCAAATACCGTTCAGCTAAGTTTCCTTAAATTCGTAGAAGACCGATCTAGATGGGAAATAAACTTATCCGCTTTCAAAGAATGCTAAATTCCTGAGACCTGAAACTGGATCTGTTGCAGAGGAGCTTCAGTTAAACATTGAATGGAAAATGAAAGCAAGAAAGAGAGGAAGATGACATATACAGAATTCATCTGCAAAATTTGAAGAAGCGATGAGTAGACCTCTATTTATCTACTCCGACCAGGAAAAAAATAAAAACCTGAACTTATTTACAAAAAGCCATCGAGCTAGGGTCGGCATTCTTGTGAGTCAAAAACTCTGGAAGGACTGTACAAATTCATGAATCAAACAGAAGGCGGCGTCTTACAGATTTGGAAAAGTTAGAGCTCGAGCCTGCACTCTTTTTCTTCGATGAAGGCGTCCCTGAAACTCTTGGAATCGTTGACTATGTCATCAGCTGGTTTCGCCTGGTTCAGTACCTTGCTGGAGCGATAGAACTCCGTAATACTCAGCTGGACGCCTTTTGACTTTGTTAATTCTGATTCTGTCCCTTCAGGCGTCGAGCTTACACTCTTTCCTCTTTTTGATTCTTTTAGCTCCTGCTTGGCACATGAAAGAGGCAAATGAGAAACTCCACCATTCAATGGCCAATCGTCATTGACACATAAAGTACGAGAGTCTGTCGATAACCAATTATTAGAAAAACAAACTTTGATGAGGCTCAGACCAAGAAAATAAACAATGCAAGTGCTACTCACAGGGTCACGAGCCACTGACCAATCAAAATGACCTACGCAAGTGGTAGAAATACAACCTTAAATGAGACTACAACGAGCGTATTTGTGTCATAAACCAATAAATGCAATCCTTGGTCTGGTACTGCTTCTGAATTAAAGGGGATCCTGTTAACGCTTCTATTATGAATTGATTGTGTTTTACACCGCATCGATCATTTCAGAGAATTAGTGTTCAAAATCAAATTTGTCCTCTAATCCTCAATTCGAAATTGTAGATTGTATGAGCCATTTTTTCAATCCCTCACTGCTCATCCTCAACAGTAAAATTACCATAACGCAAAAACCTAATTCTAGCTAAGATGAGGAATAGACAAACTAAACAAATCAATTACTTACCTTTTCTTTCAAAAATCTATCAACTTCTTCTGGAAAAGCAGCTGTAACAAGTTCTATGTCCTCGTCAGTCAACAAAAACCAAGTTCCATCAAAAGCCTGAATTTGTGGGACCTCAGACTCCTCCAAAATGTCATCCTGATCATCTACATCAATGACCTCATGTTGCCGAGAACCAGCCAGGTCAGCAGAGATTTCACACACAGTGCCTCCAGTTGTATGAGCGGCTTTCTTCCACTTGACCATAAAAAGTCGATATCCATATCGCGTCTTCACACGGTGGACTGAGTCAAACTCATACTGATCGCAGAGCAATTCGTCTGCTGTATTTGTGGCCATGTCTCTTAGATAAATAGTGGACATCATTGGAAGCAATTTCTGGCGTATGAAGGATGGTTCCCAGTGTTGATGGAAAGCTAAGAAATCAACCAGCATTTCAGATCGTGGCCTATCCCACGATATATGTGGTCCACTGCTTCCTGTCGAAAAGCTCAAAGAATTCAAGGATAGAAGAGAAGTACATTCCGAATTGTATCTAAAATTAAGTAAACATAAAAGCCATAATGCCATTACCAGGCAAAATCAATATCTGAACACATCCATCCCACAAAAATTGGTTAACAAAGCTGGTTACTTGTCTAAACACAGTTCAGTCCATAATATAAGCTTAATCCAAAACACAGTTAAGTCCTACAGATAAGCACTGGCAAACCTACCATCAAAGTATCCATGATTGTCGGACAAATACATTTTGATTATCTCATTGTTCGGAAAATTTGGCTCCAACATGATCCTTTCACAAACTTTTATTTGCCAACTTTCATGCTTCTTCTGTTCCTTCCTTTTCCTGTCCTACAAAATGCATTTGCTACATGTCAGAATAGTGGCAAAGCATTCCACGAAGTGCAGGATGAACTTCATTAAGGACATAACTCAAAACTATCGAACTCGTGGTGGATATAGAAATTGATGTCTATTACCATATTGCATGAGGAGCAGTCACATTTAAATTTATAAGGCTTTTTCAGGCAACCTGCACCATCACCAGTGATACAATCAGCACAAGAGAACTTGAAGTGATCTCTTTTGCTCCCTGGATGCCCACAGAAAGAGCAGTGAGGTGGTCTCGGCTTTGGTGAGATGCTATCTGAACCATGTAGTGGATCATCAGCAGACCCAGCATCCCCTTCACATAGCAGCTTTTCACCATTTCCAATTTCCTTTAAACTGCAAGGACGATTGCCTTCAGTCAGTGAATCAATTGATTACTCCACCTACAATATACACACATATTTTTGTCCAAATATGAAGATAGAGTTACAAAAGTTTCCCACACCTTGTGTTTGCCTATGATTGCATTATAAGATCATTTTTAGTCAATCTATGAAGATGCAGTTAATGAAATTTTCCACACCTTAGTATACACCTGTTTTCAACAATTTAGTGGATATAAGAACAAGAAAAGCAATCCATTTCAAATCCCATGCCCCCCCATTTCTCAAACTAGACAGAGACCCACCATCAACCCTAAACAATGCAAATGAGGAAGAAGAAACTCATGCTTGATGCAGGCTCCTCTAATTCCAACTATATTATCTATAACTTTTTTCAGGTAAGCTTTTCCATCCTTTTCTTATGCGGGTATCTCAGTCTTTTTATATTTCTTTCACTCATTCATGATCAGTCAAACAACATTAACTTGGACATGAAGTCATGCAAAATATACCAGGCACATCAGCCACTTTGACAAATTTGCGTTTCTGTTCCAATATGTTTTGTTTGATCATCAATATACATGTGCAGAGGGGCAGGGTCGTCACAATAGTGCTTCATCTTACAAACATATTTTTTAATCTCATCCAAACAACATTCATGAACAATAATACAAAGCATGGAGAAGCCTCTAGGATAAACCTGTTTAGTATCTCTTCTTCGCTAAAAGTTTTGACAAAGCGAAGAGCTGTATCTACTCCAATTCCCTGTACCCCCCGTAAATCATGATCATTGCCAACAAGTAGAGCGATGGCTATCAAATGATTCCTCCTCAACCCCAGACCATCTTCAATATCTGAGATATGATAGCATTCAAACGGTTCCTGCATGCAACAAGATATTCATATTTCTTAAAACAACTAAGCCAATAATAGCACCTTCACGATGGCAATGACTGTTACCCAACAGCAATAAGCAAAATCCTTGCACATTAGGCCTTCTCTTTCTGAAATTCTCCCTGTTTGGAGATGTAAATGAGCTTTCAAATCTCATTCGAGTTTCCTGACATCACCCTAAACTTTAACCCATTTCTTTACATTAACCTCCTAGATTCACATATCTAACTTGCACCTCAATGTAAAGCTATCCTTATTGTCCAACGAACATTATGATTTACTCTCCAGGCTTCCACATTAACTCATCAACATGGGAAGCTTATAATATATGCTGTAGCTATATGCCTCTTCAATCCAATATATCAAAAAACCAGCATAAAGTTAGACTACACAAACGATCTTTCGGAATTTTAATGGATAAGAGAGATCATGAGTAAACTATTTAGAAGAATCCGCAACTAGCCGGGTAAAAATGATATGGCAAAAATTTCTCCAGTAAGAACATTGTGTAAAGGGATAATTAAGTTTAATGAAAAGAGAAAACATGCAGCAACGTACTCTGGAATTAGGATGGATGCATTTAATCACACAAGTTGCCCCGAATAGAAATGCATCGCTATCAGCCGTAATACAAGCATCTACATGGCCCTCATAGTTTAACTGCGCGCATAGTGCCTCAGCCTCACCTCTTGCTTCTAGCACAGGCATACCAAGCAGTTCCAGAAGTTCCTATAGAAAAAAAAAAGAACAAAGACAGATAAACAATCCAGCAGTCATTAAATGAGAACCATTATAATGTGTAAACATATGTCGTCTTAGGCTTCTGGCACACCAAATTTGGCAGGAATGCTGTTTGGCAACAAATTCAGTGAGGTAATAGGTCAAGGACTCAAAACTGAAACTTACCACACACTCTTTTACACATTTCCTAAATGCCCCGTTTCTCTCTACCAAAACACCATCCTCAGGCACCGGCAAACTCGACAAATCAAGCCCAGAAGCTTGGAAGAATCTCCCGATCCTCGCCTGAGATTTTAGCGGAGAAGGAGTGCCATCGACCACAAAGATAGGAAAAGCTCCAAACTACACAAGCCTGAAGCTTGTCAAATTAATGCCAAATTAAAGCTAATGCATACTCGACTATTAGAAAAGCAAAGAACATATCACCAAGTGTGATCAGTGCTTGCAACTATAAAAAGAACCCCTAAATTCCGCAGAAACCACAACTTCGATTCCAAATCCATTTCCTCATCTCACGAGCAACCAAACAGACCCCAGCAAACGAAAAACCGCAGACGAAGCTCGACCCGACAAAATTCATCATTTCAGTCGAACCCATTCCGTACAGAACGATACGCGAACCAAAAGGGTCCTTTTTGAAAGGACACGCAGGCAGACATGCTTTTGCCCTCAAGAACAGAGTCGCCCCCAAAATGCTGCAACTGCAACAACACCCACCTTGGAAAAGAGATTGACCGTGCGGAAGAAGGTGAGCCTCAGGTGCGGGTTGCGGGCGAAAGACCTCTTCCTGATGGCGGTCTCGTGCTGGACGATCCAGAACGACAGGTCCACCGCGACGCGCTTGTTCCTCAGATAGCCGAAGCCTTCGCGCCGGGCGTGAGGCTTCAGCAGGTCCCAGAAGTGACCCCCCACGCCCATCGCTTCGGGTCGAGCTCAAGTTTCGATCTTGACGAGGTGGTCGGCGGGGGCGGCGAGACGGGAGGCCTCGTGCGGCGAACTCGCATTGCAGGGTTGAGAAGGGAAGCAAAGGAGCGGAGGCGGAGAGGCCGCGCGTGGGAGTGGAGACGGTGACGGAGACGGAGGCGGTCGGCGGTCGGACGTTTCCGTGCCGTCACTGGGAGAGAAGCGTTGCCAATGGGCCTGGGCCTGGGCCTGGGCCTTTGGGAAGGCCCAACGCTGCTCCCTTCGGCTTCTTCCTCGTTCCCTTTTTCCTTTCTCGGAATATTAGAAAATAATTTAGTAGTATATTAATTTTTCGTGCGATAGATTTAAAGTAGAATTTCTTCGAATTTCTATTCTTTTCGTGATGAAATTTCAGCTCGATTAATCTCTAGGAATTCATGCAAGTCTCCCCTGTCCACATGTGTCACCCCCTCAATCACTTTGATTAGGAGACGTTATGCTTCGAATATGGAATCTACCACATCCAAATCAAGCGTTTAACATCTCAATCAATCATTTAAAATAATTAAGTCTTTTTTATTTCTATGTGTGATTTCTTTTGTACATTGTAATTATGAATGGGTAATATTTAAGGATGAGCAATTTCACGATCGGTCCAGGTTTCACTTAAAACCTACCTTATAGAAATTGGTTCATCAATTTTGAAACCTAAAATTTACTCCGCATTTTTTTAGCCTAGAATCTACCTTGTAAACTAGGATACACTACGTTTTGACTATGGAATTTGCTGCATCCAAATCAACACTTAACCACTTGATCGATCATTTAAGATAATTTCATTTTTTTTTTATTTCTATGTATAATTGTTGCCGTACATTGATTGATTTGGTATACACGACTAAATATGAATTAGTAATATTTAAGGGTGAGCGGTTTCCTGCTCGATCCACATTTCACCTAATACTTACCCTATTAAGTTCAATTCTCCAATTTTGAAACCTAAAACCTAACCTACATACCTAGAACCTAAAATCTATCATATAAATCGATTATCGACCAATTTTTTTTTTTATTCTTCTTTTTTCATGTTTAGTTAAGCAAAATCAAATTGAACGTAGAAAAAAATTTCCCATTTATTAATAACAACAATACATTAAAGACGGTCACATAAGATAAAATAAATAATAAAAATTTCAAAGATAGCATAAAAGCCTAAATTATAAAACTTCAATCCTCAATCATCTATAAAAAAATTTCTCCAAATTCAAACCACTTGAAATCAAAAGAAATAACAAGCATAGTTGATCATTTTTTTAACTAAAAAATTATTAGAAAACCTTGCCATATATATTCATTACACTTAAACTTATAAGCTCAATTTACTGATTAAAATTTAGGGTTAACTCAAGTCTGGTTTATCGATTCCCAATTTCCAATCTAATTCTTGCATAGGAAGCAGGAATCAAACTACACAATACCGATTTCAATTTCTTAAGAATTGATAATCATGGGAACCTAGAACCGGATTAGTTTTTATAGCTCATTCCCAGTTCTACCTAAACCCATGCTCCCTCTAGTAATATCAACGACACTACACGCTCCATCAATCATATGAAAATGCGACAAACTAACACTTAGGTCATATGCCATGGACAACATCAGCAAATGCTATATAGGGCATTTGATGTTTCCGTGGAACGATTGACAAGATACCCTTTTCGAGTTTCGATTAATAAATCCATGTCGTGACAAAACGTTGGCATCCTATGGGGGCAGGTTTATTTTCTCTTTATTAGCGAAGTGGACCTAACAGGAACCGTAGTACGTCCACCGAAAATATGAAAAGCATGGGCCGCGTCGACCCCCGGCCACGATGCGTTTTGCCAGCATTGCAATGCAATAAACGACAAGAACCATAAAAGAACCCACGGCGTGAGCCAACCGACAATTGTGCAGCACTTTGCGATCCATATGCAGCATCGGATCCTTCGTTTGACTCGGTTGCCGTGCTCCCCCCTTTGTTTGTTAATTGCACGTGTGATTGGCTAATGGCAGGTGGCCACGTGGACGTCCACAGTGGCTTGTCCGAGGGTGAATTCTTACTCAAGATCAGGTCAATCGTTGAACCGGTTGAATCTCAATCGTCGAAGGCGTGGATCTCAGATGATTCGTGACATTGAGATCGTCCTGTTCGTGATGTGTCGGTTTCGAGAAAGAGCTTTTCTCCAGCTTGTCCAAACTTAGGTGAGCTAATTAATCCAAGTGTACTAGTCACTTGGACAGTATCCTATGGACTCATGTTGACTCTCTCATTATCGGGCGAGGACGTATCTGATCGTCGCCGTGCGGGACCGGTGGCCCTTGTTTGAGAACCGTGTCGTGTGTACCATCCTCAATGACTAGTAGTACACACCGACTGATTCAAGCTTTCAATTGTGAAGGCTACGGAAACCATACACAATCACGGGATCCTTTATAAGCTCAAAAAAAAGAAAGCGCGTCGGCTAAAAAAATGTCCTATGTGATTGTGAAAAACAACTGGACAATAAATGTATGTTGAAAGTGCTTATCGTGAAGAAAGAGTTTGAATATTCAAACCTTTAATTGACAAGTATCATTGATCCTAACTTTATCCACCGCTCATTTGAATTCTGTCCGAAAGCGTCTCCCAAATAAGGAGCAAATACTATAAATGCTTGAAATGACATTATTCAAAAATTGAACAGATATGTAAAATATTGAAAGACGAAAAATACTCCTAAGCAAGTGCGCACTTGGCTCAAGCGGCTATGGCCGATGTCAAGGCACTCACAAGGGCTCGTGACGCTGGTTCACTTGCTTGTAGGGCTATTAAATTATTTTCCCAATCAAAATGCATTAAAAGATAGCGCTAATCTACTTTTTCAATCGCGCCGTATCATAGATTATGGAACTCTATATAGAATTTCAAGCTCAATATATTCCTAAACCCAAAGCTACCCAACAAAGATCTCGAGTCACTCGTGTGTATGCGTGTCAATCCTCAGCACTTGAATGCATCTCTGCCTCGTCCCAAAATCTTACTGTCAGAGACTTCTTGTGTGGTCCATGAAAGATTGTGATCAATCTTGGCCACCACATTATTGGACGTGGGGAGGGCTGATGCAAATGAATCTATGAAGATCATGAGATCCTTCCCCTGTTTGGTACGCTCCGAATGGCTCCATGTGATGACATAACTCGCGAGTACAATTATAATGCCCCATGCCATATGCCCTACCTTCATTAGCGCCCCCTGCAGAAAAATCTGATTGATTTTGACACATAAAATATGGTCCGCTGTCTAACCCTTGGACGACATGCTTCCCGAGTCCAAATCCGCCGAATCTCATTATGATATCACGAAAATTTGGAAGAGTCCTATAGTTGATTTTTCTTCTTCTTTCTTCTTTTTCTGTTTTTGTTTTTGGCGATTTAAGAAGAGATGGGAGAAGCATCCTGGCTTCTACACTGGTTTTGTCCATATCTTGCGTTCTAATCTTTCATTCACTTCGCTTGCACTTCGCTTGCTGTACTCATCTAGAGATCTCCACCTGGAAGCATCCTCTCTTCTTCTTCTCCTCCTCCTCTCCTTCAACCCCTTTATAAGTTCTGCAAGTTCTTCTCCTTCACTTCACTCTCTCCCACTCACCCACTCCCCCACCAAAACCAAAACCAGCTCTGTGGAGAAAAGGGATTACTACCCATTTTCTCTGGCGAGGCATTGCTGGGAACCCTTGTCTTTGTTCTTGTGTCTGGACCGCTCGCTCGCGGTGATTTTTGTTCAGTTTCTTGATAATTTTCTTGGCATTGCACGTCCGAACACTAGTTCCTGCCTGCTGACAAGAATGCAGAAGCAGAAGATGTTGCTCAAGGACTTCCTTAGAGAAGATCCTCGGCCTCATTCTTCAAATATTGAAGCAGCAACACTTCTCAGAAGCAGATCGAGAAAAATTCCAGCCTTAGAGACCATGATCAATGCATTCAAGAATATCCCTTTCAGTAGTTCGGTGAATAAGCACTACTCAATGATCTTCCTAGGGAGCCTCTCAAGAAAGCTGTCAGCACAAAGATTGCCCAAGAAAAGCAGAAAAGATGATGGTCATGGAGGCGGCGGTGAGCAGGCCCAAATGACAGTCAAGATCAAGGACATCATACGGTGGACGTCCTTCCGGGACTTGGCCGAAGAGCGATCTTGGCCGTCGGATTTCCGTTCCTCGCCACCACATCAATGCTCTTCTGCGGCGACAGTGACGACCACAGGGTCAAGCAGTAGTACTGAGAGCAACAGTAATGGCTCAAGTTGGTGTGAAAGTGATTTCACGCTGGAGTTTTCACCGCCCTGGAATGGTAATTTTCAGGAATACAGTGAACCATGTGTTGGTAAATGCACAGTGGAGGCTTTACCAGGACCAAAAACACGAAGCTTCTGTGATATTGAACGCAAGGTCAGTTGCTGAATTTAAACACTTATATATTATGCTAGATCTACATATTATAAAGTTTCGATAAGGGGTTGTCTGCTGGTTGTTGTCTGCTGTTCAGCGCTCACTGTTCAGGGTCTATGTTCCCCCTTAAGAAAATACAGATGTGACTTGGCATGTACCGCAATAGTACTTGGTTAAATTAATCTAAAACGCGTAGTTTGTTCCATAATAGAGTGGAACTCTTGTCTCATGTGTAGTATATTTGTATTAACTTTACTACAAAATTCAGATGAGACAAAATAGAGGTCATTCTTGTCCTCTTTACGGCAGTACAACTGGGGGGACAATAAATGGGAGATTTCATTGTTGCCTTAATATAAGCCTTTTACATAGAAGTTACAACATAATGAAAACAATGGCCTTATCATTTATTTTTTTTAGGATTAATTATTGGCCTTGTCTTTGTTCTGACCAGGTATTGTTTTGACTTGGACATTTGCCTGAGTAAACTGGTTTCTGTTATTTACGTATGTGTTTCTTGCATTAACACAGAGAGTCTCATTCTATGAGGAGGAAGAACAACACAGTCCTGTTTCTGTAATTGATGCTGAATTTGGAGAAGATGAAGGCTTTTGCTGGTCTCAAGATCAAAGCCGAGGCAATACTTCGACAGAGGATGCACAATTCCTTCTACGACAACCTTGGCAGTTCGAAAGTGTTGCCTATGTGCAAAGTTCCACGTCAATGGGGGATATTGATGAAAGATCTGATGGAGAAGGGGATGATGAATTCAGAGAAGAACAGGGAGACTCAAATGAACCTACTGAACGAAAGGCAACAATGCTGCTAAACCAAGTCAAAGCTTCAAGTTCTGGTCTTAGCATGAAGACTAATGTGGATAAGCTATTGTTGGACTACTTCATAAATGAACTAGCCACTCCAGGATTCGACACTACAAACGATGACTCTGAGCTTATGATGGTGAGCACCGCAAAATCTTGGATGAATAACGAGCTCAGCGCAAAGTGCGAATGGGGAATCAATAGCAAGAAAGATTCTTATCTGAGAGAAATGGACAGAGGAGGGAAGTGGAGAAAGTTTGAAGAGGAAAAAGACGAGATAACTTTGGACGTTGAGGCTAAGATTATGGGTATTTTGGTGGATGAGCTTCTATCTGATTTCATATTGAACTGACCAGAGAGAAAAGTTAGATGAGAGGGAAAGCAATGTAGGGATGTAGCAGAAAGATGTAATGCATAGCTCATGCTTAAAAAGTTTTCCCCGCTGTATTGTATGTCTAGAAGAGGAACATAACTTCTGTAGCAATCTAGAGAATTATATAAAAATAAAACTTTTAGGCATTCTTTTTTTTTGGTGTCAAGATTAGAGAAATGACCATCGTTTTGTCCTTAAAGACAACTAGGAGAATTGAAGCGCTTCATTCAACTTTCGTTTACTAAATCATGATTTGGATGATAAGTTTGTTCAAACAATCCCGTCAATCACTACTAACAAACAAATTTATGGGATTACTATCAGTACATCTCCACCATTATTCTCTTCTTTTTATAATGCATGAAGATATTTCAAGATAGCACTTGAGGGCTGTGATTAAGCAAAGATGGGACTTTTAGTCCGTTGGCCCATCAAGGGAAAACTTGTCTGGTCCGAGCAGGCTTCAGCTGATCCACCAACATGGCCCGGCAGTCGAGCCCACGCTTGGTCGGCCTATTATATATTGAAGCTTGCATATTCAATGATAATTTTGATCGAATTGGATGCGCCGAGTTCAAGAAAGAAATCGTTTGTTTATGCCTGTCAATATAAAAAGATAATTGTGTTTTACTTGGCAAGTCTGGAACCATTATCCAGGCCCCTCCCACCCATATCCCATACGACCCAATGGGAAATGTTGGTTGTCGAATGCAAGATTGAGTTTGCTTCAACTTAATCTCGATAAAAACATGGTCATCCCAGCTATTCAAAATCAAACATTTGTAACGTGTGTGTTTACACTACCAACTGCACTCGTGGAGTGCGACGTTTTGCATTTTCTTCCTACCAACGTGGACCAGAAAAGGGGCATCAATGCTCGTACAGTCATATTCCACTTTTGAGGACAATCCCTTTATACCAACACCAACACACCTCCCAGAAGCACGAAAAGCCGCCGCCTCTCCAACTGAATATAGCAAAAGGGTTTCTTCTACCTTGTTTAATCCTCAGGCATTATAATGAGATCTGAGAGGACAAAACCACAAATGTCAGAAGATGACATTTTATATAATGGTAACTGACGAGGGTACATGAAAGTTGGAATCTTTGCAATTTCCAAGCATGCGATGCTCTGTTTTTTTAATATTTCCCTTTATATACAGAGATAAATTTTGTGCAGGATATCAATCTTAACCCTTCGGCTCGGTCAAAGGACGAATTACCAGAACTAGACGAGTCACCCACGGAATCCCCCGAAAAAAGGAATCTGGACATGATCTTGAAGGATATTAATTATCATGCCACGACAGGAAACCAATGTTGAGAAATTTCCATGAGGAGCACAGACCCGTGAGGCAAAAACTCGTGCCGTAGGATGTCAAACAGTGAGAATCTGTCGATTTCACGGTGATCATCAACTGCCAACTGGTCCTATAAAAATTCGAACTTTTTTCAGATTCCTTTGTGGCTGCAAGGGAAGGTAGGGAGAGGCGGGGAGAGGGTTGGTGGGTGACGGAGGGGGAGAGATCAGGAACTTGCGATCGGCTTTTCGTCAAACGCCATCCTCACCTGCGTTAGCCTCTCCGGGTCACATCTCAACCATTTGTTCCTTTGTGTGAACTCCACTCCCTCCCCCCACCAAGTTGGTGAGAACTGTTTTGTCCCCTTCTCTGCTTATCTTGCGTGGCTCTGCCTCTTCCCCAGATTCATTCTGCTGCCTCCAAATTTTATGAATTCCCCGTCTTTTTGACGCCCGCCCACTTCACGTTTTGCGTATTGTAATCTTGGGTTCCCCTCAAAACCTGAACTTTCGTCACTGATTGCACGATTTTTCCGTTCCCAGTTCTTTTTTCATTCTGATTTGTGAGGTTGTTTTATGCAACAATGGTGATATGGTATTGGTCATTGGTAATTGTCAAGTGTTAATATCTTCGTTGCTTTTTCACATTCGGCGATCCTTTTTGCTTTGAGGGTAGTGGTTTTCATCAGTAAATGGTTCTTCTTTTTTTGTTTCATCAGATTGGACAGGCTGATTGGTGATTCGTCAATTTGAGTAGAAGTTCGTTTCGCCTGGATTCAGCTCCACGCTTCTATTGATTGCTTTCTTGCATTTGTCGAAGTTGATTCGCAAAGGTAAAATCCTCACCTGTTATTGAATTGATTTCTCTCTTTGCTGTTCTAGCTCTGATTATTAACCGCCGGAGATTCATGGAGGGATTTGTTATGCCAAGCAAAAACATTAAGAGGAACCGTTCGTTATGAAGGTTTCATCGATCTGTCAACTTTTTTTTTTTTTTTAAGTCATCAGCTTGGAATGCGGTATGACAAGACTTCATTAACTTCATGAAATTGCCAAGAATCATGTGGATTTCTGGCAGGGCCAAGGGAAACCTTTTTGCGGTTATCCATGATGGACGATCTGCATTACTTCTGTAGGTGCATTATCTTGTCCAGTATGAGCATAAGAATACCATTAGAAGTATTAACATTCTAGTATGTAGGCAGGCAGACTGGATTTGCACTGTTGTTCGGGTGTATTTTTCAACAGTGGTCAGTGAGCAAGCTTGCTGCACCTAAAGTAATATTGCAGCGAGTTTTATGTTAACAACATCCTTGCATCAAGGGACTGGAATTCCATCGTCCTCTGTAATTCGAGGGCTTAAGAATCTGTCCCCAGAGTGGGTGAATCCAGAGTCTGCTTATTTTGCAATTTTGTCGCTTAACTTTTTTGATGACCAAAAAATCTCACCTTTTGGGGAGTTCAGCCACTCCTGCCAAACTAGTCACGACTGTTTCAGCCTGCTTATGAGATAGCAAAATGTCACGTGGTGTTGTCTGCAAAATGCATGTTTTACTGCTTTTGCAATGGCCATTCCATAACAATGGTGCAAGTGATAAATTCTCAAAATTGCATTATTTATCCATCTCAATGTTCGTGTATTGGTGATATTCTCTGTGAGCTAGTTAGTAGGATTATCTTTTGTGAGGTCCTAAAATGCAATCCTCTGTCATCATTCATCATACTCCAAGTGTTTTAATATTGGGTATCTTCTGAAGAATGAGCATGAGCATTGTACTATTTTCTCATGCTTTTTGAAAATTCTTTGATCGGTGTTCCTGGAATTGCTTAGTTTTTGATGCATCATATGAGAACAAGTTTCATAGAGAAACAGAAATGCTGTTAGCAGTTACATCTTTCCAAAATCTTGTGACATTTTTTTCCTGATGAAGGCCCATGCTTGTCTGCATTTGCCAATAACCAGGAGAGAGAGAGAGAGTTAGTTATTTTATTTTCAAGGATGCACTCCTGTGCCTGTATAATGTCCACCAATATCTTTTTACTCGTGTCACTGTGATGGATGTTCTTGTCTCCTCATTCAAGTCTTTTTCATTTATATACCAATGCCCGGGGCAAAATTTGATGGTGAACTCTTTGATGTGCAGATGGCGGATGTGGCCAAGGATTTGACTGCAGGAACAGTTGGTGGGGCAGCACAATTGATTGTTGGTCACCCCTTTGATACCATCAAGGTCAAGCTCCAAAGTCAGCCAGCTCCAGCCCCCGGCCAACCTCCCAAGTTCTCAGGTGCCATGGATGCAGTCAGACAAACATTGGCTGCCGAAGGCCCAAGGGGTTTGTACAAAGGCATGGGGGCCCCACTTGCCACAGTGGCGGCCTTCAATGCAGTCCTCTTCACTGTAAGGGGGCAAATGGAGGCACTACTGAGGTCCGAACCTGGTGCCCCTTTAACCATCAACCAGCAGTTTGTTGCTGGGGCTGGGGCTGGAGTTGCTGTTTCCTTCCTTGCTTGCCCTACCGAATTAATCAAGTGCAGGTCAGTGTCTTTGGTGTTTGCATTTTCTCCCTACTTGATTCAGTTTTTTGAATCTTTGAACGCAGCTTCAGTGCTGAACACATTTTCCTAATATATGCTACAATATAAAAGGAACATGACAATGAGTTTCGAAGGACACTTCTTCAGTTACAATAATATGCATAGAAAAAGAGGCAGCTTTGTATGTCATCTTATTGAGTGCATGAGAGCACCGTGCTTTATGATAAATTCATCATATCTAGCAATGGTTAAGACATGCCTTGAGGCGCCTGTTTAGAAGATATTGAAATGGCTCAATGTTTCTGTCTCTTTCCATTACAAGAAGGGATGGTAAAAGTTTTATGAACTTTGCAAGAGCAGGTTGCAGGCGCAAAGCGCTCTAGCAAGTGCTGGCCCCACTGCTACCATGGCAGTTAAGTATGGAGGGCCAATGGATGTGGCGAGGCACGTTCTGAGATCGGAAGGCGGTACACGAGGTCTGTTCAAGGGCTTGGTTCCCACTCTGGCCCGTGAAGTACCAGGAAATGCTGCAATGTTTGGTGTCTATGAGGGGATCAAGCAGTACCTGGCTGGAGGGCAGGATACTTCTGGATTGGGACGGGGGTCGTTAATCGTGGCTGGAGGCCTGGCAGGAGCATCCTTCTGGGCAATGGTCTACCCAACTGACGTAGTGAAGAGTGTGCTTCAGGTAGATGACTACAAAAATCCAAAGTATTCGGGTTCTCTCAATGCTTTTAATAAGATTCTGGCCTCAGAGGGTGTCAAAGGACTGTACAAGGGTTTCGGACCAGCAATGGCCAGAAGTGTTCCTGCAAATGCCGCATGCTTCTTGGCTTATGAAGTGACGAGATCGAGCTTGGGATGAAATGGGCCAAACATATTGTTGCCTCTGTTGGATTTCCTTTTGAATCCGTTGACTGGGGCCATTGCATGATAATCTTCCTCAATTTGAGAATCTCGATTCTTCAAAAGTCTTGTAATTGTCACTCAATTGACGTTGACAAAGTAGTGGCATTTTTATGCAGCAATTGCAAGGTCTTCATTTCGTAACTCTAATGCTTTCCAAAATGATTCTTTTTGCATAGCCGCCTGTGTCCATTGTGCATCTCTGGGGTTGTTTCGACTCAGGTTGGCAATGTGGTGCTCTCTGGTTGCTATACGGTGGCCTTTAACTGTGCTGGCACGTTAACATATATCGCTTCTACTTCCCAATTTTCACATCCTTGAGGTTAAAAAATTTTGACCGGACAGAGGTACCCGAACGTCTACCCAACTTCATAGTCAGTAGTACATTCGATCGACAATGTACATGCAAAATACAGAGGCAATGTTGTGCTTCCAATTATTATGACTGTCTACGTCCAGCTTTCACGAGGTCTTATGTTTTCTGGTTCTTTTCAGTGAAGTCACAGAATAGCTAAAATTGAGAATTGCCTGTACTTACATCCCTTTGGGCACCTTGAAAATGAGCTCCACCTGCTAGCTCATACCCATTTGCTAATGGTATCACTTTGACAGAATTTGAGTGCTGTTTTCTCGTGATCAATACAAGGTGATTCTGTTACAAAGTGAAAGGGAATGGTGACTCTGGAAGCATTCAAAGTCAACTACTGCCACCAGCAAATCATTGGTGCTTCATCAGATGCTGTGCCACGCGGGGAAACAAACCACCGATTGAATAGTCAAGATAAACATTACAAACAAACAACCGATTGACTCTCTAACTAATTCAGCTGAAACCCATATAAACAACTCATCCTGACTAGACTCAGGCTCCTCGGTATTCGAAGCAGAAAAACTTTTAATCGGGTTGTTAGGTATGGATTCTGCAAGGCCACCTCACTCTAGCATACCACTTGTTTCGAGGCTGGATCATTTGGATTTTATCGTGAGTTCTGACATCGTTTGCTTGTTCTAACACTATTTCACTTTCATTCCCCCGTCTTTGTTCTTTTGTTTTTTTTCTTGTTTACTTTGTTTCTTTGAACTTTGCTTCTTCTAAAGTGAGAGTTTTATCTCATCGATCTCTCTCTCCTGGGAAATTGGATCGTATATAGATGAAACGTTTAGAAAGCAAGCAAGATTCGGCAAAACGGGGGAGCAAGAGAAGTACTGTTAGAGGAGAGGCAGGGGAGATTCTGCCATTGGAAGGGTCTCTGATAGATCGGGTGGCGACCCTCGAACAACGTCTTCTTCAGGTACTATTTATGCGAGGACTACGATAGCCATGGATACGTAGACAGTGTCACAGACTCACAGTGCATAATACGTCATGTAAATGCTAAAAATTATTCATTGAAACTGTGAATGAAATAATCATTTCATTACAAAAGTTCTACTTTAACAATGTCCTCAACATATCCAAGAACCTGACTTGAAAAGCGATGATGGAAGGACTCTTTTTAAATTTTGGACAGACGATCATGCTATGATCTCAACTGCAGTCTTTGCTTAATGCCTCTAAATAATTGTGCACACAAAAATGTATTTTTCAGCTATGCCTCGAAATGGATTCGAGCAGCAGCTCACGCACTTCCAGGGAAAAATCATCAGGCCAAGAATCCAAAAGAGTGTCGGGTTCCTCATCCTCCACATTATTCAGCATTTCCAATCGCAAAACTGAAACGACCCTGCCTCAACTTCATCGAAATTTGTCTGAAATCCAGGTAAATATGTCCTTGCACATATAATCAAAGTGGGATTTTGGGCTGCTAGGTGAATAAATTATTCCCCGTTCATGTGAGTTGTAATTCACATGAGACTGCAGGAAGAGGGGAAATCTGATAACTTTCCACAGCAGCAAAAGATTAAACACTCAGCTCCTGGCAAGCTGAAGCTTGGAAAGAGCAAGATTGCTAGCAATAACAAGAAGAGAACATCCAAGCTTGTCGGAAGAAAGGACAAGCCTCGCAATTGGCCACTACCGAGCTTTTTGGGTTGTTGATGCACCAGTCATGTTTCCTATTCGTGTCGTTCTCTGTTATTTTAGGAAGCTTTTCCTCTAGGAAAATGGAGCCGCAAAATTTCTTTTCAGTTCTTTTTCTTCCCATGCGTTGGTCAACTAACTTTATGAATCAGAAGCTACCTCGACCTCAAGTCCCTTATGACCTCAGCCCTGCAATTTTAGCCTATGTTGATCGATGAGCTGCCATATTTCAAACATTAAGAAAAAGAAACGTGAATGATCCCATAATACACTCAGCTTCTCTTTTGTTTTCGCTTCTCTTTTGTTTTCATCTACTTTTCAAATACCCTTTCCTAAGGAAAGACGCACTCAACCTATGTCATGACAGATCAGTGCCTGAGCTTTCGCTGGTATGTTCTTGCTTGTTACTTTGTTCTTGCCTCAATCGAGAAAAGGGAGTGGCCGAGAATCAAGAACACAACACCCAAAGAGAAGAGGAAGAAGATAATGTTGAAAAACATAAAATAGGGACAAAAAGTCATGGCTGATGATCGAATGCTTTCGTGATGTTTTCATTAAATTTTTTCATGGGGAAAGAGAAAAAAAAGGGAGGCTTCGGTCTTGATTGGTTTATGGTGTCTGCGTGATGCCTGTGATAAGGTCGTTCAAGTGGCCAACCAAAGAAGGTGGATAAGAACACGAACACGTACTTAGTTTATCCAGATAATATAAATCATGAGGTTTAGTATGATTTCAGTACCATAAAAAGCAGCGAAAAAAACAAACGGTTCTCTTACTTTAGCAGCTGTGGATTGACATGGACTCCTCCAATTTTCTTGTTGACAACTCTCTCTCTCTCTCTCTCTCTCTCTCTCTCTCTCTCTCACCCCGTATACACAAGGCGTGTAGAGAAAAGAATGTTAAAAGGCATATACACTTACTGCAGTTGGTCTTTCTTCCAAGCGACTACTGGTTTTGATTGTGATATCAAGTCATTTCACACACAGTATTTAAGAGAAAATGCTCAGTATTAATTCCATTAATGATCTATTAGTGTTTGACAGCCATGGTTTATAACTTTATACATATACAAGTTCGTGTCTTTGAGCACTTCAATCTAAAAAATATTTCAGAAAGTCAACAGCACGAATGCAGAACGTTGAAATCTTGATGGATCCCTAATGTAAGTGTCCACTTGAGGTTGGAAGAATTAATTCCATCTAGTGGCGGATTGTCCTTTTGAATGTGGGTGATTTCGTCCTATTGATTTACGGTGATGTGATCGTCAATTTTTCTCTAAACATCCATCTTTTTAAAATTATTGAATTGACAAATATTCACATTCGTCCCTCACGAAAGTCAACAACACAAATGTATAATGCTAAAAACTTGACGGATCCCTAACGTAAGTATCCACTTGAGGCCGGAAGAATTAATTCCATCTAGTGGCAGATTGTCTTTCTGAGTGTCGGTGCTTTGGTCCAATTAATTCGCGGTGATTTGATTGCCAATTTTTCTCTAAGCATCCATTTTTTTAAATTACTAAATTGACCAATATTCACGTTCGTCCCTAAAATCAAGAAAATTCTCGATCAAAATTAGGGCTTAGCTTGGGAGCCACAACCCACCATGGATGGGACCTCAATTCCAACTTGGTTGCTATCAATAGCGCTTTTTTTTTCCTTAATTATGTCGGGTATGCAAACTATTTTTTTTTACTATGACTAACTTTCGTATGAACCGTCCCTTTCGTATACCATCTAATCATATTTCTTTGGAGCTGATATGAAAGCGAATTAGGATTATGGATTTTGGCAATCATGAAACGCCATCGAATATGGCCGGATGTGTGTTTTATACGATGCTAAAATTCCCCTTATAAAATAAACTCATTATTAGATGCCCTAAAATTAGAAATTGTCCCATATCCCCCTCAATCAAGACAAAAAATAAATAAAATTAAATCTAACCCTACCCCAAAAACATAGGACCCTAAACTTTTAAATAATACTGAAATGGCCCTTATAAATCGGCCGAAATTTCAACTCCTAGTTCCTCACCCCACCTCTTTCTAAAACGAGTAAATCTCTCTCTCTCTCTCTCTCTCTCTCTGTGTGAATCGCCGTCCGTCACTCACTCCGATGGAAAGGAATCGAAGATCGGAGTCCGCCGGAGAACCCGAAGACCCGTCGCCGCCGGTGACGGCCCACCACCTGACGACGCCGCCGGGGCTGACCCCCGGCGAGTTCGCCGAGCTCGTCCCCTCGGTGGCCGAGCACCACACCTACGAGCTCGGGCCGGGGAAGTGCTCCTCCCTCCTGGCCCAGCGCGTGCGGGCCCCACGCGCCGCCGTCTGGTCCGTCGTGCGACGCTTCGACAAGCCCCAGGTGTACAAGCACTTCATCAAGAGCTGCGCTGTGGGGCCGGGCTTCGAGGTCGCCGCGGGGGCCACGCGCTACGTCGACGTCATCTCCGGCCTCCCGGCGGCCACCAGCGAGGAGCGGCTGGACGTGCTGGACGACGACCGGTTCGTCACCGGGTTCACCATCATCGGCGGGGAGCACCGGCTGCGGAACTACCGGTCGGTGACGACGGTGCACGAGGTGGCGCGTGAGGAGGGCGGGACCTGGACCGTCGTCCTCGAGTCCTACGTCGTGGACGTGCCGGAGGGGAACACCGAGGAGGACACGCGCCTCTTCGCCGACACCGTGGTGAAGCTGAACCTGCAGAAGCTGGCCTCCGTCGCCGAAGGGCTGGTGGCCCGCGACGGTGAGGGCCAATAGCACCAACTCCCTCCCCCTGCTCCTCTCTTACTTGAAATTTCCCATTTTGATTTCTCTTTCTACGAATCCGAAGGGGTTCTTGATTTGCGAATTATCTGAAGTCAAAACGAAACCAAAAATGGTTCTTTTTTGGGGGGATGGTTTTGGGAAAACCGGGGGACTGCTTGGACAAATCAATGGAAAAATGTGGAGGGCATTTCCGGTTGATCTTGCTGCTGATCTTGCTGCAATCGTTGCCCCATCATCTCTGCCGTTGTTGTGTTCTGTCCGCTTGAAGATCTCGTTCTCCGTTCTTCTTGCTGCCCTTTTGTCTGTTTTCTTGCTAATAATGGCCGGTGCTGTTCCATGTTTTCCTCCTCTTTTTTGCCACTTGCAATGCCAATTTGGCAAAACGGAAAAAGGAGAAAAAGGAAACATTATAATTTTTTGCAGGCACTGTCGTCTTGTCCATTAAAATTTGGCCTGGAAAAAGGTAAAAAAAAATTCGCTTTTCCCGTCTTCGATGAGGCAATGTGATTCTGGGGGGATGTTGCGGTTGTACTGAGTTAAAAACTAGGATTGCGCATGCAGTTCGTTCTTGGGAGTGTGCTGACTGAACGAAGGCTGAGAAGCATAGGTTCAGCAATAGTTCTTTCCCAACGAGCTGTCCTTTCCATAAACAGCATGGGACTTGAGTTAGATCTTTAAGTCCTTAAACCCTTTCACCTCCGCTCCATTTCGAGCGTATCTCCGCTAAGCACTTAGCCCGCATCTCTCGTGTGGACGGCATTAGTCAGTCGTTAGTTTTTTCCCGGCTAGTTACCGCCCGCCTGCCCGTTCCCATTCCTCGTGCTCCACCTCTCTCTCCTCGGGGGAGAGATCGCTGGACTCTACCCCATCGTCGCCACCAGATCTGATGAAAGTCTCTCCAGAAAGAAATTTCAATTTCCCAATCTGACAAAAAGACCTCCATGATTACAACGAGCGGAATCGCGCACGGTTGACCTACTTTTCCATGCCATTAAGTAGCGAGAGAGAGGCGTGGATAATGCCGCTTCAACGTATCTGGAAACATCGGCTAATCAGGGAGAGTAATGAACGGAACACCGCCAGCCGGTCTCAATGATTGATGCTCTCGCTAGTTTTGGTTCCGTAATAAGGACGGTCAACGCCATGATTTGGTAGCTCCGAGAGGGTATGGATTTTTTCCCTCCTTTTTTTTCGTAAATCTTTCTTTGGTGGGTCATTCCATTTTCATCACGAAATTATTTTATAGGCCATTAGGAATCTTGGGTCGTCATAAAAATCGGATCTTGTTTTATGTACAGGGGTGCTGATAATTATCGGCCACTAACCCCGCTACGTACGGTCAACATCGCCATGTTAGGTCCGGCGAGTATTTAACGTGCGTATGGGGCTGGAGCTTTGTGTGGTGGAGAGAGGTCGGCGTTTTTGCGTTAGGTGCCACCCGATTCCAGAGAATTGACGCACGACCGCCATGTCAATATCCTTCTTTCTTTCCCTCTTTTATTTTCGGTATTTCTACGTGACGTAGCCCGGGCCGGATTGATGCCGGATGAACCCGATGGGTAATCCTTTCATCCTAAAAGGCGCATCGGAGTAGTTCATGATACGCGCCATTTTTTTCTTTATTTCGAGATAGCCATATGTATGAGATGGTGATTTGAGTTGCCTAAACTCATAGAAGTCAAACAATGTTTTATTCGTAGGATTACTCTTTAGAGTTGAAGGCGTGGAATTTGACTAAACGAGAACGGACGGATGGAAATTAGGGATGCTTTTGTGGTGATAGGAGAGGGCGATATCGAATGAGGGCTAGTGAAATTGAATCCTTGGATCAGGTAAGAGCTGCCGAATCTCGATGGAAAATAGGGACGCTTTTGTGGTGATAGAATAGGGCGATTAACGTCGTCCATCGAATGAGAAATAGTGAAATCGAATCCTCGAATCGGGGTGGGAGAACCCAGATCCTCAAATCGGATGGAGGGTACTCGATAGGATCGAGATCCCTCAATTGAATTTTCTTTCTTTTTCTTTTTCAAATTCCTTAAATGGTACTGGAAGGTTCCAGAATTTTTCTTTAAATACTAATTAAGAGCTGCTGCTGTGGGGGGACCATCCAGCATCTTAGGCTCCTCTTCGCTCGCTCTGTGCGGTTAAGAGAATATACACAACTCGGTCCGCGGGATTGGGCAGGGGTGATGGGTGCATCGACGCATGGTGGCCGTCGAGGAAGAGCTTTTTGCTGACCCCCCGTGAAAGGAAAAGCACCAGTCCGTCCTTTCGGCCATTTTCTTTTAGGGCGCAAGTTGCCCACTTGCTCATTCATTAAAGCCGGACAATTCAATCCCCCTTAAGGAGAGAGAGAGAGAGAGAGAGAGAGAGAAGCAGAGATTCTTTGCCCCATTTTAACGCGTTGTCCTTCTCTCTTTTTTAGCTTACTTTCATCGATCCCAGCAAATCAATCTAGAGAGAGAGGGGAGAGGGACAGAAGGAGGGGCCCCCCAGCAATCAACGAGAGAAAGAAGAGGGGGGTAGGGGCGGCTTTAGGACATGGGACTCTTAAGTTACTTGACCAAAGCCTTATCCGATCCACGTAAGTGTGATCATTGTGTATGTCCATGCTTTAAAGAAAGAGTGTATTCAGATGCTTTGACCTAGTGAGCCCATATTATTAAGAGATAGTGTCGATTGGAAGAAGAAGAGGAGGGACGCTGGATGTAGAAACGTTTGCTAAAATTCATCTTACTACAAATCGCGGCAGCTCAAAATGGGTACTTAGAAAGTGCGTTCAGCAACACTTTATCAAGGAGCTTTGAACATATAAAGACCTTTCTGAAAACTCATTTGGCTAATGCATTGCAGTTCCAAAAAGCCTTTTCTCAATGTAAGGGCAAAGTGGCTTTGGCTCTCCAGCACTTTTGGACTGCTGAAGCCTAGAGTTAATGAATCTTTTTATAACAATCTTGCCATCACTAATATTTTTGTATTCATCATCTCTCTACAAAGCCAAGGGTCACCAAATCATCACTCGAAACTCACTGTGGGTCACCAGCTGTTGCATGAGGGTGGACAAGGTCAAGGATAGCTTAGTCGCGCGATGGGGTTCACACATTGACACTAGCCTAGTCAATTGATCTTAGCAATCCACTGCTTGAGCTTACCCCTATTCCAAATTTACCTCGTCATTTCTCAAATGTGGCTCGTCTGTCTAGGCTCACTTGGTCGTGCATGGACACTCACCAAAGTCAATACTTGCTTAATCCAGATCTACCTTACTACTATGTCTGGATATGGCTCGCCTATCAAGGCTCGCTAGTTGCATGACAAGGGTCGTGGTCAATGCTTGCTAGTCGCTTGAGCCCAACAGTCCCATCGCTTGAGTTCACCTCAGTCCTAGATCTACCTCGCTACTATTCTCAAATGTGGCTCACTTGTCAAGGCTCGCCCGGTTGCACATCGAGTGTCACTCTCCAAGTCGAGGCTCACCTAGTCATGCAAACACAGCAAGCCATCACCTAAGCTCACATCTGTTTTAAATCTACCTCGTCATTGTTCCCAAATATGGCTTCCCTAGGTCGCACGACCTCAACATCACCTTGCCTACCTGATTTCGACGACAAGAAGTCACCTGAGGTGCCGAAGGTCACTGGAGATTCTTTTTTTTTAAGGAAAAAAAAACTATGGTTTTCTTACATATGTGTAGTCTATTTAAAACAGTATTTAAATCAAAATTGCTTTTCAATAAACTTTTTTATTACAGTCTACCAAACAGTATTTGCATTTCTTGAAAACCCTTTAATCTAAAGTCCTTCACATATGGAAAAAGTGCATTTGTGCAAATATTTTTTCCATATGCTTTCTCAAATGCACCCTTAAAACAATATAATTGAAGCATAAGGGCGGATACTAAATTGCTCAAACACGCAAAGGAGAATCTATTGCCCTGATAGAAAACTAATTTCTAGCTGAAACTGAAGATTAGCATCATTTTCCTGATTTGACAAGGATTCTATTGCCATGTTGGTGTTGATGCCATTCATCGAACAATTTGTTTAGCCAAGAAAAGGGCGAGGGACGCTAGACGAATCGAAGATGATTCTATTTCGGGCATCACTGAGAGATCCTATCTATGTCTCCACCAACAGTAAGATGGTCCTAGCCCACTTGGCTCGATGGAGAGAGAGAGAGGGGATGTTGAGGAGATCTCATTGCCAATATCCCATACAATGCAGGGACCTCATTCCCTTTGTTCATGAAGAAAGCCTGTTCTTGTTTTATCTACTCAAGCTTTGCCAAAATCATTTATTGCCTCTGGTTGACAATTTGAGGCCTGTCCTACAAGCATCCATAGACATATTGATGGTCACCATGCTATGCAGCACCATAGCGGTGCAAAAGCTAAAGCAGGCTCGTGCCTTTGGCTACATTAACCGGTTTCTGGTATTATTAACTTAAACGGCGCTTCTAAGTTTTCACATGTTGTTTCCAGGATTTCATTTGTCTATTCAAAGATGTATAAAACTGGAAGGCGACTCCGATCTGAACTGGAGGTTTTTGCATCCCCTCTTCGCATATCATTCATGTGTAAAAAGTGCGAAGCTAAAAATAAGTATGACGTAAAGATAGGTGGGATATGAATTGATATATGAAAGATACCAAAAGTATGATGAACAAATAAACAGAAGGGTGGATAATCAGAACCAAATGATAGAGATAAAACAAGTATGGACATTAGGGAAAATCTTGGACATTCATCTCCTGTTCTTGCTCTTCCCATCCCTCATCTTTCTCAGATCCTCAAAGCTCCAATCCCTCCTCATCCCGCTACTCCGCACCAGCCTCGCCTCCCCCGAGCCGGCAATCGGCTTCTCACCAAAGGAAGAGGCCGTAGTGCCCCACAGCCGGCGGTGGCCCTTCTTCGCCTTCTTCTTGCGAAGCCCAAGAGGCCCACTTCTAGATATGTGCTCGTAGTATGGTGTGGTAGGCGCGGGTGGCGCGACCAAGGGGCCTGACCAGTTCCTATCTACCAGGACACAACACAAACTGCGAGGCCCTTCTTCATCAATACAGGCATAGTCTAATTCTGTATCTTCCTTTCTCTGGGCTTGGCATGTAAGGCAATTGAGACTCATGGCTAGTGAATTTCCCCTTCTTCCCTTCCTCAAAATGCTTACAAATTGCCCTTCAAGGACTAGTGTGACAGGGAGGCGTGAGAAAGAGGAACGAGGATTGGTAATGCATGGTCACGTTGAGAGTTTATAATGGGGTTTCAGAGAAGAGATGGAAATTCTGCAGATGGTTATCATGGTGGTGGTGGCGATGGAGATTATTCTGCCGATGGTTAAAAGAAGCAAAAAGCTACCGTGGTTTTGGCTGGAGATAATTCAGCATATTGACCGAGCGTTTTCACGTGAATGGGGGAGAAAGGTCAAATGAGGATTTGACAGCTGCAAAGAGGTTCTTTTGTCGAAAATTGCAAGGTCTAATTATGGAACTAAAGTCCAAGTTGCCACTCTGGATTGGAAGGTGGCTATACAACAAATAGCATCCTCTGATTAACGAAGGGTTTTCACCATTCAAAATTCTATTTTCTTTTTGTTGTTTTTGTGAATACCGGTTGTGAAGAAGTGGCTGAATAAAAACCGAATTTTAGTTTTGCTTTCTGGATGCATTCCTTGAGACAAGGTCAAGAGAGATAAAAAGATCCAGCTTTTAAAAGTTGCTGGTCAACAGAGAGACGCGTAATTAGCAAACTGAAATTATCCAAGAGATAATTCAGCATATGGAAATGGTCAGGCAGGCTGAGAATGCATTCTCTATACATGAAAGAATGGTAAAAATAGCAGAATGTAAATGACATACGAAATTTTTTAGCAGCAAACATTTGAATACTCCATTTTCCACAAGAATGTTGAGAACTTGATTAGGCTTGATGAGACATCTAAGCGAAAAAGATCAGATCATAGCATATAAAATGCCCACGCGGGCCCATCGCAGCGAAGCTTTCTTAGAGCTTGTGCGAATGCCTACGCATGGCATATATGTTTGGTAGACTGTCTCCCTCTTCTGACCGAAAAAACTACTTTTCTTTTAGCATTACTCGTTTGCCAGAGACGTCATATGCATTACCCGAATGGCAAGAGGGAAGTGGAATGAAACGTGACACGAAAAAGATGAATGATCTGTGCAAAGCATGTTTAGTAGTTCTTGGATCGTTTTAGTTCTTTCGAAGATTGTGGTCCTCTATGATGTATTTGTTGCAGATGTTCTTCCTATGAGGCTTTTCAAATGCTTTCTGATAGTCTGCATATCATCAGGAGACCCTCTGAAGGAATCAGTTTCTATGAGCTATATAAACACATCCATTTCGCTGGCTGATCCACCATTAGTGATAACAGTTCCAAAGGCAACAGAAAAAAGAAAAAATTAGAAAGGGATCAGAAAAGCAGTTTCCAAAGTTGCAAGCTTTATTCTCTTGTGATTTGAAATGGACGGACAAAGGCAAAAGAAACAACAGGAACTCGGCCCGACGAATTGTTCAGTTGGAGAATTACCGCCCAAATTTTCTGCTCAACTTTGTCTAGAAGAATCATGAATTATATGCATGAATCTCTATATAACTTTATCAAGAATATATTGTAACCCGATAAAGTTGAGGATCAATCAAATGACAGAATCGTTTACCTTCTTGCAAAAAAGATTCCCACGAGGCATTGCACCGACCCCTTTCTCTGCTCTCCGCCTCATCCTTTTCTGTCATATCAAATAACCTTTAAAAGTCACTTGATTTTGCAGGGAAGTTTTTGCAGATTATTCACCTCCCGCTCGGTCAACGGATGCTATTTTTCGCTCGATATTCTTCGCAGCTGTCCCAGTTTTTATTTCACGTTTTTTTTTTTTCAGATTTTCTTTGCTTTCCTATGATGTTCTGGGAACCTTACATCTGCCACCCCAAACAATTTTCTGACGAAGTTTTATAGGACCAAATATAAAGACACCTCCCCCAGCTTAGAAAACTGCATTAGAAAGCGAAAAAATCAAAATAATTTCTCAACCACAAGAGAAAAGAATTAAAGAAAGAAAGGCACATATCAGCCGATACCACTTTTTAAGCAAGTGGAAGGAGTATTTTAGCTCAAGCACGGGTCATGCAGACAGGAGAAACTTAAAAAGAAAGCACTGACTCACCTACTCTTTTCTTTTGGACTTTTCAGCGACGATCTTTTGGTGGGTTTTTTGTCCTTTTCCCTTCCCCCTCTCGAGCTGAATCGATCGGCTTTCGAGTGGCCCATATCAGTGGCAGGCATTTTTCACGTTTCCAATTCTTTAATTTTTACCATCACGAGCGTGTGCGTGTGCGTGTGGGCGCGCCACTGCTCGAGCCTGGATGTTTCTGCACAGGAGAGACTTCTCCATCCAAAATTATTCAAAAGACACGTCAAGATCTCATTTTCAAGACATGAATGTTCTGGGTCATGCCGCCTCTCGCTGTCGAACGATTCATCATGATGCCGAGCGAGTGTCGTGACCGCACATGCTCGAATGATTTTCCCAAACCAATCCACACCTGTCTGGCCTAAACGAAATATGAGGCCGAGGCAAAGCACACCCGCGGCATTTGCGAAGCAAAGAGCATCCTGCTTCCCTCTGCCATTGCTATAAAAAGCTCACGGCAGGAATTTCTTCCCTCGTTGTGGCCAAACCAGAGTGATTAAAATCTGATGTAGATGGATGAGACAAGAACAGTATATATTTGCAAACAGAAGAACCCAGGTTTCGTGACAGAACAAGAACCACAGCACACATGCCTGAAGCCTCAATGTCATTATAAGACCCGAATATCGAACATCTATATACATAGAAAGACAAGGTAGACAATCGACCCGACGATAAAATGCTACTAACTCGATCAGGAGCTGTTTTATCTTCAACAACAATTCCACCTTGTTTCATATCCTCTCAGTGCTCCACAATCGAAATTACCTAATAAGAAACACTAGCAGGCTACACTAAGAACTACAAGAGGAACAAACAGCATATGGCAGCTCTTGCTTCAGAACTTGCTGTGCCGGGAGCCTTAAAATATCCCAGCCCCTGATTATTCGCGTGGACAATTCAAACATCGGCAAGCTCTTTTATACAGTTTAATTACCATCGCTCCCTCTACTTCTGATGGGCTTATCCTATTTTGGACGACAGCGCCAGCCTTAGCTGTTCCTGTGTGTAAAAACGACCACCCATCTTCACGGTCGCCTGTTGGATCATCAAGTCATTCACCACGGAGACGCTGGCATGATGCACGTCAAGATCCAACTCCATTAGGGCCTGCATTAGCTTCGCAGCAGGGTGGTTCTTCTTGCTGCTTTGAATCCGTATCATCACATCCCATCCAATTATCTTCACGTCCACGTCCAATTCTATCAACTTGGCACCGTGATTGCTCGAGATACTGAGATCTTTATCGCTCTGGGGCAGAGCAGACCGAGAGTCTTTATTCGTTAATTCCTTCTTCAAGGCTTCCAATTGCTTCTGCAGATTCTCCTTGTCAGATTCCGTGGTCTGGAGCTTCGAGTTCAGCTCCTTGATGTACGCTATCGCGTCGCCAAGAAGTGACGCTTTGTCCATCTTGGAAACATTAGGAACCACGGCCCGGAGCGCGTAAAACCGCTGGTTAAGCTTCTCCCTCCTCTGCCTCTCGGCCTCAACGTGATTCAATGGCTCCTCTCGGCCGTTGGCAGGTTTCCTACCTCGCTTTCGCGGCCTTTTCTCCGGCTCAATGACTCTGCTACTATCAGCTTCCTTCACGACGGAGGCTTCGAGATCTGAATGATCAGAATCCCCCGCGCCTCCGCTCGATTTCACCGTCCCCGAGGACGGCAAAACCACGCCCGAAGTGAACGAGAGCATCCCTTCTTCATTGCTACCGCGCGAAGTAGGCGACCTCCTCTTCTTACTTTCTTCCACTGCCGTGAGCTGCGATTGACCAGAATACAGATTCCCATTTCCGTTGCAAGAAACCCTCTTGTTGCTCTCACCAAAACTCAAGATTTCGCCGGATTCGGGCTTCATGGGATGTGAATTCCCGTTCCTCGCACTGCTGCCATCGAAACCGAACTCCGAGAAGTTCAACTCGCGGGTGAAGAAGCTCTGGCCCTGCATCTGCTGATTGCTCTGCGGGTAATTGTGGCGAGTGTTGTCCCGATGGATGGCGTTTGGCTTCTCGCCCATGCCACTCAAAACATGATTATTCTCGAATTGAATCGATTTAGACCCATGATTGCTACCGTTATAATTCGAAGAGCCCGTGACGGCAGCCGCCGCCCCCGCGACGGGGCTGTCCTTGACCTCGACCGTGCCCGCCGGATCATTGAGCCAGAGCGAAGAAGGATCGCTCTCGCCCTGATCGTTACCATTCCCACCAAACCCTAACTCCATCCCACCGGTGAAATTGAACAAATTCCTGACCTTGGTCAGCAGATCTGGGCTCTGGTAGATCGACTCCGTGGAACCCAATTCGACGACCCCGCCGATCACGGGGACGCAGACCATGGTGTTGAGCCCGAAAATCCGGGCCTGCTTCGCCCTCTCGCAGCCGCAGTCGGCGAGGCGGTCCCCGCCCGACACCCAAATCGGGCCGACCCGTAGAGGGCCTGGCCGGGCAAGCTGCCGTCGTTGCCGAAGGACTGCGTCATGGAGACGAGGAAGAACCACTCGGTGTCGGTGACCTCCTCGTCGACGGCGTCGTCGGCGGCGGCGGCGGCGGCTGAGGGCCCGGCGATCAGGGAGTTGAGCTCGCGGAGCACGCGCTTCCGGTGCTCCTGCTCCGCGGCGGAGGAGGCGCTGATCTTGGCCTTCCCCTTGCTCTTGTCCTCCTCGCCCTTGTAGTAGCCGTCGCCCCAGCCGAGGACGGGCACCGGCGGCGACGACGAAGACCCGGCGGCGGCGGCGGCGGTGGGGTAGCCGTCGAAGGAGGACTGCCAGAAGATGGCGTAGGTCCAGGGGTAGCGGGAGGTGGAGTCGATGAGGGTCTGGAGGCGGTGCTGGAGGGTGTCCTGGTTGAAGGCGGCGGCGGCGGAGGAGGCGGCGGAGGAGGAGGGCGGCGGCTGCTGCGGCTGCTGCTGCTGCTGCTGCGGGAGAGGGAAGGGAGGGGTGGAGATGGGAGGAGGAGGGGGCGGCCAGAAGGAGGAGAGGTCGGAGGACATGAAGGCCTCCATCATGGACGCGTTGTCGTCGCTCCACAGGTTCATGCTCGCCGTCAACCTGTAGTCGCTCATTCCATACGACTCTTCTCCCCCTCTCCTCTCCGCCAAGGAAAGAGCTAGAGAGAGAAAAGTAAAGGGTTGCAGCTGGAGTTGCAGATGGAGATGGAGGTGAAGAAGGGGATGGAGATGGAGATGAGGGAGAGAGTTAGAGAGAGAAAGTTAGAGAGAGAGAGAGAGTTTTGGAGTGCAGGGGAGGTTAGTTGAGTTCGTAGGATTGGTCGCCGATTAAATCGGCAGCCACAGCAACAAAAGCCGGCGTTGGGTTTGTCCGCGTTCGTTACTTTGCCACTCTTTTTACCTTTTTCACCTTTTTTACCGACTCGCGTTGTGCTGCTGCTGCTGCTAGTCTGCTGCTGCTACATCTTCTTCCCATTTTCTCCTTTTTCTTTCTTAGATCCATTTTCTTGCTCTCTCGTTTTTGGTAACGATGAATTATCTCTGGCCACTTGGCAAAGCAAAATATCTGGTCGGCCGTGGAATTTTTACGTGAAAATTTCGCCTTGATTTTCTTTAATTTATCCCGAAAAAAAGTCCTTATTTTCTTTGTAAAATCTAACATTCGAGACCTTTCAATTTGGTCTTTTTCTGATGTCGACTCAATCCAAAACTTTTCTCGAAACGTTCGTCATAAGTAACGAGCAAATATGATGGAAGCATAGATGATAAAAAAAATCTTTGTAATTAATGAAGAAAATCTCTCCCACATTCTCCCCACTTCCCTTGTGAGGTGAGAGTTGAGACGGGGTACTTCTATAGATGGAACTTTTGCAATTGTAGCAAGATCATGACCGTTAATTCTTGCATTTTGCATACGAAACATAACAACTTAAGTCCTAAAGGCAGTTTACATAACGAACCACCACCCCCCCTCCTCGGAAAAAAAAAACTCCTCAATCTCTTTTCGTACTGGCAACAATCGGGTACTAAATCTCCTCCATTACGCATTAATTTTTACAGAGCAAAGGGGATATTAGTGACAAATCCATACAAAAAAAAATTAGTTTAGAGTGATCTTTCTTTTTGACTTTCCGCTTTTTGTAAATTTCATGGTAAGTGCACTTCGACTTCTTTTTTTATGAATTTCAACATCTGAAACTTTCATAATATTTATAAACATTGACCCATTAATTTATTTATACTTTTCGTCATAATTTTTAAAACTTGAACCCTCTTCTTGATTTTGACAAGGAAATAAAAAGGTCAATGAGTCCACACAAACGACCCTTCAGCATCACTAATCTTGACGTACATTCATGTGAAAAAATCACCGACCAAAAAAAAAATCATGTGAAAAAATCTTAAGGGAGTCTATGGGCACTTTCTAGTTATCTCTAGTTTGATAATACAACACCAATCGATTTTAGTTCCCTAGGCTGTTATGTGGAAGAATTGGCAGCATGGTCCAACTAATCACCAGTCAGCTTGACTCGAGTTAAGCCATTTCCCCCTAAACTCTGGTTTGATAATTCCTATGGAAAAAAAAAATCAGATCGAGACAATAACAGTACACGAATATATACTCGAGTTAATTAATTACTCGCTATTGATTAAAGAAACAAGAAATGTGGGGACAATTGCTAAAGGTTAGCTCACGAGTACGCGTCAAGAGAGACCGTTCAAATCCAGACCCTCGATCGGCTCATCCAACTTCCGTCCGATTCTCGCAAAGTTTAATCAATAAATTAATAAGTTAATTAATTAGACGCTAAGCAAGTAGTTTTGGGGGATATATATATATTTTTTAATTTTTTGGGAAGAATAAAAATGGCAATTATATTGGAGCACGTTTTGCTTGATGCGCGTGGGGAAATGACAACAACGTTTGTTGTCTTTTTCTTTTGAACTTACGTTTTTGTGGGGGCACGTGGTTGAAACGGCTTTCCCATGTGATCAAACGCCCCACCACCACCTCATATTTTATAACGATATATCTGCTTTTGTCCTCTTCTGTTTTCAGCCCTATCCCTTCAAACAAAAAAACAACCAATTATAAATTCGGTCCCCATTCTACCTTGAATTTTTTTATTATTTAAAATAAAAATTCTAACTTTAAGTTCAATTGCAAGTCTATCTCAAACTTATTTTTGTCTTGAAAAACCCACCAAAATCTATGCCGTGAGCCATCCGTTCAAAAATCACCATTAGTTGTCCATAATTTCCTTAATTTTCATATCAAAAAATGGTTTTATTCCCACATCCCTAACATGGGAATGCCACGACAAATAACAAATTGTAATTTTTGGACAGAGGATTTTTTTTTATCAAAGGACGGAGGGTTTAGCAAGTGCAAATCTGAGATTAAATTGAAAGTTTATGACTTTACTCTTAAAAAGAAAAGAGTTCTTGGTAGATTAAGGACTAGAATTAAATATTGTGATTTTTTTAGACAAAAAAAAAAGTTTGGGGCATATTATGTACTGGACCTAAAATTTACGGGTTTTATCTACACAAAATAAAATTAAGACAAAATTTTGACTAAACTTAAAGTTTAGGTTTTTAGGGAATTAGGCATTTTGTTTTCTGCATTTGACAAAATCTTAGTTTGCTAAAATGTCCTTGAACTTTTCTGAATTTCGGGCATCCTCGGCTGTTTTCTTACAAATGAGTGCCGCCGCATGACAACCAACCTTATACAGTAGACGAATTTCACGTTGGTCTCCGTTCTTTACCAACTAAGGTTAGTCTGGATGCACTGCATCGGATTTATGCAAATAGCTGAGCAGTTACTGATTGAATCACGACACGTCGATTAAAAAAAAATTTGCCGATTAGAAAAAAATGACCCGATAAATAGTTGTTACAAAGTTTATTTTTGCTGCACATGCTTAATGTAATTCGTGGCGCACCCAATCGGATAGATAATTCGAGAGAGGAAGAATGCTCGATGAAGCTAAGCTTGTCTGTTCGTAGAGAACTCAATTCACATAGAGGAAATCGTGTGGAATTGTTAACCACAAGTTCGCTAATTTCAAAAGGAAGCATCTCGTAGAGTCGTCATAACTGAAATAATAAAATAATAATAATAATAATCAACATGATCCAATTCGATATGATCAATAATTAAATTTTATAGGTTTTAATTAGTCTTTCGAAATATTAATGAATTCTTTTGCCAAGTATTATCACATTTTAAAAGAAATAATGACACAAATGATTTTTAAATTTAAACTAAATGTTCAACGTGGTTCATAAACTTTAATTTGTTCCATTTTTGAATTTTAGCATAATATGAAATGTGGTCCATAAATTTTTAAATCATTCGATGTAGTCCATAAACTTTTAATATATATTCAATTTAATCCATTAACTATATGAAAATATTAAATGTTGTCATTTCATTAATTCAAATTCAATAATAGTTTTTGAACTAAATTGAATATGTACCAAAAGTTTACGAATCACATTAAATAAATTAAAAATTTGAAGATGAAATTGTAACGGTGATTGAAAAATTAAGAACTTAGAGATCATATCTTAAATTAAATTTTAATTTAAGGATTCTCTTGTTTTAAAAATGTGGTGATTGCAGAATGAATGGACCGGGTCGCTTCTGCTTTATTGGAACCTAATCATGATAATTGTGCTTTTTCCTTTGCTAAGTGGACGAAATGGCGGTGTCAGCAAAAGATCATTAGAGGGTTTCGCGGCTTAGCGACAAAATCCATATGATTACCACTTTAAAAATTATATTTATTTTCATTTATAAATAATAAAATCATATGACTCGTTTTTTAGTCTGTCTAAACATTCCTCGGTCCAGAGATATTTTTTTTTATCACATCTGATAGTAGATGCTTAATTAACATCATTCTCTTTAAATCACATCTATCATGTCTAACCGTCGGCTAATTTTATTTTTTTTTGTTTTTTGTTTCATGATACTTTTCACCGGCGAACTTTTTAAAAAACAAGAGAAGCACGTTTCGATATTAATATTTAAAGCCAAAGGGAGCAATAATTATATAATACATTTTCCATCACGTAAACTTTTAAAAAGACAGAATATTTTTATTAGATCCACAGTTAATGTAGAGGATTTTTTACAAGTGCAAAGAAGCTAGTAGCATTCCGTGAATTCTTGGGCAACACACGTTAAAACCTAGATGAATTAATGCACTATGGAATAAGTTGAGAACCTCAATTGCTATTGAAATGTTCGTTTTAAGGCTCTATGGAAGTCCCATATTGGCGATACACCATTGTCCTTAGCAAATTAAACTAACCAAGGTTTCCTAAAATCGAGGATAACCTAAAGAATCGAACCCATCACTTTCAACTTACAAATCAAATCTTGGACCACTTGATCAACAACCTCGTTGGTTCATAATCTTATCACTCACAAGACGAACTATAAAAAAGGAAAAAAGCAACTTCGAGACAACAATTTCTTTTGTGTCGTCTCGAAGAAGAAGAGGACAACATATGTTCTTTTGCAATCTAATTTCCACTTTCAAGATAATAAATTATGCAACTTCTTGATTTTTTAATAACTGATTTTACCTATGGTTGCCGAAACGGTGATCCAATACAAAAAGTAGTTTACTTTTTTACTTTAAAAAGTGTTTTTACATAAATGTGAATAAATAGCTTCAAAAATATACCGGAACACATTGATTGGTGCCGCACAGAATCAAATGATTTCAATAATCAAATTGATTACTTGTTTTTTCTTCTTCTTTTGCATGTGACTGCATGGGATGGATGGTAGACACGAACGAGATTTGTCATCTACTTTGAAAGTATACTCTCATCACACCTCATAAGTGACGTGGACAACACTCATGCTCATCTTGCAATTATGTAATACGAGAATCAAATGATAATGAAGTGTCATTATATTCAAACTTTTGGATTTACCTCCTCTAAGTCCTTAGCAGCCCATGTTCATCTCAATAATTTTTTTTTTAATTGCGTGCTTCCGTCCTCTTTCCCATTATTTAGAAAAAGTGAGCCGACGGTCCAAACACGGAATATCATTATTACTGTCTAGACAATCAGACATCCAAATCGAAATCGAAATCGTAATACCGAGTTATTTCCTCTCGAGCCAAGTGGAGCATGCACGAAGGGAGCCGGATGCTTCTTCTATCCTTCGTTGAATTTTTCCAAACACAGTCTCGGTTCCCTGGATTTCCCCTAGTACGGTCTTGTCCAAGTGTAAAGTCAAAGGAAACTGCATGTGCTCTCAATGAGTCACATTAGCATCTTCAGGTGCTAACCATTTCGGCTGACGCGTCACCCAAATCATTACCATCCTTCGGCTTTCAAAGTGTGGAAAGCAAACATGTCACGCTTTATTTCATGCATTGCACCACGCACTAAAGCCAAGCACCAAATCAGGGTGCAATTTCAACGTCGCAGTAATTCGGAATCCGCCTCTCTTGACGTTGCGACACAATCGTCACGTCGACGCTGCAACCTCGACACCCGTACTCTCGTAGGGAGGCGGCGACCGATCAAATCGGGGATTTTGCCCCCGTCACAGTCTGACGTGATAATCAGAAAGCAGTTGTAGCAGCGAAAGTAAAACTTACACGGCTTCGACAACGAGGCGAAATCTCAACCCCGTGCAACGAACCCTCTCTCGATTGGTTCTTACTGAATTGCCTAAGTAATCCTTACAGTCGACCACCTTAAAAAGACATCGACCACTGTCGGGGGGAAATAATATAACTCGAGCAAGGACTTCGCGTAACAACTCCAAAATGGTTGGGACTTTGATATTCAAGGGGGCCAAAATTACAAAACTGCCCTTCGCTGGCGGCCGCCCTCGCATCCATCCGTCGCTTGCGGCTGTGGTCCAAACGGTATTATCCGGCGACGCTGACGCGGCGTGGCACTATACGGCAACGGGACCGGAAGGGGGCCCCACCGGAAGCGCGGGGGCACACGTCGGCGGGGCCCACCCCTGGTCTGTCCGTATTATAGGGCTTAACTCTACCCGGGAAAAAAATAAAAAAATAAAGGAAAATAGGAACGAGAAGGGGGGGGAGGATTGACAGAAAAATAAACGTGCACGCATGTGGGAGTGGGGTCCCAATTTTAATATAAAATGTATTTATAAAAATAATTAAAATATATATAAATTTCCCCACTTGATGGACGGCAGATGCACGTGATTCATACCCTTCCAGAGGCATCCGCAAAATTCGCCACGTCGGCGGTGACGTCACACCCGCCGGAACCCCCCGACCCAAAAAAAAAAGCCGCCGCGCTGTTCCCGCCCCATAAGCCCGCCATTTTTTACCTTGACCGGTCCCGGCCCAAGTCCCGCCGCAGAGGATTGGCCGGCCGCTGGGTCGGTTATGGCGAATTGATATTCCGCCGGTTCGAGGCTCATGCCGACTTCACCGAGCCACGTCATGGATGCACCAACCCGCCCGATAATCAATACCAGATTCGCCTGGAAGGTCTTGTTTTTCATTCGAATACTAATCTTTATACATAATGTTCGAATATTCAAAAAAATTTTCGGAATAGCAAGTTGCGAATAGATCCAAACGAGGAGGGATGAGACTAAGATATAGGAATCTAAAGCCGATATCAAACGCGCAGGGGGCCGCGAAAGCAATTGCTTTTCTGTGGGGGTGCGGTCCGAATTGACAAATTTCTGATAATGGTATGGGCAAAAGCAGAGGGGGTCAAGAACGAGTCGTGCGTGGCCAGAAAAGGGGGGCGACAGGACTCGGAATCTCTCTCGAAAGATGGGAAATGAAATGCCCCGCGTTGGCCCACGGGAACGAGCCACCACGTGATCATCGAGGGGAACGCTCGGGGAGGGGCGACGGTACAGAAATCGAGTCGGTGGGACGTGGGAGATGCATGAATCCGTCCCCGATTCGGCGATTCCCAGACGCCCGGATCGAAGTGCGGGCCGGGCCCCCTTCCGTCCATGGATTCTGCATGAGTCCAACGCGACGCCCGCTTTCGTTCGCGCTTTGTCTTTTGGGGGTAAACGTAACGACGCGGAGAAATCCTGAGCTGATCTACTGTACAAAAGATATCTCGAATTAGTACATTTACGAATTATGAACGTACAAATGGAGGGTGTTGATTTCACAACTTTGCGAATTGTAGAACATCGGGCGATCTAGAAGGAAAATTTATAATTTCTTTCCTATGCTTTTTGAGCACATTGGATTTGTCCCTGGCCAATGCCCCGAAGATGCTAGCAGTCATCACAATGATGGAAGTGGCTGATGTGGTTTTTTTTTTATTTTTTTTTTTTTTTTTGACTACAATGTGGTAAGTGGTGGGTGCGAATCCATAACGATGAAAAGAAATTTATTGTGGATGTGGAGGAATAAGTGGGCACACTGACAATATCGCTCGTTAAAAGTAGAGTCGACAATTTCGATGCGACCCGATCGCAATTGCTTACCAAGTATGATTAAATGTATCGGGATTCAATCTAAAGCAACACCTTTTATTCTCAAAGATATATTGGCCGTAATCGATACAGTGTTATGAGAGTGGTCGATGTGGTTTTTTTTTTTTTTTCTACAACGTAGCAAGTGGCGGGTGCGAATCTATAACAAGTAAAAAGAAATTTACCGTGGATGTGTAGAAATAAGTCGACAATATCGCTCATCAAAAAACTCGGCCGATGCGACCCGTTCGCAATTGCCTACCGAGCGTGATTAAATGTATCGGAATTCAATCTAAAGTGACACCTTTTATTCTCAAAGGTATATTGGCCGTAATCGATACAGTGTCATGAGAGCGGTCAATGTGTTTTTTTTTTTCCTACAACGTGGCAAGTGGCAAGTATGAATCCATAATAGGAAAAAGAAATTTACTATGGATGTGAAGAAATAAGTGGGCGAGCCGACAATATCGCTTGTGAAATGTAATGCTAGCAATTTTTGATGCGATGCATGTTTGCACCTATCACACATGATTAAATGTATCGGGATTCAATAAAGTGATTCTTTTCATTGACAAAAATATATTGCCGTAATCGATACATTGTTTTCTCTTATGTTATGTATAGTTAACACATTAGGAAATAGTAATTTATTTTTAGTAACCATGATTTCGAGGAGTCTACACACGCAAAGAGAGAGTTATCAACAACCAAATGATGATGGTGGGCGAGCTTGATTGTGCATTTCAATTACCAGCACGTGATTCTAATTTCTATCAACCTCCAGGTTGTCCCTTGTCGGAGGCGTCCGTTGTGGCACCGACACTTCACTTTCAACAACGTCCGTGGCCTTGTCATCATTCGTTTTTTACTTTGAGGTTAAAATGCAAATCAAGGTAATAACCCCAAGGTTAAAATGCAAGTCAAGGTTAAAATGCGCTGTCATTATTTTAACCTCAAAGTAAAAAAAACAATACAATGATGACAAGGCGACAATAAAGCGCCATGCGATGTAATATTAAAGAAATAAAGAAATACAAAACTTCACTCCAAGATTAAGATGAAATCGAAGATCAACGTAATTCATATGATATTATGTTTTTGGAGGTTTAGCGATTAGAGGGTGTTCAAATCAATTTGTGCGCTCCTCAACCAGTTCATAGAGCACATTCTCAAATTGGCCCAACGAGTTAAACTATAAAATCCGGTACGAAACACGAAATCTGTTAATGAATTTCAAGGACGATACCCATTGCAAAATGGCAAATGTATGGATACTTATGGAGATGCCCGATAGGTGGATAGAATCCATTGGGATTGCAATCGAACTGGATTCCATTACCCATGTGGCTCGTTCTTTCTTAATCAAGTATAAAATTGGCCTTGCTTTGAGCGGGAGGATCTTTCCTATACTGAACTCTATCATAAGTTCGACCTAGTTCTTTTTCTTTTTTTTTTTTTTTTGGGTCGAAAAGTTCGACCTAATTGGCACTAGGATGTAATGCAAATAGTTTTCTGAAGGGAATCTTTTGCAAAACCTCATGATTATGGTCGGTTAGCCTTATCGTCGTGGATCGTAGGTTGTCCTGCTTGATCGAAGCTGCATGACCTGTCAGGTCGGCGACTGGTGATTCGGTTCGGTAGGCTGGGCGGGCTGCTCTGCTCTTTTGTTTGGGCCCAAAACTGGACTCTCTCTCTCTCTCGTTTACCATATCACTGTTATGCTGCTATCCCTTGGAAAACTTTGGGAGACCCGTCCATGTCGATACTGCGCGAGTTCGTCCCTTTGCTCTCTTCCTTTATCTGCACAGCAAAGACGGAATGATCCTTCGGGCGAGTGAGTTTTCGAATTTGGGCTCGAGTCGGTATCGGGATCGACGTAGACTTCAATTGCGGACCCTTTTGCGAGTGCTCGGCTTGAAGGGTAAGACCCAGTTCAAGTCCATTCCCCCTAAGGTACATCAGCCCTGATTAGGATTCATACTTAGTTCGACGTGCTTGAATAGATACGGAGGATTCACTGCTAGTCTCCATGTGGGTTGTACGTGGCATGCGCAGAATGCTGAACGGTTCTCGGCCGTCCGCTCTCGTCCTCTTGACGTTGACCCACAATTTCTCTCTTGAGTAATGGCTATTCCAACATACGGTTTTCTATGTTCGTTGACAACTGCCCATTGGACATTACCTCGATGGAAGACAGTTTATAAAAGACAAACGATGGTTCTTGCAAGAGCATGACACGGTTTAAACCAAACATTCTCTTTCGGAATTAAATCATTAATACATGAGGGGATTGGATTAGTAGAGTTCGTCCATAATTTCGTCGAATATTCATAGATACAAACTAGAATGATAGCTAAATGTCAGATCTATTTTATGTCATGTTTTCCGTATGTGATTCTAATTGATGCTTGAATTCTGTTCTTCAATACATGATGAAATCGCTCAATTTGTCTTACATCGGGAAGTTGGCCTCGGTCTTGGTGGCCTCGGCACTCGGCGTAGGCTCCTTCTAATGGGGCCTTAAGCTTCACGGGATGGTTTCTTGTATCCATCTCCTAATTGCAAATCTTACGGACATCTCGACCAAACAAAATGGTCCGAACAAACTGGACAAGCAGACCTGCACATGCTTAAATTTCTTGCGATTGATGCATCTTTCCAGCGAAAAAAGAAAAAAGAAATTTAACTGCTGGCATTTTTGAAGAGCTAAGGTTGCATCTTCTGATTTCATCCCGGAATGAGTTGAATAGATTTAAGTGGGAACAATTTCTAGAAATATCTTTTTTATTTTCTTTTTTTGGTTGCTTGCAAGGAAAACATCCTTATGATGTCCACAAACTCCTTGAACTGGTCTTCGAAACATTGCCCATTTGAAATATTCAAAGAGCAAGGAGTTGGTTGAGAATATCCCATCCAATGATGAGATCTCTATTGGGATACGAGGAACCAAGGATTCTAGTAGTAATAGAGCATTTAGGGAAAAACTAGATCTTTATGGGCTTCCTCCTTACTTGTGTAGTGAATCTTATTTCAGATGCAGGCTGGAAGTATTTGATTTGTGGTTCCCAAATTGGCATTTTTGAAGAGCTAAGGTTGCATTTTGGTTTCATCTCGGAATGAGTTGCCTTCATTGGCTCAATATCTTCATTATGATGTCCGAAACTCCTTGAACTGGATAAATTGACCATTTGAAATATTCAAAGAGCAAGGAGTTGGTGACTATCCCATCCAATGATGAGATCTCTATTGGGATACGAGGAACCAAGGATTTTAGTAGTAATAGCACATTTAGGGAAAAATTGGATCTTTATTGTTGTAGTGAATCTTGATTTCAAGATGCAGGTCTATGGACTTTAATATTATATTTGGTGCTGAGAAAGCATAGGCCATCAATGTCACTAGATGTTTCATTGTCACTTTCAAAAGTTACAATAGCACAGATAGTATTCTCTGGGGGTTCATCTTCAAGAGAAAAGACGGATTCAAGATCATTGTCAAGATAAATACCTGTTGTTTTCTCGAACTTCTGGATCACCTCGATATGCTTAACCTTTTTAACTGCCTTGGGACACTTTTTAGCAAAATGTCCCTTTTGTCCACAGATAAAACGTATATTTCATTTCTTATTTCTTCTTGGAAATTTTGATTTGCGGAGAAACTTATATCTCTTCTTCCGGGAAGATTTGATTTTAAACTTCCTAAAATGTTTTTGCTTATTTGTAGAGCACTCACAATTAGCATGTCCTTTTGGACACTTGATTTGCAATTCAGGCTTTTGATAAGCTTAATCAAACCGAGCATGAGCTTTGAGGTAGGATTTGATGGTCTGTCTTTTATGGCAAAAATCATCAATAACCATATGAACTTCTTGCTAGATTTCACCAAGCATAGCATCCAAAATTCTTCTTTTAATCCGAAAATCTCTTTCAACGGCTGTGGAAAGCTCTTTAGAATGGACGTTAAGAAGATCATCTTGAGGGCTAGAAAAGCTCCTATAGCATAGAAGAGCTTAATCATTTCTTTTAAGTGTTGAACTAGATAATTTCTTTTATAGGAACAGCATTTCTTATCAAAGAGTTCTCTTTGTTTCAATTCCTTTTGGTCATTGATATCACCAATAAAGAATTGGTGAATCAAACTGATGGCATTGCAGAAACCTTCAAATGTCAGAATCGATTTTGGTCTGCAGGCGTGAGACAATTCCACCATCCTCTTAGACTTCTTGTAAACTCACTAACAAATTCGAATAGAATATCCCATTTGGATAATTCTGTGTCTAGTGATCTGGTAGTCATCAAAGCATGATGTTCTTGCAATCGATTTTTCCACTTTGAGTATGGAATATCATCCAAAGTAAACCAAACTTTGGGGAGGCTGTGTTTTTAGCTTCTGTTTGAAGCAAATTGAATGAGCTTGGTTAAATCTATTCAGCACTTGACTCCATGTCTTCATCTTCATTTGCCATCATCACTCCTATGACAACTCAGACCTGAGGCAATACGAAGGGATGGCAGGGGAGGCTGCGCCTCGCCAGTATGCAAGTGAGGCTAAGTGCATATCTCTTGTCCAATATCGCTTAAGGGGAATCATCGGCTAGTTTATAAGGTTCTAGATTCTCTAACTGTACATACATATTTTCTTGGGGTAGTATGGACTACCCTAAAAAGAACAAAATCGTGAGAACTTGTTGTCCAAAGTGGACAAAATGTATATAGTGGTGGACCCAAGGCATTACACCTCCATTTTGGACTGCAGTATCTTGTGGAGGTAATGTTATGAATGTTTCGAATAAAGTATCCAAATCATTGTTCAGAATTTTCTTCAACTTGAGATGACTCAGCTACAATTATTGCGACAGCTAAAAGGATTTGCTGGTGCCATTGTTGTAGAAAGGTCTTAATAGGATTAGAGATCATAAATGATGAAGGAAGATCTCCATTCTTGATTTCTGAAACTTTGCTTTTCCTTTATTTTGAGTCTCAAACACAATCTCGTAGAGTTCTGATATTAGGGCGTCAGGGTGCCAAGTCTTGCTTGGCTGAGATTTCTTCTCAGATATTTCTACTAGAACTCAAAGGAGAACTACTAAGCTACAGAGTTGAGGCAGTAATTGAGGCAAAAGGATCAGCTAGTTGCTTCGGATGCTGGGAAAGACCATGCTCTTTAAGTTCGGCAAATTGCTGTTTCACCTTCACTATTTCTTCCATCGGGTTTTCCCAATAATGATGATGGATTCTTCCAACTTCAAGATTAGAGAGCCTTTTTTCGAGTTTTCTAATCATTTCTTCAATATCGATGGAAGCTTCTACACCTTGTCAGTTCTCTGGTGCACACGATCAAGCCGCTCTTGCATCGCACCGAAACCTTCATGCATGGTTTCAAGAGTTGTAACAATTTGTTCAAGAGCAATGGTATGAGAAGCAAGCACCCTGTTTTGAAGAAGGGCATTCTCAATACGCTAATTTAGGATAGTTTTTCTTGTGGAAATCTTCTTGGGATTTCCACTAGCATCAACCCTTGAAGGATATGCTATTTTAGTCACATGTTCTCTCTTGAGTGACGGCTATTCCACCATTCAATTTTTCACATTCATATATTTTCAATGGCGACTACCCATTGGAAATCGCCTCAATGGAAGGTAGTTTATCAAAGATGATCTATCATTTTCGTTAGGGCATGACAAGATCTAAACCAAATCCTCTCTTTTGAAAATATCCAACATCACTACATGAGGGGATGGAGTTAGTAGAGTACACACATAGTTGCTTTGAATTGCCGTCAAATCTCTGCACCCAAACTAGAACAATGGCTGGAGGTTCCGATTTATTTTACGTCCTATTTTTCGCATGCAACTCTAATTGATGCTTGGATTCTGTTATTTTACACATAATTAGAATCGCTCAATTTGTCTTTCATAGGGAAGTCGGCCTCGGCCTTGGTCGGCCATAACGCTTGGTGCGGGCTCCTCCTAATGGGGCCTTGAGCTTCATGGGATAGTTTCTCGTACGCATTTCCTTATTGCGAATAGCATGGACATCTCGACCAAACAAAATGGTCCAAACAAACTCGACAAGCAGACCTGTACAGCCTTAAATTTCCAGCGCGCGATGCACCTTTCTAGCAAAAAACGAAATTTAACCTTTCCAAGATCTAATAGCCTTTGATTCTTCCTTGATCTCACCACGCTGTCCTTGGAGATGCCAAAACTTCGCATTCCTCGCCTCTCCGAGAATTATAGAAGCAAGAGGTTCCAGAAAGACAACGAGGCAGGACACCTCCGATGGCTTTGTGCTCAACGCGACTTGTTTACAATGATTAGGATGCATAGGAAACGCACGGTAGGATATCTGAAAGCATGAACAAGTACTAAAAAGCCAAAAGAACGGAAACTGGAGGTGTGCCGCTTCCCTCGACGGTTTGTCGTCGGCGTCATCATCGTACGAGGAAGCTTCTTGATCTTGTCAAAGCAGGACAAAACCATTTCCTAGCTATCTCAGCCTACATTCATGACAAGAACGTGTTGGTTATATAAATTTGTGTGCAGCCTCCTTTGATCCTTCTCCCACTCAGGACTATCCCTCTACTCAGCATCCCTGGGCTCGTCTTCTAGTTTCGTGAGATCCAAGTATGGGATTGGTGAGGTTCCAGAAGAAAAGGATTGGCGAAACTCTTCTGCCAAAAGAGTCGCCGGCCTCGGCCAACTGCCCGAGGCACGTGGTCATAGTCATGGACGGCATGAAGAGCTTCACGACAGCTCCGCTGGAGTGGGCGCTTGAGAATCTGATCAGCACCGGCTGTACTGTCACCCTTATAGGCGTGATGCCATGGCTGAACATTCCTCGTGAGTCCTCAATTTCTCTTCGAATATGTGTGAGCCCGCTAATTACTCGTCGAGAACCCGACCTACTGGCACGGACCGGACAAGCGGACACCGATATCATCGCTAGAGAATTGCAGGGAGCTTTATAGGCTGGCCTCAAAGTTGGGCTTGCCTTGCTGTATCTTTTTCTACTGGGTTGAACCCAATGGGCTAATCTAATTACTTAGATTCCACGACTTCCACTATTTCTGCTTTCATGATCTCAGATGTTTCTTTGGGTATTGGTGCTTGCAGTTTCTGGCAAGATCTGGTCTGATGTTTGGCCGGTGGAATGGGAGGCCTTGGCGAATCTACAGGAGAGGAGTGAGTGGAGAAGTGATGTGAAATATCTAAAGTTGCAGGCAGTAATTGATCTCTGCAAGAAATATGGGGTAAATTAGCTTGAAGATCAACTCTCTCCTGATGAACTTCCCCAGAAAAGGAACTGTCTTGGTAAACTTAAAATTTAGGGGTTCGAATTAGAGAATTTTACTTATGTATTATAGGTAATTGCAGGTGGTGCCACAGAAGGATTTGGTGATGGGATATCCTCCAAAGCTTCTGGTTGTGGAGAAAATCACAAGCCTCCATGCCACATGGGTTGTCTTTGATAGGTAATACACCATCAGAATTTGTTTGAAAAGATTTGCTCCCTTCGCCTTTGTACGGCGAACTGTTTTTCACATGAGCGCGCACATGTTGCATCGCTCTAGATTTAGCCCAAGTAACACTCTCTGACCAAGAGAAAGTTAGGTCCCTAAGTGGACCGCCTGTGTAAGGTGCATCGACTACTTAGGAACTGTAAAATGTGTGATTATGACCACCGTTGCATCGACACGGCACAACCCGTCAATGTTCATTACAAGACGATCTTTTTTAAGCAGTGGATGCACATGAAAGGATACCTTGTCCGAAGACTAGTTAAACTTTGGTCGATGGTGTCGTGGCAGGCATCAGAGAAAGAACAGGCAGTTCTATGCTGAGAGAATCCCGTGCAACATGGTGATGATGAATCAGAACGGAGAGGGAGACATGTTCAGAGGCAGAAGCTGCATGAGCGACTGCGAAGGCAGCACTCGGGGAGTCTCCTGCGTCCTTTGTGCCCACTCCGGAGGTTTTGATCTCTGAAGAACTCAGGGAAATCCTCAGGCAGAAACCATGAGCCCGAAATCGTTCCATGTTACTAGCGTTCCATGTTACTAGCTGGTTGGATTTAATCCGCAATCACGAAATGAAAAAGTTTTTGTGAATAGACAGCTTGTAATAGCATCTAATCGACCACGGCCACACTCTAAAATTGTTTGTGCTGTCTGATTCTTTCTTGTACTGCCTCGGTACTGTTTCTGACCATTTGCGCTTGATGCTTTTTTAAGCAAAGTCGCACCCTTTTCTTTTTATCTTCTTCTGTTGCAGATATATGAATAAGAGAAGTCAAAATTGGATTCTAAGTTTATTCTGGAGTTCTCTCTTTCCGAATCGTTTTAGGTTTGAATGATTGAGTGAAGAAATCGAATGGAGTTAGGCAAGGAGAGATTCTAAGTGTCGTGGAACTCGGTGATGATGACCACAAATAAGTGGACAGTGAAATAAAGCATTAAGCAAAAGGTTGTAGCTTTAAAGCAGACTGAAGATTCTCACGGTAGTGCCACCAGCAGAAGTAATGATATTCATTGGATCCTCACGAAAACTTGTGGTCGGATTTCAATCACAAGATGGCTCGCAACCGAACCGAGTTCCATAAGAACAGTAGTCGACGAGGCATATAGATCCCTCTGCTAAAATCTGTACTTCCTTCCAACTGTAAAAACGAACCCCGAACAAGGTCTGAAAGAAGTAGTTCCGAAATCTAACGACGAAGAAGAGAAATTAGACATAAGACACTCATCTTCTTCCTGCAAATTGAGTAACAGTTCTTGCATGGGACTGCTTCTGGGGTTGAACCGTGGCCAAAGTGGAAAAAAATGCCGAAACATTCATTTTCAGGCTGATATCGATGCTAGTCACTGCTAACATGTGACTAGATCTCGTGCCGTGTATGATTAATCGATTTTTTTTCCCCTCAAAACTCGTGTTGAATGGTAGAACTGGTCGTAGGTTCGGCCGACTCATCTCGAGCTAGCAAAGCTCCACACGATATTCACTATGCAGCTCTAGTGATGGGATGCAAGCCGACACAAAAGGAGATGCAATTCTGCAAATAGAGAGAGAGAGAGAGAGAGAGAGAGAGAGAGAGAGCATAATTATCTTATGGTCATCGCATGTAATGATCATTCATGATGGGAATATATCTCTTCCTGTAGTATGCATTTAGACTCAGTTCTCTTTTCCCTAGATTTCCCCATCCCATTCCATATATACTTCATCATTTAGATTCCGCACGCCTTTTCTTATTCCATGACAGATGAATATTTCACCATGTGTGGGAGAGCCCCTTTGGAATCTTGCGCATTGCTATTATCTTGTTTTCCTCGGCATATGTTCCTTTCCCCTCAACAAATAGTAGCTGCATAAATTAGCATCTATAGAAAAAATCCACCGCCACTGGAAGTTTCAAATAGGTAAAATATTCTTCTTCTTTTTTTTTTTTTTAATATCATGGAGGATCCATGCCCGGTCAAACGGCGTTCGCAACCCCCAGATGAACGAAGCCGGGATTCCAACCAGGGAGGCACCGAATGCGTGAGAATGCGCGGCACCATCGGTCCATACCCGCCGTGCCCATTTGCTACAAATAGATCAAATAAGTTAATTAGAGGGTGCATAAACAAAATTTTCCAATGAAAATTCGGTATGACTTGGGTTGGATATTGATATCGTGTCAATCTATAAAGGCAGATACATAGTAATTATTATCACTTATGTATTAAGTGGCATGCCTAAAGAATAGTTAGTCAGGGAGAGAAGCCTAGCTGGAGCATTCATGCCTAGATTTTGGAATGCTGACATAATCATATGAGCCTTTAAAGATGGTTTAAAAGAAGCCCTAACTTTGATTCAAGTACTCAAGTTTATTTAATTTAAGGGAATTAGAAAAGCATCAGTGGATAATGACGCTGGTGCTCATCCACAAGAATTTTAGGCACTTCTCGGTCTCCTTTCTCTTTAAGATGATTACCTTGTTAGATCCACATAAGCAACTTAAAAAGGGGCTCAAGGGTTATTCTAGAAAATACAAACTAATTTTGTAGAAGTAACCCCCAATAAATAACTAGCAATATAAGCTGTGGCAATTGACAAAGTTTAGGGAAAGAGAAATTACAAGCGAGATTTATAGAGGATCGCCTTGGGTGTGTGAACTCCTCTCTTTCTAGTTCTAAAGGTCTAAATAGGCTTAATTCCACTATTTACACCAAGAGTTTAATACCACATTCTTATAAGTGTAGAACTTGCTATCGCGTTGATTCTTACTTCCTCTTACAATAGCCCCACTATAGTTTAAGTAACTTATGGACCACCCAATAGATGTTCTCATATCTTGTACACATAGCATAATAGATCCTCTCTCCAAACTAAAATCGATGTCTTAAGTGCTTATAAGAGTTTTTCATACCTTTTGTTTGTCACCTAAATTAATGCCTTCATTCTAAGTACAACCACTGCTCTTGTGTGCTTAAAAATGAATTTGTTGCTCTTACTAGCTCTCAAGAACACCACTTAATTGTGGGTCACAGGCCTTTAAAGAGAAGGACGAAAAAACATCTTCACGATGCTCATTTTCTCTTGTATTTGGCTTTCCAACTATATGACTTATGGCCTTCCGATGTATAGAGCTCCAAGTCCAAACTTCGCACTTGGATCTTGTCTTATATTAATCTAATTCTCTATCAAATCCCTTGAAAAACAAGCGCAGAACATTCCCTCGATCTAGACTGTCTATTATATTTTCTAACGATGACAGATTCTGGTCATGCCATCTCACCAATCTCTTAAGCCAATCAGTCCATGATTTTTGACATAGTAATCTTGGAATATCCTATTTTTCCACTATGAGTTAGGTTTTCAAAGTATTAACTCTAACAACCGTTGAATTTATTTATTGGAAACACCCGATGATCAGGTCTAACTGTTTTGCAGAACCAAGATTTTAGTTTTACACCATTCCTTTGCGGCTTTCAAACTTAAAGTAAAATTTGACTAATATACTTGGAGCGACAGATCCTAAGTTGTGCACGGTTGAGATATTTAGTCTCTAGACACATAAATGAAAACATTAAATGCTTGGATATCTATCACCTAAATCTTCAAGAGATACTTTCCAGGAAACCTTAAATTAACTTTGGAGAAAGGGATATTTTTGGTGGAATGCATAGGGCTAGCCACTAGAAAAGAAACAAACCAAAAAGAAAAAAAAAAAAAAACTAAGTACAATGTCTTTAAATGAGGGCGATGCCAAGAGCAACATGCAATTACGATAACAACATATAAATAGTAGGATAATATCAAGCGATAGACCTTGGAGTCATCTACAGAATGCTTACCTACTCACTTTTACTTGTTCTTGCTCAAATCCTTAAATCAAAAAAAAAAAAAAAAAAAAAAAAAAAAAGATAAAATAGATACTTAGATCAGTGGGCTTGATGAATGGAAAGGCAATATCTTTCGATCTGTCCCATTATCGATTAAAAGAGTCAAGAAGTCACATTCCCAAAATTTTAAAAATTATTTTTTGGGTAAAGTATTGTTAATGCTTGCTTTTGAGAAAGAGAGGGAGAGAAAGCGACGAAAAGGCAAAGTACAAGTTGCGGAACCATCGTGAGCGTTCCTAAAGTCTTCGCACTCCCTTGGCAACTTGCTGGTTGAGAAGGAAGAAGATGATGCCCCTTGATTAGGGTTAATTACACATTTCCTTTCAACGCACGGACAAATTATTGGGGGAAAAGTACAAAAAAGTTCTAAATCTATTGAACTTATATCAATTCAATGCTAAATTTGTTAATTGTACTAATTGAGTCCTAAATTTTATGATAATTTACCAATGTAATCCATCCAATTAATTCTAACATAGATAAGGACCATTCTATGTGATATGGACCAATGCTGATGCGGATTGATTTTAAAATTTCAAAATATTTTTTCTTGTTTTATTTAATTTTCTATGTTCTACAACTTCGAAACGACAACGTTAGCTGACTATCGCTAGCCATAGACGAGGGTGTTGTGGCCCTTGTTGGCCATAGGTAGAACATCAACCCCTCGTCCAGATCCAAGCAATGGCCAACATCTTCCCCATACCTTCACTAAAGGCAAGAGATGCAATGCCCTTGCTAGCCACTGGCAAGGAGCTTGTGGCCCTTGCTAGCCAATAGGTGAGAGTTGTGGTCTCTCCTGGATATGGGCGAGGGCCAATGCCCTCATTGATCCGTGGGTGGGAGAAAAAGGGAAAGGAAAGAAAAGAAAAAAAGTAATAAAAATTTGTCAATGTCAGTACTAATTATGTCAAATAGGACGGACGGCATCCATGTCAGTAATTTTTAGCCAAAACTAATTGAATGGACTACATTAATAAATCATCAAAAAGTTTAGGACTTGATTGATATAATTATGAGGTCAAATGCAATTGACATAATCAAAAGCATCAATTGCCATGTGTGGAAAAAATTAAGTATACAGTATATGTTTCTATTAAAGTGGACTCGAGTCCCATCATGTTGTCACTTTTATTTGATCTCATTCACACTGAAGTGTAGTGTGATGTTCAGTAAATAACCGATAATAGTTTATTAAAAAAATAATACAAATTTATTGGTGAAAGCTCTTCCTTTTTCGTGTTTTAAGGCATCACGCGATACGAGTTACCTAAAACGGTGTATTTAATTCAACCGAGAATAAATGAAGAATGATTTCAATTTTATACCGGATAATCATCAATCCCCTTATTCTAATGTGGATATTTCACTCTGATGGATTGGGAGCCGTGCGCAATCTAGTCTGCAAGATTTGGATCGAGAATACCACCTCGCCACCACAATAACCTATATGGCTCAAACGAAGACTATATATGTGCTCGACCGATACAATGTCAAGGACCTAGGAAAATCGAGGGCGAATCGTCTCGGACCGCTCTAACTTGACCAGTCGGAGAGCCCGCAGCCCGTCGCAGGCCGTCTGAAAACTAATTCCGGATATCACCTGGCCCTAATGATAAAAAAGAATAGAAATAAAATAAAAACAACGCAATACGAATAAAAAAATATATTTTAAAAAAAATGAGACCGAAGTTGAAAAAGAGGACCAGGTCGGCCGTTCAAGGAAGTTAAGCGTAGCGTTCCGGGGGCCCACAGAGGTGGGGCCCAACGCGAGGGCTTTCAATTATTGAAGCCGGGGCCCGAAACGACAGGACGAGGCGGGGGCAACAGTCCATAAAACGGCAAGAAAAAAAAAAGCAAAGTGCGGAACACGGCGGACGAAGCTCTTCCTTTTTCGGTTGGTCAAGCGTGGCGTGCCGCGCCACGCGTTTAATAAAATAATAATAAAAAAATAATAAATAGCAAAGTGGGGTTTGTAAGGGCTTACTTTGACTCAATGTACCACCACCCCCGCATTCCTCAGTCAAATTCGGACCATCCCCATTACTTTAAAAAATATATATTTAAAATTAAATTAATTATACAGTTTTTTCTCACTTTTTTTTTGGGCAGTCCTTTGATATTGTTTTCCAACTGAGAAAAAGTAAAAGATAAAACCTTTATTTCGTGTCCAACGGGCCGTCCCCTAAGAACCACATGATTAAGCCCGTACCGCCCGTGTAATTTTAGCAAAAGGCTATTGAGATTTGATTGATTAGGCACTCATAGCAAGGATGGTGGTCTTTTTTTCTTTGGGGGAGGAGGGGGAGAGAGTTAAGATTTTATGTGGGTTCAGTATGCATTAGCAAAAGCGACATTGCCAAATCATTTTTCCAAAGAAGCATCCGATCCTACTGTTTCTCCTTTGTTGTCGGCGGTTGCAATTGTGTCGACTGTAATTTTCGGAATGCCGACGTCGAAGATAAGCGGTTGTTCATTAGAAAAAAGGGTAAATGTCCAATCGACGAGCCGGAAAATGACCTAGCCAGCGTCAACACACGGATGATGCTGTGCATGCTAATCATGTCGATAAGGAAGTAATATTCACACATGGTTTAGACAATAAGGGGAATCGACGAACACGAAGATGATCTTCTAAAGAACAAAGACGTGTACAAATGGCTGTCCATTTTTGCTTTTCTCTTTATTGCCCTTTTGGCCTGACCATGTTGCTGCCGACTAGGATGACCAAGTTTTGAAAAATTGTCCATTGAGTCCTAGTGAGATATTATTTAATTTTTTGTTGTTGGGTATTTCCGGATATTTTATTTAAAAAAAAATGAAATGTGGGATTAGGCCTCGCTGGTAATGGCAGCTTTTTGGATGGCTGTGGTATGAGTGGATCGATCTTTGAAGTCTCTCTTGATATTTTTTCTTGGGAGCATTGAAAACCCCAGTTGAATACGTCCATACATTGTCTCTCTCTCTGACTTTTCTCCGAGATGGAATCGTGGTCCAACCCCACTCTAGACTTTAGTGATTAGTGTCTAATAATCTCAATAATATCTCTTGCATATAAGGCCCTTTTTAAAATATATATATATATATACACACGCTAACGATAACACTAATGAGAGAAGGAATCGCTCTATCGAGTACAAAGCCATTCGCATTGAGATGAGGGATTTCAAGAGCTTACTTCCGTATTGTAATACAAAGATCCGATTGAGTTAAGAATTAAACTTGCGACCTCACACTTCTCATGATGAATCATCCGAGTTGTTTTCATTGCTCAAGGAAGCCCTCGGAGGAGTTCGATTGGTAATTTATGCCAATGCAATGACAAAGACAACATATAACAAATTAGCAAAACTCGATGATCCACGCCTTTCTATGTTTTCATATGTTGTAGATTTTGTCCATCTCGAGCTTGCATGAGATCGAATTGAATAAACCTTTCCCATTATTCGAAATAACCATGAAAGTTTAATATCTCGAACGAGATATCGAGAGTGGAATTTCTAATTACTAGCCTATCGACATACCTAAATGAATTTAAGGATTATTACATAGATGATCCTTGAACTTTAATCCAATGGTTAATACTGTTTTTAAATTTTTAATTTGTTGAACTTTTAATGGAATGTGATCATTGAATTTTTGTAAAACTCTAATCCTTAGTTTTATGAAAATATATAATATTATCCTTTTATTGATTCAAGTTCAGAGATTCAATTTAATGTTTTCATGTAATTCTTGGCTAGATTGAACGTTTGCTAAAAGTTCAAATATTATACTGAATAAACTAAAAGTTTAAGGACAACATTACACGTTGAGCCAAAATCATGGTCCAATTATTGTGTCATTTTCTAGTGAACTTACTACCTCTCGAGCTTACTCATACTAATATATTAAATTCATATTTCAACTACTTAATATCAAATTATATTCACTAAAACCTCGCAACCTACATCAACTCCCAACACCTTTGCAAGCAAATCATTTTCAAAATCCATTCAAGAAGGCATTCAGAGGAGGAGGGTTCCTTTCTCTTTTCGAATTATTAAAGGAGAAAGCGAATTTTGCTAATCTGGACGATGTTCACCTAAATAGTTTGGAGCACTAGAAAGGATGTTAAGGTCTTCCCGTCGAGTCATAATCAACTTGAAAAAATCGGTTTTCCATGCTATTAATAACAATTGCGATTGATGGAGAAGTGCTGTCAAATATGCCTATGCATATCGCAACACTTTATAATGCCCCCACTTAAATGCGCCCTGGATTACGAAAACCAAGGGTCGGGTCCCCTATCGGTGTAAAAGGCTCGGTTTAGAATCATCGTTACACTGTATACTTACTACTTATATTGGAAACTCCAAGATCGACGAGCTCATCACCACGGCTTTCCAAAAGTCTCAAAATGTCGAAGTCAAAGATATAAGTTGATCAGAGGTTCGTTCATGAATGCTCGAGTTTACGATCGAATGAGAAATAGTGGCAACCCTTATTTGGGCTACCATGCTCGATCATAAAGAACCACAAAATAGAACAATATGCTAATTTTGACCGGTCGGATAAGTTCGGTTATAATTTGAATCTAGGTAATTTCTTCATTATATAACTCTAGAGAGAAATCCGAACAACACATGCGATGTCATTAAGTCGCTTGCAACTTGTATTAAGGCACATACCTATACACTAATTTTCTATGTACAGGCTACAAGTCTATTGATACCAACAATTACATTAATTGGTTCTTTCATTATCATCATGAAAACTTGGTAATGGCTTTGTCCGAAGCAAACCATTAGGTGACAAGGACCGCCACAAACACCACCATCTCCGGATTCATCGTTTCTTGTCTCTTGTGGATTACACAACTTTTGAAAATTGACACAATCTATAAGTCCCATGAGAAAATTATCCAATCAGTCTTAAATTGATTGTGTGAAAGTCAATTCCATCTTTAGCCTTTCAATTTTGTCAATATAGCTTTTTACGCGAAATTTCAATGTAATCCATCCTAGAGGTGTGCATCGATCTCGATTAATTTCGAAAATCGGACTAGCCAATTCATGAGGATTCTCGGAGGGATCGGTTTGATTCTTGGTTCCACATAAGGAACCGAACTGACCAAATTGTACCAACAAAATTGACAAACCGATCAATATTTATTATTATTATTCTAAAGCAATTCTAATTACTAATTTTTTTTTTCTTTTAATGTTGGCAAACTCCCACTTGTAGGGAGAGAAGAAACCAAACAAGAAATCATCAATCCAGTCCGATTCCAAGATCGAGTGAGTCGATTCACAGATCCACAAACGGGGAACCAACCGTACTCGATCCAGTTTCAAGGTGGGAATCGACCTATTTTGAAACTGATCATCCCCAATCTTCTGGCCAATTTTTGCCTGATTTCACTTCTGTGGCACGACGGTCCAATCATTACTGTTTATCCTACGTGGCAACCAGAAGGACTATTTCGAAATACACACGAGAGAGAAGAAACAATTATATTGAGGTTTTGGCTGAGTCTTGAGAAGTTGCTCAAGAAACTAAATGTCAGATTAGACCTTTGCTTGTTGTACTAACCAATGTGATTTCCACCGGAGGCCGCCGTGTCTGCATTAGTCACTTGCTTAACCGAGTGAATAACCTTTTGAACTTTCTCGTAAGGTCTTATTATTTTTTTAAAGTGTCCTATGACAAAACCACTAATGACTTTATTACTTTTTTAGTACACATCTTGTTCCCCTTATATCAAACGATGGATGGCCATGTCAATCTTAGCACTCTAATACTTTAATTCTATTCCTCAGCGGGTTCATTACGCTGAGCAGTTGCAATAGCTAAAAGTTTACAGAATCTAATTATGTAAAGATCTAATTATTTGATTACCCTCGAGAATCTCGACATGACCTTATAGGGATAGCTGCGTAGTTGATGATGGGGGTAATTGTCCAATCAATTTCAAACTTGTTATACAAATGTTAATTCAATTTAAAACTTTTCAAATTTTGTCAATTTAGTACTAGATTTTTGTGTGAAATTCTACTGTAATATTTCTAACTAATTTTCGTTGAAAAATGCCGACGTAACAATATGTCACATAGGAGGAACGACTAGTAATGACTAGAACGCCATATCAGCACTTTTGGGCTAAAATTGACTAAAATGACCGCATTGAAAATTTGCTCAAGAATTTAGGAATAAATCGACAAAATGAAAAGTTCATGATTGAATTGATATCCGTATAATAAATTAAGACCGTTTGATTGATTCTCCTTGAATCGTAATAACAAGAATTTGAAGACCAATGTTCCAAAAAGCAATGCACTTCTCTTGATACCAAATAATTTGCCAAAAGTGGTCTATGTTATAGTAGGAGTAAGATCCATCGTTTCGATTTTCCATGGCCACAAGGATCATGCAATTTGCACATCTCGACGCACTTGATATCTTTGACCATCTTCGTTGACTCGCGCCAAAACGGATCCTCGAACCAACTACTTCACAACCCAAAGTCCAAACCGCCACGGTTATGTTTCGCTATACATGTCCTTATCACATTATCAAAATGTATCTTTCCCATACATCGCATTACATCACGGATACGTTCGAGAAAGCAAAAAGTCCAAAGAAACCCGCAAGTCAATCCTTTCTCACACGTACGTACGTGTATCATGCACGTATCTTCTCCCATCTCCCATTGCATCATTCTGCATTGTTCACCGTATACTTCGACGATTGATGCCGTCGAAATTTCAAAAAAAAAAAAAAAATTCAACTCGAATTTTGAGTCGGCGAACGTCAACATCGCTCCAGCCATACGTAATTGCGAATAGGACCCTTGTATTAGAGCCGAGTGTAGGACCTACGCTAAGCTAAAACCAAGAAAATTCTAAAAATTATAAAAAAGAAAAATTATGCACGACAAGAACCGAAATAATCGACAATTTCATTAGTCAACAGAGGCAAACCACAGACAAAACCCTGCCAAAATTCGGCGATAATCGTTAGAAAAAAAGAGAGGGTATTTTTTAATATATAATCTGGAACATAAACCAGTTCCACATTTAAGTAATTCAAGAAGAGAATAAAAAAAGAAAAGAAAAGAAAAGCCAAGACACCAAATTCCCGCGATGCTTATCCTGAGCAGTGACGACACGGGACAGGTGTGCCCGGAAATTGGCGATTGCGGAATTAAATATTCCGGTTCGGAAATTTAATTTGATCCCCAATAATGGACGGAGGGCAAAAAAGCTGATATTATAATATTGCCGAGAGGGGGAAATTTTTTATTTAAAAAAGAAAATGCATTAATTCTGTTTTGACAAGACCAAGGCGAGCATGAAAATGAAAGGGGCAGCAGGGAATAAAATAATTCATTAAAAAAAAATAATGTGGAAAAAGGAAAGGAGGAGGTTGGTTCCTTGCACCCAACGCATTTTGAGCCGACTAAATGCTTCTTTAGTGTAAAGCTTAATTTAGTTTATTCCATTATTAACGCCACGGACCGAGGCCGGGGCCAATTGCATTTTAGAAATCCCTGTTTATTTTTCGCAATTAGTACTGAATAACAAGAAAAAAAATACGTAGAATCCCTCCAGGATTGTTTTAAGATTTTTTCCCCTTCTAAAGTTTAGTGATGTGCGCCGTGGCGACATTAATCTAAGATCCGATGATGTCCAATTCGTATAATTTTGTACGTGACCTAGGATCATCGTCCACGAAATATTTTTCTTGCGGGAGGGGGCAGGTCCGGGTCCGGGTCGGGTCCGGGTTCGGGCTCGGGCGCTGGTTCAGATGACGGCCACGAGCGGATAAGAACGACCTATTCTCTCATTCCCCTTTCGCTACGGAGAACCCATTTTCTCTTCCACCATCTCCACTTTCCACAACTCTCTCTCTCTCTAGAAAGCTTCGCTGCTCGCACTAATACTCTCTCTCTCTCTCTCTACCTCCCTCCCTCTCCAGACACTTGGAGTTCTCAATCTTCAAGCTGGCGATCGAAAATCAAGACACCACCGTCCGCGAAATCAAGCCGAAGAACCGCAGGATCATGGTATTGTGGAAAAATCGTTTCTTGCTCTCGTTTTCTTCTTTGTTTTCTGTGCTCTGTTCTTGGGTTTGCTGAAAAAAATGCTGTTTTTATCGACCGCGACATCAAATGGGTGTCGAATTCGTCGTTTTTTCAATCTCCTTTCGGAGGCTGCATTCAGCAGAAAGGAACTGAGCGTTTTCTTGGTATCTCTGATGGGTGTTGTTTATCTCCTCTGTTTTTTTTTTTTTTTAGTGAACTCTGTTTTCTCTGGTCTTTGTTGAAAAAAGGATCCAGATTCTTTCTAGGATCGTTGATCGTCCATCCGATGTGATTTTTTCCGGTCTTTTTTTGTTTCTTTTCGAGTTTCGATTGATGTTGGGTTCTGTGGTTTGTTGTATTGGATTGACCAAAAACAGGGTGCCGGAGGTCCAGATGACGACGACAACAGGTGGCCGCCATGGCTGAAGCCTCTGCTCAGCGAGAGCTTCTTCGTGCAATGCAAGACGCACGCTGACTCGCACAAGAGCGAGTGCAACATGTACTGCTTGGACTGCATGAACGGAGCTCTCTGCTCTCTCTGCCTCGTGTCTCAACACAAGGATCATCGTGCCATTCAGGTCCCAATCCCACAAATCTCTCTCCGCCATTATTTTGTGAGATTTTCTCTATACGGTTCCCTTTTTAACCATTTTCGTCTGGGTCTTCATTCCGCTCGTCAATCCTTAAGTTTTGTTGCCTGGCTTGGGTCCAGCTTTTTTCCTTTCCACTCTTGAACTCCTTTCCTCCTCTTTTTAACTGATTACCCAAATTCAACATTTTTAGCTGATCCCCTGAATCTTGGTTATCTCAGCATTAAAACCGGTTCATCGCATCTTTCTAATTCACACGCAATATCAAAGTTACCCCTTTTTCCTCTTTCCCCACTTGCCTCAATAAAGTTCTCATTTTTATGGGCATTCACACGTTCATATTCGAATAAGCCCCGCAAATCTGCAAATTTCAGCTATACCATCATCTGATGGCTTTCGTGATTCATTGTGCAGATAAGGAGGTCGTCTTACCATGATGTGATCAGAGTGTCCGAGATACAGAAAGTGCTGGACATAACTGGTGTCCAGACCTACATCATCAACAGTGCCCGGGTCGTGTTCTTGAACGAGCGACCTCAGCCCAGGCCCGGGAAGGGCGTCACCAACACCTGTGAAGTCTGCGAGCGCAGCCTCCTTGATTCCTTCCGTTTCTGCTCGCTCGGTTGCAAGGTAACATTAAAAGCAAATAATTCAAAGCAAAAGAAGAAAGGAAAAAGTTTTGGACTTTTCTTGCATTCGAAACAGTTTTGTTTGGTGTGCCGAACCAAGAAAACGAAGGGCATTTAATGAAGAAGTTTTTTGCCGAAAGCACAACGTTTCAACAGCTGTCCATTGCTTCTTTTGATTGTTGCCAAAATGCACATGTATTTTGGAATATTTCTATGCAAGATTGTTCTTTCAATGTCGGAAATTTCACAAAAAGTACTTGGTTATATGTCCTGTTGCTTTGCCAATGAAGAGGGGAGTTCAAACCTTTTACCCGATCAGTCCGCTTCTCTGAACTCAAGAATTCCATTCTGATCAAAACTTGTGCTAGAAAGAGACTCTTCGATTTGTTCAAAAAGGAGATTTGGGTTTCTGGGTCAATGAACATTTTGTTCAAGAAAAGAACTTTCTCATTCAGCCGTTCAAATTTGTCGAAATCTTTCGTTTTTTTCTCTCTGGAACGACGACGGGTATGCTCAAAGCGATTAATTTTCTCTCTTCTTTCGTCTCAGATTGTGGGGACATCGAAGAACTTCGTGAAGAAGCCGATGAAGCTGAAGAAGCAACGGGCGATGGCCTCCGACGACTCGGAGGACTCATACAGCAGCAACAGCAGCAGCCGCCGCCGCCACAAGAGCCCCTACCGCGGTGGCCTCCACCACCACCACCACAAGGTCCACAGCTTCACGCCGTCGACGCCGCCGCCGACGGCCACCAACTACCGGATCGCCAAGCGCCGGAAGGGGATCCCGCACCGAGCCCCGACGGGCGGGTTCATCATCGAGTACTGATCAAAGCCCTCCATCTCAACGCGTAATTACGGCCCGCTGCCACGAAGTCAACGCCACGCAAGTCTTGAGGTCCTTGCGATTCCGTACCCGAGCTTCTCACCAAAGAGAGAGGCCGGTATGGGAATTGGGGCCCTCTCTCTCTCTCTCTCTCTCTAGACTTTTCTTCTTTTTCCTCTTTTTCTTTTGTACATAGACGCATAGATGGGGGTGAAAGATGCAATAAGCTAAGAAGTCAAGGACCACAAGGCAAAAAGAAGATGAAGTAATAATAGCAATAACAAGCGTATAGATGAAGTGAGCTTTAGGTTTTTAGAGTGAGGGCTTTTATACATATAGGTTTTGTAAGGGGGGAAAATGTGAATATGGGGTTTTGTTGGGGTTCACTTCAGCTTTTAGTATTTCCAGGGAGAAGCGCAAAAAAAAAAAAAAAAAAAAAAGGATGTTAGTGCATGTAATATATATGTGGATTGGAAGTGAAGTTGAAAAAAAGAAAAAAAAGAAAGAAGGATTTACTAATTTTCGCGTTTTGGGTTTCCATTTTTAGAAGCTCTCTGTACTTTTTCGTTTCATTTTCATGGCTCCAATGGCGAGACGATACGAAATCGAGGAAAACGTCCGTATACTATTAAAGAAAAGGGGGAAATCGAGGTAAGTCCCAGCAGAAGATTCGTGAAGTTCGTGACTAGATAATGAATGCGTAAATCGTGTCGATATTGCTGGCTAATAGTTCGCGGTGGGAGGTGGGTCCACGGCGGCCGGCTTGAGGCAGCGTATTGCCGGATGCGGTCAAAGCCGGTGGTCGCTGTCGGGGCGGGGCCGGGGGCGACGTGTCGGGGAGGGATTGGCCGGTGGAAATCTAAGTTTGTCCCGATTCGGGAGCAAACGTAATAGCAAACGCCAGCCGCCCCTGGGGGAATCGTCCATGGTGGGGAAGGTGGTGGTGGGGGCCCGCCGGCGGAAGTGAGTGGAGCTGAACTCGGCCGTGGGGTCCGGTCTTGTCGTTCGGGGGAATCCCCTCGTTCCGGGTGCGCGATCCGAGCATCTCCTTTTGCCCGATCGCGTTACGATCCCGATGCACGTCGTCGGCCCACCCCCCCTTATCAACGCGATCGTGGTACATGCCATTAAAAAAAAAAAGGGGTTGCAAAGCCATCGACATTGGCCCCACGAGCTGATTAGGACAAAAAAGGTCGAAGTGCGTGTTTCTCGTTGGTAAAATCCAATCGGACCCGGTTCGATCCGATGGGAGCTCAGTCCACGAGAAGGACAAATTGTTGAAATGGTCGTGTTTGGAGCAAACGGGTCGGGTTCAAGAATATCGTTTTGTCCTCCGTCTTCGATGGGTTAACTGGGTTTTCGGGCGGGGTTTTCGACTGGTTCTCGGCACGGCGGTCCACTGACCGGAGGCCTTGATCGAAGAACGTGAGACGATGGCACGTCCGTGCTTTGAGATTGAAGCGAAGAAAGCGGCGAAGGGAAAGCCATTGCTTGCGGGGCGTCGGACGTTGGGATGATTCCATCGTCGTCCACGTTGCTGTCGATCTTTTCCCTCTCTTTTGTCTGTGCACCTTCTTCTTTTTCTCGCCGTCAAAAAGTTTTTAAGGGACAGCGCGATTTCCACCTTTTGACCGAGCAGCGTTTGCCCCCTCCTGCCCTTTTCTCACTCGACCGTCGCGTAAAATATTTATTTACGTGGGGAAATCACCATGCAACACGAGATTCGCCATGCCTGGCCCTCCCGTACCACCTAAACCCCTAATTCTCTTTCCGTTTGTTTTCACGTGCCAACTTTTGACCATATGAATGAAAGCACCAAAGAACCCTCGACAGCTTATATTATACGTTGGCCAAAAAAAAGAACTTAAAATATAAAAAAATATCGTGTGAGCACTTTTACTTACGATAGGAGTACCTTGGCTAGAGCATAGGTCCGATTCCCGCCGCAATAATTCAATGTAGAAACAAATTAGTGATTGAATCATTCGTCCTGACTTGGCTCCGATCTTAACGTGCTTAATGGAGCCTCTTTTCCTCATGCGAAGTTGCATATTGGAAGTCCGTATTTTAAGCTCCACGATTTAACAGTGTAAAAAGTCAAAAATGGTAAACTTTTCTTCGGGAACGAGCGGGTTAATTCCTCATTATTTTAGGTAGAGGGCTAGCTTTAGAAAAAGGCAAAAAGCAAGAAAAGGGTTGCTTTTCGCTTTGACAATGGAGACATGAAACGAAAGACTACGGAAATTGATGAGAGGAAGTTTTTTCCGTTGAAAAAACGGAGTACAGCGTGGTCAATTGGAAATCTTGATTAATCAATTACGGCATTCATCTCTGGTGGAGGGTCGTGTTTTTCTTGATATAAAATTAGAAGGTGTGCTTTTTTGTCAGTGCGCTATTGTCTATGCTTATACATATATATTTAATAAAAATTATATGCGGGCGGAGTTAAAAAAAAAAGTCAATAATTGAAAGAAATTTCCGTCAATTAAAGACTAAAGAGGGAGAGAGCCCTTCCGTCCGTGAGTCCTGGTGACCCCTTCTTCAGGCGAGGCAGCCACGTGCAACCCGGACGGGAAACCGAACGACCACCCACACGTGTGGAGGGGGAGCACTGTTTTTTACCGGTATTTCCGGTAGAGGGCATCTTGGGGCCGACGTCTGAAGAAAGCGACCGGACGAACACGTAGCCCCCCTCCTTTGTCCGCATCTACTTCTCTCGGGACAGAGGCGACGGAGGAAAATAGTGGAGAAGGGACTGCCACGTGTGGGTGGAGATTCCGGGCATCGTGGGGGGCCTCGGGAGCCGTACACCGCATCAACCACGTGCCGGTAGGCGGTGAAATCAATGTGCCACGTCGGGGGCGTTCCTTCGGGAGCAAGGAAAGAGTCCGCAGCTCCCTTTTGGCGATTGAGGCGTTGGGACCGGTCGAGCCGGTGGCGCTCCCGAGGAAAAACCGTGGGGGCCGCCCGCCTCCCTGTGCACGCACGGCAGCCCGCTTCACATGAATCGTTAGATGAGGTTGGGCCTATTAAATCAGTAAGCCGCCGCTCTTTCCTAATTGGTATGCATCTAATCTGATGACGAATATGGGATGTACCTCATGTCATATCGCGTTTCGACACCCTATCATGATAACCCCAAGTCGCAGTCCCTGGCTTCAAGAATGCAACATAATTCATATGATGATCGCACGGTTGAAGTGGCGTGATGAATCACTAGGCTTTTTGATAATCATTGTGTTAACCCCTAAATGGGTTCGAATTTCAAGACCTTGCAATTTACCTACTAGGATCTCAAATGCTTACGCTTTCGAATCTCGTTGGTAGGAAGTACATATATGGTAAGATGCAGCTTAAATATTTTTTCGACCAAATACAGAAGTCGAACTTGCCATGAGTGGAGGATTGAGTGCCTTCCAATCACTTGCTTTTTCAAACCTATAAGATTGAAATCAACAACGGCTCTGAGATACTCAATTATCAACAATTTTCAATACTTCAATTGTTCTTGTAATTCATATTTACAAATTTTTCAGAATAATACAATATTTCGAATCGAGTATGGTTGATAACCCTATATGAGAATTCAAACGATAAGGCACGAGTTGTTTTCGAACTTCGGAAGGATCGCCATTTTTTTTGTTTTTTTGTGAATATTTAATGAAATAATGAAGATGTTTCTTGCTCTTCATGATGAAATGGCACGTTCCTCCCCCCTAACTTCCAGGATAAGGTAAGTGAGGAACCATTAAATGAGGACTATAGAGTATAAAGCCAAGACATCCTCGACAGCGGGAGGAAGGAAAATGGACGAGCAGACAAGATGAATTATTTGGATCCGTCACATCGCGATGCCCAAAAACGACGGCGAATTTGCAGGTGGCTGGGCCCCCCCGTCGGCGTGTTAAAAACGACGCGACGAATTTGATGCGCCCCCGCTTTTGTCCGGAAGCTAGAGAGTTGGGAACGTACGAGTTTTTCTTGCGACGTGTTCTCATCGGTCCGAATTTGGTGCCGTCGCACATCCGACTGAATTGTCTCTTAGCAAAGGGAAGAAAAAAAAAGTATAGTCTAAAGAAATAGGTCGAGAATAAGGGAAGTAGATAGATTCAAGAGAATCGAATATAGATAAGTCACGACAATTATGTCGTGAAAAAGATATTATTGATGTCGTATAAAAATTTATTGAATTTCAAAGATGAAAGGAGGCTTGGCGATGGTGTTTGCGAGGCTAACGAAGATATCATTTTGCATTGAAATGCTTTTCTTATTCTTTGCATCAAACGGCACTCGACAATGTTAATATCTTTTAGGCGTCATTTAATGTGAATTTCGTTCTTTTTTATGTTCGTTTATGAGCCGGTAAATTGAGCTTAGGTTAAGAGTTGGCTAGTCGATGCTCGTGAAGTCGCATGATAACACTTTAAATTCTGTCTTAGAGTGCACTACATGGTTAATGACAATAAGAGATTAGCCACTTGTCAACTGATGCTTCGAAAGTCTTCGTCGATGTAGAAAAAGAATTAGACTAATTGTATTTTGCCATCCCATCATCATGGCATGTAGCAAACCCATATCAATAATCCCCACAGGGCATCTAGGGTTTCGCTATAAGTAGCAATTTGTCTCGATCGTAATGTACACGAGGGTTTCCAACATGGAATAGATGGCCTCACCACTCCATGTATCGTTTACCAAGTCTTTTTAGGGTTTTATAATGGAGCAAGAAACTCTCAGTCCATCTGAACACGACGACGACCGCGACTCTCTCTCTCTCTCTCTCTCTCTCTCTCTCTCTCTCAAGTATTCATCAGCATCCTCCTCGGCTCGAGCTGATTGGCCGATGATGTTGTGTCAGGTCACCAACATTTACCTAATCTACTATTACAATAATACAGGCGGTCCACACGAAGTGTTCCAGCTTGAGGCTTTGATCGTGGGCATTAGATCATTCATGTTTTGACAATAATACTCAGTGGAGAATACGTTGCCCAAGAACTCTCGTGCTGCAAAACTTTGGCAGATTGCAAGCGAACGCCTCTGAATCCTCTTGATCTAATGCGCTGGTTTGTTGCATTCTAATCGTACTATGATTGTCGATGCCTACCCATTCGGCGTTCACTGATTAGGATCCACTGAATTGAAGAAATGGAACTAATTGACATGTGCAACTTCTATAACGTGTTGATTTCTTGAAAATCCGTGTTTCCTGTTTTGTTGTACGGGATAAATAATGACATTTTGATATGCTCACATTACCTAATTGACATGCGCATTATTCGATTCACGAGCACCGACTCAAAGTCGGATTTTCTCGCAGGAAAAAGAAAGAAAGTCCCTGATTATAATGGGAGAAAAATAAGCCAACCAAACTACTGCTCCCCCACACGACAATTCCACCACCAGCTATCAACATCAACTAAGCATGAGATTAGGAGGCAATGTCCTGAGGATTAGGTTACCCAACTTGCTAAGTTCGGGATCAACAGCATCTCACGTTTCGGTCGTGCGTTGGGGCCCATACGGAATCAATCAATCGATCCATCGATCGATCGATCAATCAAGTCAAAAAAAAAAAAAAAATTCAATTGTGGAAACTCAGATAAGAGCAAACTGCCCTTACCCCTCGAATATGCCGAAACCCTAAAGTGGCTTTTTCCACTGCTCTTTCCTTTTCTTTTGTTTACATATAATACCAAAAGGTGATGATGCAAGAACGCTTCCTCACCGATCTCACTGGTCGTCTCAGCGCGATCCGCACCACCCTTATTTTCCTCCCCCATTATAATAGCTCGAGGCTGATCGATGAATGATGATGATAACTCTCGAGCGCACAAGTTGGAGGGACCTGTCTATCAATGTGGACTTGACTCGCCTCATGATGTTCGTGGAAAGCTCCAAATGAGAGGAAAAGGAAAGGGCGAACTTCTGTGTTTGCTGCTTTCGCTACCTAATTCTTCTTCTTTTGTCGCACTGACCCGGGTTCGATTATTGCTGCATAGTCCCATATGTTGTTTCCGTGCGACTGCCTGCCTACTCGAATTGTTCGGCGGACCTAACATATGCGACTAGTCTAGTGTTTCGGACGTCGGGTTCTGACGGAGGGCCTAACTATGGGGTGATTTTATTGCTTCTTGTCCCATGTTCGGGCCATGAATGAAGCTAACACCTTATGATTTAGCTGATTGGAATATAAGTGATGTTGTAAGAGAATTTTACGTAGAATAAGACAAGTTATGACGCTGCTGGTCTTGAAGCTAGCATTTGATATTTGGGACGGAGAAGATGCCATGCCATGCCATGCCATGGAAACTTTAGGGAATCCCTAATTTCATTTGCTTTTCAAAATCAGGAAAAGTAGAAGGTTGGATGGACTATCGAGGGCAGGAGGCTGTCCGCAGCAATCGAGTGATGTGCCGACGCGATGCTTCTCATCCGGTCATGCATCCTAGTCTTGAAGGATGTGTAAATTCCTTGGAACGTCGGCATGGCACGTCGCATAATATAAGCATCGAATAATATGGTGATCCTTTAACCTAATTGTGAGCATTGGGCTGAACCTTGGGACAAAAACATGGTTCTTGGAGTTGCAATGGAGGCCCACGATCATTTGCGACTGCGATCCCCAAAGGACGACAGAAGTTTATCTCCTTCAATCTGCTGGGCCGGCCTCAAGGCCTTAGAAAGCTACAACGCCATTGAAGATGATTGACCTCTTTCAATAAACTAAACTTGAACATTGATTTTGACTTCGATAAAGCCGCATGCCAAAACCGAGAGAAAATATTCAGAGGCGGAGGCGAAGGCAGGATGCGCAAAGAAGGAAACGGAGGACGTCTCGGTCGTTCTCTATTTCTTCTCTTGCGATGCGAGGAGAGAGAGAAAAAAACCCAGAAAATTCAATTGAATAGAGAAATTTTTTTTGGGTGGGAGCATTATGCATTTATTGACCGTCCTTTCTTCTGCCAGCGAGCTGAGCCAAGCCTGCTGAGCGAACCTGCCCTTCCATCTTCTAGTGGATCCCCCTCCCCCCCCCAACAGGACATGTGTCGATATCTAAGTGGTAAATGCGCATTACGTCAATAGATGACATAGCGCGCACATACCACTGAATATTTTCTCCAAAACCGAATTTACTCCATTGCTCACCGATTTCTTCTGTCCCATCATTTTAAGCAATACTATCTCAAGGGATGGAATCCAGCCATTGACAAAAGGCGCGAATAATGCCAAAGTTGATCGCGACCATTTAGTTGCAACTCTCGTGCGCTAGTGTTGCCTTTCTTGGAACATAAGTATGGAAAAGAGGATCTTGAAGATATAGAGCGATGCCGCACCCATCAAACTTTTACTAAGAAACACATGCATATCATTTAGCACTTTTGTGATCATCAAAAATGTATTAAAGAGCAAAGAAAAGGAAAAATTAACCTAAACCAAGCAAACCTGACCAAAGGAAGATAATATCCATTTTCACATAGTTTCCTCTTCCTCGATTACTCCTCACATAATTGGAACAACAAGGGAAATCGTATAATTTTCCGAGTTTGGTTTACACATGTGTGGTCGTGTTAAATCGATGTTCTTTTATAGCACTTAGCTCGAAAAAAAAAAAAAAAAAAAAAACAGATTATCATTCCTAAAACACAGTCTTCTGAATATACGATGTCGTATTGCCTCCTCGGCGCCATTCGAGTGCAAAAAGTTTTCCCGTCCTTTCGTGGTTTTTCCCCCCAATTATTCAAGTTTGAATCCATGCATCGTTATCGAGGTGGCATTTATGTGGCCCAGTACCATAATGGATGCGCTCGAAATTGTCAAAAAGTGATCAGCTTTCGGTGCTTTCCGCAAATCTCGTGCAGCTCACCATTCAAAGCTCGAGTTTCGAATATTTGGACCCTATCCGCAAATGTGTCCAAGGGTTTTTTGTCAACTAGTCAAGTTAACTAAAAGGTAAATTAGAGGGTAAATTTTGGTCTAATATGTCCTAAACTTTAAATTTCTTCAATTTGATCCATGAATTAAGATCTTAATGTATAATATTACCTCTAAATCTTCAATTTATTCAATGTGATCCCTAAATTTAATCTAAATTATATAAAAACATTTAATGTTATTTTTTCAGAGACTAAATTAAACATATAGTGATCACATTGAAATAATTAAAAATTCAACGACAACATTACATATTAGGTCAAAATTCATAGATCACATTAAACAAAAATAATGTTCAATGATCATGTCATCATCCCTTAACTAAATGCAAGACACCTAAAAAATAAAAAATAAAAGAATCACACAGTTCAATAAAATTACTTACTTCTAAGGACATAATAAATATCCACAGGCCCCATTTAATGGTGTCCATTTCATGAAGGTACAGAATATTTATCCATTTTAAATCGACCAAAAAGTGAGATCTATAAAACAAATATTAATTTTTCCATATCACCTTGAAGATTGTTTGGTTATATCTAATAAAACGAGAAGCATAATGCGATTGCTTACGTGGCATTATATCACTTGAACACGTAGTGTCTCATCGATGTATTATATCAAACGCACTTTCTCGAGGCCTGTATTATTCCTTCTCGAGAAATAACAACTTTTCGCATATTTCATACTCTATGATATAGAATTTTATCTTGGACACTCAAAAGTCGAAATTGTACCATGATTTTCCATCCCAAGCCACGATTTTAGAACATATATGAACAAGAAAGTGGGACCTCACGTATTGAAAGCGATGATGAATGAGCAAGAAAAAAAGTCCACAAACTAAGAACCCTCCAATTCAATCCAAACCCTAAACCCATTTCCCACTTATCTCCGCTCAGAAAACTCCACCATCATCACTCTCTCTCTCTCTCTCTCTCTCTCTCTCTCTCTTACGTACTAAGTGTAACCTTGCTTGTACCTGCGGAAGAGGTCCTCGGTCTTGGCGTTCCTGAAGGCACAGCACCCGATCAGGTAGACACAGATCAATGCCACAAGCGTTATGATTAAGACAACGTCGGCCCTCCTCCATTCTTTCTTCAGGTTCGCGAGCAGGCCGGCCTTGCACGAGTTGCAATTGTAGCAGAGCTGGTTCTGGTCGTTGCTCCAGTTCAGGCAGTCCATGTCGGCGGCATTGTTGATCGGGCTGATCCAGTACGTCGGGTTGATGAAGGTGTACCCGCACTGCGTTGGCGGCTTACAACATCCCGACTGTATAATGAGAAAGAAAAAGGATAAAGATTTGAAAAGATGAAAGAACCCCCAAAAAAAGAAGGACATTTGATGGTAAAGTCGAGGAATATTTGGAAAATAAGATGATAGCACATGGCTCGAGAACCTTTAACGCAGTTTCGCTTTACTTTTCTCTCTCGTTTTTGCTGTTCGTCGTTCTTCAAGAAAACACCCCAGCCTAAGATGTTGGTTAAGCTCTAGGAATTTATTAATCAAGAACGACCTGGCCCGGAAAACCCTGGGAAGAAAACCTTTATTGATGGCCATCACGAATGGCCATCACGATTCCCCCATCTCAACTCATGTATCAGCATCCAGAAGACCGGGAAAGAGAGTCTATGCACTGTGTACTTTGGAGTGAGACTGCTGAAAAAGAGCTGTTTTGGAAGGTTTATACGCAAGGCGGATTCTTCTTCTTTCGTTAGAAACAAGGTCACAACAAAGTCACGACCGTTACGGTATTTTCTCACACGCCAACTCGAGGGGAAACATCAATTTCGGAAGAACGACGAAGATTAATACATGGCTAAAAAATTACCTGCAACGGACTGATCTTGGCGTCGAAGAAATCCTGAGCCATCCTGTAGCTCTGGTTCAGCTCGGCGCACATGCTGGTGGAGCTCAGGCAGCTCCTAATCTTGTCCCACTTGAACGAGCTCTTGACCCGCCTCCTCATCCACCCCGAGTAGTCGTTCAAATCGTACTCCAAGTAGGCCCGGCTCGGCTCCGGGTGGCCGTGGCCTCGCACCGTCACCATGTACACGAACACCGCCAGGCAACCGAGCAGCACTATCATGACCAGCATGGCCACGAGGTAGAATATGAGGAGCCACTGGATCCTCCAGATCCCTCCGATGAATCCGGCGAGCGCCACCACCAGGATCAGGACCCCGAGGATGATGACCGGCCATTGCAAGATCTTCACGCAGGCGTTGTCGGCCTCCGTGGACAGCCAGATCCCCACCCCGATGACTGGGATCGACAGGAGGACGGCCACGAAGTTTATGGCCCCGATCACGTTGTTGCTTAGCGCCATAATTATTTCGTTCCGAGGGAACTATGCAAGCCAAGAATGTATCTAGGGGCTCAGGATTTAGGAAGCCAAGGGAGATTTGTCATGGAGAATGATGAGAGTAAAAGGTTACAGTACAGTGATGGAGAGAGATGTTGAAATGTGGAGACAAGATCGAGCTTTTCTGCTGTCCGCCACGCTTGCTCTGTGGGTTTCGGTTCCCCTACCTTGGATGCAGGACAAAAGCCGAGAAAAGAAAAAACATGATCAAATGATAATGTTATGTATATACGTGTTACGTGTTGATTGTCGGGTTGCTTCCATACGTCAAATCACTTTAGGAATGCCTTTTGAAAAAGGAATACCGTGCATAGAGAGACGTGAAAAGATTTGAAACGAAAACTAAAGAGAAATACATACTAAAAGTTAGAATTAACTATATGAAGAAAGAGAACCTATGGCTTTATGCATCAAATCCAGGTTCAGTCCTTAATTGACAAGGAAACGGTATGATGGAGGAACACGGAAACGCAAAATTAACAGTGTAGAATCTGATTCTAATAGTTAGAAAATCCAATATAAAAGTCTTTGATTAACAGATTGATGGAGACTACATTTACATAAAGGTCATGTAAATCCCATACAAAGATAAAGAAAGGAAAAAAAAAGAAAGGACGAGGAATTGCTCTCCTTGAATCATAATATACCTTTTTTTTTATGCACATTCTTGCTTGAATTCATTTTCAATAGAAGATATGCCTAGTACATGGTGCTAGAGCTAGAACAATTCTAATAAAATCTAGGGTCTTAAAGAAAATGCGGATATTTAGCTTCCGCTTAGCTGATTTGGTTTCCAGATTGAAATATTAGCTCTTATACTCACTTGCCAGAATAAAAGCATTCTTTAGGAGGGTTGGTTGGGTGCCTCAAACAAATTTATCAGTGGAATAAAGCTATTGCCATGAAGCTAACATGGATGTAACTCGTGAGAGCTGGCTCTCTATGGCTTGCTTGGATCAAAGCACATTGGTTGAAGCACAGAAGTTTCTGAGCAGATGACTTAGTCCGCTTCTTCCTCTCGTGTTGGGAGGAAATTCTTGATGTTGAGGGCTGACGCGAAGCCCCTGATTCAATGTGTTGCTGGTCATGGCAAAGAAACTTTGCCAGGTACAGGTTCTACCCGTGACAATGAATTATACATGTCCTAAGGCAATGGTAGAGCACACTGATACGTAGGTGGGACAGGACATGGTTTAATATTTAAATTAAAATTTCTCTTCACACATCAATTGGACTTTGGTCTAGGCATGGAAATGTACGATTGATGAGGCAAATAGGGGCCTAGAAAATTTGAACTCAGGACCTTCTAACTCTAATTCATTTGTGATATCACTGCTAACTATTCTAAGAACTTAAATTATTAGATGATATTTAAATATTTTGATATAAAAAAATGGGAGAAAAAGCTAATGGAACTCGATGCTGTTAAAGAAATTTACAAATAAATAAAAAAAAGGTTTAAGAGGATTGAATGAAATGAGGTAGTGCTGGAAAAGTACTATCAATATGTCACCAATGAACGTCATCTATGGAGGTTGTGGAATTCATACTTAAAGATAGAAAGATACTAAGATGGGCCGGTGCATTTTAATTGACGTGTTATCATTGGTTATCGTTTATAACATTAGTTGATGACATGAATGACATTGTTGGCGTAGGCACAATGGTCAGATGGCCGTTGTAGCATGTGTAGAAAGATAAATGTTGTCTAGATCAACGAAATTCGATACTTTGATGGAGAACCTTTGAAATCTTTAACAAAAGTTGCCAACTCTAGAGAGAATCAGATGCTGTGTATGAAGATCTCCAGCGTGATCCTCTGACTTGTGAGTTTTGGCACCATATTTTTTTGAAAAGTTGGTATTATACTACTTCTCTTGTTCTCTCACAATTTTCAGCTCCTCCCGCTTTTTTTCTTTTGATCTGCAAAGTACTCAAAGCTTATCCAGGGAAAAGAAAAAAGAGGAAAATATTGGGTCATGCCATATACTCACACTCAGCTGCAATTACAGCAGGCCTGGACAGCAACAATGAAAGCATTCATTACTTTCAATGAGTTCCCACCTTAGTCAACAAACCAGCATCCCCTCGGAAAGAAAAAAAGAAGCAATTGAATAGGGCAAAAAAGGAGAGATGGAAACCAAAAGAAAAAGAAGAGAGCACCAAAAGCAAAAGAAATGAGAGGAAGAGAATATTACCCCATCGGCAGCCCCACACCTTCCTCTTTCCTATGCCGTTCCAACTCAGCTGCTGCTTTTCAGCTTTGCCTCAATCCTCAAATCTCTATCTTCGCACCTGAGAAGTTGCCCATTAACACAAGTTTGACAGTTAGATCACTCCTTGCTCAGACTCAGAGCCAGTGGAATGACCCACGAGCCACGAGCCGCAAGCCTTCCAAGCCCCTTGCAATTCCAGGTATTCTTTGCTTCTGTCTGGTTAGTTGGTATAAACATCAAGTGGGAACTGTCTCAATTTAATAGCATCTTCTGAAACATTTCAGAGGTTTTTTCTCTAGCTTGTCCAAAAAGTGGAGCAGAATTTCCTAGAGCCTCCCGGTCACTCTACTTATGATCCAATTATGGAGTCTCCAGGATACCCCAAAACTTGGATTCCATACTTGACCACTAAAGATTGCTCACAAGGTCTCTGCAGCTTTTACTGTACACAGTGGTGCAATTTTGCTTTGCCTCCTCCCCCAACTTTTCGATTTCCAGATGATGACAATTCAGGCCCAACTTTTTCCCCACTCGTTATAGCAATCATTGGAATTTTGGCCAGTGCTTTCCTCCTAGTGAGTTACTATACCCTAATCTCCAAGTGCTGGGGCGGCAGCAACTCGAGAAGAAGTGAAATCTATGACCTGGATGCGCAACTCGAAGAAAACCGCCCCCCGTCGGTCCAAGAGCCCTGGCAGGTCGCAACTGGGGGATTGGATGAGGCCCTGATCAGGTCGATCACGGTGTGCAGGTACAAGAAGGACGATGGTGGGCTAATGGAGGGGACCTGCTCGGTGTGCCTCAGCGAGTTCCAGGAGGATGAGAGCATTAGGCTCTTGCCCAAGTGCACTCACGTTTTCCATGTGCCGTGCATCGACACATGGCTGAAGTCCCATTCAAACTGCCCGCTGTGCCGCTCTGACGTCATTTCCATTGCTCCTAGCGCTTCGCCAGCTCTGACTCCTGCTCTTGCGACCGATGGGAGCTCGTTAGGAACTGAATCCTCCTCAGAGATCCACCAGGAAGAAAGTGAAGATGATAATTCACCGGCCGCACAAGATCCAGGCTCAGCCCACAAGACAGTGCACATAAGTAACAGTCCTGGAACCCCATCGCAGATTTTTAGCGATTTGGCAAACCCTGAACGCACACATACCGTAATTGATGTGAGGGAAGGAAGCTCGCAGTCGCAGCATGTCAGGAGATCGTTTTCTATGGATCACTCGTGTCGAACCTGCGTTTCAGTCGACGGCATATCGCTTCAGGCGAACGGCCAAGAGCAGCTAGTCATCGGAGTGGACGAGTGCACAGGAAATGCAGAACCAGGACCAGTGAAGCATTCGCTAGGGGAAGTGCCAAAGGCAGATAATAAGAGAAGACCTTCGCACTTGCACTGTGCATGTGCAGTGAGTCCGGCGACCCTGAAGAGATCACTATCGAGCGGGAGGATTTCCTTCCTCTCCCGGCACGGAAGGCCGAGGAATGCTACAGGTCCTGTCTAAAATAAATGTAAGTGGGGACAAACGGTAGCTGAATTTTGCTCTTTTTTTTTTTTTTTGTGGGGAGAGTGATTGCAGCATCATCAGTTTGGGGCGTAATTCCTTGTCTCCATCAGCGAGATGGTTATATATGCCCACAAAAGTATGAATGCCATGGCTGTCATGGCACTAAACTGTCATGAGCATTGAGCTACGGTTGAATATAGTGAGGGAATCTAGCTGCCCATTGTAAGGTAGATCATTGCAAGAAATATGAACTCTTTCAGTAGAAAGGAGCATGCTTTATATGGAGAATTCACCTTCTAGGTCCAACATTAGCATCCCCACAAAGCATCTTCTGTCGAACGGGCTGAGCTTGAAATTATCCAGGCCCGTCCATTGATCAATCGATGAAGAAAGTCCATAGAAAAGAATGAAAAGATGGGGCCAACCCCATACTATTATAAATGGGCTTGCTTGGAGGAGCAAATGGACATGCTTTTCAAGTCTTCCCATTCCAACTTAGATTGAAATACAAAGTATAATCGCCATAAGTTCATATAGGGTTAAAGAAAAGTTAAAGCTTTCGAAAAACCAAATGTCGGAAAGACATCCTATTATGGTCGAATCCATGATTGAGAGCAATGAGCTCATTTTACATCGATTACCTTATGTACATCATTCTTTCTTATTCAACAAGCTTTTTAGTAAGTTTTATTTCATTAAATAACACGATTGATATAATCAATCAAAACTTAAGAAATGTGCCATCATGAGTTTTATCGTTGCTGGAGTTTAGCGTAAGAAATTTCGCTCTTATAATCTTCAAATTCTATTGGTTTACTCTACTAGAATGAATCACAGCCATAATCTCTCTCCTAATACACGCACACTTAAAGTCAGTGTACAGAGTTCCTTGATTAAACCCTTGTCCAGTAGCTCCAACCCATCCACGACATGCCAATGGTTACAGGACAAACCATGAATTATGATGGGACATTAAGTAAGAGTGTTGTGCTTTGGGGAATGTATATAGGAGGAATGTATTTGCATTGATTGTCTCGCCTCTCGCAAAAGATCCAACACCATCTAGCTGTTACGTCCTTCATTAACTCCTCCGTGATTCCATGTTTAGTCACTCGTCAGCACGAATTCTTTTGTCCAATTCAGGCACACACATCTCTCTCTCTCTGGAATCGTGTGTCCTAGTGGCGCGCAAGAAGACACGAGCCTTAATGTTGGGGGGGCATGTGGATTCCCTATCACGCATGGAAACAAATCTGAAGACTGAATATGATTTTCGAACCCTCTGCATAAGGGAAAGCATCGATCCCACTACATTAGAAAACCCCACCTCCTTTCCATCGCCCCGATCCCACAAACCATTATCACTTTCTCCCGTGCAACATGGACACGCATGTTCTCGCAACGAATCCATGTTTTTTTATTAAGAAAACTTTGTGAAGATGGCATCTTCTAAGCTCATGCACAGCACCCTCCGTGAAACAAAGTACATTCCCTAGAATCGAGCCTGGATCTAGGAACTGACGCGAAATACTGTAATTTGACGGAGGAACAAAGAAAGAAAGACTGTAGACGAATAGACGTGAGCACTTGTAGCGTGCATCTATACGGGAGATACATCTCGAGAGACATTTAACCGGGGTGCGAAAGGGGCCATGTGAATTTCCATTTTGGCTCATCTGGCGACAGGATCTTGTGGGCAAAGTTCAGGGGGTGACCATGTTCACATCTTCGTTATCGCCACTGGCGATGAATCTTATCCTCCGCAGAGAAGCGACCAATTGAAGGATGCCCTTTATTTTAAGGTCTAGCACAGGATTGTGTACTTGATAGTGGGAACAAAAGACATGCTTGTTCATATCTTCGACATTTGCACCTCGCGCCAGCGAAAGAGACAGGGAGGAGACTAAGTTGATGAATATATAAATATACACATATATATATATATATATATATATATATATATATATATCTATATATGTTTGTATGCATGAATGATCGGGGAACAATCATGAAAGTAGCATAACTTCACTAATTTATGAAGAGATTATGTTTCAGTACCACATGAAAAGTTAAATAACTAAACTTGGATATTACTTGTTCAATAGAGGCATTTCTAAAATGTTTATAGGACGTCCGGCATAAGGCCTATATAGGAAAGCATTTTAAGCAAAAGCCAAATTAACATAAGATTGTAGAAATAATGGAAAAGAAAATTATCAAATGTTCAAGCACATTATACGGACAAACTCACAGACATGATGCGGTCACCTATTTTATGTATCCTTTGTTTTGAGAGAGAATTACCAAAACGGTTCTGAACCTATTGTAATTGTGCTAATTCAATTCCAATTTTTTTTTTTTTTTTTGCCAATCCAATCTTAAACCTTTTGTATTTATACAAATTGAGTCTATCTGCCCAATTTTAGTCTGCCGTCGTTGACATGGCACTACCAATGCTAATGTGGCAATTTTAAAATAATTTTTTAATTTTTGTCTTTTCTTTTCTTTAATTTTTTTCCCCTTCCCCTTCCCCTTCGGGCCTTTGGGCTAGTGAGGGTCGCCAGCCGACCCTCGCTAGCATCGGGTGATGTGCTATGATGCCCTCACCAGATTTGGCCAAGTGAGGGCGTTGTAAACCCTTGCTCATCAGGTGAGGGTTGGGATGCCTCCGCCCAATGTCAATGAAGGCGTCCCACCCCTCGCCTGTGGTTAATGAGGGTCAGCTAGCAACTCTCGCCAGCTGTCAACCCTCATCAGCCTAAAGGGGAAGGGGAAGGGGAAGGGAAAGACGAAAAAAGAAAAAAGAAAAAAGAAAAAAATTATAAACAAATTCAAATATTATTTTAAAATCGTCACGTCAATATTGGCAATGCCACGTTAATGTCGCTTGGTAAAATTGACTGGATAGACTCAATTGGCACAAATTCAAAAGGTTTATGATTGAATTGACAAAAAAAGTTTATGACTGAATTGACATAATTACAATAGGTTTATGATTTCTTTTTGGTAATTCTCACTTTTTTTGAATATGTATGATTTATGAAATATGACATAATAGTAAAAAAAACGTAAAATAAACAATGACTAAATTGGAAAAAAAGAAATAGAAAACTTCATTAAAAACAATTGAACTTGTATAGGTTGACCTTGATCCAACACTAGAAAAAGACGATCTGCATCCAAAATCTCCAATTCGTAATCTGCAAAAACTAGTCAACTAATGTTATAAGCTGTCTAATAAAATTTTGAAATTACTATAAATATATATATATTAAGAGTAAGTAACTTTCATGAAGTAGAGAACTCCATAAACTCATAAAAGAAATAATGCTAAGTTGACAATAGATTAGCCTTGTTAAAATTGCCTATATTGGCTAGAATTCCTTGAGAAGTTTCCATTTTCATTTTTTTGTAGATTACTTAGATCATATAGACTTTTGCTAGTGTTCCTCTTTTGGCACAACAGAGCACATAGCCCACCTAGGAACTAGGAACCAGATCGGTGCCCTTTGGAACTAGATTAAATTGGACCACTAGTTTAATCTGATTCCTAGGTGTGCCAATGGAACCGGTGGCATGGTCGGTTTTTTATTTTTATTATATTCATCATTAATGTTCAAGACAAAATTGAAGATGTTTTTAATAATCAGGGTATTTCTACAATTAGTGAGTTACATGTAACATTGTAGGTTGCACTGAGATTTTTTCCATTTGTGGCAAATTTCGGTTGGAATGAGCAACTACCGTTATGTTTTGATTTGTTCTTGCCATCTTACTCAAGTGCATGAGTGAAATGGGAGTTGTGACTCTGTGCGTCTGCATGCACGAGTGAAGTTTGTAAATGGAAAAAAAGATTAGGTTTTTTTTAATAGATTTTTAAGAAAAAAATTTAAAAAAATTGTTCTAGTCTAAGTGGTCTAGATGGACGGTTCTACACTTGGAACTAGATGGAAATTCACTAACTCCAATTTTATGAAACCAGAAACTAGACTGGTGTCCCCAGGAACCACTGAGAGCTGGTGGTTCCTTTTACTCATCCATAGCATCAATTGCCATTCCCAAATATCGTACATTGTACTAATAAGCTTATGAAATGTTAAGTGCCATGAACATTATTCGGTCCCATAAGATGTGACATGCTTCTTCCAATTGATCACTTAATACGTAAAGCCAGCTTGGGTCTAATTTGTCTGAGATATAGGTTGTCAAAATGGTAGGCGGTCCAGACAGATGCGATTGAGATAGGCTCGCGGATAGTGACTCTTAGTATTTTATCCGGCGGTGCAAACAACTCATTTTTTTTTTTTGTAGTGAACAAACTGTGACTCCTTATTCATGAGGCATTTCAGGAAAAATTTACTTTCGTACTGTGAAATTTGTCTAATTTTACTTCATACAATGCGGCTACCACGTCGACTCCGAGCTTGGATTAAAGTTAGGATAAAAGTCATCCTTTAGAAGTGACTCTTGATATCGATGTTGATATAGATCAATTTATAGATATAGATGGGCCTTCGAGAGCAGTTGAACCAATCCAACGTTCTGAAAGATTATAGTTCACTCAAATGAATCATTTAGTCTATTGGGATTAGTTTAGGCAATGTTCCCCTTTCATTGCTGTCCATCCAAGAGTTGCTTCTCAAGCAGGGGCAATGCTTAAATGCAGTCAGAAAGAAGAAAAAGTGGAGAGATTATATTTTCAGATGGAATAGTGTGTGATGTCTACTATTGATTTACACCCCCCTACCATTGCCTGGACATGAACATTTGTGGAAACTTAGCAATTCAGTCCAGCCAATGCACACTACTTTAATCAGGTGCTCTAAGCTCTCTCTCTGTCTCTCTCTCTCTCTCTCTCTAGCATTGCTAGAACTGAGGAATTGCAGATCCCACGTTGACAGTCCAAGCTCTTTCATAATTTCTGCTTTCTTGTTCTTTCTTTTTCTTTTTCTGGTGATTGCCCAAATAAAATGGTGCCCAAGCAAACTAAACAAATAAAAGAACCCATTAACATATTTAGTTACATACAGATAAACAGAGAGAAATTCTAACTGCAAGAGACAAAAACCCCATAAAAAGGAGAAAGGAAAAAAAAAAGAGGGGTGGGATACTGGTTATTTCAGCTGGATCCAAAGGGCAATCTAGGTAGCCTAATGTAAAAATATCAACAAATTTCACTGCCTTCCTCAATTATTCTGAGCATGTGGTGGACAGCTCTTGCTATGTCATCTACTGAGGTGAGCTGGCACCCTTCTTCAACCTGCGTGTTCAAAGAACCAAAACACCCTCATAAATCCAAGCCCTGTTGTTATAATCCCAAAAAAATCCGAACTTTTTCCCAAAACCATAAGCACAGACATCTGTTTCCAAACATGGAACACAAACCATAGTCATGTAAAGAACCTGCACTTTTTCCCTGCTAATTCTCTCTCCTTCTTGAGTCAATTAATACTAGACCACATTTCATAATGTCTGCCACAGCTCCTTGGGCCCCCCCCGCCCCATATATTAAACAATGTCTGCTACAACATATGATTCTATAGTTCTCATAATGAATGCCATTGAATTCTTGGTGACATCCTTGGGACTCAATCTGTCTAATAATGCAACTCGAATCAAGAACAGAGAAATCATTGACCCAGTTGAGAGCAAAAAAATATCTGTAGGACATAGCAAGGACTGATATAGGACATACAACATACCTTGGCACTGATTGAGTAGAGTACCAGAGGGTCCAATGTGGTCACATTCAGGTGAAGGATGCTGAGGTGGAGGGTGTGAAATCCTGCAATCAACCTTGAGAGCTGTCGAGGGTTCCTCCTCGAGAGGATCCTGAGGCTCGCATGGGTCTCGATGAGGGTGACCTCGATGTCGGCGATGGCCGCTCCGGTGGTAGAAGTGGAGGAGGCTGTGTACTTGCTGGGCGCTTGAGACCATGTGTATTGAGGGTACATGAAGAACTGTGAAAATGGTGGTTGCAGGATTTTAGAAGGATCATCATTGTTGGTGTCGTAGGTTGTGTCCGCTTCTTCACTGGCGATGTCTTGTCCTGCTTTGTACTGTGAATGCTGGAGCTTTTGGGCTTCGAGGGACTGCAGGAGATGCTCTAACTCCTTGACGAACTCGATGGCTCCACCAACTATGGAAGCTTGGTCACCCTTCACACAGGAATTTTGAACATCCCCATGTTAGATTAGAGACAATGAAAAAAATAGCTGAGTTAGGAGTTAAATTGCAGCTCAAACGGTGCCGCTCTAAGGCATGAATTCTTTAAACCGAGTTTCGAAAGATTAGATATGGAATTAACAACGACATATTTGGAAGAGGAGAAGCATGCATGTTGTCTTTCCCAATATTTTCAGATGAAACCCACATCAACCTGCTGTTTCCCCTTCACATGATAGAAGGAACATTGCAAGAACTGATGATAGAATTTGAGGGTCAACTTGAAGATGAACTGTTTTATCAGAACGATGCAGCATTGAGATACATACTCACCACCCGCTACGAATTTCAAGAACCCCAATTTCTTTGGTGAGAGCTAAGGATAAGGAAGACACTTTCTTTTTTCCTCTCCATATTATTAGGGGAATGCAGTTTTCAATAAGCAAGAAGGCGTGTTAATTTAGTGGCCACCCCCCCTCAGAAAATTCTGCATGTAGTCTATTAAATGTGAAAGGCTGCTATATCTCTCCACATATAATGGAAAAGATGAAGAGAGAATGAGAATGAGAATGTCACAAAGCCATGTCAGTTGGGTGCACTTAATGAACTCAACGAATGAGAGAGAGAAAGGGGGGGGAAGGAGAACAAACCCTTTGGACATAGGACTCGGGCATCAAGGACCTGAGGACGGCCAAGTGCTCGTTCATCTGCTTCCGGCGATTCCTCTCGACGGCAATGTGGGTCATCCGCTGCGTCTCCGCCTCCTCCTTGTTCTTGCACACCCTCGGCCTCCTCTTCCGCTTCTTCCTCCCCTGCGCCGCCGCCGCCCCCTGGCCGGCAGCCCTCTTCTCACCGGACCTCGCTCTCCGGCCCTGCGGAGGAGGCGCCGGCGGCGACGGCTGCGGCGGGGGAGAGCCGCTGATGGAGTTGGCCTGCAGGGAGCAAGAACCGGCTGCAGCAGAAGCAGCAGAAGCAGCAGCAGCAGCTGCTTGTTCTTGATGGGGTGGCTGAATGAGGTGGTAGTGGTGGCTGTCGAGGAAGGTGGTGTCGGAGGAGTCGTGGGAGCTGTAGGGGGTGACGGAGATGGTGTCGTAGATGATGAAGTTGAGGAGGTCGCTGGCCGAGAGAGCATCCAGCGCCATCTTTGCCTTTTATTTTTCCCTGTCTGAGCAGTAGCTTGGAGCTTTGCGTGTGCTGCTTCTTTTTTTCTCCGGATAAAATGAGGGAAGAGGACTATGGAAGACCACCGCTTTTTAGCTTTAGGGCTTAGGGCTATGCTATAGAGCAGACCAGCGCTTTTATACATAGCCCTAAGGAAAAATACTAAGGACACGTAGCCCTCCTTTTTCCTTTTGAAAGAGAGGGGGAAGTTGCCGAAGAAAATATCATAAGAAAGTACATGCCTAGACTCTATCTTTTCATTGTTATGTCTGAGACTTATGAAAAACCTATGTCAAATTATCATATGGGGTCATCCCGAATTCCGAAATTAATCATGTGGTAACCATTATGAAGAATACGTAAAGCGAGCGAGATCATGTCCAAGAGCCACGACACGACGTACTAATTTGTCTATGCTACGGGGTCATCTTTGTTTCTTTTCTCTACGAAAGCTCTCTTTCATTATACAAGTCGGTCCATTGTGGAATGGAAGGGTGTGCGGCCCAAAAATTTTCTTTCACCTTTATGTATGATCACGCACTAACTTAGGACAGGACTCGTTTAGAACGAAAGAATCCAGCTCGGGGAAGGACAAAAGGAAAAAATGAAGATGGAAATGGTAAAATGAAGAGAGCAGAGAAACGGGAAAGGGCGCACGTGAGAGGAGCCGTGAAAAGGTGTCGCGCTTTTTTTTCTGCTTCCAAAAAGCGAAGGAAGAAAAAAGATTTTGAAAAAACAAAAGCCGAGAAAGAGAAAGATCAGAGATAGGGGGAGAGAGAGGGAGGTCCTTGTTTTGGTTCCCTTCCCGATTTCACAGACAAGCTGCCAATTCTGCGACACTTTCTGCAACGTAGAGAGGGAGGGGGGGCCCAAATCTATCAATGGACAAGAGCATTGGATGCAAACAACTCGAAGGCCAAGCTATATTTATTTGCATAAAGCAACTTCCCTCCTCTCACAATTCAAAGTCCTCCTCTCTTCGGTTTGGGTTTTGCCTATGCTCAGGGAAGATAATGCTAAAAAGAAACGCGCCCACCTTCTCATGCCCTAACGTTCTCTCTCATCCCACGGTGAAAATGCACGCATTGGCATTATGCACGAAACGACCACAGCACGTTCCGGGGTTAAGAAAGTCGTCTGCTGCGTACGCATATATCATGGGATTTTTGAATATTTTTTTGTGCTGAGGCTGCTGAGCTGAGCCATGCATGGGTGCATGCATGATGATTTTGTTTTGGGGATATGAACGGTGGAGATGCAGGGTACGGCGGGGCAAAAGAACCAGAAAAACGATACGCAAAGTTTTGTCTGGCTACATAGAATCAACAGGTGGGAGCAAGTAGTACTAAGTAAGTACTAAAATGAATTCATTGCCTTTAGCATTTCCACGATGGACATCATCTGAGAACCAAAGCACAGAGAGAGAGAGAGAGAGAGAGAGAGGTCGTGTGTGGCCACTCTGTTTGGGAGTGGAAGGTAATATAAGCACTGAAATTTATAGCCACCGTGGCCTGTGGTGGGTAGATTAGAAATGTTCCTGAAACCCTAAAATTGGGTACTCCTAGGATCCTTGGAGATTTCAGGGTTCCTCACCCGGAAGCAAAGCAAGTATCCTACGGTACCAACTAACAGCCACCCCACCTGTCTAGGGGATATATCGTTTGTGGACTAACAGAACCGCGTTGTTTATTTTAATGTGCCTGGTGTCCACACGCCTCAATCCCTTAATTTAGCCTAATATATTTATCAAGCCCTATGCCTAGCTCTGCCCTTTAAGTATTGTATGTCTAGGAAAGCAAACATTCGCATAAAATCCAAATGAAGCAATTTAGGGATTTACTTAGGTCCTAGCATGGAAGGTAATATAAGCACTGAAAGTTATAGCCATGGTGGCCTCTGGTGGGTAGATAAGAGATGTGCCAAAAAAGATCATCTTTCGAAGTTCTTGGGGGACTCTCTCTCGGTAGTCCCTCCTCTAATCATCCCCTTGGGGTTTGTCTGATTTTGCTCCCCGCTCTTTGGAATCTCTTGCCACCGAGATTCTTGCCTCTGTATTATGTTGATTAGCACATTGTGGATCCTGACAATCCAGTTGAATTTAAACCATTTGGATATGCTCTGGTGCGTTTGTTTGATGATGAATTGGCGCGAGTCTCGCTGCACCTTGAAAGCTACGACTGTGGTTTTTCGATATGTTTCGACCCTTTCCAGTGACGTTACTAATGCTTTATTTTACTCTCGGAATGGATATGAATGACTACTAATTGGAAAGCAACATCGTAGCCTTTAGTGCCCTCGGTGGAAGGTTGGCCTGTTTCTCCGACCATACCCCCCTCCTCCTTCTCACTATTATAATAATATCCAGAGTGCATTCATTTAATCTTCATTTTGTAGCATGATTGACTTTCATCTATCTATCTCGCGAGAAGGACATGCATTTACCTGGAGTACTGCAGTTATTATAATCCAAGCAGAATAATCCGCAGCAAAAGACAGAATATACTAAGAAAAAAACAACCCACGATACGAAAAGGATGAGAATAACATATCGTCTGTATTCGAGTATGGCCCATCGACAATGATATTGCAATCAGAAGAAACAGTCATCCAGGTATCCAATGATCTATCAAATTTCAAGGTACGGGTAGACAATGGTCACATTAATAACATGACAGTATAGGAGATTTGCAAATTCTAAAATAATTAAGAAAGGTACGCACAGATGTGCCAAAACATTTGGGGCATAACTTGTGGCGAAGTATTAGAAAGCGGTCACCCGTATTTTTCATCGATCGTGTGGCTAGAATTCTTTTATATGACAGATTCACTAGAGATGTAAATGCTCATCTCCCTTCATGTTCCGTGTTTAGAATTTAGAACAATTACTCGGTCGACCCAAATATATTCATGCCCCCAAAAGTAAAGCTGGATACATAAAGAGATTACCTTAAAACTCACATTATTCCGTCATTGCAAACATCCCATTTGTGCCATTCAAAGCATCAATAGTCTCCTCACAGGTTCGCGCCCTGGCTTTTCGTGAAGCAACATAGGCCACGAGCGTCTTGGTTCCACACAAGTCACAAATCGGGCAGATTCAAAGGTTTGCACCACACCTTTTTCATCCTCATTTATCTATTCTTTTAGGGACGTTCTTTTGCTCCTTACTTTCAGCAGATAGATAGATAGGACCGGACAGAGAGAAGATAAGACTCGCAAGGTTCCATGTGCACTAGAGAAAAAGAAATACGGCTTCGTTTGTCTCCGCATCAGAAGATTCAGAACCACATAGGCAGAGTCAACGATGATGTCCGTACGCTCAAAGAGAGAGAAAGAGAGAGAGAGAGAGAGATGCAGGCTACGGAACGTTGGGGACTTGTAGGCTTGTAGCCCCCTTTTTCCCCTATTTTGTTGTTGTTCAATTGTTATTATTTTTATTTATTACTGTGAGAGGAGGAGACGACTTGATGAAATGTGCGCGCGCGTTTGGCTGGTGGGGGTGGTGGTGGTCGACCTCCGTTTGGGCAATTATGGTCCAACCTTGTCAGAGACTTGCAGGCAAAATCCATGTGGCCACCAAAGCTTCTGACCTTCAGACCGAGCAAAAACTACTTTTTTACCAACAGCAATCATTCACTGCTCCCCCCACCCCTTCCAGTTTTCAAACCCCCCCTCATTTATCTTCCACACTCCATCATCATACGATAATCCGTAATTTCATTCCGGTTCGTAGAAAAGGGACTGATCGAATTTACCAAAAGAGCCTGCTATCTGGGCAAGGGAAGGTCCCCTTCTTCTCGCCAAAAGCAACAGCACGAAGGGGAGGTGAGAGATGGACGAGAATCTATGCATGAGACGACAGAAAACCCAACCCAGAGGACATGTACATGACCTAGAAATATGAGTTATTAGTGTTGTCTTTTATATAAGAGACCGAGCAGAGGGACTGGCCATCGGGGCGAGGGCAACTAGCAAGCTCTAGTTTAGCATGCATCTGCATGTGCTCATACATGTGTGCAGCAGCGATGCGTGTCCGTCACATACTTGCCGTCTCGCCTCGGGACCATGGCCTCAAAAAGGATTGCTCACCTCTGCGATTTGGTTTTTTTTGTTTACCCCCTTCTCATCTCGATCAGTGTGAAGAGAACAATCTATTCTGCAATTCCTTAATAATACGTCACAAGAATTTGATTAGTTAAGTTCCTCACACTAGACATATTAGATTAGTAATTGATATACAGACCAAAGTTACTAGCAGTGGAACTTTCCCAATGCAATGGTGCCAAGTGCACGAAGGTTGAGACTTTAACATGGTATATAGTCACCGGCATAACGTATAAATAGAGAGGATCAAAGTAAATTCCCTACCAAAACTTTAGCCTAATGCCGTAAAATTCTAGAGTCCCGGTGATCACAGACAACACATAGGCATAAAGCAATAAGATGGCTAGGGATGTGAGTGTTGACGCAAACAAAGTCTCGAAAAACAAGTTAACCACACCCGTTAGCACATTTGCCTGCATATAAGCAGAAATTAACATTAGCTGATATCTAGATTCAGTAAACATAGTTCCGCATAAAGCACATTGCTGTACCAGGAGGAAGGAACCCAGTAAATTCCGGTTGATTGCATCCTCAAGAATTGAACTTTTGCTCCCACCAACATAATCAGAGAGCATGAGTATGGCTAATACCTATAAAACAAGCCATAGTCTCAACCTCAAGAGTCTGCAAATTACCATAAGGGGATAGCATTGTGTGTTCGCACAAGATAATTACCCATTGAAAGTAAAAAAAAAAAAAAAAATGTCTAACTAGAGCTTCATTATTGTTCTGAGCAATTCCACATGCATCTCTCAGAAGTTAACATCAAATAGCACATATAAACCACTAGCACTTTTGACTGTCGATATCCATCAACCAACAGCTTGAGGATTTAAGATCAAGGACTTGTTTGTTTCCACTTAAACATAAGCAAAACCTACTTGTTGCTTTTTCACCAAAATTAAAATATCATTCAAATTCAAAAATTATGAAAAGACTGAAAAGGTCAAAGTGTGTGCGTAACAAGATTTAGATTAACCCAAAAGTGAAAAGGATGCACAAGTATTTCCCATGATCGCAGCATGTGACACATTATTCAGCATGAGATGACTCATGGATGAGTGAAATCTTAACATACGTATTAATAGCTTATATTGATTAGCTATTCCAGAATCTTAAAAAAAAAAAAAGGCCATGATACTGCTCTACCATGCAGAAAACAATCGTGCAGAATGACATATTTTCAACATGCTTCTAAACTTTCAGGCTTCACTATAATAGAGCGAAATAGTAGTGACCTGGAAGTTTTGTGCCAGCACAAGAGTAACATAAGCCAGGTTGCACTGCAAAAAAGAGATCAATCCTCTCTTAAAGCTTAGGTAGAGTTTTTCCTTGAGTAAAGATTGATGCAAGCAAAGAAATCTCACCATTCTACGTGAAACACGTTCAACATGCCTGTCCAGAATTATTGTCAATAACCTGCCACATGCATTGAGAGAAAAGGGTTAGTCCATATTTGGTCCATTAAACACATTGCAAATGACAAAAAGGTGAAAGGCTCTAAGAGGACACAAAAGGAAAAAAAGATAAAAAGCTCATACCAGAAGAGAAGAGCAATAATCCATACCCTTCTTCTTGCCCACTCTTTGCCTCTCTTTGTAGTAGAGGTCTCGCCTCCAAAGAAGAGATAATTGCCTAACTGAACACCAACAAGGTACATGCCCCAATATCCTGAAATATGCCATCAGCTTACTAAACATAAGCCAATTGAGGGTGAAGAATTGTTTATGAAGAAACTAAAACATACACTGCCAAGATATTGAATATTTTCCAAAATTAAATCCACAGTTCAGTGTTGCCAGGGAAGCATGGCTCCCAAATTAACTAGCATATAGAAGAAGTTATATACGATGCACTCCAAGTAACCATAGCTTCCCCAGATGCACTCCAAGTAACCATAGCTTCCCCAGAATTTTCATACTGAAAATAAAACTCTGAAATTTATACGTGAAGAAAGGAGCTAAGCCATTGGACAGACTACGTAGGTAGACATGCAGTGAAGTCATACTTTGCAACATTTAAAAAGACTGTGCACCCAAAAAATACAAACTGGGCTCATGCATATAACACATGGACCTCCCCCCCTCTTTCTTCCTCCTCCCTTCTTCCCCTCCCCCTTGATTTCACAGTTCACCTCCACCTTTAAAATGCAATCCACATAATTCTGGTTAATATGCCACTCCAGACCCTAGCCAACCAAAAGTACACTTCATAACAGAAAAAAGCAATTAGCTAATACCAGGAAAGCCTTACCAAAAATGCTGAATATTCCTTCCTTATTCTGACTAATGATGCTGGAACCTCTTTCACTGGAAATTAGGTAAGAGTTTAACCCCTGCATGAGGCAACTTTGATAGCCTGAGGAATTAAGAAGTCAATTTACTTGACGATGCTAAGAAAAGTACTGAAGATGCTAGATCACGCAAAAACATTTCATAAGGATTAAAAGAGTACCTATCAAAATTGAGAAACCTAGTATCCCGCAATTCTTGGGGGAAATGTTTATTAAAGAGGTTAGCAATGAGACGGCAGCAAGGGTGAAGAAAAAATTCCAGTGCACCCCGTACTCCCCAACATGAACCTAGAACATGGAGGAACAAGACTGACATATGTAAGATAGTAAAAAGCGACCAGAAATGATTACAAGACACAAAATAAAGGAGATAAGTCTATGTTGGAGACGAGCGGCAGACTGCATGTCACAATATTATTCTCTTTCGACAGATATGAAGCTTAAATCACGGACAAACTGCAGTAATTCATCGGAGATTCTCAAACAGAAATGCAATGGTGTCTAAGAGGAGTAACCCTCCAAAAGTTACCAGGGGACAATATAATGCTGCATATGGCATACTGACAAGACCATTCTGCTATGACTGTTGTCTAGTTTAAAAAAGCAAACAAGAAGCAGAGAAAGTGTGAAAGGATCTTTGAGTTCTGTTTTTTAATAAGCTTATGCCATAATTCTTTGATAAAAAGGAGACCATCCAAAGCTGATGGTACTAGCCACCTACTCGAGAATCCTGGGTAGAAGAGTTCCCATGACTTACCCAGATGGAACTGGTGTAAATAGTTCTATGCATACCTCTTCAGCTTAATATAGACCTACAGACTTTGAAAAGATACTTACCCATCAAGAATAGTACTACCCTAAGTTGAGTCCCTCTACATTCATGTACAGGTCTACTTATAGAGCACCCTTGAGGATGATAATTAACTCTATCTCATATGCATTGAAACAACACAAATGCTGTAGCTACAAGCAATCTAAGGAAGATATTCCACCTGATAATCTACACCAGCTGTAGAAACAAGCCGTCCAAATCCTAAAGCAATTAGAGGACTGGTATTTCTTAGTGCCGTCATCAGATTCCTGACAAAAATAGAGGAAGAAATGAAAAACTAAAACCATCAAAATGACTTATAATAGTGGATGTGTTCATTATTGATAGGTTGAATACTTTCAACTTTTTCCACCTACTGTCACAATCTTTCAATCTTGTGTATCGAACTAATTTAAGGATGTAGAGACTAATGAATCGGAAAGGGGAAAAACACTCACACAGATGAAATATTTCGTGCTTGTCTTGACACCAAAGCATTTGCCACCACGAATGAGCCAACACCAAGATCCATCTGGAGAAGATGAAAACAGACAAATATGTCAAATAGGCCAGTTCAAGCTACTTGTCATTGTCTTTTTTTTTTTTTTTTTTTTTATTGAGCTAGCTCAAGCTACTTTTAAAGATGGTTCCATGCCAGCTTTATGACTTAAGAATAGCTTAATTTTTGAAACAATTGACTTCTACCCACAAAAGTAGCACCACGGCTCTATGATATTAGAGGAACTCAACCATCTTACCAATCCAGTGCCAAAAGTTTCAGTTTTAGCGTATCTCCTCGGGAATATTCTGAAGTCAACAGCCAAGATACACAAACAAGTCACAATCATCTGCAGCAATCAACCTCATGGGGAAAAACTATGTCATAAGGAAGTGGATAAGCTGCTAAATAAGATGTACTAACATGAAAGAAAAGCATCCAACTTGAATACCATGCAAACCCTGTACAATGAAATATCTGTCCTCAAAGAATCAGGTGCCACTCTTGAAGGAAGAGAAGAATAAAATCTGCATGAAACTATCAATACTTGGGTCAGCCAAAAAATGGAAGCCAGCTCTCAAGCCAGCTGTGCAGGAAAGCATCCTGTCCTATACCGTTCAGAAAATTGAAATAAGAACATGCAGTCTTGAGAGTACACACATGCATTTAGGCACAGACATGCAGCTTATATATTTTGTACAAAACTCTGATATTTCAGCACATAAGATACTGATCCAAAAGCAGTATTTAAAGAGTGGACCTTTTGATTGCTGCAGATAGAACCAGAGAAAATGTTAACAAAATTGTTGACAAGTACGTCCAGTCTGATAGAACCTGAGACATGTGAACTTGTTCGTGATTAGGAGCAGACTAGAGTCTGTAAAATAGGTAAAAGAATAGCAGGAAAGATCAGGATTAGCCTATGCGATGGCTAAAGTGTAGCAACCTAATGCAGGAAATATCTCTCTTCATTCAAGCTAAAATGGTACACTGGAATTTGCTAAAATTGAAAGCAGTTGTCTCCTAGAACTGATAGTAAGCAACCTCACAGTTTAGTGGCATGAAATATCAACAGCATTACTTAAATCATGTTCCTTTTTGCTCTTTTTATCAGCATCCATAGAAAATTTTGTTGTAGAAACCACATATATTGGAGAACAGAAAATCTAAAACAACTTAAGCAAATAAATACTGCTCCGAAGGTACATTATTTTAGGAAAGTCACGAATAAAAGGTCTAGGAATTGTCGATTTCTAAGCATCAAAGGAAGATGTCAAAACTTGTCAGATAAAAACATTACGGGGTTACTGAGTTTATGAAAATTATGAACATCAAATCCTGCTCACAATGAAGACCTGATAAATAGTAGAAACCCTCCAGTACACAAGCTGAGTTTCTATTCTAAGAAACTTACAGTGAAAGATAACAGCATGGGGACAATAATACATAGGTAATCCATTGTCAATGTCGCCATGTAAGCCCTCCAGCTCTTAGGAGAAACTGAGTCATGGTTGTTCTTTGACGAAGCGTCCTTGTGACTAAGATCTGCCGAAATAGATTACTATCAGAATTCCACTCTTAGCTACAGGCATGCTACATGCAAAAAAAAAAAAAAAAAAAAGCCCCTTTTGAGAGGCTATTCCATAAAACCTAAGAGATCTTCTCTAGGGCTGCAGGCTCACGGCAAGATCCGAAGGTATACAGCACTCCCGTGCTCTTGCAGTAAGAGGTTGAAACTCTACCTTTTTAAATTGGCAGCAAGTTTGGTTTATTTTTATACACGCAATATATTTGGAATGAGCACATTAAGCCTCTGTTCTAATACATTGAATTAAGCCTTGGAACCATACACAGGGATCAAATTTAACCTAATCATTTGGTCTGACGTTATACAGGCTGGAGTTTGGAATTCAATTATAGTTACAAACATTTCACAAACTCAGCCACACCAGAATGCAGACTCGAGCTTCCACATTCGCTTTACCACGAAATTAGAACATTAGTCATGTAAATGCTACTATTATTGCCGATGCAAACGCCACTGCCACGACATCTATCTGCCGCCACCAACACCACCAACGTCAAGCCCAATCCCACCCCGCTACACTCCACTATCGCCACCAAATCACACAAGAGCTGTCATCAATGTCACTTCCTACCATCACCACCATAGCATGACCGCCGCCTCCCCTACCACCACATCCAATCATCATCACTAAAACATCCACCGTCGCCTTCACCGCCACCGCCTCTGCTCCCAGCAGGTCTACCGACAGCACCACCATCAAACATCCTATTTTCAATCTCAAGCACCCTCGCCTAAGTTTCCAAACTCCGAAACCAAGCCGAACACTCGATCCTAGTACCATACCACACGACGTCAACTCGCCAATCGAAACGTTAAACAGCTCGAAGGGAGAGAAGGAGATCGGTACCGGACGGAGAGCGGGAGCCGAGCGAGTGACGCAGGAGCACGATGACCTGCGAAGATCGAAACAGACAGAAGCGAAACGGCGACGATGAATCCACCATCCAAAAGCAGGCACGAGGAGCGGGGCGGAGGCAAACAACGAACTGAGGGAGGGGAAGGGGGCTTACGGGGACGACGGTGGAGAGGGCGGCGATCTCCAGCATCGACGATCCGGTCAGATTGCTGACGAATCTGGAGGGAACGCGAAGGGATCTCCGAGTGAGCAACGCAGCGAGTCACTGAAAATGAGAATGAGAATGAGAGGGAGAGAGAGAGCGAACTCTTCTTTGAGATGCTTGTGAGGATTGAAGGACGCGGCGCGAGAATCCATTGCTGGCGGAGAAGAAGAGGAAGGAAGGAAGCTCTCCAGAACAAAAGCTCTGATCGCTCTCGGCTGGGAAGAAGGAAGCAGCAGCCAGTATTAGCATTCCCTCTTCACCTGCAATTGAATTGAAATCTTGCTCATTTCTTATATATTAAACTATTTTCTCCCACAGATAACACTGCAGCCTTAAAAATCGCCATGACTCCTTTCCTAATTTTGAACGGAAAAATCTACCAAAAAAAAAATTGTTAAGCAATTAATTCCTTATATAGTTAACTAATTATAAAATGCTTTTGTCAGAAATTATATCAAAAATGTGTCAGCATATAATGACAATTTCGAATATATTGTATAATGTTGAGTTTGGCATCGTACACCTACTTCTAAAATTTCACATAATATCAAAATGGTTTTGAACATGTTTGTTTCCTTTTCAAAAAGTATTCTTTTGTTTTCCTACATTTTTCTTTTATTCTCTAAGTTTAGATTTCATTTGTTTCTCGAAAAATAAATGATTTGAAAAACATTTCTAAAAAAATCATTATTTATATTGCTTAGAATGAAAAATATTTTCATCATAAACATTTTTGGAGAGAAATGTGAAGTTAACCCTTAAGGCTACGTTCGGTCGACCGGATAAAAACCAAGATAGGATATGTTTTATCCTATCCCATGTTTGGTAATTGTCTAGGATGGGATAAGGTTGGATATAAACCGGATATAGACCGGATAAAAAAATCCGAGGGGGGTGGGATAAGGTCGGATAGGATTTCTTTTATCCGAAACATAAAACCCTACGCTTTTTTTCTTTCTCCGTCGTTCACCCACAACTTCCTGTTTCCAAAGTATCGACATTGAAGCCTTCTCCTCAATAGCTCTCCGATTCTCATCGAAATTTTACGAAAGCCTTTTTCCTCCGTCAAGGTAAGACCCCTGTCCGCCGGCGATTGCCCGCCGGTCGCCCTCCCAATCGATTCCCCCCACCGCGATGTTTTCCCCGCTTCAATTGCGCTCCGGCCGCCGAGGCCACCGGCATCCCGATCGTCCTTGTCACGGGCGGTCGCGGCCCGTTTCGGCGCGGCGGGGATGCGGGGGAAGTACGTGAATTCTTCTGTTGTTGTGTTTTTGACTTTTTTTTCGTGGGATTGGTAGTGTGGTGTCCCTTTTTTTTGTTTGTTTTTTTTTTTTGTCTGCTTGCTGTTATGGGGGTGGGATTGATTGAGGCGAATGTGGCTAATTGCTTGGAAAAATTGAAGCTTTTCTGTTTTTTTTTTTTTTTTTTTTTTTTTTGTGATGATGACTGATGAGGTTCGCCGCTCTTGTCAAATGCATCCGTCTGGGCATTGCGATGATGAGTCTTTTACTTGCGTCAATTGGGTTTGTGATGATGACTGATGAGGTTCGCAATCTTTTGTCGTTCTTCGCAGAATGAGTAGGTTCATTGATGTGGAGCTCAAGATCCGTGACTATGAATTGGATCAATATGGTGTGGTGAACAATGCAGTCTACGCGAGCTATTGTCAACATGGTGAGCCTCGTAGTTTCTAAGTATGGATTGGATTGTTGCGTGAGTGGGCGAACGGCTTTGCATCTGCTGTTTTATGGTCAATCTGTAGCGCATTTGCTGTTCTGTCATCTGTGTCTATATCGAGTGTCGATGATATTTGCTTTAGTGGGAGAAGGAATCGATTACTTACCTAGACATATCCGACTTTAAATTCGTAGTTTACCAAACAGTTGATTGGATAGAATATGAGGATATCCAACTTTAAATCCGCATTTCACCAAACAGTTGATGGGATATGAAGAAATCCATGGATTTCTTATCCTATCCTATCCAGTCCTGACCCATTTAGAAATCTGGACAACCAAACGCAGCCTAAGTGTAATCACCGCACGTATCATCAAAGATTCAGTCAAAATCAGGTGAGATCTTAGCTTCTTCATATATGCGAGACTCATGAAAGCTCAAATTGTCATTTGCTTCATCTCGGAAGCCAAAAACGCAATGCACTCCGTTGAGCTTCCACCAACAAGAAAAAAACGCAGACATGAATATTCGTAATGCCCGAGATTATTGTCGAAGTTACAGTTGTAATAACTCAGTGGTAGTTCATAAATCAAGCATTGCGGAGAAAAAAGTAACCGCTTTTAACTAGAGATTATTGAAAACCCCAAAAAGGGTCAGTTTCACAATCTGAAGATTCCGAGTAATCCACCCTCTCTCCCGGATGGAACTTCTCTCAGCGACGGGAGGACACTTGATCTTTGATAGATCTTTCCTTAGAAGACGAGACCAGGAAGGCGATACGAGCATCAAGCTCCTCGTACGATATGAAGAACTCGTGTGCGAGTAAAAAAGGACTTCTGAGCTCATGCGCATCCTTCCCGACTCTTTTTCTTCCCTCCCTTTGCCCCAGCAAACTAGTCGACACTCAAGACGAAACTCGATGATACTCTCGTGCCTCTGCTGTTTCCTGTTCAAACATCATGTGAGTAGGGTTGTTATCAGGCAACTTCTGCTTCAGCAGTGAGCTTTCCCAATGTCACTCGACGTCGTCGATCCAGTCACCATATATCCTGCTGATCTTGTCTGGACCCTTCCATTTCTGATGAGTTCTTTGTCCTGGCCTCTGTATTATGATTGCTGATCTCTGTGATGGAACTCCAATGTGGTATGCATCCGTATGAGGAACCGAGACTGCTGATGCAACTGCAGCGTCAGCAGGAGTTTTTGAAGGAGCTCCTCCCTGTTTTGGATCAGCAGGTGCTGAAGTAGCATCTCTCGCCTCAGACTCCACGAGCCCGCCACCATACCGGTGCAATTCTGCAGATATTCAGATACCATGGTCAAAGATTTTGGCAGTATTTGCATCACGAAGCAACTAAAATTATTTGGTAGGATCGATAGGATATGCTTTTGATAATGTGGAAGAATACCCCATGAATGCAGTTTCAGTCTTGCAGACAAAATTTACCAGTTTAAGCCATTGAACACACATGGAAAGGCAAAAAAGCAATATATGGTGCATCATCATATATGAAGAGGATCACCAGTTCAGCACACAGGACCGCCATACTTGTCCTAACACTATTCATTAACTGGATTAGAATTGCCTAATTTAATTACTATGTCTAAAATATTGCTATGTCCTGTCCACAGTAACTCGAGTGTCATTTAAAATAAAAAACAACCAATAGGAAGAGTCGGCAACTATATGGAGACCATGAGGATCTTTTGCTTATAGCAAATCTTGACTGTCCAAGAAGAAAAATGGAACTGCTGCTTTCTCAGAGTCGATCTTCCTCCACTTTTTTACACAGGCTTCTTCAATCTCCCAAGCAACAATGTCATGACTTTTCACTTCTACTTCCTATATCCAATGTCTAAGGTCTACGTAGACTATTTGCATTTTCAGCTTTTGAATAAGCTTAAATTCCAGTGGTTTATGCTTGGTTGGTAGGTTGGTTATATGGTAAAGCTTGTAGGTTCTCAACAGTGAAGTAAGGCTCAGAGAAAAGTTGATGATTCCTTTTCTCTGCAAAGAAATCTGGGAGAGAACGAAGTTAATTTTTAATGAGTAATAACTAAGCAATGTGAAAAGGATTCTATTTCTAAGCTCCCTTCACCGTTTAGAAGCTATAAAGAGAGAAGGCTTATCAGAGCATAACACACAGCTGAACACACCTCTCTTCATAAGCTATAGACATCATTAATGTTAACATATCAAAGCGTAAGTGATCAGAGCAATTGAGCACACACAAAGAACATCCACGAGAGCTACAATCATATATAGTTACTATAATACTAAATTAGTTGTCTCTGTCCGCCTGGTCATGCATCCTTTCTTAAGCTCAGAACTCATCCTCTCTCCTAAAATGAATCTCCTCCAGAGAACCACAGTATAGCACATCCTCTTTGACATGTCTAGACAGCTGCTAATTTCCCAGAATGCATAAGAGGAAAGCAACAGACTGAAGTGCAGATAAAATTGTCAAACAAGATTTCCCTTAACTTAGATTATACCTGCAGCTCCATGAGCGAAATGGCACTTGTTTCCAAACGGACAATAACCCGTGAGCTCCCACTTATTACATATTCTCGTCTTCCAATTCGACGGCTTCACATTTGACCCAGCCCCAACTCCACCGCCTCCTCCACCTCCTACACCGCCTCCTACACCACCTCCACCACCGCCTCCTCCTCCTCCTCCTCCACCGCCGCCGCCGCCGCCGCCGCCGCTGCCGCCCCCGCCGCTATAACCACCAGGTCCCAAACTTATGGCCACGCTCTCCCTATTCTTGGACTGCTCATCATGAAGAAAAGTACAACTATCTCCATACGGGCAGCCTTCCTCTGTATAAAACTTCTTACAATGCCTCCCCTTATACGACCGCTGCGACTCCCCACTGAATCCCGAAGACCCGAGCGACGGAATCTGGAATTCTTCCCTCGGCTCCGACGCAACCCCTTCTCCTCCTCATGTGCCGCGACGATCTCCTGCCAATTAGGAGGCGGCCTCCTCAATTCCTCGATGCTATGAGCAAAATTACAGTTGGTGACGTAAGGACAGGTCCCCGCGCGGAACTTGCAGCACAGCTTGGTCTTGAAGAACATTTTCCCGATCGCCTTTGACCGGCTGGACACGGCGGAATCCGAACCGTTCCGCGACTTCTTGCTCGGGGGCTCGCTCCCGGACCGCGTCTGGGACTGCCTCCCGCCGTCGTAACTCGAGTTGGAGGAGGGCGCGTCGGAGGAGGGCGTCAACCCGCCGTTCCAGACGCGGTACTCGTCCTCCGAGGCCCACACCCCTTGATCGGCGGCCGGATTCTGCATCCAGCTCTCGTTAGGACCTCCCCGGTGATCACGTGCACCACATTCCCGCCGCCGAAGCCCGATTCCCTACCGTAATCCATCGCGTCCAAAGAAAGACGAAGGGCAAAAAGCAGCGAAACCCACCAAGCCGCAGCGCTCGGAACTCTTCAAACCCTCAGCTCGACGACGATGTCGCCGTCACAAACGAAGCCGAGACCAAACAAACCCTAGCTCCGCGGCTCGAATTCCCTCGATCGTGCCGACAAAAGCCGAGGCGAGAAGCACCTCGAATTCCGGACCCAATCGAGCAGGAGCTCGTCGGATCAGCAGACGCAGCTCGGAGCTATGAAATTGCTCAGCTGAAACCGGCGGGAACGAGCGAGCATTCGCTCTGCCTCACGAACGGGAACGGAATGCGGGGCCAGCTCGGGGGCAGCAGGACCTGAAGATGGGAACTTTGAGCCGGATTCAGATCTCGAGACCCAACGCATCGAGCGATTACGCAACAGTCAGCCGCAAAGAACGAAGAAACCTGCAGATCGAAGAGGCAAAGCTAGCAGGAGCCGATGGAGATGAGCTCGCGAAGGGAGGGAGGGAGGGAGGAGAAGAGACGAGGAGAATCTGGGAAGATGGATTCGATTTCGTTGGACTGACAGGTTGAAGAGCGATCCCAGAACAGAGGAGAGTGGATTTTCCTCTTCTCCTTTTTTTTTCTTTTTCTATTTTTCTACTTGGTTTTTCTCTTGTCCGGTTATCATTTTTTCTTTTTCCTTCTTTTTTTTTTTTTTTAATTATCGCGAAGGGGTTTAGAAATAGGCGGCACACGTGGCGGCAGCGGATGGCCCGATAGTCTTCGCGTTGTGGGCCGTGGGCTTAATATCTTCTTCGGGAGATAGCGGGCTTGGGGAGGATCCTCGGACCGGCCCGCTCGTGCTGTACTTTGGGCCTGACTGGGACAGTATAACGGGCCACAACCAAACCTGAATAGGCCCGGCAGATAAGGCAGTGCAATATTTGGGCGGGCGGGCACTCGAGATGACGATCGGGCTATGGTTGGATTGACTAAGGCTGTGCAACAAGACTGGTTCCATCCAGAATCCGGGCCGGACCACTCTAAAAATTGGTTCTGAACCGGCCTTATCCCCGATTCTGAGTGAAACTTGGAACTGGTTTCGTAAAGCCTGAAAACCTTAGTTTTTCACTGACAATCTCTTATTCCTCATTCTCTGTAACGTCACTTGAACACTTGACGACTCTCTCTTTTGCTCACGACTCATCCTCTCCCCACTCGCGTGAGGCTCACATCACTTGTTCAAGCCTAGCAGCTCTCACCCGTTCTCGACTCGGACTAGAGTGAACATGATAGGTTTCAGGTTTGAAAATTTATGAACCAAATCAAATAGAACAGGTTCCAGATTCTAGGTTTAGAACTTACTTATCCTGAAACTAATTACCCCTTTGATGGGTCTGAAAAAGAATATTCCCGTAATGTGGATAGGCATCGTACCATTTTTACTTCAGACGTCAACTTTCGAATTAGCTCAATTGAAGTTAAGTTTCTCAAGTTCTTTCCTGAACCATTCTCGTCAAAAATCATGTAAGATCCTTTTCACCGGTTCATTAATGATCACGTACGTGATAATCGCGAGACTAACATCGAGAACACACATATTTGAAGATTTTACGAGTTGCAGACATTGGTGTTCATCTTTCTCTGCTCTTTCACCTCGCCAATTCCCGGGTTTAAACGCAAGAACAAATGAGCCAGACTTAGACACCAAACCGGGATAGATTTCGGAATCACAAGCAATTTGAAACGCGCCGCTGCGGCTCATTTGTTGAAATAATGAAGACAGTTATTAGAAAATCCCCATGGGTGGTTAGACGTTATGTATTTTTTTTTTTTGTAAAAAGACTTCGTTGGTTTTTGTACGAAAGATGCAGCAGCCTCATCTCTCCTCCAGCAGCAGCAGTGGCAGATACTTTACATAAGAAGAACCGACAGTTTTATCCAACCAGCAATTCCACGCTTTGATGGTCACTATGACCATTGGAGCATGCCGATGGAGAATTTTTTACGATCAAAGGAGTATTGGTCGGTTGTCGAATCTGGAATTCAAGAGCCACCAGTAGGCATGGCTTTGACAGATCTCCAGAAAGCATAATTGGAAGCTAGAAAGTTGAAGGACTTGAAGGAAAAAAATTATCTCTTTCAGGCTATTGATCGTTCCATCTTGGAGACTATTCTTTGCAAAGAAACTTCCAAGGATATTTGGGATTCTATGAAGAAGAAATATCAAGGCTCTGTTAGGGTGAAGCGTGCACAGCTTCAAGCCTTGAAAAGAGATTTTGAGACACTAGCGATGAAGGATGGAGAATCTGTCACTAGTTATTGTGCCAGAACAATGGAGATCAACAACAAGATGCAATTCCATGGCGAGAAGATGGACGACGTCACCATTATGGAGAAGATTTTGCGTTCCTTGACACCAAAGTTTAATTATGTTGTTTGCTCAATTGAAGAGTCGAAAGACATAGATGTGCTCTCTCTTGATAAATTGCAAAGCTCTTTATTGGTCCATGAACAGAAGATGAACAGAGTTCAACAGTAGAGGAGCAAGCGTTGAAGGCTTCTACCAATGCTCATTCCAACAACTTCAGAGGAAGGGGTAGAGGTAGAGGTAGAGGAAGGGAGATCGAGGAAATAGAGATGTTAGCGGGAATTTCAAAGCCAACAATGACCAATTTCAAGGCAAAGGCGAGAGGACGGGATCCTAACAAATCCAAGGTAGAGTGTTTTAGATGTCATAAATTTGGTCATTATGCATCTGAATGTTATACTAGGCTGCCTAATAATAAAGAAAAGGCAGAGAATTCAAATTTTGTTGAAGAAAAAGAAGTTGAAACGTTGTTGATGGCTGTTCAAGATGAAAAGAAGCCCGAGTCAGATATTTGGTATGTGGATACAGCTGCGGTAACCACATGAGTGGAAGTAAGTCTTCTTTTCTCATCTAAATGAAGATTTTCATTCCACTGTGAGTTTTGGGGATCATTCTACTGTGAAAGTGATGGGAAAAGGTGATATTAAGATAAGAACCAAGAATGGTTTTGTGGAAACGATCTCTAATGTGTTGTATGTTCCTGACTTGAAAAGTAACCTTGTTGAGTTGGCCAATTACAAGAAAAGGGTTATATAATCACCATTCGAAGGGTACTTGTGAAATTTATGATTCTCGTTAGAGATGCTATTGCGGTTGTTCCTATGAGTTCAAATAGATTGTTTCCATTAAAGATTGAAAATATTCAAACTTGTTTGATGGTTGAAAAGAAAGATCCCTCTTGGCTGGGGCATTTTCGCTATGGTCATTTGAGTTTTGGTCGATTGAAGACCCTCCAACAGAAAAAACATGGTGATGGGTCTTCCTCAAATTACTATTCCTTCCCAAGTCTGCGAAGAATGTGTTGTTAGCAAATAACATCGTTCTCCATTTTCAAAAGAGAAGTCTTGGAGAGCAAAGGATGTTTTACAGTCGGTGCATTCGGACATTTGCAGTCCTATAAACCCATATTCTAATGGAGGTAAAAGATACTTAATTACCTTCATTGATGATTTTTCTAGAAAAACCTGGGTTTATTTTTTACAGGAAAAATCAGAAGCTTTTTCCATATTTAAAAGTTTCGAAGCTCGTGTGGAAAATGAAACAAGAAGGACCATCAAGACCCTTTGAACAGATCGTGGTGGTGAATATAGCTCAAAAGAATTTGAAGTTTTTTGTGCAGAGCATGGCATTCGAAGAGAGCTTACTACTGCATATACACCACAACATAATGGTGTATCTGAAAGGAAAAATAGAACAATTCTCAACATGGTGAGAAACTTATTGGCAAGAGGAAGAGTTCCAAAGACTTTCGGCGAAGCGAGAAGTGGAGTATTCATGTTTTGAACGTAAGTCCAACTTTTGCTGTTCGGAATATGACACCGAGAAGAGGCTTGGAGTGGGAGAAGACCGGCTGTAGATCACTTCGAGAATCTTTGGATACATCGCATATGCCCATGTCCCGGATGTGAAAAGGAAGAAACTTGATGACAAGGTTGAAAAATGTGTCTTTTTTTGTGTAAGTGAAGCATCCAAAGCATATAAATTATTCAATCCACTAACAAAGAAGATTGTGACTAGCAGGGATGTTGTTTTTGATGAAGAGAATACTTGGGATTGGAATAGGCAGCAGCCTACCCAAGTCCTTTATGACAATGATGTTGAACAGGAGCAGATTTCAGCACCTTGTATGCCCCAAAATTCATCAAATACGATCATTGCTATAGCTGCTGGAATTTCTCCAACAGGTCTTTGAAGTCAATGAAGAAGATGCTCAATCTCTTCGCCGAGTTAGAAGAAGGCCTGCTTGGATGGAAGATTATGAGGTAACCTGGAATTGGAGATTCAATTACTCACTTTGCTTTGTTTTCAGACTATGATCCTACAACTTTTGAGAGTCTTTGTTAAAGAAGAAAAATGGCGAAAAGCGATGGATGATGAAATTAATGCCATCGAAAGAAATGATACTTGGGAGTTATCCGATCTTCCGGATGGACAAAAACCATTGGTGTAAAGTGGGTCTTTAAAACAAAACTGAAAGAAAATGGTGAAGTTGACAAATACAAAGCACGTTTGGTAGCCAAGGGATACAAGCAAAGCAATATGGGATCGACTATACGAAGTTTTTTTCTCCGGTTGCGAGACATGACACGATCGGATTGGTGGTTGCATTGGCGGCACAGAATTCTTGGCCTATTTTCCAACTAGATGTCAAATCGGCATTCTTGCATGGGTACTTGGAGGAACAAGTATTTGTTGAGCAACCCCCTGGTTATGTCAAGATTGGAAATGAGCATAAAGTTTATAAATTGAAGAAAACTCTTTATGGGTTAAAACAAGCCCCTCGGGCTTGGTATAGTCGTATTGAAACTTATTTTCTTAAAGTTGGTTTTTCAAAATGTCCTTATGAGCATACGCTTTTGTCAAGATTGGAGATAAAGGGAAAATGCTTATTGTCTACTTATATGTTGACGATCTTATATTTACTGGAAGTTGTGATGGCATGTTTGAAGAATTCAAGAAATCTATGATGGATGAGTTTGAAATGTCTAATCTTGGTATGATGCATTACTTCCTTGGCATAGAAGTAGTACAATCGGATGATGGGATCTTTATTTTTCAAAAGAAATATGTGGGAGAAATTTTGGACAGGTTTCATATGAAGGATTGTAATCCTGTAAACACTCCAGTTGAGTTTGGTTTAAAGTTACACAAAGATCATAAAGGGAGGAAGGTTGACAGCACACTTTATAAACAAATTGTGGGCAGTTTGATGTATCTAACTATAACAAGACCAGATATAATGTATTCTGTGAGTTTAATCAGTAGATATATGGAGAATCCTACAAACATGCATTTGTTAGCTGCCAAGAGAATCCTTCGTTACTTGCAAGGAACTAGAGACTTTGGGCTATTTTACAATAAGGGTGAAAAGTCCAATTTGTTGGGATTTACTGATAGTGACTATGCAGGAGATCAAGATGATAGGAGGAGTACTTCGGGTTATGCTTTTATGTTTGGGACAGGTGCTATTTCGTGGTCATCCAAGAAGCAACCAATTGTCACATTGTCAAGTACAGAAGCTGAATTTGTTGCTGCAACAGCTAGTGCTTGTCAAGCTATTTGGCTAAGGAGAATTCTTGAGGAGCTGCAATTCAAGCAACCAAGAGCTACTAAAATTTTCTGTGACAACAACTCAGCAATTAAAATCTCCAAGAATCCTGTGCTACATGAAAGAAGCAAGCACATTGATGTGAAGTTTTATTTCTTGAGAGATCTTAGCAATGATGGAACAATTGATCTAATCTACTGCAGGAGTGAAGATCAAGTTGCTGATATATTCACCAAGGTCCTCAAGATGGAGTCATTTGTGAAGCTCAGAAGATTTCTAGGTGTTTGCACATTGAAAACAGTCAAGGCTTTAAACTGAATGTTAGTAAACATCAGTTTAAGGGAGGGATTGTTGAAATAATAGTTATTTCCTTTTGCACGTTTTGCTGATTTGGTTTTTCAGTTATTAGAGTTAGTGAAGTCATGTGTGTTGGTTGTCCTAGTTTTTAGGTGTTAGTGGAGTAAGTGCTTTATGCAGAACATGGATGGTTATGGTGTGTTTTACGTTATGTATTTGTTTTTTGTAAAAAGACTTCGTTGGTTTTTGTACGAAAGATGAAGTTTTAGCCTCATCTCTCCTCCCTTTAGCAATTTAACAGTAGCAGCAGCAACATACGAAGAAGAAGAAATCCAGCATTTATTTACATGGCCGTCGACTAGGCAATGGGCATGACTAGCTGGATACCAATTACAACCCGGAAAAAAGTCGACGATCTTCGTCTCCTTTCTCGCCGCCTCCCACTATAGCATTAAGTGCGCCTTAGTTCCGTCGTTGACTCTTTCTCACCTCGAGACAAAGACAGGTCTCATTCCCCGTTCGTGCCCAAGTGCGGGCAGCACCCAACTAAGCATTTATAGTTTCTCCCCATTATTCTAGAAACCCCTCCAACATATAAAAGATTATCCTTAGGCTCCCCCACCGATGCGAACAAAAAAAATTATAAATTTCTCGTTCATTATCAGATGGTCGGGGAGCGTGGTTGGAGCTGGTGTTATACCCCTATATTCTTCCCGCATGTCCACCGTCCAATGATGAGCGCGAGAGAAATGTTTCTTCCAGGAGCGATGAACCTAATACAAATCTTTATATAAACACGATAATCGAGAATCTGTTAACCTCTTTTTCTTTTTTTTAATCTCTCTTTCCCCAAAGCTGCGGCGCTTGAGATTGAGACGATAGACGGATCAGTCCACCTGGACTCCTCTCTCGAAATCCACCATGAGTTTATTGAGCTTCTTGTTGCTGATCCTCTGCTCGATGATCTTCAGCTCCTGATCGTAGCTGCACGACACCATGCTAACAGAATCTCAGAACCCAACTCGAATATGCCCAAATCGTAATTAATTTTTCAGATTTTCAAAATCAAAAATTAAATTTCGACTCCAAATTTAGCTTTTTTCATCTTCCATCGCGGCGCGGCATGAAGTTTTTCTCACCTTTGAGGCATCGAAGGAGCCGAGGGGGTGAGCATCTGGGCGAGCTTGAGGGCGTCCTCGGGGCGGTTGACGATGTGGTTGAAGCACAGGTAGCGGCCGTAGGAGGAGACGTCCTCGAAGACGCACAAGTGGGCGTCGACCAGGAAGTCGACGTCGACGGTCACGAGCACCCCGTCCTCGTACATCTCGGCCGCTCCCTTCAGGTACGGGTGGGCGATGGACAGGTCCGGCCCCATCAGCAGCCCTCCGTTCACGGACACCATGTTCACGCCTCGGTCCATCGCCAGGGCCCACGCCGCTTTCTCCGCCAGCGTCTTCGACAGCGCGTGCCACAGCTGGGGTTCATCGCATCGGAACAAAACACAGCCATCTCAATCATGTGCAAGAGGATCCCACTAGGACTTTTAGCCAGCGGAAAGCGTAATCTTTTCCAACAGTAAAAAGGAAAGGATTTTCCTTTCATTTTGAGGCGAGAAAGCAAGGAGAAGATGGGAATTTGTTTATGGCCTACCTTGTATTTGCGGCACAGGTTGACGTTGCTCCAATGTCTCTCGTCGAAATCCGATTCCTGCGATTTCCGGTCATCTGTCCAGATCACCGCGGTCACGGAGGAAGTGAAGACCACCTTGTCGATGGTGTCTGTCTGGGCGCACGCCTCCAGCACGTTGTGTGCTGCCCTTACTTCCACCTCGGCCATGTACTCCTGTGATCAAGCACAACGTTAACGTCACGATTCGAGGCGAAAAATCAGCTGTAATTCGTACTCGGTCCTACGTGAAAAGATATCAATGGATACGGCCCTACTGAGGACTAGTCTAACGCAATAACTTCTCGGGGTCCTGGTTATTTGACTTTCAGAGCCATTCTGGGGACAGCAAGTTGACTCTTGAGTCCGAGACGATCGTTGAATACACGGTGACAGCTTGTCGAGGGCTTAAGACCGTTGAGTCATCTGGCAACGCTACATCAACTGACTATAGCCATCGTTCTTCCATCCAACGATTCATTAATTTTTAAAGTAGAGTAGGGTATCGATAGAAAGAAACAAGCAAGGCTACAGATCACTGTGAGATAAGGATCTAGGAAGCCACAAAGTCAATGGCTTGGTACTAGTTAGGATGCAAATTAATGGCGGCTGTTAGCAATCTATTTAGCTAGTACCCTACGCCCACTTATGCAAATAAGTAATAATAGCATAGATCATAGCGTTGTGTTTCACCAACTAATGGTACCTCAATTAAAGGAGCAAGGAGGTCTTTCAATTCTGTCAAGCGAAGGAGCTTCCCATTCCCAGACAAAATCAGTCAGATCTCGATTAAGAGAGCTAAGGGAAACTTGGGACGGTAATTCGTTCGGACCAATGAATCAGGACAGCCTTTACTCATTTTCTTAAGTTATCTTAAACAAGAAAAGACCCAGTACAGGCTAAGCTGTCGCCACAGGCCCCGGACGGTTTCCGTGCACGCATGCATGCATGTGGGCGGGAGACTTGGGGGGGATGGCGGGGGCTCAGGCAGAAACATTCAAGGAAGGCGATGGAATAGATTAATGGGGAAATTAGAGTTGGGAATTGACAGCCGAACCACAAGCAGACTCATTGAATCCTTTTACGTAATCGAAGTGCTACGGTTATTAATTGCGCAAGTGTATCGACCACCCTTATCCATCTGGTGATGCTTTACGGCCCTCCCGATGCCATTAAAGAATTCATTTTATAAGTGGGTCCTTATGAAGTACGCAGAACATGAAAAGCTTCAAGTTGTCAAGGGGGCATCAGTATTGGCTTAACAAATCAAAAAGGCAACAAATCAGAGTGGTTGAAGTGCAGGATATTCTATAAATCAGCACGAAAATAACATCAAGCATAATATTCACGAGTTCATCGTTTAGAAATCTTTTCTGACTTCTCTTCCATTCAATTTTCATGTAGATAAAATTGTTATGTTTTATATTTAACTTCCACCATAATTATAGGTGATGATATCTCTATTTATACTATACAACACATCAAGGAAAACTACCGTCTCATTGACTTAATTCTCCATTTTCTTTAATCAATACCTCAAGTTGACCAATTTTTTTTATATTCCGCTCTCGTATATCATTCAGCAATCTGTGGAATTCCAGTTTTCTTCAAGTCTTGAAGGACACTATATACAAAAGCTCAAGGCTATATTTTAATCTTTATTTCGAGCTCAAATATTGATCCCATAGGGTCATAATATTAATGTTTCTTCTTCAACTGTTTGCGGCCGGCAAGGGTCGGCGATGCACTGAAATACATCGGGCCACGCCGTCAACAAATCACGAACTCCTACGTTTCTTTTCTACGTTTTACAATTTCAAGTCTCAAAATTATTATCGTATATATTATAAGTTACGGTTTCTAAATTTATGTTATACGACGACATTTGTGTAATAATAAATGTGGCCGACCGTTGCCCCTTAGGGCGCTTCGCATCCGCAAGGGCTGAAGAAGCAATAGGACCTAGTTATAAGACACATCACTACATATTGGGATGGTGAAATCACCAGTCTTGTTTAATAAATCATATTACGAAAGGCATTTCATCAATCCAACTCCCTAGTAAAGAAAGTTCAATATTTTCCCACTACATCGAAAAAATTAAAGTATTTTCTTATTAAGTACGGTTAATAAGTGCACCACGGTCACTCCCTAATAAGAGCTTTGTATTTCTACAGCCTTTGACCGGCTGTCCAATTTCCCGGAATCCCAACGGGCTATTCTCCGTTTCGATTCTAACTTCTTGTGCCCACAATCGTTACTCGAGTAATTAGAAGCACACTTTCCCGATCCCCAAAAAAAAAAAAAAAAACATAAGAGCCTTGACAACAACGGTTTTGCTAACGAGAATTCACACCCCCAACGAACGGTCCAAAGAGGAAAATTCGCAAACGCGTAATTTTTCTCTAATTCCATGAATTATCTAATCGCAATCGGATGAGCTTTTAAAGGGGCATAGATAGCAAATGAACTGAAGAAAGTAGAAATTAGCCAACGACGATTTTCGTGGAAAATTAACATGGTCCTACTGAAAAGGAATTTTGGGGCGATCGATGACCACTATACTCGCGACAAATGTCCAAATCGACGAGTCATTTCATCTATTCCGGTCAAAAGACAGTTTATGATCAGGCAAATTCATCGCTCTATCGATTCAATTCGAGTTCTATCCCCGCCAGCTAGCTTGCTCCCACCTCTTTAATAAAGAGCTCCTTAAAAAGAGGAAGATCAATCTCTCTCTCTCTCTCTCTCTCTCTATCTGTGTGGAAAATAGTTGTCATGGAGACACGAGCTTTAATGCGCAACGGAGACATGACAGATGCGCACCTCCTCATAGTACTCTCGCCACACAAGGTCACTCAAGTTCTCTCTCTCTCTCTCTCTCTCTCTCTCGTTATCGTGGAATTAGCAAAAGGAAATGAAATCCGCGAACTAATTCAAAACTCTAACCGGCGATCGACTGAGAAACGACGGATTAAACGGAGGAATCGAGGGAAGGGGAAGGGGATCGATCGGGGTACGTACGTCGTAGCTCGGCTGGTCCTGAGGCGGCTCGAAGGCGTAGAACAGGCCGGAGCATCCCCGCAGCGCGTCGACGATGCTCTGGTAGTCGAACGGATCGGAGCGGAAGATCTTCAGCCTCTCCGCGTCGTCGGGCGACGAGGACGACAGCTCCTTCAGCCGATCGATCTCGCCTGCTCGAACCCAAAACAAAACACACACATAACGTCAGCGCCGGCGAAGCCTCGGGACGGGGCGGGGAAGTCGGGACGGAGCAGACCTTCGCTCTGGACGGCGGCGTGGACGGAGTAGCCGCGGCGGAGGAGGCGGCGGACGAGGCGGGAGCCGAGGCGGCCGGAGGCGTCCATGACGCAGACGGCGTTGGGGGGCTCGTGGAGGGAAGCGGGCGCCATTTCTAGAGATAGAGAGAGAAGGATCGATCGAAACGACGACGGGTGGGATGATGGGGAGGAGAGAACTGAGATGGGTGGAGGATGGTTGAGAAAGGAGCGAAGGACAGGTGAGAGGGTATTTAAAGGGAAGAAGGGGGAGGGAAGAGGGGGGCGCTTAGCATTCAAAGAGTGTGTGTAGGAGAAGTAGTAGATGGTTGGGAGGTGGTTGTCGGCACAAGAACGAAAAGTCTAAAATTTTTTTTTTTTTTTTTTTCTCGTGCGCGTGTGTGAGAGAGAGAGAGAGCGGAAAGCAATCTCTTGTGCCGGAGTAAAAATGGACTCGATTCATCCACCACCATCGCCATCACAATATGCAAGACACGACGTTCAATTGATTACAAAGAAATGAATTTGGATTTGATAGCTTTGGAGGCTAATTCGATGTTCGATGCGGTACTGTCGAAGGCTGCCTGACGAGAGAGAAAATACTTGTCCGGATGGCTTTCTAATTTCGAATTTTCATTTGGTATTTTCGGCCTTTGTTTTGGGAAACAATAAGATAGAAAGGGCGATGGTTAGTTGACGAACAAGGTAGAGGAAGCAACTCTTTTTCACCTAAACGGAAAAAAGAAAGGATGTCTCGTCTCTTATCAGGTGCATTTTGGTGAACGACAAAGGAAAGCCATCCGTTTGTTCAGGCACCTTAGTATATTCGCGAACGTTATTTTAGTACATAGTATTTGACGGCATGTAGAGGTCATTTGACTGAAAGAGGCTACCCCTAGATCCGCTCAATAAAAGGAGGATCGAGGTGAAAGATGGCCGGATCACTAGACCCTATTGCGAAAAAGCCCCTAATCGCATTCATTTGGGACCAAGCATGTCTTTTATTTGTGGAGTGTACTTCTTGAATTTATATTATTCACAAACTTTAACTTAATATGTCATGTGATTCTTAAATTTTCAATTAATTCAATATTATTAGGATGCATGTGTGAGTTGTGTTGGAGAGTTAAAATATCTTAATTGGTTCATAACTCATTAATTTAATTTTTGAGTGAAAATTGATCCAATTGGATATATTGATAAATTCATACTTGAACTCTCTCTTGGAGATCTCCACATGAAAAATAAATCGGGTTTTAACTGTGCACTCCTAATAAATATGACTCATGGACTTTTGATACAAATTCAACTTAATCTTTAAATTATATGGAAATATTCAATATTGCCCATAAACTTGCATCAACAAAAGATAATAGTGAATATTTTTATATAATTCAGGGAATGAATTGAATAAGTATCCAAAATTCAAGAATTATATTGCATAATAAACTAAAGTCCAAGCACCGTATTGATCATATTTGTGTCATCATCCCTATTCGTGAACAATGTTTTAGTATATAGCTCAATCCGTCCAATAAAAGTGGGGATCGAGGGGAAGGACCGCCGGATCACCAAACTCCAATTGCATGCGTTTGGGTCTGCACGTGGGCGGAAGCTAGAGAACGCGTGGGAACTCTGGTGAGCTCCCCCCATGTTTTGCACATTACTTCGGTTTGCTTGCATCCGTTGCGGCCACGATATGGAATCGGACCGTTTCGGTGAGCTCCTTCCACGTGGCCGCTGGCTAGGGGAGAGATTTTTGGTTGTGTTCATTACGTTCACAATATAACTAAAACCATTCCGACAAGCTACACATAACTTGGGGATAACGTATTCCGACCGTAGGTGTTTGATATGAGAACAATGCGTGAAGAAATGAGTCAATTGGAGGCGAGGGCTTTCGAATTCAGAGGTGGAATTTATTGATGAAAGCTTTGTAAGATTTATTTTTTACAGAATTAGTCTAATAAGATGAGATATATAAATTCTTCATTAATCTGAAATGGGATTGGCTTATGTGACTTGAATAAAAATCTTGTAACATTGATGCATAAATGACCTCACATAAGGAGTGTTTATTAAACATTAAAAGTGAAGGGTAAATGGTAAGTGTCATCAAGCTATTGATATAGAGAGCAATAAAGGAGAAACACTTAAACTTTGGATCGTTATTATCCCGCATTAAGAACGACGAATTCCAAATCAGATGCAGAAATTTCTTTTTCTCCATTAATGCGTTTTAGATTTTAGTTATAGAGATCTTGAGGTGCCGTTTTTGTGGCTTTCAAACTTGAGGCGAGACGGTATGGATGTCTCGCTATTAATTTGATTGGTCGATTACGCGAGTCTTCTAATTGATGCACAAGAGAGGGAGAGGATGCGACAAAAGTTATAAAATAGGTGAACTCACCTAGATCCTGTTTTTGACCTCATAAATCACATCGATTGATTACCTTGAATTTCACAAGGGTAGTAACAAAATTCAACGGCTGTTGCACTTAGATCGACAATAATATATATCACCAGCGATGTGGTCAAAGGAGTTCATCCCACCATGAATTATATAGAAACTCGTCCTTTTAATTCGTGTGGCAAACTGGTATGTAGGTCACGCTATTAATTTGATTGGTCAATTACGCAAGTCTTCTAATTGATGCACAAGAGAGGCAGAGGACACAACAAAAGTTATAAAATAGGTGAACTTACTTCGATCCCATTTTTGACCATGTAAATCACATCGGTTGATTACCTTAAATTTCACGAGGGTCTAAAAAATATTGAATGGCCATCAGGTTCAGATCGACAAGAAGATTCGGTATAAATCAGATCACGAGCGGTTCGATCGATAGAGTTCACCACACGGTACGAAGTACACAAAAACTCGTCCTTTTAATTCGGCGCACGTCTTGCAGATTCTGGAAATGTTATTGACTTTGCGGTCTTAGCATCGATCCTCTGGGCAAAGGGGGGTTGTGCTATGCCTAAAGGAGGGAGGGAGGGAGGGATGGTTGGTGGGAACGCGTGCATGGCGTAGGTGGAAACGGGCGACGCCACGAGAACCGCCACCTACCTGCTTTTGTGCTTCAGGACCGTGAGGTCCTAGAGCCAGTCATCAGCAACCTAACCCGTTGCAACTCCATGCAATTGAGGACCACGTCGTCACTCGTCGCTCGACACGTTTCGCATCGAATAGCCTGTCCTGCCATGCCTATCTCTCCTATCCTTCAACACAATTTACATTCAGAAAACCCAAAATTCGATCTACCCATTTCGCTCCGCGACGAACTTTTGGGGGACATTTCAAAGTTCATTTTCACGGTAACCGATCAGAAACGGGGGCTCAGGATGGATTTGTTCCCCGAATTACGCTTGAGATCTCGGTGGGGAAGAAGGCGGCGGCGAACAGAAAACGCTGGTTACCCCTAATTTACCCTTTCCATTTAGAGGGTAATTCAATTGCCGAGGTTGTATTTTTGGAGCTACCAGGGAGAAGCAGCAGCAGCAGCAGCTCCTATCTCCTAGAAACATTCCAGAAATTTCACCGACTTCCGATGCGGGACAGGAAGGAACGACAAGCGCCGCATTCAATGCGAGAACGACGTGGCCTCAGAGAAGCGAAACCTGGTGTCCGAACTTAAATGTCCCTTTTCTTCTCTTCCCCCAAAGAAAATATAAATAAATAATGAATAATTGAATGGGAGAAATTTAAATTCCGGGAAGAACAGCTTTCAGCATGGAGCCTCCAGTTGTGATTTGTTAATTCTCGACCGCATTTATCACGCGCGTTTACGTGGAGCAACTTATGTGCATTCGATTTTTGTGGATCTAGGGAATGTGATATCGACGGGACTGGGACAATGTATTACATAGCATGGTGGGGTTGGCACATTGGATCAAGATCATATCGTGCGTGAATCGATCTCTCGCATTCCTGAAGTTCCAGCCGGCCTCGCTGGCCTGCCGCCCACATGTGGCGGCTTGCATCGGAGGGTCCGACCCAAGCGGGGGGCCAATAAGCCCTCGTGACGCGGACGACCTTAAATGGCCCCGACCCCGAATTCAATTTTAGTGCTCGGGCAGCTCCAGCTTCGCATGGGACAGCACAGCTGGATGGCCAGGAATGAATAAAGACGAGATCGATCGATTCGCGTCGAGTTGACTTAATGGCGAGAGGTGAACTGGCCCTTGAACGACAGCATGTGCTTCTGCTGCTGCATTCAATCGGCCTGTTGCTTGAAGCGCACTTTCTTCTTTTGGCTTTGCCAGCTTCGCGAGCGATTAAAGATAGCATTTATAACAAGGGAAACTCGCCAAAAGAGAGCCCATAGAGCAACTTGTCGAAGATCATTAATTGTAGTTTGGAAAACTAAACTATTTATAAGCGGGTTGACATTATGTGATTTGTGCTTCAATCTTCAAAATGTGCTCGTATAATGCTAAACAACATGCAGGGAAAAAGAAAAGAATAGGATAAGCCGGACTTCTATTGAGGTCATCCAACTTCTAACTCACAAGCTCATCTCATGCTCAGTTTCATCTTCTCCTGCTATCCCGGTAGTCGCCTTCGCTTTCTTTATCCTTTAAGAAGCCCAGGAAAGCGAGGAAGCCGAAAAAGGCAAACCCACCTGACCAGTTCCCGCCGCCGCCACCCCCACCGCCCCCGCCGTCACCGTCATCACGGGGTGGGAAGCCTGAACCGCCATCGTCAAGCTGCGGCGACTTCTCCTGGACTGCAATTCAAGTGGGAACTCGTCAGCATCTTTAGAATCGAGAAGAGATTTTCCATGCACACTTTCCGACATGAATATCGAAAAGATACCATTTGAAGTTCAATACGAATGATCCCTAATCTACATATGCTAAATTGCTGGTTCATATAACTATTACCATGAATAGGTGCTTGAGTAATTGTCGGTGCTTTGTGGGTGATGGTCTGGGTTTGCCCTTCAGCACATCTTGCATTCTGCAAGCAGTTGACAGGTGTGAATCAAGGACTACAAAACTTGCAGTATCAATGACAATCGGTTCAAGTGTGCATGAGTGCAAGCATACGTGCGCTCGCAACATGTGCATGTGCATCAGCGCGCGCACGCGAGAGAGAGAGAGAGGCATAGCACAGCTTAGCATAATATTTCAACCAGCAATTTGGTAATATCCATTTACTACTCCAAGCATTTTTAGGTCATTTATATCATGTGGTTATCTAGCTGCATGCAAACAGAGGAGTCAAAGCACTTCAAACTAACCAAAGCTGCAAAACAGATGGCTGAAGCGGATCTCCTTCCAACTGAAGCCTTGGCAAATCTCCTATCAATGGGCTCTAGTTGTAATCCCACTCCAGCTGGACTTGAAGCAATGAGCTTCACTTTTCCCCTTTGAGCGTATACATGTTGAGATTGCACAAGGAGCTCTGACGGCAAGTGTTTAGTTCGCTCTTGCAACCAAGCGTCTGCTCTAACTGCACATAATATTGAATTATAATTAAATTTATAACCACGCCTATTCTTATTTTCCAAGAACCAAAAAGAATGTGTTGATGGCCCCAACACCTAGACATAAAGGTTCAACAAGCAGAAAGTGCAGAATTTCAGGAGAGTGTAGTGGGGTGAATTATGATGTTGTCTCAATAAAAAGAATACAAGGAATAATACTTTTTATGGTTAGTCAAAATGCAGAAAGATAACCTCAAATAGAATGGGCAAAAATGAAGACGGTATGACAAGATCTTAGAAATGCTATTGCAGAACAATCCACCTGAATACATGCTTGAAACAGAGGCATCTAAGGATCAACAATCATATATCTATAATTTGCTGCATTCCCTCCATTTCAGATATAATGGGGGGCAACACCACAGCAGAAATGGAGATGTCTCTATGAATAACCACTTTATTCAGTTAAAAACATGCAAGGCAGACCGCAGCAAAACTTTGAGAGAGTCCAAACAAAAGAGAAACCAGTCTCGAAACTTCAATCCAGTAAAGCAAGATTAAAACAATTTAGAAATAATGAGAAGTATTGACAGGACCTTCACATAAAATGCTTTATTACTCAAATAACAGGTTTCACACAGCTTTTATTTTTAACCTAGACTTCTGGATATAATAGCATTATAAAAGACAGGATAAAACCAACAGTCCCACAACTCAGATCATCTTAAGAAGGTACAAGTTTTAGGTATCAAAGTACAGATGCTAAAAATCTTCAAATTTGGGAGGAAAAAACCGTAAGCAAGACCACAGGCAATAGCTCAATCTATAACCGCTATAAGTCGTTTGTGAAACACTTTATTTCCAAGTGAATCACAAACTGCTTCACTTGTGTACCCTTTCCACATCTAGAAACAAGTGACTAAAAGAGTCATATACTCACCCTTAACACTTGTGCATTAAGACGAGGGCACTTCTCGCCCATGTAATATCCACATAAGCAAAACAATAAATTGCCAAATCAGAATGATTACACACTGATTAATGAAGGCAGAATAAAATCTTATCGATCAGCTTACGGGCTACTCTGCAATGGATGTTTATTTACCTATCGGTAGTTGAGGGATGGAGGAGATAGTGCTTGAAACCAACATTGACATCTTTGTGGGAATTTGATCAATGTAACCTGTAAATATAAGCATTGACCTACATTAGAGCAGAATATAGAACAGCTTCAAACAATCAATAAAGAAATGATTTTCAGCTGTAATAAGTCAAAGAACAGGACCTGGTAGAAAGAAAAGATGCAGCAAATGATTGAAATGAAAATATTATTAATCTCATGGTCATTACTTATACACCACCTGTAGAGTATACACCATGCACCTGAATACCAAGAATTAAACGCGAGAAGATTGATATCTCAGGTTAACAAGATAGGGCTTTTTAACGGGAAAGTTATATGCATCGACAGCTAAGAGGGATAAAAGCATTCTGGCGCAAAAGGTGATTTAACACAGGCATGCTATATCCACACATCTGACCCAAGTCCCAAAACATGGACAATGAGCAAGAAGGATAACGAGGCTAAAAAGTAGTCGCATTTATTGAAAAGGTGTCTACAACTTGCATGAGAAGTATATACGATGGTAAATGTTAACAGCACGGTTGTCATCTATGGCGGAATGGCTACATATGCACCAGAAGACCCAGACCCATTCATGGCATATCCTCTGAACAATATATGCAGCCAAAGGAAATTTCTGGCATTAGGTGGATAAAGAGAAATCACGCGACGGTTACGGGAGTACAAATTGAAGAATAATTGAACAATCCATCTCGAGGAAGATTGCAAATATGGGCATGATGCGTCAATACACTAAAGCAGAGTAACTAATACAAAGCCAGGAACCCCAGCTTTTATGTAGCATCCAGTCCATGCACAATCACACATCCCATGACAACAATTACTACACTACAGAGACTTAAATTACATATATGTGGACTTTTTCTGCGCAATCCGCTAAATACCACCAAACAATCGATTCCAGTAACTTCACCGTAACAGGAAACAAATTCAAAGTTCTGCTCGGTCTCCACATCATTGCTCGAGCGGGTCGATCGAAAGAAGCACACTTGACAAGAATCAACAGCAAATTACCATCAGAGCATCCTCCCATCACAATCCTAAACCTTGGTTTCGCAAGAATTTCCACAGAACTAATCAAACGCCTACTGCCCACAGCAATCGCAACCCAATTCTTGCAGTTCTCATCAGAATATTATTTCAACAAACCCCATATTTCCACGCAATTCATCGGAACCGAACTCAACCATCAAGAAAGAAAACGTCACCAGCAACCAAAAAAAAAAAAAAAAAAATCAGCAGAAATACCTTATTTTGGTTCCAGCCCACTTAAGTCGGCCGATGAACCGGACGAGGCGAGGCAAGAAAGCTCGAAAATGGAACAAGCAAAGGGTGAATTTTTCTCCTCTGGGATGCGAGCGGCGTCGAAACAGAGAGTGCTTGTCCCTTGGAGAAACTACCCTTCAGGAGAGACGATAGCTCCGCATCGCATAACGGCGCAAGATCGAGTCTTTACCTCCTCCGTCGTCGCCGCCGCCTTGAAGAAAAAGAGAACCGAGAAATCCAACGGAAGACGGCGAGAGAGAGATGGAGAAAGTCGGTGGCTGTCTTTTGGTTTATATTATATGGCTGTGAATTTGTTTCGGATTTGAGTAAAAGAAAGAAAATGGAATTCTTTTTGGTCAGAGAAAGTAAATCAATTTTATCATTTTTTTTTGGTAAAAATCAATTTTATCATTTGGTACCATAAGATTTTAAAAATGAAAAATTTTCACTTTGCACTTTGATAATTTTGGAGTTTTTAATTTTCTAGATTCTAAGTCTTAGGCATGTGAAAGGAAACTTTTATTTTTCAAAAATTTGATTATGTAAATATTGAAAGACGCAAAAAGTTTGATATGAAATGATATGGCTGATTTTTTAACAACAAAAGGAATCACAAGTCGAATGAAATTAAATTGATTTATGAATTGTATGAAGGAAAAATAGCATGAAAGGGGAACTTTTAGCTAGAGCAAAAATTTTTCCTTTAATTCGATTCATTTCAATGATTTGAAGGACTTGAAGTATTTTTATCTCCTTGTCAAATAAAATAAAAATAATCGTTAGTATAAATCAAGGGAAGGAGTTGGCTTTCGTTGTCCTAAATTTGGTGCATTTGTCCTCATGAAGTGTTGTTATTATCATTATTTTCATGGTTGTCTATTATCAATAAAAATAACAGGGCCTCCATGAATAGACTTTTAGTTTATTTGCTTAATCTAAAGCTTGCGTCAGAGGCAATGACACTTCTCTTCAAATTGCAGCACCTGAAATTGTCACAATACATAGATATTGAGATGTAAATTAATTGATGAATTTTTTAATTTTCTGAAATTTGATTAGTATCCAAATTTAATGATGAAAAAATAAAATTTTTATTCTTTCTGCTTTCATGTAAATATTTATAAAAGCGAGCAATGTAAAAAAGAATTGTTTAAAAGGAGGTAAAATAATATGAACCAAAAAAAAAAAAAAAAAAGATAGGATGAAAGTGATAGGTGAATGAAGATGAACTACAAATTGTCACTATTTTAATAATAGGGCAAAGATAGAGAAATGAATCTCCACCACAAGAAAAACAGCCCTTTTCAGTTGTTGAGAAATTCAAAAGATTGAACTTTTATATCCGTTTTCTCACATAAGGAATAGTATTTAATACAAAGGAAAATCCATTCGACGCTAATGTTTACTACATTTAAATAGCTTCGAAAACTTTTATTATTCATCCCTCTATTTTTCACGTTTTTATGAAGCATCTCCCTTTGTTTTTGACTTCTCTAATTAAACTGTTGTACTTATACACATTTTCTAATTAAGTCCTAGCGATACTAAATCCTGTAAAATTTAGCTAACATAGCCATCGACGAATTTTCCAATGTAGATATTCATATGAGTGTTCATAGTAGCTAAATTTAATCCACATCATAAAACTCAATTCTATGTGATTTTACGTCATGGAATCACTATAATTTTTCATAAAACTAATTTGCCATCTACTCACGCTAATTACAACTTGCACAAGTCAATTCTTGCACCCAAACGGAACAGCTTGTCCAATTGAAGTGAACCTTAAAACTAAAATCTCTCCAAAAAAATGATTTTGCTCTAGGTATACAAGTTCCGTCTTATGATTATTGAAAGGTTTTCCCTAGACATGCAGACAAGCCAATAGCTTTCTAACAGAAGAAACGAGATGCCTCTGTCGATTTTTCAATTTGCACACGGCGTTTTGCTCGTTTCCCATGGTTGAGAGGACTGAAACTTGAGAATAATCGGTCGGGGAAGCTGAATCTGGTCTTGTGGCAAGACTAAAGAAAGAGGGGATGGATTGGAAGGGGAATCAATTTGCAAATTTGGTAGTATATTCCACACGGGTCTCATTGCACTTCTAGGCCCCCAATGTAGATGGCCCACGTTAGGACCAAGTTGCTCAACACAACCTAGGAACCCAAAATGCATCCAAACTCAGTTTATATATATAGGAAAAATACCATATAAGAGTTTGAATTATGCCCTCTTGGCACTAATATGTTAAACTTTCTTTAGCATTGCAAAAACCTCCAAACTTGCTTAAGTGTGATGACCATAAAATAATTCCTAATTGCCCACGAGAAATTCCCCAATGTTTTTTTTTTTTTTTTTTTTTGGATTTTTTTGTCACGCTGGTACAGGTATGAGGGTTTTGGTGACATAAAAAGAATTTCAATATTACTATCACAGTTGACATAGTTTAAGATTTTTGGTGATATTAACTCCAAATTATATGTATTTAGCTGGGCCTTTTGAGTTAAATGTCCGTTTCAGACTTTTCCTTTTTGGGCCCTCCGAACCTGGTTTTTCTAACCAGCTCTGGTTTCCGAACACGGATTTTTTAATTTGTCATCTTCTTTAGTTATTGGGAGAGGGAGGGTGGTGAAAAGAGCCCCTGGTTTTTTTTTTTGGCCAAAAAAAGACCCCCTGGTTAAGGCCCATTGAATTTGACCTTCTTTTGCAGGAAACTATTTTGGCAAAGCAGAAAAAAGAAAAGGCGCGATATTAAATAAAAAATGCAAGAAATTATCGCATGCAAAAGGATTATCATTATTCAAGCCCAAATGAATTTGTATTTGGGGGAAAAAAGGGTGAAAGCGAGCGAATATTAAAAAAGGAAAAAAAAATCATAAAAGGAAAGGAAAAAACAATGTTCGAAACTGAATATTAAAATTAAAAGCATACCGACACGTGTCGACATCTCGTGAACTCCGCAGCCAAACTCGAGCACCTCTATATATATGTAGCGGAGTTCAGCTCGCAGCAGTTCAAGAAGATCAGCGATATAGCCAGGCCGCCATGGAAGCTGCTCTGTTCCGAGTCAAATCAGTCCCTAACCGTCACTCAGTTCTCTCGGATACCTCCGCGTTCTCCTCCTCCTCCTCTAGGATCGCCGCCGGAATCTCTCTCCGTCGCCGGAGAGGAGGCGGAGGAGGCTCGAGCTCGAGAGGACCGGCCGCCCCGCGAGCCCCGTCGCAGGACGGCGCGATCGCTCGGCGGGGAGGCGCCGCCGGCGGCCATCGCGGCGGACTCGCGAGGAGGAGCGAGATCGGCGATCGTTACCGCGAGATGTTGGCGTCGAGCCCCGACTGCTCGCTCTTGCTGAGGAATTACGCCAAGTACTTGCACGAGGTAAGTGCAGAGAGAAGAGAACTGCGAGAACGGAACTCGATGTTTTTAGGTTTGAGCTCGGTGATCTGATCATTTGCGATCGTTGTAGGTGGAGAGAGATGCGGGGAGAGCGGAGGAGTACTATGCGAGAGCGATACTGGCGAGCCCCGGCGACGGCGAGGTTCTGTCGCTGTACGGGAGGTTGATTTGGGAGGCGGAGAGAGACGGAGATAGGGCCGCGCTGTACTTCGATCGAGCGGTGAACGCGTCTCCCGATGACTGGTGAGTTCCACCCTGTTTGTATGAAATTCTCTGAGCCGATCCGAACGGCGATTGGTATTTGACTGAATACTGATGTGCTTATGTGGAATGCAGCATGGTGTTGGGGTCGTACGCGCGCTTTCTGTGGGAAGCAGAGGAAGAGAATGAAGAGACGGTTTGATTTTCCAAGCTCAAGCCTCGGAGGCCATGGTTCCAATGTCACAACAGAGGTTGGAATTCCATGCTCATTACGGCGATGTCTTGGCGCAACAACTGAAGATCACAGAGCTACGGGACGGAGAACGGACGACTTCGACGCGGCCGGGGGGAAGCGAACCGACATGCTGATCGACGAGAAATGAAGGGGAACGGCTATTGAAGATCATCTAGAGATTATCGCGTTGGAGGTTTTCCCTTCTGCGCAGCCAACTTGTATCTGCATACCACAAAGTCATTCGGTTCATTACAATGAAGATGATCTTGTCCAAGCTTATGCTCATAGAAACTCATCAAACTCGTGCTTTATCAGGTAAGATGAGATGGATCAGTGGACAAAAGAGAAACTTCTATTTGTCTCAACCATGAAGCTGAATACAAAGCTTGGGACGAACTCCGGCAACCGGTTCGACATTGGTTTCAATGACCGACGCGAGACCAAATGACACGGACAAATCCACTCCATGCGCATAATCGATGGAAAACTGAACTCGAGGGACATAAAGCTTAAAGGAGAAAATTGCAGGAATGCGCTCATGCCGTCGCGACGACGGTCTTTACTGTCTCCTTGGAAGGATTCAGAGCCTTGCGGGTGCTCTTCAGCAGCTTGTTAATGGTCTGCTTCGCGCCGTTGGGTACGGTCTTCTTCTGGGCATCCGTGGGCGAGTTCGGATGCTTGCTCCTCTGGCCATGCGGAGGAGACCTGGAACTGGGAGACGAAACCTGGTAAAAGCACAAAATGCAGACTTCAACTCAAATTTAACATAAACACAATCCAGAACAAAATGAACTGTTAACTCCGAGATAGTACCACCGTAGTTGATAAGATTGAAATCCAAATGCAACTCGACTTCTTAATCGAGGATATTATTAGATCGATGAAATTGCTTGGAATTCTTGTTTATGAGGTCCACATCCACGAAACTCCAAATCACGCGAAAGGACCACGGTACATGTCAGGAGATTTTTACCTTCTTTGTACTGGGTTTTGCCGCAGGGTCGTTCTTGTGGTAGAAACTGGGTAAGGGCAATGCTTTGAAAGTCGAGCTCTTTCCGAGTTTGCGAGTCTCTGCCGTTTCTCCTTTCTGCTCCTGCTGCTGAATTACAAGATTGAGACAGAGTTGATAAGCCGATTTAAATCATATTCAGAGGCTAACCATAGGCACTTGTACCTTCATAGGCACTTGTGAGTTGCTCTTTTCCTCCTTGACAGCCTTCATTTTACGCTGATTTTTAACTCCAACCTGGCAAACAATATACAAAAACCAGCGAGCTTGTGATGCTAAAAATGATCACGGTACAAAGGCCGAATTGAGAAACCTTGAGGACCAAAGCCTTAAAGTTGCAATAGGTATCTGTGTTGACCTCAAAGTTATCACAAGATATCGGGACAATGATATTATCTCTAAGCAACTCCTCACGATAAGAACACCATTGATTCTCATGTAAAAGTGTCATTAGCAGAAGGAAGAATAAAGGATGAAGTGACAGATTGCTTATCATGATCGCCTATATTTCTTTCTATTCTTGTTCTTATACTTTTTCTCCCGAACAAGTGCACTGAGATCCGCGTTGCTGTAGTTTCCAGCGAATGCATTTAACTCACCTCTTCTTTGTTATCATCCTGGTGGCCCGAAACTTTGGATGTGAGAGTTCTTTTAATGATGGCAGCAGCAGCTGAGTTTTCATGACCCGGCTTGTGTGTGTGAGGCCTGAAGAATCCAATATCACTCGAAGACTGAGTTTGTAAGTACAAGGTTTATTACTTTTAGATTGATACCAGTTTGTCCTAACAAGAACCGTATATACTGTAAATCTAGAAATCTAGTTCTTTGAGGCCTCATTTAACTTCAAGAAGTTGCAAACTTGAATTCCTAGAAGCATTTTATTTTATTTCTCCTTTATCCTGTGCTGCAGTAATCCATGGTTCACCACACTATATTGAAAATCTTTACCGACTTTGAGATCTTCTTGACAGGCATGAGAATCTAATAGCACACAAAAGCTAGACTTAATGGTGATAAAAGGGGACCTTACTTGTTTAGACTTCTTGATTTGGATAGTTTTGGCTGGGTGTTGTTAAAATCAACTGAGCCTCGTCTTTCTCTTGGCGTCCTTTTCTCAGTAGGAGATGAAAAATCAACCGACCCTCGTCTTTCCTGTGACATTCTCCTCTCAGTTGCCAAAGAGAATGGTTGAGGAACAGTGACTTTTGCCTTTTGTTTTGCAGCTTCTTTTGGCTTCTTCACTGGATCTTTTTGGCTTTCTGCAGCATTACGAGCATTCTGTGCCTTGTACTCCTTCTTTATAGTCCCCTTCTCGGTTTCAATTTGAGGACCTTTGTCTTTCAAGTCCTCTGGTGAGTGCTCATCTTCAAAATGTGGAATGATCTTATCCTCAACTATCCCATCCTTTGTTTCCGCACTGCCTTCTTTAGGCCGATCTTGACGGGGAGCAACTTTAATATCTTCAGCGACCTCCATATCTGACATATAACGATCAAAATGCGCTCAGTGCTCAGAACAAGAGGAGGCACTTATCCAGATAGAGTATTCTTCAGATGTCTAGCTTATATATCTGCTTGTGCAGCAGATGTATATGAGCAATCATACCACATACCAATTGACCCAAAAAAAAGGGGAAAAAAATTACTACATACCAGATGTTGATATAGCGATCTCACAACCCAATCCAACCCAAGTAAATCAGAAGAGATTTGGCTTTAAAAATGGGCTAGATCTTTACTTATAAACAGAGACCATCACAGCAACAGAAATGTGATAAGATAGAATCGGAAGAGAGAGATCTACACTGCCAACATGAATGTTAAGCTGTCCTTATGTTGCAGTTGAGTGGGGAAAGCTGCTTAAGTTACTGCAGATATCAGGTTAGTAGCCCCTTTCAACTTGGCAAGATTCAATGTCAAATCTCAGGAAGCAAGAAAGCCCCTTTCATTTGGCCAGCTTAGGTTTGAGGATAGATACCAAGATTTTATCCTTCATGTACTTGGTATGGCTGCCTCTCTCTCTCTCTCGAGAGAGAGAGATGAGAAGAGAACAGCATTCACGGAAGTAAACTTGTAAAGCAAATTAAATTCACGTTGGAATGAATGATAAAGGTCTAATTTTTGGCGCATTTTTCTCTCCCAGCAAATGATGGAGCAACTTACCTTGCATATCTTGCACTTCCCCTGTCTTCTCTCCTCTGTTTGTTTGGTATGCTTTGTGTTGCTCTGCCCTGTTGTTGATACTAAATACTAGTTTCGTGGATTACAGTCAACTTGTCGAGATCACTAAAAGTGCCATTAGGTGTGATTAGATACTTATTATTGACCAATCAGAAGATTTGAGGTGCAAGAAGTAGTGCATGTGGCATGAAGGCAAGGAAACTCAGAAGGATTGGCATCAAATCGGTGTCTTGGCTCGAATGTCAGCATCTGGTGCCTCATGGTATATACTAAATCCTCTCAATATGAGGGGCCGGCAAGCACTCATCCATCTTAAATTTGTTCTTAACAATTTTTCCAACCTAAATGGTCATTTTCAGGTGTTTAGATCTGAGGGAAACGCATCTAAGTAAATACTCTTCCGACAATCCAATGATGCCTTAGCATTAGAAAATCTGGATGATTTCAGGTTGCTTCCTGGAGAAAAGTTTGCAGAGACGTAAACATGGCATGGCCACGTCAATTTCACCGGCCGACCCATCATCACCATTTCATCATCTTATCTCGAGTCATGAAATGAATCCCTTCGTCAATTTAGAAAAGTTAGCTTACATAAACAACACCCATTGGCCCTGAAATTCTGATGATTGTCAATTTGATATGAAGTTACTGGCTTCTTCAAGTTTACCCTCAAAATGGCACCTCCGAGTGACGATAGGACATCATTGAGGACAAGAGATGGGTTATACTCAACAACGCATAGGTCAAGCCGAATTAAGATGATAATTCTTAAATCGTATCTGAGTGCAATACATAGATGCCAATTCTACAGAGAAATATTCCACTTAATAGTTCACATTAACAATGATATACAGTGAAATTTCTTTTCTTTCCATTTTCCCTTCTTGCTAAGGGGAAAACATAAATCAGGTATACCAGGACACTAAAATAACAACTCCTTCACCTTTATCTAATACTAAGATAACAATTCCTGTTCAATCAGGCCGGGGTTGGGATCAAGGGCTGGTAACTGACGCTTTTTCCAAGTTATCCCATGCAGAATCGATCTCCCAGGTGCTGACGAAATTTACTCAGTATAGAGAGTGCTTCGCGTTTGTTTATCCATACAGAGATCGACATGGAACCGAATGGTGACCCGAGGAAAAGGATTTGCATGCTCGCAAGGTAGGATGAGTGAGTTGATAATCTGGCATTATGAGCCCTTCTTGCCCATAAGTGTCGGAGTAACCGAGACTATCCCAATGAAAAATAGAGTGGCAATAGAATGGAAGTCATAAAGATCTCCAACAGACTGCAACTCTCCCAGAGCTAGTCCAGCCTGCATCAAACAAAATGTCACGTGATCAACAATGAGGCAATCGCGTTCGCATTCACTAATTGACTCGAACAACAATCAATTTTCTCTTGAAAAAACAAAAAATAAGTGTTTATCATAGCAACATCAAAGTTGAAGGTTTACCCTGACAGTGACATAAGCTGCGGGGATGAGTCCAATGACAGTAGCAAGGAAGAAGGTGTGATATGGCACGTCGACTATTGGGGAAGCGAAGTTAATGAATGTGTTAGGCAAGGTCGGAGTCACCCTAAGGAAGAGCATGTAGTTCAACAGTCGTTCTCTTCTTTTAGCCACCTGAAGATACAAAGAAAGCATGCCCTTTCAATTCATTCATATGTACTGATGCTACTTGGATTTCAAATATGCACCTGAGCTTGGAAGAACTTCAACTTATCAGGCCAGAGAGAGAAGACAATGGGCCGTCCGATCATTTTCGATAGGAAAAAGCATGACGAAGCGCCGGCAGTGGCAGTGAACACAACCAGGGCCATGCCCTTAAGAACTCCAAAAAGCGCTCCTGCGAGCAGTGACATGAACACAGTTCCCGGGATCATGAAAGTCTGCATGAATATGTAGACCATGGAGTAACCAACCAGGACTTGCAGGGTGTAGTCGCTTGTGTAGCCCTCGAGATGGTCTCTGCATAATCAAACATCCAAAAAATTAATGAAGAAAAATAACAATTGCCCAGATTGGAGCATTCAAAATAAAAACTTGCAGCCTCTTTATTTGGTCATTCAAAGGGGTCATCAGCATCACATATTCAATGTAAAGTATGCAATGAACAACAACCGACAGAAAAGGAAGCGATATTACAGTCATCAAAGAGTGAACTTGGAGCTTCATTGTAAGTATCACACAGCAAGGTCACAAGGATACAGAACCCCCTTGGGGGGGGTTGGAGAAGTAAGATTCTTTAGGTATGGCATTGACTTGTTTAGCATTTTAGAATGCCCAAATATACAGTAGGCTCATCAAGGCAAGATCCCAGTCACAAATCTCTCCAATCTCGGTGGAACCAAATGAAATGACAGCCATTTCGAAGGCACAACACACGACACTCCACAAATTCCAGCAAACACATCTCACGATGATGGGAACTTCTTCAGAAACCATAAGGATAAAAGAAGACAGCGGAGAGTCATCTTTAACATTTTCACAATCTTTAACAACTACTGACCTGACCAGGTCAAGAGTAAAAATCTTCACCGGTCAAACTTCTGAAAGAATGAACACTCAAATTGAAAACCGTCCAGCAAAGCGGGTAAGGGCAAGCAAAAGATCCCAAGAAAATTGGAGGCATCGCGTCAATGACTGCCCATCATTGCACACGAACCTCTCAAGCAACACAAATCATCAAATTCAAAACTTTCACAACAAACCCACTTCGACCCGGATCGACCGAATGGATTTACACACATTCACAAGTTCAGCTCCTTCCATACAAAACCCGCCAAGCAAGCGACGACAGAAAGCAGAATCAGAAAGAGAATCTACCGAAGGATCTGAAGATCTTGGAGGGTGCGAGGGAGCTTGAGGAAGCTGTAGTCGGATGCGGGCATGGTCAGGTAAACGCCCAGGAGGCCGAGACCGAAGCCGACCACCACCGTCGACGCCGCCGCCACCTCCCAGAAGCTCAGCGGGAAGCTCGACCGCGCTCCGCCGTTCCTGGCCATCTCTCTCTCTCTCTCTCTCTCCCACCCTCTCTTCCCCTGTCACAAATTCGCCCACTTTCTCTCTCTTCAGATCGACCGTAATTCTCCGAGAGAGAGAGAGAGGGCGCTCTCCTGTTGCTTTATGGGACACTTCCTCTGCAGACAGACAGACCCAAAAGACCGAACACAGAGAGAGAGAGAGAGAGAGAGAGAGAATATGGGAATTAAGGAAAGGAATGTCCTTTTTGCTGGGAGTATAGATGGACGTATATACGGTGTAGAAATACTGTAGCTTTTTTGAACTCTTTTCTTTTCCTTTTTTGGGTGTTCAACCTTCCTTAACTCCCGTCCTTCATGTGTTTTGCGTGAAAATACATTGAACCCAATGCTTTCAAATCACCCGTTAAATCAAAAATAATAATAATAATTAATTATCTAGAGAGGTGAAATGTACTTGCTTGAATAGGATACGCGGAATCCGTCATGAACACACTGATCGTGACCGTGGTAACATTCAACGTACGAATCGAATCTTCACGAATATTCTCTTTTCTCGAAACAATTTTAGAAAGGCTACTAATTAGATTAATAAGGACGAAGCATGCAAGGTCTTATTAGCCCAAGTTATCAATTCCGTTAACTTCGACACATGGCAATCGATCGAATTGGAAAAAAATTTAAAACTTTATGAATGTGATTGTGAAGTGAGATGAGTAATCGGGTAATTTGGTTAGTATATGGTCCTTTCATTTGAGCTCATGATGTGCAAATTATTAGCACGGACTCCATCACTAAGGTACAAAAGCGAGCAGCCGTCACGTGGTATTGGGCCACGCGGGCCATGAGAAGCAGGTGATGGGGGTGTCAAAGGGGACAGCTGTCCGCGCTTCCCACGTATTGTGTCCGCTCACTCGACCAATCCGATGCGTTCGTCGGACTTCCTCTCATGTCTAATCATTGCACCCGCTTCTTTTGTCCCTATTCTTGGGAAATTGTTAGTTGGATTCCGGTGCACATGAGCTGAGCTGCTCCGTCGGATGGGCGCCCTGTGAATCTCACACCATCCAACAGTCGGAATCAATTAAGCTCATCTACGCGAGATGATATAGGCACTGAAGCCATCTTTGGTTCGGTTTTGGAGGAAAGCTTTCGGGCAAAATGTAAAAGATTTCGGAGCTAACTCGAACTGTAAATAGTGTTTAATAAAATGTGATTTAAAAATGCATTGAGAAGTAATTTTGATATAAATATTGTTTGGAAAAAAATCACATTTCAAATGACTTTTGCTTTTTTTTTTTTTTTAAAGAAAGAAAACTGAATTCAAATCCTTCACTGAACATGGGCAAAGAGCTCAAATGACCCAGGCAAAGGTCACATGGCTCTTGCCAACCCTTATCAAGGTCATGTGACCTTAGGCTACCCTCGTCGGTGGTAATCAAATTTCACTCATTAGACATAGCAGGGTCACAATAGCAAGGTGGAAGTGAGAGAGATTGGTGTGAGTGAGGGAACAATAGAGCTAGAATTTAATTAATTTAATGAAAGCAAAATGGGAACAAAAAAATCAATTGGCTTTTGAGAATACTAAAAGCCCAAGACAAGGACCTTGGAATAAAAGACTTTAGATGGGTTTAAAAAATGCAATTGCATCTTCTCAATACTCTTTGAAAAAAAAAATTGTCAACCATTACTTTCATTTGCCCAAAGCCTTAAGAGCCCTAAAGCCCGTTTTGCAAAGTAGCCAAAGGCCCAATTGAACCTTATTTGTGCATCAGGAAAATGACATAAATGGTCCCTATGGCGCAACCTGCAATGGATACCTGAACTTTTAATATATATTTAATTTAGGTCATGAACTACTTTTAGTTCTTGTTCAATTAATTGAAGAACAATATATGGTTGAGGATTAAGTTGCAAAAGTACTAAAATCCATTGATCACATTAAACAAAGTAAAAATTTAGAGATTACATTGCACATTAAGTCAAATTTCATAGACCATTTTTGTCTTTATCCCTTACTATTAAATAAGAAAGAAGGAAAGAGCATTTTGTATCACAGAAACAATTGCATTGGTGATCATTGAACTACGTCGAATTTTCGTTGTTTGAAGAAAGAAGGTATATGCATGTCAAGTAAAAGCACTTCTATATATGGACTTTTCTTTTCAATGAAAATATATGTAGTTTTTATATTGATTGGTTTACGGCATCATCTATCAACGACTTGTAGATGCAACATCTGTATGAAAATGAAATTCATTTTCAAAGTAGCACCATTACCATAGTGACACTGCTCATGCCGCGGTGCCATCCCCACCAAAGCAAATGGGCCGCATTGATAGCGAAATAATTTTGCCGAATGCTGGCCCAAATAGATTCAATGATCTGGGAGAGGCCATTGGGCCTGAGTCGGGCCCAACGTTGAATTTGAGATCGAATATCATGAACTTTTGCCATCAAGCGATTTGATAATGTCTGTGCTGACATGTCAACTATTTTCGGAGAAAATTGGTCAAATTGACTGGATGGAAATTTCCCACAAACCGTTTAGGACTAAATTTAAAATTCTAGAGTGAAATTGATATTCATGTGGTGGGTTTATAACTGATTGAATAATTTCTCCGATTTGAGTATCATATGAAAGCACGAATTGGTGCAATTCGTCTCTTGTATAATAATCTTCTCGTGATTATATTGTAGTTATGATAGATATGGATTTTCATGGAATACTTCTATAAGATCTGGGATTGAAAACTACTTCATGTACATAGAAAGATAATTGAAATCGGGACTTTTTCATGTACATTATTTCTATAGAAAAAGGTTACTTAGATTGCGATGCATTACGCACCGACAAGCGTTCCCAGCAACTTTTCAAGTGCAAAACAGCACGTGCCATGCATCCGGTAAATGCAAAACTTTCCTTTACACAAACCGTGTCCGACCAAACAAGGGAATCCAAATTGGCACATGATACTTTTCTCATCGAACATTAGCCGTATTTAAAAAAGAACACGAGAAACCAAATGGAATGATCATCTTTATCTCCTTATTCGTTCTCATCCATCTAAGAATCATGGAGACCCCGCCAACCCACTTTAGTAAGAAGCTTTATGCTATGATAACTTCTAACGTCCATCTCCGAACTCATTTTATTATTGTTTCTTGGGATAAGTGTTCATTTTACTATTGTCTCGAGATAAGTGTATCGAAAGTCCTCGAACATGTCACGAAAGTATAATTAAATATTGAAACTTTCGAAAAGTACAATGAAATCTTAAAACCGATCACAAAAGTACAATTGAGCCCTATGACTTTCAAAATATACAATCAAGTTATAAAACTTATCAAATTTGTGCAACCAAACCCTTTCGACAATCGAAAAATACTAATAAGTTTGAGGACTCATTTATGCTTTCATGATAAGTTTTAGGATTTAATTTCATTTTCTAAAAATCTTAGGACTTAATTACACTTCCATGATAAATTTCAGGAATGGTAGTACACTTATCACTTATTCCTTTGAAGATCATTGATCATCTTACTCACAATTGTCGGGAACTAAGCAAAGTTATTCTCTTAAAAAGTGGAGAAGGGACGGGGGGATTAAACATCACGAGATAGAAAGGGCATCAGCATCAGCATCATCATTCGTATCTCAAGAATTTTTTTTTTTAATGACATATTTTAAGACTTCTAATATACTTATAGTTTATTTCTTAAAAAATCATCGACCATCTTACTCACAATACTTGGAAACTAAGCAAAGTTATTCTCTCGAAAAGAGGAAAAGGGACGGTGGGGTATAAACTCCACATGAGATAGAAAGAGCATCAGCATCAGCATCAACATCCCATCCCCAAGAGTCCTTTTTCGGGGAGGATGGCAAAGGCAAAGGCACATGGTGCCAAGTGAAGTGCCCACCGGTGCGTGCCATCCATCGACTCTACTACTTTTCAACACGAAGAATGTCAAAAGACCAAGAAGGAAAGAGACCTTGCGTTTATATTAGGTGTTACAGGTTCGATTGCTAAGTTTTGATGGCTTTTAGTCTTATAATACAATTGGTCGACAAGTCAAATAATTTTAGTCGGCAGGAGATACAAATGGGAAATAACCAAGTCTCGGAACATGGGCATTGGTCAGTGAGATTCCACCTATTGACAAAGGGCATGATCTACACGATCCGAGATCAGCTAAATAAAAAAGTAGTTATCTAAGTAATGGAGCCAACCCTACTTCAGATGGAATATTGAGGGCCCGTTTGATAATTAGCCATTTCGTGGCTATTTCCGTTCTTTTATTCCCCAAAACAAATAAAGATCAGCAATCTATTTAATAATATCAGCTAATTTTTCTATTCTCGATTACATTTGATTTGTTCTCGAGAACAAATAAAGTATCAAGCAATTTCTTTTTTTCTTTCTTTTTTTTTTATTTTTTATTTTTCTCCTTCTTCCTCCTCTAGCTAGCGACCTTGCCTTGGCTGGGTGAGGCACCTAGCCACCGGAGGAGGCTACCCTAAAGCCAGTGAGATCGCCAACTAGAGGAGGAAGAAGAAGAAGAGAAAAAAAAAAAAAAAAAATATCTCATAAAATTATAAAAAAATTTAAAAATTTAAGTATTAAAAAATATATGAGTCGTACCAAATGCATTTTAATTTTGGAAATAGAATTGTGCAGTTATCAAATGTTTTCGAATACTTAGAAACTTATTTAGGGAATAGAATTAGAAAAAAAAAACTATTTTTGAGCAAAAATTAATTTTGGGAACATAATAGTTACCAAATAAGCTCTAAAACTCATAAAAATGAAGATCAACACAATCGTGAAAAAAAAAAAAAAAAAATCTTCATGACCATTGTTAACTATCACCGTCAATGAGTATAAGTATTCAAATCGTAATTTGTGCAAATAACAGCTAATCAATTAACAAACATCAACTGTTTAATTATGCTTCGGATTTATCTTGACATTTTAGTACATCTTATACGCTGCACCCGATTTTCTCTTACATCGGTATATTTAATTTTCTCTCCATTTACTTTTCATGTCCAATAATAAGCAAAGACCCATTCATATTTCGAGATGTGTTTCTTGGACACTTTCCGGCGAAACAAGACACGACCTTAAGGGCCGGCGGCCACGGGAGGGGGTGGCCGATGGGCTATGTGGCGGCGGTTGGTGGTGACGGTCGGCGGGTAGCGGTCGTGCGGCAAATGGCGGCGTCGGGCGAGGTCGGGCGGCGGTGGCCGGCGGTCGGCGGTCGGCGATCCATGAGCAAAAATAAAAAACGAATAAATACAAAAAATAAAAAATCATACCAAACGCATTTATATTCTTTTTCTATTTCAAGAATAAAAATTTTGTATAGTTCTACCAAACACCTTATTTTACTCAGAATTTGTTCCCCGGAATAGAAATAAAAGAAACTATTTCAAAAAAGAAACTGTTCCCTGGCCGAGAAGCGTCACCATGCGCACCTTAAATTGACATGATTCAAGGATTATTATGCATTGGAGTCACCTTAATCTTGCATCGAACCATTTTTCTCACTCAATCACTCACTGTCCACCCAATGTACTAAAACGAGGTAAAAACAACGTAAGTATTATAATTTTTGTACAAAGCTCACTTAAATACATTTTTTTTTTCATTTAGAGGCCATAAATTTGAAAAATCGATCGTCTAAATACCATCGGCATTTTACTTTGTCAAAAAACCCAACATGTATGTCAATTGTTCTATATGGTTTTGTCAGTGTAGAGATAGACAATTTTTTAATAATTTTTTTTTGAATTTATGAATTTTTATTTCTTTTCATTTCTTGTCCCTTTCCTTTTTAAGGGTTGATGAGGGTTACCAATGACCCTTACCCTCGACCATGAAGGCCCTAGGCAAGGCCATTGCAACCTCGCCAAATCTAGGTGGCTGTGGGCAAGGTTGCCTCGCCCATATTTGGCGAGGGCCTTTGTGGCCTTGCTCATTGCCAATGAGGGCCTTTGCGGCCTCACTCGAGGCTAATGAGGCCATAATGGCCTCGCCTAGGGCCTTCACGGCCACACCAAGCGAGGTTGCAAGACTCGCAATGGCCCTACCCCTTGTCAATGATCCATGTCGGCGTTAAAAAGTAAAAAAAAAGGAATAAAAGTAATAATAAAAATCCAAACAAATTAAAAAAAAATTTAAAATTTTAAGGAAAAAAGAAATATCAGAAAAATCCAGGAAATAATCGATTTTTGTCGGATGTGCTAGCACCGCGTCGACACTAAAAAGTATATAAAGACGACACGCCACTTACTTCCTTCCATTCATTCATCCTCTCCCTCTCCCTCTCCCTCTCCCCTCTCCGCCCATCCCGACCGTCCGTTCCAGATGGCAGACCAACCGCGACGATTCACCGTCGGCTACGCGCTCCTCCCCAAGAAGCGGCGCAGCTTCATCCAGGACTCGCTCCTCGCCGCCGCCGGCTCCCGCGGCATCGACCTCGTCGCCGTCGACCTCCGCCGCCCGCTCGCCGAGCAGGGCCCCTTCGACTGCGTCCTCCACAAGATCCACGACGAGGACTGGACCCGCCAGCTGCGCGAGTTCGCCTCCCGGCACCCCGGCGCGGCGGTCGTCGACCCGCCGGACGCGATCGAGCGGCTCCACGGCCGGGTCGCGATGCTCCAGGGGGTGTCGGAGCTCGAGATCGAGTGTCCCGACGGGGCGTCTTTCGGGGTCCCTGTTCAGGTGGTGGTCTACGATCGGGAGATGCTGCTGGATGCGCGAACGTGCGAGGGCTTGGCGTTCCCGGTGATCGCGAAGCCGTTTGTCGCCAACGGGAGCGAGCAGTCGCACGAGATGTCCCTGGTGTTCAACCGCGGCGGCTTGAGCAAGCTCCAGCCCCCGATCGTGCTGCAGGAGTTCGCGAACCACGGCGGGGTCGTGTTCAAGGTGTACGTGGTCGGGGGGTACGTGCAGTGCGTGAAGCGCACGTCGTTGCCCGACGTTTCGGAGGAGCAGCTGGGGTGTCCGGAAGGGTTGATGCCGTTCTCGCAGGTGTCGAATTCGGCGATCCGCGAGAAGGACGGGGACGAGCCTCGCGGGGAGGCGACGGGATTGGAGGAGGCGGAGATGCCTCCCCGGAGTTTGATCACGGAGCTCGCCAGGGGTTTGAGGAGGGCTATGAAGTTGAACTTGTTCAACTTCGATGTGATAAGGGATGCTAGAAATGGGGACAGGTACTTGGTGATCGATATCAACTATTTTCCTGGATATGCCAAGATGCCGGGCTATGAGACTGTTTTGACTGATTTCTTGTGTGATGTGGTTCACAAGAATGAGAAGGATGAGGTGAAGTATGTGGAGATTGAAAATTGCCCTTCGAAGGGTTGATTCGATGTGCAACCTGCCCGTGCTTGCGATGAGAAAGTAATAAAAGCGTGCACAAACTTCAATTGTCTGTGGTTGAAGGTGGGGATGAAGGAAAATCTTCCAGTTCGATTGAACTCAAGCCTGGCGGAGTGGATTGAAAAACCACTGTGCCAGGCTCTTTCCGCCGCTGCCAGTGGAGGTTAGTCGAAGATTCCTCGGCTGGAAATTGGTAAAGTCTTGAGGCTCTATTCGCTGTTGATGAATTGAAGTTAGTTGCAAGCTTTGTTTCATGGTGTATGGGCATACTAAGAATGTCTAATAGTATCTTTTCGTTTCTTGTGCTTGACGAGATTACATGGCTTTGATCTGTGACAATGTAAACTCTCTCAACCGTTGCTCTGGATTCTTAGACATGCTGAATTCTTGTTGGGGCAAAGTTATCTCATTGCGCTAGTTTTGTAGCTCTGGCATTTTAAGAGAGTTAAATTTTACAGTTTGGTCAATAGTCGTAATAATGCAGACTCCTTCTAAAATAGGTTTGCTTCTTATGAGGTGTTCTCTACATGAGGCGCGCAACTAATGTACGAGTACTGAAATGTCACATACAGATGCTTTGGACTTGTGTTACCTATCAATTTCGTTCTCAGTTCTGTCCAACTTAACTCTTCCTCTTTGAATCCACGCTGTGTTGGAGGACTAACTCCACATTCAACCAACTGGGCTGTGCCTGCACTTGACAATGTAGTGTGTGTACGAGTTAATTAATAGCGCATACCGGTTTCTCTCTTTAAAAAAAAAAGAAAAATGTCAAGTTGCTGTGTAGCACTTAGCAAAACTCGATCAGGCAAGCTACAGCGTGAGCAACATGTGCCTTTGCCATATCAGCAGCACAAAACACGTGCCGTACTGTTGTTTTGGTTTCTGTGCCTCCCATATGGTTACAAAATGTTTGCTGTTTGTAATTATTCATAATATGAGCATTTGGGTTTCAATGCGAGGAATTTGTTCATTGTGCATTGTTCCCTGGATTCATGGACTCATGGTTCATTCAAAAAGAGAGCTTTGTATTTCTTTTGCAGAAGCTTTTGCAAATACCTCAGCGGGTGCAGATTCTATTGAACTCTTTCAACCATGATTATGCTTTTCTGCATTACATTTTTCCATCACACTCTCGTGACTCTATTCCACGCCTCCCTGTAAGTGTTGAACAATTGCAGAGCAGCTCTGTTCTTTTCTTCAGCTGTTGTAGAGTCTAAAACAGAACAACCGGAAGATGTGTTATCGGGGTCTCTTGGGGCTCGGGGAAGGTGGGAGCTCAAATGGGTCTGGGAATTGAAAATTCTCGCATGGACCCCAAGTCAAATATGGACTGAATCGGCCACTAACTGCTGATGATCCTGTAGGTCCTGTGGGAATCCCACCTGTGTTTCACAGGATTCCAACAGTAGGCAAATATTTCCCAAGCTTTTGGCGAGGCAGCTCGTGGTGGGTCGAGACAAAGGCGGATATGCCCATTGGTTTGATATGCTCTTAGCTGTTTTTAGCGAAACAGTTGCTTCCCACGAGATCAGTCTTGGTTCTGCCATGTGTCCTACGCTTGCAGGATATGAACTGGGCATGCTTGTGATGAGTAAGTAATAAAAGCGTGCGCAAACTGCAATTGTCTGTGGTTGAAGATGGCGATGAAGGAAAGCTTCCGGTTTGATTGAACTCGAGCCTGGCAGAGTAGATTGAAAAACCATTGTGCCGGGCTCTTTTCGCCACTGCCAATGGAGTTCAGTTGAAGATTCCTCTACTGGATATTGGTAGGGTCTTGAGGCTCTATTTGCTGTCGACGAATTGAAGTTAGTTGCGACATTTGTTTCATGGTATAGTGGCATACTAAGAATGTCTAATTTTGGCTTTACGTTTCTTGTGCCTGACAAGATTCCATGCTTTTGATCTGTGATGATGTAAACTCTCTCGACCGTTGCTCTGGATTCTCAGACAACCTAAATTCTAGTTGGGGCAAAGTTATCTTAATGCACTAGTTTTGCAGCTGTGGCACCTTAAGAGAATTAAATTTTTACAGTTCGGTCCATAGTCTTCACTCGGCAGACTCCCTTCAAAACAGGTTTGCTTCTTATGAGGAGTTCTCTGCATGTGGTGGTCAACTAATGTACGAGTACTGAAATGACGAATACAGATGCTTTGGACCTGTGCGACATATCAAATCTCGTCCTCAGTTTCTGTACAATTTAGCCCTTCCTCTTTGAACCCATGCTCTGTTGGAGGACTGACTCCACAACCATATTCAACCACATGAGCTGTGGGTTCACTTGACAACACAGTTTGCATACGAGTTGATGAATGATGCTCTAACTTTCCCTCTTTGGAGAAAGAAAATGTGATTAGTTGTGTTACCCTCAGCAAAACGATCAGGCAAGCTATTCTGCGAACTGCGTACGCCCTGGCCATATCAGCTGGGATAAACATGTGCCCTATACTGATTTTGGTTTATCTGTAATCGTTAAGACCCAAATCCAGTTTGGTCTCCGACATGATCATAAAATCATCAATATCCACTGTTCTAATTATTCATTGTGGAAGCATTCGGTTTTGATGAGAGAAATTTGTTCATCATGATGGTTCGTTCAAACTCCGAAAATAATTCGCCCCCACTCCATCCTCTCCCCGAAAGGTGGGGAGAAACCTCTCTCTTCTAGTTTTTTACTACTTCACATGTTGGAATTGCAGAAACTTCAGGTGATTTATCAAGATGATTATTGGAGACTTCTTTTCAGAAACATCGAAGTCATTCAACGACTTTTAAGCTATCCTTGGTTATGTTGCTGCGAGTACATTCTCATGATCCTCTTCCACGCCTCCCTGCATGTGTTAAACAATTGCAGAGCAGCTCTGTTCTTTGCTTCAGCCGCTGTTCAGTCTAAAACAGAAGGACCGGAAGATGTGTTATCGGCGTCTCTTGGGGGCTCGGGGAAGGTGGGACCTCAAATGGGTCTGGGAATTGGAAATTCTCGCTTGTACCCGGAGTCAAATATGGACCGAGTCGGTCACCAAACCGCTGATGATCCTGTAGGTCCCGTGGGAATCCCACCTGGGTTTCCCAAGATTCAAACAGTAGGCAAGAATTTCCCGAATCTTATGGCGAGGCAGCTCGTGGTGGGTCGAGACAAGGGCGGATATGCCCATTGGTTTTATATGCTGTTAGCCGTGTTATAGAGAAACGGTTGCTTCCCACGAGATCAGTTCTGGTTCTGCTACGCGTCCTATGCTTGCGGGATACGGAAGACGGCGCTTTCGGCGGTCAAAATTGCTTGCTGTTGGTTTTGTGATCCCCGGTCGACCAATACAAAGAAGAAGTCGTCCCCCTCTGTTTAGCCGAAAACCTCTGGCTTCGAGCGGTTTCGCCGCATGATCGTAGGCTAAACCGGCCATGGATCCCGAAGACACCTCACCTAAGATTTTCTCCCTTTGGGGTCCCACGTAAATTCACAATCGAAGAAAAGTGCTGCGGCATCATCAAATCGATCGAGTGTTCTAGACATTATGGGATTTTACACTTATGGCCCTTGTGGGGGTGCGGCGAGCAATTACTAATTTACTACAACAATTGCTTTCGGTCACTGATTTTAATGTCGACAACTCAAAGTGAGTCTGCACTTTCCCATGTGGCCACTGGCAAAGTGCCGGTGCGGATTTCTCGAGGCCTTTGACCTCGAGTAGATGGATCATCAATGAAGCTGAGCTGCACCTAATAGCCACCCGTGGCCATTAAAACCTGGCAAAAGGAACGGAAAAGAAAAGTCACGAAATTTTCAATGAACCAGTGAGATGGGGAATTCGTTTGATCTCGATTGCTTGGTTGGTATATAGCTATGAGTCGACTGCCTGGTGTTCTAAAGCGCTAAACTTTAATATAAAGACCCCACTCACCGCATTTGTAGATTGAGATTTTGGCCCGAGAAAGAAGAGTCAACATCGGTAATCATCGCGGAGGCGAACGAGAGGCTAAAAGAGAAGAGAATGCGAGGCCAAACTTTGGTAAAATGATAATAAACGCGCAATCTGCCGGAGAAGATTGTTGTTTAATATTGGTAAAATGATAATAAACGCTCAGGCGCTCGCGATATGGCGTTTTTAGCCCGTGTCAACGTTAAAGCATCATGGGTTTTGCTTATATAGGTTAAGCTTATCGACCCATGTTTGTATCCAGGACAGCAAGGCCCTGCGCAAACAGAGAAGATGGAAATTTTTGGCCATGATTTCTCAGCTCCAGTCTGAAAGTCCTTTTGCGTTTTTTTTTACTTTGATGGTCTCCTAGAAATTGTGAAATTGCACAGCGCTACGGAGTCGATGTTCGTACAGCATTCGAAATCAGATCCATACGGATTGCATTCACTAATGAGCTTGCTGGTCGATGTAAAAATAAGAATGGAAATGTACAAAATGTAGAGAAGAGACAACATTCAGACTCTCAAAACTAAGATCCACACAGTTTGCATCGACAATCTAAGGCCAAACAAGGTCGACGCAGACTCTCGGTTCCTGGATATCCTCGCCGCTGGAGTGGTAGCTCTCGTGCCTGGCCACCGGCCTCTGTTTTGCGCCGATGGAACGGCTAGAAGCTGCCGCCGCCGCCGCACAAGACGACGCCGTCGCGGAAGCGTTCGAAGAATAGAGCTGCGAAGTCGGGAGAGAAGCCGGGTCGGTGCCCTGGACGCGGACCAGCTCGGACAAGAGGAGGATGAGGGAAGCCATGGGAAAAGATGATACCAGATCAAAGGGTTCAGGAAAGTCTTTGGCAATGGAAATGCTCTCTGCCTGTTTCGGGGAGGCTATTTATACAGGCCATCTTAGTTCTTCCGGAATTTAATTCAACAGGAGAGAGGGAGGGTGTTGAGTTCGCCCACCGATTTTGCTGGCGCAACCAGGCCACTGTGCATCGTATTTCCCATTGATTTTTTTTTTTTTTTTTGTTGCGGCAGCTGAAAGGAGACAAACCCGCAGCATTCCATGTTTACCGTCCATTGTTGCCTCCTAAATCCTGACCTTTCTCTTGGACTTGTCAATGCGACAACGACATTAATAAGCGTCGGCGGCCGATAGTTTTTATTAAATGTAACGACATTAGGCGCCGGTTTATTAAGAGGGCAATGGTTTATCGAATATTAACAAAGCTTAAGACTAGTGTCAAGTTTGTTTCTTGAAAAGAGAATGGCTTGGAAAATATTTTTTTAAACATGATTATTTGTATTGTTTATAAAAATGAATGAACGAAAAATATTTTCATGGTCCACGAAAATATTTAGACACAAATCATTTTTGAAAGTAAAAATATTCTTCATTAATTAATTATTTTAAATGGTAGGAGCGATAATTTTTAATTTAAAATGATTTTTTGTTCTTTGGAACTCGAGCCGTGTAAAATTCAGTTTATGTGTGTCGTGATTAACGTATGAGATGTCGTGAATTTGGAGGGTAACGGTGATGTTCCACCCATAGATTAGTATGTACCAAGCGTCCGTCGGTTTGCTGGCTGGAAAGAGGGCTTCTCGTGCTTTAAAAATGAGAAAGAATGTTTACCTATCATGGGCAGATAAGGTCTGTTTACCTGCGAATTACGAAATGGGTTTTGGTTGAAAAGTAAGCCTCGTGATTATCGTCCGTTCATTCTTAAGTAGAGAAAATCCCCGATGGAACACCTCGCATTAATGCATCCTGAGGAATTTTCATTTAATTTTTTTTTTTGAAAGTGGACAAAATGAGGGCTAAAAGACTTCGCGACAGTGGGCTCTTCCTCACCCATTTATCTTCATGGGCTTGTACATTTGTAACTAGCATTTGTCTTTTGGGCTCGAACCCATGATTCTAAAATGCTTTCGGAATCGATGAGAATTGGATGGCGAGACCTTCCCGGAAAACGAAAAAACTCGCATTCTGATTTCGGAACTTACGACCATGCGTTTCATTCTCTGCTGTTCTAGCAGGAACAAGGCGGTAATTCTCGACGGAACAACAAGAGTCATCATCGATCAGAATTAGGGGTGAGCATTGTTCGGGTTGGGCCAGTCTACCCCCTAACCCTAAGACCAACCCGCACAGTGTTGGTTCTCAATTTTTGGGACCGATGACCGAACCTATTGAGCTTGGGACCGAGGACCGGACTGACCCAATGGGTTCGGTCCGATTCCAGAGTTAATCCGAGATCAATTGATAATTTTTTTATTTCATTTTTTGTACTCCTTAGAAAAGCGATTAAGGATCGGACTGAACCAATAGGTTCTGTCCGGTTTCAAGATCAACCCAGGACTAACCAATAATTTTTTATTTCATTTTTTGTACTCTTTCAAAGGGCAACCGAGGACCGTATCGACCCAATGGGTTTGGTGATGAGCAAGGTCAATTTAAAAAGGCAAGCGGTGAGGGTCAAGTGGGGTGGGCGCTGAACAAAATGAGCATCGAATGTTGAGCGGGGAGTAACAAGCCGAGCGAGCATCGAGCGGCGAGCGGAGAAGTTTTTTTCTTCAATTTTAGCAAATTGAAGACTAAGAGAACAAATAAGACTGAAAAGAACGAATACTAAAGGAGGATGTTATAAGGTGCCTTATTGGACGCCGTGAGGACTCCTCACAAAAACATTTTCCTCATTCCTCATTCATAAATTATGACTATTGATACCGTAAAAGACATTAAAAACCTAAGTTATTAAAGAACAATGTAAAATTACTTGAACTCTTCACTAAAGAGCTATTTAATGCTATTTACGCTATTTATTTTAAAGTTTTCTCTATATAAAAAAATATAAATAATATTATATATATAATCAGGGTTGGTTCAGGTTGGACCGACTTGAAACTCTTAGAACCGAGGACCAATCTGCACAGTGCTGGTTCTAGAATTCTAAGACCAAGGACCGACCCAGTCTCCCTGAGAACCGGACCAGGACGGGCAGGGTTGTGCTGATCCAGTGTCGATCCAAGATTGACCCTGGACCGATGCTCACCCCTAATCAGAAGCGTTGCCACTGATCGTTGCAACGTATTCCTTTTCCTCAACCTCCAAACATCCCCATCACTCCCATTACAGAATAAAAAATGGCGTAGGGTTGGACCTCTCTCAACCTGATGTTAAGTCACAAGACCTATCTAATCAAAAATGGCGTAGGGTTGGACCTCTCTCAACCTGATGTTAAGTCACAAGACCTCTCTAATCCGATCTGTTAAGTGTTGAAAGGATATCATGTTACAAAATACGGTTTCCGTCAAGAGTAGAATTACAAAATCCGGTATACGTTTTGACGTCAAGCTATTACGCTTTCTCGTAAAATTCAAAGGTAAGTTTCCACTAATGTTGAATCTTTCATCAAGTGTCGCACAAGAAGATTTCAATTCTAATTTCAGCCATATGAAATGTACTCTATATCACACACATGGTTGCGAGGGACTTTTTTGATATAATTACAGAAAAAGTCTTTAAACTGTTGTACATATGCCAATTCAATTATAAATATTTCAAATTAACCGATTTAATCTTAAACTTTTTGACAATTTATCAATATAGTCTTCACAATCAATTTTGGTTGAAAATAACTGACGTGGACATTGGATGTCCTACATGGCGCAATTGATACGAGACGGGCAATTTTTAAATTTTTTTAATAATTTTTCTGATTTTTTTTTTCCTTTTTCTTTCTTTTTTCCTTTTTTAATTGAAAGTAGATGACCCTTGCTATTAGTAGGCGAGGGCATTGTGGCCCGTGCTGGCCCTAAACAAGGGATTGCAAGTCCTCCCTAGTCCTAGACGAGGGCATCTTGGCCCTCACTTGTGACCAATGATCTCCGTCGGTCATGGCTGACATTGTGGACCAGTGGAAGGAAATTAAAAAAAAAAATCACAAAAAATATAAAAAAATTACAAAAATTATTTACATTAATATTAGTCATGCCACGTGAACATTCAGTGTCCATGACGGGCCAAAAATATCGAAAGAACTATATTGGTAAAATGTTAAAAGGTTAACGACTGAAATAACTAAATTGAAAGGTTTATAACCGAGTTGGGATTCATACAATAATTTTAAAGTTTTTTTCAATAATTCTGTCTGACTTTTTTTGCTTGCGAAAGAAGATCAAGGTAACTTATTCCTAAGCTGGGGTCCCTTCATAGACGACTTTATCCGAAGTTCAGGGTTTAGTTTCTCCGCTTGGGTTGGTGAGCAAAACAACTAGCGGGGGTCTCTTCCCTTCCCTTCTATTCTTCCTTGGACAGGGATGTAACGCCTAGCTGGAGATACTTTCGACACACGGTTAATACAATCGTCATCCAAAGACAGGGACTTTCGATGAGATGATTAAGTCCTGCTTCACACTCGGCCACCCGCATCAAGAAGGCAAACGGAATGAAAGAAAGAACGGGGGCCAAAATAAATATTCATCTCTCCTATATCCGTTTAATAATATTGATGTCGGTCCAACTTTATGCGGCACAACATGTACCATAAGTACATCTCCGGAACATCATAAGTCTATTTTTCATTCCTCTTTTGTTTTTCCTTTCATGCTTTCCCGGTATGCATTTTGCAATTGTGCTTTTCAACGGTGAGTTAAAGTCAATATACATGATTTGCACAAGTCAAATCTAGACCCACAATCATGCATCATTATTCATAAGGACTCAACTAATTTGCTAGGAATCCAGCTTAGGAGCATGAAATAGATGGAAGTATCAAGAAGATCTCTCTCTCTCTCTCTCTCTCTCTCTCTGTGCTTCTTTTCCTCCTAAAAATAGGTCCTCGTTCTAAGTAGAGCCGCCCTAGGAAACCCTTAATTACGTGTGTTAATATCAGATGAGGACAAGCCCCTAAATTCCTAAATCCACCTAATTATGTAGTTTCCCGACAGAGACATCGGGCCAGTGAAACGGAACACTGGAAATTAGGTTGTTTGGTTAGTTAAGGATTTTTGCAAACAGTAGTCAATCGGCTTATGCTCGTTGCGTGCGATGTTGGACCTAATGTGATCTGTCTTGCGGAGACTTTTGAGAAGATGCGACCACTTATGCTATAACATATCATTAACTCTACAGCAAAACACCTAAACCCTTTGTTTTTGTTAATATAAATGATTAGATGTTACGTGTGAGAGATAGAGAGAGAGAAGAAGGATTTCAAGAAATTCAACGTGTCGGTAACAGCGTGATGACCATGGCTGGGACATTAGTCAAATGAAAAAGTGTCACCCATCAATATTACTTCTTCCAAAGAAGGAAACATTATTCGTGCACATTTTATACTTACAGAAATGATCTTACAGGGAAAAGAACAAAGGCTGCAGGTTTGTATGTGTGTGTCTATATTTGATACAACAGCATATGAACAGAAAGTTTACATGGTTCCACGCATGGCTTCTTCCGTCTTTTCACTTTCCACATCATTGAAAACATCACTACGATATAAGTTTCGCTAGTTATTAAGAACTATCAACACGTGAATAGTGGACAGGAATGGACAACAGAGCAAACCCAGAAAAGATGATGAATTTTGCTTTGCTAGTTCTCCATGCGATGCTCATAAATCCGTATGGAGATGGGCTCGACTTTGATTTTGCACAGTCCCAGTGAGGGACGAACATGGTCTTCGGCTGTACAAACGAGAAAAATACATCCTATTTAAATATTGAGAAAAAACTGACCAAAAGAGAGCTAAGTAAAAAAAAGGAGGAAATATACATAATGTCAACAGGTCACATATCTGGGAAGAATAGACATTTTCTAGAACTTGCTATTTCTAGTTCTCAATGAGCAATTGTCCACCATGGGGTTTGATGGAGTCGCGCATAAGTGGTAAGTTAGATAAGAAGATGATGTAATTCCTCTTTTTTAGTCGTAATTTAGCTAATTCGATGTTGAAATGAGGACTTGAAAAATCAAACGAAAGCGTACCTATTGCAGGATCTCTCTCAAGAAGGAGGCACTTGTGTCTTCTTCAAGCAACTTGTCCCAGTCCTCAACAAATGTGAGGGCTTGAGATTGTGTAGGCCAATTGCTACAAATTGGAAGGCACTCGCTTTCAAATTGGTTCTTTACTGTAGAACCCTCAGGAGAGGCTGAGACCAATTGAGGAAGTAGATTTTCTGGTTGAATCATGCATGCATCGCCGCACAACCCACCATTATCATCTCCCCTATTAACTCCAAACCCACCTCCATAACTTGGCCATGGTGATGAATGGTTCACTGCTTGGTGCTGCATGGGTGGAGCAAACCCTAGAACACCCAGATGGTGATTATCGTAATTTGGAATTCCCAGTAGACTATTATTGGTGCTGCCATGGTCCATGATTGGAGGTGGGCTGCTTGTGCCTATGATTTGCACTAGCAAGCTCTGAAGTTGTAGCTTGGCTAGCTCAGCGGCATTTGCGATGGCGTTCTCCAGAGAGCTCAGCGGTGGGCTGCCCAAGTGCGGTCCCCCACCAGTGCCTAGCAACTGCGAAAGGTTCATGGCTTGGTTGAGATGATCAGTTCTTGGCTTGTGGGTGTTCGGGTCGATGCCCATCCGGAGTAGCTTCTTCTTCATGCGGGTGTTCCAATGGTTCTTGATTTCGTTGTCTGTCCTCCCCTGGAGATGGGTCGCAATCTTCGACCACCTGTGATGCAAAAAAAGTGAAGAAAAGAAAGAAGGCAAATGATTAATGATTTGATTTTTTAGCAAGCTCAAGCAATTATGGTCCTTAGGAATTTCACAAGATGCACTCAAGATGAGATGTGTATGTATGCCCACCCTATTAATTTCACTTTACCAATTCTAGAGTGTTAATATGTACTATCGATATTCAAACATATGTTGACTCAATTCGTTTTAATGATAACACTAGTAAATTGACAATTCGTTTTTAATTTTTTCTCGTGTCAAGGTCTAATCTTTATTCCGGTCATCATCAATGGACGAAAATCCATGTTAATATTGTAACGACCGGTTGAGTTAACAAGAGTATCTAAAATGAATGAATTATCTATGGATCTATTCGTGCCGTTTCGAAATCCACAGTGACAGCATGCAAGCGTCCAAAAAGCTACAGTATCTGAATTCTGGCACGACATGCTTTTGCTCGAGCCAGTAAAATTCAAAAAAAGTTGCCAGGATTCTTACTTGTTTGATCAACCAAAAGCAGACAATAATTTGGGTCAAAGAAAGGAAAGAGCTAGGCTACTCACTTGTTTCCGTAAAGAGAGTGGAAGCGGATGATCATGGCCTCTTCTTCATCAGAGAAGTTGCCTCTCTTGATGTCCGGCCTCAGGTAATTGATCCACCTCAACCTGCAACTCTTGCCGCACCTGTTGAGGCCTGCTTTCTTGGGGAGGTCACTCCATCTCCCGTGCCCTTCCTTCTCTATGTACTCGCTCAGCTTTGCGTCTTCCTCGGCGCTCCACGGCCCTTTCTTCAACATCTCCGCCTCGTGGTCGCCGGAGCAACATGGAGATCGAACCATTTTGCGCTTGGAGGAGGGGTTCGATGAAGGGAAGCGAACCAAAGACGAGAGCGTGCTGTGAGGGATTTTTTTTATGGATAGAGAGTATATATGATTTGGAAACTTCTGAGGTACGGCCATCGGCTTTTATAATTGCATGGCCAACGTTAGTAGAGACAGGTCGAGGTCGTCGTGATATAAGTCATTTGGATTTTTATATAGTTTTCACTTACCGTAAAAGAAATTCAGTTTGAACTCTCCCGAAGAAGGGAGGCGTCGAGTGAGGAAATATGAATGTTAGGTTCTGTGTGAATTTTAGGGTGTCCTTGCCAAAGAAGCATCGGAATCTCATCGTGAAGCATTGTAACCCTCAAGCACTTTCTTTTATTAAATTTTTCAAATTACAAATCAAGGTCTATCTACCATCACATAGTGACGAGAGACCACTCATGATAATCGGCAAGATACATAAATTTCGTTATTCTCATTAACTTCTTCTGATCTTAACTCAGTGTTTACATATAAGATGGTTGACTTATTCTTACAATATAGTATTTGACTCATTTTTGCGTGCATTTGTATTGCGGATTAAAGTAAATGTCAATATAATGCTGCTTTTCATTAAACAAAAAAACCCTAATAGAATAATGATGTTGAGTGAACAGATTGTCGTGCCAAAGGGGGTTTATGATGTCATTTGGCTTTTAGGTCCAACAACTGTGGATGACACATAAACTTCAAGGATTAGTTAGAAAATGCTGCTCATATACGGAATCTCGATCTTGAAATAACGAGGTACTAGATTGTCTCTTCTAAGATTTCAAGGTAGAAGTATCGCTGTTCTCTTGATGGGTGGACTTCATATTTTTTCCTTTTCAAGTAGAGTCAAAATGGTATAAGAGATGAAGAGTTCAAGTAGTTTGTGTACACACACAAAGATAGATCATTTTCTCTTGTCTTCAACATTTCACATTAGTTGTTATTCCTCCTCAGGCTTGAACTTATGAAAATATTTCGGCGTAATTTCTCATGATTGGATCATAAGAAAGTAGTTTCTCGTGAATTCTTCAATCACCACCTAGATCATCTACTTTCGACATAATGGAGCATGCAAACTTAATGTTTTGAACTTAGCTCATAATATACACATGCACACGAGAACACGAAAATTGAAATATAAAACCTTAGAAATTTCTTTATCAAAATATACAAAGCAATCCTTTCTCATTAAAATCTCCATAATTTAATTATTTTTTATAGGGTAGGTTTTCTCGCTCTTTCCAAGGTTGACCTATTCAATTCCCAATTCCAAAAACCGAGAATTGACACCAATATTGGTTCGAAATCTATTAATCTTGAAATTAATCACCCTTACCTTTCGATACATCATTCTAGATCCGTCCTTGCATTATTGGGCAGCTTAAGTGTTTCCCTATGAAGATTAATTTCACAATATCAAGCAATATGAACCCATCATATATGATTAGACTTGGAAATTGTGCTGATAATCCATTTCCCAACTCCAATGATTGTTCGATCATTTCAACATTGTTCTAAGTCATCCTTTCACATGTAATGAAGAAGTAGCGAGGTCCATACACTACAAGGTACCATCAAGCTCCTATTACAGCCAATTTTCCACATCTGAATATGAGGACTTCATTCTATTTTTTCGTACTTTAAAGACAAAAGCAGAGGCCAATTTTTATTCTCACAAGATTGTAAATGTAGATGCTCCGACATCATCGTCGAGGAGAGATCAGCCGCCAAGAATGGATCTCAAGCTTGGAATTCCACACCAGTGGTTTCAACTGCTCTTTTTGAAGGGACGAGTCGATTGAACCCTATTATGTCTGAAGCTGGCGCTTCGGATTCGTACACCGCAGACGCAAGAAAACACGATCTATCATGTCCGACTGACCTTGCGTAAAGCAAAGCAGTACTGCTTTCCTTAAAAGAAAATGGAACACCCCCTTTGTCTGTCCTTGTTATCGTTAACCTAATCGCATCGTTTCCTGAATTCGGGATCTGCACGAGGTTGACTGCGATCTCCATATGTATCTCTCAGCCACCACCAACTGATCTTGATTTTCTTTCTTCTTCTTTTTTTAGGAAAAAAATTAATTTACATGAGTCAGCTTGTCCTTTTGGTTTGCTAGAAAATTGAGAATAAGGAAACCCAAGAACTCGAAGCCCTAATTGAAACACGACGATGCGAGTCAAACTTGAATCATGATGAATCCGTTTGAAAGTAATACTAGGCAAGGAAGGGAAGGGGGCTGGAGGAAGATTTAGCCTTGATTATCCAAGTCCTCGAAATGACCTCAGCTGCCATTACCAATCTAGCTGGTCAATTCACGCTATCGTGTAGTTTTCCAAACCTGTTTTACCAAACCCTAGCTAAACTCCCGTAAATATGCAAAGCAGGCTCGATTTATCAGGACAGAAAGCTTAGGTTATTCCAGGGGTTCCACGTGATTATTACTTGAGCTACCTTTGAATTATCACGAAGGTCAAACAAAATTACCATCTGGCGATGCTTGGCACAAGATTGGAGACGGACCCTAAACCTAAACCAGGCCAACTTAGTCAAACAGCCTCGAGATGCAGTGTATAATGCCTACACAAGTTCCCCCCACGGAAAAAAAGTCTTCGAAACTAGCACCCTAAAGATAGGACTGACCTTGATAACTCAATGCTCAAGCGTCACGTACATGAAGTTGATATAATCTTTGTGACTCATTCATCTATTATGATTTTCGTTATTATGCTATTATTTCTATATAATCTAGGCTAATGACGCCCATTGATCGGAAAAGTCTCAAAAGCTATGTGTACATTGACTTGTATAAACTTGTTAGTATTCTAAACCTCGATTAGTTATACTGCCAATCCTTATTATGTTGACCCAAATGAACCATGTAGTCTTTAGGTGGATATTTTTCGCGATTTACCGAACCTCACCAATATTTAGAAACATGTGCATATCCCGTATAGTCTTTCCATGTCAATTTGGAATCTATATAAAGGATCGTCATTGCTTGTATTTGTTTGTTCCAGTGAAATATAGAAATCATTCGGGATTTTTTGCATTCGCTTTCATGACCCTATATCAATTTGGGGTCGATAATTGGAAGATGTTGATTTGTACCGTCGGCTAGCGAGTTATTTAACATTTATTACAGTTACTTGTTTTGATATACCCTCTACGGTCACGTTGTTAGTCAGTTTGTGTCGATTCCACGCGTTACTTATTGTGCTGTAGTTTCGTGTAATCTTCACTACATTTTTGGGCCAAGTCCTCCCTCATGTTGACTTAACTTCTTGGATGCTGATTACGCTGAAGATTCCGTAATCGTCTCTCAAGCAAATTTTAACCGGGGATGCACATGTTTGTGTATAACTTAATGATTCTTTGCACGAAGGAGACGCATGTATTCGCCATCCAATCTTCACCTGCTAGCATCGGGGAGCACGTAAGTGCTGACCCGGAAACAGCTCGGGGCTGACAATTTGAAAGCGCATGGACTCTAAAACCCTTCTTTGACTTGCTCTCTCGGGACTCAACCTTGATCAACGTTTCTTGTCCACACAAGGTTATGACGTTGAGGAAGGTTTAAATAGTGATTAGTGAAGATTTTGCGAAAATCAGGACAGCAAGATTTGCTGGGAGGGGGAGGGGGCTGTTTTTTCAAACCCTCTTACCTCATTGTCTTAATCGACAAGCTTATAAATAAAACGATGACTGTTGAGTAAACAAAACGATTAAAATCTGATTAGCCACCTGCGAGGAGTTTACTTATCCAACTTGGTTTCTTTAATTCATTGACTTTGGACTGCTCCGTTTGACAAATGGAAACATGAGCCGCTCGATTTTTTGTTTTTTTTTTTCTTGCTTAGAACTAATTTTGTCTCTTTGCATCTTCAGCCACAAACAGGGAAATACGATAATAAGCTAAGGTTTATGTTCTCGTTAACCTTCCAAGAAGCTTCCTATGACTTTACAAGATTTGCGGTAGCGTGGTTGGTGTAACAAATCGCAAAAGTCACAGCGATGCTTATCGTTATTAACGGTACTTGAGTCCTAGTTTGGAGTCATATCAGAAACTCTTCCTAACCGGATCATCCGTGATGAAACATCTTGCCGTTAACCTTAGACAGTACTGTCCATGCTCGCTTCAGGGTTTCACCGTTTTACTTCAGGTACCCTCGAATTTTTTAAAGAAAGACTATCTCATGATCGTCATGGAAATGCATAAACCATAATCGGAAGATTTTAAGGTGTTTAGCTAGTTTGTTATAATAGATCTAGCTTTTTGTTCAACATAGAAGTATCATGAATAATTCATATCGATGATTTCTTAAAGCTTCAGCAGCAAAAAACAGGGTAAGCAAACCTGCTAAAAGCTCAACAAACAGCTGCTAATGTTTGTCCAATCTAGAAGTCCCCAATTACAGCATAAACAGCTTATGTTTGTCCAAAGACACTTTTCATCTCAAGTCAAACAACTGGAAAGTCTTTCCTAGATCAACTTCTTGATCTGTGAAAGGATTGAATCAAAATTTACCCAGCGTAGACAACAAAACACTCCATATACAATAGATGAATGCATTCTGCGCAAGCTTATACAGCAAGAGAGGAAAAATATAGCCCTTAAAGGAAGGACAAGCCCATGCTACCTCCGTTAGCAACCATGCCGGAAACAAAGAGAGAGAGAAGCCATGTAACCTTGTCTTTCTTCTCCTTCGCCTCACTAAACATCAACTGAGGTTACGGCGATTAAACATAAGCTGAACCTAAGTAGGAAGTTCCCTTTTCTATACATAGACCGACGCCTTGGCATTCTGATTATTATCATCACTCAGAAATAATCGACCCATACTTCACATAAACACATAATTGGTAAAACAAAAATCGACAAAATATATAAGTACAGGACCAAAAAGTCCCCTTCACAAATCATGTTGTCAATACGTTTGTGTCCGTCGATAATCATTGATGACGCTGTTTTCATTGTTGCTGTTGCTGGAGGTTAATCAACTTGTAGTACGGTCCGTCCTTGTTCTCTATGAGGGCAGAATGAGTCCCTTGCTCTATGACCTTCCCGTTTTGTATGACGGAGATCTGGTCGGCGTTCTTAATGGTTGATAGCCTATGTGCGACCATGATCGTTGTCTGGTTCCTCATCAGCCTATCTAGAGCCTGCTGCACGATACGCTCGGACTCCACGTCTAGAGCGCTAGTTGCTTCATCCAGAAGCAAGATCTCCGGGTTCTTCAGGATGGCCCGAGCGATGGCCACTCTTTGCTTCTGTCCGCCCGAGAGTTGCACTCCACGGTCGCCAACTTTGGTCGAATAGCCCTCAGGAAGGGAACTGATGAAGCTGTGAGCATTAGCAAGCTTAGCTGCTTCGAAGACTTCTCCCTCAGATGCTCCTTCTTTGCCATAGATGATGTTGTCGTAGATAGACGTGGCAAAGAGAGCTGGCTCTTGTTGGACAAGGCCAATGTGTTTCCGGAGGGATTTAAGTTTGAGTTTCTTGATGTCCTTGCCTGCGAAACATTGATTTTTGGACCTAATTAGGACAATGCGCAATGTAGTTTCCTTTTCTCATTCAAGTTGAGAAAAGAAAAAGGGCTTTGAAGTAATCAGGAAATTTCCTTTATAGCAGATAATGCAACAATGTGATGCTTTTGCAGATAGTAAGCGAATCAAAGTGGTCGATTTTGCTATCAGACTTACCATCAATCATCACTTCCCCAGCCATTGGATCATAAAACCGGAGTATAAGAGCGAGCACGGAGCTTTTACCAGACCCACTTTGCCCCACTAAAGCCATGTTCTTGCCCGATCGCACTTTCAGATCAAAATTCCTGAAAATTATCACGTCGGGCCTCGAGGGATAGCTAAAATGGACTCCCCTGAGCTCAACCATGCCCTCTACCGTGGTTAGCTCTTCCCCAACATCCCCCATCACCTCGGTCTTGCGGTCAAGGACTTCAAATACTGAGGCAACCATTTGATTCCCCTTGAGCAGGTCCGGGGCCATAGCTAAGGTCTCTCCCATAGCTAGAGCGGTTACGATCAACACCATGAATGATTTCATGACCGATTTGAAGCTGGCAAGTCCCTGCCCCATCAAAACAGAGCCATACCTGCATTTCAAAAAATGATTCAGTACCAATGTTTGCCTGAAGTTTCATCACAAAATGCATGAAGTACCAATTCATCGATTTGAAGGTCTTGAAGCATGCAAATATGCATATTGTTACGTTTTTCATGACCCCTTTTACAAGTTCCGGCAAAGTTGAGAATGCCAAGCTAAGTTGCGTACCACAAGGCAAGACCGTATGATGAGAAAATGAAGAACTGGGAAATGCCGTAGAAGATGCCTGCAATCTGACCACGAGAGAATGAACGCTTGGAAGGCTCAACAAGCTCGCTTGCATAGAGATCGATCACCTTCTCTTCTGAGCAAAACGCAGCTATCGTGCGGATGTTACTCACGGCCTCACCAGCCAACATGTTGGCTCGTAGATATGCTTTGCTCAAGTTTCCACCGTAGCCTCGCATGAACATTTTCTGATGGCAGATTAATCAAAACATTAGCAAGATTGTTTACTCTATGTTAAACTACTCATTACAGAAAGGAAAAGTTACCTCACTGATGTGCCCGCTTATGATTAACGGATAGGTGGCTATGACAATGAGCGTTATCCTCCAGTTTAGGATGAAAGCAATGACGAAAGAACCAAGGACCAAGCCCATATTTTGCAAGAGGATCGTTGTACGATCTACAACCATGGTCCGCAACAAAGTTGCATCTGCCTCTAGCCGTGATGAAAGCATAGCACTTGTATTGTTCACATCATCGAACCAACCGATCTCATTCTTCAAAATGGCTGCAACAAAACTTTGCCAGAAACTTTAGCATAAAATGTTGCTACAGATAGGAAAGTAACCAGCACTCTGTTTATAGCGTTGTATTCAACTGCAAAACGAGTTTTAGCATTTTATTTCATTTATGTATACGACAAATCTTTTAACATCGCAAGCAATCAAATTATTGAAATTCTCAATAACACGACTGATTATCCTCCATTACCAGAAGATCAGTTGTCTAGACATCGGTAAAATCGGCATTAAGAATAGTTATGGTAGAATTACCTGCAAACATCCTTTCCCTGACTCGAAGAGTGAGCCGCTCTCCCATAATGCCAAATGAACAATGCTCGATCGCATGAACAATGACGGTCACTACTGCGGCTCCACAAAACAGCAGAGAAATCTTCTTAACCTCATGCTTCGTCGTCTCCCAACCCATGTAATAGGACACAAGAGCTTGGGAGACCCCGAGAGCGAAAAGAGGCATCTGGGCTCCAGCGATGAGAGCACAAATGGTGCCGAACATCCCGTAAATCCAATCAGGACCGACCATGGAGTACAATCTTCTGATGGAAACATGCGTTGGCTTTAGACCGTCGCCTGTATCAACACCAGCGTGACCAAGAGACTCTTTGTCTGAGTGAAAACTAGTGCCAAAGCTGGCCGTTGTCCGGGATAGTTCTCTTGAAAACTTGATACTGAAATAAAGATTAATCAACTGACGAGTCTGACTTCATAACAAGAACTCTTCTGATAATTTTTGTATACTGCTAGAAATGAATCATCACTTGAAAATGCCGATCGGTCAAAATAGTACCTGAGTGGTCGTCCCATTGTAGGACCCTGTGAAGGGTACTGCTGCAAGTGAGCGGTCTCCTGGAGTTGAACCAGTGACGCATATGCGCTGTTTGGGTTTGAGATTAGTTCATCATGGTTCCCTGTTTCCACTATCTTTCCGTCCTGGACTACCGAGATCACATCTGCATTTCTTATGGTAGAAAGCCGATGTGCGATCACAACTGTGGTCCTCCCCACCATCGCACGATTGAGCGCCTCCTGCACGCTCTTCTCGGATTCGGCATCGAGCGCACTCGTGGCTTCATCCAGCAGAAGAATGGACGGATTCTTAACTATTGCCCGTGCAATAGCTATCCTCTGCTTCTGGCCACCCGATAGTTGTATTCCTCTCTCGCCGACCTGCGATGTCATTCCCTACTCAGTCCAATTAAGTCAATCCATCTAAAGCAAGCATTAAACTTGGAAATAACTTGTGTGAATTGCAACCATTTCTATTCTCAGGGAATAACTCAACATAAAACATTCATTCTGTATTAGAAGACCATCACATTATCTACGGGCCATGCTTGCTCAAGCTTCCCTATACATACTAGAAATACCTGAGTTTCGAATCTCTCAGGCAGGTTGTTAATAAAAGAGAGAGCCTCCGACATTTTTGCGGCACGAGTGATCTCATCGAGGGTGGCCTTGTCTTTGCCGTAGAGTATGTTCTCCCTAATGCTCGTTGCAAACAAGGCAGGCTCCTGGTTGACCAGCCCGATTTGCTGCCTCAGCCACTTGAGGTCGAGGTCCCTGATGTTGTATCCATCCAACAGGATCTCCCCGGCAAGTGGCTCATAGAAGCGCTCGATCAAAGAGATGACCGTGCTTTTCCCTGATCCACTTCCACCCACGATAGCCATAATCTTACCCGGAGCAATATCAAGGCACAGCTTATTGAAGATGACCACATCGGGACGAGAGGGGTAGCTGAACATCACGTCCTTGAATTGTATGTGTCCTTCCACATTGCTCAGTTTTTGGCCAGATTTTGAGGTTTTATTCATTGTGCTCCTCTCAATCATCTCAAAAATGGGATACGCAGCTGCTTTTGCACGGACAAATGCAGAAATATCCGGTGCTGCCTGGCCTAGTGACCTGGCAAGACACAGCATAAATGTAGGTGGCTTTTCGTCAATTTTGCAATGCCAAGATAAAGACCAACATTTGCTGATTAATCCCAGGCATCACAACTTCAGAAGAACACTTACAATCCGGCTATGACGACATTGAGCATGGTTGTGAAGGAATCCCCACCATTGGCGATGCCCTTATGAACGACAATGCTTGTAAACCAAACGAGAAGTGCCCACGAAAGGAAAAGCACGCAATGCATCGAGCCTAGTCCCAAGCCCTTCGCTAATCCTGCCTTCCTCCCGTACTTGTAAGTATTGATAAGAGCTCTTCCGTATGATCTCACTGCCCTCTCTTCTCCGGCAAATGCATGGACTGTTCTGACATTCCCAATCACCTGTTAATTTAAGCTGTTCCTGAGTTTCAAATGACTACAGCGCAGTTGTAAAAGAAGTACATGACCCTTCATAAGAAAAAAAGAAGAAGAAAAAAATGTCAATTTTAGGTTGATCACACTGACCTCCTCTGCTATTTCTCCAGCTTTTACATAGGATTTCCGTGCTCGGGCAATAAGACCCGTGGCAACATATGCATACAGGCCGCCTGCAATGGCGATCAGGGGTACGATAGACAGTGTCACAAGACTGATTTGCCATACCCTGACGAACCCAATAATGAAGCCTCCCAGAAACCGGCTTATGTAGTGTATGAAGTTCCCCACCTGCATCCTCCACAAGGCACAATGAATAACCCAAACACATCGTACCTATGGCAACAATAATCAATATTTACTCTGGAAGTTCCTGAGGAATTAATTGCTGTATGCCAAGATAAGAGCTCATCCTGATTACTGAGACTTTGACAAGTGCAATAGATCAGCTTGCTTGTGACCTTAAACCCATTACTGGAAAAGTAATTCCTCCTGAGACTTCAACTATCCGCGAGCAAGCGGAGTTCTGGCAAATCTTGTTAGTGTTCAAACTATGCAACTAAATCCCATTTTCATGGACATGAATTTTTAACACTTCCATCTCACCAGAAAGCGGCATATCGTCAAGTACACGGTTGGGTCCGTGATGGACCTCTAGTTTCTCTATATCCAAATTCTTGTGTCTCATACCTTATCATTTTCATTTCTTTCATGTTAACGGCAGAAAACAAGAGTCGGGCATTCAATATTGAACTGTTTCCAGCTGGCAAAGGTGCAAGTTAAAACCCTAGAAGACGCAATTTCTCACCCAACCCCGACCGAATTATAAATGCTCCCAGGCAATGCATTTATACCACCCCGTAAAGAACCCCTAAAGGAAGCAGACGCAGGAAGCAAAAGTGTCAGACCAGCTCTTCCTGAATTATTTGTTACAACAGTGATTACAGTGGTTAATCATTGTTGGTTTCCCCGCATGCACATCCGCGCGGTGTATTTACTGCCCCTCTTGAACAAAGTTTGCAGTTTTAGGGTATATGCTTTGCCAAATAATTCTGATTTTACCAAATCTACGTAACCATCAAAACATTCAGACCTCTGTCGCTAATGCAACTTCTGTGGGAAAATGTTCAAGAATGCCCCCAAGTCAACTTGTATTCTTTGGGAATGCGAACGTTTTTTATTCAAAGTTTTTTTTTTTCTTTCTTGGTAAACAAGACCAAATCATATGTGACAAAAGATGTTTCGTTCACTAAATATCGGTCGGTGTGGACAGGTTAACTCGACACGTTTTGAATGTTTGGTCTCTTGCTTGGTCCGGAAAAGATGGTGATGGTGCTTGCTGTTTTTGATTTGGGGTGAGTATGGACTCATCGAATTCAGAATTTTACTGTTATGCCAGAGAAATGGACCCCTTGGGGGAAAAGGTATTTAAGATGGTTGAAGTACCTTCTCAGAGAGAGCATCTTGAACAAGAATAATGTCGCTCGTGATTGCAGAAATGACCTCCCCAGTTGAAGCTTCCGTGTCGAAAATACTAATGTCTTGACTCAGCATCGACCTTAGATACGCCATTCTCATCTTCGCCGCTTGCCGCTCTCCAGTATGCATCCAGCATGCAACCTCTGCATAAATCACATCAAATTAACACACATAATATGTACGCATAACCCCATGTTTCTTCTTTTTTTCCATGAAGTATATGTAGTAAGCCGTTGAAGAGATATTGAATCACTTGGCCAATACCTATCCATGATGAAAATAGGATAGCCACACTGAGATATACAAAATCCAACGAGTACTGCGAAAAAACAGAAAGAAGATTCATAGAATAAAGTAATTGGTCAGCGAAGGATATGAGCAGAAGCTTCTATACAATATACGCAGACTATAAACAGAAGTAAAGACCAACCCTTTTCTTGATAAAGATTGAGAATTGCACCTCTTCCTAAATTAAAGCATTGAAAATATAAAAATTTCCACTTAAGCACTTGTTAAAAAAAAAAAAGGATCTTTGCGTTACTATGAAAGACTTGCGGAGAAGCTGTCACTTCAGTGCGAGAAAGCTCCCCACAATTGGTCAATTCATGATCTCAAACTGAACATTCGTGGGTCATGCGTACAGACTCTGGTTTTCGTACCTTGGCAACTTTATGGGAAGCCTCTTTAGGGAAGAGATAGGCCATCCCGATGACGTTTATCAGCTTGCCGAAGAAGATGAAGAACACGGGGACGGAGACGCCATGGAGGCACGCGCCGACCGACCCGACCGCCATGAGGACGCAGTCGTAGGAGTCGGCGAACGAGAAGAGCTTCAGCAGGGACACTCGCTGCGGCTTCTTGCGCTCGTCCTTGTCTTCGCCCGTCGTCCTCTTCTTCACGTCGTCATCGTCGGGGACCTCGCCGCGGCCCGAAGACGAGCCGTTCTGCCTCATCTCTTAGGCCACTCAAGTGGGCCGAACGAAAGAAGAAGAAGGTGGTGGAGAAGAGAGGAGTGAAGTTAGAAGGAAGGAGAAGCGGAGGATGGAGTAGGGAGAATTATAAGGAGAGCGAGATGGTTAGGGAAAGGAGAGTTAGATGGGATCATTTAATGCAAGCTTTAAGTAAAAGCTTTGAGCGTTGCTTGGTTTGAACGCCCTCTCTATTTTCCACATCACATGCATGAAGCGACAAGGCATGTATAGTTCGATAGTTGTCCTCGTTAAATATGCATAATAAGTGAAGTGAACCATCAGTGGGTCTGGCCGGTTTACTAGACGCTGGAGCCCTTATGCCACTCGAGACCGGTCGGGGGTTGGCCGTCGGCAAGGAGGGTTTCATACCACCGACATCGCAGTCCATAGCCACGTGCTCTAACCCTGTGAGCTACATATTCAGTCCCGTCTTTACTGGATTTTGCGAAAAAAAAACTAGTTGACAAAGAGTTTAATGTTTGAATTTGAATTCCTGATTCTATATGTGTATTTTAAAATAAGAAAAATTGGATTATTTGTATGATTATGCATATGTCTTTTGACTGACAGCTGGAAATGGTCATTGATTGAGTAGGAGCTGCGTCTCTCATGCGAAGTGTTGCATATGACGGAAGTTTTGATACGGTTGAAACCGGCTTTTACTGCAGGGTGGTACCACTTTTGCCACTTTGATGCCTCTGCCATTTGCAACTACATTCCTACCCTCCTATCATCATTTTTTCATTTCTCTTATTGTTCTTGTCATATCTTTTGTCAACTTTCTAAAAAAGAAAAGAAAGAAAGAAAAGAAAACAAAAGAAATTTTTGTTACTAGTGAATCACTGTTCAATTCACATTGAAGTCGAATCTAACGTGGGAGCTCTGAAGACTGAAATTGTACTTAACCCGAAATTAAAATCCATTAATTTCACTCGATTGTACCGTTATGGGTCTTCGAAAAGGAAGGAAAGGAAAACCCTAATTTATTTGTGCTATAAATGCAATGCGGTTGGATGGATTTTGAGAGTTGGCCTCTCAAAAGTCAAGATGTGGGCAGCTATCCATCCACAACTTTTGTCATCTCAACCTCCATAAGAATTTCGATTCACTTGAATACTATGGTGCTATTATAACCATTTAGTCATCGTATGAAATAGATCAATTCTACTTATGGAAGTATTCCCTCGACCAAAATAGTCGGAATAAAGCTATTGGAACACGTCTCTTGATTAAAGAACTTTGATAGGGGCGGGTAAATATAATTACACAGGAATATTCATCCCAAAAGCTCTAAATCTATTATATAGCAAGCAATTTGATCTTAAACCTTTTAATTATATCAATTTAATTATAAACCTTTTAACGATTTACTAATCTAGTCTTAAACTTATAATTTGGCCAGAAGGACTACATTGACAAGTCGTTTAAAGGTTTAATACTAAATTGATAAGATTTTAAGATTTAAAATTAAATTGACAAATTATCTAAATATTTAGTATTAAATTGGGATATGATGAATGGCTAATGTGGTTGAAACCCGCTTTTATTGCAATGCGGTACCACTTTTGCCACGTTCATGCCTTTGCCATTTGTAACTGCATTCCTTCCCCCCATCATTATTTTTTCATTTTTCTTATTGTTCTTTTTTTATTTGTCAACTTTTTTATGGGAGAAGAAAAAAGAAAAGAAAAGAATTTTTGTTACTAGTGAATAATCACCATTCGATTGATATTGAAGTCGAATCTAGTGTTGGAGCTCCGAAGACTAAAATTGTACTTACACTGAAACTAAAATCCACTAAGTTCACTCGTTCGTACTGTTGTAGGTCATAACAAAAGAAGGGGAAAAAATCCTAATTTATTTGTGCTATAAATAAGATGCGATTTCGGATTAGATTTTGAGAGTTGGCCCCTCAAAAGTCAAGATGTGGGCTGCTATCCATCCACAACTTTTGTCATCTCAACCTCCAGAAGAATTTCGATTCACTTGAATATTATGGTGCTATTAAAATCATTTAGTCATCATCTAAAATAGGTTGATTATACTCATAGAAGTATTCCCTCGATCGAAATAGTCGGCATAAAGCTATCAGAACACGTCTCCTAACTAAAGAACTTTGAGAGGGGCAAGAAAATATAGTTAATTTGGGATGATTGTCGAAAAAGTGCCAAACCTATTGTATAGCAATGATCTCATCCTAAATTTTTCAGTTGTGTCAATTTAGTCCTAAACCTTTCAATTTGTCGATTTAGTCATATACTTTTTGAAAAATTGGTAATTTCATCATAAATCTATTATTTGGTAATTCGACTGGAATTGACTGCATTAATAAAATGTTTTTGAAAATTTAAGATTGAATTGACACAATTGAAAAGTTTAAAACTAAATTGACAAAGCGTTGAAAAGTGTAGGATTAAGTTGGCATAACCGAAAGGTTTATAACTGAATTAGAGTATATATAATAAGTTTAGAATTTTTTACACAATTTTCCTTAATTAATTACCTTCCTTACAAGTTTGTTGTATTGCAATCACAACATATGTAACCCGTTCCGAGTTTAATGCAGTAAAATGTGAGTTGAAGGAAAAGGACAAGCCTCGACTCGTTTGGTGACATTTCATACGGTGCAAAACCTCACGCCTTCTCTTCTAAAGGAGCAACTGAATGTCTCCCACCATGCATGAGTTTCAAGCCTTTTCAGGACAGTGAAATCAAAGGGACCTCTCTCTTTCTTTTCAATGGTTGACTTGCCGTGCTTTCTTTCCATCTATTTTATTGAAGAAGTCTCTTGCTATTGTCGCTCTTTTGTTTGTATTTGGAAGATGGGACTCACAAAATTATTAGGATGTCGCAAGAAGATGCTGCTTACGACAGCATAAGAAAAAATACCTCAAAAGTCTCATCTAGCAGTGTCCTTAGCACATCTAATCAGATCGATTACACAAGGCAAAGCTTATATTTCTATCAAGCAATGTCCTTAACACATCTAATCAAATCGATTACACAAGGCTAAACTTATGTTTCTCTCAACATCACTGATGAATTCAACCACAATGATTCCGCACATAAGAATGTATGAAATGCATAGTAGAGATGTATGTAATTTTATATGTTTCCCAAGCACGATGAATGAAAACCACCATGTATAACTACAATGGGTTTTTGTTAACGAGAGCGTAAGGACACCTTTTAAACACCCATTCAAGAAAGATTGTAATTTGTGACATGGTTATGTGAAATTATTAAACATACTTAACAAGACCATAATATAATAAGAGGGGTCATTAATAAAACCTTTTCAGAGGGGGGAGGAAGAGAAAATTGAAGGCGGGGCTAATGTTGCAAGGAAGGATTTAATGAGGGCAGTTGAGAGGAGATGGAGTGTGAATGAGGTCATTGAGTTTGTTGGGTGATTTTAAAGCCTTTGAAAGGGACTCAAGAGGGAGTTTTGTGGTGGGTTTTGGGGGAAAGGATTTGATTTAATGCTTGGTTGGGCTAGGCTAAGTCCACCAATGTGAATTTCCCCACCATTGTCCTCCTTTTGCACTTACAAAGATAAGGGCCGCCCAAAACAGAAGATAGTGAAACAAATTTTTTTTTTTTTAAATCAAAGTACAAATTCTTGGTCAATCATGTAGAGAATGTCGCCTTCAAATATAGAAAATTAGGTGATAAAAATAAATAAATACTATGAATCAGTACAAATGCCGTCGATTAAGGAAGTTTCACTGCTTTTAAAACACCGACTTTTCTGTACCATGTGTAATAAGTTGATTTAGGAAGTTTTATGGCTTTTAAAACGCCGACTTTTCTGTATCATGTGTAATCAATACTTCGAAGAATCAACGGTGAAAAAGGGAAAAGATAAAAAGGGAGAAAGTTTGTGAAAAAAAGAAATTAGGAGAAAAATTAGACATTGAAGGATCATGTGAATCCTTGGTTATGCATCATATAGATATGGGACTGAACTCAACTGTATTATCGCAGCTGGTGCATGAGTGTCTCCCATCCAATCCTCTCCAACCTCAGAAAAAACGAAAAAAAAAACAAGAAAGGATTTATGTTTTGCATGCACATATTTGATGTCTCCATTATCGTTCTTAACCAAAAAATGAGTAGTGAAGTGAAGGTCAAATCCTCACCGAAGACTCCTCTTGACTCTGTTTCCCCGATTCAACTGCCATTGCTAGCAAATTTAATGCGTTTTCAGCTTTCAACCACTCTTCCTGTTGAAAGATATGGACAGACCAAATTTGAGAGCACTTTTGATACTGCTCTTGGTTGGTGTTGGTGTTGTTTCTTTGAACTCAAATGTCCAGAATTCAATGCCACTTCCAATACTCAAACCTTCAATCATCATCTACAGCCTAGGAACTACCGCAATGTTTTGAGATACAACACCACATCATTATGGTACAACAGCCAGAAAATACCATGCAATAGGGCGCCGAAAAAATAGACTGCAAAAAGACTCCGCGAAGGAAGGCGGTAGAGCTCCCTCCCTCCCCGTCCCAAATTGAAAATTACGAGTGAATACACGATGCCATCCGACCGATACACATGGGTTCTTGCATATCACATCAATTTTGGATTTTGAAAGGAGGGTTATTTACTCTTTAGTCACTGAAGCGTTGGCCAAGGAGGTTGGCAAAGAATTTCGGGCGGCTTGCTCGGAGGCGTTGGCCAGCCCTTGAAGCATCCTCAAGATCTCGTTTGTGTCTTCCAGGTAGTACTTGGCCTTGCTTGGTTTCTGGCCCACGGTGCATGGGAACACTTCCGCAACCGGAGAAAGCGCTGGACCATCTCTCGCACTCATTATTACCCCGAACATGTCTTCGTCGGAGCGGTCATCTCCAATGCAGAGAACAAAGTCTGGAAGCATTCCCCTTTGCTGCATTGTCTCCAATAGATGTTCGGCCACAAGACCCTTGTTGACACCCTGCAAAAGAGTTGACACGTAAGTTGATGTGGAAGTGGATTGGAATTTTTTCCCGATTACTATGGAGCATGTTGATCTGACGGACATGGCCAGAAAATAACATAACTTTGTTGCTTTGGATAAGGTGGAAAATGTTCAGCAATGTAAGAAAAGGCTTTAGTTATATCCTAGAGGTTGCAAACCTCAGCTAAGATCAAAAGCAAATCAACACAGGAACCTCCAAATTTACTGACAGGTGAACTATAAACCTGAATATCTTTGAGCAAAGTGAGGATGTTTACTAATGACTAATTCAATCGGGAAATCAAATTTGCGACCCAAAAAAGAGACCTCAAAACCAAAATATGCTAATAAATGTGTCCAACAATATGCCAGTTCATGTGATCCAATCAATCAATCTGACCTACATCTGAAAAGATAGACCATAATCTAATAAAAATTCCACAGGTTCCATGACCCTTCTATACAAATGTTACTGAAAGCTATATACTTGGCATGATTCAAGCGTGAAGATAGTATGGACTACATGCTCAGCACAATGTTTATGATGATCGACTGATCTTGTTCTTTTCATTTCCTTGTGAGAAGAGACTCTCTCAATATGCAAGCACATTTCCATTGACTAAGTGCGACACAAGTTTCAATAGTTTCTGACTGCACAATAGAGACTCAAATTACTTGATTGTGGGGACTGGGCCCAACTAGGGACATTAAAAATTAAAGTCAACAAAAATAGCTCCAGTGATATTTCAGTAGCTATTATAGAACTTCATGATTCTGAAAGAAAATGCTGCTTGGGAAAAAGGAAAAAACTGAGAAAAACCTGAGGTTTAACTTCCACAATGTGTTGGCCACTCTTGACAGAAACAGGTTCATTTGCAAGAACACTTTCCAGGTGATCTAAAAGTTCCTTAGCCTGGCAAAAACCAAAATCTGGATCTGCGCACTGGTAATTCCACACAATTGAACTCTCTTTGATTTCTATGGTAGAGCCATCAGTTGTTTCCATGTATAATCTCATAACTGGCTCAGCTGTCTGTTTCCAGTCAAAATCTGTCACCGAAACACAAGTTTCCCAAACTCCTTCTTGGTTTGGCCTGAAAGAGGATAATGATCAGTTGGGCTAGACAAAAAATCTTGGCCAAGGTTTTGCCATGACAGATTAAGGCCTAAAAATTTAGCTCTTAGAATTCAAAATCAGGGCGCATATGAAGTCAAACAACAAGAATAGTAGGAAGGAACAAAATGATAGCTGTGAGTATGCTTGAAATGATAAAAATAAAAATAAAAATAAGACTTGATTAAGCAATGCAGGTTGGGCCAAGGAAATGAGGACCATCTCTCCCAACAAAGAGAAAACATTAAGGATTCAAATAAACACCTTTCGCTGGCTCAAATTACATTAATCAATGTCTACCGATTTAAGATTTAGAAAACCCGAAAAAGCTTTCTGCGATGTACTTAAGTGTGCTGGTGGCCATTTAGTGCACCATTCATTGGAGAACAGAATAACCTAATGTTATTGTCAATGAATTAGCTAAACTCTTATTCTTCCACCTAACAGTTCGAGATTAATTAATTAAAGGGCCAATAGCACCACCTTTGCTATGCCTGAAACCATACGAAGACTGAATTTGGACTGGACATTGAGTTGGTGATAGATCATATGCCATCCTAAAGTACATCAATATGGCATAAACACAGCATCTGTTTACCTCTAAAACGGTTGTTCAGTGTTTTCAGTGATACGAATCTGAACTCATCCTACATTATGTCAAATTTTCTAATTGCAAAGAATGAAATGGACTCTTGGTTAAAGGAGAAGGCAACTCGCCTAAGAAAATAGCCATGCTCTGCTGCTAACCCAAGTCTATCACACGATGAGAACCATTCACTTAGGATATCTCGCTCCTTTCCACTGACAAGGAAGACAACATTCTTGGGATCTCGGCACAAACTGTTAAGGAGTCCAACTGTCTCAGCAGTAGGTATCGCACTGATGGAATTGGATCCTGTTGACCCCATAGCTCCATCATAATCCAAAAGAATCGCTCGGCTTTTGGTTCTCTTATAAGCCGAAACAATATGGTCAACTGATAACTTCTTAAAACTGGGATCCAGAGCAATCACGCGGAACCCTAAGCCGAAACCAATTCCCCAGCATCTCCTCCTTACATGATCCCTACAAGCTCTTTCAAGGTCCTGATAGAAGCTGCGAGCCCAATATGCAACATCATGGGTACTAACATATTTATAGTGTTTCTCATGCCTCAACTGTTTTTCAGCTTCCGAAACCATAAGAGCATAATCCATCGCTTCTGCCACAGCATCAATGTTCCATGGGTTAACTCTGATTGCACCGCTTAAGGACGGGGAGCACCCAATGAACTCAGAGAGTACCAGCATGCTCTTCCTAGGTCCTGATTGGTCTAGACCTAACATCTCATTCAGTTTTTCATTTCCTTGTCTGCATATGATATATTCATAGGGAATAAGGTTCATCCCATCCCTCACCGCCGTGACTAGACAACACTCTGCAATTACATAGAAAGCAATCCGCTCATAAAACTGCAGCGGACTGTCTATGAGAACTATAGGTTTGTATCCTTGCCTTCCAAATGATTCGTTAATTCTCTTCACTGCAGCGAAAGTTTCAGACTGAACCTCCTGCACATCCTTCCCTCGTCCTCTTGCTGGGTTCGCAATTTGGACCAAGACAACTTTGCCCCTCATTTCGGGATGCTGCAAAAGCAATTGCTCCATAGCCAAGAGTTTCAAGCTGATCCCTTTAAATATGTCCATATCATCTACCCCAAGCATCACTATCTGACCCCTAAACTGATCTCGTAACTCTGCAATCCTTGATACAGTCTTGGGAAGATCTAAAACAGATTGAAGCTGACCTATGTGAATTCCCACAGGAAGGATCTTAATACTTACTGTCCGACCATAATACTCTAAACCTATGTAACCTCGTTTCGATTGATAAGAAAGGCCAAGCATTCTGCTGCAACAAGATAGGAAGTGCCTGGCATAATCAAAAGTATGGAAACCGATAAGATCGGAATTTAAAAGCGCTCTCAGTAGGTCATCCCTCACAGGAAGAGTTCGATATATCTCTGATGATGGAAATGGGCTGTGAAGGAAAAACCCAAGCTTCACACTATTGAATCGTTTCCTCAAGAATGTTGGCAAAACCATCAAATGATAGTCATGAACCCACACAAAATCATCGTCAGGGCTAATCACTTCCATGACTTTATCTGCAAAAATCTTGTTTACAGAGAGATACGCCTGCCAAAGAGACCGATCAAACCGACCACCAAGATCTGGTGACAATGGAAGCATGTAATGAAACAGAGGCCAGAGTTGCTGTTTACAAAACCCGTGATAGAATTTACTGAACAGGTCAGGAGGAATGAAAGCTGGAACACATTTGAAAGTGTCGAGCAAGGTTTGGGCTATATCCTCTTGCTCACTTATGTCTATTTCTTCCTTCAGACTACCAACATAGATCACTTCAACGTCTTGTGCAATGCCATCTTTAAGTTGATAAAGAAGTGAGTCCTCGTCCCAGGAAAAATACCATTCTCCATTGTCTCTTTTATGGGATCGTATTGGGAGCTGGTTTCCAACAATAATCATCCGTTCCTGAGACAAAGACGAGGGAGCATCTGAGCCAACACTGTTGCTGTTATCATCATCGAGCTCAGACAGTGGTCCACTGACAGTGGCCACGCGTGAGAACCTCCTCCTCTCACGACCAAAACCCAGGGCCTCGCCCGAAGTAAGGTCTAAGAGGTTAGAATAAGACCTTGAGACCATCGCGTGGACGTGAGAAATGATTCTCGCTCGATAAGAAGATTGGCAACAGCACCTCCTCTCTTATTTCACCGACAATTTGCATAAAACACTGGAGACACCCTGTCGCCATAGAAATGTACAAAATCTCAGCACATGACATATTCCAAAGGAAAGGCAGACATAGTTCCTTAAATAAAGCATACAGCCATCAACCAGAAAAATTAAACACAAGAAAAAGGGACAGAAAAAACTAGCAAACAAGAGTCTAAGCTTCTGCATTAGCTCAAAGGACGAGCAAAGCACTGAAACTGAACTGAAAACAGGGAAGAAGGAAGATCACCAGCATGGCATTCAAAAGCAAGAAAAAGACCAAAGCTGAACATGTGCACGGACACAGGCGGTAATTTCGTTAATTGCAGGTCGAATCACATGACATGTGCTAGTAAAATATCCGGTGGCCACATACAACCCAACAGAGAAGCCCAACAACCCACGACCACTAAACAACCGTACTGCAAAAGGGAGCCCTCAGCATCAATACAGATCAGATTTCTTCTAGAATTCAGCACACGGATAACTCATCCGTCCAGCGAGCAACTGGAAGCAACAAACATGCTCAAAGGGAAAGAAAGAAAAACAGAAACAGGGCACACGTGCTAAAGCAGCATGCAACACGAGAGAGGAGAAACATCAAAGCACATAGAAAGGAAAAAAAAGAAAAGAAAGGCGAGCTTTTGAAATGGGGAGGGGTGGAAAGAGAAGACAAGCTTACCGACCTTCCACAAGGTAGAGAGAGAGAGAGGAAGTGGGCTGAGGTCTGAAACAAACCCAAAAGATTCCTCCTCCCTTTTCTTCTCGCGATCACCCCCCCTCACCAAATTCAGCTGAAAGATGCGGTCTTTGGACTAATGGCAGAGGGAGAGACAGACAGACAGACAGACAGCGAGAGATTCAACTTGTCTGAAAAAATTTATTTTCACGGTGATGGTCTTTCCATCTTTTTTACATCCGACAACAATTGGGATGTCTCTGTGCAAAGCATTCGATTCCTCTCTCCCTCTCTCTCTCTCTCTCTCTACGAATGAGTGACAGCGAGTGGGGAGTGATGACACGAAGAGCACGGAACAGTTCACCCCCCAAGCAACTAAACCATGGTCAGTTAGTGCTTAACATGCGATTAGCCTCTGAAACCACTCTCTGCAATTCGTTTATCATCGGTTTGCTCAGCTGACGCTCCCGTGTAGCGCGTGGGAGATCTGCTCAACTGTCATCAGCCTCCTTCCCTCCGCCCCGGCCCCATGTATCGTCGTCTTGGACGAAAAAGGAGAAGAATTTCTTGGCACTTGCTACCCGTTAGTCAATTTGGACAAAGGGAGATGCATGTTTTGCATCTATTGTGGAGTAGGTACTTGAGCATCGTGAAAGAATGAATCAGGACAAGTCAAGACAATTGGAAAATCATCCGATACAATAGATGAAATTTCATCTTCAATTTCTAAACGATATTGTGCTTGGAGTTTTGTGGTCTTGGTAAATAAGTGAATGATGTTTTGAAATTTCCTAATTTTCTATTGACGTGACATAAAAGATAAATTTAGAAAATCATGAACTAATTACATTAGTCTCAGGGACTTAGAAAGTTGTGAATAAAGCCAATCTCTAAGTTGTATATGCTATTGGGGGAACTACATCAAGAAAAAAAGAGAGGGATTATTAGACTGGTATGTGTATCTAACACCGCACTAACCTCGGTACAGTACACTAAGAAATGAAAAGTACCAAATCGTTTTCAACACAGGAGAAGTGGAGATTGATTGATCAGTATGAATTAGCCTCTGCCTACTTTAAGACTTATGGTCCAGATAAGCCTCATTGTCAAGAGGAAAGTAACATGGAAACCCACTCATAAACCGGGCAAGCACTTATCTAACTCTGATTTAAATAGAGACCCACGATATCGCTATATTTATACATTTGAAAAAGCACATGATTATGTAAAGGGTTATCATTCGCCATCACCTTTTTTCAACATTTATAAGGAAGTGCTACCGTCATAAATAAAATTAACTTGGATATGTGATAATAACCCCGCTAAAAAAATTGATTTGTCTCTAATTTTCAGGCTCAGATTCATCTTCTTTGAAAAATGATGTGGAATTTGCACCTAAAATCTATTAAAAAAATAAAGTAGAGTGGAGGAGAGCTCCCGGTTTTAGCAGCAACCAGGGAAATTTCTTCTTCCCCAATACTCACTTTTTGCTTCACTGCTAAGGAATTTTCAAAGGCCCTGTCTTTGGTAAATTAAACAACTTTCTAAAAACGCTCTGGAAAAGCCGAGAAAAAGTGCACCCCAAAAAATAGAAGAAGAAAAAAGTCCTCTCACCGGGGAGTAGCTGCACGCGCTGTCCGGGCGGGTGAGGTGAGACAAACGTAATGAGCATCGAAAATCATAGTTTAAGATATTTAATTACGATAAAAAAAAAATGCATCTCGACATGTCCGCTATTTTAAACCAACGACAGAGAGAGAAACGGCCGGCACGCTCTGCCCGCTGTGGACTGTCCACCGTACGCCAAGCCTCGTAATTTTTCAATTTTTTTTTAATTTTTTTAAATTTTTTTATGTGACTATTTAACAGGATTTCCCCTAATTTAATCCACTGTTTACATGGATAATGCCAACCGGCGTCCTGAAAAATTGCCTTGTGTCTAGTGATTGCTTGATCTGTATTTCATCGAGAAATTATTTAAATTATGAAACGCGTGCATCGTGCAAAGAAAGAGAAAAGAAAAGAATTAAGAATTTTTGTTTTGAGTGTTGGAAAGTTTTTTCTTATTCAATTGATTCCATTTGGAGCCACTTTTGTATGCCGGCCGCTGTCGAGATTGTAGCATCATTGTTGTATCCGGAAGTGATGTGGTAATTAGTGTAATCATAGGTATTGAGCTAAATGAGTAATCGCATGAAAAGTCACCTATTTGTCATTTTCGCAAATCCTATTATCCGAAGGATTGAAACTCGTGTCAGGATGTGATTGTGGAGTCCTTGTTTTGGGCATATGTATATTAATGTAGCTTCTTTACCTTATAATTTACTCGACTTGGATCCCTTTTTGTATTTTATTAGATCCTTATATGATATGGGTTTTTCATGAACCTCCTATAGCTTTAATGCGAGTGGCTTGCTTTTTCCCAATTCGAAATGCATACTTAATTTATTATACTGCAAAGTAATTCAAGATTAATATATCACATTATTACAATACCCATTATAAACATGTCTCTATTCACTCAGTTTGGGTTAAATTCAGAAATAAATTTACAAAAGGGGATAATTGTCTAAAAAGTCCTGAAATTTATCATGAAAATGTAATTAAATGTTAAATTTTTCAAAAAAGTACGATCATGTTCTTAAATCTATCAAATTAGCCCAATCAGGTCATTCCGTTAACTCCATTCAATTTTTTTTTTAATTATTTTCTCACTTATGTCCCCATCCACAACTAACCCACCACAAAAAGGAGGAGCCACGTTGTTAGTTTTCACCTAATTTTCTGTCTTTTTTAGTTAACTAGGATTAAAAACTTGAGAAAAGATAGTTTGTTAAATGGCCGTATCCTTGGCCTCCTTTAGACATATTTGATTGCCCTAATTACTGTTTCGACACATGGTATGTCGGTTGACTCCCTCTCGTGACATCTCACTTTTGGCAAACTTCACGTGAGTTCGTGTTTTGACAAAACTTATCTAGTACCTCATTATTGTCGAAACAATTAACATAAGGACCGTCCGATTCAAAATAAGTTTTGGCCTGATATTAGAGATGTGACAACATTAAATTAACTTATTGAGATATTGTCCGTTTTGATCATTTTTATACTGAATCTCACTGTTTTGGGACCTCTTGGTAGTATTCTCAATACGTATTTGTGAGTTAATTCTAATCATTTCGTAATTGCTCTTCTCCTATAATGTACATAGTTCGACTCATTCATGTTTCATTCACTATTCTAAAAATCCATCAAGAATTGATTCTTGTCCACGCCTTCTGTCCTTCGATGATCACTTTCCGCCCCTCATCAGACCGGATCGTTTCACAAGATTCTTTAGATTGTCGGGTATGGTAGTTTTCATCTCTAGTGTACATATCGACGACATTCTCGAACATCTTGCTGTTGAGTTTGCGACGGACACGGCACTTCGAGCTGCTGATTTGATGCTGGATGGCTCAATTTGAAAGCAAACAAGAGGACCTAAAATGTCCAAACTGAACAGGACAAATGCATTGCTTGCATGTCATTTCATCTTTTTCGTAAAGAGAAAGGACACCCCTTCATATGATTAGACACGGCGCTTGTCCATCGATTTTCACCTTTTGAAGTTTTCTCCCATAAAAATTAGATTGATTTTTTTTTTCTTTTTTTGGCCATAAATCATAGAGATAGGCTAGGTAAAATGGAGCAATTGAGAGAGAGAGAGTGAGAGAGAAAAAGAGTTGACTGTGAGATGATGACTCGACCATTCAGCCGTTCTGGGACCGGACACTGTGACATTTTTCCTGTCGAATGATCAATAAATATCCTTTTAGGGACGGTCAGTCCGTAATAAGGACAAAGAAACTTCCGCTATAATTGCTTCGCTCTCTTCAAGATCCATCCCCACGTCATTCGCTCAGGACTTTTTGTGCATCTTTGGTCGCTATTGATGGTTCTTGTTTCTGCTGCGATGTGAGGTTTTATCCTACCCACCAGTAAGATGAAGCTGTATGCTATTTGGTTATGTGCCTAATTGTTCTTTTTGGAACTATTCTCCTATTTCAAAGATGCCAAAATACATCACAAATTCAATTTTTGACCGTACGATGAAGAAACTCGCGTTGAATAAAAAAAGGAAAGAATCTACGAAAATGGATGCAGCATTTTGTTTACTAAAAGTATGCCAATTGTTTTTTTCTAAAATGTTCAAACGAATGTTCGAAATGGGTGAGTTGCCTTTGCGATGGTTGATGTATCACTACGTGATGGTACTTCAAATATTTTTACGATTTGGAGATAATGATATTGGATAAAAAGTTAGCTAGCAAATCTAAGGAATGGGTATGCGCCGATTTGAAGAGTCGGATGTTGATTGGTTCTCGACGCTACTGATCCACTCAGGTTCTGCTCAGTCCTAAGCTCAGCAAGTTTCGGGATCTTCATCATGGCCAGAGCATCCTCGCAACAAAGCGCAATGGAAAAACGAAAATGGCAACAAGACTATTCAACTTTAGTTTCGTTTCCGGAGTGCTAATGATGGTACCACTTCCAATGATGGGAAAATGGTGGGTCACCCCGTGTTAACATCCCCTTCATTGCCTACCGGTCATTCAATCTGCTGCGGTCGCGTATGCAATGATTGTCGTGTGCAATGATGGCCGGTTGTCTTCGATTCAATGTCGCTGTTACGGCATGATGTGGTGCAATGATGGCCCATCGCGTTTCCACACTCAGATATGAAGCAGTGAATCGAAGGAGGTCATCATCTGGAGCTACCTCCCTCATGGTTTGTCGCATACGGAACTCCATGTGCTCAACGCTGGCCGAGAACAGGAGGGGCAGGAGAATTATTTGCCGAGGAGAAGGGGGAAATCAAAACGAGAGAAAGAAGCGTGATTATGGAGTATAATCAGGCGTGACGCAGTCTACTTGAGCGAGCCACTAAGGTGCCATTTTCAAGAGGGTTTTCCACGCGGTTGATTGCGACCCGCGCTGTGCATGGGACGGTGAAATCTTTCGGGGGCTGGTCGCGAGAGAGTTTCGTGAATTCTACAGTACAATAATGCGACGGGATGGTTCGTGGGACAGAGAGAGATAGGGAGAGAGAGAGAGCCCCATGAAATGACACGAAGAAGGGTCGCCGTTTGTAGGTTTGGGAAAGGATATGGTTTTGGAATTATTGGTTGCGTTGGGGAGACGGAAAGCGACACGACGCGGGGAACGGATGGATTTTGAGCGTGAAATTTGGATCCGATAGAAGAGAAATAGAATATGCTCTTCTTGGGTTCGTGGAGCCTGCCTTCAACCGTGAGGCTGTGCTCGTAAACGTGCATGATAATATTCGACAGAGAACGAGCCACTCGAGAAAACATTGGTCCCATGAGCCACTGCCGATGTTGTGGCCATGGTGTTCCTATTCAACCCTGTAATCAAATCGAGAAATGCCTCCAGCACGCGTGTCGCGATAGTGCAGACGGTGTTACGCGTCTCGCTTTTTGATGCTTTGACATTGAACTGGGTCGAGCTTTTCCCCCCACTATCAATCACTAGCAAAAGCTGAATCGTATGGAATTTGGGAGCAATCCTGCATTATATTCTTGCAATGAACAGATGCAACGAAGTTGAAAGTCTACTTTCTGGTCTCGAGTCGAGTTGTGTTTTGACTTGGAGACACACTCTTCAATGATGTATTGGCATGAATCTTCTCTTTCGTACCTCAAAAAAGCAGTGCCGGGTGTCATTCTACTTGGCTCCATCCCTGTGCTGGGTGCAACTCCTCCCAGTACTGCTAGTAGAGCTAGTGGCATGGCCAGATCCCGATACATCGTACGTCATTATTCATGTGCCATCCCTCAATTGGAGCATGAGCATATCCATCATCGCTTCAGCTGAAATTGTCACATTTCCGACAGCTGCCTTATTCTTCTTTAACGAGCAGGTACCGGATAAATGCGATTCATGGATTGTTCACGACTCCAAAGGGCATTCAGTTCATTAGACAGAATCATATAAGCAAGCGATGATGATGATTCAGTCACCCATCTCGCGTACTCTGAATTGATGAGCCTCTTTTTCTTTGGTTTCCAAAAAGCCACTTCCTGTCTCATGCATCATCAAAGATGGGCAAGTTTTGGTGGCAAAGTTTTAAAGCGCTTGACAGAATACTAGGGCGCGTTTGGAACGATTACATTAGGAAACAGTCGACGAAATGATTATTTTTTATTCTATTAGGGACCGATTCGAGTAAAAACGCGTTTGGTAATTATACAAAATTTCGATTCCGGAATAAAATGCGTTTGTAACGTGTTCATTGATTATGTTCCAAATCAATTTGTTTTAATTTTTAAATAATTTTTATAATTTTTTTTTTTTCCTTTTTTTCCTTTTTTTTTTTTTTATTTTCTTTTTCTCCCTATTCTTCTTCTTCTTCTTCTTTAGGCCGGTCGCCGGTCCGACGATCGGCCAAACAAGGGCCGCCGACCTCACCGGAGCGTCGCCGGCCGCCGCCGGGCGAGGCCCGCCCGGCCACCGGCGGGCCGGGCGAGCCTCGGCGATGGCTAGGCGAGCCTCTAGCGAGCTCGGCTGGACCTCGCCCCGGCTCGGCGAGCCTCGGCGAGCTCACCGGACTAGTGGTCGGCGATCGGCGGCGCGACCGGGCGACGAGGGCTCTAGCGGACGGCGACGGACAGCGGTGGTGGGATGGCGATCAATGAAGAAGAAGAAAAGAGAAGAAGAAGAGTAGTTTTGATTCTCAATTTTGTTAGAATAATAATCAACTTTTTTATTCTTCGATTCTCTTCCCAATCTATTCAGTAACAAATTTGGTCCCTGAACACAAATTTTATCAAACGCAATTCTCATCCCAAACCGATTCTCGAGAATAAAAAATCGGAATCCGACATTTGTGGGATGGTTATCAAACAGGCCCTAAATTGCATCGCAAAGAGCAGTGCAACAACTGACTTGAAGCGGTTGATAAACAGAAAAAAGCCTCGAGTGAGATCAAATTTCCAAAATGAACATATCATTGAAAATCGTTATTTCTGTGTTCCAATCAGCAACCCCGTTGACTCTGTCGCTCAAAAAAAAAAAATGCAACTACTCACTCCACAGTGGAGAATAACGCTGGAAGCAACCTTTATACTTTGCTCCTTATAATAAATCTTTATGATTTTGATTCTGTTCAAGAATCAAAAGCAAGAACTCGCTGCCCAGGAAAAATCTGCCAGAGATGAGATCGTCTAACTTTAAGCACCACAATTTGCATTATCCCAAGGATTCACTTAAAAGACTGCACAAGATCAGATCAAACGATTTCATCGATCCAAACCAAGGAATGCAGTTCAATGAACAATCGCTCCGTACATGCAGCATTTTCATCCTTGAAGATACCCTTATACGCAGGGTCCATGTATGTACCTATCCTGCAGTATGCTGCTTGCATCCTTTGGGCCCGTAGTGCTCAGAAGCACGCCTCACAATCTTCTTACATAGGTAACAGTAGTGTGTCTGACATGCCCAGCAGAACATGTGGTTGTTGTTGCCAATCTGTGAGCAAGGAAAATAGTAGTAAGAAGAATGGGTTTCTTGGAATAATTGAGAAATGAGTGGAGAGAAGCGACTCCTTTTGAGTCCCCTCCTATAATCCTACATTCATGCATTCTGCTGTAAATCTTCTAAAAGTCTGACAATGACTATTACTATATTTTTGCACGGTAAACTATTACTATTTTGTGTAAGCACAACCTAATTGGCTAATTTTAGTTGAGTATCACTTCAGAATAACTGCAGAGACAGACATGCACTACTAAATTAAAATCATATCACACTCTCCAAAGTGGAAATCCTAAAAAGGGGCAACAAGCAATATTTTAATTAAAACACCCGGTTCTCATTTTCATATCCTCCAATATAACACGAACTAAAACGCATTCATGTTCTCAACCTTTTCTTTAGCTGCCGATCCTGAGAAAAAAGCATATTATGAAGAATACTTTAAAATTACTGGAGATAAACAGCACATTTGTTCGTTTTTCTATATCAATCTTCCTCTTTAGCTAGAAATGACCTAAACAGAGAGAAACCATCCTTCTTGACTTTTAGGAATTTGATAATCAACGATAGGAAGGGGTGCAAGTAGATGTCTGGTATCGGCACACATAATTAGTCCAAAATTCAGACTCCAGAGACTATGCTGACTATATTACTGTGCCCGAAGAAATTGTTCGATTGACATATTGCTGCTCTAAGCAATGCCAAGTTGCAGGGTTCAAGTAAACAAATCTGCAGTTGGATGTTGATTGCCAACCTTCGCATTAAACTGACGACAATTGGGGCATGTTTGGCCATGATTAGGAAAAAGTTCAGCCTGAACCTGACCCACCAACTGGCGAGGATTCATTTGCTCTTCCCATTGCTGAATCTCTTGTGCTGGAAAAAGTTCACATGTTCCATCCCTTCAAATAGTGCAAGCTAATTAGTCCATCAAAGTAAGAACTGAACCACCGCTTTATCATAATGAGAAGGGTGTAAAAAACTCATCAGATGTCGTTGCTGACCTGAAATGCTCATATCCATCAATTGCCTTATTGCAGGAATAACAAAAGTACTGCCCACAATTTTCGCATACCATCTTGTTACAACCTTCAGTTCGAGAGATTGCCATTTTACAAGATGGGCATTGTTTGGCTATCTTATTGATTTCCTTCACACTTAAAAGTTCATTGATTAATTCACGCTCCTTCGTTTTTGTTCATCCTTAAGTTGGGATGAACTTTGGCGCTCCTGGATGCAAAGGACATAGACATGTTATATTCAGAAAAATCATAAACCAGGAGCAGTCCCTGATTCTTGGCAATAAGCAAGTGAAACAACGAAGGGGTGAGTTAGATGCAGCAAGCATTAAGTACAAACTATAAGTCGGGCAACCAAAGTAACAACGTTTTTAGCCGCCAATCCCATCGTAAAACCACAGGTTGATGGCTCATAGATCTAAACAACCAAAAATTATGATTGGTGAACAAGTCAGGAAATTGGTTCTTCCATGTGCTAGGGTTCTCATCCCAAAAAAGGCCACCCTATATATGTTAGTAGATAAACATACTCAAAAAAGGCTACCCTATATATGTTAGTAGATAAACATACTGACGGAACACTAAATTTAGCACCCCAAATGAGCCTTGAGGGAACAATTCAGCCGCTTAGAAAAATTATTTACACCAATGGAAATTCAGTTTATGTGTCACCCTATGCCAACATTCTATGTAGAGTTAAAATGCATGAAATTAATCTTCTCATATACGTTGGAACGCATGACAACGATCAATAGCTAGAGCAGAACTGCTGCCTCTATAAGACTAATACATAGAACTTCTACAACCTGTCATTCAAATGGATAAGGATGTCTAGGTCTCACATAGGCAACGACAAAGTGCATTCAAAACCACACGTAATCACCTGCATGAATATGTTGTTGGGGGGGAGAGGGGATCACAATTGATCTTTAAGATATCAAGTCATCAAAACCACAGAGCTTGCAACCAAAAGCAAAACTATCGCATATAGGACTTTAAGAAACCATAACTGGCACAAACTGAAGTCATCACGAAATTACTCCAGAATCTAAGCTTGTGCCGCATTAATTTCCTTCTGATATAATATACATACCGTTAGGTTTCCACAAGAGGGCACCGCATGAACAAGAAAGGCAAAAAGAAGCAAGTTCGATTAATCTAACAATGGAACGTTGAGATAGATCTTCTCAGAAGAATATAACAATTTCACATATAAGCAAAGCTATCAATATTTCACATCTAAGCAAAGCTTGGTCAGCCCTTTTTCCCCACTTCCATGTAACTGTTCTCATCCTTTCCAGCATTACACAAACCCCAAACAGTTGTTGGGAATAATATATCTGGTGTGGCCGTCATGCAACTATTACCTGCAAGATGCGCAGTTTCATTTCTGGTGTCATACATTCAACGCCTACATGTCGCCTCTCCCTGCAAAGAGTGCAAAAGCTAAAGAAGCATTTTGAGCATTGGGCATGTTGATCTTCATCCTCTATACATGGTGTTTCACATCTGGGGCAGTATGCTACATCAGACATTGACTCAAGGGATTTTTGCAACATAAGAGACTCCCAACGCTCATACTCTTCATCACCAAGTAGCCGTTTCAACAAACTGGGTGGGACCACGCCCCCACATTTTGAAGCAAGACACTGAAGCTTGTACACTGTTCCTTCCTTGACATGCAAATCAGAACAAGTCTTCATGCATTTCCAGCAGAAGAAATGCTGACATGGCAATTTGATGAACTCCGTCCCTGGGAAGGTGAGGAGAAATCAATCAAACAAGAGGATTCAATAGTTTCATGAGAAATGACAAGTGTGCTAAGCCACTGCATAAGAAGAACATTGATATTCACCACTCCAAGTGAAGAACGCAAGTAGACTTTTGAAAAAACCATAGTGCATCAATGAAGACCACTTGTGGAATTTGGACAACCCTGAAGTCTTTGTAAATATCAATAATGACCATTCTTATGAAGAATCTTCAAATAACCAGCATAAAGCTCCAACAGAAACAACTTTAGATCATTAACATTTTATCGATGCTTGTTTCGCCTGCTTAGCTCAGGCCAGTATAACATCTATGAGGCTATCATAACAGATAAAGAAATAACAAACACAAGAATCCACACATTACTTTACATTAAAAAGGACATGAGCTTTAACTCGAGAAGTTTCACCAGGGATGATAGAGCATAGACACATTACTTTACAGCGAAAAAGGATAGGAGATTTAACTTGAGAAGTTTCACCGGGGATGATAGAGCATAGTGTCAAGACAAGGCTTTGTAATTACCTGCATACTCACTGAAACATATGCAGCATTCATGCAAGTTCTTCAAGAAGTTCTCGTGGCACTTGTCATCATTATAACTCCTAATTACAGGAATATCGACATCGGGAGAGACAATTCCTGAAATTGCACGCTTATCTCCGTTTCCTCTTACTCCATAGGGACCAAGCTCTATTTTTTCACCAAATCCGAGATAAGAAAGCGAGGAGCTCTGCAGCCATTCCACCCAATGATATACAACTTCCTGCCCTGGTTGTTCTTGCCATATAGAGTCAAGCATGGAGCATAAACTAGAGATTTTAATGGAAGCCAACCACTGGACAGAGATGGTAAAGCAAGGAGGAACATGACTGGGGTACGACTTAGGCAATAGACATGTCAGCACAATTGGAGGAAGGTGCTGGACTTTGAAAGAGTAAGAAAAGCCATCTGAATTGCCACTTGTGATGGTGAGATCATTGGATGGATTCAGCCTAGCAATTACTGTAATTTCACTAGCAGCCTTGACGTCAATATTAATCTGCAAAAATGTCACACAAGAGTCAATTTTTTTTTTTTTTTTTTTGTGTGTGCGCAAAATTTCATGATTCAGTGCTTTCAGCTTCTTGACGAACCTTGAAAAACCGAGAACCCCACCTTCTGTCAAGGATAAAGACATTATCTCCATATATTGACTCCATCACAAGCAACTGCAATAAAGTTGAGGATAAGAAAGAAGACATGCAAAAGCTACTTTGTTCTGTAACGGTCAACGAGCTTAAGTAAAGCTGTCAGAGTCCTTCCACCCTTTTCTACCCATTGGTAATTTCAGAACGAGAAAGTACCCTATGGTCTAAAAATCTACTTCAAATCGCAGCTACAATGAGACGTGAAATAATGCCGTAACATACATAATGATGACTAGAAATGCACGTACATCATGTGGAATATACAAAAGTCTCCAAAAATTCAACTTGTACTTTGGGCGAGTAACTAAACTTTTATTGGTCCACCAAAAAGAAACATGGGTGGACGACTCCCATCACAAGCCACCAACAGAAAAACACAAGCCTAAAAAACCAGGCCTTCCGAAGTTCTCAACTTGCTATTGCAACTTAGCTCCCTCATAAATAACTTTTTAGTTAGCTCTGCTATTCTTGGCCAAACGGCTCATAGCTCTCTACCAATTAGAATAACTGGATAACATTAACGACAATGAAACTATAATAGCACCACAAGTCACCAATTCTGGCACCCCTTGCTGGATTTTGGCTATCTAACCACATATGCATTACGTCACTCGATGAGGGTTGATTTCACAAAATCTAAGCAAAAGGAGCATATTCACAATGCATGATTGTGTAGTCTCCTCATTTACTGGACAAGTTGAGGTATCACAAGCAACTCAGATTGGAGACACCCAAAAGGAACCTTTTTGTAACTTAATTCAAGGCTCAAAGAGAACTCTTTTGGCCATACCATCATCCAATGCTTGTTCATTCTCAATATCCACGTTACGGCCATTAACGAATAACGACGTCTTTCTGCACCAACAATTTCCTATGATCTTACTTTACACGTTCATTATCAACTCCTCTTCAGCAGATAATTGAAATACAGCAAGAAACCAACAATCCTCCATCGAAGTCACATACCTCGTCCTCCTGCAATTGATCGTTGGAATTCAGCTGCTCTTCCCCCAACTCCGGCTCCTCCATCCCCACCCTCAGCTCCTCCAGCTCCGCCACAACACCGTCCGCGTCCCCACTCGCCTCCCTCGCTTCCCTCCCATTTGGCGCCACGTCTCCGCCCACTTTCTCACCGGAGCCCGGCCTAACCGCGTCGTCGCCGCTCGCCTTCCTCTCCTCGAGGCCCGACGAGCTCGGCAGCTCCGGTTCCGCCCGGTCCACGTCGGAGCTCCCGGCGGACCGAGCTCCGGACCGATCGCGCGGCCCCCACCGGCGGCTCCGCGGATTCCCGGACCCTCGGAGCCTCGGGCGAGACTCTCGCAGAGAAGTGGAGGGGAGAGGCTGGTGATCGATCTCCGGTTCGGGAGACTCCAACTGCGATCGACCGTCGCGGTCATCGCCGCCGCCGCCGCCAAGAGGCTTGGTTCTCCAGTTTCCGTCGGGGCGGGAGCTCCGGTGCGGCCGAGAACCGCGTCCAGCTCGTCTGGCGGTGGAGCTGTGCATCGTCGTCGTTGAAGGAGTAGCGGAGAGGTTGGAGGAGAAGACGCGGAGGACGCCGATGCATAAATGCTGGTCCTGCCATTGCCGCCTCAGAAGAAAGCTACGGATCCGGGCCGGTTCGGGTTTCGAATTTTTCTTTTTTTTTTTTTTTCTTTCCCTCCACGCACAATTTCTTGATCCCAATTTCACGAAAATATATTTTAAAAAAAGTAGCGTTGAAACAAAGGAAGGAATAAAAGAATGATTTTTCGATTTTTATAAAAAATAAAATAAAATAAGAGAGTTTAGAGTATTCGTTGGAGTCAACCCCTAATATAAAAACAAGAAGCTGCAAGCACGAAGAAAGCAAAGAAAGAATTCTCCATTGCACACGTGGGAATTAGCATAAGTGCACTCCAAGTTATAAAACTTGTCACGAAAGTGCGGTGAAGTAGGTGAAAGCATAGTCAGGACGTCGATCCACCCCCAACCTGGGGCCAACGGTTTTTAATTTTGAGGCAGGGACCCGTCCTATTAAAGCTTGGGGCCAACTGCAGGACCAAATAGGTTTGGTCAGGTTGGGATCAATCCAAGACCAACCGATAATTTTTATTTCATTTTTTATACTCCTTTAAAAAGCGATTGAGGACCGAGGCGACCCAATGGGTTCAGGTTGCCATTTCAACCTTAACCAACCAATAATTTTTTATTTCATTTTTGTACTCTTTGAAAGCAACCTGGGATACTTAATGGGTTCGATGATGGCGAGGTTAGCTAAGCCAGAAAGGCAACGATGAGGGTCAAGTGAGTTGAGTGTCGAACGGAATGAGTATCGAATGTCGAGCGGAGAGCAACAAGCCAAGCGAGCATCGGCGGCGGCGGCACGAGTGACCCAAAGCGAGCAAGGCGAGTGTCGAGTGGCAAGCGGAGAAATTGTTTCTTTCGATTTTGGAAAATTGAAGACTAAGAGAACAAATAAGCGAGGAAGATAATGAATACTAGAAGATGATGCCATAATGTGCTTTTTGGACGCCATGAGGACTCCTCACAAAAATATTTTCCTCATTCGTAAATTATGACTATTGACGCCGTAAAAGACATTAAAAACTTAAGTTATTAAAAAACAATGTAAAATTATTTGAACTCCTCGCTAAAGAGCTGTTTAATATTGTTGACGTTGTTTATTTTAAGGTTATATATATATAGTCGGCGTTGGTTCGGATTGAACCCGAACTCTCGTGATTGAGGGCCAAAGCGTAGTCTTACAAAGTGACCTAAAGACCAAAGACCGGAGCCGTCTCCTTGATCCCACCAAGACCAAGTAGGGTTTGGCCAGTCGGGGTCGGTCCATCTGCACACCCTGCATCGATGCTCACCCCTACTGATTGAGTCTTTAAATTTTCAAAAAGTATAATTAAATCTTAAAATTTGTTATGAAAGTGAAATCAAATCATTACTCTTTTATTATAAAAATGTAATGAAGTGCTAAAATTTTCAAAAATTGGTATAAATAGAAGGATTTGATTTAACAAATTTGACGAGTCTTAAAATTTGATTGTATTTTTAAAAATTTTAGGACTTCATTGTACTTTTTTTATAATAAATTTTGGGACTTAATTGCACTTTTGAAAATTATATGATTAAATTGTACTTCCTTAATAAATTTTGGATGTCATTACACTTTTATAATAAGTTTTTTTTTTAGCAAAACACTTTTATAATAAGTTCAAGTGCAAGTATTTTGTATGTTGAGACAAAAGTATATTATAGTTGTGTGAAAGTGATTATTTTGAGTGTTATATTACTAGTGTATTTTTTAGTTGTCTATTATGATTCTCTCGTGTTATCACAACAACGCTTTTGCATATCCTACAATTGATATTGAAACAAAGAGATGCATACACTATAGTATTGTTGATTGAGAAATATTTAATTTTGTATCGGAATATCTCTTCTCTCTCTATATAACAAAGCAAACAATATATTTTTTAAAAAAATTTAACCTCAAACTTTTCCCCAAAAATTTCATGAAAAAGCTCATCATGAATGATAATGGTGTAATATCGAACTAGAGGCTAAAAATGTAGTTCAAAAGTAAATTGAATCTTTTCAATTTCTAAATTCCTTAAATATTAAGCACTTTCCAAAGTTCAATGGAAAATTTTGTCGCATCTTATTTTTACCAAAACCTCTTTTTTTTTCAACTTAGATCTCCATTATTTCACAACAACCTATATTTATCTCGCAA